>OY754962.1:17598176-19031422 GCA_963576555.1 Ferdinandea cuprea | reverse complement strand
GTGAATTCAGAGAGTACCAAAAAAAACTGGTGCAGAATACAAGTGTGATTTGGCTATAATTTAGGTATTTTTTTTGGGAGTGGGTTATATATGTGGGAGCGTTGATACTTCACACAAATTCCCCAAAATATAGATATTATTTATTTTGTAACACGCGGAGTAAGATTTGTTCGTTATTCTTCGTATGAGATTGAACTTTCCTTCGGTTGTTACGTAGGCGGTTAGAAAGGTTACAATTCGTAATCGCGCTAGCAAGTGATTTTCCCGCATAGGATTTAATCTTTTTGCCAAAACCGCTTCGTTTAGATAACATCTAGCGCTAAGTTTGTGTTGTGTTTCTGTGATGAGTTGGCCCGAAGAAATATTCTATGAGCATTATAAAATAAAATAAGTTGTTAATAATATAACAAAAAACATAAGGAAAGGCTACAGTCCGCTTGGGGCGAACAGTATGATACCCTATCCTATCCTTATCCCTATGTACCCCAAAGAAAAAATTCATAAGGAAGATGATAGATAGCATTTTATTTCATTCTATGAAATTTATAGAAAAAAAAAATATTTTTTTGAAAAAACGCCCCCAAAAAGTGGGCGTGGCCAAAAACTTTGTATGGGCGATATATTGGAAAAAATATTTGCTAAATATATTGTTAAACATTTTTTTTTCGATTTCTATGAAAATTTTCAAAGAAAACAGCATTTTAGTGAAAAATGCCCACAAAAAGTAGGCGTGGCAAAAAACTTTATATGACAAATTTATAAAGGTAGGCAGTACCTACATATCTTGTGAAGGTTTTACAACTTTATCTCTCTAACTTAAGCCTTAAAACGGTTTTTTCTAAATTGTGGGCGTGGCAGTGGGCGTATTTAAAAACTTTTAACACTTTACCATTTCGGGACCCTAGGGAGTATACGCACCAAATTTCAGCCTCCTAGCATGACTTTAAAGGCCTCAAAAGTTGATACGGACGGACGGACGGACGGACGGACGGACGGACATTGCTAAATAGTCTTAGGATTTGGTCCTGATCATAAATATATATACTTTTATGGGTCTACGACGAATATTAAGGGGTGTTACAAACTATGTGTCAAAATTAATATACCCTTAGGATAGGGTATAAAAAATGTTGTGTTAAAGTAAATAACCGATAATATTAAGTTTTATGTGTGATACCGGTTCAGCAAAAGAATTGCGTGGCTGCGTATATTACGACATTCAAACGGTAACATATTTTATATTATATTTTGTTCATAAGTATCATTTTAGATTGGATTTTTTTTGTTTTTTTTTTATGAAATCAGGCATGAGTGTCTGGTCAGGGGTTTAACGGCAAAAGCGAGCCAGAGAGAAGCATGACAGTTGTTCTAAAGGTATGAGGCAGAATGTGAGGGGAAAGTTATATTCACACCAAAAGCTATACATAATGCTGCGAAAGAGCTAGACTTGTATCAATAGAAAATCGACTTGCTTGGTCATTTTGCGAAGGCTGCATCAACATCGGGAGATGTAGTGCAGGCAAGGTGAAAATGAAGCACATCGGGAGTAGGTTGAGAGTATTACTTCAGGGAAATCCCGCATTCGTGACCATTCTCAGGATATAAAAAAATTTAAAAACAATATATGAGGGACATTCTCAGAGTAGGTTTCAGTCAACGGAAACTTATCCGCTGGTGGGGCGATTGTCACAGGCACCGAACACATTTCAGTACTATTAGACATTGGCAGAAGTAAAGAGGCAAACGTTTGCCAACAGAAAGCGGTTGAGTAACAGTTTACGTCAAGCTGTCAGGGCGCATGTTATGTATGAAGCTGCGAGTACAGGGCTACAGGTAGACATATTCTATGAAGCACTTGCTCTCACCCCGCGTTTTGGCTATGCGTCAGTTGCTAAGGGACATGCTAAGACGTGGTTCTGGACTGTCGTTCAAAGACATGAACTCATACATGAATTTCAATCGCTTTTAACTGATCATGAGTTGCGGCGACAAATTAAAGCTCGCAAACAAAAGCCTCGCGCATCGTGTTGTGAATTTAAATTGGCTATTGAGACAATGGATTCACTATTAAGAGTGCCGTACTCTGAAGCAGAGAAGATTAGTCTTCTTAGGGCCAATATGCATCCTGCATTTCGCAAGCATTTGATTTTAGAGCAACCGGTGATAGTCGACCAACTATGGCTGATGTGTATCAGGATTGAGAAGAGTCTTTCAGATGTTGGAGAGCCTTTGGCTGTCAGGCTCATTTCAAAAGAAGAATTATAAATGAAATTCAGGCTGAAATTGATCCACTACCATACTTTCCGCGTCAATTCGGTGGCGATGGTGGACTCAGCCTAGAGGAAAATAATTACATTATTTATTGGAATTTGGACGATATAGGTCACGGATTCGTACAGTGTCCATCTGATCAACGTAACCTATTTTGCTACAGTTGTGGGGCAAAGAAAGTGAAAAAGCCAAACTGCATTAATTTAAACTTCTCAGCGGATGTCAGACAGAAGGGGTATCGGCATCCGTATCAAAACGCACCCGCCCATTCCAATCGTCGGATACTTACAGGTCAAAAACTCAACCAGTATTGCCAAACCGACTTTTAGAAAAACGTGTTCCATTTCCATCCACTATATGCGTAAACTATTTTCAAAAAAGGAAGCAAGATTTCAAGTCATTGAGATCTGCAGTCGTTTTGGACAGTTTTGATGGAAGGCGTTTTGCTGAAATTTTTCTAGAAGGCAAACCATGTAGATCTCTGGTGGACAGCGGGCGTCGGTTTAAGTTTAAGGAGGAGGGGTTCTTGAGTTGTTAAGTGAAATTCAAGTTCCCTTTTCGAGCATAGACTCCAAGCTCCATACCGCTGATGGAGCAGCCCGGCGAATAATAGGTCTTATGTATTTAAAGTCACCTTTCAATCCAGCTCAAAAATTATCAAGTTGTTTATTAGTCCTTCACTCAAACGGCAGATAACAATAGGAATGAACTTTTGGAACTTATTCAATCTTATTCCCGCAGTGATTAATTAGTTTAGCACTGCGACCAGGATAGATCTTTTGTTCACCCTATGAAATTTGTAATTTATTTGGTCTGGCGACAATTCTAGGTCTTTGAGCAACCTTACGATTGTCAAGGCCGATGATTTGGCAATATCCTGAGGTTCTGTGAGTCCTTTGTTGAAGCATTTGAGCCTCTTTTGGATAATTGCAGGGCATTCGCAGAGGATGTGTTCTGCTGTTTCTGGTAGTTATAGGCAAACTCAACACACATCTGTAGAGCTTTTACCCATTTTCATGAGACGATGGTTCAGGGCGCAGTGACCAGCAGTGACCAGTGGCGATCTTAGCATTAAGTTTGCTCATAGAGAGGATCTGAAAAGCTCGTTTTTTGTTGTCGAGGCGAATGATGTTTTTAGCGTGGCGTAATCCTTCGATGGAGTGCCAATGGGATGTACGCATTTCGTGTTCCCAAGTATTGAGTTCAACTTTTATATTACCGTTGGGTTATCCACAGAAGGGCTCTGGGCGGTCGGTGAAAGAGGTCGCAGAGCCTTTTAATGCTAGCTCTTCTGCCTCTTCATTGCCGAGAATTCCTTCGTGTCCTGGGACCCAACACAAAGTCAATCTGTTGTGGGATGTGAGTTGTTTAAGAATGGTTGGACAGTTCCATTAGTGAGTTTAATACTAATGTCGGTATTGACGTGAACACGGAGGTACTGAGTATGGAGCAGAAGTGTATGTTGCAAAATGTTGTGAGCTCGATCGCCTCATTTAGTGTTTTGGGCCTTGGCAGATTGCCTCTTGTCGAACACGAGATTGACATTGGTAATGCAAAGCCAATCAAGCAGCGCCATTTTCCGATCTCTCCCGCCAAACAAAGGGTTATGGACAGTGAGATTGACGGAATGTTGGAGATGGGCGTCATCGAGAGGAGCTAAAGCTGTTGGTCGCTCCCGGTCGTGATAACCGTGAAGTCAAATGGAAAGCCGAGATTTTGCTTGGATGCTCGAGCGATAAATCAATCAGCTTACTCTTTAAGACGCTTATCCTCTTCCAATAATAGATGGCATTCTATCCAGTTTGAAAAAGGCCAAATTTATTTCGTCGCTTGATCTCAAGGAAGTGTTTGGCAATTTCCTCTTGCTGAGAGCTCTCGTGATAAAACTGTTTTTCCAGTTCCCGGTAGGGGATTCTATCAGTAATGCAGTAAAGTAATGCCGTTTGGGCTTAAGAACGTAACTCAGACTATGTGCAAACTGATAGATCGTGTCAATCCCTATGAATTGCATAAGGATGTGTACACATATGTTGATGATCTCCTCATAGTATCGGACACTTGTCAGGCTCATATGGATCTTCTATCTAAAGTTGCAAGTTGCTTAAGAAAAGCCAATCTGACTGTAAACTTGGAAAAAAGATAGTTTTGTCAAAAAGAGATTAGGTATTTGGTCTATATTGTGGGTGAGGATGGTTGGAAAATATTAAAGCCAGGTTTAGGGCATGTATCAGTGGTACATGAGAATGGTACCTAACTTCGCGAACATAGTAGCTGCCTTAATTGATTTGACCATGAAAAAGTTTAGTCCTAACTGGACAGATGAGGGCCTTGACTCTTAAGAAATTGAAGCAAATGCTTACCGCACGCCCGTGTTCTCGGTTCCAGACTTTGAGAATATATTTTACATCCAATGCGATGCGATGTCGGAGGTGCGCTTGTCCAGCTTGATGATGAGGAAAATGAAAAACCAGCATTCATATAAAAAAAAATGAATTCGGCACAGAAAAAGTATTCGGTTAGAGGGAAGAGTGGGGAAAGGACTGGCCGTCATGAAGATACTACCAGAAAATCTTCACCACAGTAAGGAGGCCAGTGTCAACCTTACTCTTCTTATGACCACTAAGAAGGTAGATGTCGCCCTTATTGAAGAACCGTGGACAATAGGGGGACAAATAAAAGGGCTGAACTCTAGAGACCTGGTGGTGTATAAGATTAACGCACCAGAAAATAGTAAGACACGTACATGTATTGTTTCAAGGAAACAGATTAACCTTTTTCTCTTACCTAGCTACAGTAACATGGACCAAACTGTGGTTAAATTGGAACGACAGGGGAAGTGCCCACTAATACTTGCGGCAACATACATGCCTTTTGACTCTCCTATGAATCCACCGTCCGAGTTGACCAGTTCGCTGGCCATCTAGGATGCGACGACAACTCCCACCATGCTCAATGGGGAAGCACCGACTCAAATGTGCGAGGTGAGTCTCTCTTTGAATTTATTTTAGGACATAAGTTACTTATAGCTAACAATGGTAACCAACATTCATTACTCGTAATAGATGTGAGGTTTTAGACGTAACACTACAGCAATTCACAGACGCTTACTGTGCAAGAATGGAAGGTTTCACCCGAGGCATCCTTTTCGGATCACAATTGATGAGAGCATTAGCTTGTCTCCGGAACCCCAGAACAGCAGACTGGGAGAACTTTATTACAGATGTAGCAAAAATATTCAAAAACTGCAGCAGCAGACACTGAAGACACCACAAGAAATCGACGCTACCACAGAAGTCTTCAGTAAGATTCTACAGGAAGAGTTCGAAGAAGCATGTCCTCTACGGAAATTAAAGACAATAATTCTCCACCTTGGTGGACCAAAAGTCTTTTTGAAATGAGAAAGAAAGCAAGAACCTCTTTTAATGCTGCAAAAACTTCAAACTCCAACTTAGACTGGGACATTTACAAGGCTAATCAGCGTAGGTTCAAGAGCACGATAGCCAGTGCTAAACGTATATCCTGGCGAACGTTCTGCAGTGATATTGAAAGTACTACGGAATCAGCAAGGCTCAGGAAAATTCTGTCCAAGGAACCCGCTGTTCCTGGATACTTGACAACATCCAGAAAGGAAACTCTCAATCCCTTATTACAAACTCACTTTCTGGGATGTATTTCGAGTGATAATAATAACCAGGCTACGTGTAGCCCCTCATTAGTTGCATTGCCAGTCCCAGAAGGTGCTATTATGGAAGAAAAGATAATCTGGGCAATAGATAGATTCAGTCCCTTCAAATCCCCTGGAGGTGACGAGATATTTCAAATTATGCTACAGAAATCTAAGACCATAGTTTTACCAATTCTCAAAAGACTATTCATAAGAAGTCTTGAACTAAGCTACATTCCAAAGGCCTGGCGTAAAGTAAAGGTTGTCTTCATTCCCAAGGCAGGAAAACCTAGCCACACCAATGGTAAGGACTTCAAACCCATAAGTCAACAATCATTCGTCCTGAAAACCGTTGATTAAAACTAATGAATATCTATATTCGTGACAGACTTGATAACAGTGCACTTTCTACATCTCAGCATGCATACATTAAAGGCAAAGGGGTTGAAACCGCACTCCATAAAGTGGTCAGCACTGTAGAGAAATCATAAAGCGATAAAGAATACACATTAGCAGCGTTTTTAGACATTGAAGGAGGATACAAAAATGTTAAAATATGCGCAGTAAATAGAACATAGAACTAAAGTGATCATCAATCTACTAAGCGAAAGGAATATATATGCTAACCTTGGTGACGCTGACCTAAGAGTTACAGAATTCAGAGGAACACCCCAGGGAGGTGTCATCTATCCACTACTATGGATCCTCGTCATCAATGAAATACTCATGAAACTAAAAAACAGAGGGGTTAAAGTAATTGCTTATGCAGACGATGTTATGTTGCTTGCATCAGGCAAATTTCTATTAACTATAAGCAAACTGTTAGAAAACTCACTACGGATACCTATACCGGTCAAATCACACGATCTTTGTGGCCAATTGACAGGTTCATTCCGCGAAATTATACGCTCATCGAAAGTTTCCTTCAATAAATCGATTGCGACGTGCGCTGTGTGGTTATAGCGCCGTCTTGTTGGAACAACATCGCATCCACATTCATGCCATCAATTCGGGAACAAAATAGTCGGAACTGACTCTCCAGCATCATTTCAGAAGAAGTATGGCCCAATGACTCCACCAGCCCATAGAGCACTCAGCAGTCAGTCTTTGTGGATGTTATGGCGTTTCAAGGGTCTCATGTGGATTCTCCTCCTCCAAATGTGGCAATTTGGCTTGTTGACGTAGCCATTCAACCCAAAATGAGCCTCATCACTGAACAAAATTTTGTGATGAAAATCAGCATCGATATCAATCTCATTTTCCGCCCATACACCAAAATCAGGACGCATTGCATGGTCTCGCGACTTTAATACTTGCACGATCTGGATCTTGTAAGGTCGTAAGAAGAGAATCTGTGCGCAAAATCTTCCATAAAGTTGACAAAGCTACAATTGCTGTGCACGGTGGCGAATAGATTCATTCGGGTCCTCTTCAACACTTTGCTTTACAGCGGCAATTGTTTCTTGGGTGCGCACTATTCGACGTCTCTGCGGATGCGTATTATCACATAGAGTAAACGTTGTGCGAAAACGATCCATGGTTAACCGAATTAATTGCTCTGATGGACGATTATGTCGACCATAAGCTGTAGCTGGAGCTTGTGGTAAATTTCGCAAAATAAATTTGCACGATTTGCAAGCATTGTTCATTTGTCAACCTGCTCATGATGAAATGGCAAACCAAACTGAACAGAAATGACATTAGAGTTGCCAGATTTGAGCACAAAATGTCAGTTTGATCTCTATTCTTTTCTTCCTTTTATTAACTATTTACCATACCATTTGGTTCCCACTTGAATCAAATTCAAGAGTATCAAAACCCACGGCGAATGTATTTATGTTCCCCAAATGTGTGATTAATGTATTGTGTGATTAATTTATTATGCGATTAATGTATTGTGTGATATGTGTAATATGTGTATAGAATAAAACTACTGTGTTGTCTACTTGTTCAATATTAAAAAAATAAGTTTTATGCGTGCAAAATGCACAATCAATTTCAAAGCAACCTTCGTTGATGGCTGAATCACGAATGAATGACAAAGGGCAACCACACCAAGCTTGTATAGTTCTGTTACATATTATGTTTAGAATTACAATTTTTGACAGAGAGCCAAATTTGGAAGTTACTACAACTGTTAACAATATTTATAAAGAACCAAAATTGGCGACTTGTGGAACGCATTCCATTCTAAGACATATAGCACCCCTTAAAGACTCGGGCTTTTAGAAATCGGTAATGGTGCAATTTTGATCGTAGGTCTAACGGAATCTCCGAATTTAGTGCGAACCGTTACTACTCTGCATTTGCTGTCAGTTCCAAGATGTGTTTTTATAATATATCCAATAATCCACTTGGAGGGCGGCAAGTGCGGCACCTTGAGTAGAACCACGTCGTCGACCTCTATGTTAGGCTGTGATGTTTGCCATTTTGAAAATTGTTGTAAGGACGTGAAAAACTCCATATGCCAACATCTCCAAAAACCCTGATATATTACCTGTAAAAGAGACCAATTATTTTTAATGGAAACATTAGGGGTAGAAACATCAGGCTGAGGGACAGAAGTATATGCGTCCCCAATTAAGAAGTGTGATGGAGATAGAGCAGTAGTATCGGCATCAGAGGTTTGCCACAATGGCTGAGAATTGACAAGTGCTTCGAACTTTCATAGCAGGGTATACATCTCCTCGTAGGTGAGTTTGGTGCCCCCTATGATGCGATTGAGGTGCAATTTTACAGATTTTACGTCAGACTCCTATAAACCTTAAAAATGAGGCTATGAAGGTGGTATTAATTTCTACTGAATGTTATCCTTTGATAAGTGATCGATGACGATTGACTTGTGTTGTTGTTTACAAAGAAGTTTATGTAGCTCATTAAGCAATCGCTTGGCGCCATGAAAGTTGGTGCCGATATCGCTCCAAATTTCGTATGGCTTAGCACGACGGGCTGTAAAGCGATCTAGAGCCAACAGGAAAGCGGCTGATGATAAATCGCCGACGAGCTCCGGATGTATGACCGTAGTTACAAAGCAAACCAACAATGCTTTATACGCTTTTATGAATTTTGAGTTTCTCCCTCGATTAAGACGAAATGTAATGGTACCTGCATAATCACAGCCTACTCTACTAAATTGTCGCGAGTATCGAACGAGTTCGACCGGAAGGCTTCCCATTAATTGTTTGGTGGTAGATTGTCGTTGTCGGAAATATAATACACAATCATGTTCAACCTTTCGCGATAAATTTCTACCGCCCAGAATATAGTAACCTTGCTTTGTTAACGCAAATAATAGGGATGCACCAACTTGTAAATGTTTTTTATGCATATGTTCAACAATCAGTTTTGCTATAGGGTGAGATTTACATAGTACGATAGGATGGCTTTCCGAATATGACAAATCTGAATGTTCTATCCGACCGCCGACGCGAAGAATACCAATAGAGTCAATGAAAGGGCCTAAGGCTATAAGCCCATTTTGTAATTGCAAGTTCTAATTTTTTGTTAGGATCGCGATTTATTTTTTAAAAAGTGAAAACTGGGCACACTTGAAAAGTTCGATTCTAGCTCGAGCTAGTTCTTTAGTAGACAAGGCATCAATTTTACGAATGTCTGAGGATACGAAGCGCAGAACGTATGCAATAACACGAACCGATTTTACCCAGCTCGAGACTTAAACAGCATTTCTTCGAGTACATTTAACGTAATAGTATTTGAAACGAATACCTGTGGCAAGGATAGTTTTCTCTCTTCTAGCTGAGTGGTGTCGATATCCTCCTTATTGTAGCACGATAATGGCCATTGCTTCCTTACTAAGCCATTGTGGTCCATTCCACCATATTTCCGTCTCGGACAGTGTAGATGGTGACATTCCAAGGGATTTGATTGGTAACGATGTCATAATTTCAGATGTTCTGTTTCCGATGAAAACAGACCATTTTTTGGGAGGCGCCGATAACCAATGCAGCACAATAGAGGAGTCCATCCAAGCAAATATGTTTCTGTTTGGTGCCTGTAATGAAGTCTTTATTTTGTGTATTAGTCGAGTCAATAATAAGACTGCGCATAACTCAAGGCTCGGAAGAGGGAACACCTTTAGAGGAGCCACCTTTGTCTTAGCTGCAACAACAGTAATAGAGATCGTGTTGTCTGAATTAGTGCATTGACAGTATACGACAGCTGCGTAGGCATCCAGATATGCATCGCAAAATCCGTGGAGTTCCCAGGATTAATAATTGTGCAACATTAATCTGGGAATAGAAAACGATTCGAAGAGAGATAACTGATTCCTGATGATGGTCCAGCGATGAGATATATTTTCCGGGACTTTTCCATCCCAATTAAGTTGCTTCCTTCAAAGCTCTTGAAGCAACATCTTAACAGCAAGAACAACAGGTGCGAGAAATCCTAAAGGGTCGAAGATTCGAGAAGCATCTGACAAAATACGACGCTTTGTGCAAGAATCCGATAGGTTGGATTTGACCTTGTAGGTGAAGCAGTCCGTTGATGGACCCCAAGCCAAGGACCTTGATAGTGGTTGACTCTTCAAAATCAACCGGAGAGAGCTTCCTCTGGTCTTCTGGTAGGGAGATAAGAAGTAGCCAGCAATTTGTGGTCCACTTACTTAACCTGCCAGCTGTTTTTAAAAGATCGACTAATTCCGTACGAAGAGCAATCAGATCGTCGATGGAATCTGCACCAGTTATGACGTCATCGACATAAAAGTCATTAAGTATAGTTGCTGTTGCACGAGGGTGAGTAGCCGAATCTGCAATTAGATGCTGCAAGACGCGGCCGTCTAAAAATGGAGCTGCTTATGTACCGTAAGTTACCGTGCGTAGTCGGTAGTGTTTCAATGTGTCCTTTGGACTTTCTCTCCAGACAATCCTCTGAAATTCAGTATGCTGCGGTGCTACCCAGATTTGCCTGTACATTTCCTCAATACCACCTGTCATAAGATAGTAGTTCAAGTTGCGTGGCGAATGAATGATTTCGTGTGGTAAAATTTCATCCATATGCCCAAGCGAGATATACTCATTGTTGAAAGAGCAGTGTTGAGATTTTGAACCCTTTTTGACTTTAAATCTGAGTTCAATGGCGCAAAAACGAGTTAGGGCTGTAGCGAAAGAATCTCCAAAGATGAGTTTAGTACAAGGCTTAAAGGGCAATTGAACTTCGAATTTCCCATCAGGCCGTCGAATATATTAAGAGCCTTAAATTCTTGGCAGGTTGAGAGTACGTGATCACCCTTACAGTTTAGACATTCCAGAGACTGTACGAACTTTGTGCGCACAGCGCCTGAAACCTTACTACGGCCATTGGTTGATCGAGAGATAGAAAGGCACGATTCCAGACAAGTACAGCTCATCTGTAGAAAATTTAAGAATTCGTCTATCTTACAATTCGCTCGTAATCCTACTTCTTTAGCCCATGCTTGTTTAGTTTCGTGGTCTAGTTTCTGTATCAGTAAATATATAAGCCAATGGTCACGGTTTTTGGCTTCCAACGCGTTGAGTACCCGAATGACTTCGTCTGCACCGTCAGATAGTTTTCGCAGCAAATTAATATTAAAAGTAGTACCTGATGGAAGTGATAAGAAGGCCTGAATAACTGATTGGATGATCAGATGTTTCTAGTCGTAACGTTTTTCCAATCGACAAGAATTTTGTTTATCCACGGTTTCTGATTTAAGAATTGCATCAGAGATTAACGCATGTGTTTCAAAATATTTTGCCTCATATTCAGCAAACTCAGGTTCGCGATCGGTGTAACCGGTAGCATCGATTACTCTAAAAGTTAATTTTGAAGATACACGAATTCCTGCCATGCCTCATCGAGTTTCCTTAGACGAAATTCAAGGGTTGATAGAGTCGTCGCAGCACTAATTGAATTCGCAAATGTCTCACATAGAGTTATACAACCCCTTGCACGACCACGTTTGGCGATAACTTTGTTCATTTTGAATTGAACAAATCAGTGGAGTAGTTGTTTCATTTTTTTTACAAGTCGATTATTGCAATCATTGAAAAATGTCTGGCAGTCGAAGGCCACTGGTATAGGTTTTAAGGTTAGAATTGATCTTCGAAAGCAAAACTGACAGCTGAGAATAGCAATAGAATCGAACATATCAGTGAAACGATTATGTTTCAAATTGTTGAAACGATTATCAGCTGTTCATTGAAATTGATTTCTGTCAGTGAAATATTAAAAACAGATTTAAAGAAAAGTTGAAATCAGAATAAAGTAATTTTGTTTGTAGAAAAATTCGAAAGTTATTAGCTTTATTTTGGTACCATTAAAAGCCAATATTGTTTGCTTAGTCGTCTTCGCAAAACAAAATTTTCAATGCTGCATTTCAACGAAAGCTATAACTGGGGCCTTAGCAAAAGGCGCTGCGTAGCTGATGTTTATTTCAAGGTACAAAGGTACCACGTAAACAAAATTCCGGTAAACAAAAAGGGACTTTTAAAATAAGTTATATATAACGTGCATATACATAAAAAGCCACGGTATTTTAGATTTCGAGAAACATACATATATATAAAAAATCGTTTTACCATTCGCGTTTGTTTAGTTATTTTCTTTAAATTTCTTTCTTGTAATTTCGCGCTTCAAATGTTTCAATTTCGTTTCTTTATTTTAATTAGGTTTCGGGCCAATATCCTCTGTTTTTGGAGTAAATTTGTTTCAAGATTTTAAAATGAATAAATTTATTAATATTTGATAAGAAGGCCTGAATAACTGATTGGATGATCAGATGTTTCTAGTCTTAACGTTTTTCCAATCGACAAGAATTTTGTTTATCCACGGTTTCTGATTTAAGAATTGCATCAGAGATTAACGCATGTGTTTCAAAATATTTTGCCTCATATTCAGCAAACTCAGGTTCGCGATCGGTGTAACCGGTAGCATCGATTACTCTAAAAGTTAATTTTGAAGATCCACGAATTCCTGCCATGCCTCATCAAGTTCCTTTAGACGAAATTCAAGGGTTGATAGAGTCGTCGCAGCACTAATTGAATTCGCAAATGTCTCACATAGAGTTATACAACCCCTTGCACGACAACGTTTGGCGGTAACTTTGTTCATTTTGAATCAAAACTAGGTAGGATAGATTGTTTGTAGAAAGAACCCGAATTTATCGTTTTACAGAGAAATAATTGTAGCATTTAAAGATTGGCGTCCATGTGAGTTCCGTTTTTTTCATGCAACACGTGATCCTACAGTGCTTGTAAGTATATAGTTTTAATAAAACTCCCATTAAAAAGTCATGTAATTAACAGCACTTTTTTCTTATTTAATATCATATATATTTAAGAATACATATATGCAAAACGAGTGTCATATAATAGAAAAAAGATATAAAAGTATGTAAATCACGCTATTAACCGCACTAAATATTTTCCGTTAAGTAAAATTGGCGACACATGCATATGATTTTGCAATTATACAGTCATTTTTATATAACACAATTTATTCATTAAATAGTTTATCAAAGCACAGATTCATAAAAAAATCAATTGGCTTATCCGGCTAATCAAAGGACCAATGTATTATTTCAATTAATATAATTATTTTTTTCCTTTAGTTAACTACCATCCCATTTGGTTCCCACTTGATTCAATATATTGTGATTAATATATTGTGTGATTTGTGTAATATGTACATAAAATAAAACTACTGTGTTGTCTACATGTTCAATATCAAAAAAAAAACATAAGGAAAGGCTACAGTCCGTTTGGGGCGAACAGTATGATACCCTATCCTTATCCCTATGTACCCCAAAGAAAAAATTCATAAGGAAGATGAAAGATAGCATTTTATTTCATTCTATGAAATTTATAGAAAAAAAAAATATTTTTTGGAAAAACGCCCCCAAAAAGTGGGCGTGGTCAAAAACTTTGTATGGGCGATATATTGGAAAAAATATTGGCTAAATATATTGTTAAACATTTTTTTTCGATTTCTATGAAAATTTTCAAAGAAAACAGCATTTAAGTGAAAAACTCCCACAAAAAGTAGGCGTGGCAAAAAATTTTATATGACAAATTTATAAAGGTAGGCAGTACCTACATATCTTGTGAAGGTTTTACAACTATATCTCTCCAACTTAAGCCTTAGAACGGTTTTTTCTAAATTGTGGGCGTGGCAGTGGGCGGATTTAAAAAATTTCAACACTTTACCATTTCGGGACCCTAGGGAGTATATTCTCTAAATTTCAGCTTCCTAGCATACATTTAAAGGCCTCAAAAGTTGATACGGACGGACGGACGGACGGACATTGCTAAATAGTCTTAGGATTTGGTCCTGATCATAAATATATATACTTTTATGGGTCTACGACGAATATTAAGGGGTGTTACAAACTATGTGTCAAAATTAATATACCCTGTGGATAGGGTATAATTAAGCGCGCAAAATGTACAATCAATTTCAAAGCATCTACCTTCGTTGATGGCTGAATCACGAATGAATGACAAAGGGCAACCCCACTAAGCTTGTATAGTTCTGTTACATATTATGTACAATTTTTAAAAGACAACCAAATTTGGAAGTTACTAAAACTGTTAACAATATTTATAAAGAACCAAATGATAATGAAAGAATGGGAAATATGATAGTGCGCGGTAGCACCTTATTAACGACTTGTGGAACGCATTCCATTCTAAAGGATCATTCATATGAGAGCGAACCGGCAAATATTCGTAAATTCTGACATTTCTTTCACATGAGAACTCTTTTTGGTCGCAAGTACCCGCGAATCTGATTTGTAAATGTTAGCAGCAAGATGTGTCAATTTTAAGGTTATGTTCGAACGAATTTTTCATTCGCGTATTTGTGGATCGCTTCTGTATTATGTGGATTGTGAATAAAGAGTGACAGTTCGCGGCACGAATTTTTCAATTCGCGGGAAAATGTTGGTAATTATAAATATTGCTATTTAAATCAATTTAGGCTCATTTTTTTTAGACAGGATGTTAGGTCAATTAAATATCAAGCTTTTGTGGCAGAAGCAATTGAAACTTTCTATTCATAAATACATTAAAATTGATTTGTTCGCGATTCCAATATTCCCAATTCGCTCTGATGTGAATGACCCTTAAGACAACCATTTTCATTGAAAGTCAGGCGGCCATCAAGGCAGTTATTGGTATCGAAATTAAATCCAAGCTGGTTCACCGCTGTCGCATAGATCTTAAGGCTCTTGGCTCACAGCACAAGGTATGTCTTTGCTGGGTTCCTGGACACAGGGACAAAACCAGTAATTAGACGGCTGACGAGCTAGCAAGAAAAGGATCCGAAGTTGATCGCGACTTGGCACTTCAGTCGATCAAACCACTACTCTGCAACCTAAGAGAACGAGTGGAATGCAAGATCAGAATGAAAGCCAACAATAGGTGGAAATCTCTAACCACCTGTGAGATATCACAGGATCTATGGCCAGACTATAATAAGAAACGAACCAAAATGTGTTTGCAGCAAAATTAAAATTAATCTCGTATTTTTTCCCGCCAATAAAATAATTACTTAGCTGATCAGCATTTATTTCAGACTTAGAAGAGTTTTAAGCACCAGCAATACCAATCTACTCGTGCACTGTAAAATTTTAAATTATCGGGTACTTGGGCACTCAGTTCCCTATGAAGTAAGTAGGAAGAAAATAGCATTAATTAAACAACCGAGGAGGGGTCAGAAACAATAGTACGACCGACCAAGAAGACAAGCGATGCAATACTTAGGGGCCAGTTAAAGCTATCATTGAAATGCATCATTGGAACAAATCAGTGGAGTAGTTGTTTCATTTTTTTGACAAGTCGATTATTGCAATCATTGAAAAATGTCTGGCAGTCGAAGGCCACTGGTATAGGTTTTAAGGTTAGAGTTGATCTTCGAAAGCAAAACTGACAGCTGAGAATAGCAATAGAATCGAACACATTAGTGGAACGATTATGTTTCAAATTGTTGAAACGATTATCAGCTGTTCATTGAAATTGATTTCTGTCAGTGAAATAATAAAAACAGATTTAAAGAAAAGTTGAAATCAGAATAAAGTAATTTTGTTTGTAGAAAAATTCGAAGGTTATTAGCTTTATTTTGATACCATTAAAAGCCAATATTGTTTGCTTAGTCGTCTTCGCAAAACAAAATTTTCAATGCTGCATTTCAACGAAAGCTATAACTGGGGCCTTAGCAAAAGGCGCTGCGTAGCTGATGTTTATTTCAAGGTACAAAGGTACCACGTAAACAAAATTCCGGTAAACAAAAAGGGACTTTTAAAATAAGTTATATATAACGTGCATATACATAAAAAAAAAATCGTTTTACCATTCGCGTTTGTTTAGTTATTTTCTTTAAATTTCTTTCTTGTAATTTCGCGCTTCAAATGTTTCAATTTCGTTCCTTTATTTTAATTAGGTGTCGGGCCAATATCCTCTGTTTTTGGAGTAAATTTGTTTCAAGATTTTAAAATGAATAAATTTATAAATATTTCAATAAGAAAATTGCAAAAGTAATAAGACCGTTCAATTTTAAAATAAGGGCAATATGGGATTTAAAAAAAAATAGGAAGTAAAAGATGGCATAAGGGCTGTCATATTTGCGTGTGAGACAGCCAAGGTAAAGTGGGTAAAGAAATATCTCACAGTGTTTGTTTGAGTACGGAGGAGGGTCAAGGGCCCATAGTCGAGCTTAGGATTGCGACAAGTTTTCCAGCACCGATCCGGAGGAAACAAAATTAAACAAGCAAATAGCGCCCGCAACGTATGAGCCCTGCTTTAACGGCAGGAATTAATTCTAGCTAGTCAGAGTCACAAGAAACGCTGTCATAGTTGTGCAAAGGCACAGGTCATAGTTGGATTTGGTGACAGTGCAGTACGTTTTTTATGGTAATTCCTTCTGAATCCAGTAAAATAAGGTGTACCGCAGGGTTCAATTCTTGGTCCATTAATATTCTGTATATTTGTTTTTACCGTCTGTCTGTCAGCACTCCTCAATTCATTTTGATGCTGACGATGTTAAACTCTACTTGGCTTCCCCAATAGCTGATGTAACTGAGCATATTATAATAAATTAACTTGATTACACTAAGACATGGTCAAAAAAAATGGCTTGCTTAATCCAAATAAGTCAAATAGCAAATAAACTACTGCCTCTTAATATAGGGTCCGGCAAATAACTTTTTTTTTTGAAAATGCCATAAAAAAAAGTACTGCATATTTTCTCAAATTTCTTTTTTTATTTGAAAGTACAATCCTTCCCGTAATAATGGAAAATAATTTCATTGAAATGGCTGCCTTGGCTGGCCATGCAGTAGCCTACACGGTCGGTCCAATTTTTAAGCACATTATCGATTGTGTGCAGCTGTATTTCACCAATGGCTTCACGAATATTGTCCTTTAAAGCGTCAATTGTCTCTGGCATGTCGGCGTAACACTTATCTTTCACGGCACCCCACAAATAATAGTCCAACGGTGTCAAATCGCAGCTCCGCGGTGGCCAACCGACATCGGCTCTGCGGCTTATAATGCGATCTTCCAAAACAGGGCGCAAAACATCGAGTGTAGCTTCGGCTGTGTGGCACGTAGCGCCATTCTGTTGAAACCAAATGTTACCAATATCCTCCTCTTCAATTTTTGTGAACAAAAATGCCTTCAACATGGCCCGATAACGATCGCCATTGACTGTAACGGCCAAGATCAAAATGAGCTTCATCTGAAAAGATGATTTTTTTTGGCAAAATCGGCATCTTCTCTAAGTCGATCGCAGGCCCACTTAGCGAAGCGAAAACGCATTGGATGGTCAGTTGGCTTCAACTCCTGAACCAATTGGACCAAGGTCTTTATGCAAAATTCGTCTCAATGATGTCTCCGAAATGTTCAATTGTTGAGAACGACGGTGAACTGATGCTGATGGCGCTTCAAGCACACTTTCTGACACAGCAGCAATTTTCTCGGGTGTACGGACTGTTTTTTGCTTTTCACGCTTTGGTTTATCGATGAGGATGCCAGTTTCTTTCACTTTTTTCAGAAGATAACGAACATACGGAGCTGACGGTGCTTCTCTTTTTTCAAAATCCGTACGCAATTTTCGCACACATTCTGCAACATTACCATGATATTCAAAGTAACGTCGAAATATTTCCCAGCGTTGTTCAAGCGTATACACAACCATATTCGTATAGCAGAAGGATAAAACTAATTATCTGTCAAATCAGACATGAGCTAAGTGTTACCATTCGCGAAATAAGCACTAGTTGAAAAAAAAAGTTAGATGGCGGGCCCTTTAGTTTCCCTGACATACGTCTATCTAATAATAAGCTGAAGTTTGTACGAATAGTAAATAAACTCGGTTTAGTTATCAACACAGATGAGTAATTATACAGATAAGCAATTGAGAGGATTTTTGGCTTTCTCGCCCATCGTTTTTCATTTTCTTCAAAAAAGGCAGAGGACTGTGTCTGTATAAGTTTTAACATGCAAATCAAGTTGAGATAGGTCACGCACACAATAGCAGTTCTGCGCCAAGGAATCCATTTTGGAAAGTCTCATTTAGTGCCTGGTTACACGTTGAAGGTCATTCCCATGAACGTCGTGGCTACAAACACAAAAAAGTCTCATAAGAATGAAAGCAATTTGAATGGCGGGGAACGCCGAAATCTGAAACAAAACTAAATTTCTCTTGGAAAATCGAATACTTTTTTGCTCTCTAGTACCTTTATTTGGTCTTCACTCTTCTATCGCAAATCTCAAATGAGGATTTCTGTCCTTTCTGTCTTTCATGCCCACGCCGAGAATTCAAATCGAAAGAGGATTTTCGGTGGATTCTTGGTGCAATCTACCTTATTCTTTCTGACTCACATAAAATCTACCTGTCTCGTGCGACATGACGATCATTCCCATGAACGTGTAGCCAGTCACTAAAGACATATTAAAAGTTAAACTGGGCTGTGTCCAATAGAATCGTAATAATATGCGACGATTTATGGTGAATTTGCAAAAGAATAAAATGAAAACTTGAAAAAAGGTCCTTGTATTTTTTTAAAGAGGACTCTTTTCGAAAATATCATCAACATCACACGACAACTTGCTGTTGTAATGAGTTTTTGCCAGGAGAGCCTTGGAACATTGGAAAGTTTTCTTGAATCCTCAAAAAAGGCCATTTGTCGAAAATGTCCGAAAATGTTATAAATACAGTTCGGAAATGTTATCCGAAGCAAGCGAGCATTTATGCTTTTCAGGATATTTTACCCGGAGGTTCTTGTAACATGAAAAACCACAGAAAAAAGGCTGTATTTTGCTAACTAAAGCTTCCTTATATTAATCTTGTAAAACCCTTTCATTTGATACTCATATCATGGGGGCATTGATACACGGTACTATTATTTATGTATACATATATCTATAAACATAGCGGTCATTATTCAATGCATTTTATATTTAACTGTCGTACTTGATAGTTTTTAAATACCAAATACATTTTAATTTAGGTTTTAAGTACAAGTACAAGTACATGTGTACTTACACATTACAGCAGTACAAATGAATTGCCATATTTGACAAGGGATCTTCATTGAACTCCAGCGACTGGTTTTGTTTTTCTTTTGAACGCTTAAATGACTTCTAGCGCTTAGAAAAGGAGAAAACAAAAACGTGGGTTAAGGCCGACATGATGCGAGCAATCACTGCAGTTAATGAAATAAAGTGCGCGGCTGCTTCATTACATGAGATGCGTTTTTGAATCGCCTGAAAAAGAATGGAAAATTTTGAGCACAAACCAAATTTATTTATTCACTTTTTTGGTTATAATAAATAATATTTTACTAAAACGGCTAATAACAATTTAAATGTAAAATTGAAGTACGCAGATATTTTTACCTTCACAGTATTTTTCGGAATTCCTGTCAAGTACCGTTATTCGAAATAACTGAGTATGCACTATCCTTTTCCCCAGATCAAGTATTGAAAGTAAAAAAACAGACCTAAATCTTTGAAACCATTTTTGAGAAACGTGATAAGTGATTTAAAAAAAAATTGGATGACAGGCACCGTTATTTAAAACGATAAACCAAAACAGAAGAAAAAACCGTGAGATGTTACCCCAAAGACTTTATATACGAACTTTGAAGCAAATCTATCAAAGCGACAGGCAGATAGACAGAAAGATGGATCGGATTTGGCGGACTCACTTTTTTTAACTTCTCTATAGTCGTAATATCACTTTAAATGATATTAAAGTTATTTCTTATTTAAGAAAGTAAGTAAGATTTTACTTACCAAGCTAAGTGTTTTTTCCTTTATTTTACTACAATTTTACGGTTAAATAATAAATAATATATCTACTTTTGTCATTATTATATTTTTTCATCCATTTTCTTTAGATCGGTAATTTTTTTATTTTTCCCTTGTATTTCAAAATCATAACGTTTAAATTATTTTTTGTAGTCATTCTTTTTATATCTTTTCTCTAGGATTCATATAATTCCTTAATAGTTAATAGTAATATAAAATAGTATTTTTTTCTTATTTTTCTATGTACAGTTTTATTAACATGGCAGCTGATTTAATTTGGCGACCGAATCTATTTAATCTGCTATTGTGTTAATCATACAATTGCCATTTTTATTGTGAAATTTGC
Organism: Ferdinandea cuprea; assembly: GCA_963576555.1. Classification (NCBI taxonomy): domain Eukaryota; kingdom Metazoa; phylum Arthropoda; class Insecta; order Diptera; family Syrphidae; genus Ferdinandea; species Ferdinandea cuprea. Next base: position 19,010,853 of record OY754962.1, on the reverse strand, counting down.
AATCTTCAAATTAACAACCGCTTTCATCATACGACAACCACGATTTTCAATATGAAAATTTAAATATTCAAATTCAACTACACTGAAATTGTATAAACAGAATTTCTCCATATCGACAACTGCTGTTGTTAGCTCAAAAATAAAAACTTTTTCTTCAATATGACGAACTTTGTTGTCAATATGACGTACCTTTTCGGTTCAGTGTACTTGACAGGATTCAAATACGTGCAGTAAAATTTATTGGTGACCAAGACATCCAAGACGTCGCAGTGTCTCCTGCCTGTCGTTGTTTTACCGTTATTTCCACCAATAACATTTTAACACGAAAACTATAAAAAAAACATAAGGAAAGGCTACAGTCCGCTTGGGGCGAACAGTATGATACCCTATCCTTATCCCTATGTACCCCAAAAAAAAAAAGATTAGGAAGATGATGGATAGCATTTTATTTCATTCTATGAAATTTATAGAAAAAAAATTATTTTTTTCAAAAAACGCCCACAAAAAGTGGGCGTGGCCAAAAACTTTGTATGGGAGATATATTGAGAAAAATATTGGCATAATATATTGTTAAACATTTTTTTTCGATTTCTATGAAAATTTTCGAAGAAAACAGCATTTTAGTGAAAAACGCCCACAAAAAGTAGGCGTGGCAAAAAACTTTATATGACAAATTAATGAAGGTGGGCAGTATCTACATATCTTGTGAAGGTTGTACAACTTTATCTCTCTAACTTAAGCTTTAAAACGGTTTTTTCTAAATTGTGGGCGTGGCAGTGGGCGTATTTTGAAAATTTTAACACTTTACCATTTCGGAACCCTAGGGAGTATATGTTCCAAATTTCAGCTTCCTAGCATAATTTTAAAGGCCTCAAAAGTTGATACGGACGGACGGACGGACGGACGGACGGACGGACGGACATTGCTAAATAGTCTTAGATTTTGGTCCTGATCATAAATATATATACTTTTAGGGGTCTGAGACGAATATTAAGGGGTGTTACAAACTATGTGTCAAAATTAATATACCCTTAGGATAGGGTATAAACATAAAAAAAAGCTACAGTCCGCTTAGGGCGAACTGTATGATACCCTATCCTTATCCCTATGTACCCCAAAGAAAAAAAGCATTAGGAAGATGATGGATAGCATTTTATTTTATTCTATGAAATTTATAGAAAATAAATAAATATAGGAAATAAATAAATAATTTTTTTGAAAAAAAGCCCTCAAAAAGTGGGCGTGGCCAAAAACTTTGTATGGACGATATATTGCAAAATATATTGGCTAAATAAATTGTTAAACATTTTTTTTCGATTTCTATGAAAATTTTCGAAGAAAACACCATTTTAGTGATAAACGCCCCCAAAAAGTGGGCGTGGCAAAAAACTTTATATGACAAATTTATAAAGGGGGCAGTACCTACATATCCTGTGAAGGTTGTACAACTATATCTCTCTATCTTAAGCCCTAAAACGGTTTTTTCTAAACTGTGGGCGTGGCAGTGGGCGTATTTAGAAAATTTTAACACTTTACTATTTTGGAGCCCTAGGGAGTAAATATTTTAAATTTTAGCTTCCTAGCAAAACTTTAAAGGCCTCAAAAGTTGATACGGACGGACGGACGGACATTGCGAAATAGTCTTAGATTTTGGTCCTGATCATAAATATATATACTTTTAGGGGTCTGCGATGAATATTAAGGGGTGTTACAAACTATGTGTCAAAATGAATAAGTTGAAGTTTTTTTCCACGCCTACTTTTTGTGGGCGTTTTTCACTAAAATGCTGTTTTCTTCGAAAATTTTCATAGAAATCGAAAAAAAATGTTCAACATTAAGCCAATATTTTTCTCAATATATCAATATATATGGCATTTCTGGTCGCCTAGCTATTATTAAGAGTTGTGTCACTACTTGTCTCGCTTTTACACTGTGTCTAATAGTTTACTTATTTAGTGATAGAGATAGCTTCAATGTTATTAAGATAAAAATAAGAAATGGGAAATTGGTCTCGCTTAAGAGTAACTCAATGGCTGCTATACTCCTTGTCTCGTTTCCTCCTATCGTCATCTCTTACTAGATTCTGATCTTAACGACAATCATTATTATGCCTCCACAAATAGGAGAAGTATTTGAATCCCGAAATTCTATGCAAAGAGTGCAACAGAAGTTTTAGAGGACAGGATTGTTTTGACAAACACAAGGCTTCAGGATCAACCGGAAACCGAGCGATTTGTGAAACTGTTAAAAGATGTGCTGATTGCCTTAAAACATATGGAGCAAATAGATGACATACTTATGGGGAGTTCTATTGCAATAAATGCGATCAACACGTCTCTCAAGAACACTTGTGTTACATTCAGCCAGACACTAGAAACCCAATTTAAAAGATGTTCTCTACGTATTCTATGATTTGGAGAGTCGTCAAGAGAAGGTTATCGGTGAAAAGGTGATAAACGATTATGCCCATTCAATAAAACTTCACGAGACAAATTTGTGTGTTTTCCAGCAAAGATGTGACCATTGTTTGAGTGAAAATGACCTAAAATTTTTCCAAAAATGTAAATTTAGACTGAATGTGAAAAAAGGTCCGAATGTTATAGCCGAGTTCCTACAACACCTTCTTAATGTTCGCAAATCTTTTAAAAAGGTTATTGTTATAGCGCATAACGGTCAGGCGTACGATCATCAATTCATTCTAAACTACATCCTACAAAATACCAGATTTCAACCGGCATTGATTATGAGAGGAACTAAAAAAATACTCATGGAATTGGAAAATGTGAAATTCATCGATTTACTGAATTATTTTCCCATGGCTTTAGCAGTTCTTCCGCGTGCTTTCGATCTAAAACAATCGCTAAAAAAGGGTTATTTTCCGCATTTCTTCAATACCAAAGAAAATGAAAATTATAATGGTCCATTGCCGCCCGTAGAGTATTACAATTATGAAAAGTAATGATCGAACTGTATTCTTGAAGTGGTATGAAGAAAATAAGCATATAGAATTTAATATGCAACGTGACCTTCTTGAATACTGCATCAGCGATGTACAGATCCTATCTGAAGCGTGTATTAAATTCAGAAATATGTTCGTTGATCAGTGCAATGTGGAGCCGTTTCTAGAGTCTGTAGCTATAGCATCGGCATGTAACCTGGTATATCGCCGTAATTTTCTATAACCAAACACTATTGGCTTAATACCTAGAAATGGATAAAGACAAGCTGATAATCAATCACGCCAGGCAATTGAGTGGCTCATTTGGGAAGAAAAGAGGCGAAATTGTGTCATTCAGTATGCAGCCAAGCAACGAGAAGCGAACGTAGTAGCTGGCGTAAGTGTTGACGGTTTTTGTAAGGAAACCAAACAGGTGTTTGAGTTTCATGGCTGCTTGGGCTTGTGAATTTGAAAAACAGTTGAGTGATGAAGATGTCAAATATTTAAAAGCACATCCAATAACACAATATGCTAATGTAAAGAGGGGGAAAAAATCAAATACATAGATGTATGTTCTCTATACCCTTGGGTTTTAAAATACGGAAAATTTCCATTGAATCACCCCAAAGTTCACACCACCACCACCACCACCACCACCACCGATTGTTCTCAAGTGGATTTACAGAGCATCAATGGAGTTATAAAATGTAAAATAATTCCTCCAGAGCAATTGCTCTGATGTCAAACTAGAATTTGAAGAAATTTGCAACACCCCTGGAAAAAGATCTTTTGCTAAACTGATACTGAATTCGTTTTGGGGTAAATTCGGACAAAGAGAAAACCAACAGAAAACATCAATAGTTAATAGTCCGTCTGAGTTATATCAGATGCTTATGAATCCAACCGTACTAGTCTGTCATATTCTCCCTATAAATGAGGAAAATATCGTAGTAAGTTGGCTGTATAAAGAAGAAGCAGCAGATACATTATCAACTGTAAATGTGTGTATTGCAGCTTATACAACCACGCAAGCTCGTCTAAAATTGTACAGTTACCTGGAACAGTTAGAAGATAGAGTACTATATTATGATACTGATTCCGTAATATACATAAGTCGCGAAGGAGAATCTGATCCACTGACCGGTGAATTCATAGGCGATATGACTGACGAATTAGAGTGCAATGGTCAAGGAAGTTATATTACTGAATTTGTAAGTGGCGGACCGAAAAATTATGCTTACAAAGTCTACAGTACAAGAGATGACATCGAACAAATTGTGTGTAAAGTAAAAGGAATAAATCTAAATTATTCAGCATCGAAAAAGGTCAATTTTGAGACGATTAAGGAAGCTGTACTTAATGCTACGAACACAGATGATATAAAGATTATTTCGAGTAATATCATATTTCATTAAAAGAATCAAAAATGTTTTTTATTTTATTTTCACTTAGTTTCCACTTATAAATTTGTTTAACAGGTAAACATTTTGCAGGGCGCAGCATTTACCGTGGAATGAACATTTTGTCTCATTGGGATTGAGACGCTTTAGTTCTTTAAATTTCGGACAACCAATATCTTCAATGTCCATCACTTCAACATTTTCATCTTGTAGTATTTCCTTCATCCATTGAGCTTTTTCAGTTCCTTAGACGTACAAAAGAGTATTCCTGATTTTCTCCTGAAGATATTTTCTCACTGTTCGGAATTCTGTGAATCCTCCATCCCAAACTAAGCCGTGATGGTTTTCATACAACCAATTGGCTTGTCTTCTTAATGAGAGTGTTAACTGGTCAGAGCTGAATGGCGGCTTTACGATGAAATGATAATGATGACCACTGTGCAGTACTGCTATTTCCTTTGCAATAAACTGGTTGTTTGGTCCTTTGAATCCCTGCAGGTCGATAACAAAATACATTTTTACGAGTGCGTACGCGTGTATTAACGGTAAAAAAAAAATAGAAAAAAAAGGACGTGTGTTTGCGATAAAAGCCAGCATTAAACTAAAGACTTATATTTCTCGTAAAACTGTCTGACTCAATGGATTGTAGTTTATAATGCGATCGTGTAACATTAAACAGTAGGCAGATGTATTAGCAGGTATTATTTTTGTTGTTGCTGTTTTGATTTCAATACGATTGATTATTTCGCTCTGGTGCCGGCAATCAATTACGAAAATTGTTGCTTGAGATTTAAAAGCATCTCTTGATAAGAGTGGTTCAGCAAAAAGGCGATTATAGTAGGTTTTTTGAAAATCACAATACATACTATATAATAAACTATAGTTATTTTTATCAAATGCCAAATTTAGATCTTCACATAGATAAGCATCGGAATTTAGATAAGCCTTTATATTTAAAATATCACAATGATCAAAATTAGTTACATTTCCTTTCAGTAAATTACGTTTGTTGGTTTGCAGAGCAAGTATAATTTAGCGTGGCTTCTCCATTTGAGAGGTTGTCTTTACATTCCAAATATGATGACTGACGCTGGGTAATGCAGGATATTCGTATAGATCCCAGTTGCGAAAAGCTAGCTTCATAGTTTGTCCATTATTAATATGTTTGTATAGTTTTATTTGTAAGTATCAGAGAGTGTTATATGTAGAATTTTCCATTTTACTATAAGCAAGTTTATCTTTGCTTTCTCATTCTCGTCAGCAATTAATGAATTATCATCTGTGCGTGCGCGTGTTAGAATCAAATCATGACGGCCATTTGGTATAATTTTCTTATAGTCTTCAGCAAATCCCAGTAATTTATTTAGTGGCATGCAAAAATTAAAATAGATTCCATTAACATTGATTGAAGAATTAGGTGACCAGGATGCATTCAAAAGCATATCACTTTCATTTTTATTTAAAGAGAGATAGTTTTTAATTGTTGACGTAATGCCGACACGTCGATTACTATCAATTTCCACACCAGTTAATTCATAATGAATTTCATCGAATAAGAAAGCTACTCCATTATTTACAAGTTTTGTTTTCGCAACGGCTGATCCATCAGTTTTCGGCACAGTACCCTCAATATAAATGTTACTTTCTGAAGGCAAAATATTAAGATTTTGATGTTGGACACAAATTTGAATGATGTCATTTTTGTCGAAATTATTTAAATATGGCGAGTACGTATGATATTCCAATTTTGAGATACTCTCATCAAATTTCGGTTCTTCAAAAATATTCAGCATGTCTTGTAGGTGTTTTGGCTTAGATTTTTAATCTGTAACCTAGTGATAATAGAAATTGCCGATTTTGTACAGCTAGTACTGATGTTTTCCTATCAGAACCTTCCTTTAGTAATATCACCTACTCTTTTATAATTTGAGGGGTACGATGGGTTATCATATAGTATCGTTGTTGTGGTTTTAGATGCAATCGAATTGTTATCGTTTCGTTTCAAAAGTTTATAAGATTTCCGTCCTGATCTAAGAGATTCAATGTTATAGAACTTATCCTCGTAGCGCTCACTGGCAGATAGATGACATTGTGAGGAACTTCAACTATTTTATATCCCGGGCTTACATTAATAGAAAATTCATGCAGTATATGAGCAGGTCGATTGTTTATATATGTTTTATCAATTAAATTACATTCAATTCGCACAATATTCACTCTATTGATGTCAACATATAGGTCAGATTCATGCATAATATTGGGAACAAGTTTCTTCTTACTGAATCCCAAGAGTGAACCAATACTACGATGATGAGAAAAATCAATTTCCATATTGCTGTAAACTTCACATTTCAAAGTATTATTATTGGCTCTTAATTTAATTATAATTTTTTCAGCTCTATCCTCGTTGTGTAGCTTCAGAACCTCCTGGATTACATTATTAATATCCTCAATTTCGTAAGAACCTACCGGAAAAGTGATTTCATTGTTATCACCAAAATGAAACGAGTTATTAAATACATCCACATTCTCTGGAAGTCTGGAAGTCAACTAAACCGCAAACGTAATCAGTATTTAGGACTATTGGAGGAAAGTAATCGGCGGTGAGCGTAGATTTGTTTCCACTCAATGTAAGTGTTAACGACATTGCTATTGGAATAGAAATGAAACATATTTTGATTTTGTAGTATTTATTTATTTACATTTTGATCGAATAGGAACTTCAAACATAAATAACCACATATAAATGTATTAAAATTTTGACAATTATACTGAATATTTTCACCCAAATATTTTACAAGCTCTATAGGCGGTCTTAAATTACCAAAACTGTCAAAGTATTTTACAATATTTTTATTCTTAATATATGCTACCCAATGTGTCCCTGATGTGTCCTTGGTAGCGGTATGACTCGGGGAATGGCAATGCTCTTCCGTTTATTTTTAGTAACCTTCTTAGCTGCTTGTAAAGCAGATATTGCAATTTCGTTTTGATCTTTACTTTTTGGATTTCTAATAGCGTTTCTAGCCTCCATAATGGCTATTTTAAATAATTTTTTATTCATTTTAAGTTTTTATTTCCTTGCTCTGCTATGTTTAGATTTGCAACCCATACCGAATTTTGTTTTAGCTTTCATCATATTCGTAACCAATATGCTACTTAATTTCTCTGCTATTGATGAGTCTTTCGCTTTTACCCTATGCCAAGCCTTTTCAGTTAGAATTTTATCAGCAATATGTCGATCAGACAGGTTATTGTTTTTATTTGCATATACAATATCGTGTTCGCGACACGCTTCATCCAATAGATTCACTCCTCGATCTCCTCTAGCAAGACGTTCTTTCAGTTTAGTTCCAGGTCCACAGAAATTATACGAGGGAAGATGCAATTCAAAGGGTAACTTATCGATTAAGGAATTTACTAATCCACACCCCTTGAATGAATGTTTTGAAGTGATGGCTTTCACACTATAATCAATCATTTTTATACCCTATCCTAAGGGTATATTAATTTTGACACATAGTTTGTAACACCCCTTAATATTCGTCGTAGACCCATAAAAGTATATATATTTATGATCAGGACCAAATCCTAAGACTATTTAGCAATGACGGACATTGCTAAATAGTCTTAGGATTTGGTCCTGATCATAAATATATATACTTTTATGGGTCTACGACGAATATTAAGGGGTGTTACAAACTATGTGTCAAAATTAATATACCCTTAGGATAGGGTATAAAAATGATTGATTATAGTGTGAAAGCCATCACTTCAAAACATTCATTCAAGGGGTGTGGATTAGTAAATTCCTTAATCGATAAGTTACCCTTTGAATTGCATCTTCCCTCGTATAATTTCTGTGGACCTGGAACTAAACTGAAAGAACGTCTTGCTAGAGGAGATCGAGGAGTGAATCTATTGGATGAAGCGTGTCCGTCCGTCCGTCCGTACGCAATTTTTAGGCCTTTAAATTCAAGCTAGAAAGCTGAAATTTGGACCACATACTCCCTAGGGCTCCGAAATGGTTAAGTGTAAAATTTTTTTGAATACGCCCACTGCCACGCCCACATTTTAGAAAAAACCGATTTAAAGCTACAGATGGACAGATAGAGGGTTATAACCTTCACAAGATATGTAGGCACTGCCCTCCTTTATAAGTTTGTCATATAAAGTTTTTTGCCACGCCTACTTTTTGTGGGCGTTTTTCACTAAAATGCTGTTTTCTTCGATAATTTTCATAGAAACCGAAAAAAAATGTTTAACAAGATATTTAGCCAATATTTTTTCCAATATATCGCCCATACAAAGTTTTTGGCCATGCCCACTTTTTGGGGGCGTTTTTTCAAAAAATGTTTTTTTTTTTTCTAAATTTTATAGAATGAAATAAAATGCTATCCATCATCTTCTTAAGGTTTTTTTTGGGGCATATAGGGATAGGGATAGGGTATCATACTGTTCGCTCCAAGCGGACTGTAGCCTTTCCTTATGTTATATCACATTCTTGTTACACACATTGAGCATTTATGAATCTTTTGACAATAAAACATAACCTTTTATTATTATTAGCTTCATTCGGTAGTGGAATGAGGTTCATAAAACAACAACAAGGTAGTATTAAAGTTAAGAACTTTGATACTAAAATTAAAGAAAATGGAAAACATAGACAATTATTTCCTAATAGTATTCGTGGAATAATTGTGGGTCCATCAAACTGTGCAAAAACTAATGTTATGTTCAGTATTTTGCTTGACCCCAACGGTTTAAAGTTTGAAAACCTTTACATATATTCAAAGTCTTTGCATCAACCAAAGTATACATACTTGAGAAAACTAATAAAGTCAATCAAGGGAATGGGGTACAATGAATTTTTTTAATAATTCTGAAATAGTCGCACCTTCTAAAGCAAAGCGAAATTCAATATTTATATTTGATGATGTAGCTTGTGATAAACAAAACAACATTCGAGAATATTTCTGCATGGGACGACATAACGATGTAGGTAGTTTCTACCTGTGTCAATCTTATACGCATATACCAAAGCATTTGATTCGAGACAATGCAAACTATATCATTGTTTTTAAGCAAGATGAACTTAATCTGAAACATATATACAACGATCATATAAATTCAAATATGACTTTCAAACAATTCAGAGATTTATGTACAACATGTTGGACAGATGCATATGGTTTCTTGGCTATTAATAAAGACTTGAGTACAGATAAAGGACAATATAATAAATCATTTAAGGAAATTGTATCTATATAAAGCTACTCGGTCATTAATCAACTGCATATATGATTGCATTCAGATTGGAACAGCCCCAGTTTGTAACCGACCCTGTTTGTAACTGATCCTGTGTGTAACCGATCCTGTTCGTAACTGATCCTGTTTAAAACTGCAGTTTAAAGTTATTAAATAGTACATATAAATTTAAATAAATTGTATCTAAATGAAACTACTCAGTCATTAATCAACCGCTTATATAATCATATCCAGATTGGAACAGCCCCAGTTTGTATCTGATCCTGTATGTAACTGAACCTGTTTGTAACCGATCCTGTTCGTAACTGATCCTGTTTAAAACCGCTGTTTAAAGTTATTAAATATGGATGTTACTGAAAATATTCTTAAAGATCTTATTAAAACTAAAAGAGATTTGAGGAGAAAATATATGTTTCTCAAGACCGGGCAAATTATAAAAGAAAAGGAAATTGAAACTACTTTTAAACCAATAGTTGAACCCTTAAAAGAGATTGTTAAAAATGTCAAAAGTGTTTATAGTCGAACACTGCTTCTGCTGCTGCTGTTGGTACTGAAATTGATAAAACAAAGCATCGACTACGACGACGTTTGCAGCTCTCAAGTTCTCCAGAAACAATCAAACCCTCTCCAAAGGAAAGTTTTGACCTTTCATCTACAGAATCAATTCAACTAACGGACAAAGATGTTTCATTTAGAACGCCTACGAATTTTAATACCTACGACCCCGATCAAAGTACTCCATTCAAACGATCATCGCCATCAGATTCGAATCTTGATAAGATCTATGGGCCATATTTTGATGTGCAGTCAAATTCCACAAAATTGGGTACATCAAGTCTTACAATTAATGAAAAGAGCAATTGCATCATTGGTGATGATGGTGAAATCTTCTCTGGAACGGATGATCTTTATGAATTAATTTTTCGGAAAATCCCCCGAAAAGATCGATATAGCAAAGAAGATTTGGATGAATATCTTAAGATATTACAAAAAACAAAAGCCCATTTAAAAAATTATGATAGTAACTCTCAAGTCAAAGGAAATAGAGGTTATAAAACATATTATTCAACCCTTACTTCAGAATGTTACAAACAAAATTGGGAAATCATACAACAATAACTTACCTGACATGACTTATTCTAATAATTCGATCGATTATGTGCACTGGGATAGCCGAAATGAGCTTTTCGATAGATTAAGACTTTTAATTGCATCTTATAGGGCAGGAAAAAATAATCTTCAAAATAAGATGCATTCAATCATAGAAGAACTACGCGAAGCAAACATCATATATTAACAGCAATCCTAAGCAGAGAATTCGTTAAAAGCAAAATGAACGTCGACAAGTTCGGAAGGAGTTTCAATCGAATTCACAATTCAACAACAACAAGTGGTCCTCGAGGACCTCCTGGAGAAGGATTTAAGCTATCATCTGCTGGTGATTTTGATATAGAGGGAAAATGTCTGAATAATGTTGCAATGCCTAAAACATCACACCAAGCAGCCAACAAAGAATATGTAGATGATAATATGTTGATAATAATTTTAAATCTCTCATGAGCGCTATAAATGATGAAACTGAAATGGGTCTCAGGTTACACTCAGATGACTACTATGATGTGAAACATAAAGCCTTGAAGAATATAAATAATCCTACCGATGCAAATGATGCTGCAACAAAAAACTATGTTGATAATCGTGTGCATGAACAATTTAAGAGCTCTCTCATTGGTATGGATGAAAAACTTGAAAAACATGACAAAATTTTGCGAACATACATTGATGAACAAAGCTTAAATACACTCGAAATTGTGAACAAGCTTAGAAACTATTTCTTCGATATATTAGAAAAATATAATGAGAACATTGTAGACCTTAAAGAGAACGGTGTGAAATTTACTAGAAACGGAAATAACTTTCCACCAATTTAAAAGACATTTGAAATTCAGTTTGAAACTACATGTCAAGCATGAATACTCCTTTGATCTCGAAAGAAATTTTAAATTTCTTACTGAACAACCAGCACAATATACTTGAGGAACATTACGAAGAGATCTTAAGATGTATTTCCTTTCTAAGCAAATTTGAAAACGTGGCTTGTGTGGAATCTATTTATGGTAATCATTACTTGAATTGCTCTTGGTCTTCGAATAAATGTACATTAGGCCACGATACATGCTCATGTCATAGAATAGAATGGATGACGAATCGAATAAAAGCCCTACTAGTGTTCTATAAAAGACTCAAATAAACAAAAAAAATAAATAGTTACAGTTTGCAATTCAATTGAAAGGCATGTCCAATGTGAATAGTTGCAAGATTTTCGGTGAAATCCTAATATTTTTAAAAACCTATCAACACATTCTACTTGCTGAACACTACAATGAGATACTTGAGTGCATTTCTTTTTTAAAAAACTTTGAGAACATATCCCGCACCACATCTAATAATGGATGTCATTTCGTCGCATGTCCCTGGTCACCAAATATCTGTAAAAATGGACCAGACACCTGTATTTGCTATATGATTGAAATTAAAATGAATAGAATTAAGATATTAATGTCATTGTATGAAAGATTACAAACAAAGATAAAAAAAATAAAAAAGGAAATAAGAATCTTTAGTTTCATTTTAGCTTTGATGTTTGTATCTGATTCTATTTGGTATGATCCCGGTTCAGTAAAGATGAATTTCATCATAATGCGTAAGAATATAAAAATGCTGAGCTAATCATTTACTTTGTATATAATGTATTCACTGCTCGAGACAGCGTATTAGTTTCGATTAATAAGCAAACAGATTAAGAGTGGATCAGACAGACGAAATGGATCGCAGTCAAACAAATACACATAACATAAATCCAAAGGATAGTTTTTTTAAAAAAAATTGAGTTTGCTCTTAAAAGCAATCCATTTAAATTTGCATCATCATCAACATCATCATCATTGGAACCTAAGCAGAGAGAGCAGTCTTTTGTTAAGTATCAAAAGTTGAAAGAGGAAATGTAGGGTTCGAATTATTAAAGAATAAAAATAAAAACAGATAATAAAAGGAGAAAAAGTTTTATTTCTTAATTCATTAGTATATAGGATGAGTAAACGGGCTGTTGTTGAGGAATTGCACAAAACTGCTCGAAGACACTTCGTCAGACGTCGAGTTGTCATTAGGGGATTCGATGACTTTTGGCAAGCAGATTTAGTAGAAATGATATAACAGCGATAACAATATGTATAACTATTTACTGACTGTAATTGATACCTTTTCAAAGTATGCATGGGCAGTTCCTTTGAAGAATAAGACTTCGAAATGCACTACAGAAGCTATGAAATCAATTTTCAATAAGCGAGTACCAAAAAATCTGCAAACTGATGATGGTACAGAGTTTTTTTAATAAAATCTTCCAAGATTTGATGAGACAGTACAAAATTAATCACCATTTGGAATCCAGATCATACCGCCATCTAGTAAGCATGTCGAAAAGACAATTTTTAAAGCGACGGCTAATTGCAATGTAATCAAAGAAAGGACTAAGGAAAAAAAAACTCCTGTGCTTGACCTTGGTTCTTGTTTTAAACGGAAATTGATAAAAAAGTCGAATGGCGCAAATTAAAAATTCTTTCCACAGCATCGTCCATCAAACCAATAGGAAAATGAATATAAATTTGTACATCTTCAGCATACATAGATATGAAAACGGCAATTATGTATAACAAGTGCTGGTCGTAAATGAACATGGAGAAGAACAAGGGACCGATTATTGAGCCTTGGGGCCCAGCACAATGAATATATTCTATAATATTTTTAGTACATTTTTTCTGAAAATAAATAAACATTTATTGGGCAGTTTTTCAGAAAAAGCTGTATGTAATAAGTAGTACTTACCAGGAAATATTTACTATCCAATATTTTTTAAAACTTTGAGATTATTTATATTTAAATGTTTATAACATAATGAACAGCCAAGCAACTGCGTTTAACACTGAAGTGAATCGCAATATCCGAAAGTCATAATAGAATTCAGGCACAAACCGGTTACGCCAAGTACGTGACAGATAATAATATGCGTTAGCAAAAATTCTACATGTCCAAAAAATTCCGTAGACATCAAAAACTCATTACAGGGAATTCTTTTGATTTAACTTTAAGGGTAAGTCAGCGATTTTTTCTGAATGCATCGTTTATCTAAAAAACCTATTGCTTCCAAATAGCAAAGTTAATTTAACTAATACCAACGAATATAGAACTACCAACACAGATAAGTAATTAAAGAGATAGTCGACTTCTATAACCCCTGCTCCCTTATACACGCAAAAAAACTGTAATAATTGTGGCAAAATTCTCTCCTAAATTTCGTGTCTGAACCACAGAGGGTGCTGTTGACTGCAACATATTATATGGTGTTTGAAGCCTGGTTGGACATTAATGATACAATAGTAACTCAATGTGTGCGTGACCTGGCTCAATTTGATTTGCATGCAAAAACTTACACCATTACAGTTTTACTCCATTTTCAAGCAAATAAAAAAGGTAGGGCGAGAGAGCCACAATTCCTCTTAGTCAATTCTCTGTATAGTTACTCATTACAACAAAAACATAAATGTTAAAGAATAGCCAAGTTCCCTTATACAAAAATTGCTTTTGCCTTAAAAGTCATCCACAAAAAGTACTGAGATCTAAAAAAGAACGCCAAGTTTGTATTGTATTGTATTGTATTTCACAAAGAGTATTTACTTTTTTAAAATTGTCAAGTTTTCCAGTATGAAGTTTTGAAGAAATATATATATATATATATATATAACACATGTGTATTGGACCCCGATTTTCACAATGGTCTCGATGAGTCACAAAACGCTTCATTTCTGCTGAGAATATACCATATGACATGTCGCTCGCTAACTCCAAATGCATGGCACCCGTTGACATGTATATAAAGATAGAAATATACCCATTCACAGCTTTAGATCCATGCCCCTTTAAAAGTCGAAGCAGAACCGGTCCGGCAAAATACACTCCGCTACGGTTAAACGGTCGACAAGATTCTCCTCTGGGTGTGGGCATAAGCTTACAGAGATGACTTGTAAAGATGTTCACTACATATCGCTTCTCGCATGTCACTCAACCATGCTCACTATCCTACGAGACCGTTTTTGTATAACAAACGCACATAATCTACTGCGAAACATATTCAGATCTTGTGTTAAATGCCGAAGATATCAGAACATCATTAACAGCTATATAACAGTTATACACAAACGCTCTCGTAGGATTGCGAGCATGGTTGATGGACCCGCAACAAATGTGCACCGCCTGCTTGGATGTTGATAAAGATAGACTAATGCAACAGATGAAACAGTCCATCTAAAAACATTACGAACACGTTGATCAAGCGCTTCCTTCACATGTCCTATCAGTTCCGCCAACAGTGAAACTGCATACAGCTCCAAGCCTGAAAAGATATATGCTTTATGGGGGCTACATTTAAGTTCGTAACTTGCGATTCTGCATAACAAAAATAAACGGTTTTTTTCTTTCATACATTTTTTATTTTGGTTATTTTTTTCTTCAATCAATTCATCAATTTTATTATTACAAAGAGAAATCCGCTGTCCTTAACTGCGCTGCACTTTCAGTTTGATTGTTGAGTTAAGATTAACTTACAATCTTTTTTACTTTGAAAGTGAATTATTCTGCAAGATATGCATAGTGCTTCCCGTGGGAAAGGAATGCAAGTGTTTACGAATCATTCATTTTTCAATTTGTGCAATGAAATATGAATATTGGAAAAAAGCTGTGTGCGTAAAAATGGCTGCGCATGCAAGAATACAATAGGAATACAGTTATGCCAACAAAATGCCGACTAAGCAAAAAGGCGTAAGCCGTTGAATGTTAGGGGAATATTTCTTCTATTAAGTGGCGATTATTTTCGTTTTTTTTTTTAAAGTTGCATTTAGGATTTTCTTTAAAAATATTAGAGATGCAATTGTCAGTTAAAGTTTTAATTTTTTTTAGTTTTATTATTCCATTTATGTATTCATAATTAAAATTGTCCTCTCTTATGAATTGATCATATGGTGTTACTAATTCTATATTGCTTTTATTAGGAATTGGCTCTATTAAAATTTTATAAAAGTTTACATCAGAGTGTTTAGGGATTGATGAAATTAAATGAATTAAATGAATAGTATTTGGTCATTGTGTAAAATAACAGTGCTTTTAATATCGCTTAATATACTTATGATTATGTTAAAATATAATATTTCTTTTGGTGATAGGATATCTTTTCCTAAGACTCCTAGTTTGCTAAGCAGCAGATTTTCTTTTACTTTCCTCCTGTTCTTTAAATAAATTTATACCATATTGAATTTTGAATGCTTGTTGCATATTATTGATATGTGAAAATTCAATGTTTACTGCATTATCTAAAGTTAGTAGTTGAGTTTTTTTTAACTGCTGTCCGTTAAAGTCGGCTAGTCCATTTCAAGTCAAGTATTTAAGTCCTTTTCCGATAATATTAACCAGTCTTAATTAACCAGTTTTTCTGCTTAAAGTTCGGAGCTATGTTTTATTGATGGGTATTCGTTCCTTAAATTGAGATTGTTAATGTTGTGTTCGATTATGTCTATGTTGTCATTTCATGAAGTTAGATTTATGTTGTGAAGAATTTTTTATACCTTTTTCATCTTTAATTGAAATGAAACCATTTCCCGAATTTAAGTTTAGTATTTACTATATATTTTCATTTTTATAGACTCTTTTGATTTGGTTTTCATAAAAATTGTTTCCTCTGTTGCTCTTGACGTGTTCATGGTCAATTACTACAGGATTCGATTTTTCATGGCATGGTTTAAGTTTTTTTTTGGATGTTGTTTCTTCTTCTTGTTGATCTTCTTCAAAATCTGTACCTGTCCTTTTTTTATTGAACTAACTTATAAATTTTTCTTTATTTCTTTTAACTAACTTTATAATTTTGGGGTATGCTCCTTTATTTACTTGTCCATAATTAAAATTTATTGGTATTTGTTTGTAGTGGAATGGATTGTTTTGTTAAAGGTATATTGGTAAATGCTTTTTACATTTTATTTATTAAGGTGTCTTTATTATGAGAATGTCCTTATGTGCTTATTCAGGGTGGAATGGCATCGCTCGATGTCCGAGTTTCTTGTTTTATTGTAGGGAGTTTATTGTGAAGAGTCCCTGCGCATACCAAATGTCAATGTGTAAAATTTTATTAGGTTTTGTTGATGTTTTAGTTATTTTAAATTTTATTTTGTTAGGAGTTCTTTCCTATTTCGCTTTGTTGCAGATTTCGCAGTTATTTATATATTTACATAATTCTGTTTTTGTCTTTTAGGTTTGGATAGTAATTACTATCTTTAATTTTTGCATTGGTTTCGTTTATTCATCTATGATTAAATGATTTGTGTGTTTTTGAAATTAGGAGTAGTTGTTTTTCCTCGCCTTCAAGGTCTAATAAAATCCTACATTTGAAAGCTTTAAGCAAATTATTTTTCTTAAGTATTTTACACAAGTGTCTTGAGACTGAGCAAACTCCTTCGGGAGAAATTAATGTTTTCATACAGTTTAAAATAAAATATTCTTTTTATTCAATAACTTTCCACCTTTGTAATTTGCTTCTTTTAGTGAACTAAGCCAAATTAATTGTCTGTAGTCTGTTCTTACAGTAAATTTGCGGCAAAAAAGATATGGTCTGAAGTATTTATTGGAATCGACGATAGCGTGTTCGTTAAGTGTTCGACTGTAGAAACATATCGGGTGGTCCTCATGGCTTAAGAAACCACCTATAGCGTAGTCCGACGCATCTGTTTTCCACAGATGAGGAATTAACCAGATAGTCAACTCTGCAATCTCCTATCACTTTCAACCCGCAAAAAATATTTAATAACGGTCGCAAAATCCTCTCTCAATTTTCCCATCTGTGAATACGTGTGAGCCAGACACGTGAAGTTAGATCTAATTTACTAGATTACGAGCCAAAACTAATTGTGGGGAGTTTTGCAACATATCCAAATCGCAACAACAAAACAGCTGGTCACGGCGGATGTGTTGGGAAATAGAAAATGCTGCGAAGTGTTGAGTTTATGTGATTCAACTTTTATAGCTATTTTAATATAAATGTTTATAAAAAAACAAAAAATTAGTTACCCAATAAAGTTGTTACAATTGAATTGGAATATATATTGCGGTTATAAGAAATAGTTCTCTATTTTTTATCTGCCTTAAAATAAACATTCTTGGGTTGTTATCCTTTTTCCATTTTGGTTAATAAAATGGGATCAAATGCATATTTTATTGTATTATTGCATAAATATATATAAGTATTACTAAATTAGTAATGTTTGGGTGTAAAATATTTGTAGTTAATAGTTTGCAATGGTTTTATATATATATATTAAATTATTTGATACTTTTATTATTTACTTATTATTTGATTGTTTTTATTTAACATATGAAAGTTTAATGAATATATGTACATATTCGGGTTCCGTGCATCGATAAAAATAATGTGGAAAATAAGTATTTTTAATCCTTTTTAAATTATTTTGTGTTACAAAATTTGTACGTTTAGCCAATCATTTTTTTTTAGCTGTTTCTTTTCTTAGGCGGTTTTGGAAATATTTTATATAATTTAATAAGCTTGTTTTAAAATGTATAGTAAGTGATAGAAGAAGGAGAACAGAAGGTAGCTGGAATGCACTGCATAAATATATGGTTGGTGCATTTTTCTATCGATTACATTACATTATGTTATATATATATATGTATATTGAATTAATTAGCCACTCTTTTATGAAAATAAAAAAAAACAATTTACTACTACTACTACTAGTAAGTGATTGCAAATGCTGTTAAAAAAGTGTTGTCACGTACCAAAAATAATATTTGTAAGAATTTGGATCACGTTATATTAAAAAGCGTTTTAAACCAGTGCCCAAATGTGTAATGCAACGTTTCCACCGAGCACTAAACCGAGAATTAAAAGTTAATTTGTATAATTTATAATAATACTATTAATTAATAATAATTTGAAGATTAACCATACAAATTTTAATCTGCTAAACACAAGATTAAAAATAAATCTATGTAATAAACTTCGTTTGCATGAAAATTCGGGTTGCGAACACACTCTATACGACTCTATACTACTCTCCACATGTCTCATACCTTTTCTTGAATTGCAATTTTGTTCCTTCTAACTACCCCAATATTCATTAAGCACTGGCGGCGGTGTTTTCTGTATATGCGACTTCTCCCGGCCAATGCAACCATTAAAACATTGATATTGGTTCGAAGAATAAAATGGTGTGCTAATAATATTTTCATTCCATTTCGACTCAATAAACTATAGAAACCAATTTTAATTTTATTTTCGCTTTGTTTGTCGTTCAAGAAAAAACATCTGTTCTCTTTTGAAATGTCAATTACGTTCTCAATTTTTAAGCAAAAATGCTATAAAGAGAGCCAAACGTCAGTTTTATCTATAACAAAATCCGTGTTTGTTAAGATATACTTAAATTTATTGTCAACCGAAAATGTATGATCAACTTACTTATTGTATATTAGCCATTTTTCATTTAAAATTAGAATAAATTGGTTAAAACATATCTTTATTCTCAATATTATAATATTTTGTTATAATGTTTTCACCGCATATTGTGCATGTTTATTTTACATACCCAAATTGTCAGGTGTAATCTGCTGAAAGTCATCAACTATTCCCACCTTCTTGCTATAAAAAATAACATATCTTGGCGGCGGCCATTAGCCCCATATAATTCGATTCATGTGTGCGTTATTCCCATTTGATTTCCACAAAAGCCCATATAAGTGCAAATTATGTGGGGCATATCAGTTCGACTTAGCTTGTAGGCAAGGTGAGAGATTCGCTCTCGAGTTGACTATCTGGTTAATTCCTCATCTGTGCTGTTGTCACAGTGAATTTTTCTGAGAAATCGGGATATTTAAGAATAGGCGCGGATATAATAAGTGTTTTCAACGTTTCAAAACTTACTACTTAGTCTTTTGTAAACGTCACTTGATTTTTAATTTAAACTTGGATTTATTAAAAACGTGTTTCTTTTGCTTTAACAACTAATCTCTTACTTCTCTAAAGACAAGTGTTTGGAACCTTGTTATAAATACACGTCTGAGGCATTACCTTTTGGTGGTGCCAAATATTCAAATTAATTCTAGTTCATTACAGTTCGGCTATTCTGACCAGTCAATCGACCTCGATTGTATAACTTAAAACTAAAGATAAATGTTGTGCTACTTTTACTACACTCGACCCATTTCTTTAGTCTACTTGAATCTAAAATGCCGTGATACGGCAAGTGTGTTACTTGAAAACCTTCAATATCATCTAGTACATAACGGGCATTATCTAGCTTCTTCTTTATTACATATGGACCGCGATACTTAGGTATTAATTTCTTATTAGTCCCAACCGAAGTGTCCACATTCTTGATTACTACAAATTCGTAAACGCTAAACTGCTTGGGCGAGGTATGGTGCTCATTGAAATAGTTGAAGTTGTACTGCTATGACTTTACGATTGCTTCAGAGGCTTCATGTCGCAGCCTGGTCAAATTTCACGCGTCATCGCTGTATTTTTCATCCAAATGCTCAGTCAGCTCGTCGAAGACACTCCCCCTTTGTTCTACTCCGAACAGCAGTTTTCTTGGTTAGTATTATTATTTAGTTGGTATTATTTATGGCATACTCAACCCTGGCCAACTGCTGTTTCCATTTGGCACAATCGGAGAACTCAACCAACTTTGCTAACATTGCCTTCAAAACACGGTTTACCCTTTCAACCTTGCCATTCGAGGTGCATACCCGTACATACCCGGGTACTTCTTTGGCTTCTTATTTTTCTCGGATAGACTGTATGGTCTCATCGCGCGTCTGGGAAATTTGGATATACAGATTAAAGTCTTCACTCGTTATTGCCCCGATTGCGGGCACTCAACTAAGCGCATCAACATGAGCCATTCTTTTCCCTTTCCGATGTTCAACTTGATAATTGTTGTTCTCAAAAGCTAAAGCCCACTTGGTTATCCGCGGACTTACGTCTTTATTTTTCAGCGTTTACGACAAGGCTTCACAGTCAGTAACAATGGTAAATGGCAAACGAAAAATCTTGAACAGTTCTAGTTCTTGTACGATGGCTTATGTCTCTAATTCAAAACTAATTAGCTTCGATTCTTCACCAGTCATCGTTCTTAAAAAAAGGCTACTGGATGAAACTGTGCGCTGGCATCAAGTGCAACTCCGTTTTCCGTTTGGGATCGTATATTGCTAATATTGGTGAGGAAACTAGTTTATTTCTTAGCTGCTCAAAGGCTTCAGTGCACTCATCAATCCAAGAAAACTTTGAATCCTTCCTTAGCAAATTTGTCAATGGCCTGTCAATGCAGGAGAACCCTGGGACGAAGCGACGGAAATGGGAAATCAAACCATTATTCCTCTGGACCTCTTTAGTATTGCGAGGCATCGGGTAAGCGCAAATCGCTTCTAAGTGATTGTCGTTAGGGCGGATCCAATCCACACTAATCCGATAACCAAGGTAATCGATTTCGTTAAGTGCGACCTTACTCTTCTTCATATTAAGTTCCAAGCTTGCTTCTTTTAATACGCGCAGCACCTCGGTGAGAATTTCAACAAGCGTCTCAAATGGAGATGTCAACAATATAAACAATAACTTTGCCTTTGTCAATCAACGGTTTGAACGTTAAGTAAATATATCTCTGAAAGACCACGAGTGCATTCTGAAAACATATAAACGTATTCGAATTCTTTCTTAAGCTATATTGCTCAATTTACAGAGATTTAGTATAACTCTACTTTATATCTGAAAAAATAACATTATTATTGCAAATATCACAGTTTTTTATAATGAAAAATAGTCGAAGGAAAAGCTGCAAGAAAAACCTTCTTCAAATAGTCAAATACATCCACAATTGGAGAGAATGGGGGGATAGAGAGCACCGACAAAGAGCTGATCTCAAATATGCTTTACAATGCTACATACATATGCTTTACAGGATACATACGTGAATAGCACATATAAAAAGGGACCCAGGACTGATGCCTGTGGTACACCTGCCAGGATTTCACATAGATCAGAGAAGCAATTGTTTACTGAAACTTTAAAAAATCTTTCAGATAAAATTGAATTAATGATTTTTACAATGAAAAGTGGAAAATCAAAAACTACTAGTTTATGTATAAGGCCTTTGTGCCACACAGTGTCAAACGCCTTTTTGACATCAAGTTGTACTCTGCCAGTGCTTTTCCTTAACGTTAGATTACTTTTTAAATCATTTGTTATACGATGTATTTGGTGTACTGTACTATAACAACTTCTGAATCCGAATTGTTCCGCTGGGAGGATATCATGCGTATTTAAATGATACAGAATTTTATTTTTAATAAGTTTCTCAAGACATTTGCTCAGAGAACTAAGTAAACTGATGGGTCAGTCCCAACTGCGTTCACAAGCCGACCTAAATCAATAAAGTTTACCATACCCCGGTCATATTACAATTCTATTAACTCTACTTCGCGACTACCCGAAACATGTGACTAACCATCGGTCGAGAGTAGGAGTTAGGTCGATTGACACTGGGAATTCTGCGTTAGAGTGGGAGGGAAGATGTGAGTTTTGAATGGGGGTTGATTGTTGTTGTCGTTGCATTCGGTTTGGTTTGTATCGTCTTATATGTTTTATTTTTTGTTTTTGCATGATGAGTTAAATGTGTGGTTGCTATGGATTATACATTTTTTATTCATCGGCCATTCCATGGCACCCAAGCTGCAGCGTCAGCCAAATGACCAGACCCTTAGCGAGTCCAGTATCTGGCCCATGCTCTTGAAATCCAACGGCACAGTACAATCGTCGTTCCCACACCAGTCCATCGTCCGTCCCAAGCAGCCAAGCTGCAGCGTCAGCCAAATGACCAGACCCCCCAGCGAGTCCAGTATCTGGGACCATGCCCATGCCCTTGAAATCCAACGGCACATTGTATGTGAGGGTGGTCTTTTGAGGTCTATATCTTATATAAATAAATAAAAAACAATAGAACTTTTTTTTTAAATGCTGTTTTATTTATTACTAAATATTTTTTATACCCTATCCTAAGGGTATATTAATTTTGACACATAGTTTGTAACACCCCTTAATATTCGTCGCAGACCCCTAAAAGTATATATATTTATGATCAGGACCACAACCTAAGACTATTTAGCAGTGTCCGTCCGTCCGTCCGTCCGTCCGTATCAACTTTTGAGGCCTTTAAAATTATGCTAGGAAGCTGAAATTTGGAACATATACTCCCTAGGGTTCCGAAATGGTAAAGCGTTAAAATTTTCAAAATACGCCCACTGCCACGCCCACAATTTAGAAAAAACCGTTTTAAGGCTTAAGTTAGAGAGATAAAGTTGTACAACCTTCACAAGATATGTAGATACTGCCCACCTTTATTAATTTGTCATATAAAGTTTTTTGCCACGCCTACTTTTTGTGGGCGTTTTTCACTAAAATGCTGTTTTCTCCGAAAATTTTCATAGAAATCGAAAAAAAATGTTTAACAATATATTATGCCAATATTTTTCTCAATATATCGCCCATACAAAGTTTTTGGCCACGCCCACTTTTTGGGGGCGTTTTTTGAAAAAAAATATTTTTTTTTTTTATAAATTTCATAGAATGAAATAAAATGCTATCCATCATCTTCCTAATGCTTTTTTACTTTGGGGTACATAGGGATAAGGATAGGGTATCATACTGTTCGCCCCAAGCGGACTGTAGCCTTTCTTTATGTTTTATTTTTATTTTTGTTGCTTTTCTTTGTTGTTGTTAGTGATTTTGTATCAGAGGCTCGGTACTGTTTTATTTTAACAGCTGACTTTTATTTAGCCATGAATTATGATCGTTTGAGAGTCCAAGCCACTTTACATACACTTGATCACCCTTAGTTTTTAATACATTTTCCACCAGAAATACATCAGAGTGGATGGTTTTTTGTAGTTCTATTTCGTAGAAACAACCTTGGATGGATTGCCCTTTAAAGTCTTTCAATAAATATGTGACAGGATTAGTCAGGTTAACTTTTCTAATTGTGAATACTTCGGGTGACCAGTTGGGTGTGTAACCTTTCTCAAATGCATGTTTAAACTTGCTTATTTGAACTTGATCACTAAATTTGAATTTTCTCCGTGGAGCAATTTTAATGTGAGTGTAAACTGATGATAGAAGTTTATAGCATTTTTCTTATTCACATCAACTTGTCTCATTTTTATTGTTCTATGAGTAAAGTTATTGTATGCGTGGAGCAATCCTTTTAGAATGGGCAGCCATTTATAGTTACCTTTAAAACTGAATTCTTTTCACATTTTCTCCTTGAGAGTTCTATTGAATCGTTCAACAATTGATGCTTTCAATGAACTATACGTGGAATAGTGATTAATTTTGTACTGTCTCATCAAATCTTGGAAGATTTTATTAAAAAAACTCCTTACCATCATCAGTTTGCAGATTTTTTGGTACTCGCTGGGAACTATTGAAAATTGATTTCATAGCTTCTGTAGTGCATTTCGAAGTCTTATTCTTCAAAGGAACTACCCATGCATACTTTGAAAAGGTATCAATTACAGTCAGTAAATAGTTATACATATTGTTATCGCTGTTATATCATTTCTACTAAATCTGCTTGCCAAAAGTAATCGAATCCCCTAATGACAACTCGACGTCTGACGAAGTGTCTTCGAGCAGTTTTGTGCAATTCCTCAACAACAGCCCCTTTACTCATCCTATATACTAATGAATTAAGAAATAAAACTTTTTCTTCTTTTATAATCTGTTTTTATTTTTATTCTTTAATAATTCGAACCCTACATTTCCTCTTTCAACTTTTGATACTTAACAAAAGACTGCTCTCTCTGCTTAGGTTCCAATGATGATGATGTTGATGATGATGCAAATTTAAATGGATTGCTTTTAAGAGCATACTCAATTTTTTTTAAAAAACTATCCTTTGGATTTATGTTATGTGTATTTGTTTGACTGCGATCCATTTCGTCTGTCTGATCCACTCTTAATCTGTTTGCTTATTAATCGAAACTAATACGCTGTCTCGAGCAGTGAATACATTATATACAAAGTAAATGATTAGCTCAGCATTTTTATATTCTTACGCATTATGATGAAATTCATCTTTACTGAACCGGGATCATACCAAATAGAATCAGATACAAACATCAAAGCTAAAATGAAACTAAAGATTCTTATTTCCTTTTTTATTTTTTTATTTTTTTATCTTTGTTTGTAATCTTTTATACAATGGCATTAATATCTTAATTCTATTCATTTTAATTTCAATCATATAGCAAATACAGGTGTCTGGTCCATTTTTACAGATATTTGGTGACCAGGGACATGCGACGAAATGACATCCATTATTAGATGTGGTGCGGGATATGTTCTCAAAGTTTTTTAAAAAAGAAATGCACTCAAGTATCTCATTGTAGTGTTCAGCAAGTAGAATGTGTTGATAGGTTTTTAAAAATATTAGGATTTCACCGAAAATCTTGCAACTATTCACATTGGACATGCCTTTCAATTGAATTGCAAACTGTAACTATTTATTTTTTTTGTTTATTTGAGTCTTTTATAGAACACTAGTAGGGCTTTTATTCGATTCGTCATCCATTCTATTCTATGACATGAGCATGTATCGTGGCCTAATGTACATTTATTCGAAGACCAAGAGCAATTCAAGTAATGATTACCATAAATAGATTCCACACAAGCCACGTTTTCAAATTTGCTTAGAAAGGAAATACATCTTAAGATCTCTTCGTAATGTTCCTCAAGTATATTGTGCTGGTTGTTCAGTAAGAAATTTAAAATTTCTTTCGAGATCAAAGGAGTATTCATGCTTGACATGTAGTTTCAAACTGAATTTCAAATGTCTTTTAAATTGGTGGAAAGTTATTTCCGTTTCTAGTAAATTTCACACCGTTCTCTTTAAGGTCTACAATGTTCTCATTATATTTCTCTAATATATCGAAGAAATAGTTTCTAAGCTTGTTCACAATTTCGAGTGTATTTAAGCTTTGTTCATCAATGTATGTTCGAAAAATTTTGTCATGTTTTTCAAGTTTTTCATCCATACCAATGAGAGAGCTCTTAAATTGTTCATGCACACGATTATCAACATAGTTTTTTGTTGCAGCATCATTTGCATCGGTAGGATTATTTATATTCTTCAAGGCTTTATGTTTCACATCATAGTAGTCATCTGAGTGTAACCTGAGACCCATTTCAGTTTCATCATTTATAGCGCTCATGAGAGATTTAAAATTATTATCAACATATTATCATCTACATATTCTTTGTTGGCTGCTTGGTGTGATGTTTTAGGCATTGCAACATTATTCAGACATTTTGCCTCTATATCAAAATCACCAGCAGATGATAGCTTAAATCCTTCTCCAGGAGGTCCTCGAGGACCACTTGTTGTTGTTGAATTGTGAATTCGATTGAAACTCCTTCCGAACTTGTCGACGTTCATTTTGCTTTTAACGAATTCTCTGCTTAGGATTGCTGTTAATATATGATGTTTGCTTTACGTAGTTCTTCTATGATTGAATGTATCTTATTTTGAAGATTATTTTTTCCTGCCCTATGAGATGCAATTAAAAGTCTTAATCTATCGACAAGCTCATTTCGGCTATCCCAGTGCACATAATCGATCGAATTATTAGAATAAGTCACGTCAGGTAAGTTATTGTTGTATGATTTCCCAATTTTGTTTGTAACATTCTGAAGTAAGGGTTGAATAATATGTTTTATAACCTTTATTTCCTTTAACTTGAGAGTTACTATCATAATTTTTTAAATGGGCTTTTGTTTTTTGTAATATCTTAAGATATTCATCCAAATCTTCTTTGCTATATCGATCTTTTCGGGGGATTTTCTGAAAAATTAATTCATAAAGACAATGTTCCAGAGAAGATTTCACCATCATCACCAATGATGCAATTGCTCTTTTCATTAATTGTAAAACTTGATGTACCCAATTTTGTGGAATTTGACTGCACATCAAAATATGGCCCATAGATCTTATCAAGATTCGAATCTGATGGCGATGATCGTTTGAATGGAGTACTTTGATCGGGGTCGTAGGTGTTCTAAATGAAACATCTTTGTCCGTTAGTTGAATTGATTCTGTAGATGAAAGGTCAAAACTTTCCTTTGGAGAGGGTTTGATTGTTTCTGGAGAACTTGAGAGCTGCAAACGTCGTCGTAGCTTTGTTTTATCAATTTCAGTACCAACAGCAGCAGCAGCAGCAGCAGTGTTTCGACTATAAACACTTTTGACATTTTTAACAATCTCTTTTAAGGGTTCAACTATTGGTTTAAAAGTAGTTTCAATTTCCTTTTCTTTTATAATTTGCCCGGTCTTGAGAAACATATATTTTCTCCTTAAATGTCTTTTAGTTTTAATAAGATAT
Source organism: Ferdinandea cuprea (assembly GCA_963576555.1). Lineage (NCBI taxonomy): Eukaryota > Metazoa > Arthropoda > Insecta > Diptera > Syrphidae > Ferdinandea > Ferdinandea cuprea. The sequence continues at coordinate 18,983,709 of OY754962.1, read as the reverse complement.
TTAAGAATATTTTCAGTAACATCCATATTTAATAACTTTAAACAGCGGTTTTAAACAGGATCAGTTACGAACAGGATCGGTTACAAACAGGTTCAGTTACATACAGGATCAGATACAAACTGGGGCTGTTCCAATCTGGATATGATCATATAAGCGGTTGATTAATGACTGAGTAGTTTCATTTAGATACAATTTATTTAAATTTATATGTACTATTTAATAACTTTAAACTGCAGTTTTAAACAGGATCAGTTACGAACAGGATCGGTTACACACAGGATCAGTTACAAACAGGGTCGGTTACAAACTGGGGCTGTTCCAATCTGAATGCAATCATATATGCAGTTGATTAATGACCGAGTAGCTTTATATAGATACAATTTCCTTAAATGATTTATTATATTGTCCTTTATCTGTACTCAAGTCTTTATTAATAGCCAAGAAACCATATGCATCTGTCCAACATGTTGTACATAAATCTCTGAATTGTTTGAAAGTCATATTTGAATTTATATGATCGTTGTATATATGTTTCAGATTAAGTTCATCTTGCTTAAAAACAATGATATAGTTTGCATTGTCTCGAATCAAATGCTTTGGTATATGCGTATAAGATTGACACAGGTAGAAACTACCTACATCGTTATGTCGTCCCATGCAGAAATATTCTCGAATGTTGTTTTGTTTATCACAAGCTACATCATCAAATATAAATATTGAATTTCGCTTTGCTTTAGAAGGTGCGACTATTTCAGAATTATTAAAAAAATTCATTGTACCCCATTCCCTTGATTGACTTTATTAGTTTTCTCAAGTATGTATACTTTGGTTGATGCAAAGACTTTGAATATATGTAAAGGTTTTCAAACTTTAAACCGTTGGGGTCAAGCAAAATACTGAACATAACATTAGTTTTTGCACAGTTTGATGGACCCACAATTATTCCACGAATACTATTAGGAAATAATTGTCTATGTTTTCCATTTTCTTTAATTTTAGTATCAAAGTTCTTAACTTTAATACTACCTTGTTGTTGTTTTATGAACCTCATTCCACTACCGAATGAAGCTAATAATAATAAAAGGTTATGTTTTATTGTCAAAAGATTCATAAATGCTCAATGTGTGTAACAAGAATGTGATATAAAATGATTGATTATAGTGTGAAAGCCATCACTTCAAAACATTCATTCAAGGGGTGTGGATTAGTAAATTCCTTAATCGATAAGTTACCCTTTGAATTGCATCTTCCCTCGTATAATTTCTGTGGACCTGGAACTAAACTGAAAGAACGTCTTGCTAGAGGAGATCGAGGAGTGAATCTATTGGATGAAGCGTGTCGCGAACACGATATTGTATATGCAAATAAAAACAATAACCTGTCTGATCGACATATTGCTGATAAAATTCTAACTGAAAAGGCTTGGCATAGGGTAAAAGCGAAAGACTCATCAATAGCAGAGAAATTAAGTAGCATATTGGTTACGAATATGATGAAAGCTAAAACAAAATTCGGTATGGGTTGCAAATCTAAACATAGCAGAGCAAGGAAACAAAAATTTAAAATGAATAAAAAATTATTTAAAATAGCCATTATGTAGGCTAGAAACGCTATTAGAAATCCAAAAAGCAAAGATGCAAACTAAATTGCAATATCCGCTTTACAAGCAGCTAAAAAGGTTACTAAAAATAAACGAAAGAGCATTGCCATTCCCCGAGTCATACCGCTACCAAAAATTGGAGGTTTCTTACCATTATTACCGATCTTAGCTGGATTATCAGCGGTTGGTTCCCTAACTGGGGGAGCTGCAGGACTAGTTAAGGCAATCAATGCTTCAAAGGTAGCCAAGCAACAGTTGGAGGAGAACAAACGCCACAACCAAGCTATGGAAGGGGTTCAAATTCAGAAGGGAAAGGGACTTTATCTACAACCATACCAAAAACCGAACGATTCAAAAAACTTTTAAATTTGCTACCCAATCATCCGCTCTCCAATATTGATATTATTAAATTCGGAAAAGTCAATATACCCTATTTTCGTGGTGTTTACATGAGAGATAAATTACCTATAAGATCGCTTGATAGAGAATGTGGTGTAATTAACTTGGACAATGAGCGTGGACCAGGGACACATTGGGTAGCATATATTAAGAATAAAAATATTGTAAAATACTTTGACAGTTTTGGTAATTTAAGACCGCCTATAGAGCTTGTAAAATATTTGGGTGAAAATATTCAGTACAATTATAATAATTGTCAAAATTTTAATACATTTATATGTGGTCATTTATGTTTGAAGTTCCTATTCGATCAAAATGTAAATAAATAAATACTACAAAATCAAAATATGTTTCATTTCTATTCCAATAGCAATGTCGTTAACACTTACATTGAGTGGAAACAAATCTACGCTCACCGCCGATTACTTTCCTCCAATAATCCTAAATACTGATTATGTTTGCGGTTTAGTTGACTTCCAGAGAATGTGGATGTATTTAATAACTCGTTTCATTTTGGTGATAACAATGAAATCACTTTTCCGGTAGGTTCTTACGAAATTGAGGATATTAATAATGTAATTCAGGAGGTTCTGAAGCTACACAACGAGGATAGAGCTGGAAAAATTATAATTAAATTAAGAGCCAATAATAATACTTTGAAATGTGAAGTTTACAGCAATATGGAAATTGATTTTTCTCATCATCGTAGTATTGGTTCACTCTTGGGATTCAGTAAGAAGAAACTTGTTCCCAATATTATGCATGAATCTGACCTATATGTTGACATCAATAGAGTGAATATTGTGCGAATTGAATGTAATTTAATTGATAAAACATATATAAACAATCGGCCTGCTCATATACTGCATGAATTTTCTATTAATGTAAGCCCGGGATATAAAATAGTTGAAGTTCCTCACAATGTCATCTATCTGCCAGTGAGCGCTACGAGGATACGTTCTATAACATTGAATCTCTTAGATCAGGACGGAAATCTTATAAACTTTTGAAACGAAACGATAACAATTCGATTGCATCTAAAACCACAACAATGATACTATATGATAACCCATCGTACCCCTCAAATTATAAAAGAGTAGGTGATATTACTAAAGGAAGGTTCTGATAGGAAAACATCAGTACTAGCTGTACAAAATCGGCAATTTCTATTATCACTAGGTTACAGATTAAAAATCTAAGCCAAAACACCTACAAGACATGCCATGAATATTTTTGAAGAACCGAAATTTGAGGAGAGTATCTCAAAATTGGAATATCATACGTACTCGCCATATTTAAATAATTTCGACAAAAATGACATCATTCAAATTTGTGTCCAACATCAAAATCTTAATATTTTGCCTTCAGAAAGTTACATTTATATTGAGGGTACTGTGTCGAAAACTGATGGATCAGCCGTTGCGAAAACAAAACTTGTAAATAATGGAGTAGCTTTCTTATTCGATGAAATTCGTTCTGAATTAAATGGTGTGGAAATTGATAGTAATCGAAGTGTAATCGAAGTTAAAAACTATCTCTCTTTAAATAAAAATGAAAGTGATATGCTTTTGAATGCATCCTGGTCACCTAATTCTTCAATCAATGTTAATGGAATCTATTTTAATTTTTGCATGCCACTAAATAAATTACTGGGATTTGCTGAGGACTATAAGAAAATTATACCAAATGGCCGTCATGATTTGATTCTAACACGCGCACGCACAGATGATAATTCATTAATTGCTGACGAGAATGAGAAAGCAAAGATAAACTTGCTTATAGTAAAATGGAAAATTCTACATATAACACTCTCTGATACTTACAAATAAAACTATACAAACATATTAATAATGGACAAACTATGAAGCTAGCTTTTCGCAACTGGGATCTATACGAATATCCTGCATTACCCAGCGTCAGTCATCATATTTGGAATGTAAAGACAACCTCTCAAATGGAGAAGCCACGCTAAATTATACTTGCTCTGCAAACCAACAAACGTAATTTACTGAAAGGAAATGTAACTAGTTTTGATCATTGTGATATTTTAAATATAAAGGATTATCTAAATTCCGATGCTTATCAATGTGAAGATCTAAATTTGGCATTTGATAAAAATAACTATAGTTTATTATATAGTATGTATTGTGATTTTCAAAAAACCTACTATAATCGCCTTTTTGCTGAACCACTCTTATCAAGAGATGCTTTTAAATCTCAAGCAACAATTTTCGTAATTGATTGCCGGCACCAGAGCGAAATAATCAAAAACGGTCCAATTGATATTCGTATTGAAATCAAAACAGTAACAACAAAAATAATACCTGCCTACTGTTTAATGTTACACGATCGCATTATAAACTACAATCCATTGAGTCAGACAGTTTTACGAGAAATATAAGTCTTTAGTTTAATGCTGGCTTTTATCGCAAACACACGTCCTTTTTTTTCTATTTTTTTTACCGTTAATACACGCGTACGCACTCGTAAAAATGTATTTTGTTATCGACCTGCAGGGATTCAAAGGACCAAACAAACAGTTTATTGCAAAGAAAATAGCAGTACTGCACAGTGGTCATCATTATCATTTCATCGTAAAGCCGCCATTCAGCTCTGACCAGTTAACACTCTCATTAAGAAGACAAGCGAATTGGTTGTATGAAAACCATCACGGCTTAGTTTGGGATGGAGGATTCACAGAATTCCGAACAGTGAGAAAATATCTTCAGGAGAAAATCAGGAATACTCTTTTGTACGTCTAAGGAACTGAAAAAGCTCAAAGGATGAAGGAAATACTACAAGATGAAAATGTTGAAGTGATGGACATTGAAGATATTGGTTGGCCGAAATTTAAAGAACTAAAGCGTCTCAATCTCAATGAGACAAAATGTTCATTCCACGGTAAATGCTGCGCCCTGCAAAATGTTTACCTGTTAAACAAATTTATAAGTGGAAACTAAGTGAAAATAAAATAAAAAACATTTTTGATTCTTTTAATGAAATATGAAATTGGTGTTTTTTATTTGAGTCTTTTATAGCCATATGGCAGGGAACTGTGATCACCAAGAAATCTGCGTTTTTCTGCTCTGGGTTTGTAGGTTTTTGTTTCCGCAACAGTAATTATTTGATGTTCTCGTATCCGACGGATATTACTCGAAATAATCTTTATATCATCTGTGTTCGTAGCATTAAGTACAGCATCCTTAATCGTCTCAAAATTGACCTTTTTCGATGCTGAATAATTTAGATTTATTCCTTTTACTTTACACACAATTTGTTCGATGTCATCTCTTGTACTGTAGACTTTGTAAGCATAATTTTTCGGTCCGCCACTTACAAATTCAGTAATATAACTTGCTATGGTCAAGCACTCCAATTCGTCAGTCATATCGCCTACGAATTCACCGGTCGGTGGATCAGGTTGTTCTTCGCGACTTATGTAGATTACGGAATCAGTATCATAATATAGTACTCTATCTTCTAACTGTTCCAGGTAACTGTACAATTTTAGACCAGCTTGCGTGGTTGTATAAGCTGCAATACACACATTTACAGTTGATAGTGTATCTGCTGCTTCTTCTTTATACAGCCAACTTACTACGATATTTTCCTCATTTATAGGGAGAATATGACAGACTAGTATGGTTGGATTCGTAAGCATCTGATATAACTCAGACGGACTATTAAATATTGATGTTTTCTGCTGGTTTTCTCTTTGTCCGAATTTACCCCAAAACGAATTCAGTATCAGTTTAGCAAAAGATCTTTTCCAGGGTTGTTGCAAATTTCTTCAAAATCTAGTTTGACATCTTCATTGTTTAGGAAATCAGCTATATATTTGTTTTTATCTTCCTCTGTTGCATATTTATTCGGCCATCCTGAGGCTTCCTCTTTTATTTTAAACATAAGGAAAGGCTACAGTCCGCTTGGTGCGAACAGTATGATACCCTATCCTTATCCCTATGTACCCCAAAGAAAAAATTCATAAGGAAGATGATAGATAGCATTTTATTTCATTCTATAAAATTTATAGAAAAAAAAATATTTTTTTGAAAAAACGCCCCCAAAAAGTGGGCGTGGAAAAAACTTTGTATGGGCGATATATTGGAAAAAATATTGGCAAAATATATTGTTAAACATTTTTTTTCGATTTCTATGAAAATTTTCAAAGAAAACAGCATTTTAGTAAAAAACGCCCACAAAAAGTAGGCGTGGCAAAAAACTTTATACGACAAATTTATAAAGGTAGGCAGTACCTACATATCTTGTGAAGGTTTTAAAACTTTATCTCTCTAACTTAAGCCTTAAAACGGTTTTTTCTAAATTGTGGGCGTGGCAGTGGGCGGATTTAACAACTTTTAACACTTTACTATTTCGGGACCCTAGGGAGTACATGCTCCAAATTTCAGCTTCCTAGCATAACTTTAAAGGCCTCAAAAGTTGATACGGACGGACGGACGGACGGACGGACGGACGGACATTGCTAAATAGTCTTAGGATTTGGTCCTGATCATAAATATATATACTTTTATGGGTCTACGACGAATATTAAGGGGTGTTACAAACTATGTGTCAAAATTAATATACCCTTAGGATAGGGTATAATGAATTTATTCATCATTTGAGTGAAGAGGCCATCTGATTTCGAATTGAATTTTATCATATCGCATCATCGAATATTCCCATATTTCGAAAATATCTACTAGCTTATACCCTTTCTCTATTGCTTTCAAAACTTTATCAATAATCCATGTTCCGTGCAGAGCTCTTTCATCATCATCGTGGGTGCATTGCTCTTCTTGAGATAATTGTTCACTGCATGTCATACACAATGAAAACATTAATTTATTATTTTGCTTTACAGGTAATACCGGATGCAGCAATTGCTCTGGAGGAATTATTTTACATTTTATAACTCCATTGATGCTCTGTAAATCCACTTGAGAACAATCGGTGGTGGTGGTGGTGGTGGTGGTGGTGGTGGTGGTGGTGGTGGTGGTGGTGGTGGTGGTGTGAACTTTGGGGTGATTCAATGGAAATTTTCCGTATTTTAAAACCCAAGGGTATAGAGAACGTACATCTATGTATTTGATTTTTTTCCCCCTCTTTGCATTAGCATGTTGTGTTATTGGATGTGCTTTTAAATATTTGACATCTTCATCACTCAACTGTTTTTCAAATTCACAAGCCCATTTTTCAATTACCTCGTAACCGAACTGCCTTAGCCGAGTCAATATTGATAGCATTGATTATTTTATAGCGTGAATTTAAAGTGTCATACTGGTCATTGCTTAAGGACTTATCACGATTATTTTTTAAACAAGTGTGCCCATGATAATAGCAGCCATGAAACTCAAACACCTGTTTGGTTTCCTTACAAAAACCGTCAACACTTACGCCAGCTACTACGTTCGCTTCTCGTTGCTTGGCTGCATACTAAATGACACAATTTCGCCTCTTTTCTTCCCAAATGAGGCTCTCAATTGCCTGGCGTGATTGATTATCAGCTTGTCTGTATCCATTTCTAGGTATTAAGCCAATAGTGTTTGGTTATAGAAAATTACGGCGATATACCAGGTTACATGCCGATGCTATAGTTACAGACTCTAGAAACGGCTCCACATTGCACTGATCAACGAACAAATTTCTGAATTTAATACACGCTTCAGATAGGATCTGTACATCGCTGATGCAGTATTCAAGAAGGTCACGTTGCATATTAATTTCTATATGCTTACTTTCTTCATACCACTTCAAGGATACAGTTCGATCATTACTTTTCATAATTGTAATACTCTACGGGCGGCAATGGACCATTATAATTTTCATTTTCTTTGGTATTGAAGAAATGCGGAAAATTTTTTAGCGATTGTTTTAGATCGAAAGCACGCGGAAGAACTGCTAAAGCCATGGGAAAATAATTCAGTAAATCGATGAATTTCACATTTTCCAATTCCATGAGTATTTTTTTAGTTCCTCTCATAATCAATGCCGGTTGAAATCTGGTATTTTGTAGGATGTAGTTTAGAATGAATTGATGATCGTACGCCTGACCGTTATGCGCTATAACAATAACCTTTTTAAAAGATTTGCGAACATTAAGAAGGTGTTGTAGGAACTCGGCTATAACATTCGGACCTTTTTTCACATTCAGTCTGAATTTACATTTTTGGAAAAATTGTAGGTCATTTTCACTCAAACAATGGTCACATCTTTGCTGGAAAACACACAAATTTGGCTCGTGAAGTTTTATTGAATGGGCATAATCGTTTATCACCTTTTCACCGATAACCTTCTCTTGACGACTCTCCAAATCATAGAATACGTAGAGAACATCTTTTAATTTTGGGTTTCTAGTGTCTGGCTGAATGTAACACAAGTGTTCTTGAGAGACGTGTTGATCGCATTTATTGCAATAGAACTCCCCACAAGTATGTCCTCTATTTGCTCCATATGTTTTAAGGCAATCAGCACACCTTATAACAGTTTCACAAATCGCTCGGTTTCCGGTTGATCCTGAAGCCTTGTGTTTGTCAAAACAATCCTGTCCTCTAAAACGTCTGTTGCACCCTTTGCATAGAATTTCGGGAAGGTTCGTCGGACATCTAGGTGCTTGTTGACATTGTGGACATGCCTTTACACATCTATGATCGGCTTTTGTATCGTACGTGTTGCAATTTTCACAATAGTAAACACAGCAAAAGGCTGCCGTCAAAGATGATATGACATTAAAGTGAGCATTGAAATATAGTAAATTTAGTCTTTTACTACTATTATTGGTGACATCTTCAGATAGTACAGACCGTCCTTTTCGGGCATACTCGTAGACGGTGATCTTATATTCCGACAAATGATCTTGAAAACTGCGAAGCTCTGGAATACCACAACCTTCAGACGGTATATTAACCCCGCTCATGCTAATTAAATTGGCAGTTTGAACATCCTGAAGTTTTCCGGTATTTCGTCGGATTTTCACGTAATCCGAATCTTTGTTTACGAGAGCAATTGCTACAACCAATGCACGAGGTAAGCATAGGTTGTCCTTGTTTGATATAACAATTATTCCTCTCCTTCTTGCAGATTCTTCATCGAAAGAATTATATTTTTGCCTTCGTTCATTTCCTTGACCGGTAGGAAGCCTTACCGGTGTGACATTTATCCGAAAAGTATCCGTACTTATGCCTTCGGAATTGCTCTGGAATATTTTCGTGATTAATTCCCAGACATCACTCCAATTTAATTCGGACGCCTTCTTAAAACCCATCCAACGAGGACCCCGATGTTCGAAATTCGTACCTGTAAACGTTATCCCCACCATATCTGAAGAATCCAGATCTGCAGCAATACGCTCAAACATACCCTTCACTGCGTTTTGGACCCAATTTGTTGGTTCAGCGTTGTCTGCCACATGTTTAATACGAAATTCAATCCTTCGACCACGCAAGTTGAATCGCTTGACGAATATTGCCTGATCCTTGACCACCTCAAAACGCTAAACAGACAAATAAAACAAACACCAAATAATTTTCAATTAGTATATTTTTTATTTTATTATTTTTTTTTAAATAAATTTTACAAAAATGGCTGTGAAAGTAAAAACTCCACCTCTTCTTCTTCTGCTTCCGCTGCTGATGAGGCATGGAAAGCCAATTCAAATGAGTTTCCATTAGGCTGGATCACCTCCATCTGGCTTGAAGAGAGCAGCTTCATGGTGTCAAACCGCGCCGGTAGGAACACCTTACTTTTTTCTAGCTCCACCAAAATCCTGGACCCATATTTGGTCTGGCATCGCGTACCTTTCAGGATTCGGTACTTTGTCTTAAGTTTTAATGTCTTCAGACTCTCCAATGGCTTGACGGCTCCCAGTTGGTTCAAAAATTCCATTTTAATCAAACCCTTCTAGCTTTAGCTTCAAGATAAACTGATACTTCCTAATTCTTACGCTTGGCCTTTATACAAGGTGTTGTGAAATGTGTTACAACTGAAAAACATCACATGCAACACCCTACATTTTTTTGTGTTTTTCTCTTAAAATTGAATTGTCATAATCTTGAACTAACTATAACGGCCTATGCGCCACTCATTGTTACAAATTCTTGTTTTTTTGCCGTTGTCTTCATGCACAGCAAGTACATTGGGAAAAGTGAATGGTTTTTTTTTGGCTGTTGACCGCGATCGAGTACACATCTTCCTATCGTACAAGCTGCTTGCCAAAACTAAATTACCGAGAGCAATTGTATATGCAATAAATCAAATTTATAACGTGGTTTGATATCGTTCCTTTTTTATTCCATACACCTCGCGTCGTGTCATTTCAAACTGGTCCTTCGCATCCGGATTAATATCGTTGATTCGACAACTATTTGGACATTGCGCGAAGAGTGCGTGGTAAGACTTTGTGAGCACATTGATAGATATCAATTTCATATTAAACATACCAGATCATTGCATATGGCAAAACCGATTGTGATGAATGCTTGAATGGTGCGATTATCATTTTTTTATAATCATAATTTATCATCGAATTAACTTATACAATTAGACTAGATATTGTGAACAATAAACTGATTATTGATTTGCCGCGCAATTCACAACATTTTGTTACCCCGAGCAAAACATTCCGTGACTTTACATTTGTGAATTTTCTCGTAGATTCGGATGTTCGTCGTTTTCCGAGTTCAAAATTAATGCGATTAAAGTAAAACGAGGTCACGCGAAGGGCAGCCTTACACGTGCAGAGACATTTGCCGCGACAATAGACGCAAATACTCCGTTTTCATTAATTGAAATTCTATTCGCGAAATTAAATTAAGCGTGGTCAGAGTTTGTCTCCCTTAACAAACAGCTTTGCGATTTTTGTGATGACCCTGAGTTCGTTGACCCAGAATCTGAGTTTGGGGAATATGAAAATAAGTTTTTTTCCTCACATTCAACGTTCACAACCGAGATTCAAAAAAGAAAGTCGCCTGAACCACAAAATTCTCAAATTTCATTAGTTGAGAAACTAGTTAATCAACAATCTTCGTTTCTTTAAACCCTCAATTCGTCAACTGCTTCAACCTCAACGTCAGTCAATCTGCCGAAAATTGTAATTGCTCCGTTTTCTGGTGATTACAAAGATTGGCCTGAGTTTAAAGATCTTTTTACGGGTTCTGTTGATTCCAACAAATCGCTTACCGGGTCGCATAAACTGCAATATTTAAAGTCGTTACCACTACGCGGAGATGCCGCTAATGTGGTTAAACACATCACCGTTTCTGATGATAATTACGTAGAAGCTTGGGACAGGTTAGAGTCACGCTTCGATAAACAACACCTGATCGTCCAATCGTTCGTTCATGCGTTCCTATCGTTACCTTCATCGCATTCGGGAAATGTTCAGATTCTTCGGAAGATCACTGACGGAGCTGATGAGATCCTCCGAGGACTCAACGCGTTGAGCTCAAATAGTCGCGATCCGTGGCTCATACACCTTTTGATTCAAAAGGTTGATCAGGACACAAAGCAAGCATAGGTGGAAGAAGTAGGGACGCGTGAAAATGCAACAATTTACGAACTTCTCGACTTTTTAGAAATTCGTTGCAATTGCTTGGAGTCGTGCAGTTCAATCTCTCGAAATCCACAATCGCGTAGCAAACCGCAGGTATCCATTCGTGCTAACCTTGCAGAATCGAAGCGAGGATGCCCAAAGTGTAGTCAAAATCATAATTTACCTCATTGTCCAGAGTTCGCCGGTTTAGACATTGATTCTCGTGGTCAGTTCGTGAAACAACATTCGATATGTTTTAATTGCCTACATCAAGGACACAACTCGAATAAATGTCGGTCAAACTTTCGATGTAGATTGTGCAACGCACGACATCATTCTATGGTACATCTCAGCCAACCCTTAGCAAATGAACCTTCCACTTCGAATGCTATTCCCCGAAATGACAACGTCTCGTCGGATCCCGCAACACTCGCTTGAATCTTCTCGTCACATTCAGACATTGCTGCCAACAGCAACTGTCCAGGTTCAAGATAAGCAGGGGTCCTTTCAAAATCTGCGATTATTATTTTACACAGGATCCCAGGTGTCTTTTATAACTTCAACGCCTGGGTCTTAAACGTAAACCATCACGGATTCCTATCACGGGAATAGCTTCAACTCCTGCAGGTGTAACTAATGGATTGGTTACACTGAAACTTCACTCTCGTTTCAATGTTGATTTTATTGACATTGAGTTCATGTTATTGTTACCTTCGTCGCCAATCGCAAGTCTTAATAACAACAAAATTTTGTCAATACAACTTGCTGATCCGCACTTTAATGAGTCTGGTCATATCGATATTTTGATGGGTTCAGACAAAGTGTTTAACGCCATAACCGGTCCGTTGCAACCAGCACAAAATGGCATTCCAGAAACGATTCCAACCATTTTTGGACTAGTCATCGCTGGCCGTTTCTCGCCAGAGGCTCAGGACGGTAACCAAAGGCTCCAATCCTATTGCACTCAATTAAACAACACGCAAGACTTCGACCTCGAGCGATTTTGGTGCTTAGAAGAAGTATCAAATCAAACTATATTGTCTGTTGAAGAGCAACAAGCTGAAGACCATTTTGTCAGCACTCACACTCGTCATTCTGATGGCCGGTATATAGTGGAACTGCCTTTTAAACAGAATGAGACACCTTACTTCGGAAACTCTTTCAGTATCGCGCTTAATCGCTTGCAGTCTATCGAAAGACGATTCGCTCTAAACTCTGAGTTTCAAAAGCAATACTCGCAATTTATAAAAGAGTATATATCGTTAGGACACATGGAGAAAATACCACCACATGAAGTTTTGAATTCGAAATGCTATTATTTACCTCACCATGCTGTTTTCAAATCTGATAGTAGCACAACAAAAATAAGAGTGGTCTTCGATGCCTCCGCCAAATGCAACACTACAAAATCGTTAAATGATTGTCTTCTCGTCGGCCCCACAATTCAACGTGACATCTTTTCGATATGTCTGCGATTTCGTCGTCATGTTTATACAATCTCGGGGGACATCGAGAAGATGTACCGACAAATTTGGGTTTCTCCAATTCATACTGATTATCAAAGGATAGTCTGGCGTGAAAATCCGAATGAACCTCTCCATCATTATAGGCTTTTGACAGTCACTTACGGCACCGCATCAGCACTCTTTTTAGCAGTCCGTGCATTGAAGCAAGTAGCTCTCGACTCTATCGAAACTCATCCCGTTGCCTCTTCAGTTGTTCTTAATGACTTTGACGTCGACGACGTTATAACGGGAGCAGACACAATCGACGAGGTTAGTAAACTTCGACCTGAATTGGTGGATTTGCTGAAGTCAGCTGGGTTCCATTTAAGAAAATGGACCACCAACTGCTGGCCCTTGCTACTGTCTTTGCCAGAGGAACAGCGAGAAATTTCCCCAATTGAGTTCGAAGAATCCAATGCAGTCAAGGTACTTGGAATATTATGGTGCCCGTCTAAGAATTGCTTCTCATACCGAGTACGTTTGGATACACCTGGTGCCATCACCAAACGTCGGATTCTATCCGATGCATCTCGGATATTTGATCCAATCGGGTTTTTAGCACCTGTGGTGGTATCTGTCAAGATAATTCTACAAGAAGGAAAAGCTGAATTGGGACGAACAAATCAGAGAGGATCTCGCTCATCGTTGGAGACTAATTCATAGAGAACTTCACTGCCTCGAATCCCTACGCATTCCTCGATTGATGTGGTCGAATAAACGAAGCTGGGAGCTTTATGCATTTTGTGATGCATCATTGGACGCATATGCAGCAGCGGTTTACTGTAGGAGCATCAATTTGGATAACTCAATATCGGTAACATTGGTAGCAGCCAAAAGTAAGGTTGCTGCAATTAAAATTGTATCTCTTCCTCGTTTGGAACTCTGTGGAGCTCTTCTACTAACCAGGCTAGTAAACAAAATCAAAGTTTCTTTGCAGGAAAACGATTTAAAAATCTTTGCTTGGACGGACTCATCCATCGTGCTCCATTGGCTGTCAGCACCTCCGAAGAAATGGTCAGTTTTTGTTGGCAATAGGACGTCCGAAATACTTTCGTCGATACCTCGTAAACTGTGGAATCATGTCCGATCATCTAGTAACCCAGCCGATGTAGCTTCTCATGGCATTGCTCCATCACAGTTACCATCACATGAAATATGGTGGAAGGGACCACAGTGGCTTTGGTGCGAAAGGGATCAATGGCCAGTGTCGAATCCTGTTGCTGAAAACATATCGGCGGAACAATTGGAAGAGAGAAGTACAGCTAAACCGAAGGTATATTTATCTAACATTCCACATATTAGCATTTTGGACATGCTTTTATATAATGTATCTAGCTGGTCCAGATGTATACGAATCACTGCTTATATCTTTCGTTTTATATCGAAATGTCGTCGGTCGGTATCTTATATCTTAAATTCGCAAACATTGACTACTCAAGAACTTTTAAATGCCACTTAAATAAATTCGCAAACATTGACTACTCAAGAACTTTTAAATGCCAAGATGGTGCTAATACAAAATGCACAGCGCTCGTTGTTTTCCGTTGAAATCGATTGTCTCAAGAAAGAAAACAAACCCCAGATTTGTCAAGGCTTACATAGCTCTCTTTGTCTGCTTTGTGACAAAGGGAATCCACCTGGAGTTGGTCGGAGACTTATCGTCGGACTCCTTTTTGTTAGCGCTAGACCGGTTTGTTTCGCGTCGAGGAAAACCGCAAGAAATTTGGAGCGACAACGGCACTAATTTTCATGGTGCCAAACGTATGTTCGGCGAAATGTTTGACCTTCTGCGTAGTCAACAACACAACAACATTGTCTCCGACCACCTTTCAAAGGACAACATCATTTGGAAGTTTATACCACCCTCAGCACCTCACTTCGGAGGCGTGTGGGAGGCGGGTGTAAAGTCTGTTAAGATGCATCTGAAACGTGTAATTGGAGACAATAAGCTGACGTACGAGGAGATGTACACCCTCCTTACGAAAATTGAAGGACATTTGAATTCGCGCCCCATGTGGCAAACATCAGATGGAGAGCCATGTGCCTTCACTCCATCACACTTCATGATCGGGGAAGCATACACTTCAGTTCCTCAACCCGATTTACCTGATCCACATTTTTCAATTAAAACTAATTGGTCTGCTTTACAGATACTTCTTCAAGGCTTCTGGAAGCGATGGCATCAAGAGTACCTGACGTCCCTCCAACATCGACCTAAGTGGCAGAACTCTCAACCCAATCTGAAGGTGAACGACATCGTGCTTATCAAGGAGCCAAACTTACCACCAGCCAAATGGATTCTTGGACGAATAGTCGAAACACATCCCGGAAGAGACAGCAACGTCAGGGTCGTCACCGTTCGCACCAAATTTGGCAATTTCATACGACCCATTGCTAAAATTTCACCACTTCCAGTTGCTGAAAGCCCGGAGCATTTCAGGGGGGGGGTGAATGTTGTGAAATGTGTTGCAACTGAAAAACATCACATGCAACACCCTACATTTTTTTGTGTTTTTCTCTTAAAATTGAATTGTCATAATCTTGAACTAACTATAACGGCCTATGCGCCACTCATTGTTACAAATTCTTGTTTTTTTTGCCGTTGTCTTCATGCACAGCAAGTACATTGGGAAAAGTGAATGGTTTTTTTTTGGCTGTTGACCGCGATCGAGAACACATCTTCCCATCGTACAAGCTGCTTGCCAAAACTAAATTACCGAGAACAATTGTATATGCAATAAATCAAATTTATAACGTTTATTCCGTACACCTCGCGTCGTGTCATTTCACAAGGAATCCCCTCCTAAAATTTCACAGTTTGTATTCAATATCAACAAAAAAAAAATACGCGACAATATGATCAATGCGATAAGACAGGATTCCTATAAAACTCAAAAAAAGAGCAAACCTATTCGGTACCCAACCCAATATGCCACAACAAGGCTTCCTTTGGGGCTATTTACTCAATTCATGAACAACAAAGTAACGCTAACGTAGTCAGTTCAACCATCACACACCATAATGTGTCGAAATCATAACAAACAATAATGTGTCGCATATCAGAGACTCATTTGTTTTTTATTTATTTATATAAGATATAGACCTCAAAAGACCACCCTCACATACAATGTGCCGCTGGATTTCAAGGGCATGGGCATGATCCCAGATACTGGACTCGCTGGGGGGTCTGGTCATTTGGCTGACGCTGCAGCTTGGGTGCCATTGGATGGCCGATGGATAAAAAATATATAATCCATAGCAACCATACATTTAACTTATCATGCAAAAACAAAAAATAAAACAAATATGACGACACAAACCAAACCGATTGCAACGACAACAACAATCAACCCCCATTCAAAACTCACATCTTCCCTCTCACTCTAACGCAGAATTCCCAGTCTCAATCGACCTAACTCCTACTGTCGAGAATTCACAATTTGTGTTTACATTTTCTACAATATTACTTATTCTAATTAATTTTATCGGGTCTGTCTTAACACTATTCCTACAACATCGGGATTCTTCAATAAATCGAATGACACAAGTGCACTGACAACTTCCTTAGGTAATTCAATATTTTTTTATTGAACCAAATTTGGTTGTTCAACATATACAAAAATTGTCTGTCATAATGCAACTTAAGCCTTCAAAGGTGTATATTGAATTTTAATAAAATATCGCGTCCCAAGAGCAGCGATGTAATTTAATTTTGCAATCTACGGTACCATACGTACTTAAGAACTGTTTTCCCATCCCTCCAAATCGCGTTGACATCTTTTCCCCATAAATAAACGGAACTAGCGACTTTTTAACAGTGCTACTTGGGCTGCTGGAGTCAAATAGATAAAAATATGATTTATCCTCAGTGCACTTGTTATGACTTCGGGGTGCTGCTGGACTGCGGCAACGGCGGTGTTTTTCTTGGGGCAATTTTGATGGAAATCTCGTGACACTTAAAACAGGCGTTCATCGGTCGCTTCGGCTTCAGGCACTGGCTCTGATAGTGGCCAAACTGAGAACAATTATAGCACCTCACTTGCTCTTCGGTGCCGACTGTGCTGGCCGTGGTCCTCGGTTTGGGGTCATGACAGCAGTTGGGTTGACTGCGGTTTTCTTCGGGGCGTCGGAGGTGCGCTTCCTCTCGTATCTGTCCAGGAGGGTTTTCAGCTGCCTCATATTGGTTGCCCCCATAAGGGCGATGGCACTGTTGCTGTGGTCCTTCAATCCGTCGACAATACACTCGATGACATCGGTCAATGATAATTTTGAATTTCTGTTATTTTTTTCGAATAATTTTTTATTCCGTAAGTGGTCACAATATGGCTCAAAAATTCGGTTTCTATTTTCAGAAACTCATTTTTGTCCAATTGAACTTAAGGTTAACTTCCTTACGTTTCTAAATGTTCTCCGAGGCTTGTGGAAAATATGATGTCGTCTAAATAGACAAACCATATTTTAATAATGAATTCTTGTAGAAGTGAATTCATTACTCGCTGAAAAGTTGCCGGCGCCCTTTCAGGCCAAATAGCATTCGGAGAAATTCATAATGTCCGCAATCCGTTAAGCAAGCTGTTTTTTAATATCTGGTTCCGCTATTTCGATCTGATGGAAACCTTGAGCCATGGATGCATAGAAACAGATGAAGAGGTAGTAGGTGGGTTCCTTAATGTGGATGGAGTGGTCGGTTGCAAGGCTGATATTGATGGAGTTGTCGGTAGGTAGCTTAATGTAGATGAAATCGTAGGAGAATCCTGTAATGGGATTAGAAGGCATACTGTAGCTGCAGGTTTGGAGATTCTGTATTTTCGAACACTTTCCCGTCAGGGTTTCTACACTATTAAGATCAAGAAGGTTGGCAATTACTGCGTCTACTTCATTAATGTATTTTATTTTAATGGCCCGCCAGTGGCTTCCAACTGCTTCTTGTTGTAATTCAGTTTCTGCTTCACGTAGAAATTTGCATCAAACCAAACCTGTTAAAAGTCCCTATATAACGAACACATTCTTTTAAATCTTGATTGTACATGGTTGCCTTTTACCACTCTTTTCAGTTCTAATTTGGGGTCCTAAATAATTAAGCGTCACAGCAACCGACTCCCATCCGCTTTTGATATCAATGGTCTGCGGAACACCTCTCGTAAAATTTCTTGCCAGTGAAATATTGACCTCCATTAACTCAGCCAAGCGTTTCATTTGTTCGGGAATTTTTTTTTTTTACTCTTGATCAAAAAAATTATGATATCACTAAAAAAATGCAAATATTTACCTTACTCATATGATTTAATCCAAATTTTCCTACTAGTCGTTTAAAAATCAGTAATCGCCAAGAATTGGCGTTTGACCAGTCGTTTTAAGTAACTAAAACGACTTTTAGAACTAAATTTTCGAACTTACGTTCCACACAATTCAAACGTCACGTCACATAAAACGCCATAGAACATGAAAGGTGTTTTTTTTTTTTTTTTTTTTGTCGGTGGTTGCTGCTATCCGATGGAGCGCTCAGATACAACTACAGGTCCATTGTGCTACCATTCAGACACCTTACATTAACACATGAAAGGTGTAATACCGATTTTATAGAACGCCAGCTACCGTTTAATATAAACGCCAAGTAGAATAAGGGTGAATGAAATAATATTGGGTGTAATATAAACATATTTCAATGACTAAAAACTATTTTTCTTCCATTCCATTCTTCGTCATTAGGAAATACATACACACAAATACATCGGGATTTACACTTTAAATTCAAATGAAATATGTTTGCTTGTTCGATTGTTATCCCGGATCGGAGAGCTCTTGCGGAATACCAATCGAAAACGTTTCTAAAACGATATTTATGTATCTCAATTTGACCAAAAAAAAATACTAGTTAGCGAATAACGAATATTCGTAAATTCTGACATTTCATTCACATGAAAACGTTTATTGGTCGCAGGTAACCCCGAATCTCATTTGTAAATGTTAGCGGCAAGATGTGTCAATTAAATTTAAGGTTATGTTCGAACGAATTTTCCATTCACGTATTTGTGGATCGCGTCTGCATTGTGTGGATTGTGAATAAAGAGGGACAGTTCGCTGCAAGAATTTTTCAATCCACGGGAAAATGTTTGTAATTGTAAATATTGCTATTTAAATAAATTTAGACTCGGTTTTATTTAGATACGATGTTAGATCAATTAAATATAATGCTTTTGTGGTAGAAGCAATAGAAATTTTCTATATATAAATACACTAAAATTGATTTTTTCGCGATTCGCCTATTCGCAATTCGCTCTCATGTGAATAGTCCTTAAATTCATCCCAAAATTAAGCAACAGCTTCTAGTGGCCCTTTGGTGTAGTTTCGTGCTATATCCGGTTTCTCCAGCATCAAATTCATCAGAACTTCTTATGGCTTGGTGATTGTTTTTATACTATCCTAAGGGTATTTTAATGTTGACACATAGTTTGTAACACCCCTTAATATTTATCCCCTAAAGTATATGCATATATTTATTATCAGGACCAAAACCTAATATACCGTTTTTTGGCACGCCTACTTTCTGTGAGCGTTTTTCACTAAAATGCCGTTTTCTCCGAAAATTTTCATAGAAACCGAAAAAAATGTTGAACAAGATATTTAGCAGGATATTTAAAAAGTAACAATAACTAAGACTATCCACACAAGGGGTAACGTCAGGTTTTAAGTTTTTTAAGCATCACACATCATGGAAGTTCAAGTGACATTCATGAAAACATCACGTGCACTTAGATGTACGTTGCAACATGATGATATATGAAGTGAAGATTTTTGTATGTATGTATATAGTTCTGTGTTGCTTTATCCTCATGTTGTTAGGTCATAAGCTACCTATCTGTATTTCAATCTAACATTAACATAACGAAACAGTAAAAGCTGTTTAATTCAAGGCGTGTGTCTCAAATATAAGTTTCTATTATTTGGTATGGTCCTTGATACTTCAATAAATCTGATAATGCTTTTAAATAAATCCCTTAAAGAATAATTTAGTACCTTTGAATTTAAGCCAACTACATTCACCGACGGCAACCAATTGTTCTGTATAGAATGACCTTTATTTTTCATTTAATATGGCATAATGACAAAGTATTTAGTTATTATCACAGCCAAAAAAACATATGTTTTCATAATTTTTTTGTAAGGAAAATAATTTGCAATTCAAAATTTGTCATGAGTAAGAAAATCGCATGTGTCTATATGTAAAACATATCTCGAAACTGAAATAAGATGCTGACATAATTTAAAAGCAGTTACACGGATTATTATTTTTTCTAAAAAGAAAGCCATACCTACATAAAATTTGTTGATAAGTCTGCCGATCACATGGTCCTTCATTTTTCAAATGTTTCCAGTTTAAAAATGTTCATTTTATGCCCATTAATTGGAAATAAACAGTGAATATCAGTGAATTATACCTGCAATTTTTAAGATATGTTTAAAGTTAAAAAAAAATTAAAATTTAAAATGTTGGTAGTGTGCCAAAATATATCATCATCGGGTCATAAGCGTACTAAGCTGCTGCTCAGCTACTGCTAGTGTATTATCCACTTTTTTTGGCGCAGTTCTGTACTTTCTTAATTGCGTCTGCAATAACCAAACAATCGTTAACAGCTACCTATACTAGTGCAAGTTTAAGCGACCGCTAACCAAACACACATCGGCTGCGTTATCTTAGATGTCTTCGTCATTTTGTCTTCTAATTTTGATAATTTTCTTGGTGGTGTTGATAAATAAAATTAAAAATATCTGCTCTATTGTTAGCAGATTTTTCATTACCTGCTCTATATATCAAATGAATAAATTGTGAATTTGAATGCACGGGAACAAAACCATTTAAAATTTAAATAAAATAATAGGTACTAAAATTGCCTGCAACAATAGAGGTATCACGCATACTGAATTCTTATAAAAACTCACTTAACAAATCACTGAACCGGCCAATTGAATGTAACAATAACATTATTAATTAATAAATCTACTTCAAAATATTTCACCATATTTATAAATAATTATTTAAATTTTTTTTTAAATTTTAAGACCGGGCGCTCAGCAACTGGGAATAGGTATTCAGTCTCTCGCTTTTCTTACAATTTTTCCACAAGAGAAACTCCTCTGCTTTAACATTGGAACCGCTCATAAATAATGGAACCAACCGAGAAGGGATAACCATCTCAGGAACGTGTAATGCTTTTCGAAGAGAGTTTGTTTTTTTATAAGAATATTTCACCTATGCTACTGTCTCACAGCGATTTCTGGGCTCCCTTTTGAATTTTCATTCTAAATGGCGGCGTAAATAACCGAGCGAGTTAATCTTTCTCAATGGTCTTCAACTTTGTTAATTTCGATTGGCCAGCTAAATACTATGTGAAAAGAGTTAGTTTTTATAAGACTCATAAATAGGTTTGAGATACGTATTGTCTGGCAGCAGCTTCTGGGCGCCTGGTAAGGTGCCTTATTCTTACTTACTTACTTAATGGGCTCCCAACCCGTGAAGAGTCCCTGCATGAGATACGGCTGCCTTCCACCCTCTGCGATCCCGAGCACGCTGCTTCCACTTGTCCAGACCAAGCGCTCTGGCATCCGCGATGGCTTGGTCTTTAAAACGGAGGTTCGGTCTTCCTTGTCGTCTCGAACCTGGGGGCTGGGATTCGAAGATCCTCTTGGCTGGAGCGTTCGCTCGATGTGGCCGAGCCAATGTAGTCGACGAGTTTGAGCTTTTCGGACTACATCCACATCTTGGTACAGCTCATAGAATTCGCGGTTGTATCTTCTCCTTTATTCGCCCTCCTCGCACACAGGACCAAATATCGCACACAGGACTCGTCCTTCGAGTTAGGAGTTTTGAACCCATTTGTTTTGCCAAACCGAAGTAGCAGCGGTTTCCTAGGGTAATTCTTCGACCGAACTCCACTAAGATGTCATTTGTGGAGTTGATGTTTACCCCGAGGTAGATAACCTCCTTAACTACCTCGAAGTTGCTGCTATCAACAGTCACATTTTGTCCTAGTCGGTGGACAGATGATTGTTTATTTGTTGATAGCATTCACTTCAAGGCCAACTAGTTTTGCCTGTTCTTCAATTGCCGTGAAGCCTCTATCACGGCACGCTGGGATCGACCGATGATATCTATATCGTCCGCAAACCCCAGCATTTGGACTGATCTGTTGAAGATAGTGCCTTCCGTGTTGACACCTGCCCTGCGCATTTTCTGCTGAAGAACAAGATTGAAGAAATCACACGACAGCGCATCTCCTGAAATCCGGTGCATGTTTGAAAGAGTTCAGATGAGCTGCTGCCAAACGGCACATTGCATCGCGTTTTATCTAGTGTCATGCGACACATCTGGATCAGTTTTAACGGGATCCCGAATTCGGCCATCGCAATAGAAAGCTCCTGAAGATGAATGCTGTCATATGCGGCTTTAAAGTCGATGAAGAGATGGTGTGTCTCGACTTAAAACTCGTTGGTCTTTTTCAGGATTTGCCTTAGTGTGAAGATTTGGTCTACAGTTGATCTGCCGGGCCGGAAGCCACACTGGTATATGCCGATTCGTGTGTTGCAGAAAGGTTTGAGACCTTCACACAGTACGTTGGATAGGATCTTATATGCGACATTAAGCAGGGATATGCCTTGATAGTTATTGCAAGACATAGGATCGCTTTTCTTGTAGATGGGACATATGAAGCTGATGGTCCAGTCATCGGGCATGCTTTCCTCCATGATTTGGTGCATGGACCCTACCAAAACATCACTTCTGTATTTGAAAAGCTCTGCAGGTAGACCGTCAGAGCCGGAGGCCTTGTTGTTCTTTAGCTTTTTTATAGGTAAGCCAATGTCTTCTATATTGGGCGGAGGGTCTGGTTCTTTATTGAATGGATGTGGTTTCTCTTCTTGCCCCATCATTCTCTCTACATTTTGTCCGTTTAGCAGCTGCTGGAAATGCTGCTTAAGTACATCTACTATTCCCTGCGCGTCGGTGACTAGGTTTCCATCGCTGTTGCGAAGAGCCTGAGTTCCACCAGCAGCCAAGGAAGCCAGGAGACAGTTTCCTTGCCGAATTTAGCATTGAAGTCCCATAGTACAATTTTGACATCGTACTCCGGACAGGCTCCGTAGGCACCGTCCAAGAGGTCACAGAATTAATCCTTGATAGGGTCCTCAGCCTCGTCGGTAGGAGCGTTTGCACATATTAGGCTAATGTTTTGGAATATAGCTCTGATGCGGATCACAGCCAGGCGATCACTTATCGGCTTGAAGTCCATTACTTTGGATCTAAGCCGATTTCCCACGACGAATTCGCATCCTAACACGTGAAATCTTTTGTTACAACTGTAATAAATGTCGTAATTTTGTCTTTTCATAGTTCCTGATCCTATCCATCGTATCTCCTGTATCGCGGTATTGTCGGCCTTGTACCGCGAGAGGACAGACTCAAATTTTTGAGTAGCACATGGAATGTAGAGTGTCCGCACATTCCAGGTACACACTCGCATGTCCGTTAATGTTCCGGGTCTACTTTGCCTTGGAGGTACATTTATATCCGAGGCTGCCATAGTATCGCCCATAACTATATGTTTTGACGTGGTCGGGAAGTTACCCCGACGGCACAACCCCCAACCTGGCCCTGTTATTGACCCTAGGAGAGTAGACCGGTAATTCCGGTGCCAGTAACCCACTTCGGGGATGCGAGTGCTGCCGTTGACTCATCAAGGGCTCATCCGCCACCCTGGCTTAGTGAACAGGAGAATTGCCTTAGTGACCTGGCACTTCTCTCCCCTCTCTCGTCAGCTGCCACCAACGACCTTTCACAGGGGCTGGTTACCCCATCTCCAGTCGAGGTACTAGGCACACAGCAGTCACCACGGGGAGTTGAGAAGTAGGAGTTGAAGTGAGATCGCTTGTGTTCTCATATAATCGCATACACCATCCTTTTGACCGAAGACGGTAATAATAATAAATAATAATAATTAACTTTATTATAGATATAGGAACAACAAAAACTTAGAACAACCTCAATAGATGTCGCCACGACTACTAAATCGAGATCAAAAATCTGCGACTTTGTCGCTTATCTAGCGCAAACTCGTCACAATAAACGAAGATTATTTTCATGTTTCTATTTTTATTTTAGTTATTTTCAGTGACTCTTCATTTAAAATATCTATTTATTGGAGACTTTGGAAGGTGTCAGGTTCTTTAAAGCAAACATGTATAAATCATGTGTACCATTATGCTTATTTTTTTATGATTTATTTCACCTACGTTTATTCTTATGTACCTAATTCTACTTTCTACAGGTTGTTACCGATTTAATGTCCAATATATTGGGATATAATTTCTGGACATATTTATTTTAAGCAAAACATCGTTCAAGAGTTACGATATATCTCATATTTTTGCCCGAGAACTTAATGATAGGCCTACTTTGCTGAAAGCCTGACCCATTATAATGGAAAGAGGTAACTCGTAAAGAACTGGTTAATTGTCTTTATGAGCTTCTAGGTATCCCTCCTATAACTTTGACCTTGAAATTTCCCATTTTTGGGGTTTCCTGAGTATGAAAACCTATCTGTATGGAGAAAGTGCAGCAAATATGGCCCATCATTATTTATTTGTATACCCTATCCTAAGGGTATATTAATTTTGACACGTAGTTTGCAGCACCCCTTAATATTCGTCGTAGACCTATAAAAGTATATATAAAGGGTGTTTTTTTTAGAGGTTGGTTTTCCGAATAGAGTCATTATGTTCAGTTTGGTTTGCAATTTCATCGTGAACGAACAGGTTGACATTTGAACAACGCTCGCAAACCGTGCAAATTTATTTCGAAAATAATTGTTCAGTTCGCGAAGTTTTGGAGTGAAAAGAATCCACATGAGACCCTTGAAACGCTATTACATCCACAAAAACTGACTGTTTGGTGTGCTCTATTGGCTGGTGGAGTCATTGGGCCATACTTTTTCCGAAATGATCCTGGAGAGTCAGTTACCGTTAATGAAGACCGGTATAGAGCCATGATAACCGACTATTTTGTTCTCGAATTGGATGGCATGAATGTGGATGAGATGTAGTTCTGTCAATTGGTGAACTGTCAATTGGCCACCAAGATCGTGTGATTTGACTCCATTGGATTTTATGTTTGGGGATATATAAAGTCGCTCGCTTACGCCAACAAACCAGAAACTTTAGGGGACTTGGAAGCCAACATTCGTGCCGTTATTGCCGATAATGCTTGAAAAAGTGGTTAAAAATTGGACCTCTAGACTTGTCTTTATTCGAACCAGCCGCGGCGACCACATGCCCGAAATCATATTTCACCATTAATGGCATAAAATTATCCTTCCAATAAAGCCAAATTGATGGACATTTAAACGATTTTCGTGTGTTTGATTTCAATTCGAAGTGCTATACCTCTAAAAAAAAATACCCTGTATTTATGAACAGGACCAAAACCTAAGACAATTAACGAATGTCCGTCCGTCACCAATTTATAGGCCCTTAAATTAAAGCTAGAAAGCTGAAATTGGGAAAATATACTCCCTAGTGTCCCAAAATATCCAACACCCTCAATTTAGAAAAAAACAGTTTTAAAGCTAAAGTTAGAGTGTTACAATCGTTACAAGATATGTAGGCAATGCTCTCCTTCATAAGTTTGTCACATAAAGTTTTTTGCCGTGCCTACTTGTTGTGGGCGTTTTTCACTAAAACGATGTTTTATTCCAAAATTTTCATAGAAACCGAAAAAAAATGTTTTACAAGATGTTTGCCAATATTTTTTACAATACATCGCCCATACAAAGTATTTGGCCACGCCAACTTTTGGGGGAGTTTTTTCAAAAAATCTTTTTTTTTTATAAATTTTATAGAATGAAATAAAATGCTATCCACCATCTTCTTAAAGCTTTTTTCATTGGGGCTTATAGGGATATGAAAAGGGTATCATACTGTTCGACCTACGCGGATTGTAGCTTTTCCTTATGTTTTATAATTAAAAGTATTAGTAAAGTTTTGGCTAAGTTTGGTTTTACTAATTCCTCTTATATTTTTTAATGAAACCTTTTTCTATTTAATATAATTAGGTTGTACATATATATAGTCTAAACAGTTATTGTTTTATTAATAAATGGGGTCCAAATCTAATTATTAGCACTTCCAATAGTTGTACTCTTTGGCTGCCAATAATTGCCTTTCCACCGTTTTTGGCTGTATATTAAACAAAATTCAAAAAAATACATATCTTACCCTTCTGAAGAATTTTTTACCAGACGTATTACTTATTTAATATTAACACTATATATTTTACGATGCAAACTACTTTTCTTTTAGGAAAATAATTGTTTTTAAATCTATTTTAGTAATTTATACTGCATTTTTTTTTTAGAAAATGTAGTTACTTTTTATTTCTGATTAAAGGGTGTCAATGACTATAGTTGTGCCAACAATTATATGATGGCGCCAATACAACAAGTATTTCTGGTAAGCGTTTTTTTAATTCTCATTTTAAATAAATTTTTTATTACAATTATTAATTAAATAATTAAATCATTTCTTATAATACTTAACCAACGCTGAATTTAATAATTTATACTCTGTTATAAAATAGATTCAAATCAGTCTACCAATAAAAATGTTATATTTAATCAAAATTGAATTTTTCTTATGGGTGCTAATAATTGTAGTCGTTACGCTATTTAACAGATTTTAGTAAAGTTTGGCACACAATTTAAGATCAGTATAATACGCATTTGGTGATTGGATATTCCAATTTTTCCAAAATTTGAAGGGTTTGATGTTGTACTGAAATTAATTTTTACTTACAATTTTTTATTTTAAATAAAATATCCGTGCACAGATAGGTTGTGCATATTCAATGTAATATAAATAATTCCCAAACATTGTTCATACGTTCTTGGTAATCTGATATGTAAAGGGAATCTGAATTAAATATACTTCCGTTTTGCGTTTGCTCCTTCATATGTACGATAAGCTGAATATTTGGACCCTATTTAATGAGTATACGTTTAAAAAGCAAAAAAAAGCGGGAAAATAAGACTTTATTTTGAAAGTAAATGTGTGAATAGAAATAAGACCAAATGTATTGTGTTTTTTTCTTCCCTTCATATTTCATGTAAGAGGAAAGAGGGCAAGAAAATGGATCGCAGTTCTTACCTAAATATGATATAAGCAGTTTATGTAGGTTATATTTTTTTTATTTTCTCTCCATTTCTATTTATTTGTAATATTTTGTAGCACAACGCAAATAATAATTGTATTAACATTATCATCTTCTTAAAGCTTTTTTTATTGGGGCTTATAGGGATATGAAAAGGGTATCATACTGTTCGACCTACGTGGACTGTAGCTTTTCCTTATGTTTTATAATTGAAAGTATTTGTAAAGTTTTTGTTAAGTTGTTTTTACTAATTCCTCTTATATTTTTTAACGAAACCTTTTTCTATTTAATATAATAAGGTATTATATAAATATAGTCTAAATAGTTATTGTTTTATTAATGAATGGGGTGTAAATCCAATTATTAGCACTCCCAATAGTTGTACTCTTTGGCTGCCAATAATTGCATTTCCACCGTTTTTAGCTGTATATTAAACAAAGTTCAAAAAATTACATAAAAATTACCCTTCTGAAGAATTTTTTATTAGTCGTATTACTTATTTAATATTAACACTATTTATTTTACGATGTAAAATAATTTTCTCTTTTCTTTTAGGCAAATAATTGTTTTTGAGTCTATTTTAGTTATTTAAATAGCATTTTTTGTTTTTAGAAAATGTAGTTATTTTTTCTTTCTGATTAAAGGGTGCCAATGACTATAGTTGTGCCAATACTTGTTGTTTCTGGTAAGCTTTTTTTAATTGTCATTTTAAATATATTTTTCATGACATATAATTATTAATTAAATAATTAAATCATTTTTTATAATACTTAACCAACGCGGAATTTAATAATTTATACTCTGTTATAAAATAGATTCAAATTAGTCTACCAATAAAAATGTTATATGTAATCAAAATTTAAATTTTCTTAGGGGTGCTAATAATTGTAGTCGTTATGCTATTTAGCAGATTTTAGTGAAGTTTGGCAGACATGTTAAGATTAGTATTATACGCATTTGGTGATTGGATATTCCAATTTTTCCAAAATTTTAAGGGTTTGATGTTGTACTGAAATACAATTTTTTTAGTTAAATCTGAACTTTTAATTTTAAATAAAATATTGTAACCTATCTGTACAAATTCAATTTAATAAAAATAATTCCAAAAAATTGTTCACACGTTCTTGGGGATCTGATATGTAAAGGGAATCTGAATTAAATATACTTCCGTTTTGTGTTTGCTCCTTTTTTTGAAGTACATATGATGAGCTGAATATTTGGACCCTATTTAATGAGTATACGTTTAAAAAGCAAAAAAAAGGGGGAAAATAAAGACTTTATTTTGAAAGTAAATGTGTGAATAGAAATAAGACCAAATGTATTGTGTTTTTTTCTTCCCTTAATATTTCATGTAAGAGGAAAGAGGGCAAGAAAATGGATCGCAGTTCTTACCTACATATGATAAACGGCTTTTATATAGGTTATAATTTTTATATTTTCTCTCCATTTCTATTTATTTGTATTATTTTCTAACACAACGCAAATAATAATTGTGTTAACATTGTATGTGTTCATGTTCATATAAAGATATGCTAGCAAGAATTATATTCTCCTTCTTACCTACATCATTGAAAATGATTTAAGTTTATTGAAAACTTAGAATATAATTTTTCGTAATAATTCGTTTTCCGCAAATAAATATACATATATGATATTGTTCGATTGTTCATAGAGTTCTGTATTGAAAAATGTAACGAATTAGCCAAAACCAAAATGAAAATCCTTTTTTTCAATCCTTCCCTGAAATTAATTTATTTTCATTTACAGCAGAACATTACGATGGAAGTAATATGGCCACCCAAACCAATTTATAAAGTGTTTGGTTATACTTCTGCCGCAGTGCATTTTGCAATATCCTTACCCTGCTTATTTAATTTCAACAAAATTAATAAACATCACGGAGAAAGGATTAATCGTAGCGATTGCATAACATACTCTGAAATATCTTGGCGGCAAAAACAACCCATTTCAGAACGTCAACCATGCAAATCTGTTGACCCACATTGTAGATTGTGTATGTACTCTACTGCTCGTTTAAGCAAACTGTACTTAGCCATCAATCTCTCAACTAATATTATGTGTGGTCGCGAACAGAACCCCAGTTGTCGTATCGGTCGCAAGTCATTAGTATGTACAAACGTTTTCATATAACGGGTGATCCAAGTAGAGATACTTTTTTCAATAGCGTTTTTTGACAGATCACGTGTGTGCCGTGTCATGCTGTCATGTTATTTTTGTTTAGCATTGTTTGGCATTTCATAATGGAAGGACTTACGCGTGAACAACGTTTACAAATTGTTCAACTTTATTATGAAAATTCACGTTCTGTGAGGAGTGTGTTTCGTCCACTTCGCTCAACTTATGGTCAACATAATCGGCCTACTGAGCGTACTATTCGCAACACCTTCACACATTTTGAGACCCAGCATTCATTATTGGATAATATTCGACCGAATAGACCACGTCCAGCACACTGTGAAGAAAATATAGCGGCCGTAGCTGAGAGTGTACACGAAGACCGTAGAGAGTCGATTCGGCGCCGTTCGCAGCAACTCGGACTGACGTATGGAACGACTTGGCGCATTTTACGTCAAGATCTTAAATTGAAAGCATACAAAATACAGCTTGTGCAACAACTGAAGCCGCTCGACCTTCCCAAGCGACATCGCTTCGCTCTATGGGCTCTTGACAAGTTCCAAGAAGATCCGACGTTTTCGAGGCAAATTTTGTTTAGCGATGAGGCCCATTTCTGGCTCAATGGGTATGTAAACAAACAAAATTGCCGCATTTGGGACGAAGAGCAACCTGAAGAGATTGAAGAACTGCCACTTCATCCAGAAAAAACAACGGTTTGGTGTGGTTTGTGGGCCGGTGGAATTATCGATCCATATTTCTTTAAAAATTATGCTGGTGCGAACGTAACCGTCAATGGCGACCGTTATCGTGCCATGATAACCCACTATTTGATGCCTGAAATTGAAGCTCGTAATCTCGGCGACATTTGGTTTCAGCAAGACGGAGCCACTTCCCACACATCGCATCAATCAATGGACTTATTGAGAGAACATTTCGGTGAGCACATAATTTCACGTTTTGGGCCGGTTGATTGGCCACCAAGATCGTGTGATATCACA
Organism: Ferdinandea cuprea; assembly: GCA_963576555.1. Classification (NCBI taxonomy): domain Eukaryota; kingdom Metazoa; phylum Arthropoda; class Insecta; order Diptera; family Syrphidae; genus Ferdinandea; species Ferdinandea cuprea. The sequence continues at coordinate 18,953,345 of OY754962.1, read as the reverse complement.
CCGTTAGACTTTTTCCTGTGGGGATATGTAAAGTCAAAAACGTATGCCGACAAACCCGCTTCGATTCAGGCCTTGGAGGAAAACATCACGCGTGTCATTCGCCAGTTACCAGTCGAAATGCTCGAACGAGTGATCGAAAATTGGACTCAACGGATGGATCATCTGCGACGTAGAAACGGCCAACATTTGATAGACATAATCTTCAAAAAATAAATGCCGAAGAATGTTCTTTCAAATGATAATAAACATTCTCCATTAAATTTGAATTTTCTGTGTTTTTTTCTTTAAAAAAGTAGGGAACCTCGAAATGGATCACCCTTTATGTACAAACGTTTTCATATATATACAATGCTTTTAGCGTAGACATCGCCCATCGTACGGGTGTTAAGTCATTTCGCGAGTACTATAGGTATCATATACAATAGTATCTGGTTATTCTAACTCCCCCTCTTGCAGGTTTCCTATTCCCACATAAAAAAAACCACAGGAAAGGCCACAGTTCTACTTGGGCTAACAGTACTTTACCCTATACAGATCCCAATATGCTGTTATTTTTTGGCGGACTTTGATTAGCTTTGGATAATTATTTTCCCCAATTATCAGAAAAACACAAAATAAAAACAAATACAAAAGTGAAACAAAATCGAAAATCAATATATTGACAAAGGTTTTTTTCTTAAGCACCAACAGCAGAATAACCAATTGTAGCTTTCAAACGATGTGTCAGCGTGATTAACACGTGCAGCTTTTGGCTTAAAGTGCACCATTTTAGTTGTTAAGTTAGGAGCAGTTGCTCAGTTGTTAAATTTCATTATTGACCGCCGCAGGTTTGTTAACTAATATATCTTATTCCTGATGAATTTAAGATATGTTGTAAATACAAATACATTTATGGTTTTTTTATTTAATTTTTACGCAGAGAAAAAATTGGCATAGCCACTTGCACAGTGTTTTTTATGGAAGAGCGGAAATAAGTCTCTTGAATCTGAACTAGCGTAACGACTACAATTATTGGTACCCCAATTTTTAACCCAATTAACAGTGATTTTCTCAGAAACCCTTTGTCCGAATAATTTTTTTTTATTTTGAACTTGCAAGTTTTTTTCACATTTTTGTGTCTTTAGTTTGGAGACATTCTTTTTCAGTTTTGTTTTATAACACGTGCGATTCGAAATTCGAAATTTCGATTGTTTTGGTTAAGGACTTATAAATAGTTTTGAAAGTTTGTTTTTACTTATTCCTTTTATATTTTTTTACGACAACTTTTTTTATTTAATATAATATGTTTGTATATATATAAAGTCCAAATGGTAATTGTTTTATGAAATGAAAGGGGTGCAAATCTAATTATTGGCACTTCCAATAGTTGTACTTTTGGCAACAAGTTTTTGGTAATATTTCTGCCGCAGTGCATTTTGCAATATCTTTACCCTGGTTATTTAATTTCAACGTACTCTGCTGCTCGTTTAAGCAAACCATACGTATCCATCAATCACTAAACTAATATTATGTGTAGTCGCGAACAGAACCCCAGGTGTCGTATCGGTCACAAGTCATTAGTATGTACAAACGTTTTCATATACAATGCTTTTAGCGTAGACATCGCCCATCGTACGGGTGTCAAGTCATTTAGCGAGTACTACAGGTTTCATATACAATAGTGTCTGTAACGGCCATCGTCTAGCACAGACACAACCCCCTGTCAAACAGCAGCGCCAACCAACTTCTTTTTCCTGTTGGCAGCTGTCTTTTTGACACTCTGCTCTAAGTCATCTGGTCACGCGCTTGTGCATTTCCTTTTTCTCGTGTAAATTTTATAATTAATAATTCGTTCTTAATAAATACTTGGTTTAATACAATCCGGGACGCATTCTTTTTTTGTGGGAACAGCAACGGAGCCCCACAACTGGTGACCCCGACGTGATCCAGGTGGATTGCGATGTAACATTCATTCACCACGTCCTACCAAGCAATTTCTTTTCATTCGCCACGTTCTACTAAGCAATCCCTTTGCTACACAAAGAAACTGCGCACATTGCTCGTCAACAATGAACCTCCAGCACACGCCACCACACTCACATCCCGGCGAATCGAGTGCATTATTCTGCGACCAAGAAGATGAAACACGAGTTCCTCCAGCCGTCATCCCAGGACAAGATTCATCAACCTCTGCGCAAATCGGACAGACCTTTTCCACTAACTGCGATATTGAGGCCATCCACAATTGCAGAATGCCTCCATTCTGGAAAACCAATCCAGATCTGTGGTTCTTCCAGGTGGAATCCATCTTCCAGGCGAACAACATCCGTTACGACGCCAGCAAATATCACCTAGTGGTCAGTGCTGTTGGCTCTGATGCACTGCAGGAAGTTTCAGACATCCTGAGAGCACCACCTCACAAAGATAAGTATGCCAATCTGAAAGCCCATCTTCTAAATCGTCTCTCCGACTCAGCAGATCTCCAACTACACAAAGCTCTTACTGAACTTGAGCTCGGCGATAAGAAACCCTCTCAACTCCTAAGACAGATGAGGACCCTTGCCGGCGACAGGGCCTCTGAGGACGTCCTACGTGTCAGATGGCTCGCTCTCCTACCACAGAACGTGCAGAGTATAGTTAAAATCTTCCGAGCAGTAACACTTGACGACCTCGCTTGCGGTGCAGACACCCTTATGGAAAACTCACCGGGCCCGACAGTCATGGCAACGTCAACGTACTCAAGGCGAGCTGTTAATCCAGTGAACCAAGAACTCGTAGAGATCAGACGTTCACTATCTCAGCTGATCACACTCAACAGAGAAGTCCTCAATAAGCTGTCGAAGTCTTCAGGCAACAGCAGATCGCGATCATCCTCTCGACCCGGCACACGAGCTGTCTCACCAGCAACAACTGGTGTATTTTTCTTCCACAACAAATGGGGATCTAATGCTCGCAATTGCAAACCACCATGCAGCTTCAATCAGTTCTTGTCATCGGAAAACTAGATTTGCTGTCGTCAGTGCAGGCGGTAGACGACAGCAACAACAACAACAACAACTGTATCACCACCGAACACCGCCTATTTCTGTTTGACCGTCAGACCAACATGAAGTTCCTATTTGATTCAGGATCCGTTATCTCCATCATGACTCGAACCTGGACCACTCGCAACGCTAAGCTAACTGATTTCAAACTATATGCTGCAAACAACACAGTAATCAATACCTATGGGCAGCAACGAGTCACCCTAAATATTGGCATCCGCCGTTCTCTCAGATCGAACTTCATCATCGCCGACATAAAAACTGCCATTATTGGAGCCGATCTGCTCACCTACTATGGCCTTCTCATAGATCTCAAGGGACGCTGCCTCATCGACCGATTGACGAAACTTACAGCACCAGGCCAGCTTTGCAAAGTTTCCATTAGCAGCATTTCCACCGTTGGCCCTGTGAACATCTCTGGCTCAACTTTAACACCCGCTTACAGGGAACTTCTTTGTAAGTACATTGACATTACAAGGCCATCGCCGTTTCCTTCTACCAAAGCGGACAATCCTGTCTGGCACCACATTGTCACTACAGGTCCGGCGGTTGCAGAACGCCCACGTAGGCTCACTTGCGACAAACTGAAAGCAGCCAAGGAAGATTTTAAGCTTCTTCTACAGCATGGCGTCATACGACCATCCAGCAGCCAGTGGGCTAGCCCTCTACATATGGTGCCAAAGAAACTGGGCGGCTGGCGCTCAACTGGCGACTACAGGCGTATTAACAAGCAAACAGTCCCCGACTGCTATCCAGTCCCCTATATCGATGATGTGATACAGCGTTGTCACGGAAGCAACATATTTTCAACCATCGACTTGACGCGTGCCTATCATCAAATACCGGTAGCTGAAGAAGACATTCAAAAGACAGCAATTACGACGCCCTTTGGTCTCTTCGAATTTCTGGGCATGCCACCTGGTCTACGTAATGCCACACAGACGTTTCAGAGGCATATGGACAACCTTCTGAGAGATGTTCCTTTTGCGGCCTGCTACATCGATGACATGATCGTTTTCTCTCAAAACGAAGAGCAGCATAAACACCACCTGGAAACCATCTTCAGGATCCTACGCGACAACCATCTCACGATCAACACTGGTAAGTGTCAATGGGGCAAGGAACAGGTAATTTACCTGGGCTACACCATAAACAAACATGGGTACTCTCCACCGCTGGACAAAGTTCAAGCCATCCTCTCCTACCCGAAACCGGAAACCATCTCGGATCTTCATCGTTTCTTGGGAATGGTAAACTATTACCGCCGCTGTGTTCCGCATGCTGCTCGAATTCAAGCACCACTCAACAGCTATCTGAAAAACGCCAAAAAGCGAGACAATCGCAAAATTGAATGGACACCGGACTCTGAGGCTGCTCTTAAAAGTTGCAAAGACAGCGTCGCCTCGGCTGTCAGAGGTCTTTCTCCGACTGCACCACTGGCTCTGTTAACAGACGCTTCGGATTTTGCCATCGGCGCCGCACTAGAGCACCTAGAGGGAGACTGCTGGAAGCCACTGGGGTTTTTCTCACGCAAGCTCAGCCCAGCGGAGACTCGTTACAGTACATATGACAGAGAACTCCTCGCTATCTTCGCAAGTATCAAGTTTTACAGACACGTACTTGACGGTCGATCGTTCGTCATCAAAACAGATCATCGACCTCTTATCTACGCCTTCTCTCAACGTCCAGACAAAGCTTCGCCCAGGCAACTACATCAGCTTAGCTTTATATCGCAATTTACAACTGAGATAGTTTACATCAATGGTGAAGACAATGTTGTCGCTGACGCACTATCTCGCATCAACACCATCTCCATGCCCAATATTTTGGATTCGGAGACCATCCATGCAGCCCAGCAGAGCGATGAGGAGCTCGAACAAATTAAAGAGCAATCTTCACTTAAGCTCCAGAAACTCGTCATCGAAAAGTGTCCGCTCTACTGTGACACCTCCACCGGATGGATTCGCCCATACATCCCGCAGTCTCTTCGTAAACGTGCCTTCGACGTGGTACATGGTCTCGCTCATACCAGTGGCCGAGTCACCGCTCGCCAACTTAAGCAAAAGTTCATATGGCCTGGAATTAGACGCGACTCTCCGGTGGACACGCGAGTGTCTTCCGTGCCAGAAGTCCAAGGTGCAAAGGCACCATCGCAACCTACCCATGCACATAGACGTACCGGATAATCGCTTCGATCATGTGCACCTGGATCTCATCCAGTCAAAGGCCTTCGTTATTGCCTCACCATGATTGACAGGTTCTCACGTTGGCCTGTTGCAACGCCACTCCCGGATTTGGAAGCTGATACAGTCGCCACGGCTTTTTATTCGAGCTGGATTGCCCAATTTGGAACTCCCTTAACCATCACGACAGACCAAGGAAGACAGTTTGAATCCCAACTCTTCACTGCATTGGCAAATATGGTTGGAGCCATTAAAATCCATACAACACCCTATCGACCTCAATCCAATGGCCTCATTGAGAGATGGCATCGTACCGTCAAGGCCGCACTCATGTGTCACGCTCCAACACCCTGGCCCGATTTACTTCCAACAGTTCTACTCGGCCTCCGATCCTGCATCAAAGAAGACCTCAATGCATCACCAGCTCAACTACTCTTCGGCACTGATCTAAGAATACCAGGAGAATTCTTTCTCACAGCAGATCTTCCAGCCAACCATAGGGTATTTCTAGAGAAGTTTCGTGAACATATCAGGAAGGTACGACCCACACCCACGGCTCATCATACGAAGTCACGTTTCTTCATCCTAAAGGACTTGTTTTCATGCTCGCACTAGACCCACCATACTCGGGTCCGCACGAGGTGATTAATCGGATCGACGATCGAGTATTCATCTTTCGCATCAATGGCATGGAGAAAGCCATCTCGACAGATCGCTTAAAGCCAGCATTCATAGCCAAGACAGACCCAGTTTCACCAGGTGACCAACCAACACCAGAACTAGTGCATTCCTCTCAAGAAAACGCATCAACAACGATGGATAGACCGCTCAAAACCTACTCAAGAAAATCAGTATCATTCCCTTCCTCTTCGAACCAGGTCACTAAGGGGGGAGTGGATGTAGCGGCCATCGTCTAGCACAGACACAACCCCCTGTCAAACAGCAGCGCCAACCAACTTCTTTTTCCTGTTGGCAGCTGTCTTTTTGACACTCTGCTCTAAGTCATTTGGTCACGCGCTTATGCATTTCCTTTTTCTCGTGTAAATTTTATAATTAATAATTCGTTCTTAATAAATACTTGGTTTAATACAATCCGGGACGCATTCTTTTTTTTTGGGAACAGCAACGGAGCCCCACATATCTAGTTATTCTAACTCCACCTCTTGCAGGTTTCCTATTCCCACATCAAAAAACAACAGGAAAGGTCACAGTTCTCCTTAGGCTAACAGTACGTTACCCTATTCATATCCCGATATGCTGTTATTTTTTGGCGGACTTTGATTAGCTTTGGATAATTATTTTCCCAAATTATCAGAAAAACACAAAATAAAAACAAATACAAAAGTGAAACAAAATCGAATATCAATATATTGACAAAGGTTTTTTTCTTAAGCAGTGGATTCGCGTGGATTAAAATTCCAACACCAGAATAACCAATTGTAGCTTTCAAACGATGTGTCAGCGTGATTAACACGTGCAGCTTTTGGCTTAAAGTGCACCATTTTTGTTGTTCAGTTAGGAGCAGTTGCTCAGTTGTTAAATTATTGTCCGCCGCAGGTTTGTTAACTAATATATCTTATTTCTGATGAATTTAAGATATGTTGTAAATAAAAATACATTTATGATTTTTTTATTTAATTTTTACGCAGTGAAAAAAATTGGCATAGACACTTGCACAGTGTTTTTTTATGGAAGAGCGGAAATAAGTCTCTTGAATCTGAAATAGCGTAATGACTACAATTATTGGTACCCCAATTTTTAACCCAATTAACAGTGATTTTCTCAGAAACCCTTTGTCCGAATAATTTTTTTTTTTATTTTGAGATTGCATGTTTTTTTCACATTTTTGTGTCTTTAGTTTGGAAAAATTCTTTTTCAGATTTGTTTTGTAATTGATATGTAAAGGGAATTCTAATTAAATAGACTTCCGTTTTGTGTTTGCTCCTTCTTTTGAAGTACATATGATAATCTGAACATTTGGACCCTATGAGTAGAAGTTTAAAAAGTAAAAAAAAGGGGGAAAATAAAAACTTTATTTTGAAAGTAAATGTGTGAATAGAAATAAGACCAAATGTATTGTGTTTTTTCTTCCCTTCATATTTTATGTAAGAGGAAAGAAGGCAAGAAAATGGATCGCAGTTCTGACCTTCATATGATAAAAGCAGTTTATATAGGTTATAATTTTTATATCTTCTCTCCATTTCTAGTTATTTGTATTATTTTGTAACACAACGGAAATAATAATTGTATTAACATTGTAATAATTCGTTTTCTGCAAATTATTATAAATATACATATATGATATTGTTCGATTGTTCATAGAGTTCTGTATTGCAAAATGTAACGAATTAGCCAAAACCAAAATGAAATTCCTTTTTTCAATCCTTCCCTGAAATTAATTTATTTTCATTTACAGCAGAACATTACGAGAGAAGTAATATGGACACCCAAACCAATTTATAAAGTCTTTGGTTATATTTCTGCCGCAGTGCATTTTGCAATATCTTTACCCTGCTTATTTAATTTCAACAAAATTAATCTGCCGCTCATTTAAGCAAACCATACGTCTCCATCAATCACTAAACTAATATTATGTGTAGTCGCGAACAGAACCCCAGGTGTCGTATCGGTCGCAAGTCATTAGTATGTCCGTTTTGTTTTATAATTGATATGTAAAGGAAATCTGAATTAAATATACTTCCGTTTTGTGTTTGCTCCTTCTTTTGAAGTACATATGATAAGCTGAATATTTGGACCCTATTTAATGAGTAGAAGTTTAAAAAGCAAGCAAAAAAGAGAAAATAAAGACTTTATTTTGAAAGTAAATGTGTGAATAGAAATAAGACCAAATGTATTGTGTTTTTTCTTCCCTTCATATTTTATGTAAGAGGAAAGAGGGCAAGAAAATGGATCGCAGTTCTGACCTTCATATGATATAAGCAGTTTATATAGGTTATAATTTTTATATGTTCTCTCCATTTCTAGTTATTTGTATTATTTTTTAACACAACGCAAATAATAATTGTATTAACATTAATATAGATACAAATATGTATGTGTACATGTTCATATAAAGATATAGTAGCAAGAATTATATTCTCCTTCTTACCTACATAATTGAAAATGATTTAAGTTTATTGAAAATTTAGTATGTAATTTTGCGTAATAATTCGTTTTCTGCAAATTATTATAATTATACATATATGATATTGTTCGATTGTTCATAGAGTTCTGTATTGCAAAATGTAACGAATTAGCTAAAACCAAAATGAAATTCCTTTTTTCAATCCTTCCCTGAAATTAATTTATTTTCATTTACAGCAGAACATTACGAGAGAAGTAATATGGCCACCCAAACCAATTAATAAAGTTTTTGGTTATATTTCTGCCGCAGTGCATTTTGCAATATCTTTACCCTGCTTATTTAATTTCAACAAAATTAATCTGCTGCTCATTTAAGCAAACCATACGTATCCATCAATCACTAAACTAATATTATGTGTAGTCGCGAACAGAACCCCAGGTGTCGTATCGGTCACAAGTCATTAGTATGTACAAACGTTTTCATATACAATGCTTTTAGCGTAGACATCGCCCATCGTACGGGTGTCAAGTCATTTAGCGAGTACTAAAGGTTTCATATACAATAGTATCTAGTTATTCTAATTCCACCTCTTGCAGGTTTCTTATTCCCACATAAAAAAAACAACAGAAAAAGCCACAGTTCTCCTTGGGCTAACAGTACGTTACCCTATTCATATCCCGATATGCTGTTATTTTTTGGCGGACTTTGATTAGCTTTGGATAATTATTTTCCCCAATTATCAGAAAAACACAAAATAAAAACAAATACAAAAGTGAAACAAAATCGAAAATCAATAAATTGACAAAGGTTTTTTTCTTAAGCACCAACAGCAGAATAACCAATTGTAGCTTTCAAAGGATGTGTCAGCGTGATTAACACGTGCAGCTTTTGGCTTAAAGTGCACCATTTTTGTTGTTAAGTTAGGAGCAGTTGCTCAGTTGTTAAATTTCATTATTGACCGCCGCAGGTTTGTTAACTAATATATCTTATTCCTGATGAATTTAAGATATGTTGTAAATAAAAATACATTTATGATTTTTTTATTTAATTTTTACGCAGTGAAAAAATTGGCATAGACACTTGCACAGTGTTTTTTATGGAAGAGCGGAAATAAGTCTCTTGAATCTGAACTAGCGTAACGACTACGATTATTGGTACCCCAATTTTTAACCCAATTAACAGTGATTTTCTCAGAAACCCTTTGTCCGAATAATTTTTTTTTATTTTGAACTTGCAAGTTTTTTTCACATTTTTGTGTCTTTAGTTTGGAGACATTCTTTTTCAGTTTTGTTTTATAACACGTGCGATTCGAAATTCGAAATTTCGATTGTTTTGGTTAAGGACCTATAGTTTTGAAAGTTTGTTTTTACTTATTCCTTTTATATTTTTTTACGAAAACTTTTTTATTTAATATAATATGTTTGTATATATATAAAGTCCAAATGGTTATTGTTTTATGAAATGAAAGGGGTGCAAATCTAATTATTGGCACTTCCAATAGTTGTACTTTTGGCAGCAAGTTTTTGGTAATATTTCTGCCGCAGTGCATTTTGCAATATCTTTACCCTGCTTATTTCATTTCAACGTACTCTGCTGCTCGTTTAAGCAAACCATAGGTAGCCATCAAACACTCAACTAATATTATGTGTGGTCGCGAACAGAACATATGTCCAAAAGTTTTTATATATAATGCTTTTAGTGTAGTCATCGCCCATCGTACGGGTGTCAAGTCATTTAGCAAGTACTACAGGTTTCATATACAATAGTATCTGCTTATTCTAACTCCACCTCTTGCAGGTTTCTTATTCCCACATAAAAAAACAACAGGAAAGGCCACAGTTGTCCTTGGGCTAACAGTACGTTACCCTATTCATATCCCAATATGCTGTTATTTTGTGGCGGACTTTGATTAGCTTTGTATAATTATTTTCCGCAATCATCAGAAAAACACAAAATAAAAATAAATACAAAAGTGAAACAAAATCGAAAATCAATATATTGACAAAGGTTTTTTTCTTAAGCAGTGAATTCGCGGGGATTAAAATCCCAACACCAGAATAACCAATTGTAGCTCTTTCAAAAGATGTGTCAGCGTGATTAGCACGTGCAGTAGGAGCAGTTGCTCAGTTGTTAAATTTTATTATTGGCCGCCGCAGGTTTCTTTAATAATGTATCTTATTTCTGATGAATTTAAGATGCGTTGTAAATAAAAATACATTTATGATTTTTTTTTTTAATTTTTACGCAGTGAAAAAAAGTGTCTATACACTTGCACAGTGTTTTTTATGGAAGAACGGTGTTACGGCCAATATGTGTAACAACTAAAAATATTAAAAGAATGACTTCCCGTTGAGACACTGTAATACTAAAAGTTTTAGAAAACGGATAACTTTTATGAAATAAACGCTAGAAAATTCTGTTAAAACGTTATAATTGTTTGCGGGTTTTATTTTGACTGTGTAATGACTAAGCACAAATTTTTATATTTATATGTTTACATTTTATAACAACAACATTTGACATATCAAAATTATCGCAGTTTAAATGGGCAATTCACAATAGCTACTTTAACTTAATCTTTAATATTATTTTTAAATAAGTGAAAACGTTTATTTTTAATTAAATGAAATCGTATTCAGAACATTCACCCCCGCCGTGAACTAGTTTCGCAACAAAATGTTAAACTGCAAAGTGGCATCACTGATACGTCTGGTCATCTGTTTGTATGTAGCATGTATTGAAATTTGTTCTTGATCTTCTCTGCTTCCAGCATAAGTATTTTATTGCCAAGTTATGTTCTTCTTGATTTGTACTGTAGAAGAGACAATTAGTGGAACAGAGACAGACATATACAAGACATCATAACATAACAAGAAACCTAATATGGAGTGAGTAATAGTGAAACCTATTTGCCATCTCTCTTCCTCTACCGGACCTTATTCAATTATTATTTTTGTTTACCATTTAGATTAGATTAGATGTTGATCGATCAGCATGCCGATTTCGTTGTCCTCCTTGATAACGCAATGTGATTGCAGTTTTCGACTTTCCTCCTCAGTTGACAAAATCGATGGTTGGTTTGGTGCTGAAAATTCCCAATCGCCTCTGAGAAAATCCGGACCATTCCACCACAAAGTATTGCCATTTAGTTCGGACGGTAAAAGTCCCCGTGAAGCCAAATCCGCTGGATTGTGTAGTGTCGGGACATGTCTCCAGATGCTGCAATTTGTCAGGCGTTGAATCTCTGCTACACGGTTACCAACAAAAGTTTTCCACTTCGATGGAGGTGACATGATCCACGCCAACGTAATGGTTGAATCAGACCATGCATAAGTCCTCACATCGACCAACCTCAAGACCTTCTTCGCGTAGTCCAACAGTGTCGCCAGAATGACCGCTCCACAAAGCTCCAATCTAGGAAGTGTAACGGTTTTTAAGGGCGCCACTCCCGTCTTTGACATTAAAAGATGGACATGAATACTATTATTCTTATCCAGAACACGAAGGTATATCGCCGCCCCATACGCCTTCTCCGATGCATCGCTGAATCCATGGATTTCGATTTGTCGTTGGTTTCGTTGCAGGTTCACCCATCGTGGAATACGTAGACTCTACATCAAATGAAGCTCTTGAGAAAAAGTAAGCCACTCCATCTTAAGAGCCGCTGGAATGGCTTCATCCCACGTGAGTCCACGCCACCATAACTGCTGCATAAATATTTTCGCCTTGATGATGCATGGCGAAATCCAACCCAATGGATCGTACAGTCGTGCAATGGTTGACAGCATAGTCCTCTTCGTTGGTTCCTCAGAAGTATCATAAGAGATATTCCGGAACGAGAATACATCATCAACTGGAAACCAACGTATACCAAGCGCCTTTATGTGCACCGAAGAGGATTCAAATGGCACAGAGAAGCCTAACTCCCGCTGTTCTATGGAAATGCCTTCCAAAACATTCTGCGAATTGCTCGTCCACTTCCGCAACTGAAATCCTGCGGACCCTAGCAACTGTCGCACTTCATCGCGTTTGCGTAAGGCATCCTCCACTGAATCTGCGCCAGAAATCAAATCGTCAACATACATCTCATCTCGTACGATCGGTGCTCCCACTGGAAAACGTGACTCTTCATCCAAAGCCACCTGGTTTAAAGTCCGGATCGCGAGATAGGGTGCACTAGCTGTGCCGAAGGTGACTGTATTTAATCGGTACATCTTTAAACGCTCCTGATCATTTGCTCGCCAGTATATCAGCTGATAATAGGCATCCGTTGGACTCATCCTAATCTGGCGGTACATTTTTTCAACGTCGGCTGTAAAGGTAATTTTGTAGTTTCTCCATCTCAGGATAATATCTATAATATTGTTTTGTGTTTTAGGGCCTACCATCAATCGCTCGTTCAAAGAAGTTCCGTCTGAACACTTCGCCACTGCATCAAACACAACCCTGAGCTTCGTTGTCGAACTGTCTTCCTTGGTGACAGCGTGATGCGGAACAAAATAATGGAAAGGAGTTCGCAGTACTTCATCGCCATCATGGATTTCCGTCATATGACCCAACGTCAGGTATTCCTCCATACATTTACTATATTCCCTGTGTAGTGTGGTGTCGTTTAAAAATCTCCTCTCTAGTTGATGAAACCTACGCAAGGCTCCTAACTTCGAGGACCCAAGCGCGGGTTGACATCCGTCCTTAAATGGAAGCGAAACCTCGTATCGCCCATCCGGTAAACGCTTCGTCGTTTCCTTAAAGTGTTCTTCACACCTCCTATTCTCCTCAGTCTCGATGTCCTCCATCTCCCCGGATTATGTCCGGCAGTATGATGTCCGGATATACATCGCTACCCAGCAATATATCGACGGAGGCAGGTTTAAAATATAGTGGATCTGCTAACTTTAATCCGCTGAGGTGGTTCCATCTTTTGGGTGCCAGTTCTTTAGCCGGGAGAAGCCCAGTCAGAGATTTGTACACATAGGCTCGTGTACCGGTCTCAAACGGTGAGTATAGAGACCCAAACGAAATATCAGCATACCGATGGCATGCTCCACTGCTGACTTTTCCCAGCCCTGACACCTCAATAAACGTACTACGGGCCTTCAGGTTCAACATCTGTACTGCAGCTTCCGTGATGAACGTAGCTTTCGATCCTGGATCGATCAGTGCTCTCAAGTGGATGTACCGTCCACCTGATGACATAACCTTCACCAACGCAGTAGCCAGAAGAATGTGTGTGTTTGTGTTATGTTGGGCAAAATGATTTCTTACCGCCCCGCTTGTACTTGGACAATCATCTTGTATAGCTGCCTTAGGGTTGCCAGAAGTCACTTGATACGCCTGGGTTTGAACGTTAGTACTTTGCGGGGGGAAGAACGTGTGCTGTGTGGGGTAAACTTGTGTCTCCACGGGTTGTACAGAAGGGGACATTGTAGTAGGGGAAGGAGAAGAGTGTAGTAAAGAGTGGTGCTTCTGCTGACCGAAATAGCAGCGTGCCTGGCTTGGACACTGCTGAGTGAAATGGCTATACGCCAAGCAGTTACTGCAAACCCCAATTTTCTTAACCACATTGTAGCGCTCCGCAATGTTCATTTTGATGAACCTGTTACAGGTACGAATTGGATCTTGACCTTTTCCACAAACCTTACAACAAAATTGCTCCTGTTTATTTTGTCTAACATGAAATGCGTTTTTTGTTGCAGGACCCTTTGGGACAGGGTTTTTAAACTTTGGCTTCTGCTGTTCGACAACTTCCAACGTCCTAAACCTGGTTTCCAGAAACTTGGAAAATTCTTCAAAGGTTGGCAACTCCTTACTAGATCCTAAGCGCTCTTCCCACAGCTGCTGAGTACATGTAGGTAATTTTTGAATTACTATAAATATAATTATTAAATCCCATTGTTGTACAGGAATCCCAAGGTTGTGCAGGGAATGAAGGCACTCTGTGGTAGTATCCAGCAAAGTTTTAAGCCCAAAAGCGTTTTCACTCTGCAGAAGCGGCTGATTAAAAAGCAATTTTAAATGCGTATTAACTAAAAAACGCTTGTTGTCATACCGCGAACACTAAATGGACCATGCCTTGTTATAATTGCCTTCATCGATTTCCAAATGCTGCAGCAAACGTTCAGCCTCACCAGATAAACCTGACTTAAAATAATGAAGCTTTTGGATTTCTGTCAGGCCAGAGTTATTATGGATCATGGATTCAAATTTGCCTTTGAACTGCCTCCATTTTTCATATTGACCAGCAAAAAGTGGAAGTGCCATTTCTGGCAAACGAATACCGTGCGAATTGTTTTGGGAAGACATGGTACTGGATGTGGACTCTGTCACCTTGTCCAAGCAGTCCATAAGATCGGATTTGTACTCCAAGTACGTCTCCCGTATCTCCTCAACAATTCCCTCATACTCCCTAATACCCTCCTCATCATCCAACAAAGTAACTAGCTTTTCGTTGATGGTCTTGCTTTGTCTAAATGAATCCTCTAATATAACTAGACGACTATTGACTATATTTTTCGTCTTTTTATGGTCAGCAGACGAGGTAAAACTTTTGTAGTCTAATTTTATTATGGACAACGCATTTCTAAGTAATTTAAGTTCATTTGCAGCACTCATTGTATTACTTTATGACTTTATGTACGAAAATGGCAAATATATGAAAAGGGCTATATTACTCACTCACCTGGTATTGCAGCAGACAAAGAAAATTTATTGCACGACGCGGAATTCCGTTTGGCACAAAAACTCACAAGGTAATGTCTTGAATTTGATTTAAAATTTTTTATAATTAATTTTATTCTTTATATTTTCGGATGAAAATTATTGTTCAAGTCACTTTAATTTAATTATAATGTTCTATATTATATTGTTCGTATGAATATCACACTTAATGACACTTTTATTGTTCAAAATGTATATAATTTGGCTCGAAAAGGACCAAATGTTAATGCCAATAAGTCTCGGAAATAAGTCTCTTGAATCTGAACTACCGTAACGACTACAAATATTGGTACCCCAATTTTTAACCCAATTAACAGTGATTTTCTCATAAACCCTTTGTCCGAATAATTTTTTTTTTATTTTGAACTTGCAAGTTTTTTTCACATTTGTGTGTCCTTTGTTTGGAGACATTCTTTTTCAGTTTTGTTTTATAATTGAAAGTAGAAACACGTGCGACAAAAAAATATCTTCGAAATTTCGATTGTTTTGGTTAAGGACCTATAGTTTTGAAAGTTTGTTTTTACTTATTCCTTTTATATTTTTATACGAAAACTTTTTTTATTTAATATAATATGTTTGTATATATATAAAGTCCAAATGGTTATTGTTTTATGAAATGAAAGGGGTGCAAATCTAATAATTGGCACTTCCAATATTTGTACTTTTTGGCAGCCAATATCTGTACCTTTCGACGGTTTTGCCTGTATATCAAACAAGATTCAAAAAATTACATATCGAATCCTTCTGAAGAATTTTTTATTAGTCGTAATACTTATTTAATATTAACACTATTTATTTTACGATATAAAATACTTTTCTCTTTTCTTTTAGGCAAATAATTGTTTTTAAATCTATTTTAGTAATTTAAATAGCGATTTTTTTTTTGAAAATGTAGTTACTTTTTATTTCTGATTAAAGGGTGCCAATGACTATAGTTGTGCCAACAATTATATGATGGCGGCAATACTTGTTGTTTCTGGTAAGCTTTTTTTTAATTTTTCATTATATATAATTATTAATTGAATAATTAAATCATTTTTTATAATACTTAACCAACGGAATTTAATAATTAATACTCTGTTATAAAATAGATTCAAATTAGTCCACCAATGAAAATGTTATATTTAATCAAAATTTTAATTTTCTTAGGGGTGCTAATAATTGTAGTCGTTACGCTATTTAACAGATTTTACGGTTTGCAGACATGTTAAGATTAGTATTATACGCATTTGGTGATTGAATATTCCAATTTTTCCAAAATTTTAAGGGTTTGATGTTGTACTGAAATACAATTTTTTTTAGTTAAATCTGAACTTTTAATTTTAAATAAAATATTATAACCTATCTGTACATATTCAATTTAATAAAAATAATTCCAAAAAATTGTTCATACGTTCTTGCGAATCTGAATTAAATATACTTCCGTTTTGTGTTTTCTCCTTCTTTTGAAGTACATATGATAAGCTGAATATTTGGACCCTATTTATTGAGTAGAAGTTTAAAAAGCAAAAACAGGGGGAAAATAAAGACTTTATTTTGAAAGTAAATGTGTGAATAGAAATAAGACCAAATGTATTGTGTTTTTTTTCCCTTCATATTTCATGTAAGAGGAAAGAGGGCTATAATAGAGGAAAGAGGGTTATAATTTTCTTATTTTCTTTCCATTTCTATTTATTTGTATTGTTTTGTAACACAACGTAAATAATAATTGTATTAACATTAATATAGATATAGTAGCAAGAATTATATTCTCCTTCTTATCTACATAATTGAAAATGATTAAGGTTTATTGAAAATTTAATATGTAATTTTTCGTAATAATTCGTTTTCTGCAAATTATTACGAATATACATATATGATATTGTTCGATTGTTCATAGAGTTCTGTATTGAAAATTGTAACGTATTAGCTAAAACTGAAAATCCTTTTTTTCAATCCTTCCCTGAAATTAATTTATTTTCATTTACAGCAGAACATTACGATGGAAGTAATATGGCCACCCAAACCAATTTATAAAGTTTTTGGTTATATTTCTGCCGCAGTGCATTTTGCAATATCTTTACCCTGCTTATTTAATTTCAAAAAAAATAATCTGCTGCTCGTTTAAGCAAACCATACGTATCAATCAATCACTAAACTAATATTATGTGTAGTCGCGAACAGAACCCCAGGTGTCGTATCGGTCGCAAGTCATTAGTATGTACAAACGTTTTCATATAAATTATTTAAGCTCGTTTGTAAATGAAACGACTTTTCACTTTCAGGTTCAATTCATCACTGATTTATTTCTTCATAACTTAATTCTACCTTAAAGTATCTACCTTAATTTATCTTTTTGAACAATGTGCATCGTAAGGGAATAGGTCGGTGCATGGGGTGAATGGATAAAAGGTGCTGATTATGCAGTAATGGTGATATGATTGGATTATGTGTGGGAATGTAGTGTGAGGAAATGTAGTGTGAGAAAAGCGTGTGTTGGGAGTGGAATGTGCTGGTGGAATGTCCGGTGTCCGGTGTCCGGTTATGCCAAGTTCACTCTGCTGTCTGGTTGATGTGCGCGTGCGCTAACTCCTCCCCCTGTTAAGTTCGACACTTCGTCGTTTCGACTCTTGACTTGTGTTATTATGGAGTCAATTTGGTTTGATGTGGTTTGCATGTTGTCTGTTGCGTCTAAGGAGCATAAAGATTAGTATGCAAACAATTACTGCTATTGGGGAAATTGTGGTCCACCAGAGAATTTTTTGAGCCGATATTTCTTCGTTAAGTGTTTCGATATGATTTGTGTTGTCGATATGAATATGATGCAAATATGGAAGCGATAGTTTCGTTTCGTGCTCTAGGTGCGTTACGGAAATAGCCTTTGGGGGATGCGGTACGACATAAGCGGCTTTCTTCCTTATTCGGTATACGGTGTCGTTAACTTTTATTGAATTTGAAAATGTCATTAGATATGTTCCCTGCACTTCTAACTGAACGTGATCGGTAACAGTTGTCTTCGGTACATCGTTGAGTATTATTAATCCATCATCAATCTCCTGTACGAGAGGTAGGTGGTGTGAGTTTTGGGAGGCGCATAGAGCTGTATTATTATTTAGCAACTGCATGATACATTCCGAGGTTGTAGGTTTGCAAATGTTGACTTCTGACGTATGGACACATTCTTTTAAAGGTTGTATGAATTTTTTGCATTTTGCAGCCTGCCTTATATCTAGCTTAAGAATAGTTTCATTATGAACTACAGGATAAATTTCGATAAAATCACAAAAGTTTTCAATTTTAGGAATTTGTAATACATAATTTATTACATCTGAATTTTGAAGTATTTTAATTTTAGCAGCGGAAAGTAAGTTACTTATACTAATCGGAAGATATTGAGAATCATTTAAGTGACTTATTTCTAAATTATCTAAGATTAATGGGTTTATTATGTTATTTTTGGCTAATACAATTGATAACGCTATATTATTTAAATGGCTAATTAAAAGATTATTTCTTACAGATAGATATTCCAAAAGTAATAATTCTGACTCTGAAGACTTGCTTATATCGCTGTGTTGTGTAACTATGGCATTGATTTGATTTGTTAATTCATTAATTTTGTCTTGTATTTGAGAATTTATTTTTGTTTGTCTATTACTGTTCTCAATAAGTGTATTTTCTTTCGTTAATAGAAGTTCAAAATCGCTGTGGTCAGGGGTTCCGGCTATAAATTCTAGTGTACTCCCAATAAAGTCTATAGATCTTGCGAATCTCCTTGGGACTTCAAGTGTACTAATTATGTGCAATATTTCTTCATATTGTTGGTTCAGAATATCGTCTCCTTTTTGCAGGGCCGTTATGTGAACGTTTTTGCTTTCGTAAGCAAAGGTCCTATATTCAGAGAGGTTTGTGACATGAACAAGATATGAGAATTCGTTGTAGGTGGCTGTTTTTCCTTTAGTTATTGCTATGAAGTGTGCATTTGGGTAATCGTGAATTTCGGATATTGATATCCGAAGGATGAAGAATGACAAACTGAAAATAAAGTATTAACGGAGGTTACTTTTATGGATTTTCTTGCCATCTATCAAAACAGTGGTGCCTAAATCTTTTTCAATTACTTTTTCAATAAAGATTTTTTCAAATTTGTTTTCTAAGCGCCTATTTCTTCGGACGAAAACTATTTCGCCAGGCTGGTAGATTTTACTGGATATGTTTTGGTTTCGTCCAAGCGTTTTTTCTTGAGCAATTGTCAGCTTTTTTCTTATTAGCTCTAGCTTTTCTGCTTGATAATCGTGCATTTTATCGGTTGGTTTTGCGTTCGTAATGGAGTGGATCGTATTATTATATTTATGTGTTGCTAAAAGCACAAGATCTACTGTGTCATTTATTTGTTGTTGCGATTTTATACAACGTGCAATTTCTAAAAGCGTAGAATGGAATCGCTCAATTTGGCCATTACTTTCACTATGGAGTGTCGGGACGAAAAATTGCTCAATGGAAAAGTGGTCTCTGAGGAGCGTTGTAATAATACCTGATTTAAACGCTTTTTCATTATCGGAAACTAATATTTTTGGACTTTTGAATTTTCCTAATATTTGAAGCAATGCCTCCTTTATGTCAATGGAAGAACGAGAAGCTATAGGGGTTACTATTACGAATTTGGAAAATTTATCAATGCACGTTAGGAAATGCTGTTTATCTGTAATAAGGATATCGATATGAAGAATTTCTCCCGGGACGCTAGGCAACGGTGTTGCACCTATCTCTGGTTTAGGAGGTTTTCTTTGGTATTTGTTTTCCAAACATATTTTACAATTCATAATAATAGTTTTGAGCATCTTCTTAATATCGGGAAAGTAGTAGTCATTAAGAATTTGCTGAAAGTTTTCTTGAAGGGATCGATGAGCACGATTATGTTCCGTTGTAACTGTCTTTAATTGGTCATCTTTGTTTAAGAGATCAATAACTAGTTTTTCAGTGTGAACAAATTTAACGCTTGGAAAATTTAGCATTAGAGTATTTTGAACTTGGGCCAGAGTTGGAAGATCGCAGTGAACTGCGTTCACCACATTGGGATTTACACATTCTCGAAGATATTGCATTAGTACGGAATCAGTACTAAAGCTTATTGTGTGTCGGATACATTTCTGAAATAAAATTTTTGTACTCTTATGATTATGGTCAGATCTGGATATTATATTATTCTTGTTGATGAAATTTCGCTATGTACTGTTTCCGTTTTTGTGTTTGATTTAGATAAAGTATGAATAAATTGTCTTGAAAGCGCATCTGCAACTTTATTTTCTTTACCGGGCTTATAATGGAATTTAGGCGAAAATTCCTCAATAAAAGCACGCCATCTTTTGATTTTTGAATTTGGATTTTTGTCCGAAATTGCAAATGTAAGGGGTTGGTGATCTGTATATATGTGTATGTCTTTGGTACCATATAAGTAATGTCTGAGATTCTGTAATGCCCACACTATTGCCAAAAGTTCGCGCTCATTGGTGCCGTAATTTTCTTCCGTTTTTGAAAGCGTTCGGGAAACCATGGTAATAGGTTTGCCATTCTGGGAGAGTACTGCTCCTAATGCAGATGAAGAGGCATCGGTTGTTAACTCAAAGGGCTTCTTATAATCTGGATATTGAAGTAAAACGTCTTCTGAAGCTAAAATTTTTTTTAGTTTTTCAAATGCCTGCAAGGCCTCTGTATCAAGTTTTATCTTTATATTTTTGGAACGGTTAGTCCCTACGTGACCATTTTCTCCGCGTAAGAATTTTGTCAAAGGCTTAGCTATTCTTGCATAGTCCATTATAAACCTACGATAATATCCTGATAATCCCAAAAAAGAACGTAATGCTCGAAGTGTCTCTGGTGTTTTATAATTTAAAATGTCCTGAACTTTGTCGGGGCAAGTCTTTATACCTTCTTGTGAAACTAAAAAGCCTAAAAACTCTACTTCTGTTTTAAAAAATTTTGATTTTTCCGTGGAAACTCGCATTCCGGCTTGTTCCAGTTTTTTTCAATATTCTGTCTATGTGTGTTAAATGTGTCTGCTCGTCTGGGGAGTATATGATTATATCGTCAATATAGACGTGACAGATTTTACCGATATCTTCTCGTAAAATATCGTCGATAGCTCTTTGCAAAATGCTTGGAGCATTTTTAAGGCCAAATGGCAAGCGACAAAATTCATACTTGCCATTATTGACGCTAAAAGCGGTTTTTTGCCGGTCGTTTTCCGCTAAAATAATTTGGTGAAATCCGGATTTCAAATCTAGGGTTGTAAAGTATTTAGATTCACCCAAATTTGCTAGAATGACCGATGTATCAGGGATGGGGTACCGGTCGGCTATGGTGTTCTCATTGATTTTCCTGAAGTCAATGACCATTCTTAATTTTGGTTTGCCGTTTTCGTCCAAACCTTTTTTATTAACTACATGAATTGGGGAATTATATGGTGAACATGATGTTCGAATGATTCCGTCCCGCAAAAGTGATTTTATTTCATCATTTATAAACACGGTCGCTGAAATAGGATAAGGGTAACTCCTAGTATAGACAGGTTCGTCGGTTGTTGTCCGTATAGTGGCTTTAATCTGTGTATTAAAAGGTAATGCCCTATCTGGCTCTGCAAATGCAGAGGCATTTTCTTGAATTAACTGATTAAACTGTGTTCGTATGTATTCAGGAACTGACTTCTGGTCTGTAGTAATTAAATTAACCTGTTGACAACTGAGATGGCGCAGTTTTTCTTTGCCATCTCTAAAAAACTAAATTTCATTTTGAGTATCAATTTTTGCATCTATTTGCTTAAGGAAATCGTACCCTATAATACCGTCGAAGGTATTCAACGAATTGAGTATGAAGAATGTTGAATTGTTTTTTAACACATTTATTTTGCATTTTTCTTTTATGAGATTAGTTCCGTTGACAGACTTAACATTGAAGGGGTTTTCTACTGGGCATATTGCTTTAAGAAAATCATGTTTCTTAATATAATTCTTGGAAGTTCCTGTGTCTATTAAAATTCGCATCTCTTGTCCATTTATTGCAGTTTTAGTAATAAACGGCAAGAGTGACTTTACCCTAAAAAAATTGATCTCATCATCAATTTGGTCATCCGACTGCCCTTCAGAAGAATTATCCCAACAAAATTCGCTTCCTAATTCGGAACTTTCTAATTTCATTAAGTTAATTTTTTGTAATTTTTGGATAGGTGATTGAGTAGAGTTCGTTATGTCCCGTGTTCGTTTAGCCACCATGGCTTGTTGTTGGTCTGGATGTCTTAGGCTTCTACTCGGATGCTGTTTTAAAGAATTATTCCGAGTAGGAATTTGCTTTCTAAAATAAGAAGTACGATTATCTACATTCATTGGAACTGGTTTATTTTTTTGGTTTTGTTGAACACGACTATACTGTGGGTAATTGCGAATATGTGGATCAGAATCTTGTTGAAACTGGGATCCGCTTTTTTTTGTTAAGCTGCCCGCAGCAAACGTACGTGCGAATTCGTACCGCTTATGGTTTGTTTCCAGTTCTTGTGCCGTTGCAAGAGCTGTCGGTAGATCAGAGGGACGAGAAGAAAATAATATATAACATAGTGGCTTTCGTAGACCAGAAATGAAAATACGTAAAGCATTCTCCCTGGCACGCTCGTTGAGAGCAACAATAACCTCATTGTTACCGCTGTGTGTCATAATATTTTTATTTATTATTAGGGTTAAGTTTTTATCAACTGCATCGTAATATTCACTAATGGATAGGTTACCTTGACGCAAAATATTAAGTTCATTTTCAAGAACATGTAATGGCCTTTTGTCCGAGTAAACTTGATCTAATCGAGCAATAATCGCATTAAAATTTAGCACCGTATTAAAAGCCGATAAAGTTGCGTTAGCAGATTCTGTTATTTTGTTTCTTAGAATTCCCATGGCAATGTAGTAATTTTCAGATCCTTCGTGATAATAACTCATTGCGAAATGCGCCGCTGCACGCCAGGAAGGATATGAAGAGGTATCGCCTTTAAACTCGGGTAAGGATTTTACTAGATCGAGACCACCACTACGATTTTGAACACCGGGTTGAACAGATACAGGCACGTATGTTTTAACACTAGGGGGTTGTAATTGACCGACTGCGGATGTCAGATTATTTATTTGTTCCGTAAACTGTTCCTGTGATAACTCGACGGTAGCGCGGACAAGTTCTATAATTTGTTCTTTTGTAATGCTCATTTTGGAATACCTTTACACTATTATTTACTATTAAAACTTTCTATTTAAATTCTATACGATATTTCAACTAATAATCAACTAAATTTTCACAATTTTTTTACTCACAAAAGTTTCATTTTTTTGCTGACTAGTTCTTTTATGTTGATTATTCCTGTTTGTTGATTGTTGAGATCCTTAATCGTCTTAATTCGGTTTGTTGTCCTTAACCTTCTCCTTATATGAGGATTTGTAGTTGGTCGTTGAGTACTTCAATGTTGCCTATTTGTGCTAGGTTATTCTCGTTGTATGACGATTATTTTAAATGATCCTGTTCTCCTTTACAAGGATTTTTGAGATCAACTTTTAACTACAAAACACAATAGACCACAAGTAGTTGGGCGCCAATTATTTAAGCTCGTTTGTAAATGAAATGACTTTTCACTTTCAGGTTCAATTCATCACTGATTTATTTCTTCATAACTTAATTCTACCTTAAAGTAATTTTATCATTTTGAACAATGTGCATCGTAAGGGAATAGGTCGGTGCATGGGGTGAATGGATAAAAGGTGCTGATTATGCAGTAATGGTGATATGATTGGATTATGTGTGGGAATGTAGTGTGAGGAAATGTAGTGTGAGAAAAGCGTGTGTTGGGAGTGGAATGTGCTGGTGGAATGTCCGGTGTCCGGTTATGCCAACTTCACTCTGCTGTCTGGTTGATGTGCGCGTGCGTTAACTTATACAATGCTTTTAGCGTAGACATCGCCCATTGTACGGGTGTCAAGTCATTTAGCGAGTACTACAGGTTTCATATACAATAGTATCTAGTTATTCTAATTCCACCTCATGCAGGTTTCCTATTCCCACATAAAAAAACAACAGGAAAGGCCACAGTTCTCCTTGGGCTAACAGTACGTTACCCTATTCATATCCCGATATGCTGTTATTTTTTGGCGGACTTTGATTAGCTTTGGATAATTATTTTCCCAAATTATCAGAAAAACACAAAATAAAAACAAATACAAAAGTGAAACAAAATCGAATATCAATATATTGACAGAGGTTTTTTTCTTAAGCAGTGGATTCGCGGGGATTAAAAACCCAACACCAGAATTACCAATTGTAGCTTTCAAACGATGTGTCAGCGTGATTAACACGTGCAGTAGGAGCAGTTGCTCGATTGTTAAATTTCATTATTGGCCGCCGCAGGTTTGTTTAATAATGTATCTTATTTCTGATGAATTTAAGATATGTTGTAAATAAAAATACATTTATGATTTTTTATTTAATTTTTTCACATTTTTGTATCTTTAGTTTGTAGACATTCCTTTTCGGTTTTGTTTTATAATTGATATGTAAAGGAAATCTGAATTAAATATACTTCCGTTTTGTGTTTGCTCCTTCTTTTGAAGTACATATGATAAGCTGAATATTTTGACCCTATTTAATGAGTAGAAGTTTAAAAAGCAAGCAAAAAAGAGAAAATAAAGACTTTATTTTGAAAGTAAATGTGTGAATAGAAATAAGACCAAATGTATTGTTTTTTTCTTCCCTTCATATTTCATGTAAGAGGAAAGAGGGCAAGAAAATGGATCGCAGTTCTGACCTTCATATGATATAAGCAGTTTATATAGGTTATAATTTTTATATCTTCTCTCCATTTCTAGTTATTTGTATTATTTTGTAACACAACGGAAATAATAATTGTATTAACATTGTAATAATTCGTTTTCGGCAAATTATTATAAATATACAAATATGATATTGTTCGATTGTTCATAGAGTTCTGTATTGCAAAATGTAACGTATTAGCCAAAACCAAAATGAAATTCCTTTTTTCAATCCTTCCCTGAAATTAATTTATTTGCATTTACAGCAGAACATTACGAGAGAAGTAATATGGACACCCAAACCAATTTATAAAGTTCTTGGTTATATTTCTGCCGCAGTGCATTTTGCAATATCTTTACCCTGCTTATTTAATTTCAACAAAATTAATCTGCTGCTCGTTTAAGCAAACCATACGTATCCATCAATCACTAATCTAATATTATGTGTAGTCGCGAACAGAACCCCAGGTGTCGTATCGGTCGCAAGTCATTAGTATGTACAAACGTTTTCACATACTATGCTTTTAGTGTAGACATCGCCCATTGTACGGGTGTCAAGTCATTTAGCGAGTACTACAGGTTTCATATACAATAGTATCTAGTTATTCTAATTCCACCTCTTGCAGGTTTCTTATTCTCACATAAAAAAAACAACAGGAAAGGCCACAGTTCTCCCTGGGCTAACTGTACGTTACCCTATTCATATCCCAATGTGCTGTTATTTTTTGGCGGTCTTTGATTAGCTTTGGATAATTATTTTCCCAAATTATCAGAAAAACACAAAATAAAAACAAATACAAAAGTGAAACAAAATCGAAAATCAATATATTGATAAAGGTTTTTTTCTTAAGCAGTTGATTCGCGGGGATTAAAATTCCAACACCGGAATAACCAATTGTAGTTTTCAAACATATGTCAGCGTGATTAACACGTGCAGTAGGAGCAGTGGCTCAGATGTTAAATTTCATTATTGACCGCCGCAGGTTTGTTAATTAAAATATCTTATTTCTGATGAATTTAAGATATGTTGTAAATAAAAATACATTTATGATTTTTTATTTAATTTTTACGCAGTGAAAAAAATTGGCATACACTTGCACAGTGGTTTTTATGGAAGAGCGGAAATAAGTCTCTTGAATCTGAACTAGCGTTAACGACTACAATTATTGGTACCCCAATTATTTCACATATGATATAAGCAGTTTATATAGGTTATAATTTTTTTTATTTTCTCTCCATTTCTATTTATTTGTATTATTTTGTAACACAACGTAAATAATAATTATATTAGCATTAATATAGATACATATATGTATGTGTTCATGTTCATATAAAGATGTAGTAGCAAGAATTATATTCTCCTTCTTATCTACATCATTGAAAATGATTAAGGTTTATTGAAAATTTAATATGTAATTTTTCGTAATAATTCGTTTTCTGCAAATTATTACGAATATACATATATGATATTGTTCGATTGTTCATAGAGTTCTGTATTGAAAATTGTAACGTATTAGCTAAAACTGAAAATCCTTTTTTTCAATCCTTCCCTGAAATTAATTTATTTTCATTTACAGCAGAACATTACGATGGATGTAATATGGCCACCCAACCCAATTTATAAAGTTTTTGGTTATATTTCTGCCGCAGTGCATTTTGCAATATCTTTACCCTGCTTATTTAATTTCAAAAAAATTAATCTACTGCTCGTTTAAGCAAACCATACGTATCAATCAATCACTAAACTAATATTATGTGTAGTCGCGAACAGAACCCCAGATGTCGTATCGGTCGCAGGTCATTAGTATGTACAAACGTTTTCATATACTATGCTTTTAGTGTAGACATCGCCCATTGTACGGGTGTCAAGTCATTTAGCGAGTACTACAGGTTTCATATACAATAGTATCTAGTTATTCTAATTCCACCTCTTGCAGGTTTCTTATTCCAACATAGAAAAAACAACAGGAAAGGCCACAGTTCTCCCTGGGCTAACTGTACGTTACCCTATTCATATCCCAATGTGCTGTTATATTTTGGCGGACTTTGATTAGCTTTGGATAATTATTTTCCCAAATTATCAGAAAAACACAAAATAAAAACAAATACAAAAGTGAAACAAAATCGAAAATCAATATATTGACAAAGGTTTTTTTCTTAAGCACCAACACCAGAATAACCAATTGTAGCTTTCAAACGATGTGTCAGCGTGATTAAAACGTACAGCTGTTGGGTTAAAGTGCACCATTTTTGTTGTTAAGTTCGGAGCAGTTGCTCAGTTGTTAAATTTCATTTGTGATGAATTTAAGTTATGTTGTAAGTAAAAACACATTAATGTTTTTTTTATTTAATTTTTACGCAGTGAAAAAAATTGGCATAGACACTTGCACAGTGTTTTTTATGGAAGAACGGAAATAAGTCTCTTGAATCTGAACTAGCGTAACGACTACAAATATTGGTAGCCCAATTTTTAACCAAATTAACAGTGATTTTCTCAGTAACCCTTTGTCCGAATAATTTTTTTTTTGTTTTGAACTTGCAAGTTGTTTTCACATTTTTGTATCTTTAGTTTGGAGACATTCCTTTTCAGTTTTGTTTTATAATTGATATGTAAAGGGAATCTGAATTAAATATACTTCCGTTTTGTGTTTGCTCCTTTTTTTGAAGTACATATGATAAGCTGAATATTTGGACCCT
The DNA here is from genome assembly GCA_963576555.1 of Ferdinandea cuprea. Lineage (NCBI taxonomy): Eukaryota > Metazoa > Arthropoda > Insecta > Diptera > Syrphidae > Ferdinandea > Ferdinandea cuprea. Next base: position 18,925,831 of record OY754962.1, on the reverse strand, counting down.
ATTTAATGAGTAGAAGTTTAAAAAGTAAAAAAAAGGGGGAAAATAAAGACTTTATTTTGAAAGTAAATTTGTGAATAGAAATAAGACCAAATGTATTGTGTTTTTCTTCCCTTCATATTTTATGTAAGAGGAAAGCGGGCAAGAAAATGGAATCGCAGTTTAAGCAGTTTATATAGATTATAATTTTTTTATTTGCTCTCCATTTCTCTTTATTTGTATTATTTTGTAACACAATGCAAATAATAATTGAATTAACAATAATATAGATACATATATGTATGTGTACATGTTCATATAAAGATATGCTACCAAGAATTATATTCTCCTTCTTACCTACATCATTGAAAATGATTTAAGTTTATTGAAAATTTAGTATGTAATTTTTCGTAATAATTCGCAAATTTTCTGCAAATTATTTTATATATACATATATGATATTGTTCGATTGTTCATAGAGTTCTGTATTGCAAAATGTAACGAATTAGCCAAAACCAAAATGAGAATCATTTTTTCCAATACTTCCCTGAAATTATTTTTTTTATTTACAGCAGAACATTACGATGGAAGTAATATGGCCACTCAAACCAATTTATAAAGTTTTTGGTAATATTTCTGCCGCAGTGCATTTTGCAATATCTTTACCCTGCTTATTTAATTTGAACAAAATTAATAAACATCACGGAGAAAGGATTAATCGTAACGATTGCATAACATACTCAGAAATATGTTGGCGGCAAAAACAACCCATTTCAGAACGTCATCCATTCAAATCTGTTATCCCACATAGTAGTATTGTGTACGTACTCTGCTGCTCGTTTAAGCAAACCATACGTAGCCATCAATATCTCAACTAATATTATATGTGGTCGCGAACAGAACATATGTACAAACGTTTTCATATACTATGCTTTTAGTGTAGACATCGCCCATTGTACGGGTGTCAAGTCATTTAGCGAGTACTACAGGTTTCATATACAATAGTATCTAGTTATTCTAATTCCACCTCTTGCAGGTTTCTTATTCCAACATAGAAAAAACAACAGGAAAGGCCACAGTTCTCCCTGGGCTAACTGTACGTTACCCTATTCATATCCCAATGTGCTGTTATATTTTGGCGGACTTTGATTAGCTTTGGATAATTATTTTCCCAAATTATCAGAAAAACACAAAATAAAAACAAATACAAAAGTGAAACAAAATCGAAAATCAATATATTGACAAAGGTTTTTTTCTTAAGCACCAACACCAGAATAACCAATTGTAGCTTTCAAACGATGTGTCAGCGTGATTAAAACGTACAGCTGTTGGGTTAAAGTGCACCATTTTTGTTGTTAAGTTCGGAGCAGTTGCTCAGTTGTTAAATTTCATTTGTGATGAATTTAAGTTATGTTGTAAGTAAAAACACATTAATGTTTTTTTTATTTAATTTTTACGCAGTGAAAAAAATTGGCATAGACACTTGCACAGTGTTTTTTTATGGAAGAGCGGAAATAAGTCTCTTGAATCTGAAATAGCGTAATGACTACAATTATTGGTACCCCAATTTTTAACCCAATTAACAGTGATTTTCTCAGAAACCCTTTGTCCGAATAATTTTTTTTTTTATTTTGAGATTGCATGTTTTTTTCACATTTTTGTGTCTTTAGTTTGGAAAAATTCTTTTTCAGATTTGTTTTGTAATTGATATGTAAAGGGAATTCTAATTAAATAGACTTCCGTTTTGTGTTTGCTCCTTCTTTTGAAGTACATATGATAATCTGAACATTTGGACCCTATGAGTAGAAGTTTAAAAAGTAAAAAAAAGGGGGAAAATAAAAACTTTATTTTGAAAGTAAATGTGTGAATAGAAATAAGACCAAATGTATTGTGTTTTTTCTTCCCTTCATATTTTATGTAAGAGGAAAGAAGGCAAGAAAATGGATCGCAGTTCTGACCTTCATATGATAAAAGCAGTTTATATAGGTTATAATTTTTATATCTTCTCTCCATTTCTAGTTATTTGTATTATTTTGTAACACAACGGAAATAATAATTGTATTAACATTGTAATAATTCGTTTTCTGCAAATTATTATAAATATACATATATGATATTGTTCGATTGTTCATAGAGTTCTGTATTGCAAAATGTAACGAATTAGCCAAAACCAAAATGAAATTCCTTTTTTCAATCCTTCCCTGAAATTAATTTATTTTCATTTACAGCAGAACATTACGAGAGAAGTAATATGGACACCCAAACCAATTTATAAAGTCTTTGGTTATATTTCTGCCGCAGTGCATTTTGCAATATCTTTACCCTGCTTATTTAATTTCAACAAAATTAATCTGCTGCTCCTTTAAGCAAACCATACGTCTCCATCAATCACTAAACTAATATTATGTGTAGTCGCGAACAGAACCCCAGGTGTCGTATCGGTCGCAAGTCATTAGTATGTCCGTTTTGTTTTATAATTGATATGTAAAGGAAATCTGAATTAAATATACTTCCGTTTTGTGTTTGCTCCTTCTTTTGAAGTACATATGATAAGCTGAATATTTGGACCCTATTTAATGAGTAGAAGTTTAAAAAGCAAGCAAAAAAGAGAAAATAAAGACTTTATTTTGAAAGTAAATGTGTGAATAGAAATAAGACCAAATGTATTGTGTTTTTTCTTCCCTTCATATTTTATGTAAGAGGAAAGAGGGCAAGAAAATGGATCGCAGTTCTGACCTTCATATGATATAAGCAGTTTATATAGGTTATAATTTTTATATGTTCTCTCCATTTCTAGTTATTTGTATTATTTTTTAACACAACGCAAATAATAATTGTATTAACATTAATATAGATACAAATATGTATGTGTACATGTTCATATAAAGATATAGTAGCAAGAATTATATTCTCCTTCTTACCTACATAATTGAAAATGATTTAAGTTTATTGAAAATTTAGTATGTAATTTTGCGTAATAATTCGTTTTCTGCAAATTATTATAATTATACATATATGATATTGTTCGATTGTTCATAGAGTTCTGTATTGCAAAATGTAACGAATTAGCTAAAACCAAAATGAAATTCCTTTTTTCAATCCTTCCCTGAAATTAATTTATTTTCATTTACAGCAGAACATTACGAGAGAAGTAATATGGCCACCCAAACCAATTAATAAAGTTTTTGGTTATATTTCTGCCGCAGTGCATTTTGCAATATCTTTACCCTGCTTATTTAATTTCAACAAAATTAATCTGCTGCTCATTTAAGCAAACAATACGTATCCATCAATCACTAAACTAATATTATGTGTAGTCGCGAACAGAACCCCAGGCGTCGTATCGGTCGCAAGTCATTAGTATGTACAAACGTTTTCATATACAATGCTTTTAGCGTAGACATCGCCCATCGTACGGGTGTCAAGTCATTTAGCGAGTACTAAAGGTTTCATATACAATAGTATCTAGTTATTCTAATTCCACCTCTTGCAGGTTTCTTATTCCCACATAAAAAAAACAACAGAAAAAGCCACAGTTCTCCTTGGGCTAACAGTACGTTACCCTATTCATATCCCGATATGCTGTTATTTTTTGGCGGACTTTGATTAGCTTTGGATAATTATTTTCCCCAATTATCAGAAAAACACAAAATAAAAACAAATACAAAAGTGAAACAAAATCGAAAATCAATAAATTGACAAAGGTTTTTTTCTTAAGCACCAACAGCAGAATAACCAATTGTAGCTTTCAAAGGATGTGTCAGCGTGATTAACACGTGCAGCTTTTGGCTTAAAGTGCACCATTTTTGTTGTTAAGTTAGGAGCAGTTGCTCAGTTGTTAAATTTCATTATTGACCGCCGCAGGTTTGTTAACTAATATATCTTATTCCTGATGAATTTAAGATATGTTGTAAATAAAAATACATTTATGATTTTTTTATTTAATTTTTACGCAGTGAAAAAATTGGCATAGACACTTGCACAGTGTTTTTTATGGAAGAGCGGAAATAAGTCTCTTGAATCTGAACTAGCGTAACGACTACGATTATTGGTACCCCAATTTTTAACCCAATTAACAGTGATTTTCTCAGAAACCCTTTGTCCGAATAATTTTTTTTTATTTTGAACTTGCAAGTTTTTTTCACATTTTTGTGTCTTTAGTTTGGAGACATTCTTTTTCAGTTTTGTTTTATAACACGTGCGATTCGAAATTCGAAATTTCGATTGTTTTGGTTAAGGACCTATAGTTTTGAAAGTTTGTTTTTACTTATTCCTTTTATATTTTTTTACGAAAACTTTTTTTATTTAATATAATATGTTTGTATATATATAAAGTCCAAATGGTTATTGTTTTATGAAATGAAAGGGGTGCAAATCTAATTATTGGCACTTCCAATAGTTGTACTTTTGGCAGCAAGTTTTTGGTAATATTTCTGCCGCAGTGCATTTTGCAATATCTTTACCCTGCTTATTTCATTTCAACGTACTCTGCTGCTCGTTTAAGCAAACCATAGGTAGCCATCAAACACTCAACTAATATTATGTGTGGTCGCGAACAGAACATATGTCCAAAAGTTTTTATATATAATGCTTTTAGTGTAGTCATCGCCCATCGTACGGGTGTCAAGTCATTTAGCAAGTACTACAGGTTTCATATACAATAGTATCTGCTTATTCTAACTCCACCTCTTGCAGGTTTCTTATTCCCACATAAAAAAACAACAGGAAAGGCCACAGTTGTCCTTGGGCTAACAGTACGTTACCCTATTCATATCCCAATATGCTGTTATTTTGTGGCGGACTTTGATTAGCTTTGTATAATTATTTTCCGCAATCATCAGAAAAACACAAAATAAAAATAAATACAAAAGTGAAACAAAATCGAAAATCAATATATTGACAAAGGTTTTTTTCTTAAGCAGTGAATTCGCGGGGATTAAAATCCCAACACCAGAATAACCAATTGTAGCTCTTTCAAAAGATGTGTCAGCGTGATTAGCACGTGCAGTAGGAGCAGTTGCTCAGTTGTTAAATTCTATTATTGGCCGCCGCAGGTTTCTTTAATAATGTATCTTATTTCTGATGAATTTAAGATGCGTTGTAAATAAAAATACATTTATGATTTTTTTTTTTAATTTTTACGCAGTGAAAAAAAGTGTCTATACACTTGCACAGTGTTTTTTATGGAAGAACGGTGTTACGGCCAATATGTGTAACAACTAAAAATATTAAAAGAATGACTTCCCGTTGAGACACTGTAATACTAAAAGTTTTAGAAAACGGATAACTTTTATGAAATAAACGCTAGAAAATTCTGTTAAAACGTTATAATTGTTTGCGGGTTTTATTTTGACTGTGTAATGACTAAGCACAAATTTTTATATTTATATGTTTACATTTTATAACAACAACATTTGACATATCAAAATTATCGCAGTTTAAATGGGCAATTCACAATAGCTACTTTAACTTAATCTTTAATATTATTTTTAAATAAGTGAAAACGTTTATTTTTAATTAAATGAAATCGTATTCAGAACATTCACCCCCGCCGTGAACTAGTTTCGCAACAAAATGTTAAACTGCAAAGTGGCATCACTGATACGTCTGGTCATCTGTTTGTATGTAGCATGTATTGAAATTTGTTCTTGATCTTCTCTGCTTCCAGCATAAATATTTTATTGCCAAGTTATGTTCTTCTTGATTTGTACTGTAGAAGAGACAATTAGTGGAACAGAGACAGACATATACAAGACATCATAACATAACAAGAAACCTAATATGGAGTGAGTAATAGTGAAACCTATTTGCCATCTCTCTTCCTCTACCGGACCTTATTCAATTATTATTTTTGTTTACCATTTAGATTAGATTAGATGTTGATCGATCAGCATGCCGATTTCGTTGTCCTCCTTGATAACGCAATGTGATTGCAGTTTTCGACTTTCCTCCTCAGTTGACAAAATCGATGGTTGGTTTGGTGCTGAAAATTCCCAATCGCCTCTGAGAAAATCCGGACCATTCCACCACAAAGTATTGCCATTTAGTTCGGACGGTAAAAGTCCCCGTGAAGCCAAATCCGCTGGATTGTGTAGTGTCGGGACATGTCTCCAGATGCTGCAATTTGTCAGGCGTTGAATCTCTGCTACACGGTTACCAACAAAAGTTTTCCACTTCGATGGAGGTGCCATGATCCACGCCAACGTAATGGTTGAATCAGACCATGCATAAGTCCTCACATCGACCAACCTCAAGACCTTCTTCGCGTAGTCCAACAGTGTCGCCAGAATGACCGCTCCACAAAGCTCCAATCTAGGAAGTGTAACGGTTTTTAAGGGCGCCACTCCCGTCTTTGACATTAAAAGATGGACATGAATACTATTATTCTTATCCAGAACACGAAGGTATATCGCCGCCCCATACGCCTTCTCCGATGCATCGCTGAATCCATGGATTTCGATTTGTCGTTGGTTTCGTTGCAGGTTCACCCATCGTGGAATACGTAGACTCTCCATCAAATGAAGCTCTTGAGAAAAAGTAAGCCACTCCATCTTAAGAGCCGCTGGAATGGCTTCATCCCACGTGAGTCCACGCCACCATAACTGCTGCATAAATATTTTCGCATGGCGAAATCCAACCCAATGGATCGTACAGTCGTGCAATGGTTGACAGCATAGTCCTCTTCGTTGGTTCCTCAGAAGTATCATAAGAGATATTCCGGAACGAGAATACATCATCAACTGGAAACCAACGTATACCAAGCGCCTTTATGTGCTCCGAAGAGGATTCAAATGGCACAGAGAAGCCTAACTCCCGCTGTTCTATGGAAATGCCTTCCAAAACATTCTGCGAATTGCTCGTCCACTTCCGCAACTGAAATCCTGCGGACCCTAGCAACTGTCGCACTTCATCGCGTTTGCGTAAGGCATCCTCCACTGAATCTGCGCCAGAAATCAAATCGTCAACATACATCTCATCTCGTACGATCGGTGCTCCCACTGGAAAACGTGACTCTTCATCCAAAGCCACCTGGTTTAAAGTCCGGATCGCGAGATAGGGTGCACTAGCTGTGCCGAAGGTGACTGTATTTAATCGGTACATCTTTAAACGCTCCTGATCATTTGCTCGCCAGTATATCAGCTGATAATAGGCATCCGTTGGACTCATCCTAATCTGGCGGTACATTTTTTCAACGTCGGCTGTAAAGGTAATTTTGTAGTTTCTCCATCTCAGGATAATATCTATAATATTGTTTTGTGTTTTAGGGCCTACCATCAATCGCTCGTTCAAAGAAGTTCCGTCTGAACACTTCGCCACTGCATCAAACACAACCCTGAGCTTCGTTGTCGAACTGTCTTCCTTGGTGACAGCGTGATGCGGAACAAAATAATGGAAAGGAGTTCGCAGTACTTCATCGCCATCATGGATTTCCGTCATATGACCCAACGTCAGGTATTCCTCCATACATTTACTATATTCCCTGTGTAGTGTGGTGTCGTTTAAAAATCTCCTCTCTAGTTGATGAAACCTACGCAAGGCTCCTAACTTCGAGGACCCAAGCGCGGGTTGACATCCGTCCTTAAATGGAAGCGAAACCTCGTATCGCCCATCCGGTAAACGCTTCGTCGTTTCCTTAAAGTGTTCTTCACACCTCCTATTCTCCTCAGTCTCGATGTCCTCCATCTCTCCGGATTATGTCCGGCAGTATGATGTCCGGATATACATCGCTACCCAGCAATATATCGACGGAGGCAGGTTTAAAATATAGTGGATCTGCTAACTTTAATCCGCTGAGGTGGTTCCATCTTTTGGGTGCCAGTTCTTTAGCCGGGAGAAGCCCAGTCAGAGATTTGTACACATAGGCTCGTGTACCGGTCTCAAACGGTGAGTATAGAGACCCAAACGAAATATCAGCATACCGATGGCATGCTCCACTGCTGACTTTTCCCAGCCCTGACACCTCAATAAACGTACTACGGGCCTTCAGGTTCAACATCTGTACTGCAGCTTCCGTGATGAACGTAGCTTTCGATCCTGGATCGATCAGTGCTCTCAAGTGGATGTACCGTCCACCTGATGACATAACCTTCACCAACGCAGTAGCCAGAAGAATGTGTGTGTTTGTGTTATGTTGGGCAAAATGATTTCTTACCGCCCCGCTTGTACTTGGACAATCATCTTGTATAGCTGCCTTAGGGTTGCCAGAAGTCACTTGATACGCCTGGGTTTGAACGTTAGTACTTTGCGGGGGGAAGAACGTGTGCTGTGTGGGGTAAACTTGTGTCTCCACGGGTTGTACAGAAGGGGACATTGTAGTAGGGGAAGGAGAAGAGTGTAGTAAAGAATGGTGCTTCTGCTGACCGAAATAGCAGCGTGCCTGGCTTGGACACTGCTGAGTGAAATGGCTATACGCCAAGCAGTTACTGCAAACCCCAATTTTCTTAACCACATTGTAGCGCTCCGCAATGTTCATTTTGATGAACCTGTTACAGGTACGAATTGGATCTTGACCTTTTCCACAAACCTTACAACAAAATTGCTCCTGTTTATTTTGTCTAACATGAAATGCGTTTTTTGGGACAGGGTTTTTAAACTTTGGCTTCTGCTGTTCGACAACTTCCAACGTCCTAAACCTGGTTTCCAGAAACTTGGAAAATTCTTCAAAGGTTGGCAACTCCTTACTAGATCCTAAGCGCTCTTCCCACAGCTGCTGAGTACATGTAGGTAATTTTTGAATTACTATAAATATAATTATTAAATCCCATTGTTGTACAGGAATCCCAAGGTTGTGCAGGGAATGAAGGCACTCTGTGGTAGTATCCAGCAAAGTTTTAAGCCCAAAAGCGTTTTCACTCTGCAGAAGCGGCTGATTAAAAAGCAATTTTAAATGCGTATTAACTAAAAAACGCTTGTTGTCATACCGCGAACACTAAATGGACCATGCCTTGTTATAATTGCCTTCATCGATTTCCAAATGCTGCAGCAAACGTTCAGCCTCACCAGATAAACCTGACTTAAAATAATGAAGCTTTTGGATTTCTGTCAGGCCAGAGTTATTATGGATCATGGATTCAAATTTGCCTTTGAACTGCCTCCATTTTTCATATTGACCAGCAAAAAGTGGAAGTGCCATTTCTGGCAAACGAATACCGTGCGAATTGTTTTGGGAAGACATGGTACTGGATGTGGACTCTGTCACCTTGTCCAAGCAGTCCATAAGATCGGATTTGTACTCCAAGTACGTCTCCCGTATCTCCTCAACAATTCCCTCATACTCCCTAATACCCTCCTCATCATCCAACAAAGTAACTAGCTTTTCGTTGATGGTCTTGCTTTGTCTAAATGAATCCTCTAATATAACTAGACGACTATTGACTATATTTTTCGTCTTTTTATGGTCAGCAGACGAGGTAAAACTTTTGTAGTCTAATTTTATTATGGACAACGCATTTCTAAGTAATTTAAGTTCATTTGCAGCACTCATTGTATTACTTTATGACTTTATGTACGAAAATGGCAAATATATGAAAAGGGCTATATTACTCACTCACCTGGTATTGCAGCAGACAAAGAAAATTTATTGCACGACGCGGAATTCCGTTTGGCACAAAAACTCACAAGGTAATGTCTTGAATTTGATTTAAAATTTTTTATAATTAATTTTATTCTTTATATTTTCGGATGAAAATTATTGTTCAAGTCACTTTAATTTAATTATAATGTTCTATATTATATTGTTCGTATGAATATCACACTTAATGACACTTTTATTGTTCAAAATGTATATAATTTGGCTCGAAAAGGACCAAATGTTAATGCCAATAAGTCTCGGAAATAAGTCTCTTGAATCTGAACTACCGTAACGACTACAAATATTGGTACCCCAATTTTTAACCCAATTAACAGTGATTTTCTCATAAACCCTTTGTCCGAATAATTTTTTTTTTATTTTGAACTTGCAAGTTTTTTTCACATTTGTGTGTCCTTTGTTTGGAGACATTCTTTTTCAGTTTTGTTTTATAATTGAAAGTAGAAACACGTGCGACAAAAAAATATCTTCGAAATTTCGATTGTTTTGGTTAAGGACCTATAGTTTTGAAAGTTTGTTTTTACTTATTCCTTTTATATTTTTATACGAAAACTTTTTTTATTTAATATAATATGTTTGTATATATATAAAGTCCAAATGGTTATTGTTTTATGAAATGAAAGGGGTGCAAATCTAATAATTGGCACTTCCAATATTTGTACTTTTTGGCAGCCAATATCTGTACCTTTCGACGGTTTTGCCTGTATATCAAACAAGATTCAAAAAATTACATATCGAATCCTTCTGAAGAATTTTTTATTAGTCGTAATACTTATTTAATATTAACACTATTTATTTTACGATATAAAATACTTTTCTCTTTTCTTTTAGGCAAATAATTGTTTTTAAATCTATTTTAGTAATTTAAATAGCGATTTTTTTTTTGAAAATGTAGTTACTTTTTATTTCTGATTAAAGGGTGCCAATGACTATAGTTGTGCCAACAATTATATGATGGCGGCAATACTTGTTGTTTCTGGTAAGCTTTTTTTTAATTTTTCATTATATATAATTATTAATTGAATAATTAAATCATTTTTTATAATACTTAACCAACGGAATTTAATAATTAATACTCTGTTATAAAATAGATTCAAATTAGTCCACCAATGAAAATGTTATATTTAATCAAAATTTTAATTTTCTTAGGGGTGCTAATAATTGTAGTCGTTACGCTATTTAACAGATTTTACGGTTTGCAGACATGTTAAGATTAGTATTATACGCATTTGGTGATTGAATATTCCAATTTTTCCAAAATTTTAAGGGTTTGATGTTGTACTGAAATACAATTTTTTTTAGTTAAATCTGAACTTTTAATTTTAAATAAAATATTATAACCTATCTGTACATATTCAATTTAATAAAAATAATTCCAAAAAATTGTTCATACGTTCTTGCGAATCTGAATTAAATATACTTCCGTTTTGTGTTTTCTCCTTCTTTTGAAGTACATATGATAAGCTGAATATTTGGACCCTATTTATTGAGTAGAAGTTTAAAAAGCAAAAACAGGGGGAAAATAAAGACTTTATTTTGAAAGTAAATGTGTGAATAGAAATAAGACCAAATGTATTGTGTTTTTTTTCCCTTCATATTTCATGTAAGAGGAAAGAGGGCAAGAAAATGGATCGCAGTTCTGATAGTTTATATAGGTTATAATTTTCTTATTTTCTTTCCATTTCTATTTATTTGTATTGTTTTGTAACACAACGTAAATAATAATTGTATTAACATTAATATAGATATAGTAGCAAGAATTATATTCTCCTTCTTATCTACATCATTGAAAATGATTAAGGTTTATTGAAAATTTAATATGTAATTTTTCGTAATAATTCGTTTTCTGCAAATTATTACGAATATACATATATGATATTGTTCGATTGTTCATAGAGTTCTGTATTGAAAATTGTAACGTATTAGCTAAAAATGAAAATCCTTTTTTTCAATCCTTCCCTGAAATTAATTTATTTTCATTTACAGCAGAACATTACGATGGAAGTAATATGGCCACCCAAACCAATTTATAAAGTTTTTGGTTATATTTCTGCCGCAGTGCATTTTGCAATATCTTTACCCTGCTTATTTAATTTCAAAAAAAATAATCTGCTGCTCGTTTAAGCAAACCATACGTATCAATCAATCACTAAACTAATATTATGTGTAGTCGCGAACAGAACCCCAGGTGTCGTATCGGTCGCAAGTCATTAGTATGTACAAACGTTTTCATATAAATTATTTAAGCTCGTTTGTAAATGAAACGACTTTTCACTTTCAGGTTCAATTCATCACTGATTTATTTCTTCATAACTTAATTCTACCTTAAAGTATCTACCTTAATTTATCTTTTTGAACAATGTGCATCGTAAGGGAATAGGTCGGTGCATGGGGTGAATGGATAAAAGGTGCTGATTATGCAGTAATGGTGATATGATTGGATTATGTGTGGGAATGTAGTGTGAGGAAATGTAGTGTGAGAAAAGCGTGTGTTGGGAGTGGAATGTGCTGGTGGAATGTCCGGTGTCCGGTGTCCGGTTATGCCAAGTTCACTCTGCTGTCTGGTTGATGTGCGCGTGCGCTAACTCCTCCCCCTGTTAAGTTCGACACTTCGTCGTTTCGACTCTTGACTTGTGTTATTATGGAGTCAATTTGGTTTGATGTGACTGCATGTTGTCTGTTGCGTCTAAGGAGCATAAAGATTAGTATGCAAACAATTACTGCTATTGGGGAAATTGTGGTCCACCAGAGAATTTTTTGAGCCGATATTTCTTCGTTAAGTGTTTCGATATGATTTGTGTTGTCGATATGAATATGATGCAAATATGGAAGCGATAGTTTCGTTTCGTGCTCTAGGTGCGTTACGGAAATAGCCTTTGGGGGATGCGGTACGACATAAGCGGCTTTCTTCCTTATTCGGTATACGGTGTCGTTAACTTTTATTGAATTTGAAAATGTCATTAGATATGTTCCCTGCACTTCTAACTGAACGTGATCGGTAACAGTTGTCTTCGGTACATCGTTGAGTATTATTAATCCATCATCAATCTCCTGTACGAGAGGTAGGTGGTGTGAGTTTTGGGAGGCGCATAGAGCTGTATTATTATTTAGCAACTGCATGATACATTCCGAGGTTGTAGGTTTGCAAATGTTGACTTCTGACGTATGGACACATTCTTTTAAAGGTTGTATGAATTTTTTGCATTTTGCAGCCTGCCTTATATCTAGCTTAAGAATAGTTTCATTATGAACTACAGGATAAATTTCGATAAAATCACAAAAGTTTTCAATTTTAGGAATTTGTAATACATAATTTATTACATCTGAATTTTGAAGTATTTTAATTTTAGCAGCGGAAAGTAAGTTACTTATACTAATCGGAAGATATTGAGAATCATTTAAGTGACTTATTTCTAAATTATCTAAGATTAATGGGTTTATTATGTTATTTTTGGCTAATACAATTGATAACGCTATATTATTTAAATGGCTAATTAAAAGATTATTTCTTACAGATAGATATTCCAAAAGTAATAATTCTGACTCTGAAGACTTGCTTATATCGCTGTGTTGTGTAACTATGGCATTGATTTGATTTGTTAATTCATTAATTTTGTCTTGTATTTGAGAATTTATTTTTGTTTGTCTATTACTGTTCTCAATAAGTGTATTTTCTTTCGTTAATAGAAGTTCAAAATCGCTGTGGTCAGGGGTTCCGGCTATAAATTCTAGTGTACTCCCAATAAAGTCTATAGATCTTGCGAATCTCCTTGGGACTTCAAGTGTACTAATTATGTGCAATATTTCTTCATATTGTTGGTTCAGAATATCGTCTCCTTTTTGCAGGGCCGTTATGTGAACGTTTTTGCTTTCGTAAGCAAAGGTCCTATATTCAGAGAGGTTTGTGACATGAACAAGATATGAGAATTCGTTGTAGGTGGCTGTTTTTCCTTTAGTTACTGCTATGAAGTGTGCATTTGGGTAATCGTGAATTTCGGATATTGATATCCGAAGGATGAAGAATGACAAACTGAAAATAAAGTATTAACGGAGGTTACTTTTATGGATTTTCTTGCCATCTATCAAAACAGTGGTGCCTAAATCTTTTTCAATTACTTTTTCAATAAAGATTTTTTCAAATTTGTTTTCTAAGCGCCTATTTCTTCGGACGAAAACTATTTCGCCAGGCTGGTAGATTTTACTGGATATGTTTTGGTTTCGTCCAAGCGTTTTTTCTTGAGCAATTGTCAGCTTTTTTCTTATTAGCTCTAGCTTTTCTGCTTGATAATCGTGCATTTTATCGGTTGGTTTTGCGTTCGTAATGGAGTGGATCGTATTATTATATTTATGTGTTGCTAAAAGCACAAGATCTACTGTGTCATTTATTTGTTGTTGCGATTTTATACAACGTGCAATTTCTAAAAGCGTAGAATGGAATCGCTCAATTTGGCCATTACTTTCACTATGGAGTGTCGGGACGAAAAATTGCTCAATGGAAAAGTGGTCTCTGAGGAGCGTTGTAATAATACCTGATTTAAACGCTTTTTCATTATCGGAAACTAATATTTTTGGACTTTTGAATTTTCCTAATATTTGAAGCAATGCCTCCTTTATGTCAATGGAAGAACGAGAAGCTATAGGGGTTACTATTACGAATTTGGAAAATTTATCAATGCACGTTAGGAAATGCTGTTTATCTGTAATAAGGATATCGATATGAAGAATTTCTCCCGGGACGCTAGGCAACGGTGTTGCACCTATCTCTGGTTTAGGAGGTTTTCTTTGGTATTTGTTTTCCAAACATATTTTACAATTCATAATAATAGTTTTGAGCATCTTCTTAATATCGGGAAAGTAGTAGTCATTAAGAATTTGCTGAAAGTTTTCTTGAAGGGATCGATGAGCACGATTATGTTCCGTTGTAACTGTCTTTAATTGGTCATCTTTGTTTAAGAGATCAATAACTAGTTTTTCAGTGTGAACAAATTTAACGCTTGGAAAATTTAGCATTAGAGTATTTTGAACTTGGGCCAGAGTTGGAAGATCGCAGTGAACTGCGTTCACCACATTGGGATTTACACATTCTCGAAGATATTGCATTAGTACGGAATCAGTACTAAAGCTTATTGTGTGTCGGATACATTTCTGAAATAAAATTTTTGTACTCTTATGATTATGGTCAGATCTGGATATTATATTATTCTTGTTGATGAAATTTCGCTATGTACTGTTTCCGTTTTTGTGTTTGATTTAGATAAAGTATGAATAAATTGTCTTGAAAGCGCATCTGCAACTTTATTTTCTTTACCGGGCTTATAATGGAATTTAGGCGAAAATTCCTCAATAAAAGCACGCCATCTTTTGATTTTTGAATTTGGATTTTTGTCCGAAATTGCAAATGTAAGGGGTTGGTGATCTGTATATATGTGTATGTCTTTGGTACCATATAAGTAATGTCTGAGATTCTGTAATGCCCACACTATTGCCAAAAGTTCGCGCTCATTGGTGCCGTAATTTTCTTCCGTTTTTGAAAGCGTTCGGGAAACCATGGTAATAGGTTTGCCATTCTGGGAGAGTACTGCTCCTAATGCAGATGAAGAGGCATCGGTTGTTAACTCAAAGGGCTTCTTATAATCTGGATATTGAAGTAAAACGTCTTCTGAAGCTAAAATTTTTTTTAGTTTTTCAAATGCCTGCAAGGCCTCTGTATCAAGTTTTATCTTTATATTTTTGGAACGGTTAGTCCCTACGTGACCATTTTCTCCGCGTAAGAATTTTGTCAAAGGCTTAGCTATTCTTGCATAGTCCATTATAAACCTACGATAATATCCTGATAATCCCAAAAAAGAACGTAATGCTCGAAGTGTCTCTGGTGTTTTATAATTTAAAATGTCCTGAACTTTGTCGGGGCAAGTCTTTATACCTTCTTGTGAAACTAAAAAGCCTAAAAACTCTACTTCTGTTTTAAAAAATTTTGATTTTTCCGTGGAAACTCGCATTCCGGCTTGTTCCAGTTTTTTTCAATATTCTGTCTATGTGTGTTAAATGTGTCTGCTCGTCTGGGGAGTATATGATTATATCGTCAATATAGACGTGACAGATTTTACCGATATCTTCTCGTAAAATATCGTCGATAGCTCTTTGCAAAATGCTTGGAGCATTTTTAAGGCCAAATGGCAAGCGACAAAATTCATACTTGCCATTATTGACGCTAAAAGCGGTTTTTTGCCGGTCGTTTTCCGCTAAAATAATTTGGTGAAATCCGGATTTCAAATCTAGGGTTGTAAAGTATTTAGATTCACCCAAATTTGCTAGAATGACCGATGTATCAGGGATGGGGTACCGGTCGGCTATGGTGTTCTCATTGATTTTCCTGAAGTCAATGACCATTCTTAATTTTGGTTTGCCGTTTTCGTCCAAACCTTTTTTATTAACTACATGAATTGGGGAATTATATGGTGAACATGATGTTCGAATGATTCCGTCCCGCAAAAGTGATTTTATTTCATCATTTATAAACACGGTCGCTGAAATAGGATAAGGGTAACTCCTAGTATAGACAGGTTCGTCGGTTGTTGTCCGTATAGTGGCTTTAATCTGTGTATTAAAAGGTAATGCCCTATCTGGCTCTGCAAATGCAGAGGCATTTTCTTGAATTAACTGATTAAACTGTGTTCGTATGTATTCAGGAACTGACTTCTGGTCTGTAGTAATTAAATTAACCTGTTGACAACTGAGATGGCGCAGTTTTTCTTTGCCATCTCTAAAAAACTAAATTTCATTTTGAGTATCAATTTTTGCATCTATTTGCTTAAGGAAATCGTACCCTATAATACCGTCGAAGGTATTCAACGAATTGAGTATGAAGAATGTTGAATTGTTTTTTAACACATTTATTTTGCATTTTTCTTTTATGAGATTAGTTCCGTTGACAGACTTAACATTGAAGGGGTTTTCTACTGGGCATATTGCTTTAAGAAAATCATGTTTCTTAATATAATTCTTGGAAGTTCCTGTGTCTATTAAAATTCGCATCTCTTGTCCATTTATTGCAGTTTTAGTAATAAACGGCAAGAGTGACTTTACCCTAAAAAAATTGATCTCATCATCAATTTGGTCATCCGACTGCCCTTCAGAAGAATTATCCCAACAAAATTCGCTTCCTAATTCGGAACTTTCTAATTTCATTAAGTTAATTTTTTGTAATTTTTGGATAGGTGATTGAGTAGAGTTCGTTATGTCCCGTGTTCGTTTAGCCACCATGGCTTGTTGTTGGTCTGGATGTCTTAGGCTTCTACTCGGATGCTGTTTTAAAGAATTATTCCGAGTAGGAATTTGCTTTCTAAAATAAGAAGTACGATTATCTACATTCATTGGAACTGGTTTATTTTTTTGGTTTTGTTGAACACGACTATACTGTGGGTAATTGCGAATATGTGGATCAGAATCTTGTTGAAACTGGGATCCGCTTTTTTTTGTTAAGCTGCCCGCAGCAAACGTACGTGCGAATTCGTACCGCTTATGGTTTGTTTCCAGTTCTTGTGCCGTTGCAAGAGCTGTCGGTAGATCAGAGGGACGAGAAGAAAATAATATATAACATAGTGGCTTTCGTAGACCAGAAATGAAAATACGTAAAGCATTCTCCCTGGCACGCTCGTTGAGAGCAACAATAACCTCATTGTTACCGCTGTGTGTCATAATATTTTTATTTATTATTAGGGTTAAGTTTTTATCAACTGCATCGTAATATTCACTAATGGATAGGTTACCTTGACGCAAAATATTAAGTTCATTTTCAAGAACATGTAATGGCCTTTTGTCCGAGTAAACTTGATCTAATCGAGCAATAATCGCATTAAAATTTAGCACCGTATTAAAAGCCGATAAAGTTGCGTTAGCAGATTCTGTTATTTTGTTTCTTAGAATTCCCATGGCAATGTAGTAATTTTCAGATCCTTCGTGATAATAACTCATTGCGAAATGCGCCGCTGCACGCCAGGAAGGATATGAAGAGGTATCGCCTTTAAACTCGGGTAAGGATTTTACTAGATCGAGACCACCACTACGATTTTGAACACCGGGTTGAACAGATACAGGCACGTATGTTTTAACACTAGGGGGTTGTAATTGACCGACTGCGGATGTCAGATTATTTATTTGTTCCGTAAACTGTTCCTGTGATAACTCGACGGTAGCGCGGACAAGTTCTATAATTTGTTCTTTTGTAATGCTCATTTTGGAATACCTTTACACTATTATTTACTATTAAAACTTTCTATTTAAATTCTATACGATATTTCAACTAATAATCAACTAAATTTTCACAATTTTTTTACTCACAAAAGTTTCATTTTTTTGCTGACTAGTTCTTTTATGTTGATTATTCCTGTTTGTTGATTGTTGAGATCCTTAATCGTCTTAATTCGGTTTGTTGTCCTTAACCTTCTCCTTATATGAGGATTTGTAGTTGGTCGTTGAGTACTTCAATGTTGCCTATTTGTGCTAGGTTATTCTCGTTGTATGACGATTATTTTAAATGATCCTGTTCTCCTTTACAAGGATTTTTGAGATCAACTTTTAACTACAAAACACAATAGACCACAAGTAGTTGGGCGCCAATTATTTAAGCTCGTTTGTAAATGAAATGACTTTTCACTTTCAGGTTCCATTCATCACTGATTTATTTCTTCATAACTTAATTCTACCTTAAAGTAATTTTATCATTTTGAACAATGTGCATCGTAAGGGAATAGGTCGGTGCATGGGGTGAATGGATAAAAGGTGCTGATTATGCAGTAATGGTGATATGATTGGATTATGTGTGGGAATGTAGTGTGAGGAAATGTAGTGTGAGAAAAGCGTGTGTTGGGAGTGGAATGTGCTGGTGGAATGTCCGGTGTCCGGTTATGCCAACTTCACTCTGCTGTCTGGTTGATGTGCGCGTGCGTTAACTTATACAATGCTTTTAGCGTAGACATCGCCCATTGTACGGGTGTCAAGTCATTTAGCGAGTACTACAGGTTTCATATACAATAGTATCTAGTTATTCTAATTCCACCTCATGCAGGTTTCCTATTCCCACATAAAAAAACAACAGGAAAGGCCACAGTTCTCCTTGGGCTAACAGTACGTTACCCTATTCATATCCCGATATGCTGTTATTTTTTGGCGGACTTTGATTAGCTTTGGATAATTATTTTCCCAAATTATCAGAAAAACACAAAATAAAAACAAATACAAAAGTGAAACAAAATCGAATATCAATATATTAACAGAGGTTTTTTTCTTAAGCAGTGGATTCGCGGGGATTAAAAACCCAACACCAGAATTACCAATTGTAGCTTTCAAACGATGTGTCAGCGTGATTAACACGTGCAGTAGGAGCAGTTGCTCGGTTGTTAAATTTCATTATTGGCCGCCGCAGGTTTGTTTAATAATGTATCTTATTTCTGATGAATTTAAGATATGTTGTAAATAAAAATACATTTATGATTTTTTATTTAATTTTTTCACATTTTTGTATCTTTAGTTTGTAGACATTCCTTTTCCGTTTTGTTTTATAATTGATATGTAAAGGAAATCTGAATTAAATATACTTCCGTTTTGTGTTTGCTCCTTCTTTTGAAGTACATATGATAAGCTGAATATTTTGACCCTATTTAATGAGTAGAAGTTTAAAAAGCAAGCAAAAAAGAGAAAATAAAGACTTTATTTTGAAAGTAAATGTGTGAATAGAAATAAGACCAAATGTATTGTTTTTTTCTTCCCTTCATATTTCATGTAAGAGGAAAGAGGGCAAGAAAATGGATCGCAGTTCTGACCTTCATATGATATAAGCAGTTTATATAGGTTATAATTTTTATATCTTCTCTCCATTTCTAGTTATTTGTATTATTTTGTAACACAACGGAAATAATAATTGTATTAACATTGTAATAATTCGTTTTCGGCAAATTATTATATATATACAAATATGATATTGTTCGATTGTTCATAGAGTTCTGTATTGCAAAATGTAACGTATTAGCCAAAACCAAAATGAAATTCCTTTTTTCAATCCTTCCCTGAAATTAATTTATTTGCATTTACAGCAGAACATTACGAGAGAAGTAATATGGACACCCAAACCAATTTATAAAGTTCTTGGTTATATTTCTGCCGCAGTGCATTTTGCAATATCTTTACCCTGCTTATTTAATTTCAACAAAATTAATCTGCTGCTCGTTTAAGCAAACCATACGTATCCATCAATCACTAATCTAATATTATGTGTAGTCGCGAACAGAACCCCAGGTGTCGTATCGGTCGCAAGTCATTAGTATGTACAAACGTTTTCACATACTATGCTTTTAGTGTAGACATCGCCCATTGTACGGGTGTCAAGTCATTTAGCGAGTACTACAGGTTTCATATACAATAGTATCTAGTTATTCTAATTCCACCTCTTGCAGGTTTCTTATTCTCACATAAAAAAAACAACAGGAAAGGCCACAGTTCTCCCTGGGCTAACTGTACGTTACCCTATTCATATCCCAATGTGCTGTTATTTTTTGGCGGTCTTTGATTAGCTTTGGATAATTATTTTCCCAAATTATCAGAAAAACACAAAATAAAAACAAATACAAAAGTGAAACAAAATCGAAAATCAATATATTGATAAAGGTTTTTTTCTTAAGCAGTTGATCCGCGGGGATTAAAATTCCAACACCGGAATAACCAATTGTAGTTTTCAAACATATGTCAGCGTGATTAACACGTGCAGTAGGAGCAGTGGCTCAGTTGTTAAATTTCATTATTGACCGCCGCAGGTTTGTTAATTAAAATATCTTATTTCTGATGAATTTAAGATATGTTGTAAATAAAAATACATTTATGATTTTTTATTTAATTTTTACGCAGTGAAAAAAATTGGCATACACTTGCACAGTGGTTTTTATGGAAGAGCGGAAATAAGTCTCTTGAATCTGAACTAGCGTTAACGACTACAATTATTGGTACCCCAATTATTTCACATATGATATAAGCAGTTTATATAGGTTATAATTTTTTTTATTTTCTCTCCATTTCTATTTATTTGTATTATTTTGTAACACAACGTAAATAATAATTATATTAACATTAATATAGATACATATATGTATGTGTTCATGTTCATATAAAGATGTAGTAGCAAGAATTATATTCTCCTTCTTACCTACATCATTGAAAATGATTTAAGTTTATTGAAAATTTAGTATGTAATTTTTCGTAATAATTCGCAAATTTTCTGCAAATTATTTTATATATACATATATGATATTGTTCGATTGTTCATAGAGTTCTGTATTGCAAAATGTAACGAATTAGCCAAAACCAAAATGAGAATCATTTTTTCCAATCCTTCCCTGAAATTATTTTTTTTATTTACAGCAGAACATTACGATGGAAGTAATATGGCCACTCAAACCAATTTATAAAGTTTTTGGTAATATTTCTGCCGCAGTGCATTTTGCAATATCTTTACCCTGCTTATTTAATTTGAACAAAATTAATAAACATCACGGAGAAAGGATTAATCGTAACGATTGCATAACATACTCAGAAATATGTTGGCGGCAAAAACAACCCATTTCAGAACGTCATCCATTCAAATCTGTTATCCCACATAGTAGTATTGTGTACGTACTCTGCTGCTCGTTTAAGCAAACCATACGTAGCCATCAATATCTCAACTAATATTATATGTGGTCGCGAACAGAACATATGTACAAAAGTTTTCATATACAATGCTTTTAGCGTAGACAACGCTCATCGTACGGGTGTCAAGTCATTTAGCGACTACTACAGGTTTCATATACAATAGTATCTGGTTATTCTAACGCCACCACTTGCAGGTTTCTTATTCCCACATAAAAAAAACAACAGGAAAGGCCACAGTTCTCCCTGGCCTAACAGTACGTTACCGTATTCATATGCCAATATGCTGTTATTTTTTGGCGGACTTTGATTAGCTTTGGATAAATATTTTTCCAATTTATCAGAAAAACATAAGGAAAGGCTACAGTCCGCTTTTGGCGAACAGTACGATACCCTATCCATATCCCTATATGCACCAAAGAAAAAATCATTCAGGAGGTGATGGATATCATTTCATTCTATGAAATTTATAAAAAAAAATATTTTTTTTGAAAATACCCCCCAAAAAGTGGGCGTGTCCACATATTGGAAAAAATATTTTCGAAATATCTTGTTAAACATTTTTTTTCAGTTTCTATGCAAATTTTCGCTCAAAACTGCATTTTAGTAAAAAAGCCCACAAAAAGTAGGCGTGGTAAAAATCTTATACGACAGACTTATAAAGGAGGGCAGTGCCTATATATCTTGTCAAGGTTGTAACACTCCATCTCTCGAACTTTAGCTTTAAAACGGTTTTTTCTAAATTGTGGGCGTGGCAGTGGGCGGATTTAAAAACTTTTAACACTTTACCATTTCGGGACTCCAAGGAGTATATGCTCTGAATTTGAGCTTCCTAGCATAGTTTTAAAGGCATTGCTAAATAGTCTTAGGATTTGTTCCTGATCATAAATATATATACTTTTATGGGTCTACGACGAATATTAAGGGGTGTTACAAACTATGTGTCAAAATTAATATACCCTTAGGATAGGGTATAAACACAATTCCAGATGTAAATATTCAAATAAAAACAAATACAAAATTGAAACAAAATCAAAAATCAGTATATTGACAAAGGTTTTTTTCTCAAGCAGTGGATTCGCGGGGATTAAAATCCCAACACCAGATTAACCAATTGTAGCTTTCAAACGATGTGTCAGCGTGATTAACACGTGCAGTAGGAGCAGTTGCTCAGTTGTGAAATTTCATTATTGACCGCCGCAGGTTTGTTTAATAATGTATCTTATTTTTGATGAATTTAAGATGTGTTGTAAATAAAAATACATTTATAATTTTTATACCCTATCCTAAGGGTATATTAATTTTGACGCATAGTTTATAACACCCCTAATATTCGTCGTAGACCCATAAAAGTATATATATTTATGATCAGGACCAAATCCTAAGACTTTCTAGCAATGTCCGTCCGTACGCAATTTTTAGGCCTTTAAAATTAAGCTAGGAAGCTGAAATTTGGACCACAAATTCCCTAGGGCTCCGAAATGGTTAAGTGTAAAACTTTTTTGAATACGCCCACTGCCACGCCCACAATTTAGAAAAAATCGTTTTAAAGCTAAAGTTAGAGAGATAGAGTGTTACAACCTTGACAAGATATGTAGGCACTGCCCTGCTTTATAAGTTTGTCATATAAAGTTTTTTCCCACGCCAATTTTTTGGGGGCGTTTTTAAAAAAAACCTTTTTTTTTTAATTAATAAAATGAAATAAAATGCTAGCCATTATCTTCTTAATGCGTTTTTCTTTGGGGCATATAGGGATATGGATAGGGTATCATACTGTTCGCCCCAAGCGGACTGTAGCCTTTCCTTACGTTTTTATTTAATTTTTACGCAATGAAAAAAATTGGCATAGACCCTTGCACAGCGGTTTTTATGGAAGAGCGGAAATAAGTCTCTTGAATCTGAACTAGCGTAACGACTACAATTATTGGTACCCCAATTTTTAACTCAATTACCAGTGATTTTCTTAGTAACCCTTTGTGCGAATAATTATACCCTATACTAAGGGTATATTAATTTTGACACATAGTTTGTAACACCCCTTAATATTCGTCGTAGACACAAAAATGTATATGTATTTATGATCAGGACCAAATCCTAAGACTATTGGAAAATGGATCGCAGTTTAAGCAGTTTATATAGGTTATAATTTTTTAATTTCCCTCCATTTCTATTTATTTGTATTATTTTTTAACACAACGCAAATAATAATTGTATTAACATTAATATAGATACAAATATGTATGTGTACATGTTCATATAAAGATATAGTAGCAAGAATTATATTCTCCTTCTTACCTACATCATTGAAAATGATTAAGGTTTATTGAAAATTTAGTATGTAATTTTTCGTAATAATTCGTTTTCTGCAAATTATTACGAATATACATATATGATATCGTTCGATTGTGAGTTCTGTATTGCAAAATGTAACGAATTAGCCAAAAATAAAATGTAACGAAATGAAAATCATTTTTTTCAATCATTCCCTGAAATTTATTTATTTTCATTTACAGCAGAACATTACGATGGAAGTAATGTGGCCACCCAAAACAATTTATAAAGTTTTTGGTTATATCTCTGCCACAGTGCATTTTGCAATATCTTTACCCTGCTCATTTAATTTCAACAAAATTAATCTGTATGAATCTGTATCTGTAAATTAATCTAATGAGTAGAAGTTTAAAAAGCAAAAAAAGGGGGAAAATAAAGACTTTATTTTGAAAGTAAATTTGTGAATAGAAATAAGACCAAATGTATTGTTTTTTTCTTCCCTTCATATTTCATGTAAGAGGAAAGAGGGCAAGAAAATGGATCGCAGTTCTGACCTTCATATGATATAAGCAGTTTATATAGGTTATAATTTTTATATCTTCTCTCCATTTCTAGTTATTTGTATTATTTTGTAACACAACGGAAATAATAATTGTATTAACATTGTAATAATTCGTTTTCGGCAAATTATTATAAATATACAAATATGATATTGTTCGATTGTTCATAGAGTTCTGTATTGCAAAATGTAACGTATTAGCCAAAACCAAAATGAAATTCCTTTTTTCAATCCTTCCCTGAAATTAATTTATTTGCATTTACAGCAGAACATTACGAGAGAAGTAATATGGACACCCAAACCAATTTATAAAGTTCTTGGTTATATTTCTGCCGCTGTGCATTTTGCAATATCTTTACCCTGCTTATTTAATTTCAACAAAATTAATCTGCTGCTCGTTTAAGCAAACCATACGTATCCATCAATCACTAATCTAATATTATGTGTAGTCGCGAACAGAACCCCAGGTGTCGTATCGGTCGCAAGTCATTAGTATGTACAAACGTTTTCATATACAATGCTTTTAGCGTAGACATCGCCCATCGTACGGGTGTCAAGTCATTTAGCGAGTACTACAGGTTTCATGTACAATAGTATCTAGTTATTCTAGTGCCACCTTTTGCAGGTTTTTTATTCCCACATAAAAAAAACAACAGGAAAGGCCACAGTTCTCCCTGGGCTAACTGTACGTTACCCTATTCATATCCCAATATGCTTATATTTTTTGGCGGACTTTGATTAGCTTTGGATAATTATTTTCCCAAATTATCAGAAAAACACAAAATAAAAACAAATACAAAAGTGAAACAAAATCGAAAATCAATATATTGACAACGGTTTTTTTCTTAAGCACCAACACCAGAATAACCAATTGTAGCTTTCAAACGATGTGTCAGCGTGATTAAAACGTACAGCTGTTGGGTTAAAGTGCACCATTTTTGTTGTTAAGTTAGGAGCAGTTGCTCAGTTGTTAAATTTCATTTCTGATGAAATTAAGATATGTTGTAAGTAAAAACACGTTAATGTTTTTTTTTATTAATTTTTACGCAGTGCAAAAAATTGGCATAGACACTTGCACAGTGTTTTTTATGGAAGAGCGGAAATAAGTCTCTTGAATCTAAACTAGCGTAACGACTACAATTATTGGTACCCCAATTTATAACCAAATTAACAGTGATTTTCTCAGTAACCCTTTGTCCGAATAATTTTTTTTTTGTTTTGAACTTGCAAGTTGTTTTCACATTTTTGTATCTTTAGTTTGGAGACATTCTTTTTCAGTTTTGTTTTATAATTGATATGTAAAGGGAATCTGAATTAAATATACTTCCGTTTTGTGTTTGCTCCTTCTTTTGAAGTACATATGATAAGCTGAATATTTGGACCCTATTTAATGAGTAGAAGTTTAAAAAGCAAAAAAAGGGGGAAAATAAAAACTTTATTTTGAAAGTAAATATGTGAATAGAAATAAAGCCAAATGTATTGTGTTTTTTTCTTCCCTTCATATTTCATGTAAGAGGAAAGAGGGCAAGCAAATGGAATCGCAGTTTAAGCAGTTTATATAGATTATAATTTTTTTATTTGCTTTCCATTTCTCTTTATTTGTATTATTTTGTAACACAATGCAAATAATAATTGAATTAACAATAATATAGATACATATATGTATGTGTACATGTTCATATAAAGATATGCTACCAAGAATTATATTCTCCTTCTTACCTACATCATTGAAAATGATTTAAGTTTATTGAAAATTTAGTATGTAATTTTTCGTAATAATTCGCAAATTTTCTGCAAATTATTTTATATATACATATATGATATTGTTCGATTGTTCATAGAGTTCTGTATTGCAAAATTTAACGAATTAGCCAAAACCAAAATGAGAATCATTTTTTCCAATCCTTCCCTGAAATTATTTTTTTTATTTACAGCAGAACATTACGATGGAAGTAATATGGCCACTCAAACCAATTTATAAAGTTTTTGGTAATATTTCTGCCGCAGTGCATTTTGCAATATCTTTACCCTGCTTATTTAATTTGAACAAAATTAATAAACATCACGGAGAAAGGATTAATCGTAACGATTGCATAACATACTCAGAAATATGTTGGCGGCAAAAACAACCCATTTCAGAACGTCATCCATTCAAATCTGTTGTCCCACATTGTAGTATTGTGTACGTACTCTGCTGCTCGTTTAAGCAAACCATACGTAGCCATCAATATCTCAACTAATATTATATGTGGTCGCGAACAGAACATATGTACAAAAGTTTTCATATACAATGCTTTTAGCGTAGACAACGCTCATCGTACGGGTGTCAAGTCATTTAGCGACTACTACAGGTTTCATATACAATAGTATCTGGTTATTCTAACGCCACCACTTGCAGGTTTCTTATTCCCACATAAAAAAAACAACAGGAAAGGCCACAGTTCTCCCTGGCCTAACAGTACGTTACCGTATTCATATGCCAATATGCTGTTATTTTTTGGCGGACTTTGATTAGCTTTGGATAAATATTTTTCCAATTTATCAGAAAAACATAAGGAAAGGCTACAGTCCGCTTTTGGCGAACAGTACGATACCCTATCCATATCCCTATATGCACCAAAGAAAAAATCATTCAGGAGGTGATGGATATCATTTCATTCTATGAAATTTATAAAAAAAAATATTTTTTTTGAAAATACGCTAAATATCCTAAGGGTATATTAATTTTGACGCATAGTTTATAACACCCCTAATATTCGTCGTAGACCCATAAAAGTATATATATTTATGATCAGGACCAAATCCTAAGACTTTCTAGCAATGTCCGTCCGTACGCAATTTTTAGGCCTTTAAAATTAAGCTAGGAAGCTGAAATTTGGACCACAAATTCCCTAGGGCTCCGAAATGGTTAAGTGTAAAACTTTTTTGAATACGCCCACTGCCACGCCCACAATTTAGAAAAAATCGTTTTAAAGCTAAAGTTAGAGAGATAGAGTGTTACAACCTTGACAAGATATGTAGGCACTGCCCTGCTTTATAAGTTTGTCATATAAAGTTTTTTCCCACGCCAATTTTTTGGGGGCGTTTTTAAAAAAAACCTTTTTTTTTTAATTAATAAAATGAAATAAAATGCTAGCCATTATCTTCTTAATGCGTTTTTCTTTGGGGCATATAGGGATATGGATAGGGTATCATACTGTTCGCCCCAAGCGGACTGTAGCCTTTCCTTACGTTTTTATTTAATTTTTACGCAATGAAAAAAATTGGCATAGACCCTTACACAGCGGTTTTTATGGAAGAGCGGAAATAAGTCTCTTGAATCTGAACTAGCGTAACGACTACAATTATTGGTACCCCAATTTTTAACTCAATTACCAGTGATTTTCTTAGTAACCCTTTGTGCGAATAATTATACCCTATCCTAAGGGTATATTAATTTTGACACATAGTTTGTAACACCCCTTAATATTCGTCGTAGACACAAAAATGTATATGTATTTATGATCAGGACCAAATCCTAAGACTATTGGAAAATGGATCGCAGTTTAAGCAGTTTATATAGGTTATAATTTTTTAATTTCCCTCCATTTCTATTTATTTGTATTATTTTTTAACACAACGCAAATAATAATTGTATTAACATTAATATAGATACAAATATGTATGTGTACATGTTCATATAAAGATATAGTAGCAAGAATTATATTCTCCTTCTTACCTACATCATTGAAAATGATTAAGGTTTATTGAAAATTTAGTATGTAATTTTTCGTAATAATTCGTTTTCTGCAAATTATTACGAATATACATATATGATATCGTTCGATTGTTCATAGAGTTCTGTATTGCAAAATGTAACGAATTAGCCAAAAATAAAATGTAACGAAATGAAAATCATTTTTTTCAATCATTCCCTGAAATTTATTTATTTTCATTTACAGCAGAACATTACGATGGAAGTAATGTGGCCACCCAAAACAATTTATAAAGTTTTTGGTTATATCTCTGCCACAGTGCATTTTGCAATATCTTTACCCTGCTCATTTAATTTCAACAAAATAAATCTGCTGCTCGTTTAAGCAAACCATACGTATCCATCAATCACTAAACTAATATTATATGTAGTCGCGAACAGAACCCCAGGTGTCGTATCGGTCGCAAGTCATTAGTATGTACAAACGTTTCATATACAATGCTTTTAGCGTAGACATCGCCCATCGTACGGGTGTCAAGTCATTTAGCGAGTACTACAGGTTTCATATACAATAGTATCTAGTTATTCTATCGCCACCTCTTGCAGGTTTCCTATTCCCACATAAAAAAAACAACAGGAAAGGCCACAATTCTACTTGGGCTAACAGTACTTTACCCTATACAAATCCCAATATGCTGTTATTTTTTGGCGGACTTTGATTAGCTTTGGATAATTATTTTCCCCAATTATCACAAAAACACAAAATAAAAACAAATACAAAAGTGAAACAAAATCGAAAATCAATATATTGACAAAGGTTTTTTTCCTAAGCAGTGGATTCGCGGGGATTAAAATTCCAACACCAGAATAACCAATTGTAGCTTTCAAACGATGTGTCAGCGTGATTAACACGTGCAGTAGGAGCAATTGCTCAGTTGTTAGATTTCATTATTGACCGCCGCAGGTTTGTTAGTTAATATATCTTATTTCTGATGAATTTAAGATATGTTGTAAATAAAAATACATTTATGGTTTTTTTATTTAATTTTTACGCAGTGAAAAAAATTGGCATAGACACTTGCACAGTGTTTTTTTTATGGAAGAGCGGAAATAAGTCTCTTGAATCTGAACTATCGTAACGACTAGAAATTATTGGTACCCCAATTTTTAACCCAATTAGCAGTGATTTTCTCAGAAACCCTTTGTCCGAATATTTTTTTTTTTTATTTTGAACTTGCAAGTTTTTTTCACATTTTTGTGTCTTTAGGTTGGAGACATTCTTTTTCAGTTTAGTTTTATAATTGAAAGTAGAAACACGTGCGACAAAAAAAAATCTTCGAAATTTCGATTGGTTTGGTTAAGGACCTATAGTTTTGAAAGTTTGTTTTTTATTATTCCTCTTATATTTTTTTACGAAAACTTTTTATATTTAATATAATATGTTTGTATATATATAAAGTCCAAATGGTTATTGTTTTATGAAATGCAAATCTAATTATTGGCACTTCCAATATTTGTACTCTTTGGCAGCCAATAATTTTACCTTTCGACCGTTTTTGCCTGTATATTAAACAAGATTCAAAAAATTAGAAGTAAGATACTTCTGAAGAATTTTTTATTAGTCGTGTTACTTATTTAATATTAACACTATTTATTTTTACATATCTTTTACAATGTAAAATACTTTTCTCTTTAGTGAAGTTTGGCACACATTGTTGTGGTCGCAGTACAACGTTTCCTGCAAATAGAGGAAAAATGGATTAATATCAGGAAAAAGTAATCGTGTCGAGAGTGGTGGATGACTTTCCCGCTGCGGAGGAATTATATATCTTCAATGTTGTGTAAACATTATCCCGCCGCAGTAAAAAAATACAACGGCCAGCACGAATAAAAATCCTTAACATGCTCCTATGGCTGATGTCTAGGGTACATTTTTTAATTTTCCATGTCCTCTTGTCTTGTTTTTTTTATATGTGCTTTCGAAAATAAAATAAAATTAAATTATTGTTATAAAATAAGTAAAAGTCTTACCATAACGAATTCCCGGGACCACATTCTGTTTTTTTTCCCCCTTTGTTTATGTATTTATTTTTGTTGTCTGTCAAACGTCATTCAACTGGAGGTAAGAAAAAATGTAATAAACTTATGGAATATAGTACCCCAACAGTTTGATAGGCGTAGTTAAAAAGAATTTTAAAAAGAGTAGGACGTTAGGGTTTTTAAAAAGGGTAGCACGATCTGAGTAGCGGATTCTTAAAAAAGCGGGTACGGAATGACCAAGCATTTTTTTTGGGAGAGCGGTAGGGGGACGAAAGCTTTGGGCGCCGCATACATTTGCGGAATTTAAGAAAAAATCTGCATAAATTACAGAATTTACACAGTTTTTACAAATTACAACATTTACACAATTTGAAAAATTTAAACAAATTACAAAATTTCCACAGGTTACACAAATTACAAAGTTTGCACAATTAACACAAATTACAAAGTTGGCACAAACAAAAGATTCCCGCCGCATCCACGTATATAATTAAAAAAAAAAAAAAACTGTTACCTGTCCATATAAAATTAGTTAATTCAAACAAACGACAGGCAATACAACTATAAAATTGCTTACATTAGAAATTTAAACATACATATAGATACAACAAAAAAATATTGCCTATTAGACTTAAGTAGATTTAAGTATATTTTATTAACAAAATTTTTTTGAACCAAAATTTTTTTTTGGAGTATTTAATTTTTTTATGTGGATGTTTGTTTTTTTTTATATGTAATAAGTTTAGTTTCCTTTCCGTTTTTTTATATTTATATCGCGTTTAGTGTACTATGTCCCCTATAGAGAGCTCGTTATAGGTAGGATTTTCGTGTTAAATGTATGATTTAGTTTATTTAGTTGCGTGACAGGTAAAAAGGTGCCTGAAAAATACGGTAAACGATTTCGCGGTGAAAAAAAATTTAAATAATTTTTTTTGTGTTGTGGTATTATATGTTAAATTTCCTTTTTTCTTGTAAGAAATTTTTTTGTAAAATTTAAATTTAAATAATTTAGTAAAAATAAACGATCCACACAGGTGTCATGATACAAAAGGAAAGGTGTTGATTTTTTTGTTAAGGCCGAAAGGCATTATGGCGGCATAATTTTATTTTCAGGGGGTGGACTAAGGTGCGCTAAAGCACTTTCGGTAGATGGCTTGAACAGTCCGAGGCATCCGCCTCTAAGGGAAGTCCAAGGCCAAGGAGCTTACAGGCTGGGTGGGTAATGGCCGCGCTGAATTCGACCTACAGCGCCCTCTCAATGTGGTAACGTCCGTCTGAATTATTTAAAAAAAAAGGTAAATTTCGGCGCAATTTATGTTTTCGTGTATAGGTACCGTTGTTGTGCGAGGACAAGAACCCTCCCATTCCGTCGAGCTCGGTAGACCAAAGCAAGCGTGCCACGCTCCTTACACATAACACATCCCTTTCAATCACTCTTTCATGTCCGGCATTCCCTTCCTCATCCGGTTTCCTGTCACTTTGAAAATCCAACAGCCCTAATTCCTACAAACCTGCCCTATCACAAATTTAACGTATATACAACGTATATTGTCCTATGTTGTCCTGAGATATCAATTGCTGTTGCCGTTGTCAGAAGGCTCATACGTCTTCATTTGATAAGTTCCTTAACAGATCAAATTGAATTGCGATGAGCACACTGACACCGGCATCAGAAACATTTGGTGCCTACTGTTCCTGTTCCATTTACCGTTTATATTTCTTTCCCTCCCCCTTTTTTTTAATTTTACTTTTCTGTCTTAATTTCAATTTTCCTTTTAATTCAATTGTCCATTCACGTTTTCAGTGTCTGTGTTAGATGTCGTTTGTCTACATATGTTGCACCAAAACGTCCTCTTTTTGTATTCTATTATGTTAAGTCCACATCCCAAGTCTTCCAGCGAAGCCTTTTAGGCTGATTGGAATTGCGGGGATGGTTAGAAACGTTACGGAGTATGTCCTAGTTTTTACCCAAATTTACCACATTGAGAGAGATAAATTTCAAGCAGTCCGTCCGCAGTCTCATTTTTCAGGATGCCGAAGCAGATCAAGTCATAAAAGCCAAAAACCAGATAACCACCGAAGATAGCAGCTTGAAACACCCCCGTTTCAAGCATACAAATATCAAACAAACAATTTTTTTTTACTTTCTTTAATTCCAAATTTTCTTTTGATTTTTTTTACATTCAAAATCTAGTTACTATTTATTTCAAGATATTTTTTTTTGCATTGTGTTTTAATTCTTTTTTATGTTTTTTTTTGTTTTGTCATCAATATACATATATACTTTACTTATTGATTTTTATTTTTGTTTCAGTACATTTATTTATTTATCCTATTTACATTTTCAAGTTTTTATTTTTTTTGTACTTACAGGTTTTTCATGCGCATTATCTTCGGATTCCTTTTTTTTTTGTTGTTGTTTCTCTTGCTTAATTATTAACGTCTTCTCTATTATTCATTCAGTTCAACTGAAAAAAGGCAGGTTCAGTCCAACCCGTCTTTTGAGTTACCTGCGCGCTCAGACAGTAACACCTCTTCAGAAACACTCGCTGCTCCGCCGTATAGTAGCCTTAGCCACTATGGAGCTGCGTCCCTTGATGCTCAGAAGGAGAGCTCTGCCTCCCTAACGGAGGCATCTGAAAGAGTTGGAATGAATAAAGCAAATCCGAACATTGAAACCATTTCAAATGAATCAGAGATAACTGAGTTGAAATCACTAATAAATCTAGCTGTTGTTAATGTGTTCGCTTCATATCAAAATTCTCTTAGAGACGAAATAACTGCTGATTTAAAAGGTCATATGAGAAACAGCTTTCTAGATTTTATGAAGGAAAACAACTCAGTTATCCGAGAAACCGCTAATTTAGAAGTTACAATACCGAAACAGGTTCCAAGAACAGGTGCGGTGCGAAAACAGCATTTACGGCCGCATGTTATCCATCAAGAGACACCCCAGCTGGATCCAAGGTCAAATGTCTTTCTACCGGTGGCAAATAATCAGCAAAAGCAATATAACGGCAATGGGTCTACTACTCACAGGTCTCCCAACCATCAATTTTACCAATATCAGGCTCCGTATCAGCATGCCTCAGGTATGCAGTATCCGAGTCCACCAGACTATCCATTAGGTACAAACAATCTCCCGGCAGTCACTGGTCCTATAAAAATAGATAAGTGGGCATTCGTTTTGAAGGTAAACCAGAGTCTCTAGACTTCATTTTCCGTTAAGAAACGCTCTAAAATAATTACCGGTGTCCATGGATGGAGATCCTGAGAGATTTTCATTTATTGCTTTCAGGTACCGCCTATGAATGGTATTGGCAGTACCAAGTCTGACTTTGAGATAATGAGGGGCATAATGGAACGTAGGCAAGGTGCCTGGGAGTCAAGTGATGATTATCTCTCAACGATTGTCAAACTTAAATCCCAACTCAGGATGCAGATACCGGAGGTAGAGCTGATACGGATACTGAAAAGAAATTGAAATGAGAATATAGGGAAATTAGTATACCCAATGACTATATTTACCTTGGACCAGCTGAGGTACGCCTGCAAAGATGCGGAAAATGCCTTTCCAGCCAGAGAGGCCCCTCGACACCACAGGCCCCAGCCCAAATATTCCGCAAACGAGCTGGAACACTGTGGTGATGATTTTTATCAGCCGGATGAGTACATTGCGGCTATGCAGCATGCAGGTACTCGTCCGAAACCAGCTCGGAGAGAAATAGATCCGAAATCTTGGATTTGCTTTAATTGTCGAGTTGAGGGTCACTCGTTCATGGATTGTCCATCCACAGTATGGAATATTTTCTGTTATCGGTGTGGGCAGGTCGGGGTGATAACTCCTAGGTGTAGCCGTTGTAATCCGGAAAACCGAACATCGAACGTGATGTCGTCGGGGGAGTTGCGTTCGACACAAACACCCCAATTATCTCCACCGGAGAATCTGAGGCGCACATAGGAGACGGTAGTAATCTCCCGCCAGTTGAGAAGAGGGGGAACCGGGTTACGTTACTGGTAAAAAAAAATAGCTCTGAAATTAAACAAGATAATAGTATAAAAACGTCATTTGTCAAGCCATTACATGTTAGAATTAAGGAGTATTATAAAGCTAGAAGTAGAATCTTTAAAAATAATAAGGTTTATACCTCGAAATCTATTTTAAAAGCCAGAAACAGGTATAAGATTCGAAAAGAGATTCGAAGGAGTATTGCGGCTACAATAATAGATACTGCAGTCGATTTCCGGCCATATGCCAAAATAAACATCGCCGGCATAAACCTATTAGGCCTTTTGGATAGCGGTGCTAGTGTCAGCATCCTTGGGAAAAATAGCTTGGAGTTGGTGAAGCCTTTGGACTTAAAAATGCGTTATTGAGGAGAGTCAGAGCCCTTGGTGTTCACCGGTAGTCCTTATTCGGAAACCAGACAAAAACCGGTTGTGCCTCGACTCCCGTAAGGATAATGCTGTTACTCAGCCGGTTACAGGATACATATTTTATCAGCAGTGTCGACCTCAAGGATGCATTTTGGCAAATACCGCTGGAGACGCGGAGTAGAGAGAAAACTCCGTTTTCTGTGCCGGGGAGACCCTTATATCAGTTTACAGTCATGCCTTTTGGGTTGTTTTATGCAGCCCAAAGAATGTACAGACTAATGGACAAGGCGATCCCCTCAAGGCTAAAGGACCGCGTCTTCATTTATCTCGACGATCTTCTGATCATAGCTCCAGATTTCGAGACCCATGTTACCCTGTTGGATGAAGTGGCACAGTGCCTCAGGAAAGCAAATTTTAGCATCAACCTAAGTAAATCCAAATTTTGTTTGGGTTTCATAGTTGGTGGTGGGATGCTGAAGACCGATCCATCAAAGATTGAAGCGATTGTTGATTTCCCGATCCCCGAAAATCCGAGGCAGGTGCGGCGGTTACTTGGTCTAGCGGGGTGGTATCGGCGTTTCATCCAGAACTTTTCCAGCTTAACTGCACCAATTACGGACACTCTAAAGAAGAAAAATGGAAAATTTTGTATGATAGATGAGGCAATAAAAGCATTTAATAATTAAAAGAAGGCACTTACCACTGCTCCGGTGTTGACTCACCCAGATTTTTCGAGGCGATTCTTCATCCAGTGTGATGCCTCTTATTCCAAAAAAATGAAGATGGTGGAGAAGCGCCTATATCATACTTCTCACAGAAAATGAACGCTTGTTAGAAAAATAATAGTGTAACGGAGAAGGAATGTCTGGCAGCTGTTATGGCTGTACAGAAATTTAGGCCGTATGTTGAAGGGATGGAGTTTTCCATCATAACCGATCATTCTAGTTCACTGCCACCCACCGGGGATGAAGCTGTAGAGCATACCTGGAGGTTGTGGATCCCCTCAACTTTGACCGAGGACATAATTTCTCGCGCTCATGATCCTCCCCAGGCGTCTCACGGTGGTATTGCAAGAACGCTGTATCGAATTCGTCAATACTTTTATTGGCCAAACATGACCGTGCAAATTCGACGTTATGTGTCTGACTGTTCAGTTTGTAAACAGTGTAAATCGTCTAACAAAGTCCTCCGTCCACCAATATCGTCCAGTTAGAGTGCCGATAAACCATTTCAAAAAATTTACATTGATTTCTTGGGCCCATATCCTAGATCCACGGCTGGAAATTGTTATGTGTTCGTAGTTCTTGATCATCTGTCTAAATTTGTTTTGTTAAAAGCGTTTAGAAATGCCAGTAGCATACATGTCGTGAAATATCTCCGAAATGAAGTCTTTAGTGTGTTTGGAAGACAATTTCTGTCGCAGAATTTTAAAGATCTGCTGAAAACCTACGGCATAAGGCATTTCAAAACCGTATATTACGCTCCACAATCAAATGCGTCGGAGAGAGTCAACAGGACGCTAATCGCCGCAATTCGTTCCTGTCTAAAGGATGACCACCGTACATGGGACTGCCACCTAAGTGACATCGCATGTGCTCTAAGAAGCTCAGTGCATGCTTCAACTCATGTGTCCCCATGGGACAAATATGATGACACACGGCAGGAATTATATTCTGGCACAGAAGCTAAACGCGGTAGAAGACGGTGAATTACTGACTCTCTCACGACAGTCCCGTTTACAATGTTTGCGGAATAAAATTAAAGAAAATATAACTAAAGCTAATGAGAAAAGCGCGAAAACATACAACACACGTACTCGAAATGTGCAATTTGTACCGGGACAGGACGTATTCAGACGAAATTTCGCCCTAAGTGACTCCACAAAATACCTCTCTGCCAAACGTTCCCCCAAATTTATAAAATGCCGAGTAGTTAAACCAATCGGCAAAAACATGTATGAATTGGAAAACTTGGCTGGCAAAAAGGTAGGAGTTTTTCATGCGAAGGACATAAAACAATAAGGTTTCTACATACCCTTTTATATATGATGGATTTTTCAATATTATTCTTATGTATTATTTTTCAGTCAATTTTAATCATTTATTTATTTATTTTGTGATATATTTATTTATTTATTATTAATTTATTTATTTATTTAGTATTGTTCTCTTAATTTATTACCGATTGACCTTTTTTTATATATTTATAGTTTTGTCTTCATATATCTGTAGTCATTAATGCTATTTATCGATATAGTTTTAGGTAATTGAATTCAATTTTACTACCTATATTTTATTTCTTATTTACGTATTGTTTCAGTCATTTATGTTATTTATCGTCATAGATATAAGTAATTTAGTCATAAATGTTAATTTTTGTCTTATGTTAATTTATTATATCGTTATTATATGGTTATGTCCACTTAATGTTTAAGTTAGTCTATTTAATTTTGTGCTACACTCACCCACGTTTAAGAGATCCTTTTTGTTCGTCCTTCCATTAATCCAGTAAGTGATCGATGCGTACCTCGCACCTTAGGATGAAAAAGGCCCGGCTTGCCACAGCGTGGGTTCTTCACCACTTCCTCAAATCACAACGACCTGTCCTCTGTCCCCGTTGTCAATGATCTTCACCAGACTTTCCCCAGTCCAGACTTTTGTTGTGGTCGCAGTACAACGTTTCCTGCAAATAGAGGAAAAATGGATTAAAATCAGGAAAAAGTAATCGTGCCGAGAGTGGTGGATGACTTTTCCGCTGCGGAGGAATTATATATCTTCAATGTTGTGTAAACATTATCCCGCCGCAGTGGAAAATTCAACGGCCAGCACGAACAAAAATCCTTAACATGCTCCTATGGCTGATGTCTAGGGTATATGTTTTTAATTTTCCATGTCCTCTTGCCTTGTTTTTTTTATATTTGCTTTCGAAAATAAAATAAAATTAAATTATTGTTATAAAATAAGTAAAAGTCTTACCATAACGAATTCCCGGGACCACATTATGTTTTTTTCCCCTTTGTTTATGTATTTATTTTTTTTGGCTGTCAAACATCATTCAACTGGAGGTAAGAAAAAATGTAATAAACTTATGGAATATAGTACCCCAACAGTTTGATAGGCGTAGTTAAAAAGAATTTTAAAAAGAGCAGGACGTTAGGGTTTTTAAAAAGGGTAGCACGATCTGAGTAGCAGATGCTTAAAAAAACGGGAACGGAATGACCAAGCATTTTTTTTGGGAGAGCGGTAGGGGGACTAAAGGGGGCATTATTGGGCAGCTCGTACGAATAGCACGAATAATAGTTCAATCACAGCAGTCATTTAAGTGTGTAGAAGACAAGTCGCAGTATTTCGGATATAGAGTCATATATATATATGGTGAATTCAGTTTTTTTTTGGTTTTTATACCCTATCCTAAGGGTATATTAATTTTGACACATAGTTTGTAAAACCCCTTAATATTCGTCGTAGACCCATAAAAGTATATATATTTATGATCAGGACCAAATCCTAAGACTATTTAGCAATGTCCGTCCGTCCGTCCGTCCGTATCAACTTTTGAGGCCTTTAAAGTTATGCTAGGAGGCTGAAATTTGGAGCATATACTCCCTAGGGTCCCGAAATGGTAAAGTGTTAACAGTTTTTAAATCCGCCCACTGCCGCGCCCACAATTTAGAAAAAAACCGTTTTAAGGCTTAAGTTAGAGAGATAAAGTTGTAAAACCTTCACAAGATATGTAGGTACTGCCTACCTTTATAAATTTGTCATATAAAGTTTTTTTCCACGCCTACTTTTTGTGGGCGTTTTTTACTAAAAT
The DNA here is from genome assembly GCA_963576555.1 of Ferdinandea cuprea. Taxonomy (NCBI): domain Eukaryota; kingdom Metazoa; phylum Arthropoda; class Insecta; order Diptera; family Syrphidae; genus Ferdinandea; species Ferdinandea cuprea. Next base: position 18,887,836 of record OY754962.1, on the reverse strand, counting down.
GCTGTTTTCTTTGAAAATTTTCATAGAAATCGAAAAAAAATGTTTAATAATATATTTAGCCAATATTTTTTCCAATATATCGCCCATACAAAGTTTTTGGCCACGCCCACTTTTTGCGGGCGTTTTTTCAAAATAAATATTTTTTTTTCTATAAATTTCATAGAATGAAATAGAATGCTATCTATCATCTTCCTTATGAATTTTTTCTTTGGGGCACATAGGGATAAGGATAGGGTATCATACTGTTCGCCCCAAGCGGACTGTAGCCTTTCCTTATGTTTATACCCTATCCTAAGGGTATACTAATTTTGACACATAGTTTGTAACACCCCTTAATATTCGTCGTAGACCCATAAAAGTATATATATTTATGATCAGGACCAAATCCTAAGACTATTTAGCAATGTCCGTCCGTATCAACTTTTGAGGCCTTTAAAATTATGCTAGGAAGCTGAAATTTGAAACATATACTCCCTAGGGTTCCGAAATGGTAATGTGTTAAAATTTTCAGAATACGCCCACTGCCACGCCCACAATTTAGAAAAAACAGTTTTAAGGCTTAAGTTAGAGAGATATAGTTGTACAACCTTCACAAGATATGTCGATACTGCCCACCTTTATTAATTTGTCATATAAAGTTTTTTGCCACGCCTAATTTTTGTGGGCGTTTTTCACTAAAATGATGTTTTCTTCGAAAATTTTCATAGAAATCGAAAAAAAATGTTTAACAATATATTATGCCAATATTATTATCAATATATCGCCCATACAAAGTTTTTGGCCACGCCCACTTTTTGGGGCGTTTTTTGAAAGAAAAAATTTTTTTTTCTATAAATTTCATAGAATGAAATAAAATGCTATCCATCATCTTCCTAATGCTTTTTATACCCTATCCTAAGGGTATATTAATTTTGACACATAGTTTGTAAAACCCCTTAATATTCGTCGTAGACCCATAAAAGTATATATATTTATGATCAGGACCAAATCCTAAGACTATTTAGCAATGTCCGTCCGTCCGTCCGTCCGTCCGTCCGTATCAACTTTTGAGGCCTTTAAAGTTATGCTAGGAGGCTGAAATTTGGAGTATATACTCCCTAGGGTCCCGAAATGGTAAAGTGTTAAAATTTTTTAAATCCGCCCACTGCCACGCCCACAATTTAGAAAAAACCATTTTAAAGCTAAAGTTCGAGAGATGGAGTGTTACAACCTTCACAAGATATATAGGCACTGCCCTCCTTTATAAGTCTGTCATATAAGATTTTTGCCATGCCTACTTTTTGTGGGCTTTTTTACTAAAATGCTGTTTTGAGCGAAAATTTGCATAGAAACTGAAAAAAAATGTTTAACAAGATATTACAATATTTTTGGCTACGCCCACTTTTTGGGGGCGTTTTTTGAAAAAAAAAATTTTTTTTCAATAAATTTCATAGAATGAAATAAAATGCTATCCATCATCTTCCAAATGCTTTTTTTCTTTGGGGTACATAGGGATAAGGATAGGGTATCATACTGTTCGCCCCAAGCGGACTGTAGCCTTTCCTTATGTTTTTTTTTTATATTTATATCGCGTTTAGTGTACTATGTCCCCTATAGAGAGCTCGTTATAGGTAGGATTTTCGTGTTAAATGTATGATTTAGTTTATTTAGTTGCGTGACAGATGAAAAGGTGCCTGAAAAATACGAAAAACGATTTCGCGGTGAAACAAAATTTAAATAATTTTTTTTGTGTTGTGGTATTATATGTTAAATTTCCTTTTTTCTTGTAAGAAATTTTTTTGTAAAGTTTAAATTTAAATAATTAAGTAAAATTAAACGATCCACACAGGTGTCGTGATACAAAAAGAACGGTGTTGATTTTTTTGTTAAGGCCTTAAGGCATTATGGAGGCCTAATTTTATTTTCAGGGGGTGGACTAAGGTGCGCTAAAGCGCTTTCGGTAGATGGCTGGAGCTGTTCGAGGCATCCGCCTCTAAGGGGAAGTCCAAGGCCAAGGAGCTTCCAGGCTGGGTGGGTAATGGCCGCGCTGAATTCCACCTACAGCGCCCTCTCAATGTGGTAACGTCCGTCTGAATTATTTAAAAAAAAAGTAAATTTCGGCGCAATTTATGTTTTTGTGTATAGGTACCGTTGTTGTGCGAGGACAAGAACCCTCCCATTCCGGCGAGCTCGGTCGAGCAAAGCAAGCGTGCCACGCTCCTTGCACACAACACATCACTTTCCATCACTCTTTCATGTCCGGCATTCCCTTCCTCATCCGCTTTCCTGTCACTTCAAAAATCCAACAGCCCTAATTCCTACAAACCTGCCCTATCACAAATTTAACGTATATACAACGTATATTGTCCTTGTCTTGAGTCCTATGTTGTCCTGAGATATCAATTGTCTCTGTTGCCGTTGTCAGAAGGCTTATACGTCTTCATTTGATAAGTTCCTTAACAGATCAAATTGAATTGCGATGAGCACACTGACACCGGCATCAGAAACATTTGGTGCCTACTACTGTCCTGTTCCATTTACCGTTTATATTTCTTCCCCTCCCCCCTTATTTTAAATTTTACTTTCTGACTAAATTTCATTTTTTTCTTTTAATTCAATTGTCCCAATTCACGCTTTCAGTGTCCGTGTTAGATGTCGTTTGTCTACATATGTTGCACCAAAACGTGCTCTTTTTGTATTCTATTGTGTTACTTCTTCATCCCAAGTCTTCCAGCGAAGCCTTTTAGGCTGATTGGAATTGCGGGGATGGTTAGAAACGTAACGTAACGTCCTAGTTTGTCATTTTTACCCAAATTTACCACATTGAGAGAGATAAATTTCAAGCAGTCCGTCCGCAGTCTCGTTCTTCAGGATGCCGAAGCAGATCAAGTCATAAAAGCTAAAAACCAGATAACCACCGAAGATAGCAGCCTGAAACACCCCCGTTTTAAGCATACAAATATCAAACAAACCATTTTTTTTTAATTTCTTTAATTCCAAATTTTCTTTTGATTTTTTTTACATTCAAAATCTAGTTACTATTTATTTCAAGATTTTTTTTATTTAATATTTTTTTTTGCATTGTGTTTTAATTCTTTTTTATGTTTTTTTTTGTTTTGTCATCAATATACATATATACTTTACCAATAATTTTTTTTATTTATATATTTAACTCACTAGATTACGTAAATTGTTCTTGCATTTCTTTTCATTTATTTTCATTTACAGCCGAACATTACGATGGAAGTAATATGGCCACCCAAACCAATTTATAAAGTTTTTGGTTATATTTCTGTCGCAGTACATTTTGCAATATCTTTACCCTGCTTATTTAATTTCAACAAAATAAATAAACATCACGGTTTAATCGTAGCGATTGCATAACATATTCTGAAATATCTTGGCGGCAAAAACAACCCATTTAAGAACGTCAACCATGCAAATCTGTTGTCCCACATTGTAGTATTGTGTGTCATTTTAAATATATTTTTCAATATTTATAATTATTAATTAAATAATTAAATCATTTTTTATAATACTTAACCAACGCGGAATTTAATAATTTATACTTTGTTATAGAATAGATTCAAATTAGTCTACCTATAAAAATTTTATATTTAATCAAAATTTAAATTTTCTTAGGGATGCTAATAATTGTAGTCGTTACGCTATTTAACAGATTTTAGTGAAGTTTGGCACACATGTTAAGATTAATACCAATCGCATTTGGTGATTGGATATTCCAATTTTTCTAAAATTTGAAGGGTTTGATGTTGTACTGAGATACAATTCTTTTTAGTTAAATCTGAGCTTTTAATTTTACATAAAATATTATAACCTATCTGTACATATTCAATTTAATAAAAATAATTCCAAAAAATTGTTCATACGTTCTTGCGAATCTGAATTAAATATACTTCCGTTTTGTGTTTGCTCCTTCTTTTGAAGTACATATGATAAGCTGAATATTTGGACCCTATTTATTGAGTAGAAGTTTAAAAAGCAAAAAAAGGGGGAAAATAAAGACTTTATTTTGAAAGTAAATGTGTGAATAGAAATAAGACCAAATGTATTGTGTTTTTTCTTCCCTTTATATTTCATGTAAGAGGAAAGAGGGCAAGAAAATGGATCGCAGTTCTGATAGTTTATATAGGTAAAAATTTTCTTATTTTCTTTCTATTTCTATTTATTTGTATTATTTTGTAATACAATGCAAATAATAATTGAATTAACAATAATATAGATACATATATGTATGTGTACATGTTCATATAAAGATATGCTACCAAGAATTATATTCTCCTTCTTACCTACATCATTGAAAATGATTAAGGTTTATTGAAAATTTAGTATGTAATTTTTCGTAATAATTCGTTTTCTGCAAATTATTATATATATACATATATGATATTGTTCGATTGTTCATAGAGTTCTGTATTGCAAAATGTAACGAATTAGCCAAAACCAAAATGAAAATCATTTTTTCCAATCCTTCCCTGAAATAATTTTTTTTATTTACAGCAGAACATTACGATGGAAGTAATATGGCCACTCAAACCAATTTATAAAGTTTTTGGTAATATTTCTGCCGCAATGCATTTTGTAATATCTTTACCCTGCTTATTTAATTTGAACAAAATTAATAAACATCACGGAGAAAGGATTAATCGTAACGATTGCATAACATACTCAGAAATATGTTGGCGGCAAAAACAACCCATTTCAGAACGTCATCCATTCAAATCTGTTGTCCCACATTGTAGTATTGTGTACGTACTCTGCTGCTCGTTTAAGCAAACCATACGTAGCCATCAATATCTCAACTAATATTATATGTGGTCGCGAACAGAACATATGTACAAAAGTTTTCATATACAATGCTTTTAGCGTAGACATCGCCCATCGTACGGGTGTCAAGTCATTTAGCGAGTACTACAGGTTTCATGTACAATAGTATCTAGTTATTCTAGTGCCACCTCTTGCAGGTTTTTTATTCCCACATAAAAAAAACAACAGGAAAGGCCACAGTTCTCCCTGGGCTAACTGTACGTTACCCTATTCATATCCCAATATGCTGTTATTTTTTGGCGGACTTTGATTAGCTTTGGATAATTATTTTCCCAAATTATCAGAAAAACACAAAATAAAAACAAATACAAAAGTGAAACAAAATCGAAAATCAATATATTGACAACGGTTTTTTTCTTAAGCACCAACACCAGAATAACCAATTGTAGCTTTCAAACGATGTGTCAGCGTGATTAAAACGTACAGCTGTTGGGTTAAAGTGCACCATTTTTGTTGTTAAGTTAGGAGCAGTTGCTCAGTTGTTAAATTTCATTTCTGATGAAATTAAGATATGTTGTAAGTAAAAACACGTTAATGTTTTCTTTATTTAATTTTTACGCAGTGAAAAAATTGGCATAGACACTTGCACAGTGTTTTTTATGGAAGAGCGGAAATAAGTCTCTAACCCTTTGTCCGAATAATTTTTTTTTTGTTTTGAACTTGCAAGTTGTTTTCACATTTTTGTATCTTTAGTTTGGAGACATTCTTTTTCAGTTTTGTTTTATAATTGATATGTAAAGGGAATCTGAATTAAATATACTTCCGTTTTGTGTTTGCTCCTTCTTTTGAAGTACTTATGATAAGCTGAATATTTGGACCCTATTTAATGAGTAGAAGTTTAAAAAGCAAAAAAAGGGGGAAAATAAAGACTTTATTTTGAAAGTAAATATGTGAATAGAAATAAGACCAAATGTATTGTGTTTTTTTCTTCCCTTCATATTTCATGTAAGAGGAAAGAGGGCAAGAAAATGGAATCGCAGTTTAAGCAGTTTATATAGATTATAATTTTTTTATTTGCTCTCCATTTCTATTTATTTGTATTATTTTGTAATACAATGCAAATAATAATTGAATTAACAATAATATAGATACATATATGTATGTGTACATGTTCATATAAAGATATGCTACCAAGAATTATATTCTCCTTCTTACCTACATCATTGAAAATGATTTAAGTTTATTGAAAATTTAGTATGTAATTTTTCGTAATAATTCGTTTTCTGCAAATTATTATATATATATACATATATGCTATTGTTCGATTGTTCATAGAGTTCTGTATTGCAAAATGTAACGAATTAGCCAAAACCAAAATGAAAATCATTTTTTCCAATCCTTCCCTGAAATTATTTTTATACCCTATCCTAAGGGTATATTAATTTTGACACATAGTTTGTAACACCCCTTAATATTCGTCGTAGACCCATAAAAGTATATATATTTATGATCAGGACCAAATCCTAAGACTATTTAGCAATGTCCGTCCGTCCGTCCGTCCGTCCGTCCGTCCGTCCGTATCAACTTTTGAGGCCTTTAAAGTTATGCTAGGAGGCTGAAATTTGGAGCATATACTCCCTAGGGTCCCGAAATGGTAAAGTGTTAAAAGTTTTTAAATCCGCCCACTGCCACGCCCACAATTTAGAAAAAACCGTTTTAAGGCTTAAGTTAGAGAGATAAAGTTGTAAAACCTTCACAAGATATGTAGGTACTGCATACCTTTATAAATTTGTCATATAAAGTTTTTTACCACGCCTACTTTTTGTGGGCGTTTTTCACTAAAATGCTGTTTTCTTTGAAAATTTTCATAGAAATCGAAAAAAAATGTTTAACAATATATTTAGCCAATATTTTTTCCAATATATTGCCCATACAAAGTTTTTGGCCACGCCCACTTTTTGGGGGCGTTTTTTCAAAAAAATATTTTTTTTTCTTTAAATTTCATAGAATGAAATAAAATGCTATCCATAATCTTCCTAATGATTTTTTTCTTTGGGGTACATAGGGATAAGGATAGGGTATCATACTGTTCGCCCCCAGCGGACTGTAGCCTTTCCTTATGTTTTTTATTTACAGTAGAACATTACGATGGAAGTAATATGGCCACTCAAACCAATTTATAAAGTTTTTGGTAATATTTCTGCCGCAGTGCATTTTGCAATATCTTTACCCTGCTTATTTAATTTGAACAAAATTAATAAACATCACGGAGAAAGGATTAATCGTAACGATTGCATAACATACTCAGAAATATGTTGGCGGCAAAAACAACCCATTTCAGAACGTCATCCATGCAAATCTGTTGTCCCACGTTTAAGCAAACCATACGTAGCCATCAATATCTCAACTAATATTATATGTGGTCGCGAACAGAACATATGTACAAAAGTTTTCATATACAATGCTTTTAGCATAGACAACGCCCATCGTACGGGTGTCAAGTCATTTAGCGAGTACTACAGGTTTCATATACAATAGTATCTAGTTATTCTAATTCCGCCTCTTGCAGGTTTCCTATTCCTACATAAAAAAACAACAGGAAAGGCCACAGTTCTCCTTGGGCTAACAGTACGTTACCCTATTCATATCCCGATATGCTGTTATTTTTTGGCGGACTTTGATTAGCTTTGGATAATTATTTTCCCAAATTATCAGAAAAACACAAAATAAAAACAAATACAAAAGTGAAACAAAATCGAATATCAATATATTGACAAAGGTTATTTTCTTGAGCAGTGGATTCGCGGGAATTAAAATCCCAATACCAGAATAACCAATTGTTGCTTTCAAACGATGTGTCAGCGTGATTAACGCGTGCAGCTTTTGGCTGCTGTTAAGTTAGGAGTAGTTGCTCAGTTGTTGAATTTCATTATTGGCCGCCGCAGGTTTGTTTAATAATGTATCTTATTTCTGATGAATTTAAGATGTTTTGTAAATAAAAATACATTTATGATTTTTTTATTTAATTTTTACGCAGTGAAAAAAATTGTCATAGACACTTCCACAGTCTTTTTTATGGAAGACCGGAAATAGGTCTCTGGAATCTGAACAATTCGCGGGATAATTGTTTAATAAATATAAAAGAAACCTTTAATTGGTGTGGAATAATTTACCTCCTCTTGGAGATCTGAAACCAATTCAAAATGGTAAACATACAAAATAATCCAAATCAAATTCCCCCTTTGATCGGGTCAGATAACAACTCAAATACAGGTGGTATCAAAATTACCGACAATTAAACTGTATGGTGCGATTCCATTCAGATTTTGGGGTGAGGGATATTGCCGATAGCAGATCAAACAATTTCCTTTTTTTTTGCAATTGTGTCAGCAGTCTTTTCCATTGTGTTTTCGTGTTGGTGTTGTCTCCTGGTGTTTTGCTGTCTTGTATCGCTTTTCGCACTTCTGTTCTTTTGACCTTTATGGTGTTGTGTTTTATGTTGATATTGTTGTTGGTGATGCGAGTTTTAAATAAAATAATAAAATTACAAAGCATTCCACAGGCCAATAGAAAGTAACAATAACATTATTAATTAATAAATCTATTTCAAAATATTTCACGATATGTTTAATATAAATATTTATTTAAAAAAAAAATAATGGTCATACAAGGCATTCAGTCTCTACCTTTTCTTACAATTTTTCTACCACATGAGAAACTCCTCTGCTTTAACCTCTGCATGGGACAACCATCTAAGGACGGTGTAATGCTTTGCGAAGAGAGTTTTTTTTAAGAATTATTTACCTATGTGGGATACCTATGATTTCTGGGCGCCTTGTTGAGTTTTCATTCTAAAGGGCGTGTAAAATAACGGCGCTAGTTTATCTTTTTCCTTCTTTCCAATTTTGTGCAGATGTTGTCAGTTATCGTTAATTTCGATTGGCCAGTGCAATACTATGTGCAAAGATTGGTTGATTGGTGGGGTTATTTTCATTCTACTACTATACTATGTCCAACATAAATTGGCAGTACAGGGAAGATAGGGATGTTTGCCTCTCATTCGCACTCTTTTGTTTTCCGTAAAGTGCTATTCTAACAAAAGCTCTTACAAGGTTTTCATACTAAGGGTTTTAAATCAGCAAAAACCTCAAATTATATTATATTGGGTTACCATGCTTTTTTTAGATTGAAATTTTCATTTTAATTGTTTTATTTACAAAAAATAAAACAAATTTATCGTTATGTTATGATGTCAATTCTTTCCAAAAGAACACTCTTTCGCTGACGATGGGCAAGTTAAAAACTCAGTTTAATTTTTAAAACCGTATGCAGAGAAGACCTGCTAATTTTAGTGATGTTTGCATTGCGTCCCACCTTATGCAGTATTTTATCTAGCGTCGCAAGTTCGTTATTTGGGATAAACTGATGCACAATTTGCCTGATGGCACACTTATTGAAATAATCTATTATTTGATACCCTATCCTTATCCCTATAAGCCCCAAAGAAAAAAGCATTAAGAAGATAATGGATAGCATTTTATTTCATTCTATTAAATAACAAACAAAAATTATTTTTTAAAAACCGCCCCGAAAAGGTGGACATGCCCTAAATTTTGGCTAAATATCTTGTTAAACATTTTTTTTCGGTTTCTATGAAAATTTTTTTTTTAAGAATTATTTACCTATGTGGGATACCTATGATTTCTGGGCGCCTTGTTGAGTTTTCATTCTAAAGGGCGTGTAAAATAACGGCGCTAGTTTATCTTTTTCCTTCTTTCCAATTTTGTGCAGATGTTGTCAGTTATCGTTAATTTCGATTGGCCAGTGCAATACTATGTGCAAAGATTGGTTGATTGGTGGGGTTATTTTCATTCTACTACTATACTATGTCCAACATAAATTGGCAGTACAGGGAAGATAGGGATGTTTGCCTCTCATTCGCACTCTTTTGTTTTCCGTAAAGTGCTATTCTAACAAAAGCTCTTACAAGGTTTTCATACTAAGGGTTTTAAATCAGCAAAAACCTCAAATTATATTATATTGGGTTACCATGCTTTTTTTAGATTGAAATTTTCATTTTAATTGTTTTATTTACAAAAAATAAAACAAATTTATCGTTATGTTATGATGTCAATTCTTTCCAAAAGAACACTCTTTCGCTGACGATGGGCAAGTTAAAAACTCAGTTTAATTTTTAAAACCGTATGCAGAGAAGACCTGCTAATTTTAGTGATGTTTGCATTGCGTCCCACCTTATGCAGTATTTTATCTAGCGTCGCAAGTTCGTTATTTGGGATAAACTGATGCACAATTTGCCTGATGGCACACTTATTGAAATAATCTACTTTTCTTTTAAATCAGTTTGGTTTTTCTTCTTTGGTGTCGAACGAAACGCAAATAATATTTTTCCTTAAAGAAAGCAGATTACAATTTTGTTACTGCATTTTAATATATTCTCCACACATTAAAAGAAATTTCAAAGATCAACACAAGACCTCCACGATAACACTTATTATTAATAACTTTTTTTCAAAGCTCTAACACCTGAAGCTCCTCAATAGAAACCCAAAAAAAAAAACATAGGGAAAGGCTACAGTCCGCTTGGGTGAAAAGTTTGATACCCTATCCTTATCCCTATAAGCCCCAAAGAAAAAAGCATTAAGAAGATAATGGATAGCATTTTATTTCATTCTATTAAATAACAAACAAAAATTATTTTTTAAAAACCGCCCCGAAAAGGTAAACATGCCCTAAATTTTGGCTAAATATCTTGTTAAACATTTTTTTTCGGTTTCTATGAAAATTTTCGAAGAAAACAGCATTTTAGTGAAAAACGCCCACAAAAAGTAGGCGTGGCAAAAAAACTTTATGTGACAAACTTATAAAGGAGGGCAGTGCCTACGTATCTTCTAACGCTCTATCCCTCTTTTTTTCAAAATTGTGGGCGCATTCAAAAATTTGTTACACTTAACCATTTCGGAACCATAGGGAATATGTGGTCCAAATTTCAGCTTCCTAGCTTAATTTTAAAGGCCTAAAAATTGCGTACGGATGGAGGGACGGACGGACAGACATTGCTAAATAGCCTTAGAATTTGGTCCTGATCATAAATATATATAATTTTATGGGTCTACGACGAATATTAAAGGGGTGTCACAAACTGGGTCTACGAAGAATATTAAGGGGTGTTACAAGCTATGTGTCAAAATTAGTATACCCTTAGGATAGGGTATAAACATAAGGAAAGGCTACAGTCCGCTTGGGGCGAACAGTATGATACCCTATCCATATCCCTATATGATGGATAGCATTTCATTTCATTCTATTAAATTAAAAAAAAATTTTTTTTTTGAAATAAACGTCCCCAAAAAGTGGGCGGTCCGAAAAACTTTGTATGGGCGATATGTTGAAAAAAATATTGGCTAAATATCTTGTTAAACATTTTTTTTCGCTATGAAATTTTCGAAGAAAACAGCATTTTAGTGAAAAACGCCCACAAAAAGTCGCAAAAAACTTTATATAACAAACTTACAAAGGAGAGCAGTGTCTACATATCTTGTGAAATATATATACTTTAATGGGTCTAAGACGAATATTAAGGGGTGTTACAAGCTATGTGTCAAAATTAATATACCCACAAAAAGTAGCTGTGGCAAAAAAAACTTTATATTACAAACTTATAAAGGAGGGCAGTGCTTACATATCTTGTGAAGTTTATAACACTTCATCTCTCGAACTTTAGCTTTAAAATGGGTTTTTCTAAATTGTGGGCGTATTCCAAAAATTTGTACCCTTAACCATTTCAGAGCCCTAGGGAGCATGTGGTCCAAATTTCAGGTTCCTAGCTTAATTTTAAAGGCCTGAAAATTTCGTACGGACGGACTTACGGACATTGCTAAATAGTCTTAGGATTTGGTCCTTATCATAAATATATATACTTTTATAGGTCTACGACGAGTATTAAGAGGTGTTACAAACTATGTGTCAAAATTAGTATACCCTCAGGATAGGGTATAAAAAGCGTTAAGAAGGCGATGGATAGCATTTTATTTCATTCTATTATTATTGGGCGTTTTTTCCAAAAACATGATTTTTTTTGTTGGGTGGGTGGGTGTTACAAACTATGTGTCAAAATTAATATACAATTAATATACAAATTGTTTCCGATGGCGACACATGTATATTGCACTCAGCTGTGGAACGATTTCTAAAGGAAAACGGAATCATTTTTCATAAAACGACAACAGCACATAAAACTGGCAATTCTGATGTTGAAAGGCTGCATGGTACTTTAAACGAAACCTAAGAATTATGAATGTCAGCAAAGAAAGTTCCGAGTTAGACGAAAAGTTGTGTAATATTATTGCAATATACAATTCCACTATACATTCGACGACCAAGTTCAGACGTATTTGTAAAAACCTTACCAAGGAAAACATTGAAAGCATTGATTCATTATCAGAAAAATTTCAAAATGAAAAAAAAATTAGAATAAAGAACAGCAACAGGAACCAAAATAGAGCAACAAGTAAGAATCAATGTGTAGATATAGTACGAAGTAGGACAATCATCAATAAAAATCCAAATCCTGTTCCATTTACCGTTTATATTTCTTCCCCTCCCCCCTTATTTTTAATTTTACTTTTCTGACTAAATTTCATTTTTTCTTTTAATTCAATTGTCCCAATTCACGCTTTCAGTGTCCGTGTTAGATGTCGTTTGTCTACATATGTTGCACCAAAACGTGCTCTTTTTGTATTCTATTGTGTTACGTCTTCATCCCAAGTCTTCCAGCGAAGCCTTTTAGGCTGATTGGAATTGCGGGGATGGTTAGAAACGTAACGTAACGTCCTAGTTTGTCATTTTTACCCAAATTTACCACATTGAGAGAGATAAATTTCAAGCAGTCCGTCCGCAGTCTCGTTCTTCAGGATGCCGAAGCAGATCAAGTCATAAAAGCCAAAAACCAGATAACCACCGAAGATAGCAGCCTGAAACACCCCCGTTTTAAGCATACAAATATCAAACAAACCATTTTTTTTTAATTTCTTTAATTCCAAATTTTCTTTTGATTTTTTTTACATTCAAAATCTAGTTACTATTTATTTCAAGATTTTTTTTATTTAATATTTTTTTTTGCATTGTGTTTTAATTCTTTTTTATGTTTTTTTTTGTTTTGTCATCAATATACATATATACTTTACCAATAATTTTTTTTATTTATATATTTAACTCACTAGATTACGTAAATTGTTCTTGCATTTCTTTTCATTTATTTTCATTTACAGCCGAACATTACGATGGAAGTAATATGGCCACCCAAACCAATTTATAAAGTTTTTGGTTATATTTCTGTCGCAGTACATTTTGCAATATCTTTACCCTGCTTATTTAATTTCAACAAAATAAATAAACATCACGGTTTAATCGTAGCGATTGCATAACATATTCTGAAATATCTTGGCGGCAAAAACAACCCATTTAAGAACGTCAACCATGCAAATCTGTTGTCCCACATTGTAGTATTGTGTGTCATTTTAAATATATTTTTCAATATTTATAATTATTAATTAAATAATTAAATCATTTTTTATAATACTTAACCAACGCGGAATTTAATAATTTATACTTTGTTATAGAATAGATTCAAATTAGTCTACCTATAAAAATTTTATATTTAATCAAAATTTAAATTTTCTTAGGGATGCTAATAATTGTAGTCGTTACGCTATTTAACAGATTTTAGTGAAGTTTGGCACACATGTTAAGATTAATACTAATCGCATTTGGTGATTGGATATTCCAATTTTTCTAAAATTTGAAGGGTTTGATGTTGTACTGAGATACAATTCTTTTTAGTTAAATCTGAGCTTTTAATTTTACATAAAATATTATAACCTATCTGTACATATTCAATTTAATAAAAATAATTCCAAAAAATTGTTCATACGTTCTTGCGAATCTGAATTAAATATACTTCCGTTTTGTGTTTGCTCCTTCTTTTGAAGTACATATGATAAGCTGAATATTTGGACCCTATTTATTGAGTAGAAGTTTGAAAAGCAAAAAAAGGGGGAAAATAAAGACTTTATTTTGAAAGTAAATGTGTGAATAGAAATAAGACCAAATGTATTGTGTTTTTTCTTCCCTTTATATTTCATGTAAGAGGAAAGAGGGCAAGAAAATGGAATCGCAGTTTAAGCAGTTTATATAGATTATAATTTTTTTTATTGCTCTCCATTTCTATTTATTTGTATTATTTTGTAATACAATGCAAATAATAATTGAATTAACAATAATATAGATACATATATGTATGTGTACATGTTCATATAAAGATATGCTACCAAGAATTATATTCTCCTTCTTACCTACATCATTGAAAATGATTTAAGTTTATTGAAAATTTAGTATGTAATTTTTCGTAATAATTCGTTTTCTGCAAATTATTATATATATACATATATGCTATTGTTCGATTGTTCATAGAGTTCTGTATTGCAAAATGTAACGAATTAGCCAAAACCAAAATGAAAATCATTTTTTCCAATCCTTCCCTGAAATTATTTTTTTTATTTACAGCAGAACATTACGATGGAAGTAATATGGCCACTCAAACCAATTTATAAAGTTTTTGGTAATATTTCTGCCGCAGTGCATTTTGCAATATCTTTACCCTGCTTATTTAATTTGAACAAAATTAATAAACATCACGGAGAAAGGATTAATCGTAACGATTGCATAACATACTCAGAAATATGTTGGCGGCAAAAACAACCCATTTCAGAACGTCATCCATGCAAATCTGTTGTCCCACGTTTAAGCAAACCATACGTAGCCATCAATATCTCAACTAATATTATATGTGGTCGCGAACAGAACATATGTACAAAAGTTTTCATATACAATGCTTTTAGCATAGACAACGCCCATCGTACGGGTGTCAAGTCATTTAGCGAGTACTACAGGTTTCATATACAATAGTATCTAGTTATTCTAATTCCGCCTCTTGCAGGTTTCCTATTCCTACATAAAAAAACAACAGGAAAGGCCACAGTTCTCCTTGGGCTAACAGTACGTTACCCTATTCATATCCCGATATGCTGTTATTTTTTGGCGGACTTTGATTAGCTTTGGATAATTATTTTCCCAAATTATCAGAAAAACACAAAATAAAAACAAATACAAAAGTGAAACAAAATCGAATATCAATATATTGACAAAGGTTATTTTCTTGAGCAGTGGATTCGCGGGAATTAAAATCCCAATACCAGAATAACCAATTGTTGCTTTCAAACGATGTGTCAGCGTGATTAACGCGTGCAGCTTTTGGCTGCTGTTAAGTTAGGAGTAGTTGCTCAGTTGTTGAATTTCATTATTGGCCGCCGCAGGTTTGTTTAATAATGTATGTTATTTCTGATGAATTTAAGATGTTTTGTAAATAAAAATACATTTATGATTTTTTTATTTAATTTTTACGCAGTGAAAAAAATTGTCATAGACACTTCCACAGTCTTTTTTATGGAAGACCGGAAATAGGTCTCTGGAATCTGAACAATTCGCGGGATAATTGTTTAATAAATATAAAAGAAACCTTTAATTGGTGTGGAATAATTTACCTCCTCTTGGAGATCTGAAACCAATTCAAAATGGTAAACATACAAAATAATCCAAATCAAATTCCCCCTTTGATCGGGTCAGATAACAACTCAAATACAGGTGGTATCAAAATTACCGACAATTAAACTGTATGGTGCGATTCCATTCAGATTTTGGGGTGAGGGATATTGCCGATAGCAGATCAAACAATTTCCTTTTTTTTTGCAATTGTGTCAGCAGTCTTTTCCATTGTGTTTTCGTGTTGGTGTTGTCTCCTGGTGTTTTGCTGTCTTGTATCGCTTTTCGCACTTCTGTTCTTTTGACCTTTATGGTGTTGTGTTTTATGTTGATATTGTTGTTGGTGATGCGAGTTTTAAAGAAAATAATAAAATTACAAAGCATTCCACAGGCCAATAGAAAGTAACAATAACATTATTAATTAATAAATCTATTTCAAAATATTTCACGATATGTTTAATATAAATATTTATTTAAAAAAAAAATAATGGTCATACAAGGCATTCAGTCTCTACCTTTTCTTACAATTTTTCTACCACATGAGAAACTCCTCTGCTTTAACCTCTGCATGGGACAACCATCTAAGGACGGTGTAATGCTTTGCGAAGAGAGTTTTTTTTAAGAATTATTTACCTATGTGGGATACCTATGATTTCTGGGCGCCTTGTTGAGTTTTCATTCTAAAGGGCGTGTAAAATAACGGCGCTAGTTTATCTTTTTCCTTCTTTCCAATTTTGTGCAGATGTTGTCAGTTATCGTTAATTTCGATTGGCCAGTGCAATACTATGTGCAAAGATTGGTTGATTGGTGGGGTTATTTTCATTCTACTACTATACTATGTCCAACATAAATTGGCAGTACAGGGAAGATAGGGATGTTTGCCTCTCATTCGCACTCTTTTGTTTTCCGTAAAGTGCTATTCTAACAAAAGCTCTTACAAGGTTTTCATACTAAGGGTTTTAAATCAGCAAAAACCTCAAATTATATTATATTGGGTTACCATGCTTTTTTTAGATTGAAATTTTCATTTTAATTGTTTTATTTACAAAAAATAAAACAAATTTATCGTTATGTTATGATGTCAATTCTTTCCAAAAGAACACTCTTTCGTTGACGATGGGCAAGTTAAAAACTCAGTTTAATTTTTAAAACCGTATGCAGAGAAGACCTGCTAATTTTAGTGATGTTTGCATTGCGTCCCACCTTATGCAGTATTTTATCTAGCGTCGCAAGTTCGTTATTTGGGATAAACTGATGCACAATTTGCCTGATGGCACACTTATTGAAATAATCTATTATTTGATACCCTATCCTTATCCCTATAAGCCCCAAAGAAAAAAGCATTAAGAAGATAATGGATAGCATTTTATTTCATTCTATTAAATAACAAACAAAAATTATTTTTTAAAAACCGCCCCGAAAAGGTGGACATGCCCTAAATTTTGGCTAAATATCTTGTTAAACATTTTTTTTCGGTTTCTATGAAAATTTTTTTTTTAAGAATTATTTACCTATGTGGGATACCTATGATTTCTGGGCGCCTTGTTGAGTTTTCATTCTAAAGGGCGTGTAAAATAACGGCGCTAGTTTATCTTTTTCCTTCTTTCCAATTTTGTGCAGATGTTGTCAGTTATCGTTAATTTCGATTGGCCAGTGCAATACTATGTGCAAAGATTGGTTGATTGGTGGGGTTATTTTCATTCTACTACTATACTATGTCCAACATAAATTGGCAGTACAGGGAAGATAGGGATGTTTGCTTCTCATTCGCACTCTTTTTTTTCCGTAAAGTGCTATTCTAACAAAAGCTCTTACAAGGTTTTCATACTAAGGGTTTTAAATCAGCAAAAACCTCAAATTATATTATATTGGGTTACCATGCTTTTTTTAGATTGAAATTTTCATTTTAATTGTTTTATTTACAAAAAATAAAACAAATTTATCGTTATGTTATGATGTCAATTCTTTCCAAAAGAACACTCTTTCGCTGACGATGGGCAAGTTAAAAACTCAGTTTAATTTTTAAAACCGTATGCAGAGAAGACCTGCTAATTTTAGTGATGTTTGCATTGCGTCCCACCTTATGCAGTATTTTATCTAGCGTCGCAAGTTCGTTATTTGGGATAAACTGATGCACAATTTGCCTGATGGCACACTTATTGAAATAATCTACTTTTCTTTTAAATCAGTTTGGTTTTTCTTCTTTGGTGTCGAACGAAACGCAAATAATATTTTTCCTTAAAGAAAGCAGATTACAATTTTGTTACTGCATTTTAATATATTCTTCACACATTAAAAGAAATTTCAAAGATCAACACAAGACCTCCACGATAACACTTATTATTAATAACTTTTTTTCAAAGCTCTAACACCTGAAGCTCCTCAATAGAAACCCAAAAAAAAAAACATAGGGAAAGGCTACAGTCCGCTTGGGTGAAAAGTTTGATACCCTATCCTTATCCCTATAAGCCCCAAAGAAAAAAGCATTAAAAAGATAATGGATAGCATTTTATTTCATTCTATTAAATAACAAACAAAAATTATTTTTTAAAAACCGCCCCGAAAAGGTGGACATGCCCTAAATTTTGGCTAAATATCTTGTTAAACATTTTTTTTCGGTTTCTATGAAAATTTTCGAAGAAAACAGCATTTTAGTGAAAAACGCCCACAAAAAGTAGGCGTGGCAAAAAAACTTTATGTGACAAACTTATAAAGGAGGGCAGTGCCTACGTATCTTCTAACGCTCTATCCCTCTTTTTTTCAAAATTGTGGGCGCATTCAAAAATTTGTTACACTTAACCATTTCGGAACCATAGGGAATATGTGGTCCAAATTTCAGCTTCCTAGCTTAATTTTAAAGGCCTAAAAATTGCGTACGGATGGAGGGACGGACGGACAGACATTGCTAAATAGCCTTAGAATTTGGTCCTGATCATAAATATATATAATTTTATGGGTCTACGACGAATATTAAAGGGGTGTCACAAACTGGGTCTACGAAGAATATTAAGGGGTGTTACAAGCTATGTGTCAAAATTAGTATACCCTTAGGATAGGGTATAAACATAAGGAAAGGCTACAGTCCGCTTGGGGCGAACAGTATGATACCCTATCCATATCCCTATATGATGGATAGCATTTCATTTCATTCTATTAAATTAAAAAAAATTTTTTTTTTTGAAATAAACGTCCCCAAAAAGTGGGCGGTCCGAAAAACTTTGTATGGGCGATATGTTGAAAAAAATATTGGCTAAATATCTTGTTAAACATTTTTTTTCGCTATGAAATTTTCGAAGAAAACAGCATTTTAGTGAAAAACGCCCACAAAAAGTCGCAAAAAACTTTATATAACAAACTTACAAAGGAGAGCAGTGTCTACATATCTTGTGAAATATATATACTTTAATGGGTCTAAGACGAATATTAAGGGGTGTTACAAGCTATGTGTCAAAATTAATATACCCACAAAAAGTAGCTGTGGCAAAAAAAACTTTATATTACAAACTTATAAAGGAGGGCAGTGCTTACATATCTTCTGAAGTTTATAACACTTCATCTCTCGAACTTTAGCTTTAAAATGGGTTTTTCTAAATTGTGGGCGTATTCCAAAAATTTGTACCCTTAACCATTTCAGAGCCCTAGGGAGCATGTGGTCCAAATTTCAGGTTCCTAGCTTAATTTTAAAGGCCTGAAAATTTCGTACGGACGGACTTACGGACATTGCTAAATAGTCTTAGGATTTGGTCCTTATCATAAATATATATACTTTTATAGGTCTACGACGAGTATTAAGAGGTGTTACAAACTATGTGTCAAAATTAGTATACCCTTAGGATAGGGTATAAAAAGCGTTAAGAAGGCGATGGATAGCATTTTATTTCATTCTATTATTATTGGGCGTTTTTTCCAAAAACATGATTTTTTTTGTTGGGTGGGTGGGTGTTACAAACTATGTGTCAAAATTAATATACAATTAATATACAAATTGTTTCCGATGGCGACACATGTATATTGCACTCAGCTGTGGAACGATTTCTAAAGGAAAACGGAATCATTTTTCATAAAACGACAACAGCACATAAAACTGGCAATTCTGATGTTGAAAGGCTGCATGGTACTTTAAACGAAACCTAAGAATTATGAATGTCAGCAAAGAAAGTTCCGAGTTAGACGAAAAGTTGTGTAATATTATTGCAATATACAATTCCACTATACATTCGACGACCAAGTTCAGACGTATTTGTAAAAACCTTACCAAGGAAAACATTGAAAGCATTGATTCATTATCAGAAAAATTTCAAAATGAAAAAGAAATTAGAATAAAGAACTGCAACAGGAACCAAAATAGAGCAACAAGTAAGAATCAATGTGTAGATATAGTACGAAGTAGGACAATCATCAATAAAAATCCAAATCCTGTTCCATTTACCGTTTATATTTCTTCCCCTCCCCCCTTATTTTTAATTTTACTTTTCTGACTAAATTTCATTTTTTCTTTTAATTCAATTGTCCCAATTCACGCTTTCAGTGTCCGTGTTAGATTCGTTTGTCTACATATGTTGCACCAAAACGTGCTCTTTTTGTATTCTATTGTGTTACGTCTTCATCCCAAGTCTTCCAGCGAAGCCTTTTAGGCTGATTGGAATTGCGGGGATGGTTAGAAACGTAACGTAACGTCCTAGTTTGTCATTTTTACCCAAATTTACCACATTGAGAGAGATAAATTTCAAGCAGTCCGTCCGCAGTCTCGTTCTTCAGGATGCCGAAGCAGATCAAGTCATAAAAGTTAAAAACCAGATAACCACCGAAGATAGCAGCCTGAAACACCCCCGTTTTAAGCATACAAATATCAAACAAACCATTTTTTTTTAATTTCTTTAATTCCAAATTTTCTTTTGATTTTTTTTACATTCAAAATCTAGTTACTATTTATTTCAAGATTTTTTTTATTTAATATTTTTTTTTGCATTGTGTTTTAATTCTTTTTTATGTTTTTTTTTGTTTTGTCATCAATATACATATATACTTTACCAATAATTTTTTTTATTTATATATTTAACTCACTAGATTACGTAAATTGTTCTTGTATTTCTTTTCATTTATTTTCATTTACAGCCGAACATTACGATGGAAGTAATATAGCCACCCAAACCAATTTATAAAGTTTTTGGTTATATTTCTGTCGCAGTACATTTTGCAATATCTTTACCCTGCTTATTTAATTTCAACAAAATAAATAAACATCACGGTTTAATCGTAGCGATTGCATAACATATTCTGAAATATCTTGGCGGCAAAAACAACCCATTTAAGAACGTCAACCATGCAAATCTGTTGTCCCACATTGTAGTATTGTGTGTCATTTTAAATATATTTTTCAATATTTATAATTATTAATTAAATAATTAAATCATTTTTTATAATACTTAACCAACGCGGAATTTAATAATTTATACTTTGTTATAGAATAGATTCAAATTAGTCTACCTATAAAAATTTTATATTTAATCAAAATTTAAATTTTCTTAGGGATGCTAATAATTGTAGTCGTTACGCTATTTAACAGATTTTAGTGAAGTTTGGCACACATGTTAAGATTAATACTAATCGCATTTGGTGATTGGATATTCCAATTTTTCTAAAATTTGAAGGGTTTGATGTTGTACTGAGATACAATTCTTTTTAGTTAAATCTGAGCTTTTAATTTTACATAAAATATTATAACCTATCTGTACATATTCAATTTAATAAAAATAATTCCAAAAAATTGTTCATACGTTCTTGCGAATCTGAATTAAATATACTTCCGTTTTGTGTTTGCTCCTTCTTTTGAAGTACATATGATAAGCTGAATATTTGGACCCTATTTATTGAGTAGAAGTTTAAAAAGCAAAAAAAGGGGGAAAATAAAGACTTTATTTTGAAAGTAAATGTGTGAATAGAAATAAGACCAAATGTATTGTGTTTTTTCTTCCCTTTATATTTCATGTAAGAGGAAAGAGGGCAAGAAAATGGAATCGCAGTTTAAGCAGTTTATATAGATTATAATTTTTTTATTTGCTCTCCATTTCTATTTATTTGTATTATTTTGTAATACAATGCAAATAATAATTGAATTAACAATAATATAGATACATATATGTATGTGTACATGTTCATATAAAGATATGCTACCAAGAATTATATTCTCCTTCTTACCTACATCATTGAAAATGATTTAAGTTTATTGAAAATTTAGTATGTAATTTTTCGTAATAATTCGTTTTCTGCAAATTATTATATATATACATATATGCTATTGTTCGATTGTTCATAGAGTTCTGTATTGCAAAATGTAACGAATTAGCCAAAACCAAAATGAAAATCATTTTTTCCAATCCTTCCCTGAAATTATTTTTTTTATTTACAGCAGAACATTACGATGGAAGTAATATGGCCACTCAAACCAATTTATAACGTTTTTGGTAATATTTCTGCCGCAGTGCATTTTGCAATATCTTTACCCTGCTTATTTAATTTGAACAAAATTAATAAACATCACGGAGAAAGGATTAATCGTAACGATTGCATAACATACTCAGAAATATGTTGGCGGCAAAAACAACCCATTTCAGAACGTCATCCATGCAAATCTGTTGTCCCACGTTTAAGCAAACCATACGTAGCCATCAATATCTCAACTAATATTATATGTGGTCGCGAACAGAACATATGTACAAAAGTTTTCATATACAATGCTTTTAGCATAGACAACGCCCATCGTACGGGTGTCAAGTCATTTAGCGAGTACTACAGGTTTCATATACAATAGTATCTAGTTATTCTAATTCCGCCTCTTGCAGGTTTCCTATTCCTACATAAAAAAACAACAGGAAAGGCCACAGTTCTCCTTGGGCTAACAGTACGTTACCCTATTCATATCCCGATATGCTGTTATTTTTTGGCGGACTTTGATTAGCTTTGGATAATTATTTTCCCAAATTATCAGAAAAACACAAACTAAAAACAAATACAAAAGTAAAACAAAATCGAATATCAATATATTGACAAAGGTTATTTTCTTAAGCAGTGGATTCGCGGGAATTAAAATCCCAATACCAGAATAACCAATTGTAGCTTTCAAACGATGTGTCAGCGTGATTAAAACGTACAGCTGTTGGGTTAAAGTGCACCATTTTTGTTGTTAAGTTAGGAGCAGTTGCTCAGTTGTTAAATTTCATTTCTGATGAAATTAAGATATGTTGTAAGTAAAAACACGTTAATGTTTTCTTTATTTAATTTTTACGCAGTGAAAAAATTGGCATAGACACTTGCACAGTGTTTTTTATGGAAGAGCGGAAATAAGTCTCTAACCCTTTGTCCGAATAATTTTTTTTTTGTTTTGAACTTGCAAGTTGTTTTCACATTTTTGTATCTTTAGTTTGGAGACATTCTTTTTCAGTTTTGTTTTATAATTGATATGTAAAGGGAATCTGAATTAAATATACTTCCGTTTTGTGTTTGCTCCTTCTTTTGAAGTACTTATGATAAGCTGAATATTTGGACCCTATTTAATGAGTAGAAGTTTAAAAAGCAAAAAAAGGGGGAAAATAAAGACTTTATTTTGAAAGTAAATATGTGAATAGAAATAAGACCAAATGTATTGTGTTTTTTTCTTCCCTTCATATTTCATGTAAGAGGAAAGAGGGCAAGAAAATGGAATCGCAGTTTAAGCAGTTTATATAAATTATAATTTTTTTATTTGCTTTCCATTTCTATTTATTTGTATTATTTTGTAATACAATGCAAATAATAATTGAATTAACAATAATATAGATACATATATGTATGTGTACATGTTCATATAAAGATATGCTACCAAGAATTATATTCTCCTTCTTCCTACATCATTGAAAATGATTTAAGTTTATTGAAAATTTAGTATGTAATTTTTCGTAATAATTCGTTTTCTGCAAATTATTATATATATACATATATGCTATTGTTCGATTGTTCATAGAGTTCTGTATTGCAAAATGTAACGAATTAGCCA
This sequence comes from Ferdinandea cuprea, assembly GCA_963576555.1. Lineage (NCBI taxonomy): Eukaryota > Metazoa > Arthropoda > Insecta > Diptera > Syrphidae > Ferdinandea > Ferdinandea cuprea. The sequence goes on along the minus strand of OY754962.1, from coordinate 18,864,420 downwards.
AAACCAAAATGAAAATCATTTTTTCCAATCCTTCCCTGAAATTATTTTTTTTATTTACAGCAGAACATTACGATGGAAGTAATATGGCCACTCAAACCAATTTATAACGTTTTTGGTAATATTTCTGCCGCAGTGCATTTTGCAATATCTTTACCCTGCTTATTTAATTTGAACAAAATTAATAAACATCACGGAGAAAGGATTAATCGTAACGATTGCATAACATACTCAGAAATATGTTGGCGGCAAAAACAACCCATTTCAGAACGTCATCCATGCAAATCTGTTGTCCCACGTTTAAGCAAACCATACGTAGCCATCAATATCTCAACTAATATTATATGTGGTCGCGAACAGAACATATGTACAAAAGTTTTCATATACAATGCTTTTAGCATAGACAACGCCCATCGTACGGGTGTCAAGTCATTTAGCGAGTACTACAGGTTTCATATACAATAGTATCTAGTTATTCTAATTCCGCCTCTTGCAGGTTTCCTATTCCTACATAAAAAAACAACAGGAAAGGCCACAGTTCTCCTTGGGCTAACAGTACGTTACCCTATTCATATCCCGATATGCTGTTATTTTTTGGCGGACTTTGATTAGCTTTGGATAATTATTTTCCCAAATTATCAGAAAAACACAAAATAAAAACAAATACAAAAGTGAAACAAAATCGAATATCAATATATTGACAAAGGTTATTTTCTTAAGCAGTGGATTCGCGGGAATTAAAATCCCAATACCAGAATAACCAATTGTAGCTTTCAAACGATGTGTCAGCGTGATTAACGCGTGCAGCTTTTGGCTGCTGTTAAGTTAGGAGTAGTTGCTCAGTTGTTGAATTTCATTATTGGCCGCCGCAGGTTTGTTTAATAATGTATCTTATTTCTGATGAATTTAAGATGTTTTGTAAATAAAAATACATTTATGATTTTTTTATTTAATTTTTACGCAGTGAAAAAAATTGTCATAGACACTTCCACAGTCTTTTTTATGGAAGACCGGAAATAGGTCTCTGGAATCTGAACAATTCGCGGGATAATTGTTTAATAAATATAAAAGAAACCTTTAATTGGTGTGGAATAATTTACCTCCTCTTGGAGATCTGAAACCAATTCAAAATGGTAGACATACAAAATAATCCAAATCAAATTCCCCCTTTGATCGGGTCAGATAACAACTCAAATACAGGTGGTATCAAAATTACCGACAATTAAACTGTATGGTGCGATTCCATTCAGATTTTGGGGTGAGGGATATTGCCGATAGCAGATCAAACAATTTCCTTTTTTTTTTGCAATTGTGTCAGCAGTCTTTTCCATTGTGTTTTCGTGTTGGTGTTGTCTCCTGGTGTTTTGCTGTCTTGTGTCGCTTTTCGCACTTCTGTTCTTTTGACCTTTATGGTGTTGTGTTTTATGTTGATATTGTTGTTGGTGATGCGAGTTTTAAATAAAATAATAAAATTACAAAGCATTCCACAGGCCAATAGAAAGTAACAATAACATTATTAATTAATAAATCTATTTCAAAATATTTCACGATATGTTTAATATAAATATTTATTTAAAAAAAAAATAATGGTCATACAAGGCATTCAGTCTCTACCTTTTCTTACAATTTTTCTACCTCATGAGAAACTCCTCTGCTTTAACCTCTGCATGGGACAACCATCTAAGGACGGTGTAATGCTTTGCGAAGAGAGTTTTTTTAAGAATTATTTACCTATGTGGGATACCTATGATTTCTGGGCGCCTTGTTGAGTTTTCATTCTAAAGGGCGTGTAAAATAACGGCGCTAGTTTATCTTTTTCCTTCTTTCCAATTTTGTGCAGATGTTGTCAGTTATCGTTAATTTCGATTGGCCAGTGCAATACTATGTGCAAAGATTGGTTGATTGGTGGGGTTATTTTCATTCTACTACTATACTATGTCCAACATAAATTGGCAGTACAGGGAAGATAGGGATGTTTGCCTCTCATTCGCACTCTTTTGTTTTCCGTAAAGTGCTATTCTAACAAAAGCTCTTACAAGGTTTTCATACTAAGGGTTTTAAATCAGCAAAAACCTCAAATTATATTATATTGGGTTACCATGCTTTTTTTAGATTGAAATTTTCATTTTAATTGTTTTATTTACAAAAAATAAAACAAATTTATCGTTATGTTATGATGTCAATTCTTTCCAAAAGAACACTCTTTCGCTGACGATGGGCAAGTTAAAAACTCAGTTTAATTTTTAAAACCGTATGCAGAGAAGACCTGCTAATTTTAGTGATGTTTGCATTGCGTCCCACCTTATGCAGTATTTTATCTAGCGTCGCAAGTTCGTTATTTGGGATAAACTGATGCAAAATTTGCCTGATGGCACACTTATTGAAATAATCTACTTTTCTTTTAAATCAGTTTGGTTTTTCTTCTTTGGTGTCGAACGAAACGCAAATAATATTTTTCCTTAAAGAAAGCAGATTACAATTTTGTTACTGCATTTTAATATATTCTCCACACATTAAAAGAAATTTCAAAGATCAACACAAGACCTCCACGATAACACTTATTATTAATAACTTTTTTTCAAAGCTCTAACACCTGAAGCTCCTCAATAGAAACCCAAAAAAAAAAACATAGGGAAAGGCTACAGTCCGCTTGGGTGAAAAGTTTGATACCCTATCCTTATCCCTATAAGCCCCAAAGAAAAAAGCATTAAGAAGATAATGGATAGCATTTTATTTCATTCTATTAAATAACAAACAAAAATTATTTTTTAAAAACCGCCCCGAAAAGGTAAACATGCCCTAAATTTTGGCTAAATATCTTGTTAAACATTTTTTTTCGGTTTCTATGAAAATTTTCGAAGAAAACAGCATTTTAGTGAAAAACGCCCACAAAAAGTAGGCGTGGCAAAAAAACTTTATGTGAAAAACTTATAAAGGAGGGCAGTGCCTACGTATCTTCTAACGCTCTATCCCTCTTTTTTTCAAAATTGTGGGCGCATTCAAAAATTTGTTACACTTAACCATTTCGGAACCATAGGGAATATGTGGTCCAAATTTCAGCTTCCTAGCTTAATTTTAAAGGCCTAAAAATTGCGTACGGATGGAGGGACGGACGGACAGACATTGCTAAATAGCCTTAGAATTTGGTCCTGATCATAAATATATATAATTTTATGGGTCTACGACGAATATTAAAGGGGTGTCACAAACTGGGTCTACGAAGAATATTAAGGGGTGTTACAAGCTATGTGTCAAAATTAGTATACCCTTAGGATAGGGTATAAACATAAGGAAAGGCTACAGTCCGCTTGGGGCGAACAGTATGATACCCTATCCATATCCCTATATGATGGATAGCATTTCATTTCATTCTATTAAATTAAAAAAAAATTTTTTTTTTGAAATAAACGTCCCCAAAAAGTGGGCGGTCCGAAAAACTTTGTATGGGCGATATGTTGAAAAAAATATTGGCTAAATATCTTGTTAAACATTTTTTTTCGCTATGAAATTTTCGAAGAAAACAGAATTTTAGTGAAAAAAGTCGCAAAAAACTTTATATAACAAACTTACAAAGGAGAGCAGTGTCTACATATCTTGTGAAATATATATACTTTAATGGGTCTAAGACGAATATTAAGGGGTGTTACAAGCTATGTGTCAAAATTAATATACCCACAAAAACTAGCTGTGGCAAAAAAACTTTATATTACAAACTTATAAAGGAGGGCAGTGCTTACATATCTTGTGAAGTTTATAACACTTCATCTAGGGAGCATGTGGTCCAAATTTCAGGTTCCTAGCTTAATTTTAAAGGCCTGAAAATTTCGTACGGACGGACTTACGGACATTGCTAAATAGTCTTAGGATTTGGTCCTTATCATAAATATATATACTTTTATAGGTCTACGACGAGTATTAAGAGGTGTTACAAACTATGTGTCAAAATTAGTATACCCTTAGGATAGGGTATAAAAAGCGTTAAGAAGGCGATGGATAGCATTTTATTTCATTCTATTATTATTGGGCGTTTTTTCCAAAAACATGATTTTTTTTGTTGGGTGGGTGGGTGTTACAAACTATGTGTCAAAATTAATATACAATTAATATACAAATTGTTTCCGATGGCGACACATGTATATTGCACTCAGCTGTGGAACGATTTCTAAAGGAAAACGGAATCATTTTTCATAAAACGACAACAGCACATAAAACTGGCAATTCTGATGTTGAAAGGCTGCATGGTACTTTAAACGAAACCTAAGAATTATGAATGTCAGCAAAGAAAGTTCCGAGTTAGACGAAAAGTTGTGTAATATTATTGCAATATACAATTCCACTATACATTCGACGACCAAGTTCAGACGTATTTGTAAAAACCTTACCAAGGAAAACATTGAAAGCATTGATTCATTATCAGAAAAATTTCAAAATGAAAAAGAAATTAGAATAAAGAACAGCAACAGGAACCAAAATAGAGCAACAAGTAAGAATCAATGTGTAGATATAGTACGAAGTAGGACAATCATCAATAAAAATCCAAAATACAAAAGATTAAAAGATTCGTCTTAGACCCATTAAAGTATATATATTTCACAAGATATGTAGACACTGCTCTCCTTTGTAAGTTTGTTATATAAAGTTTTTTGCGACTTTTTGTGGGCGTTTTTCACTAAAATGCTGTTTTCTTCGAAAATTTCATAGCGAAAAAAAATGTTTAACAAGATATTTAGCCAATATTTTTTTCAACATATCGCCCATACAAAGTTTTTCGCCGCGCCCACGTTTTGGGGACGTTTTTACCAAAAATAGATTTTTTTGTTAATTTAATGAATGAATGAGATGAAATGCTATCCATCATATAGGGATATGGATAGGGTATCATACTGTTCTCCCCAAGCGGACTATAGTCTTTCCTTATGTTTATACCCTATCCTAAGGGTATAATAATGCCCACGCCCACTTGTTGGGGGAGTTTTATCAAAAAATATATATATTTTTTTAAATTTAATAGAATGAAATAAAATGCTATCCATCATCTTCTTAATGCTTTTTTCTTTGGGGCATATAGGGATATGGATAGAGTATCATACTGTTGGATCGCCCATACAAAGCTTTTGGCCACGCCCACTTTTTGGGGGCGTTTTTTCAAAAAATATTTTTTTTTCTATAAATTTCATAGAATGAAATAAAATGCTATCTATCATCTTCCTTATGAATTTTTTCTTTGGGGTACATAGGGATAAGGATAGGGTATCTTACTGTTCGCCCCAAGCGGACTGTAGCCTTTCCTTTTGTTTTTTTATAAGGTTTATGGGCTTTTCGGTGATATAAATGTGACGAGTTTCATCTTCTATCGCACTGTAAAACGTAACTTCGTTATTATTATTACTCGGTACTAAAACTTGAGAAATTACTTTTTCGCCATATCATATGTTATTCGTAGATTCTTCGTTATTGAAGATGTCTAATAAACTAACTTCATCGTTAGCCTTTGAGATATCTTGAGTTTCGTATAGCCCATCTGCTACGCAATTTTCTTTCCCTTTAAGGTACTCGATATCGAAATCATATTCGTTGAGCATGATTTTCCAATGTTGGAGGTTCATGTTTGGCTCTTTTATCCCATTTAGCCATACAAGGTGTTTGTGTTTGTTTAGCCATATAAATAAGACGTGAAATATTTCACAGACCATACGACCGCAAGGAGCTCCTTTTCTATGAATAATTTAGCTCGTGTTTGTTAAGCATTCGAGAAGCACAACAACAACAACAACAACAACAACAACAACAACAACAACAACAACAACAACAACAACAACAACAACAACAACAACAACAACAACAACAACAACAACAACAACAACAACAACAACAACAACAACAACAACAACAACAACAACAACAACAACAACAACAACAACAACAACAACAACAACAACAACAACAACAACAACAACAACAACAACAACAACAACAACAACAACAACAACAACAACAACAACAACAACAACAACAACAACAACAACAACAACAACAACAACAACAACAACAACAACAACAACAACAACAACAACAACAACAACAACAACAACAACAACAACAACAACAACAACAACAACAACAACAACAACAACAACAACAACAACAACAACAACAACAACAACAACAACAACAACAACAACAACAACAACAACAACAACAACAACAACAACAACAACAACAACAACAACAACAACAACAACAACAACAACAACAACAACAACAACAACAACAACAACAACAACAACAACAACAACAACAACAACAACAACAACAACAACAACAACAACAACAACAACAACAACAACAACAACAACAACAACAACAACAACAACAACAACAACAACAACAACAACAACAACAACAACAACAACAACAACAACAACAACAACAACAACAACAACAACAACAACAACAACAACAACAACAACAACAACAACAACAACAACAACAACAACAACAACAACAACAACAACAACAACAACAACAACAACAACAACAACAACAACAACAACAACAACAACAACAACAACAACAACAACAACAACAACAACAACAACAACAACAACAACAACAACAACAACAACAACAACAACAACAACAACAACAACAACAACAACAACAACAACAACAACAACAACAACAACAACAACAACAACAACAACAACAACAACAACAACAACAACAACAACAACAACAACAACAACAACAACAACAACAACAACAACAACAACAACAACAACAACAACAACAACAACAACAACAACAACAACAACAACAACAACAACAACAACAACAACAACAACAACAACAACAACAACAACAACAACAACAACAACAACAACAACAACAACAACAACAACAACAACAACAACAACAACAACAACAACAACAACAACAACAACAACAACAACAACAACAACAACAACAACAACAACAACAACAACAACAACAACAACAACAACAACAACAACAACAACAACAACAACAACAACAACAACAACAACAACAACAACAACAACAACAACAACAACAACAACAACAACAACAACAACAACAACAACAACAACAACAACAACAACAACAACAACAACAACAACAACAACAACAACAACAACAACAACAACAACAACAACAACAACAACAACAACAACAACAACAACAACAACAACAACAACAACAACAACAACAACAACAACAACAACAACAACAACAACAACAACAACAACAACAACAACAACAACAACAACAACAACAACAACAACAACAACAACAACAACAACAACAACAACAACAACAACAACAACAACAACAACAACAACAACAACAACAACAACAACAACAACAACAACAACAACAACAACAACAACAACAACAACAACAACAACAACAACAACAACAACAACAACAACAACAACAACAACAACAACAACAACAACAACAACAACAACAACAACAACAACAACAACAACAACAACAACAACAACAACAACAACAACAACAACAACAACAACAACAACAACAACAACAACAACAACAACAACAACAACAACAACAACAACAACAACAACAACAACAACAACAACAACAACAACAACAACAACAACAACAACAACAACAACAACAACAACAACAACAACAACAACAAATCCATGGGTTCACTTATACCATTTTGCGGTCCATACCTATTTGACCTTCGTGAATGACTACTTTTATTGTAGGTTTGGTTTTGCTGTGCTGTGCTAATGGTATTACGTCTAAAATTGTTACTTTGATTATTAGAATTGTTTTTTCTGGAATATGAATGGTTTTGATTGTTATTGTTCCTATTATTTAAAGTATTTTGATTATTGTTTCTGTAGGGTAAAGTATAATTTTCTTGGCTAGCATTATAATTTTGAAACGGGTTTCTCTGTCTAAAATATTGAGGAAACACATTAAGTACATAGGATTGGTGATTAATTTCAAGAATTATTTTATAGGCTTCATTAAGAGATTGTGGATTTCGGCACAATAGTTTTTGTGGGCTCAGGTAAATTGTTTTTAAAAACATCCAGAGCAATTCTGTTGTTGGATGCAATAACTTCGTGGTAATTATTGTTATTGCTTAGAAAAAAGGAATTATTTATTCGTCTTAATAATTGACTTATACTATTTTAATAATGCCCAACATTTGTTTTTACTCGTGCTGTTCTTATTTGGACTAATAATGAATAAACAGAAAGTTTTTCACAAAAATTTTGTTTAAGATTTCTTTAACCTGTTCCCAATTTCCTATTTTTTCATGCTTTTGGAGATCAAACCCAGCTTCTTCATCAATTTTACCCTTTATATATCCCGAAAGAATTGTTACGGTTGTTTCATTAAATGTTGCCAAATTGGTTGACAATGAATCTAACCTGTTCAGAAAATCAAAACAACTATTCTTAATTTATCTGCAGCATTCAGAGTTTCCATCTTTGCGGATATAATATGGCGTGTACTCTTTTTCACAGGGTGATGAATTTTCTTCAGCTGATGATTAGCTGACTGCCTTAGTTTTCGCCTTGCTGAGTTTTGTTAATAGTTTTTAATTTTTTTTTGCGTCTTATTTTTTTTTATTAATGTTCTTAATACTTTTTTTTTGTTTGTTTGTATAGTTGGTTAAAGTTGGTTTAGTTTAAATTTTTGGAGTGATAATAGGTAATTAATCCATTTTTGTTTTTGAAATAGTCTAGAGCTTATTCCATTAAAAACGTCTGCTTGTAGGTATGAGAGTTCGATTGAGTTTGGTTCGATAGTGAACGCAATCTGTATTATGATTATTGTCTAGATTTTTTTTTCGCTTGGTTCGATAGTCTTGTTTTCGAACTTCTTTTTTTTCACTCACGTAACACAACCACGCTTTGCGGTAGGGAACATGCTGATGGGTTGTTTTGGAACTAATAAAGACGCTCGCGTCTTTTTTATAACAGTTTCTTGTACATGCACTATTAAATGCTACATAGGTGCAGTATGTACTTAAATTTATGATTTATTATTTTATGAGCACATTAAAATTTTGTGTTAAAGACACTTTATTTTCAGACACTATCTCTACTTTAAGTTGTGGTATTTGCTATCTTTGGAGCCTAAATTCTAACATGTACTTGGTTTTTTTTATATGACACAAATTTTTAACATTATTTTCGTCCGAAGTGATTTTTTTTGGTTTTTTTAATGATTTATACAAAACAACCCGTTCGTGTATCGACGGCGCCAGTTATGTGTTTTATTATTTATTTCATTAAAACCACATTTCATTCTATTTGTTTCAAATACATGTACTAACACTGAATAATAATGGGTGATCCAAGTAGAGATACTTTTTTCAATAGCCTTTTTTGACAGATCACGTATGAGTCGTGTCATGCTGTCATGTTATTTTTGTTTAGTATTGTTTGGCATCTCATAATGGAAAGACTTGCGCGTGAACAATGTTTACAAATTGTTCAACTTTATTATGAAAATTCACGTTCTGTGAGGAATGTGTTTCGTGCACTTCGCTCAACTTATGGTCAACATAATCGGCCTACTGAGCGTACTATTCGCAACACCATCACCCATTTTGAGACCCAGCATTCATTATTGGATGAATATTATCCGAAATAGACCGAATAGACCACGTCCAGCACGCTGTGAAGAAAATATAGCGTCCGTAGCTGAGAGTGTACACGAAGACCATAGAGAGTCGATTCGGCGCCGTTCGCAGTAACTCGGAATGACGTATGGAACGACTTGGCGCATTTTACGTCAAGATCTTAAATTGAAAGCGTACAAAATACAGCTTGTGCAACAACTGATGCCGCTCGACCTTCCCAAGCGACATCGCTTCGCTCTATGGGCTCTTAAAAAGTTCCAAGAAGATCCGACGTTTTCGAGGCAAATTTTGTTTAGCGATGAGGCCCATTTCTGGCTCAATGGGTATGTAAACAAACAAAATTGCCGCATTTGGGACGAAGAGCAACCTCAAGAGATTGAAGAACTGCCACTTCAGAAAAAACAACGGTTTGGTGTGGTTTGTGGGCCGGTAGAATCATCGGTCCATATTTCTTTAAAAATTAGCAGCATTTCACTAATTTATTTGTCTACTTCGTTGACATGAACTTAAGGGTATCGGTAGGATCTGACATATAAAGGGATTTCGTTTTTAGTTTTTATAAAGTGCTTTATTTCGCTTGTAAAGGTAAGGTCTTGGTCCTCACAATAGAATGCATTTTTGAATGATTTTATCTGATTTTCGTTTTCAAGGTTAAGATGCGAAGCAATGTTATCTGTTCTATTTTCAAAGTCAGAAAATAAAATGTTAGAGCAACCATCGTGGTAGTAATTTTTAAAAGACAAGTTTTCTTCTTTGTTTAAAAAAAGTGGTAGATCTGTATACTCGGTTTTGAAGATCCTATTCTTATTATCTATAATGGCGTTCTTCTTCTCTCCATTTGACGACGAGACTATGATCAGGATTACAGGGATCATAACCCCCCCACTTCACTGCATTCCTACTGGTCCGCCTGTCGGGTTCGCTGGTTCGACCTCAAAAAATATCTGCAGGCATCCCGATTTTGGATCATTTCATCATTGAGGCCAATCAAATGCTGGTGTTTCTGCATTTGTGTGATCCAGGACTTTTTAGGCCTGCCTCTCTTACGCGATTGTAGGGAACGTTGATTACCATTGTCTTTTTGACGGGGGGCTTTGTTACTCCTGCTGTCATGCGAAGCATCTTCAACTCAGCTGCTGTCAATTTGCACTCATACTTTTTGTACATTGTCCAGCATTGTGAATCGTATGTGAGCGCCGGATGCACAACTGCGGTGTAGAGCCTCCCTTTCAGCTTAGGGGACATTTTTCGGTCACAGAAGATGACGGAGTTTTCCTGCCACTTCATCCAGTTTCGCGTATCTCCCTTTCCTTTGTGGAAAGGAAGAAGATAACTTTCCCTCCGCTGGTTGGGCATTGGATCACCTCTCATGAATTTGGAGATAAGAATCATAAGCCATCTGAGCCCGATGTCTCCCATCATTTTCCAGAACTCACTGGATATATCACGCCCAACCGCATTTCTTTTTCTCTGTGCGGCAATCTTAAAAATTGTTGTTGTCTTGTTCGCATTTTGTCGAAGCTCATGGGTTACCTGGTTACTATCGGCAGGCGGAGAAGATACCTCCCCCAACTCCTTATACAGACTCTCCATACACATAGCTTGAATTTGGTTCTTCGCGATACTTTTGCAACGTCTGTATTCCACTTCAAGGCGAGCTTTTTTAAATATATTTTTGGAGGCGCTGGTAGTGACCCTTCGAGGCTCCAAGCAGTTCTTAAGCTTTCTCTAAGCAGGCTCGTTGTAGGGAATCCCACATATCTTGTGCGCTGCAGTCTTCATCCTCAACTTCGTTGGTGTTATTACGGAGGAAATTTGTACCAATTGATTTTCGTAGAATCCTTTGTTTGTTTATTTTTGGTCTTCTTCTCCATGAATATTTCTGTCAGGAGGAGAAGGTGTTGCCGGGTGGTTGCCTCTCCCAAGATCACTTGCAATCTTTAACTCTAGGCTTCATGAAATTAAATGGTAGTCAATCTAAGTTTCATTTCCACTGCTATAAGTGACCAAGTGCCGGCTCTGTTTGATGAACATTGTATTTAAAACGATCAGACCGTATGACTTCACCAGAAGAATTCCTGGTGCCATATCCTAGTCCTCCATGGCAGTCTTCTTAGTCATCGTTAGACTTCCTGTTATGCCCATTCAAATCTCCGCCGACAGACAAAAGCTCATCCTTTGAGATATTCTTGATGAGGTTGTGGAAATAAAGCCAGAATGCATCTTTTTCCCTCTGCTCGCACCTGATTTGGGGAGCAATATTCCACACCTCGCCTGGAATCACCAGTTTGAGAGACATTAAACGGTCACTGGACTTTGAAATGGTCAATAAGTTGCTAAGTAGCGCTGCCGCAAGGATGATACCGAAATGGTAGAGAAATGGTACTTTACATTTTGGGTTATAGACTCCCGAGACTATAATATATCGAAATGTTTTATTTATTTATTTATTAACTTATTTATTTATTGTTATTTGGGGTATGCAATCGCTATATATGGAAGTTGTTTTGTGTATCCTGCTAAAAATCGGGGACATTTTAACGTTCGTTTGTAGAGATATCCATGGGTTATCTACTGTTAGTTTGATTGAAGTTATTGTATTGTTGGTTTCGCGTAGTTTGTTGGCTCGGTGTATGATTTTCTGGTCTATTTCCTTTACAATTGTTAGAGTTACTTCTGTTATTATGAGATATGTTTCATTCTCGACTTTGGATGCTATAGTCCATAGTTTGAATACTGTTATCATATCTTTGTATTGGTGTAGTTTGATTATTCTGAATATCGTCATTTTGCTTGGTTCTGTTATTGTGAAAAGTAGAACACACAGGGCCATAAATTCATCGAAGAATTTTTCTCTCAAAAGAGTTTAGTATCTGCTCCCCTTTCCTGCTTCTCGTCCAGTAGTCAGCACCATAGAGCAGAACTGACAGGATCAGAGTTTTGTATAGCTTACACTTCGTCCTTCGAGTTAGGAGTTTTGAACCCATTTTGTTTTCCAAGCATGTATGTATTTAGTTTTTTCCTCGTTAGCTTCAGGCCAACTAAACGCGCCTGTTTTTCAATTGCCGTAAACGCCTCTATCACGGCAGGTTGGGAGCGGCCGATGATATCGATATCGTCCGCATATACCAGTTGCTGTACAGATCTATTAACGATAGTGCCTTCCATATTTGCACCTGCCCTGCGCACTATCTGTTCCAAAATGAGGTTGAAGAAGTTACATGATAGCGCACCCGCTTGCCGGAATCCGGTACATGTTTGAAACAATTCATACGAGCTGCTGCTAAACTGCACATTGCACCGCGTAGTCTCCAGCATCACACGGCACAATTGGATCACTTGTACCAGGATACGAAATTCGGCAATCACCACGTAGGGCTCCTGACGATAAAAGCTATCATATGCGGCTTTAAAGTCGATGAAAAGATGATATGTCTCGACTTGAAAGGATTTGTCTTAGTGTGAAATTTTGTCAATTGTGGATTTACCGGGCCGAAAGCCACACTGATATTTGCCGATTAGTGTCCTACAAAACGGCTTGAGTCGATCACTCAGTAAGTTGGATAGGATCTTTTATGCGACATTAAGTAGGGATATGGCTCGATAGTTCTTGCAAGACATAGAATCGCCTTTCTTATAGATGGGGCATACGGAACTGATAATTCAGTCATCGGGCTTGGTTTCTTCCACCCATACGTGGTTGATGATTTGGTGCATGCACCCTACCAAAGCATAACCACCAAGTCTGAAAAGTTCCGCTGGCAGGCCATCAGAGCCAGCAGACTTATTGTTTTTCAGCTTCTTAATAGCCATAGCAACTTCTTCTAAACTGGGGAGATGGAATTCTTCTACATCGACTGGACGCGGGTTCTCTTCTTGCCTTACGACTCTCTCAACATTATGCCCATTAAGCAGCGGCAATTCCCTGGGCTTCGGTGACTAGGTTTCCATCAACATTTCGAAGATCCTGCGTTTGCCTTAGATACGGATTACAGCCAGGCGATCGCTTATTGGTCTAAAATAAATGACCTTGATCTTAGCCGATTTCCCACGACGAATCCGCATCTTAATACGTGCAACCTTTTGTGGCAGCTGTAATAAATGTCGCATGTTTTTCTTTTCTGCATACCTGAACTTATCCTTACCCTGAACCTCATGATCCGAGGCTGGTGGCTTTCTCATAATATGTATTTTCTAACTTGATAGGGAAGTTACCCCGACGGCACCTGGAGGGGCAGATCCAAAAATAAACTTTTAAGGGTTGCCAGTAATCCACTACGGGAATGCTAGCGCTGCCGTTGGCCCATTAAGGGCTCATCCACCAACATCTCTTTTCCAACATTCTAACAAGTGCTGAAAATCCTGAATGAGCTAAGCTCCAAATATGTTGAAGTAGCTCATAGATGAGATGCCTATATAGCCTTCTAAGCCTTATTTAGTCAGTCATCATAAACATTGTAATTAAAGTGTTGGTATTTTCTTTTTCTTCAACACTCGCGCTTATCCGGTGGTTGCCGCGGGGAGGTGAAATAAGCATAATTGACATAACAGAAATAATATCATCACTGGGTATATCGAAGATTATACTGATGAGTGGCTAAATTCTGCACAGTCAGTTTTTGGAAAATTCGATGAACGGTTATTTATAAAACTGGCAATATCTCGAAAACTAAAAAATGGAATTTAAAAAAAATTTACAGTTTTTTTTATACCATAAAGATGAATATACTTTGCATACTTCGATTTTTAAATTAATTTTTTTTTCATATAATTATTTTCTTAAACTTAAATTAAATTCGTTTTATTAAAAACGGCTTAACGCATTTCGAACAATTATATTTAAAGAGTCCAATGTGCGAAATTACATCAAAATCGTATTTGTCGTTTTTGAGAAAATCTAATTTTCCAAACCTAAAAAGTGATTTAATGGTGAAAAAGTCAAAGAAATAATTAATGACCGAAGAAGTTTCGTATGTCGCAGTCGTGCACTTTATTAATTTTAAAACTTTAAAAATTAAACGAAAAACTATCAATCTATCTGTAGAGTAAAGTTATTTTCTCCCAGTCTCTTCGTTCTTTTAATATCAGACCTAATGCTTACACTTACACGATTCCACGTAGTCAATTTTTCATTCACACCATTTCAATCAATTCACCAATCAATTTCTATTTAGTACAAGAACCAAGTTCAAACACAAGAGTTTTTCGTCCTTATGTTTTCTTTGATCACATTGCGATTAGCCGTCACTTTGGAAATTGTCTTCTAGACGTCTGAAATAGACATTGGCCAAGGGAGCCACCACCATCTTATGTTAGCTCTTATACGCCTTTGTACTCCATCCGTCAACAGCAGTTCATAGACCATATTGCCTCAGAAGAAGAAACATTCAGTGGTACAATCCAAGAGAACGTCGACGACCACTGGAATTTTGTGAAAAATGTCTTCCTAACTGGGGCACGCACGTACGTCGGAATTGGCAAAAAAGTCATCGCACATGGCTTTCAACGGACACCTGGAGACGGATCGATGAGCATACATTAATTAAGGTTCATATTGCAGCTGAAGAGGTAGCAAATAGATGTGACAGTATGACTGCTTAAAACGTCACCAAGGAGCTCATCAGTGGCCGGGACTCCAAACAACATCAAGTGATGAGTTTGGATAATGATCTAGAATTCAAATGAGTACCCCAAAGTAACAAATTCCCGAATACGCACCGGACATCCAAGTATAACAGAAATACTAACCGCAACCAAGTCCCTCAAGTCCCTCAAGTCCGTGTCCGTGAAAATACTTTTGACTGCTTCAACTGAGATGCTACATATATGGTTGGCTTTGCGAAGGAGAGGCCTCCAGAAAAACTCATATCATATCAATGGTTAGGTGTCGGAGAATTTTGAAGTCCAAAGTGGTGTACGTCAGGGGTGCATACTTCACCACTATTGTTCTTGGTAAGTATCAGCGATTTATTCTCTGCAGCATTGACGGAAGGCAACTGAGGAATTCGTTGGACAATGACACCTACTTTCACATCGGGTAATGGACCACAATATAGAAGCTGAGGCAAACAAAGTGGGGCTCATAATAAAAGCAGCGAAAACAAAAATCGTAAGTACTTCAACATTGCCGGACAGGAATTCGAGAAAGTTGACGTCTTTCTTTATCTAGGAAGTGTGGTATCGGCTAATTGCTGCGGCATGGAACTGGATGTTTGCAGCAGACCGCATTCTGGAAAAGTAATGTTATGAGATTACTATACGGAGGAGAAAGTGGCAGTGGATTGGACACACCATTCGTCACGAAGACAATATCATTGCGATGTACACTATGCAGTGGAATACGCTAACTCAGGCTGGTTCTGCGCTAGCGGGACGCCCAGTCGAAGAGGAATCGAGCTCTTTAAGAATGAGCTAGATTATTTTGAACAAGACGGCGCGCAGGTGTTGCTGACGCCCTATGCCCCGGAGGGGTTAAAGGATTTATGTATGCGTGTTTTCATATCTTAGTACTCTGCATTGATGTTTTCCTATAATTTTTCATTAATTTAACTTAACATAAGTTTAAAATAATAAT
The DNA here is from genome assembly GCA_963576555.1 of Ferdinandea cuprea. Classification (NCBI taxonomy): domain Eukaryota; kingdom Metazoa; phylum Arthropoda; class Insecta; order Diptera; family Syrphidae; genus Ferdinandea; species Ferdinandea cuprea. The sequence goes on along the minus strand of OY754962.1, from coordinate 18,848,191 downwards.
GTTTAAATATTCTCATTAATCATTTTAATTATTTGACTATAGCCACAATTGTTTCTTTATAGTTTTAAAATATTGGCCCTTTCGTTTCTTTTTTATTAACTTAAAATATCTTGCAATGTATATCCCAATGTTTACTGTGCATGTGTAAAGAAAGTAGTTCTTATCGTACAGCTAATTTTTAAAATAAAGTAACTTAACGTTGTAAAGTAACTTAGCAGTAGTGGACATCATTATGTACTGTGTTGATTGGAGCAATCAGAATAAACTGTCACGAGATTTACTGTGCGCAAATGGTATTTAAGGTATTTTAATTACGCTTAAATCAAACATTTTCTTTTAAAAAAGGCTATATAAAAAAGTTGACTCTGTCCAACATAAATTCGCAGTACAGGGAATATGGGGCTGTGTGCCTCTCATTCGCACTCTTTTGTTTTCCTTGAGGTGCTATTCTAACAAAAGCGTTTACAGGGTTTCCGGACTAAGGATTTTAAATCAGCAAACATTTTAAAGAATATTATGTGCGGCTACCACGCTTTTTTATCCCTGAAATTTTCATTTAAATTGTTTTATTTATAAAAAATAAAACAAATTTATAATGTTCACACCACTTAGACGTAAGATAAAAGCCGCAGGTAGGCACGATCCCATGTATATAAAAAACAAACAAAGACAAAAACTAAAAATTTATTCATTAAGATTAATTTCACTTATAATTAAATAAAAAATTGTAAAGAAAATATATATAAATTCATCTATTAAATAATAATATTCACAAAATATTTTTTCTACAATTTCTTCTTTTTTGTCGGTGCTTAAGTCTTTGGATGATTTTGAAGCCATTTCTAACTACTATCTTAAAAATACAAATTGCACAAAACTAGATGTAAAATCAAACCATCAGCGTGGGCTTTGAAAACCTACATAAATAATCTATTTTCTTAAAGAAAACAGCTTACAATTTTGTAGCTCCATTTAAACGTATTTTCCACACATCAAAAGAAATGCAAAATGATAAAGAGGTAAATTTTCGATTATTTAAGGCACTGAGGAAAACCGAAAGAAGTTCAAACGAGCCGGACATCCAAGTAAAACAGAAATACTAACCGCAACCAAGTCCCTCAAGAAAAACAAGGCGGTGGGTATTATTGGCATCCCTGCCGAACTATTCCAAGCGGCTTGCAACTCTCCGTGAAAAGACTTTTGACTGCTTCAACTGAGATGCAATATAGTATAAAAAATAAAACAAATTTATAATTTTCACACCACTTAGAGGTAAGATAAAAGCCGCAGGTAGGCCTGATCCCTTTTATATAAAAAACAAACAAAGAAACAAAAAAAAATGTATTCATTAAGATTAATTTCACTTATAATCAAATAAAAAAGTGTAAAAAAAATATATATAAATTCATCTATTAAATAATAATATTCGCAAAATATTTTTTCTACAATTTCTTCTTTTTTTCGGTGCTTAAGTCTTTGGATGATTTTGAAGCCATTTCTAACTACTATCTTAAAAATACAAATTGCACAAAACTAGATGTAAAATCAAACCAACAGCGTGGGCTTTGAAAACCTACATAAATAATCTTTTTTCTTAAAGAAAACACCTTACAATTTTATAACTCCATTTAAACGTATTTTCCACACATCAAAAGAAATGCAAAATGATAAAGAGAGCAAGTCTTCGATTATTTAAGGCACTGAGGAAAACCGAAAGTTCAAATGAGCCAGAAATGACTGCAATGCCCACTTTAATCGCGTCAAATTTTCCTACGACCAAAAGTTGAGCCAAAAAATGCTACAAAGTCCCACAGGTAGTAAAAACCTTTGGTCGCTTGTGAAAAACATTAAAAAATCATCGGCCTTTTTATCTGTTCCAACACTCATTCACAATAACATTCCAGCTGTCAGCTCTACAACGTCCCTTCTTTCCAAGGTCATGGGAACGCTGATAAATCGTCAGCTTATGAAATATCTTGAATCACGAAAACTTCTTAATGACCGGCAGTACGGTTTTCGCAGCAACAGATTCACTGGTGATTTGATGACGTATCTAACCGAAAAGTGGAACCAATCTATTCAATGTGGTGGTAAAAGTAAGGTCGTTGCGCTTGATATTTCAAAGGCATTTGACATCAAGTTCTTTTGTCGAAAATGCGTGCATTTAAAATCGATGATACCCTTCTTCAATGAATTATAAATTACCTTTCGGACCGTTCAATACAAGTTGTTATGGACGGTTTCAAGTCTGCAACTCACCAAATAAATGCTGGTGTCCCTCAAGGCTCCGTTTTGTCTTTGACTCTCTTTCTCATTTTTATCAATGACCTCCTGTGCGTCACTTCTAATCCAATTCATTCCTTTGCTAATGATAGTACCCTTGGCTTCGCATATTCGTTTTATGATTCATGTCCCTTATCTTCGGGCTTTGAACTTGAACGGCAACGTATGTTAAGCTCATTAAATTCTGACCTTTATAGTATTCACACAATGCTGTCTTCTCTCATTTAAGCGAAACCCCATTACTCTGCCATTTTCCATTAATGGCACTTGCATCACTGAATCCGAAACACTTTCCATTGCCCGTTTGTGTGTTAAAGACAACCTTCGTTGGAATGACCACATATTCGACGTCGCCAAGAACGCTGCGAAGTGTCTAGGCTTCCTAAAGCTATGCAAGAAATATTGCACGCCTTCTGATCTGGCTTAGAATTTATAAGGTGTTGATTTGCCCCAAACTTGAATATAACGCTCTAGTCCGTTGCTCCAACTACATATTTGGAGCTACTTGACAGGATTCAAAAACGTGCGATTAAACTAATTGACGATAGAGACGCTGCGAGATCGCTGGACTCTTTTAGTCATCGTCGCAATGTCTCCTGCCTAACGCTATTTTATCGCCATTTCCATCGTAAGTGCTCAAAGAAATAGCCAGTTGCATTCCACCTCTACAGCAGTTCAACCGCATTACTCGCTATGCTAGGAGTGCACATCAGTTCACCCTTAAGTCTATTTTCGGACGGACAGTAAAATAAAAGGGTTCGTTTCTTAACCGTACAATACGAATGTGGAATCCTTTACCAAGCTCTGTTTTTCAGAAGCAGAAACAATCAGAAACGGACATTAAACTCCGAATGCATACAATTAAATGGGCGTCAAGACATTGCGGCGATGACCAATCAGATGTGCGCTGAGCAAAGATGTTGAATCTACGTCAGATTCAATTAAAATTCACTGCGGGTAAATACTTTTTATGAGGGGTTTCCTTCAATTTAGTATGGCGCAAAAATATGCCACGCTATTGATTTAAAAAAATGTTCTCCATAAGACGTGTACTGCCAATTTATGTTGTACAGAGTATAGTAGTATCACAGCCACTGAGTTACCCTTAAGCACAGCTGAGAAATTATCATTATTCATCTGTAGTTTTGTATTTGGGCATAAGAAAAATCGATCAGTCCAAAAGAGAATAGGGAAAAAGAGAGATGTATAGATGTATCAAATCAAAATTAAGGGGAGGGCGCTTAGAGAACACTGCTGAAATTTCTGATCGCCTTGCGCCCAGATATGTATATATACAATATACGTATAACATATATATATATATATAACATACCTACCTACATTAACTCGCAAAAACTAAATACCCCCACACAACTCCATATTCATAGTACGAACAAAGGCGACGCGGCACATACGCCGATGTAGTTCATTCGTCTGACTGCATTTGAACGAACTTGTGTTTTCCAAGTTATTCTACCGGTTTTATACTTCGCATTTTCCAAAAAAAAATGTTTGTGTGTCGGGAGGCTCAATCAGCTTGTGTAAATGAAGATCGGTGTGCAAAAGAGGTTGGGGGATTCGTGACTTGTAATGAACTTAATTTTTTTCTGGGCCCCCGGTGCTATTTTATATTAATGAATGAATGAAAGAAAGGGAATGATTTGAATTTTGTACTTTTGTACAACTGACTCGTACACTATATAGGAACTACGAATGCTTAGAACAACCTCAATAGATATCGCCATGTACACTTAATCGAGATCGAAAATTTGCATGAAAGGCAATGATGCTATTTTGGCGACTTTGTCGCTATATCTAGCCTCTTCGCAATTAGCGACAAAAGTTTATTTTCATGTTTCTAAATTTATTTATTTTTAAGGCGTCAGTTTCTTTAAAGTAAACATGCATGTGTGCCTTTACGTGTTTGCAGAAGCACGATTTGTGGAGCTTATTCATTTATTTTTATTTATTTCACCTACATTATATTTCTACTGGCTTTTACCGACTTAATGTCCAATATTTTAGGATATGGTTTGTGGACATATTCTAATTGTAAGTTAAACTCTCAACTCTCTCTCAAGAGTTAGGAGACCAATGTCGTATTTTTACCCCAGTTAATTACCGAGTATTTGAATGGTGATTTGTTAAAAGGGCATAAGTCACAATGACCAAGTTTTCCGTAAATTCAAATAAACTGTCTGTGCTTACGAATAACGGCAAAATCTCATTTAAAAGGATGAGGATTAATTCTTGGCACCCTTACGTAAGTTAAATTAAGTTAAGTTAAAAATCTTATGATTAGGATGTTTCCCCGATTTTATATGAATTTTCAAATATTAAGGACTTATGCCCTTTAACAAATTTCGTAAAAAAATGAAGAAATTAAAATATTGTTGTTTTAGTCTGTGACTCATGCCCTTTTAACAAATTTCGTAACATTTGAATGATATCAATATCATCGGCATATGCAAGTATTTTAAAAGACTTTTGGAAGATCGTACCTCTTGTGTTGGCTTGTGAGTTTGCACTTCTTTCAAATATGATGTTATAGAAGTCGAATGACAACGCGTCACCTTGCCTGAATCTTTTTTTGACATCATAGGTCTCGGTCATTTTGAAAGAAAGAGTTGTTATTTTTGAGCTAACAACCACAGTTGTCAATATTAAGAAATTCTGTTCATCAAATATTGAAAATAGTGGGTGTAAATGTGATGAATGCGGTTGTTAATTTAAAGATTGCAAATTTTACAACGAAAATAGTAAGTGTTAATATGATGAACACAGCTGCAATGGTTATAAACTGTGGAATATGACAATGCTAAAAAGTATTGTTAGACGTGTATTTACATATTTTAAATATGATATTTTATTGTTAGTACTTTGGATAAAAATTTAAATATATGTATGTAGACAAAATTTGTTTTTGCTACTAAATATTATTTTATTTTTAAATTATTATTATATTATAAGGCTGAAAAGAAACAAAAATGCATTATTAGAAGTAAGAAAAGAAAAGAATTAATATGAAAGTAAAGACTTTTGTTCAAAAAACGAATCAACATAAATTTCGCAATACTTTTTGATGGAATATTCATTGCATTTTATTTTACCAACGAAATATAAAATTACCCTACTTATGTATTAAACCTCTTAACACTACTGTAAATATTTTACTTTTTTTTTAATCTTCTGTTGCTTGCATTTTTTTTTAAATCATTCTCTTTTTGAATACAACCACAAACCAAGGCAATCGCATCAGAAGCAGAATAAGTTACATTAAATAAACCAATATTATACACAATTTATAATACATAACAGAGATAATTAAAAACCCATGCAAAGACAATTTACTCAATTTATTACACACAATTAAACAAAATGTATTACAATACAAAACAACTATAAAGAAATGAGAAGAAAAAACTTTTTTCTATTATTATTAACTAAAGAATTATGTGAATCCTAGAGAAAAGATATAGAAAGAATGATTAAAAATTATAAAACAACTATGGTTATGAAAAAGAAGGGGTAAAATAAAGAAATTACCGATCAGAAGAAAATGGACGAACAATTATATAATTAAGAAACGTAGAAACGTACATACATATCTGTAAAATTATAGTTAAATAATGGAAACACACTTACCTGAATAAGTTAGAACTTCCATATTTTCTTAAACAAGAAATAATTTTAACAACATTTAAAATCACTTAAACCTCTATTTCCGTAGCAATAACCAAACACTTTCACCGTCAAAATGGAAATAATCATCAAGTTGATACAAGTTTCAGTTTCAAGACATAACAGTGTTTGCATTCATATTGATAACTATGATTAACTGAGATGAAGATGCTTCGCATGACAGCGCGAGTAACAAAGCTTGATCGAATTAGAAGTTCTAGAATCCGAGGAAGCATTCACGTCAAAGAACCTATCTCGAAAAAATTTGAACACGACTGACTCAGTTGGTATTGTCATGTTCAAAGGAGGGATCCTACGAACCCCGTCAAAAATGCAATGGCAATCAACTTTCCCTTGCATTCGTGTGAGAGAGGCAGGCCTAAAAACTCCTGGATCACACAAATGCAGAAACACCAATGATGCCTCAATGATGAAGTGATCCAAAATCGGGATACCTGCAGATATCTATTGGTCCCCACAGGCGGACCAGAAGGAATGCAGTGAAGTGGGAGGGTTATGATCCCTGTAATCCTGATCATAGTCTCGTCGTTAAATGGAGAAAAGACCTATGATTATCAATGTGACATTGAATATGGTGACTAGGAATGAAAATATGTCAATTTCTAGTTAACAACTGCTGATTGTCAATATGACTATTTTCAATATTATTTTAAACTCCGTCTGCATTAGTATACTCAAGGGAGAGTTATATTGCGATCGTGCGAAAATTACGAACTCTGAGTATGCGGGGTGATATTACGTATATAGAGAAGTTAACAAAAGTGACTCCGCCGATGCTTTCCGTCGGTCTGTCTGCCTATTGGTTCAATAGATTTGCTTCAAAGTTCGCATAAAATTTCTTTGGGGTAACATCTTACGGCTTTTTCTGTTTTGGTTTATCGTTTTAAATAACGATACGTGGCATACAATTTTTTTTCTAAAAATTAATTATCAATAATTTTCTCATACATTTTTTCAAGGATTTAAATCTGTTTTTGTACTTTGAATACTTCATTAACTGCAGTGATTGCTCGCATCATATCCGCCTTTACCAACGGCGTTGTTTACTACTTTTTCTAGCGCTCGAAGCCATTTTAGCTTTCAAAATAATAACGAAACAAGTCGCTGAAAATCTATAAAAAACCCTTGTCATATATGGCAATAGATTTGTTCTGCAGTACTGTGTAAGTACATCATGTACTTGTACTTAAAAACTAATGTAAATTTACTTGGTATTTAAAAACTATCAAGTACGTAAATTTAATAGAAAATACATTGAATTATGGCCACTAATTTTATGGATATATGTATAAATAAATAATAGGGCTCTTGATACACGGCCCCATGATATGAGCATGAAATGAAAGGGTTTCACAAGTTTAATATGAGGGAGCTCTAGTTGAAAATCAAAATACACAGACGTTTCCAGGGACTTTTTTATAGTTAAGGAACCTCCACATTTTCGGACATATGTGCTTTTTTGAGGATTCAAGGAAATGTTCCAATGTTCCAAGGCCCTCCTGATGTAAAGTCATTACAACAGCAAGTTGTCCGGTGATTTTAAGGATATTTTCGAAAAAAGTTATCTTTAAATGTTTCAAGGACCTTCTTTCAATTTCTAAGGGTAAGAAATCCCTAAAGTCATAATTGACCACACACTTCTGTGATTTTTTTTAATTTTTAAGGTATTTTTGAGCGTTTAAGAATTTCCATGTAATATCCTTAAAAACAGCTATACTCAGATTGATTCGATATAGTTATACAACAAAAATTTCCTAATTATGTCACAATTAAAATGCTGAAATTAAATTCCTTCCTTCCTTTACCACGTCCACTTGAGTAAAAAAAGCTAATCAGGTTGTCATTTAAATGCTGATACAATTTTTAAAATCGGCCGAGTAGTTCCATATATAGACCTCAATACCTTCCTTTACCACTTCCCCTGGAGTAAACTATACTTATCAGGATGACGTCACTATTAAAATGCTGAGACAAGTAGTAGTTCCAAAGAAAGCCGCATTGGTGGCTCTTGGCCCTTTACCATTTTCCCTCGACTAAACTTAATTGATCAGGATGACACCACCATTAAAATCGGCTAAGTAGTTTTAGAGATAGACTGCAATTTGTAGAGCTAATAGCATAGCAATCTTATGATAAAATACTTCAAAATAATCGAAAGACTTCAGCTGTAAAAATACTGGTCTAAAGACTTCAATGCAGTAAAAAGACCTCATTGACCATATAACTTGAAACTTAAAACTAAAACCAATAGCTAAGAAAGCTTATCCTATCTAGAAAGATATCATTTTAAAAAGTATGAATAAAACTACTTACTACTTAGAAAGCATAAATGATAAAAATTCTTAAAGATAAATATAAATCACATACCATCCAAACAAAGTTTACAATCTTATGTATGTATATTAAACAAAGGTTTATACACTTTTTGCTTGTTTTTTCGTTTCAAATAGTTAATTCGATCTGTCTTTAGAACTTCTTACCGCGTTTTATAAGAGAAAATCAAAACGCAACAAGTATAAAAGAAGCCATAAAATCTCATTTTTTAGGTAATATGTAGATAATATTGTAAATATAAATGAATATTTGAACTTTTTTTATATACAGCTTCAATTCTATTAATTAAATATTTCGTCGTAATTTTCAACATGTTGAAGTTTTTCCTTAATTTAATTTAGAGCAACTCTTGGCCCAATAGCTAATATAGTGATATCATCAGAATAGTAAATAGATCTTGGCTCTTCTGAGATTAGATCGGAAAGAGGGAAGTGCTGAAAGTATGTATATATTAAATAAAGATGGACCAACGATTGAACCTTGCGGAACACATGAAGACACAAGGAAATGCTCAGAGTTCTGGGATCCAATAAAAATTAAAGTACTTCGGCGATTGAAAAATCTGTATATAATTTTTATAAGCCAATCTGGATATCTTAGTTTTATTAGCTTGAAAATAAGACCATCATTCCATATCGAGTCTAAAGCTTTTTCAATATCAATGTCCAAACGTTTCTCTTAAAACTGTGAATAAACCGTAACCTTAAAACAAGTTTTACTCTGAGTATCTACAATGCAGCAGTGTTTGCTAATGCTAACGAATATCTTAGACAGGCAAGACACGCCGCAAAATATGAGGGTAAAAATTTAAAAATAAAATGAGCCCCAAATCTCTGGGGGACATACTCTTACTAAGCAGAGAAGGGATGAACCACTAGATCCAACTAAAATATCATAAAAACAAGCTTAAAGAAAGAAGATACATTCACCACAAGCACAACCAGTAGCTTAACTGCGATCCAATATTGAAAAAGTTCGAGCCATCAATATAAAGCTGATCCAAATTTTTTGCTGCTTGAAGTGAACGTTGTTCCTATAACTTCTGGAGTTCATGTTCATGTAGTTCCCACTGCTTCCTATTTTAACCTGGTGGTCGTTAAAAGACCTTCCCGTCCAATATTGAAAAAGTTCCAGCCATCAATATAATAGCTAATCCAAATTTTTTGCTGCCTGAAGTGAACGTTGTTCCTACTACTTCTGGAGTTCATGTAGTTCCCACTGCTTTCTCTTTTAACCTGGTGGTCGTTAAAAGACCTTCCGTAAATCTATATTTGTTTTGAGACTTGATAAGTCAACTAGCGTTGAACACGTATTAAACTACATGAGAAGCAAAATACCTCCAAGACATCATCAACATCGACTGCAATATCCTGCTTTAAATATTCTTTTAATGAACCTCATTAATCGAATCGTTTGAAATATTGGTAGCTAACAATATTTGCAATCAAATAATGTCGTTAGACTTTTGGCCTGATGGAATTTTGTGTACTTGAATGTTTCCAGCGGGCTTAAAATACTACCTCTCATAATGATTCGGTTGAACAACAAAGTACTACACTTGATGTTTCCCGCCCCGAGCCTGCACTTTCTACAACTCATCCAAAAACCGATTAAATGAGCTTAATGCTTTAAGCTAAAAATATATGTATTCAATTCAAAAATCATATTGGTGGAATTATAACTAGAATGAATAAGTTATTTTTGTCTTCATTACCCTTTTATGATTTACTTATATTTACTGAAATATGGTTAAGTGAGTGCCACTTAACTTCAGAATTCTTGAATACTTCTTTTTACAACGTTCGCCACGGGCCTAACGATAGGGGGTGGTTTTTATACCCTATCCTAAGGGTATATTAATTTTGACACATAGTTTGTAACACCCCTTAATATTCGTCGTAGACCTATAAAAGTATATATATTTATGATCAGGACCAAATCCTAAGACTATCTAGCAATGTCCGTCCGTCGGTCCGTACGCAATTTATAGGCCCTTAAAATTAAGCTAGGAAGCTGAAATTTGGACCACATATTCCCTAGGGCTCCGAAATGGTTAAGTGTAAAATTTTTTGAATACGCCCACTGCCACGCCCACTGCCACGCCCACAATTTAGAAAAAACCGTTTTAAAGCTAAAGTTAGAGAGATAAAGTGTTACATCCTTCGCAAGATATGTAGGCACTGCCCCCCTATATAAGTTTGTCATATAAAGTTTTTTGCCACCCCTACTTTTTGTTGGCGTTTTTTACTAAAATGCTGTTTTCTTCGAAAATTTTCATAGAAAAAAAATGTTTAACAAGATATTTACTCTATATTTTTTCCAACATATCGCCCATATAAATTTTTTGGCCACGCCCAATCTTTAAAAGACTAAAAATTAATTAATAGAATGAAATAAAATCTTCTTAATGCTTTTTTCTTTGGGGCATATAGGGTTATGGATAGGGTATCATATTGTTCGCCCCCAGCGGACTGTAGCCTTTCCTTATGTTTTTTATTGCAGTTCGTAATATTTACTCATGTTGTCAAATTGAGCCCCCATCAAAGCACCTACATTCTCAATCAAATTAAGACGTTGATTAACTAATTGTAAAAGTATCAGTTTTTATCGATCTTTTTGTAATTGTTTGTTATTTACCACCTCGCAGTGTCTTAGAACTAATTAATATTAATTTAAATAATGTCCGTTACATTATCGATAATTTAACTGATTCTCAGCATGTTATCGTCACCGGCGACTTTAACTTAGGAAACATTTCTTGGAAGTTTGGTGATGTTGATAGTTATCAAATACCTTTTAACGTTTCAAGTGATATTGAATTATTGGTAACTGCAATTTTTAGTGAATATGATTTTATTGAAATTAATCATTTTATCATTTAATCGTAGCTTAGATCTTGTATTTGTTGACAAGGAGTTGTTGTTAAAATTGATTTGCCTGTCTCTCCTATCTTAAATTATTCTTTACAACATACAGCTGTCATGGTTGAATTTACAGCCGTACATTACCAAAGGCTAACATCCAGTATTATTTACTATAATGACTATAATAAGGCTAACTTTGATGCAATGAACAATTCTCTACATAACATTTATTGGCAAACAGTTTTATCATCTAACGATTTAAATGCTACATGAATCCTTTCTAGCAGTAAGGACGCTCATTCAAAAACTATCTGCACTTGGCTTCAACTCCAATCTACTTCTTCATGGATAAAGTTTCGCTTGCAATTAGTAAAAATTGACAATTGTTTGTCTGCGTCCATAATTGTAACTTCAGGTGCCCCTCAAGGCAGTCACCTCGGCCCTATGTTATTCCCATTATTTATTAATGATCTGCCATGCGTGCTAAAATATTCTGAATGTCTCCTATTTGCCGATGATCTTCAATATTTCGCCTTATTAAATCAAAATTTGACTATAAGCTACTGCAAGAAGATTAGTGCATTCGTTAATTAGTGTGACCTGAACAATCTATCTCTAAATATGGCTAAATGCGAATGCTTTACATTTACCATATCGAGACCGCCCATCCATTAGCCTACTAAACAGACTGCATTCCAAAAAGACTATGGCATTATTCTGGACTCCCATCTTACTTTCCATATTGACTACGTTGCCTCAAAAGCGAATTGCATGTAAGGTTTTTTTTAAAGTAACTCCAAGGAATTAACCGATACTAATTTTCTCGAAATAAACCTATTGCTCGCTGCATCGGGGAAGTAATTTCAATTATGCCGATGATTGATTTATTTTTTCGAAACAAGCTTCTTTCAATTTTAAGATAAAATTAGCTTTACTTCTCCAATGTATGTATTTAATGTAACCTGTTGTATTGTTCACAGTTTATTATTTTCGGCGTATATTGCAATTTTGAATTATACTGATAAAATGTATTGTTACAGTCTATAAGAGAATTATATACTCTATTGATGAAATTAATGAATAAATAGATAAAAAAATACGTTCAAACATTTTCGGGCGAACAAGGCACACTGCTTTCGTTTATTGCAAGGGTAGAACCGATACTAGCAAAATAAGGAGAGCCGTACGGGAAACAAGTGTTCAATGTCAGCTACGAGAAGAACGAGAATATAGCAGATGTAGTAAATAACTACATAGCTATAGAGGCATTGCCAATATGGGAGGAATGTAATGCACTTTAGACAAACAAAGGACCAAAAGTGCACGACTACGTCATATGAAACTTCCTCGGTACATAAGATGGGTTTTTTGAATCGCAAAATGAATCGAAAATGAATGGTGACAAATTTATATACTTTTTAGGCTTTGATAAATCAGATTTTCTCAAAAATGGCACTTACGAATTTGATGTTATTTCGCACAACATTGTACACTTTTAACATATGCAAAACGTGATGTTCTTTTTTATATTTTGGTGGCTTAAAAATTCTGAAAGTTTATTTACACTAATTTCAAAAAATACATTTCAAAAATATTACATTCAAAGGATTACAATTTAATTTGAGCAAAGGAAAATTATAGGTGTGCATATAATTTGATTTAAATCCAAAATGAAAGAAAATAAGTGAGAAAAGGAAAACTTAGTATGAAAAAGATATAGCTATTGGAGGTTTGATACCCTCGTATACAAATTATCTTCGCATTGGTTAGGCTGCAAACACAATTGCCTCGCCAAGGATATCGACGAGTAGATGGCGATAATATTTTGCCCTCAGTAAGCTTACAAAGGGTCCTTGTGAGTCTTACTATCGCTTGCGCCTTCCACGTCCAGGACTGCTAATTTTGATGCGGGACGATCGAAGATTCCGGTAGTGGTTTGTACTTTTGGTCGTCGCACTTGGCCGTCCTTAGCAAGGACTGTGTTGACAATGACTCCCCTGGGCCAGCAATTTCTAGGGAGGTTTTCATCGATAACAATTTATTTCCTCCCGAAGTACTCGTTCTGCTCCACGAAAATTAGTCCCATTATCTCTGTATACTTCCCGCGGAATGCCCCCGGGCCATAAAATTTCGCATGCACATAATATAAGAATCGGTTGTTAAGCTGTTCCCAAACTCTATGTGAACTGCGCGAACCGTAAGGCAGGTGAAAAGAGCACCCCACCTCTTTTCATTTCTTCTTCCTACCGTTACCTGGATTGGTCCAAAGCAGTCTTCTCCGACGACCGAAAATGGTCGGCTAAATGCACCAAGCCTGGCGCGAGGAAGATTGCCCATTTCCGGTATTCTGGCACGCCTCGCGGATTTTGCAGGACTGACAAGACCTTCGCACTGAAAACATCTGTTTCACCTCTTTCAAGACTGTCTCGTGGTTGCAATGGTGAAATTTTCGGTGGTAGTTGTCAACAATCAAATACGTGATGTTTGGAGTTTTGTTTTCCATTCCTACATATTCTGCAAAAAGCGTCCTACCTTGCATTCTCATAATATCTCTTTCGTCTAAAAATGGTGACAGTTTATACAGCGGGCTGTTACGCGAAAGCCGTGATGCCTGCCCGAGTCGAGCTTTTTTAAGTTATTTTGTCTCGGATGGAAAAGCTGCTAACAGAGCCTGTCGGAAAAGAAACGAGTATGATCGTGCTATGGCTGATGAAGATAGGGCGATACTTTTATCCTGTTTAATGTGGGTTTCCCCGATTCCTTTCAATTTGTCTACGTACATAAACACATATGCCAATGTCCTCCACAATTTGCGCCAAGTAGAAAAACGATTCTCATCTATAACGTTATCTGGTGTCTTTACCTCACTAATTTGCGACAGATGAGGCCGGTACTCCCCCTTGCTGCCAGTGTCCAGTACGAAAGTGTGGATATGTATGGATGCGCCTGGTGTCCTCACTTCGGCTACTTTAGGTAAGAGCTTTAACCATTCTAACCAGCGTCTAAACAGGTTTGGGGGTAAGGTTTCGTCTCACCCAATCTCAACTTCCAAACATCCTGCAGAATGATTTTTACAGACACTAAGAAGTGCGATAAGAACCCCATTCGATCGTATATTGTCATCAATATCTTTAAGACCTCGCTTCATAGGAGGAATATCGTTCTCCGAAAGAACATCCCGATTAACGCAATGGAACTTAAGTTTGTATGTGAATACACCTGCAGTTTTGCACAAATGCATTCCTAAAACTATCAACACTGTCGATAAAATCATCAACATAATGGTGCTCCAGAATTGCTTCAACAGCTCTCGGTTTGGTATTGCTAAAATTCATAGCATTTTTATTTTTGACAAAATGAGCGATGCACGGGGAGCATGTAGCTCCAAAAGTCATAACATTCATCTCAAAGACATCTGGGTTCTTCGCATCGTGTAGTTCACTCCATTAAAATCTTTGTGCTCGTCTATCATTTTCCCGAATGCGCACTTGATGAACATCTCAGCAATATCTCCTCAGATGGCCACCTTTCCGCAACGAAACCCGTATAAAACGGTTGTAATTGGTACTAGCTGGTCAGGTCCTTTTAATAGAAAATCGTTAAGTGAAACTCCATTACATTGGGCGGCGGCATCTCAAACAAGTCTTACTTTTAATGGTTTGTTTGGATTTTTTACAGTAAATATGGGTAAGTACCAACCGGGTTTACCTTCAGTCGCTTTTATGTCTTTAGGGCACAGCTTTTTTGCATATCCTTGGCGCAATAAGTTAAAGATCTGCTCATCCAATCCAGCGCAAAGGTTCTTGTCATTGCTCATTTTTTGCTCAAGATGTTATAATCGACGGAGTGCCATCGGATAGCTGTTGGGCATAACAAACTTGTCCCATTTCCATAACAGTCCGACTTCAAAACGTTCACCAATGCGAGTACATGTGTTCTCCAGAATACTTAAGGCTCTTTTTTCTTCAATCGATTGCATTTGTTGCGTTGGTATGAGTACTCCGATATTTTCAATTGAGAAGAATGACTCTACGAGTTTATCCAGTCGCGATCAGCAATATGTTCGTGGATGTGGAGATTAAAGTTCTTAATATGTCTCTCGGATCTCTGTCCACCATCGGGACCGTGCACAGACCACCCCAATCTAGTTTTGACTACCATTGGTTCGGACTAACTACCTTCGAAAACTTTCGATGGCACGCCCAATTTCCAATGGTCCATACCGATTAGAATTCTTGGCTGCGCATTATTATATGAGCAAATAGGTAGGCCGGCCAAAAACGAGTATCTATCTTTAAGTGCATCGCTGCACAAGGACTGTGTGGGTCTAAGCTACGTACAGTATGAATATCGCGAAGTCTATACCGTTTACTGTTCCTTTGCGTTCCTGAAATTGTAAGCGAGACCGTTCTCGATTCACTTTCAACTCCGGTTGTGTCGGAGGTCCAACGCAGCCACAGCTCTTCCGATGTTCCTGGAAGTTCCAAATCACTTGCAAGTTCTTTATCCATTAGGGTTAAAGAGGAACCTCCATCCAGAAAGGCGAAAGTATCAATGGATTTGTTTTTGCCATCAAGCGTTACAGGTATAATCTGAAACAGTACATGGGACAATCTAGTGCTTCCCGAATTTGCATGGTAACCTACAGTCGAATTAATCGCCCCATTGGCACTCTGACTCACAGAGGAACTTTTGAAACTGGAAATCTTTTCATAACTATGCAGCAATTGGTTGTGTTTCAATACACATCCTTCAACACCACAAGGACCGACTTCTGAGCATCGAGAACGCGGATGATTTCGCAGGCATAAATGACTCAATTTTTTCTGTCGGTCAATGTTCCATTTTTCTGAACGACATAACATTTCAAAATATTGAATTGATGGCTAGCCAATTGATGGCTATCCTTGTACGCGTAGCATTTTTTTGAATGTTTTGCAAAGCGATTTATGTTCTTGGTGTCGGATAAATGTACAACTGAGTCGTGGGTAAGTAGGTGGTTACTATGCCGTTGGACACGCTTCTCAGCAGGGTTTAATATAGACACCGTTGTCACAGCACAGGCTGCCTCAGCAATCTCATACAACCTATCGGAAAATATGGTCAAGGTGATGCATGGTAAATTCTTGGAAAAAGTCGCCCAATTCAACAGCAAATGCGGGGTCAGCTTTTCGACGAACTCTTGAAGCAGCATAGGGTTGTTTAAGTGCGGAGTCATATGAGACGATTCCATCGTGGCCACAACGTTCCTAATAGCCAAAGGGTAATCAATAAGCGTTTCCATTTTGTCAGCCCTTGGAGGTGCGTGAGATTTCGTTTTAGCGTTTTTATAACGTCTGGAACCATGTTTGGCAATAAAAGATGATCTTTAACTGCTAGCAGGGCTTTTCCGCGCAGACATCGCTGTAGCCGTATTAGGTTTTCCGCATTTGAATAACCTCCAATCCTCGTGCAATGGTCGAATGAGCTGATGAAAACGGGCCACTCGTCTGGATAACCACTAAAACTTGGGAGCTCCTTCGGGATTATGTTCCTTGTTGCTAATTTTGCACTGGTGAGATCTAAATTATTATCTCGTATACGAGTCGATGGCATGTGCGCGGTTGTCGGTTGATTTGAGTCGCTTTGGGAGGGACCAGGTTGCTGCTGATCGTAGCGAGCAGTGAGTGGTAGTGCTTCTGTGTTTGGCTTGTTTAATGCAGTACTATTGGCAGTACCAAGCCATTCCTGCGTAAATAGGCTACGATCTACAAAAACTCACTTACCCCTATTTACAACTTCCTTATCTTCGGAATTTTCGGTTTCGGCGAGAACTTGATACTTCTTTCGCAAATAAAGCTGATTACACCAGACGTTTCTCCTCTTCTAGTTGCTGAAGAAGTAACGGGTGATCCAAGTAGAGATACTTTTTTTTAATAGCCTTTTTTGACAGATTACGTGTGAGTCGTGTCATGCTGTCATGTTATTTCTGTTTAGTATTGTTTGGAATTTCATAATGGAAAGACTTACGCGTGAAAAACATTTACAAATTGTTCAACTTTATTATGAAAATTCACGTTCTGTGAGGAATGTGTTTCGTGCACTTCGCTCAACTTATGGTCAACATAATCGGCCATAATTCCCAACACCATCACCCATTTTGAGACCCAGCATTCATTATTGGATAATATTCGACCGAATAGACCACGTCCAGCACGCTGTGTAGAAAATATAGCGGCCGTAGCTGAGAGTGTACACGAAGACCATAGAGAGTCGATTCGGCGCCGTTCGCAGTAACTCGGACTGACGTATGGAACGACTTGGCGCATTTTACGTCAAGATCTTAAATTGAAAGCGTACAAAATACAGCTTGTGCAACAACTGATGCCGCTCGACCTTCCCAAGCGACATCGCTTCGCTCTATGGGCTCTTGAAAAGTTCCAAGAAGATCCGACGTTTTCGAGGCAAATTTTGTTTAGCGATGAGGCCCATTTCTGGCTCAATGGGTATGTTAACAAACAAAATTGCCGCATTTGGGACAAAGAGCAACCTCAAGAGATTGAAGAACTGCCACTTCAGACCACCCGCTTCGATTCAGGCCCTGGAGGAAAACATCATGCGTGTCATTCGCCAGTTACCAGTCGAAATGCTCGAACGAGTGATCGAAAATTGGACTCAACGGATGGACCATCTGCGACCTAGCAACGGCCAACATTTGATAGACATAATCTTCAAAAAATAAATGCCAAAGAATGTTCTTTCAAATGATAATAAACATTCTCCATTAAATTTGAATTTTCTGTGTTTTTTTCTTTAAAAAAGTAGGGAACCTCGAAATGGATCACCCTTTAGTTGCCTGGCCTTTGCTGATCTTGATGAGGAGGCTTGGGATCTCGCGGATTCCACTCTTTCGATATGTATGGACGCTTTAATTGCAGGTGCCGGATAACCATTTCGGCAGTTTATGCATAGCCAGCTTACGTTCGCAATAGTTGCCGCATCAACGTTGACACATTGAAAGTGGAACCAGGAGTCACAATTGTCGCACTGTACCATTTCGTGTGTGTCAGGCTGCTCACAGAGCTTGCAATTGAACTCCGGAACAGGCTTCGATGTTGAGGCTTTTGATTTCCCTGGCTTGGACATCTTATTCATGTATTCAATCGATCAGAATACCATAAGAATTTTTAAGAATTGCTATTAAGTTTTTATAGCCACAGGGAAAAATGTGATGTTCTTTTTTAAATTTTTTGGTGGCTTATAAATTCTGAAAGTTTATTTACACTAATTTCAAAAAATACGTTTCAAAAATATTACATTCCAATTTTTACCTTTATATTTCAGGATTTCTAATTAAAGAAAGGATTACAATTTAATTTGAGCAAAGCGAAATTGTAGGTGTGCTTATAACTTGATTTAAATCCAAAATGAAAGAAAATAAGAGAGAAAAGGAAAACTTAGTATGAAAAAGATATAGCTATTGGAGGTTTGATACCCTCGTATACAAATTATCTTCACATTGGTTAGGCTGCAAACACAATCGCCTTGCCAAGGACATCGACGAGTAGATGGCGCTAACATGCAGTATAGTTGGTCCCATCCCAAATATCCTTAGTACAAAAAAAAGACCATAATTCCAAGGATTATTTTTTACAAAAAAGGGAATTTGATTTTCAGAAAAAATTTGTTATCGCAGGTACCGTTAGTTCAAACGACAAAGCAAAAAGTAAAAATATGCCCGAGATTTTACCCAAAAAACCTTATATGCGAACTTTGAAGCAAATCCGTCAACCGTTTCGCCATACGGCGCCCGGACAGGCAGACAGATAGACCGACGGACGGCATTGGCGGACCCACTTTTTTGGTTATAATATCATCCCTCATACTCAGTTTGAGTTTGAAGTTTCCGCACGATCGCAATAACTTTCTCTAAATAAAGTTAAAAGTATCAATATCATTAAGATCTATTAGTCAAAATACTATTAGTTAAAATTAAAAATGTCATACATAACATAGCAGAATGTGCAACGTTTACTAAATGTGGCTTAGAGTTAGTCAATTGCTTAATTATGTAGTTTAAAATGAATTATTACTATTGTGTTTAAATAATTTGGTCATGATGAATTTAATTTAAGTTTAGAAAAATCATATACAATTCAACATAGAAATCATTACACAACTCCTCTGTTACGTCGGAGACTTCACTTCCTTTCGCCACACCCACTACTCTCCAAGCCCCTCATTATCCACCATTTTGTATTAGCAATAATACTTCCTAACGGAGCTGTCCCCTTCCAACCCCTCTTTCCAAAAACCAATCTCACATGTCCCGTTATGAACACGCGCAACCCACATGTGCAGTTATGTACACGCGCAGCCATTTAATCGCACACCTAAGCATTTTTGCGCTACACGCGCAGACATAATTTTAAACACCCGATACCTGCATTTGCTTTCCCACAGGTTAGTGGCTTGGTGCAACGTCAT
This sequence comes from Ferdinandea cuprea, assembly GCA_963576555.1. Lineage (NCBI taxonomy): Eukaryota > Metazoa > Arthropoda > Insecta > Diptera > Syrphidae > Ferdinandea > Ferdinandea cuprea. Next base: position 18,828,542 of record OY754962.1, on the reverse strand, counting down.
CAAAAATGAATGAGAACGAGAACACTCACAGAATAATTCAGATAGAAATTAATAATTCAGTTTCAATTTAGATCCAGTTAAGTTCAGTCGGTTTTTTAATCCAGTTAAGTTCAGCTGGTTAGTTCTTACATGTACTAGATATATATATATGTTTACAATAAAGTAAATTAATAAAAAAAAAGAAAAAAAGATTTTTTTTATTCCCACCGCTCGGGAACCACATAATTAGCGCAGTCGGTAAACGCTATAAAGTTCGCGATAGATTCGTTTAAGAATTTGTTGACTATAGTGATAAGTTAAATTCGTTCGCTTAAGAACACATAAATAATAAAGTGAAAACCTGTTATAACGTTCGATTAAGAACACATAAATAAAAGTGAAAATCTACAAACGTTCGCTTAAGAACACATAAATAAAAGTGAAAATCTACAAACGTTCGCTTAAGAACACATAAATAAAAGTGAAAATCTACAAACGTTCGCTTAAGAACACATCGAAAAATAGTGCCAACATATCAAAACTTCGTTTAAGTACAAGATTTCCTATAAGAAAAGTGAAAAAAAAAAAATTGATAAAATACAGAAAAATACATGAAACATTATAAAGTGATCTTAAATATTTGTGCGACTGTAGTAAAACATTAAATGCAAACGGAAGAGAAGGAACCATTGGAAGACGACATATTAATATTACTGGAGAAACTATCAATCACAAACATGACAAGAACACCTGTAACAGGAGAATCTAACCAACAGCCAGCGGTAACTCCATTAAGCTTAAGTTTAGACCCTATTAAGTATTTAAACAATCTCCCGTGTTACGACGGAAATAGGGAGAACCTATATAATTTTATAGATTTAGTGGATAGGATATTTCCTAGACTAGGACAGTATGATGAAACAAGTCAATTAATATTTTTTGACATAATTAAAAGTAAACTTACAGATAGAGCCCGCGAGGCAATTGAAATTAACAATTCAGTAAAAAATTGGGATGAGGTAAAAAAATTATTCTTTCAATATTTCGGCGACAGGAAGACAGTAGAACAATTATACGATGACCTTAGAGCTCTTCCATATAAAACTAACTGCCAAGATTACTATAACGACATAAAAATAATGCTAAGGCGCCTAAATAATAAAGTTAGGATAACTAATTTAAATAATGCATCTTTAGAGATAGAACAAAACTGTAAGTCTGCCTTACGCATTTTTATCAGTAAAATACCAGAACCGATGAAGGGTCTGTTATATTGCAGAAACCCCGTAAACTTAGAAGAGGCTATGCAAATCCTCTATGAAACAGGGTATGCATACACTAGGGATAGCAATAGGGTAATATCGAACCTTGATAGGAACTCGCAACTACCAAATAATATGCAAGGATATAGTAGGAATACCAATAACAACAATAGTCACCAGAATAGTGGACAATACAGATACTCATATAATTCCGGAATATTTAGAAACAACCAAAATAGACCAGACAACCACAGATTTAACAACAACGAACAAAATAACATATCTAATCAAAGCGCGAATCGCAGATTTAATAACAATAGTCATAATAATCAATCAAATCGTAGTATGAATCAAAGGTTCAATAACAATAACAACACAGTCGAATCAATGGACACAGTGTCCGGTTCTTACCAAAGACAGGTAAATACCTTAGGAAGAATTTCGGATTTTCGGGAAAAAAGCCCTCAGGCCAACTACCCTATATAGTTATAAGAACAAAAGACAATAAATATACACTTAGGATACTAGTTGACTCAGGGTCAGAAACTAGTATTCTTAACCCAGAAGTGTGCCATCCCAAATGGCAAATTAATCTCCACAAACCCATTAAGGTTTTAACAACCAGTACACCGATATATGTAAATAAGAAAGTAAGAATCCCACTGTTCGAGGAATTCGGTGCGTTAAATAAGACCGCAGAATTTCTAGAGTACAAATTTCATAACACATTTAACGGCTTGATTGGAAACAACATTTTGTTACCATTAAAAGCAATTCTCGACTATAACAGAAGGCTTCTACTTATTAACGAAAAAGAAATTCCAATTTATTTTAACAAAGAAGAAGAAAACACAATAGAAAATTATGAAAAACATATACCAACATTGGAAACATACCATACAGAAACGAGTAGGGATCCGGTTATTGAACAGATAAGAACCGATCCGATTGTTTCTCAATACTCGTCAATTTTTTATCAAGAAGGTAGCGATCTAACGTTTACAAATGCAATTAAGCACAGGATAAGGACTGTAAACGAGATTCCTATCTATACGAAAAATTACAGGTACCCAGAGGTACATAGACACGAGGTATCTCGCCAAATAAATGAGATGCTAGAGCAGGGCATTATCAGGCCCAGCAGCTCGCCATATTCCGCGCCTATCTGGATCGTCCCAAAAAAGAGGGATGCCTCTGGAAAGGAGAAGTGGAGAATTGTCATCGATTATCGAAAGCTAAACGAAGTTTCGGTAGATGATAAGTTCCCCATCCCCAATATCGATGACATCTTCGATAAACTAGGTAAAGCGCAGTACTTCACCACATTAGACCTGGCTAAGGGATTTCACCAGATCGAAATAGCAGAGGAAGATGTAAAGAAAACGGCCTTTTCGACCAACAATGGACATTACGAGTTCGTTCGTATGCCATTTGGTTTGAAGAATGCGCCGGCTACCTTTCAGAGGCTGATGAATTCAGTTCTCTCCGATTTTATTGGGAAGATATGTCTTGTTTACCTAGACGACATTATCATCTTCTCAACATCCCTTTCCGAACACATAATTTCGTTAAAGAAAATATTTGAAAGATTGAGGGAAGTAAACCTAAAAGTCCAGCTTGATAAAAGTGAGTTTCTAAAAAAAGAAACCGAATTTCTAGGACATATAGTAACAACTAACGGTATCAAACCCAATCCTAATAAAATCGCGGCAATAAGAGATTACAAGCTACCACGAACAACCAAACAGATAAAAGCCTTTCTCGGAATAACAGGGTATTATCGTAAGTTTATAAAAGACTACGGTAAAGTCGCAAAACCAATGACAGCGTTTCTAAAGAAAAATTCAAAAATAAATATCAATGATTCAGATTACATTGAAAGTTTTGAAAATTTGAAAGCTTTGATTGTATCTGAACCAATTCTAAGATATCCAGACTTTAGTAAGAAATTTGTTCTGACAACGGACGCATCTAATTTCGCTGTAGGTGCCGTTCTATCACAGGACAACCATCCGGTGTGTTACGCTTGTCGTACCCTCAATGACCACGAGACTCGGTACTCAACCATCGAGAAAGAGCTACTGGCTATTGTATGGGCGACAAAATATTTTAGACCTTACCCTTATGGAAGAAAGTTCACAATACGAACTGACCATCGACCCCTAATTTGGCTAAGTTCATTAAAAGAACCAAATGCTAAACTACAAAGATGGAAGGTTAAACTGGAAGAATATAACTTTGATATGGAATATGTACGGGGCAAGGATAATCAAGTCGCGGACGGTCTGTCTAGAATGGAGGTTTTTTACAATGCAAATGTAGAGGATCTCACTGATAGAACCATGGAAAATAACCTAGATGAACAATCCATTTTAGCCACTGTGCGCTGATGAAGACAGAGTGATTATATTCCTATTGTTGAATCACCTGTTAATTTGTACAAAACCCAAATAATATTGAACAGCACCAATAATGCTAGCAACCACAAAACATACTATGCTTTTGGAAAAAAGAGAATAGTTATAGAAGTAAAAGTCTTTAGCGAAAATCTCATTTTGGACATCATAAAAAAATGTATCCCTCCAAAAGGAATAGTAGGAGTTTTCTCCAGATATGATCATTTATTTGCAAAATTTCAGGACGTTTATATAAAATATTTCAGCAAGAATAAATCCTTAAGAGTCGTTAAGTGTAGCAAATTCCTAGGAGACCTCACAGACCCAGAAAAAGAAGCCCATGTTATTATACAGACCCACAATTCATAAAATCACAGGGGAGTTAATGAAACTTACGCGGAAATAAAAGATATATATTACACCCCAAATCTAAAAGAAAAAATTCAAAGATTCATTGACAATTGCGAGGTATGCAACAAATCAAAATACGAAAGACAACCATATAAAATTCCACTAAAAATTACCGAAACTCCAGTCAAACCAAATCAAATATTACATATCGATATATGGTATGCAAATATCAACTTAATGTACGTAACAATGATAGATAAATTCACGAAACACGTCACCATGCAAGAAATCAAACACAGAACCTGGATAGCATTACTGAAAACTCTTAAATGCAGATTTGCATCATTTGGTACCCCAGAAAAAGTAATAACAGATGGAGAGTCAGGATTTTCATCAATTTTGGTAAAAGAATTTCTCAAAGAAAATAACGTTGATCTTCATATTACCACGCCTTATCACCATACAGGGAATTCGGACATCGAAAGATTCCACTCCACTCTTAACGAGCATATCCGTACATTCAGAGCTGACGAAACTAATAAAGACACTCTTCGTGATAAAGTCTTTAAAGCATTAGTCATTTATAATAAAACAATCCATTCGACAACTAAAAGAAGACCAATAGACTTCCTGAACGGAAATATAACCAGCGAAGACTATCCCATGATTATTGAGCTAGTCAACAAAAATAAGGAGAAATACATAGGAAAACTAAACAAAAACAAAAATGATATAGACTTAACAAACGAAAAACCCATATATTTAAAAAATAGGGATATCAATAAACTAAAACCAACTCATAAGAAATCAAACCCAGAAATTATTGATAAAGATTATGTCAGGGATGAAAAAGGCAGCAAATTTTATAAATCACAGGTCAAGAGAAAATATAAATACGAGAATACATAACATTTTTTTTCAGAATTCCCAAACGAAAAAACGGACAACGACCGTAGGACTGACAAGTTTAATTCTCTTCAGCTTATTTTCTATCAGTAAAAGCCAATCAATCGAAATTCAGAATATGGATAACGGAAACGGATTCATTATGAAAAGAGACAATAAAATCGAAGTTATAACAAACTATAAAAAGATTTTACATAATATTAATGCTAATATAAGGCAACATTCAGGGACTAACATCCAAAACACAATACTCAACTCTTTTACATAACTTTTTGATACTCAAGGACGAAATTAAAAACTAGACTAATTACAAACGAACAGAATAATCATAATTTAATTAACAGTATGAACGACCAAATCAGAATAAACACTAATTTGAACGAAAAAATGACTAACATTACAAGACACATAAACAAACAACAGATACGTATCAGGGACCAACTAGATAGTTTCGCAAACACACTAAATCGAGAAGTAGAGGAAATAGAAAATATTCAGCACATCTTTCAAATACAGTATGACATTCAGATACTCAGAGAGCAAGTCAGGAAGATCAAAACAAATTTATTACTTAGCAGATTGGGAGTCCTAGGACAAGACATTTTAACGCAGGAAGAAGCCAACGAAAATAATATAACGTTTAAAGATCTCGTAAATATAAAAAGCTCAGTTGTTTTACATGAAAATTCAATCATATTTGCGCTTATGCTTCCAAACTACGCGAAATCGCAATATTATAGAATGATTTTGGAACCAATCCCCAACAAAGAAGGTCTTGAGATAGACACGAATTATCGAAATTTAATTATTAATAATAAAAATATTTACGAAAATCAAGAAAATGTAGTTCTTAAGAGAAACTTAAAACCTATTAAAGATCATTGTGTTTCACAACTATTAGAAGAACATTCAAATTGTAACTTTAAGGAAAATAAGAATGAAGAAATTAAACAATTAACTAACAATGTTAACATAACTAAGAATTTACCAAACACTAGAATTAATCATAATTGTAATCAATATACAATAAATGTAAGAAATAATAACTTAATTAAATTTGAAAATTGTTTTATACGAATAAATAATGTCTTTTACGAGAATATTGTCAAAAACGATAACATTGTAATACCAAATTTCAGTAATATAACTATAAAAAAAACTGTAATGAATTATTCTGTGGAAGATTTGCATATAAAAAACGTTGAAAACAGTAAAATTATTGAAGAGATTAAAGTCAGAAATTCATTACACGAACATACAACCATTGGGACGTCTATCCTATTAATCATTATATTGATTACATTATTGATCGGTTACCTTTCAAACAAAAATAAGAAAAATAGGTCCGATATTAAAGTCGAAATTAAGAATTCGGATTCTTCGGAGCAGAATCTTCAGGGGGGATGTGTTACGTCGGAGACTTCACTTCCTTTCGCCACACCCACTACTTTCCAAGCCCCTCATTATCCACCATTTTGTATTAGCAATAATACTTCCTAACGGAGCTGTCCCCTTCCAACCCCTCTTTCCAAAAACCAATCTCACATGTCCCGTTATGAACACGCGCAACCCACATGTGCAGTTATGTACACGCGCAGCCATTAAATCGCACACCTAAGCATTTTTGCGCTACACGCGCAGACATAATTTTAAACACCCGATACCTGCATTTCCTTTCCCACAGGTTAGTGGCTTGGTGCAACGTCATCAAAAATGAATGAGAATGAGAACACTCACAGAATAATTCAGATAGAAATTAATAATTCAGTTTCAATTTAGATCCAGTTAAGTTCAGTCGGTTTTTTAATCCAGTTAAGTTCAGCTGGTTAGTTCTTACATGTACTAGATATATATATATGTTTACAATAAAGTAAATTAATAAAAAAAAAGAAAAAAAGATTTTTTTTATTCCCACCGCTCGGGAACCACATAATTCCTCAGAATTATCCAAACAACAGACACAATTACACTAACCAAAACTAATTTAATAAAAAAAATGACTACCTCAAAAATGAACTGAAAAGCAACAACGATTCTAGGCATATTTGAAATAAGACAAGTCAGCAATTATTGGAATAATCAGCAGCCCCAAAATAATGCAAGTAACATTCAAAACTAAGGTCAACAAAGATCAATTCAATTAACTTTTGAAAACAGAGGTCTTATACCAATAATCGATAGGATCTATAATAACCATTTTAAACTCAAGTAGAGTTCCCTGAAATCTTTACGAAAATATGAAAGATACTCCAATTTAGATATCACTATTCAAGGTATAGTGAATAGTGAATAGTGATATCGTATTACTACAATTTGTTTATTTCTTTCTATGAATTTTATAAAAAAAAATTTTTTTTGAAAAAAAAAACCCTCCCGAAAAGTGGTGAAAAACTTTCAATGGCCGATATATTGCGAAAAATGTTGGCTAAATATCTTGTTAAATATTTTTTTTTCGATGTTCCTACCAGAGTTACAAAAATATTTATTCTTTGTTGGATAGCTTCTCTTTTTATGAACCGATTTTGATGAAACTTTTTTATTAATTAACTACACTTTTCACATGTAAAATAAAATTAATTAATTTTATTTGCAGATTTGAGTTGAGGACATAAAAAGTAACTGTAATACAAAATTTGAACAATTTCGGAGTTGGTGTAGTCTTGTAAAATCTAGTCGAGACAAAATAAGAAAACAGTAAGAATTATGAGTTTTTTCTTTTTTTTCTATATGTACCTCGATAACATTTCTCAATCTAAACTAAAAATTATTTGCCGACCCCTGGTTAAGATCATATACACAGGTAAAAGGAAGAAATTGTTAACAAATACAAGACTCAATTAATCCCAAAAAAATATAGCATTATAACAAACGATATAGAAATCCTGCATGGATGTATAATTATAGGTTATTTTGACACTGTTTTCCGTTCGAAATCTTGACAGAAAGTCAGTAGTAGTAACTTTATTTCGTATTTTAAATTACATTTGGTGAGCCACCGCGCAGTTTACTCTGTATGATTTGATATACATATTACATCTTTCTACTGAACAATTATTTTTAACAATTTTAACAAACTATTGGGCAAAAAAAAAATGTTAACTTTGAAGGAAATATACCTTAAAAAACCTCCAATACATTAACAAAAAAAAATCTTCATTAGTCAGGTACGTTGTGATAATAAACAATAATAAATAATAAATAATAAATAATAAATAATAAATAATAAATAATAAATAATAAATAATAAATAATAAATAATAAATAATAAATAATAAATAATAAATAATAAATAATAAATAATAAATAATAAATAATAAATAATAAATAATAAATAATAAATAATAAATAATAAATAATAAATAATAAATAATAAATAATAAATAATAAATAATAAATAATAAATAATAAATAATAAATAATAAATAATAAATAATAAATAATAAATAATAAATAATAAATAATAAATAATAAATAATAAATAATAAATAATAAATAATAAATAATAAATAATAAATAATAAATAATAAATAATAAATAATAAATAATAAATAATAAATAATAAATAATAAATAATAAATAATAAATAATAAATAATAAATAATAAATAATAAATAATAAATAATAAATAATAAATAATAAATAATAAATAATAAATAATAAATAATAAATAATAAATAATAAATAATAAATAATAAATAATAAATAATAAATAATAAATAATAAATAATAAATAATAAATAATAAATAATAAATAATAAATAATAAATAATAAATAATAAATAATAAATAATAAATAATAAATAATAAATAATAAATAATAAATAATAAATAATAAATAATAAATAATAAATAATAAATAATAAATATATAAATAATAAATATATAAATAATAAATAATAAATAATAAATAATAAATAATAACAGGAACAGAAAATATATAGTAAACAGTAGGTTCATATGTGGGTAGTAAATAACATGTGTGTGACTTTTTGCTGAGGTTCACCAAACTTGGCATCCATACAATAAAATTGATTGAAAAATTACTTTAAAGATAATAGTTTTATTGGCTCTGTTCAAAAGAGACTTCGTGTTTATAAAAGGGATATAACATATTTATCGGACCAAGATGTATGCCAAGGTATCTTGCAGTTCGAACCACATTAATAGTTATATTAATTATCTAAGTCTTTCGTTTTCTGCTGAGAAAGATAGCTTGCACTCTGCATTAACTTTAATTTTCCAGCAATTGTAATAATTTAGCAATATATCAATCGCATTTTGTAAATTTGTCTCGACATTGAGACCAAACTCATGCAAAGAATATTTTGCTTTGTCAACGCTCTCTTGAGATATAAATTGATCTCGTGGGGTTTCAAAGTTTTGCGCAATAAAGTTGCTAGTAACATCACTAACGATTTCATTGGTAATGTAGTTAAATGTTCTATATTTTCAACTTATTAAATCTATACATACATTGATTTGACATTAAAATTTTAGGTTTTTGTTGAAAAATAAAAAAACGGACGACAATTACATAAACAGTCGTGTGTCGGATTTACAAATTGCAATCTATATATATAAAAATTTAGCCTTCAAATTGTGTTCGTTTGTCGCCAATTCAAGCCTTAACGCATGTACTGATTTTAACAAAACGTTCACATATCTTTGGTATTGATCTATATATTTTTTTGTGAATTTTTGTTAAAATCCGTAAAAACGCATGAATTTCAGTACAATTTTATGGTTTCGCGCGGTGTATTACAAATACATTCTAAGCATTTGTGATGTCATTCCAATATGAGTCATACTTTTTTGTTTGGAAGCGTCGTTGATGAAAGTTGATAAACTCTGCTTAATTTGTTTGTCATATTTTGGTAAGTTTGTTATGCAAAAAAGTGTTGGGAATTAAAAAAAGTGGTAAAAACAAATGAGTAGGAGTTAGGTCGATTGAGGCTGGGAATTCTGCGTTAGAGTGAGAGGGAATATGTGAGTTTTGAATGGGTTTGATTGTTGTTGTCGTTGCATTCGGTTTGGTTTGTGTCGTCATATTTTTTTTATTTTTTATTGTTGCTTTGTTGTGTGGTTGGCTAGTGAGTATCTTTTATTTTTTCTTGTTGCTTTGTGTTTTATTTTTTCTTGTTACTTTGTTGTGTGGGTGGCTGATATGTTTGTTTTATTTTATGTTTTTGCTTTGTTGCGTCCGTGGTCAGATATGAGTTTTGAATGAAGTTGAGTGTCGTCATATTAGATATCAGTTTAGTGTCTTTGTTTAATTTTTTGTTTTTGGTTTCTTTCATACTGTGTGATTAGTGTGTGTGTTGAGGGGGATTCTGCAGCGTCAGCCAAATGACCAGACCCTTAGCGAGTCCAGTATCTGGCCCATGCCCTTGAAATCCAACGGCACAGCACAATCGTCGTTCCCACACCAGTCCATCGTCCGTCTCAAGCAGCCAAGCTGCAGAGTCAGCCAAATGACCAGACCCCCCAGTGAGTCCAGTATCTGGGACCATGCCCATGCCCTTGAAATCCAACGGCACATTGTATGTGAGGGTGGTCTTTTGAGGTCTATATCTTATATCTTATATAAATACCTAAATAAAAAACAATAGAACTTTTTGCTGTTTTATTTATTACTAAATATTTTTTATTTTTATTTCTGTTGATTTTCTTTGTTGTTGTTAGTGATTTTATATCAGAGGCTCGGTATTGTTTTATTATAACAGCTGACTTTTATTTATCCATGAATTATGATCGTTTGAGAGTCCAAGCCACTTTACATACACTTGATCACCCTTAGTTCTTAATACATTTTCCACCAGAAATACATCAGAGTGGATGGTTTTTTGTAGTTCCATTTCTTAGAAATGGATGGATTGGATGGATTGCCCTTGAAAGTCTTTCAATAAATATGTGGCAGGATTAGTCAGGTTAACTTTTCTAATTGTGAATACTTCGGTTGACCAGTTGGGTGTGTAACCTTTCTCAAATACATGTTTAAACTTGATTATTCGAACTTGATCACCAAATTTGAATTTTCTCCATTGAGCAATTTTAATGTGAGTGTAAACTGATGATAGAATCTTATCAGCATTTTTCTTATTCACATCAACTGGTCTCATTTTTATTGTTCTATGAGTGGAGTTATTGTATGCATAGAGCAATCCTTTTAGAATGGGCAGCCATTTATAATTACCATTAAAACTGAATTCTTTCCACATTTTCTCCTTGAGAGTTCTATTGAATCGTTCAATTTTGTACTGTCTCATCAAATCTTGGAAGATTTTATTAAAAAACTCCTTACCATCATCAGTTTGCAGATTTTTTGGTACACGCTGGGAACTATTGAAAATTGATTTCATAGCTTCTGTAGTGCATTTCGAAGTCTTATTCTTCAGAGGAACTACCCATGCATACTTTGAAAAGGTATCAATTACAGTCAGTAAATAGTTATACATTTTGTTATCGCTGTTATAGGGTATCATTTCTACTAAATGTGCTTGCCTCAAGTCATCGAATCCCCTAATGACAACTCGACGTCTGACGAAGTGTCTTCGAGCAGTTTTGTGCAATTCCTCAACAACAGCCCGTTTACTCATCCTATATACTAATGAATTAAGAAATAAAACGTTTTCTTCTTTTATAATCTGTTTTTATTTTTATTCTTTAATAATTCGAACCCTACATTTCCTCTTTCAACTTTTGATACTTAACAGAAGATTGCTCTCTCTGCTTAGGTTCCAATGATGATGATGCAAATTTAAATGGATTGCTTTTAAGAGCATACTCATTTTTTTTTAAAAAACTATCCTTTAGATTTATGTTATGTGTATTTGTTTGACTGCGATCCATTTCGTCTGTCTGATCCACTCTTAATCTGTTTGCTTATTAATCGAAACTAATACGCTGTCTCGAGCAGTGAATACATTATATACAAAGTAAATGATTAGCTCAGCATTTTTATATTCTTACGCATTATGATGAAATTCATCTTTACTGAACCGGGATCATACCAAATACAATCAGATACAAACATCAAAGCTAAAATGAAACTAAAGATTCTTATTTCCTTTTTTATTTTTTTATTTTTTTATATTTGTTTGTAATCTTTCATACAATGACATTAATTTCTTAATTCTATTCATTTTAATTTCAATCATATAACAAATACAGGTGTCTGGTCCATTTTTACAGATATTTGATGACCAGGGACATGCGACGAAATGACATCCATTATTAGATGTTGTGCGGGATATGTTCTCAAAGTTTTTTAAAAAAGAAATGCACTCAAGTATCTCATTGTAGTGTTCAGCAACTAGAATGTGTTGTTAGGTTTTTAAAAATATTAGGATTTCACCGAAAATCTTGCAACTATTCACATTGGACATGCCTTTCAATTGAATTGCAAACTGTAACTATTTATTTTTTTTGTTTATTTGAGTCTTTTATAGAACACTAGTAGGGCTTTTATTCGATTCGTCATCCATTCTATTCTATGACATGACCATGTATCGGGGCCTAATGTACATTTATTCGAAGACCAAGAGCAATTCAAGTAATGATTACCATAAATAGATTCCACACAAGCCACGTTTTCAAATTTGCTTAGAAAGGAAATACATCTTAAGATCTCTTCGTAATGTTCCTCAAGTATATTGTGTTTGTTGTTCAGTAAGAATTTTAAAATTTCTTTCGAGATCCAAGGAGTATTCATGCTTGACATGTAGTTTCAAACTGAATTTCAAATGTCTTTTAAATTGGTGGAAAGTTATTTTCGTTTCTAGTAAATTTCACACCGTTCTCTTTAAGGTCTACAATGTTCTCATTATATTTCTCTAATATATCGAGGAAATAGCTTCTAAGCTTGTTCACAATTTCGAGTGTATTTAAGCTTTGTTCATCAATGTATGTGCGCAACATTTTGTCATGTTTTTCAAATTTTTCATCCATACGAATGAGAGAGCTCTTAAATTGTTCATGCACACGATTATCAACATAGTTTTTTGTTGCAGCATCATTTGCATCGGTAGGATTATTTATATTCTTCAAGGCTTTATGTTTCACATCATAGTAGTCATCTGAGTGTAACCTGAGACCCATTTCAGTTTCATCATTTATAGCGCTCATGAGAGATTTAAAATTATTATCAACATATTATCATCGACATATTCTTTGTTGGCTGCTTGGTGTGATGTTTTAGGCAATGCAACATTATTCAGACATTTTCCCTCTATATCAAAATCACCAGCAGATGATAGCTTAAATCCTTCTCCAGGAGGTCCTCGAGGACCAGTTGTTGTTGTTGAATTGTGAATTCGATTGAAACTCCTTCCGAACTTGTCGACGTTCATTTTGCTTTTAACGAATTCTCTGCTTAGGATTGCTGTTAATATATGATGTTTGCTTTGCGTAGTTCTTCTATGATTGAATGTATCTTATTTTGAAGATTATTTTTTCCTGCCCTATGAGATGCAATTAAAAGTCTTAATCTATCGACAAGCTCATTTCGGCTATCCCAGTGCACATAATCGATCGAATTATTAGAATAAGTCATGTCAGGTAAGTTATTGTTGTATGATTTCCCAATTTTGTTTGTAACATTCTGAAGTAAGGGTTGAATAATATGTTTTATAACCTCTATTTCCTTTAACTTGAGAGTTACTATCATAATTTTTTAAATGGGCTTTTGTTTTTTGTAATATCTTAAGATATTCATCCAAATCTTCTTTGCTATATCGATCTTTTCGGGGGATTTTCCGAAAAATTAATTCATAAAGACCATCCGTTCCAGAGAAGATTTCACCATCATCACCAATGATGAAATTGCTCTTTTCATTAATTGTAACTTGATGTACCCAATTTTGTTGAATTTGACTGCACATCAAAATATGGCCCATAGATCTTATCAAGATTCGAATCTGATGGCGATGATCGTTTGAATGGAGTACTTTGATCGGGGTCGTAGGTATTAAAATTCGTAGGCGTTCTAAATGAAACATCTTTGTCCGTTAGTTGAATTGATTCTGTAGATGAAAGGTCAAAACTTTCCTTTGGAGAGGGTTTGATTGTTTCTGGAGAACTTGAGAGCTGCAAACGTCATCGTAGTCGATGCTTTGTTTTATCAATTTCAGTACCAACAGCAGCAGCAGTGTTTCGACTATAAACACTTTTGACATTTTTAACAATCTCTTTTAAGGGTTCAACTATTGGTTTAAAAGTAGTTTCAATTTCCTTTTCTTTTATAATTTGCCCGGTCTGGAGAAACATATATTTTCTCCTCAAATCTCTTTTAGTTTTTATAAGATCTTTAAGAATATTTTCATTAACATCCATATTTAATAACTTTAAACAGCGGTCTTAAACAGGATCAGTTACGAACAGGATCGGTTACAAACAGGTTCAGTTACAAACAGGATCAGATACAAACTGGGGCTGTTCCAATCTGGATATGATCATATAAGCGGTTGATTAATGACAGAGTAGTTTCATTTAGATACAATTTATTTAAATTTATATGTATTATTTAATAACTTTAAACTGCGGTTTTAAACAGGATCAGTTACGAACAGGATCGGTTACAAACAGGATCAGCTACAAACAGGGTCGGTTACAAACTGGGGCTGTTCCAATCTGAATTTAATCATATATGCAGTTGATTAATGACTGAGTAGCTTTATATAGAAGTTCTTAACTTTAATACTACCTTGTTGTTGTTTTATGAACCTCATTCCACTACCGAATGAAGCTAATAATAATAAAAGGTGATGTTTTATTGTCAAAAGATTCATAAATGCTCAATGTGTGTAACAAGAAAGTAATAAAAAATGATTGATTATAGTGTGAAAGCCATCACTTCAAAACATTCATTCAAGGGGTGTGGACTAGTAAATTCCTTAATCGATAAGTTACCCTTTGAATTGCATCTTCCCTCGTATAATTTCTGTGGACCTAAAACTAAACTGAAAGAACGTCTTGCTAGAGGAGATCGAGGAGTGAATCTATTGGATGAAGCGTGTCGCGAACACGATATTGTATATGCAAATAAAAACTATAACCTGTCTGATCGACATATTGCTGATAAAATTCTAACTGAAAAGGCTTGGCATAGGGTAAAAGCGAAAGACTCATCAATAGCAGAGAAATTAAGTAGCATATTGGTTACGAATATGATGAAAGCTAAAACAAAATTCGGTATGGGTTGCAAATCTAAACATAGCAGAGCAAGGAAACAAAAACTTAAAATGAATAAAAAATTATTTAAAATAGCCATTATGGGGGCTAGAAACGCTATTAGAAATCCAAAAAGTAAAGATCCAAACGAAATTGCAATATCTGCTTTACAAGCAGCTAAAAAGGTTACTAAAAATAAACGGAAGAGCATTTCCATTCCCCGATTCATAACGCTACCAAAAATTGGAGGTTTCTTACTATTATTACCGATCTTAGCTGGATTATCAGCGGTTGTTTCCCTAACTGGGGGAGCTGCAGGACTAGTTAAGGTAATCAATGCTTCAAAGGTAGCCAAGCAACAGTTGGAGGAGAACAAACGCCACAACCAAGCTATGGAAGGGGTTAAAATTCAGAAGGGAAAGGGACTTTATCTACAACCATACAAAAAACCGAACGATTCAAAAAACTTTTAAATTTGCTACCCAATCATCCGCTCTCCAATATTGATATTATTAAATTCGGAAAAGTCAATATACCCTATTTTCGTGGTGTTTACATGAGAGATAAATTACCTATATGATCGCTTGATAGAGAATGTGGTGTAATTAACTTGGACCACAGATGAGTAATTATACAGATAGTCGACTGAGAGGATTTTTGGCTCTCCCGCCTATCGTTTTTTATTTGCTTCAAAAAGGCACAGTACTGTGTTCGTATATGTTTTTACATGCAAATCAAATTGAGCCAGCTCACGCACACAATAGCAGTTCTGCGCCTAAGAATCCATTTTGGAAAAGATCTCATGTTGACATGTTAAAAGTCAAAACTGGGCTGTGTCCAATAACATCGTAATAACATGCGACAATTTATAATAAATTTGCAACAGAATAAAATGTTGGTGAATGTTTTTAATTATTATGTAAACTAAATAGTTTTACCAAACAAGCATTCAGTTTCGTAAACATTTTGGCAGTTGCGCAAGTTAAACATAAAATAAGAGTTATCATAATTTGTTTGCCAGTAGTTAAACTAATTTAGCAGTTTTAAATTGTCAGTAATAATAAACTAATTTTTGATTTATCGAATGTCGAGTAAAATAATTAAAATCAAATAATTTTTAAATGGAAGGTTTAATATATATTTCAGCAGTGAATTAATGAAATATTCTGTAAAATAACTAAAATTGTAGGTAAAATAAATAAAAGCTCAATGAATGAAATTAATGAGTAACGCGTGATTAGTTAACTGACCATTTCAATAATTTAACATAGTATTTCATAAATTCACTGCTATTTTATTCACCGCTATTCACTATTCCAATTCAAAGATAATAACGTTATTAAATTTGTTAAACATAATGAAATAAATTTAATAACTTTGTTCACTTGGAATTGAAATAGTCAAGACTACAGTTTGTGTTTAAAAATGCATTTAAAGTTATTTTGTCGCAGTTTGTCAATTCGCACGCTCGCTCTCATGTGTACGTTCCGAATATGAAGGTATGTAAACATATTAAACTTTCATATGTTCGATAAAAACATAATAAACAACCAAAGAATTTAATATACATGAAAAACTAATCCCAAACTAAATATTAACTATATGTAAATATTTTGCACCCAAACATTACTAATTTAGTAATATTCATAATTATAAATTAATATGCACATTTTATCTCACTCTAAAAACCAAAATGGAAAAAAAATAACAACCCAAGTATGTTTATTTTAAGGCAGATACAAAATTGAGAACTATTTCTTGTAAACACAAAAAATATTCGCATTTAATTGCAACAACTTCATTATTTATTACATACCAAACTATTTTTTTTATAAACATTTCAATTGAAATATCTATTAAACTTGAACTAACGGGTGACCCAAGTAGAGATACTTTTTTCAATAGCCTTTTTTGACAGATCACGTGTGAGTCGTGTCATGCTGTCATGTTATTTTTGTTTAGTATTGTTTGGCATTTCATAATGGAAAGACTTACGCGTGAACAACGTTTACAAATTGTTCAACTTTATTATGAAAATTCACGTTCTGTGAGGAATGTGTTTCGTGCACTTCGCTCAACTTATGGTCAACATAATCGGCCTACTGAGCGTACTATTCGCAACACCATCACCCATTTTGAGACCCAGCATTCATTATTGGATAATATTCGACCGAATAGACCACGTCCAGTACGCTGTGAAGAAAATATAGCGAACGTAGCTGAGAGTGTACACGAAGACCGTAGAGAGTCGATTCGGCGCCGTTCGCAGCAACTCGGACTGACGTATGGAACGACATGGCGCATTTTACGTCAAGATCTTAAATTGAAAGCGTACAAAATACAGCTTGTGCAACAACTGAAGCCGCTCGACCTTCCCAAGCGACATCGCTTCGCTCTATGGGCTCTTGAAAAGTTCCAAGAAGATCCGACGATTTCGAGGCAAATTTTGTTTAGCGATGAGGCCCATTTCTGGCTCAATGGGTATGTAAACAAACAAAATTGCCGCATTTGGGACGAAGAGATTGAAGAACTGCCACTTCATCCAGAAAAAACAACGGTTTGGTGTGGTTTGTGGGCCGGTGGAATCATCGGTCCATATTTCTTTAAAAATTATGCCGGTGCGAACGTAACCGTCAATGGCGACCGTTATCGTGCCATGATAACCGACTATTTGATGCCTGAAATTGAAGCTAGTGATCTCGGCGACATATGATAGACATAATCTTCAAAAAATAAATGCCAAAGAATGTTCTTTCAAATGATAATAAACATTCTCCATTAAATTTGAATTTTCTGTGTTTTTGTCTCTAAAAAAGTAGGGAACCTCGAAATGGATCACCCTTTACGTTAACTCAATACTTCGCAGCACTTCCCCAACACATCCGCTACAATCAGCTGATTTTTGTTGCCATTTGGAATTCGTGCAAAACTGCCCGCGCTAATGATATATTTTTGACACATCAACCCCTCCATACTTTATTTGGCTGGCTCACACGTATTCACAGATAGAACATTTGGGAGAGGATTTTTTCTCCAATTTTAAAAATTTTTTGCGGGTTCAAAGGGACAGAGGTATGCTGAGTCGACTATCTGTATAATTACTCATCTGTGACTTGGACAATGAGCGTGGACCAGGGACACATTGGGTAGCATATATTAAGAATAAAAATATTGTAAAATACTTTGACAGTTTTGGTAATTTAAGACCCCCTGTAGAGGTTGTAAACTATTTGGGTGAAAATATTCAGTACAATTATAATAATTGTCAAAATTTAAATACATTTATATGTGGTCATTTATGTTTGAAGTTCCTATTCGATCAAAATGTAAATAAATAAATACTACAAAATCAAAATATGTTTCATTTCTATTCCAATAGCAATGTCGTTAACACTTACATTGAGTGGAAACAAATCTACGCTCACCGCCGATTACTTTCCTCCAATAATCCTAAATACTGATTACGTTTGCGGTGTAGTTGACTTCCAGACTTCCAGAGAATGTGGATGTATTTAATAACTCGTTTCATTTTGGTGATAACAATGAAATCACTTTTCCGGTAGGTTCTTACGTAATGTAATTCAGGAGGTTCTGAAGCTACACAACGAGGATAAAGCTGAAAAAATTATAATTAAATTAAGAGCCAATAATAATACTTTGAAATGTGAAGTTTACAGCAATATGGAAATTGATTTTTCTCATCATCGTAGTATTGGTTCACTCTTGGGATTCAATAAGAAGAAACGTGTTCCCAATATTATGCATGAATCTGACCTATATGTTGACATCAATAGAGTGAATATTGTGCGAATTGAATGTAATTTAATTGATAAAACATATATAAACAATCGACCTGCTCATATACTGCATGAATTTTCAATGTCATCTATCTGCCAGTGAGCGCTAAGAGGATAAGTTCTATAACATTGAATCTCTTAGATCAGGACGGAAATCTTATAAACTTTCGAAACGAAACGATAACAATTCGATTGTATCTAAAACAACAACAATGATACTATAAGATAACCCATCGTACCCCTCAAATTATAAAAGAGTAGGTGATATTACTAAAGGAAGGTTCTGATAGGAAAACACCAGTACTAGCTGTACAAAATCGGAAATTTCTATTATCACTAGGTTACAGATTAAAAATCTAAGCCAAAACACCTACAAGACATGCCATGAATATTTTTGAAGAACCGAAATTTGAGGAGAGTATCTCAAAATTGGAATATCATACGTACTCGCCATATTTAAATTATTTCGACAAAAATGACATCATTCAAATTTGTGTCCAACATCAAAATCTTGATATTTTTCCTTCAGAAAGTTACATTTATATTGAGGGTACTGTGTCGAAAACGGATGGATCAGCCGTTGCGAAAACAAAACTTGTAAATAATGGAGTAGCTTTCTTATTCGATGAAATTCGTTATGAATTAAATGGTGTGGAAATTGATAGTAATCGAAGTGTCGGCATTACGTCAACAATTAAAAACTATCTCTCTTTAAATAAAAATGAAAGTGATATGCTTTTGAATGCATCCTGGTCACCTAATTCTTCAATCAATGTTAATGGAATCTATTTTAATTTTTGCATGCCACTAAATAAATTACTGGGATTTGCTGAAGACTATAAGAAAATTATACCAAATGGCCGTCATGATTTGATTCTAACACGCGCACGCACAGATGATAATTCATTAATTGCTGACGAGGATGAGAAAGCAAAGATAAACTTGCTTAAAGTACAATGGAAAATTCCACATATAACACTCTCTGATACTTACAAATTAAAACTATACAAACATATTAATAATGGACAAACTATGAAGCTGGCTTTTCGCAACTGGGATCTATACGAATATCCTGCATTACCCAGCGTCAGTCATCATATTTGGAATGTAAAGACAACCTCTCAAATGGAGAAGCCACGCTAAATTATACTTGCTCTGCAAACCAACAAACGTAATTTACTGAAAGGAAATGTAACTAATTTTGATCATTGTGATATTTTAAATATAAAGGCTTATCTAAATTCCGATGCTTATCTATGTGAAGATCTAAATTTGGCATTTGATAAAAATAACTATAGTTTATTATATAGTATGTATTGTGATTTTCAAAAAACCTACTATAATCGCCTTTTTGCTGAACCACTCTTATCAAGAGATGCTTTTAAATCTCAAGCAACAATTTTCGTAATTGATTGCCGGCACCAGAGCGAAATAATCAAAAACGGTCCAATTGATATTCGTATTGAAATCAAAACAGTAACAACAAAAATAATACCTGCCTACTGTTTAATGTTACACGATCGCATTATAAACTACAATCCATTGAGTCAGACAGTTTTACGAGAAATATAAGTCTTTAGTTTAATGCTGGCTTTTATCGCAAACACACGTCCTTTTTTTTCTATTTTTTTTACCGTTAATACACGCGTACGCACTCGTAAAAATGTATTTTGTTATCGACCTGTAGGGATTCAAAGGACCAAACAAACAGTTTATTGCAAAGGAAATAGCAGTACTGCACAGTGGTCATCATTATCATTTCATCGTAAAGCCACCATTCAGCTCTGACCAGTTAACATCCTCATTAAGAAGACAAGCCAATTGGTTGTATGAAAACCATCACGGCTTAGTTTGGGATGGAGGATTCACCGAATTCCGAACAGTGAGAAAATATCTTCAGGAGAAAATCGGGAATACTCTTTTGTATGTCAAAGGAACTGAAAAAGCTCAATGGATGAAGGAAATACTACAAGATGAAAATGTTGAAGTGATGGACATTGAAAATATTGGCTGTCCGAAATTTAAAGAACTAAAGCGTCTCTATCCCAATGAGACAAAATGTTCATTCCACGGTAAATGCTGCGCCCTGCAAAGTGTTTACGTGTTAAACAAATTTATAAGTGGAAACTAAGTGAAATAAAATAAAAAAAAACATTTTTGATTCTTTTAATGAAATATGAAATTGGTGTTTTTTATTTGAGTCTTTTATAGCCATATGGCAGGGAACTGTGATCACCAAGAAATCTACGTTTTTCTGATCTGGGTTTGTAGGTTTTTGTTTCCGCAACAGTAATTATTTGATGTTCTCGCGTCCGACGGATATTATTCGAAATAATCTTTATATCATCTGTGTTCGTAGCATTAAGTACAGCTTCCTTAATCGTCTCAAAATTGACCTTCTTCGATGCTGAATAATTTAGATTTATTCCTTTTACTTTACACACAATTTGTTCGATGTCATCTTTTGTACTGTAGATTTTGTAGGCATAATTTTTCGGTCCGCCACTTACAAATCAGTAATATAACTTCCTTGACCATAGCACTCTAATTCGTCAGTCATATCGCCTATGAATTCACCGGTCGGTGGGTCAGGTTCTCCTTCGCGACTTATGTAGATTACGGAATCAGTATCATAATATAGTACTCTATCTTCTAACTGTTCCAGGTAACTGTACAATTTTAGACCAGCTTGCGTGGTTGTATAAGCTGCAATACACACATTTACAGTTGATAGTGTATCTGCTGCTTCTTCTTTATACAGCCAACTTACTACGATATTTTCCTCATTTATAGGGAGAATATGACAGACTAGTACGGTTGGATTCGTAAGCATCTGATATAACTCAGACGGACTATTAAATATTGATGTTTTCTGCTGGTTTTCTCTTTGTCCGAATTTACCCCAAAACGAATTCAGTATCAGTTTAGCAAAAAAAAAATCTTTTTCCAGGGTTGTTGCAAATTTCTTCAAAATCTAGTTTGACATCTTCATTGTTTAGGAAATCAGCTATATATTTGTTTTTATCTTCCTCTGTTGCACATTTATTCGGCCGTCCTGATGCTTCCTGTTTTATTTTAATGAATTTATTCATCATTTGAGTGAAGAGGCCATCTGATTTCGCAATTTTATCATATTGCATCATCGAATATTCCCATATTTCGAAAATATCTACTAGCTTATACCCTTTCTCTATTGCTTTCAAAACTTCATCAATAATCCATGTTCCGTGCAGAGCTCTTTCATCATCATCGTGGGCGCATTGCTCTTCTTGAGATAATTGTTCACTGCATGTCATACACAATGTAAACATTAGTTTATTATTTTGCTTTACAGGTAATACCGGATGCAGCAATTGCTCTGGAGGAATTATTTTACATTTTGTAACTCCATTGATTCTCTGTAAATTCACTTGAGACCAATCGGTGGTGGTGGTGGTGGTGTAAACTTTGGGGTGATTCAATGGAAATTTCCCGTATTTACAAACCCAAGGGTATAGAGAACATACATCTATGTATTTGATTTTGTCCCCCTCTGTACATTTGTAATAGTTGTATGTGTTGCCTGTACGGCCTCCGTAAAATGCATCGCGAGGATTTAATGGAGCATATTGTGTTATTGGATGTGCTTTTAAATATTTGACATCTTCATCACTCAACTGTTTTTCAAATTCACAAGCCCATTTTTCAATTACCTCGTAACCGAACTGCCTTAGCCGAGTCAATTTAGCATTGATTTTTTCATAGCGTGAATTTAAAGTGTCGTACTGGTCATTGCTTAAGGACTTATCACGATTATTTTTTAAACAAGTGTGCCCATGATAATAGCAGCCATGAAACTCAAACACCTGTTTGGTTTCCTTACAAAAACCGTCAACACTTACGGCAGCTACTAAGTTCGCTTCTCGTTGCTTGGCTGCATACTGAATGACACAATTTCGCCTCTTTTCTTCCCAAATGAGCCACTCAATTGCCTGGCGTGATTGATTATCAGCTTGTCTGTATCCATTTCTAGGTATTAAGCCAATAGTGTTTGGTTGTAGAAAATTACGGCGATATACCAGGTTACATGCCGATGCTATAGTTACAGACTCTAGAAACGGCTCCACATTGCACTGATCAAGGAACAAATTTCTGAATTTAATACACGCTTCAGATAGGATCTGTACATCGCTGATGCAGTATTCAAGAAGGTCACGTTGCATATTAAATTCTATATGTTTATTTTCTTCATACCACTTCAAGAATACAGTTCGATCATTACTTTTCATAGCGTCCGGATTGTAATACTCTACGGGCGGCAATGGACCACTATAATTTTCATTTTCTTTGGTATTGAAGAAATGCGGAAAATAACCCTTTTTTAGCGATTGGCTTAGATCGAAAGCACGCGGAAGAACTGCTAAAGCCATTGGAAAATAATTCAGTGAATCGATGAATTTCACATTTTCCAATTCCATGAGTATTATTTTAGTTCCTCTCATAATCAATGCCGGTTGAAATCTGGTATTTTGTAGGATGTAGTTTAGAATGAATTGATGATCGTACGCCTGACCGTTATGCGCTATAACAATAACCTTTTTAAAAGATTTGCGAACATTAAGAAGGTGTTGTAGGAACTCAGCTATAACATTCGGACCTTTTTTCACATTAAGTCTGAATTTACATTTTTGGCAAAATTGTAGGTCATTTTCACTCAAACAATGGTCACATCTTTGCTGGAAAACACACAAATTTGGCTCGTGAAGTTTTATTGAATCGCCATAATCGTTTATCACCTTTTCACCAATAACCTTCTCTTGACGACTCTCCAAATCATAGAATACGTAGAGAACATCTTTTAATTTTGGGTTTCTAGTGTCTGGCTGAATGTAACACAAGTGTTCTTGAGAGACGTGTTGATCGCATTTATTGCAATAGAACTCCCCACAAGTATGTCCTCTATTTGCTCCATATGTTTTAAGGCAATCAGCACATCTTTTAACAGATTCACAAATCGCTCGGTTTCCGGTTCATCCTGAAGCCTTGTGTTTGTCAAAACAACCCTGTCCTCTAAAACTTCTGTTGCACTCTTTGCATAGAATTTCGGGAAGGTTCGTCAGACATCTAGGTGCTTGTTGACATTGTGGACATGGCTTCACACATCTATGATCGGCTTTTGTATTGTACGGTATGTTGCAATTTGAAATATAGTAAATTTAGTCTTTTACTACTATTATTGGTGACATCTTCAAATAGTAGAGACCGTTCTTTTCGGGCATACTCGTAGACGGTGATCTTATATTCCGACAAATGATCTTGAAAACTGCGAAGCTCTGGAATACCATAACCTTCAGTAGGTATATTTACACCGCTCATGCTTATTAAATTGGGAGTTTGAACATCCTGAAGTTTTCCGGTATTTCGTCGGATTTTCACGTAATCCGAATCTTTGTTTACGAGAGCAATTGCTACAACCAATGCACGAGGTAAGCATAGGTTGTCCTTGTTTGATATAACAATTATTCCTCTCCTTCTTGCAGATTCTTCATCGAAAGAATTATATTTTTGCCTTCGTTCATTTCCTTGCCCGGTAGGAAGCCTTACCGATGTGACATTTATCCGAAAAGTATCCGTACTTATGCCTTCGGAATTGCTCTGGAATATTTTCGTGATTAATTCCCAGACATCACTCCAATTTAATTCGGACGCCTTCTTAAAACCCATCCAACCAGGACCACGATGTTCGAAATTCGTACCTGTAAACGTTATCCCCACCATATCTGAAGAATCCAGATCTGCAGCAATACGCTCAAACATACCCTTCACTGCGTTTTGGACCCAATTTGTTGGTTCAGCGTTGTCTGCCACATCCTTAATACGGAATTCAATCCTTCGACCACGCAAGTTGAATCGCTTGACGAATGTTGCCTGATCCTTGACTACCTCAAAACGCTAAACAGACAAATAAAAAAAACGCCAAATAATTTTCAATAAGTATATTTTTTATTTTATTATTTTTTTAAATAAATTTTACAAAAATGGCTGTGAAAGTAAAAACTCCACCTCTTCTTCTTCTGCTTCCGCTGCTGATGAGGCATGGAAAGCCAGTTCAAACGAGTTTCCATTAGGCTGGATCACCTCCGTCTGGCTTGAGGAGAGCAGCTTCAAAGTGTCCTCATTCATGGTGTCAAACCGCGCCGGTAGGAACACCTTACTTTTTTCCAGCTCCACCAAAATCCTGGACCCATATTTGGTCTGGCATCGCGTACCTTTCAGGATTCGGTACTTTGTCTTCAGTTTTAAAGTCTTCAGACTCTCCAATGGCTTGACGGCTCTCAGTTGGTTCAAAAATTCCATTTTATTTCACACTTTAGCTTCAAGATAAACTGATACTTCCTAATTCTTACGCTTGGCCTTTATACAAGGAATCCCCTCCTAACATTTCACAGTTTGTATTCAATAATCCAAAAAAAAAAAAACAAAGAAATACGCGACAATATGATCATTGCGATAAGACAGGAATCCTATAAAACTCATGTGCCCTTCCATGGCTATTCAACCAATCCCAATCAACCATCAGACACCATAATATGTCGAAATCATAACAAACAACAATGTGTCGCATACCAGAGACTCAATCATCGTTGTGGCTAGCGTCGGAACGACGATTGTGCAGCACAATGACCGTCGGCGCCACTCACGCTGTACGACAAATAATCAATAATGAATGTAAATAAATTTCATAAATAATTTTTTTAATAAAAATGTAATAATAAACTATCATTTGCACAACGCAGAGCCCCATCAGTGCTCGCAGAATATTAGATTTATCCTAGACTTAAGAAAAACAATTGTATAAATAAAGTAAACACACATTTTTTAAAAAAGAGTAATAAATTGTAGATAGATAGATAGATGATTGTGCAGTTCCGTTGGATTTCAGGGGCATGGGCATGACCGCTGGAAGTCTGATCATTTGACTGACGCTGCAACTTAGATTCCAATAAACAGATTGGTCGTTAAAATAAGAGCAATCCTATTCGGTACCCAACCCAATATGCCACAACAAGGCTTCCTTTGGGGCTATTTACTCAATTCATGAACAACAAAGTAACGCTAACGTAATCAGTTCAACTATCACACACCATAATGTGTCGAAATCATAACAAACAATAATGTGTCGCATATCAGAGACTCATTTGTTTTTTATTTATTTATATAAGATATAGACCTCAAAAGACCACCCTCACATACAATGTGCCGTTGTATTTCAAGGGCATGGGCATGGGCATGGTCCCAGATACTGGACTCGCTGGGGGGTCTGGTCATTTGGCTGACGCTGCAGCTTGGCTGCTTGGGACGGACGATGGACTGGTGTGGGGACGGCGATTGTGCTGTGCCGTTGGATTTCAAGGGCATGGGCCAGATACTGGACTCGCTAAGGGTCTGGTCATTTGGCTGACGCTGCAGCTTGGGTGCCATGGGATGGCCGATGGATAAAAAATGTATAATCCATAGCAACCATACATTTAACTTATCATGCAAAAACAAAAAATAAAACAAATATGACGACACAAACCAAACCGAATGCAACGACAACAACAATCAACCCCCATTCAAAACTCACATCTTCCCTCTCACTCTAACGCAGAATTCCCAGTCTCAATCGACCTAACTCCTACTTAGAGCAATTAAAAAATCCAAATCACAATTAACACACACACCGCTCACTGACGCATCTCAACAGAATCCCCCTCAACACACAAAAAAATTAAACAAAGACACTAAACTGATATCTAATATGACGACACTCAACTACATTCAAAACTCATATCTGACCACGGACGCAACAAAGCAAAAACAAAAAATAAAACAAACATATCAGCCACCCACACAACAAAGTAACAAGAAAAAATAAAACACAAAGCAACAAGAAAACATAAGGAAAGGCTACAGTCCGCTTGAGGCGAACAGTATGATACCCTATCCATATCCCTATATGCCCCAAAGAAAAAACCATTAAGAAGATGATGCATAGCATTTTATTTAGTTCGATTAATTAAAACAAAAAAAAAAGTTTTTTTGAAAAAACGCCCCCAAAAAGTGGGCGTGGCCGAAAACTTTGTATGGGCGATATATTGGAAAAAATATTGGGTAAATATTTTGTTAAACAGTTTTTTTCGCTTTCTGTGAAAATTTTCGAAGAAAACAGCATTTTAGTCAAAAACGCCCACAAAAAGTAGGCGTGGCAAAAAACTTTATATGACAAACTTATAAAGGAGGGCATTGCCTACATATCTTGTGAAGGTTGTAACACTCTATCTCTCTAACTTTAGCTTTAAAACGGTTTTTTCTAAATAGTGGGCGTGGCAGTGGGCGTATTCAAAAAAATTTTACACTTAACCATTTCGGAGCCCTAGGGAATATGTGGTACAAATTTCAGCTTCCTAGCTTAATTTTAAAGGCCTAAAAATTGCGTACGGACATTGCTAGATAGTCTTAGGATTTGGTCCTGATCATAAATATATATACTTTTATGGGTCTACGGCGAATATTAAGGGGTGTTACAAACTATGTGTCAAAATTAATATACCCTTAGGATAGGGTATAAAAATAAAAGATACTCACTAGCCAACCACGCAACAAAGCAACAAGAAAAAAATAAAAAAAACATAAGGAAAGGCTACAGTCCGCTTGGAGCGAACAGTATGATACCCTATCCCTATCCCTATATGCCCCAAAAAAAACCTTAAGAAGATGATGGATAGCATTTTATTTCATTCTATAAAATTTAGAAAAAAAAAAAACATTTTTTGAAAAAACGCCCCCAAAAAGTGGGCGTGGCCAAAAACTTTGTATGGGCGATATATTGGAAAAAATATTGGCTAAATATCTTGTTAAACACTTTTTTTCGGTTTCTATGAAAATTATCGAAGAAAACAGCATTTTAGTGAAAAACGCCCACAAAAAGTAGGCGTGGCAAAAAACTTTATATGACAAACTTATAAAGGAGGGCAGTGCCTACATATCTTGTGAAGGTTATAACCCTCTATCTGTCCATCTGTAGCTTTAAATCGGTTTTTTCTAAATTGTGGGCGTGGCAGTGGGCGTATTCCAAAAATTTTTACACTTAACCATTTCGGAGCCCTAGGGAGTATGTGGTCCAAATTTCAGCTTTCTAGCTTGAATTTAAAGGCCTAAAAATTGCGTACGGACGGACGGACGGACGGACGGACGGACATTGCTAGATAGTCTTAGGATTTGGTCCTGATCATAAATATATATACTTTTATGGGTCTACGACGAATATTAAGGGGTGTTACAAACTATGTGTCAAAATTAATATACCCTTAGGATAGGGTATAAATATGACGGCACAAACCAAACCGAATGCAACGACAACAACAATCAACACCCATTCAAAACATCTTCCCTCTCACTCTAACGCAGAATTCCCAGTCTCAATCGACCTAACTCCTACTGCCGTGGATAGTTTGGGGAAATACTATTTTCACCTTCCGGATAGGCTACGTTGTAGGAGAGGAATGCAATTAGTGCGTTGCCGCTATCAGCCTAAATAAAAAGACGGTGCAGTACTTACAAATTTATATATCAAATATAATATTACCAAGTAGCCATGATAAGCTCGTGCCTGCTATTCAATCTCTTTGTAATGCATTTCTTTCTTCACTTTGTCGCCAGACAAAACTTGTCGTGAGCACTTCCGCCAAAACGATGTGCATATGTAAGTCAAATAGTAATGCACTTGTGGATGCGATGAATTTAAAAACAGAGAAAACTCTGCTGTTTTCCGAGGGGGAAGGCACAATCATGTTAGGACTTAAATGGTTGATAGAGGAGGACAAATTTGCCTTTGTGGTGAAAAATCCTAGGTTCAATGGAGTTATAACAAAAAGGAAAATAGGATGTTATGTGGCCCAACTTTATGATCCCAGCGAATACATATGACCGGTCACCATTATAAATAGGAAAAATGCTAATACAGGAATTATGGAAATTAAGTATCGATAGGGATGATAGACCACCGATTGAATTGGAGAATCGATGGTTGAAATTTTGGATTTCAATTATCTACTTGGAAAGGCTTCAAATAGATATATGGCTAGGTTCAGGAGGAAAGGCAAAAATACAAATTCATGGATTTTCAAATAGCAGTGATCCGGCATTGGGAGCAGTTGTATATGTTCGGGTAGAGCATGAAATGGAATGGTAACTAACAAACTTTTAACATCAAAAACGCAAGTAGTGCCAATATTCCCCGTTTGGAACTATCGTCAGCGGAATTGCTGTCAAAAATGATAAAGGATATTACAAATTCTATGGAATGGCCTACAGCGGAATATATTTCATGGCTCCCCATTCTATTGGATTAGAAAGGAGACAATGGATATGAGGACATGAGGACATACGTTGCAAATCGAGTTGCATCGATTCAATCAAATACAGAGAAATTATGCTGGCGCCATATTGATGTTAAGGAAAATCCAGCTGACAATAGGAGTTTTACCAGAGGATCTGGTGGATAAGGATTTATGGCTTCATGGACCTGATTGGTTAACTAAAGACCAGAAGGCGTGGGCGAAAAGCAAAATAATTATAGAAATGTGTAAGGAATTTCTGGAAGAAATTAAAACACATACAATATCAACATATAAGGAATCATTACGCATTGGACTTGTAGGAACAAGTTCAAGTGTACCACTGTTGGAATATGCTACGAAGCTGGAAGAAGCCGTTAAGCTATGTAAGGCGGTTCATACATACTGCAAATAAATAAATGGAAGTATAAATTTAAAACGGAAAAATAAAAGAGGAATGATGCAAACGGGAAGTTGCGCCACCTACTCTGGAGGAAAAAGCTAAAGCTATGGAATATTAAGAAAAATCAACAGGAAAAATCATATTACAATAAGAAAATAGCAGCACTCAAAGGTGGAAAATATTTACAGGAAAGAAGCAAAATAGAAGAAGCTTCTTGTTGGTGGAAGGTTAGGAAGATCAGAGATCAATTACGAGATGAAACATCCCTTCATCATTGCGAATGGTTCACGATTGGAAGAGCTGCTCATCGTTTAACGAAACATGGAGGAATTCAAGTAATGATATATTTCATCAGACAAAAATACTGAAGGGTTAAGGTTAAATTCATAAATGTGTTGTTTGTGTGCGTTTAAATGCACGAATGGAAGGGCAACTGATGGACTGAGTATAATGAAATGTACTAAAACTTAGTAGTTAGTTAGGCCTCTAGCTTCAAGTAAAGAGGCCATGTTTTATTGCTGGAAGAAACAGGAGATTATAAAATGTAGGGTTTTTATAATAATTTTCCCCACATTAAAAGTCCTACTTGTTTCATTTCAATTCAGTATGGAACAATATAAGTATTTTCAAATTCACTTACATTTTTCACATTGAAGAAATACTTCGATATTTATTGCATCAGCTGCTCGGAATGACGTCCATCAACGCACCCTTAAACTGCAAAATGTGAAGGGCACACGAGTTTTAAGATTAATATATGTATTATATAGCAAAAAAATGTACCTCCATGTATTTTATAATTTTCAAAAGAATATGATTTTGTTAAATCCTTAGGAACAAATTTAATTATGACTGTTTTTTTTTTAACGACTAAAGCAATAATTTCCCCACCGTACTTTGACCCATTTCAACTTGTCTTTGATAGCCACCAACCCCAAGAAGATTAAGAGTTGCAGCCAATTGAAGGATGTCACAAATGTATGAAAGAAGTGATGATTTTGATTGTCAACTATTAACAATCACCTTGGCCGATTCCCCCCCCCCCCCCCCCATTACTTATGTACCATTGACAATATTGCGTAAGACTTTGTTTTGACAGCATTGTATGCGTTAAAGAATTGTCTTACTTGTACTTATCCAGCTTCCGACCCTTCAAGGGTCCCTGCTGCTGGAAACGGCTGCTTTCCATCCTTCGCGATCCCGGACTCGCTGCTTCCAGTTATCCATACTAAGAGCTAGGCATTCCGCGATGGATTGGTCTTTAAAACGGGGGTTCGGTCTTTCCTGTCGTCTCGAACTTCTGGGCTTGGATTCGAAGATTCTCTTGGACCGAGCATTGTTGTCCATTTGCTCGATGTGGCCGAGCCAGTGTAGTCGACAGTTTTAGCTATTCGTAGCAGAAGTGGCAGAATAAGTGTTCAGTAGAGCATACACTTTGTCCTTCCCATTTGTGTTTTGAACCAATTTGTTTCGCCAAACCGAAGTAGCAGCAGTTCCCTAGGGTAATTATTCGCGGGAGTACCACCAAGATGTCATTCGTGGAGTTGATGTTAACACCGACGTAGATGAACTGCTTAACTACCTCGAAGCAGAGATGATAGAAGCAATTTACCCATACTATCATATTTTTAAGAAAGTATGGGTAAATTCGACAATTCACCACGATTTTTTCGTCAATCCACCACTTTTTCACCCGCCGCCTCACCGACCTCGCCAACAAACCAAAAACGAAGATGCCGGAAATAGACTCTAATCCAACACGGAAATGGCCAAAATGAAACATACACCACAGATAGAATGCATCCAGCAAATCCACTGGAAAGTAGAAACTCGTTCAGCAGATACTAGGTATAAAATAAACAACTTAAATTGTAAAACAATATTGAAATATTTTGGATTGCTTTGATTTATTAAATAAGAAAACGAAACTTAAGCAAAAGAGAACTAGATTTATGTTACACAAATAAACTCATACAATTTCAAAATTGTTGAGGTACCAACAATAAAAAAATGTATAATGGTTGTTGCCAACAAATAATCGCTGTATTAAAAAATAATACATTCATATTTAGGCGATATTAAAACAAATAAATGAGGGAATACTTTTGTTCATCCTAATAGAATATGAATCTTCACCGAAAATGTAAAGAAGCCATGTTTCATGCAATTCACTGATGTGAATTCTATAATTGAAGATTTTTTTATGATATGAAATTGGGCAGGTCGCAAAGCATTCTTTTTTTATAAATTCCACTTTCTCTTTTCGCCTAAGGAGAAAAAAAGCCAGAATTTATTTGCCAGGGTATTTTTTTAAATATGGATCGAAAAATAAATAATAAAACTTAAAATAGTACGTATTATTTCAAAGAGTTTCTGAACGTCTGGGCAAAGTGAAAGCATTAGTTTATGAGCTCTAATTAAATAAAACAAAAACTATAATTTTCTCAAAATGTTTTTTGGTTCATGACTGATTTATTTATTTAATACAATTCAATACAAAATTTTAAAATTTGATTTAGGTTAGCACGAGAGTTAAATTTATATTTAAATTGGATACAAATGCTTACATTAAAATGATAAAAGAGAAAAAAGAGCGAAATAGAAAAGCTAACAATTTAGGCAACAACGTTTAAAAAACTATAATAGAAATATTCAAATACAATGTTATGAAATATATATATAAAATATTGAATATTATATTAATATAACAATTCTGAAGTGAAAGCGAGGCAAACAGTATTTTTGTAGAGCTGTGCTGTGTATTTTCGAGGATTAAATGCATTTAAGATCAATAGAGCTTTTACTATTTTCAAAAATTAAAAACCAGTAAAAGAAAATATTGGATTATTACTACTTTTTTGGCATTATGCGATATAAATTTTCGGAAATTTAGTACATTTAACCAAATTAAGGAAGTGTTTTAATATGCGAATTGGAATAAACTAATGATTAATCCTGTCGAAATTTAAAAAACCCCTAAGAAAATGTACCTGACTAATTTTACGAAATCTTACTACACTGTAATAATTAATCATTAGTTTATTCCAATTCGCATATTAAAACACTTCCTTAATTTGGTTATAAATACATTTAAATGTACTAAATTCCTGAAAATGTATATCCCATATTGCCAATAAATTATTAATATGACCTCCAGATTTTTTTGTTTTAGTGAATTGTCATCTGCAAAAATGTCACCTTATAGTTACCATAATGAATGATTGCGAAAAGGCAATCAGATATGGTTATTTTTTTTATTACACTGTTATTTAAATTTCTATTACATTTTAATAAGTAAATATTACATGTGTTTCCATGCGGAACTTTAATTACCACAAGTAAAGCTGAATACATTCACTTTATTTCATTTGGCATATCAAATACAATTTTACTGAGTCTTACTGAATACATCCATTGTCATATATGAGGTGAATATTCAAATATATGTTTTTACAAATTTTCAAAGTGAAGTGATATATGTTTTTAATTAAAGTGTTTAAAATGAGTCTTGTAAATAAAAAAAAAATCCGAATGTGTACTGTAAATATGAGCACACATACCGGCCAAAGGAAGAGTCAAGGTCATTTATTTTGCACGAATATTTCAATTTTGATTGTGCATGACTTAGAGGGAAACTGAGAATTGTTCTTAGCTGCATCTATGCTACTCTTGCAAAGCTATAAGTTAATAAAACATAAGCCGAAAATGAATAAAAAAATATTTTTTCAGAGCGTTGCTCTTATCTTTATTCTTCAATGAATCGATTAAGACTAACAAGTTTATTATTCAAAATCTAAAAGGTAAACTACGAAGACTGCATGATATGATTTCTTAGAAGCTAAATAAAAATGTTAAATTGACAATATTGGAGTGAACGTAAGTTCTTGGTAATTGGATTAATAAAAATGCTAAATTGACAATATTGGAGTAAATGCAAATTCTTAGAAATTAATGTAAGATCGATGACTGCAGGCTATGTGCTGCATCCGCTTAATCGTGGTGGCTTTGGGGGTGCTGTGTCAGCATGACGGCATTTCGTAACTCGTGCGGTGTTAACTCTTCCCCCTTTAAATGCGATGGTCCTCAATCGCCTAAAAGTAAGGAAGGTCGTTGAACTTTGTTTGTGGAAAGGTATGTGAATTTGATGTAGGTGCTGCTTCTGGTTTTGGAGGGATGTGGATGTTCTTCATCTCCTGTTGCTGAATGATAACTTTTGTATTTCTTCTTGTATTTAAAAGTTTGTAGGTTATCAAGATGATTAAGGGGATTCCGATGAAAGTGATTGACCCACAGGTAGTAAACATTTGCGTTTCTTTTTCCGATTGGAGCAACTGAATTTCTTTCGTATTATTAATGTGGAGCTCGTGCGTCATCTCGAGTGATAATATCTTATGGTATTCCTTTTCTATTGGGGATTGTTGTAGAATTGCTGGGAGGATGGTGTGAGTTGATACTTTCTTTGAAGTAAATATTTGATCATTGATGGTGAGATTGGTGTCATCGTATTTGATGAGGAAGGTACCACTAAGATTCCGGGAAGTTGTTTCAGCTCGGAGGGTTCCACTGAAGCTATTGAGAAGAATAATACCAGGTGTTATCTCTTCGATTGTTGGGATGTGTTGACCGCTGACAATGTTGCATGATGCTAATTTACTTTTTAATAAATTTGGAATACATGTGGAGTTTACAAGGTTAACTACGTTTTTTCTTGCACAAATTGACATAAAATTAATTGGCTTACATTTATCAATTAATCCAAACACTTCTTCTTTATTTGTTATGATTTCATTATAATGTGTTTCTATTTCTTTTAACAGGTTTAATAAGAATTTTTTCATAAATATAAGAATTCGTTATAGGAATATTTACTATATAATTAATTGAAACGGAATTTGTTATTATCTTAATTTCGGAAAAATTCAAAGATTTCGTTAATAGTGGTAAAAGGAATGTGTTCTTTATTTAGTGTATTTACGGCTAGGCTTATCTCTTCTTTAGACAAAATAAGTGAATTTACAATTCCAAGTTTTGCCCAATGAATGGCTAAGTTAATGTTTTCTAATTCCTCTTTTATAATTTTAAATTTATATTGAATTTCGGATATAATTATTGTATTGAAACTTTTATTGTCTTTTAACATTTTTTCTATTTCATTTGTAATCTTTGTAATATTATTAATTCTCTCGTTGTATAATTTATTGATTACAACTTGTGTATTTGTATTGACAAGGATATTATTCATTTTCTTTTTTATTGTTACATAATCGTCGTGGTAAGGATTGCCTGCAATCCATTTCCACGCTGTGCCTATAAAATTTATGGATCTTTTTACATTGCGTGGCCTTAAGTTGTAGATTAAATTTTGAATTTGTTGATATTCAATGGATAGGAAAGGCAACAAGGGATCGTTAACAGTTGAGTTGAGTTCAAAAGTTGGGGCGATGTTGGTCAAAAATTTGTCGTATTGGTCGAGGTCAATTTCGTGAATTAATTTCAAATTTCCGTTCTGTATTTTGACTTGTCCTGTAAGTAAAGATACAAACTGAGAGTTTGAGAAATCTAAGATTTGGATTTCTGTTGCTGCATTATGGAGCATATGCCTGAAATGGAAGATAATTTGAATGTTAGTTCCTAATGTGACTTTTGTGGATTGTTTTCCCAGACTCGGTTATAACAGTTGTATTTTTATTTTCCCTAACCTTTTCCTGTCTGTATCTAAACGTTAATTTCGAACCTAATCTTTTATTATGCTTAACGAAAATGACATCTCCTGGATTGTAGTTTTTGGGTGGTTTTCGTTTTTTGTTGTGATACTTCATGTCTTTTTGTTGTTTTTGTATAATTTTGTCTAAATTTTGTTGGCGGTTGTTTTCATATTCTTCAGGGGTTATTTTGGATGATCGGCCAAGAAAGAGTTCAACTGGTTTTTTACCAGTTGTTGAATGGACTGTAAAGTTATATTCATTTGTCGCATTTTCTAGTAGCTCTTCAAAGGAGCTAGGGGTCTGTTCGGCTTTGATGCATCGCATAATCTCAGAAAGAGTGGAATGGAACCGCTCAATCTGTCCATTTACCTCACTTTTGTATGGTGGTGTTTTATGGATGTGTATACCTAGTTCATCTTCGGTCATGGATGTAATAGTTGCCGAGTTAAGTGCTAGCTCGTTGTCGATAACTATGTTTTCAGGAACGCCGAATGAGAATAGTATTTCTCGAAGTGGTTGTCTAATGTCAGTAATAGCTCTTGATTGGATTATTTTAGTCTTTGCAAACTTCGTTAGTTTACATAGGCCAGTTAGAACCAAAACTTTTTCTGTCGAAAAAATATCCAGGTGTACTGTCTGGCCAGGATATTTCGGGATAGGGGTTGGTTCAAGGGTAGGTTTGTTGGGGTGTCTTTCGTACTTGTTCTCTTTGCACGTTCGGCAGTTTTTAACTAATCTTTTAATCTTTGCTGCCATTTTTGGAAATTAAAAATGTTCAACTACTTGACGGTTACGGTTTTCATCTGAGTTACGATGCACTCTGCGATGAATTCTTAAAATTTTTTCTTCTTGTTTGTTTTCATCAGCAACGTCTTCGACCATCGATTGTGTGAACCTGACTTTGAAATTAGCAAAGTGAAGTGGGTAAATATTTTGTATTTGGCCCATAATTTGGTGCTGGGGTTAAGGAATTTTTTAAATATGTTGATGATGTCTGTGTTGGTGTAATTGGGTTGAATACAAATTTGTCTATGGTAGGTTGGGAATGGCATAAGGAATTGATGGCTAGTTTCGTCTCCGATTTTAAGAATGAGTTGATTACGGAAGACGTTAATGGGAGTTTCAACTGTTGGGATCAAATTATGCGAAGAACTATCATCGCTGTGTACTGTCATTGTCATCGAATTTACCTCTGTCGTTTGTGGAAGTCGTGATAAGGCGTCTGCAACTATGTTCGTCTTCCCTGGTTTGTACTTGAGTTCGTAATTGTACTCTTCCAGGATAGATTTTCATCTCTTCATCTTATGGTTGGTGTTCTTGTTGCTCAGAGCGTACGTTAGTGGTTGGTGGTCCGTATAGATTTTTACAGTTTTTGATCCGTATAGGAAATTCCTAACCGAGTTGAGAGCCCAAATGATTGCAAGCATCTCTTTCTCGTTAGTGGCGTAATGTTCTTCGGTTGTGGTTAGCGTCCTCGATAAAAATGTGATTGGTTTGTTGTCTTGGGATAAGACAGCGCCTATGGCATAGTTTGAAGCGTCCGTCGTAAGCTCAAATTCTTTGTTAAAGTCTCTGTAATTTAGAGTAACTTCCTGCGATACTAATGAATCTTTAATTTTTTGAAAAGAGTTTAACGCATCCGTGTCAAATTCAATGATATAGTTTTTAGAAAGGTGCTTGGACACTCGTCCCTCTTCCCCTCTTAAAAGGGATGTCAGGGGTTTCGCTATTTTCGCATAATCTTTAATAAAACGACGATAATAGTCTGACATACCTAAAAATGAGCGTAAATCTTTAAGAGTTTTGGGGACTGGCAGTTTAGCAATGGCCTGCACTTTCTTTGGATTGGTCTTAATACCGTTTTTACCTATGATAAATCCTAGAAACTCGATTTCTTCTTGGAAGAATTCGCATTTGTCCAACTGGATCTTCATGTTGGCACGTTCTAATGTCTCAAATCCAGGTTATTCAGATGTTCGGTTTTGTTCTTGGCGAAGATGATAATGTCATCGATGTACACATAGCAACGTTTCCCAATGTGCTCTGTTAGGATGTCGTCAAGAGTTCTTTGAAAAATAGCTGGGGCGTTCTTGAGGCCGAAAGGGAGACGTGTGAATTCGAATTTACCGTTATTTACTGAGAATGCGGTTTTCTCGATGTCAGATTCCTTTAGTAGGATCTGATGAAATCCGCTCTTTAAGTCGATTATCGTAAACCAACTATTATCACCGAGGTTGGCGAGAACTTCGTTGATCTCAGGAATTGGGTATCTGTCTGCGACAGTAACTGAATTTAACTTCATGTAGTCGATCACGAGACGATATTTTTTCTCCATAGATGCGTCCATTGTTTTGGGGACGATCCAAACCGGCGAGTTATATGGTGACTTAGATGGTCTAATGATACCATCTTCGAGTAATTTACTGATTTGTTTATCGACTTCTTCCCTTAATGCTCTCGGGTGGGGGTATGATTTGGAGTAAATCGGTTCGGAGCTCATGGTACGAATTTCTCCTTTTACTGTAGTTGTATATGTCAATTTTTCGTCCGGGTCGGAGAAGAGGTTAGGGTAATTCTTAATGGTCTTAATTAGGTTGGTGGAGTCTTCTTTGTTTAAATGGGAAGTTCTGATGTTTACGTGATTGACGGTTTCTGTAACATGTTGTTTGAGAGGTATAATAATGTTCGAATGAATGGTCATATAATTTTCTCTTGTATGAATGACAGCGTTTAGCTTTTGTAGCATGTCGTTACCAATAATGCCATCAAACGAGATAAGGCTGGGAAGAATGTAAAATTTAATTTTATCTATAATGGGATCGAAAAGCTGAACAAAGCAATGGTGAGTAATTTTTATGTTTCCTCCTACTGAAGTGGCGTAGAAGCTTTTTTCGTTCGGAAGGGGATTTCTAATGTGGCGGGGCTGAATATAATTTTTGTTGGATCCTGTGTCTATGAGGAATTTAAGTATTTGTCCGCTCCTCGCAACGTGGTCAAAGTACGGAAGCGAAGAGCTTTTTAATCTAAAAAATAGATGTCGTCTAATTGTTCCGGTAGGTCAAGGTCGGTGTTTTCGTTCTGGTCAGTATATTCAGTTAGAGTCTGTTCGTAGTTTTGGTCATCTTGGCTTATTAAAGTTTCGTATTGTTCCGAATCCTCTTCATTCTGGTTGGACTCTTCTATGTGGAAAACCCGTTGCATTTTGTACGGCTGACTTGCTGTGAGTGATTGCGCTTTTGAAGAATTGGAGGATTCCGAGGTCTGTTTTGGTAGTTTACTTTCTGTGATCGGACAGAATGGTCAATGTCCATTGGTTTAGGAGGCAGTGGCCGTTGATTCGCTGGTAACCGTTGTTATTGATACCTTTGCTGGAACTGTGGCTCTCTATAGACTTGAAGTGGTTGAGGATTACGAGGATTATGAAGGAGTTGCGGATAGAATTCGCGTCGAGGTGCGGGGATCGGCGCTGGATGGGATACGTTATATCTTCGAGAAGGAACCGGCGGTGGTGTTTGTTGGAAAGTTTTACGGATGAGAATTGTTAGCATGCTGAGCTCTGAAGTTCACGTTTGCAACTTTAAACAGAGATGCAAGGCTTGTGGAAGATCTGCAGGTTCTCTACACTCAGAAGTCTGGATAAATCGACAAAGGTGTCAAGGGCCTTGTCGCGATAGCTCTGGGTCATATTGTTTAATGACTCTTGGCTCATATCCATGGATCCAAGTTTGCTGAGTATGAGAGATAAATGGTGGTACACTATTTGATAAAATTCGGGAATAGTACTATGGCCTTGTACCAAAGTTGTCATTTGGTACTCGAGGGTGCCTAGGTCCCTCTTGTCCGCGTAGTGTAAGGTTAAGCATTTGGATATCTTTTCCCAATTTAATGGGGTATTATATGATTCCAAGGCTATATCCGCATGTCCAGTTATTTTGTTTCTAATAACTGAAAGAATGCCATAATATTTAGGACTGCCTTTGAGGTGCTCGTAGATTTTCAGTATCCTTTCGACACTCTTTTTCCACGAGTTGAACTCTTCGGGTTGTCCAGAAAATTCTCGGAGGCTTTTTACCACGTCTGGTATTTTGTCCATGTCAGATAGATTTGCATCATTTGCTACGTTAATTGGTTGGTCAATGTCATTGTTAATGTCGGACGCGGGGTTCATAATCGAGTTGAAGATTTGTCGCCCTTGTATACGTAATGTTTCTGTTACTAGTCTTGTAATAAGTTGGATCATGTTGTCATCAACTTGGTTGGGAATTTGGGGAGCAGGAGGAAGATTGCCATCTTCCGGGGGTATATGCAAACGAGGTGGCCTGATTAAGTTATTTTGATTTGCCATGTTTAAATTGGATATGAGCACAGGTAAAAATAAAAAATAAATTGCAGATATTTGAGGGCAAAAAAATAAAAATAAAATTGATTACAATAAATTGAATTGTTTGGCTCCGATAAATTATAGATTGGATTCAGTACTATATAGAGTTATTTACTTAAGGATTTTTAAAATACGGGAACATTTCTTAAATTTCCCTATTATTTGTGTATAAATTTGTTTTTTAAAATTTGTTGACAAATAGGATTATGCTAATATGATTATTATTTAAATGACTTACAAAATAAATAAAAAAGCGGCTCTATTTTTTGAATTTAGATCTCCAGGTATCCAGGTTTTGGGTATCCAGGGATTCGGGACTACTTCTATGATGGCAAGGCGGCTTTTAGACTTCCTGATTCCTTTTTGGTCCTCGGTGTTGCAAGGACTTACTTAGGGGCTTCTTTATTTGTGTTTCCTCGGCTCTTCACTATTGTCTCCAGTAGTTTGGTTATCTACTTTAATCATGTACGCGCACTATTAAATGTTTTGGTTATTCACTTTTTATAATGCTTTCCCTGAAGCAAGTTTTAGTGTTTTGGTTATTCACTTTTTATAATGCTTTCACTGAAGCAAGTTTTAGTGTTTTAGTTATTCACTTTTTGCAATGCTTTCACTGAAGGGAGTTTTAGTGTTTTGGTTATTCACGTTTTACTGTTACACGATAGAGACAACGGTGTCAATTGAGCAGTCCCTGCTCGGGCGCCAGTTAATAAAACATAAGCCGAAAATGAATAAAAAAATATTTTTTCAGAGAAAGTTGCTCTTATCTTTATTCTTCAATGAATCGATTAAGACTAATAAGTTTATTATTCAAAATCTAAAAGGTAAACTACAAAGACTGCAAGATATGATTTCTTAGAAGCTAAATAAAAATGTTAAATTGACAATATTGGAGTGAACGTAAGTTCTTGGTAATTGGATTATTAAAAATGCTAAATTGACAATATTGGAGTAAATGCAAATTCTTAGAAATTAATGTAAGATCGATGACTGCAGGCTATGTGCTGCATCCGCTTAATCGTGGTGGCTTTGGGGGTGCTGTGTCAGCATGACGGCATTTAGTAACTCGTGCGGTGTTAACTTATACAGTGACTTTATGTAATTAGATATAAAATGTTTTGGAATTTTATTTGTTTTATATATTTTTTTATTTACAACATGATTGTTTTTTTGTTAATAGCATATATTTTGTCTTGTCCTCATTCACTTCCAGGCCAACTAGTTTCGCCAGTTCTTCAATAGCCCTGAATGCATCCACCGCTGCACGCTGGGAGTGTCCGATGATGTCTATATGGTCCGCATATCCCAGCAGGTGAACTGATCTGTTGTTTGTCTTACTTTTGCACCCCCATAACTGGAGGCCATATGTCCAAATGGATTTTAATATTTGGTTGTAGATAAGCAGTTTAATTGAGAGGCATGAATACCTTCAGATGAGCCCATATATTTTATTATATTTTATATTTAACTCGTTTCGTCTTTTCTTGACCATGAGTCAAGCGCAACTTTACGTCCAAAGTCAATCCTAAGTGCTTAGCTGTGTTCGAATGCAGAACGGCTTTATTATTTATATACACCGGCATGAGCTGTAAGTTTTTATTTGTAAAGTCAACATGAACCGACTTCAGTTTATTCAATTTTATTTGTAATTTTTTGGTCTAACTAGATGTATCGTTTACTGTCCATCTGTAACTTCCTGTACGGATTTTTCCTACGGCAAGTATTTACAGCAATAGCGTCTGCAAAATTGACAAGAGTAGTTTCGTCATTTTGTGGTAGGTTATTCCTTGTATAGAAGGAACAGAACGATTCCCAACACACTTTCAGCTTTTATGTGTTTCCAAGTGTAGTACTCAGAGTACTGCTTAATTCTAATTAATACGATTATATACGACTCTAGTATTTCATAGTACTGTTTTGGAAGATATTTTTGTAGCTTGCGGACTAATCCCATTTGCCGGACTTTATCATCTTCCTGTGTTATATCAAGGAAAATGGCAGAGCATATTTGTTTTTCGTTTTGAGCATTTTTTTCTTGATCCAAACTGATGGTTTGGATCAGTGTCTTTTCTCCTAGAATCGGATGAAGTTAGACTGAATTGGCAGTAATAATATCGGCCGATATGACGTTACTTTACTGGGCAATTTGCCTGGCTTTGTTACCATAATAACTTCCGCGAACTTCCACATACGTGGACATACCTTAATCTGAACTCCGCAGTTATTATCTGTACCGTATTTATGTAGGAGATAAAGAAATAGAAATCCTATACGGAAGAAGAATCATTTCCATTGATATGACCAGGGTAAAAGAATACTAGACGGATGTATTACGAAGATATATCAAGCCAGGTATTACGGGAATATTTACAGAATTATCTTACCATGAATTTAATAAGATACAGCAGTTATTAATAGAATTATTCAGTCATGATAAACAAGTTAAATTTATTAAAGCAACCCTAAGAGCTCAAAAAATAATTTATTTAGAAGAAGCACAGAAACAAATGTCATTATACCACATATAGAAAAGCCTTCATAGCGGAATTATCGAAACATACTACAGCCTTAAAAACAAAATTTACTACCCTAACTTAGTAAGAGAAATCACAAGGATTATAAATAATTGTAAGGCCTGTCTTAAAAAAAAGTACAAACGCAATCCAATAAAATTAAAATATAAGATTAGCGAAACGCCAACTAGACCTAATCAGATTCTTCATCTCGATATATATTATTTTATGAAACAACCATTTATGACCATGATAAACAAACTTACTAAGAAAGCTTACGCGTATCACTTGCCTAAAAGAAACTGGACTAAGAAAATAGAAACACTTGAAGAACATTTTCCTAAATTTGGAAAGCCAACCAAACTTATAGCTGACAATGAATTTAAATCCTAAAATTTCAAGGAATAGATGTAGAATTACATCTGACTAAACCCAACACACAAACTGGAAATAGCGATGTAGAAAGATTCTATTCCACCCTTCATGAAAAATTAGTTACTTTGAGAAACACAAACGTAACTTTAATCCAAAAAATACATAGGGCGGTGAACAATTACAATAACAGATTTCATACCACTCTTAAAATGACTCCAGAGGAGGCAATGTTTGCAGATCTTGCAACGTTAATTGAAAATATAAAAAAAAATTAAGAAATTAAATCAGAATAGGGAAAGTTACCAGGAAAAAAGAAGAGTTAAACCAGTTAAAAACTACAAGAGCAATTATTACAAGAATGAACCTAGAAATAGATTAAAAGTAGTGGATAGGGAACACTCACGTTTTTAAGACCTCGTATGTTTGCAGGGGATGACATCAGCGTTTCTCATACTGACAGAACTAACGACAGGACAGACAATGGCAACATTAACGATTGATAGAATTACAACGGATAATGGATATGTAAAAATTAACATGGGACCAACGGAGATAATACAGGACACAAAAACATTATTACACATTATAAATACTAACGAATTAAGACAAACTGTTGACTCTATAAAAGACAATATACAAAGACTAAACGTAGGCAACGACCCAATAATAAGAAAGGAGTTAGAAATTATCTATGCAAAAGTAACAGCTATCGAACCGGGAGAGACGTACCGACAAAAAAGAGATTAACGCAATAGGAACAGCACAAAAATGGCTATTCGGGACAATGGACCATGGACAATTCCTACACTGGATGATTTTTGTGACGCAATGAGGGAAATCAGGTACTTTTCGGTTTTTGATTTAAAGGAAAGTCAAAAGAATTAACAGTTTTTAGTACGCCATTGGGGTCGTTTCGATATAATGTGTTGCCTTTCGGTATTAAAACGGCACCAAGTTTCAAAATATTTCGGCAGCTTACCGGGCACATTTGTTTATATTGATGATGTCATAGTCGGAGGAAAAACAAAAGAAGAACACGACAGAAATGTTCAGAGAGTACTGAAGAGGGCTCGTGAAGTAAATGTTAAATTTAATAGAGACAAACTGCAGCTTTGCGTAAACAAGGTTAGATATTTAGGTCATCTTTTCACTGGTGATACACTTTGCCCAGATCCTAGTCGAGTTGAAGCTATAATTAAACTTAAAGAACCACAAGACAAAAAACAACTAGAGAGGGTTATGGGTATTTTCAATTACCTTCGCGCTTTTATACCTAATTTTTCGAGTGTAAATGCACCTCTTAGGGAGTTGTTAAAAAAAAATCTTTGAGTCATAGTAAAATTTTCAAAGAGATAAAAGAGATTCTTGCCAAACATTCTATTTTAAATGTTTATGATCCAAAGAAACAAATTTTAATTCAAACTGAT
This sequence comes from Ferdinandea cuprea, assembly GCA_963576555.1. Classification (NCBI taxonomy): domain Eukaryota; kingdom Metazoa; phylum Arthropoda; class Insecta; order Diptera; family Syrphidae; genus Ferdinandea; species Ferdinandea cuprea. The sequence continues at coordinate 18,784,522 of OY754962.1, read as the reverse complement.
GCGTCGAAAAATGGATTAGGATGTTGCCTTTTTCAAGAAGGAAAACCTGTGGCATACGCATCCAAAAGCTTGACCGATACAGAAACAAGGTATGCGCAGATCGAGAAAGAATAGCTGGCTGTTGTTTACGCTTGTGAGAAATTTAAAAATTACATATATGGGTACCACTGTACCATTAATTCCGATCATAAGCCGTTGGTTTCCTTCATAAAAAAAGATGTGGGTGAAATGCTAAACGTCCTCCATAAGTCTCACATGGGAATAACAAAAACATTGAATAAGGCTAAGGACACTCTTTATTGGCCTTATATGAATAGGGATATTGAGGATATGATTTTAAAATGCAGAAAATGTGAAAAATTTAGAACTGAGAATAAGAAAAATTCTTTAATTCCGCACCCTGTTCCAACGAGACCTTTCCAAAATATAGAATTTGTCTCGATTACGGGGGAAAATCGTATTTAGTTGGGGTGGATTACTTTTCCAAGTGGATTGAACTACACTCAGTCACCGAATTACACTAATTCCAGGAATTGGGTATTCACCAGCAGAAATGCTTATGAATCGTTAACTAAGAACGTGGTTACCGATAAAAAATGAAGATCTTAAGCCAAAAATTCCGAATAACTTACAGATACTATTAGGAAAACGTCAAGAAAAAAATTCAATAAGCAACAATTCAGTTCGACCCCGTAGCGAAATGCATTTTAAGGCAGGAGAAAACATAGCTTATAGAAAGAATGGAAAGTGGGAACCTGACAGAGTAGTCGCCAAACATGAAAGTCCGAGATCATACGTTCTACAAAATGAAAATAATAGAATCATTCGTAGAAATACATTTCACCTAAGAAGGTCAATGAATTCTCTTCAAATAAGACTACCTGGGGCGGCGGAGAGAACACCTGTTGCGTCTAGAAACACTAATGACCCTTCAATTGAATTAAATATTGCTAATCACACTAACTCGTCTACTTTATCGTTAGACAACAATGGCAATAAAGATTCCGAATCAGCGCAGCAACTAAGTGAAGATTACACTACAAGATTTGGTCGATAAGTCGTAAACCAAACTTCTACACACCTCAGTAAAATTGAACTATGATCACTACATGGAATTTTAATTAATCTTTATTCTTTAACTTTAAATGAATTATACTTTTGATATTACTTGTACTCTTAAACCTAAAGACCATTAATGGATATGCTAAGTAAATTAAAAGAAGGAAGATGATATATAATGTCCCATCTCTACTCATAAGTAACATATAACATACACATACAACATACACACATATATCAGCTAGTGTGGTTGCCTCACTTCTTTGAAAGTTATCTTAAGAGTTAGTTCATTGTTATAGCTCGAGTAAGGAACATCTCCCAAGTAAAAGAAAGTCTTTTAAATAATACAGCACTACCAAGCTCTGTTTTTCCTTTGCATTACAAACATTTAAAACCAACACGCATCAGTTTCTCCCTTTCACTAATCCTTCATTTCATAATGCCCGCACTGTGTCACTTCATTATAAGGGTATCCAAAGTAGTACCTTTAGTGCGCGTACATTGTAAAAAACATAAGGAAAGGCTACAGTCCGCTTAGGGTGAACAGTACTATCCATATCCCTATATGCCCCAAAGAAAAAAGCATTAGGAAGGTGATAAGTATTATTTTATTTCATTGTATGAAATTTATAAAAAAAAAATATTTTTAGAAAAAAAGCACCCAAAAAGTGGGCGTGGTAATAAACATTGTATGCGGGATAAATTTGAAAAAATATTTGCTAAATATCTTATTAAATATTTTTTTTCAGTTTCTATGAAAATCTTAACAGAAAATAGCATTTCAGTGAAAAAAACCCACAAAAAGTGGGCGTGACAAAAAAGTTTATACGACAGACTTGTAAAGGAAGGCGTGTCTACATATCTTGTGAAGGCTCTAACACTCTATCTGTCTAACTTTAGCCTTAAAATGGTTTTATCTAAAATGTGGGCGTGGCAGTGGGTGGATTTAAAAACTTTTAACACTTTACCATTTCGGGACCCTAGGGAGTATATGCTCTAAATTTCAGCTTCCTAGCATAAATTTAAAGGCCTCAAAAGTTGATACGGACGAACAGACGGACTGACGGACATTTAATTGATCCTGATCATATATATATATATATACTTTTATGGGTCTACGACGAATATTAAGGGGTGTTGAAAGCTATGTGTCAAAATAAATATACCCTTAGGATAGGGTATAAAAAAAAAGAAAAAGAAAGAAGCTTTTAAATTTGTTTTGTTTCAGCCTGTAGCTAGGAGAACAATAAGCAGGTGCTACCGTTATATAGCCTCTGCTTGTTTTATGTTTACGGATTTGGCTTGTGTTTCACATGACTGGTATGCTAATACCTTCCTTAATTATAACTGCTGCCCCTCCTCTTGCTGTATTGTGAGGATGTGAAGTACGGTATGTCTTGTAACCGCGAAGTTTGTATTTTGTTCCAATTTTAAAATGTGTCTCGGAGACTAGACATGTCAATTTTGTTTATATTTAAAGTTACTTGCAATTCGTCTTTGCGATTCTCGAGGCCATTGGCATTCCATAATGGCATTTTTAGGCATTATGTTCGTTTAGGTACAGTTCTTTCATAACTGTTTCGTTTTTTTAAGAAAAGACATTCTTTCCAGGATTTCCTTATTATTCTTTTCCATATCTTTTTATTCTGTTAAGAATTCTTTACAGGATATTCTTCATAACATTGCGGCGAGGCTTGGAGTTTCCGACGGGTCTTACAAGGTTTTTGAAGCATCCTGTGCATATGTTTTCTTTGGACCGGTTATGAGGCTTAAGTTGTCATTTTCGCTTAAGGGTAGATTTTCTTTAGCTCTATCCATTTTTCTATTCAAAATAGGAAATAATTACGAGCAAATTGATTAATAAAAATGAAATATTAATATTACAAAACACATTGTAGAAGCACGTTAATCAAATCGTTCATGAGCTCTCCTACTTATTATTACCGTTGAGTCAGAAACTTTAGCTGTAGTTCTGTAAATGAATAACAAATACTCAGGAGTTTCAAGGCTATCGGTTTCCTTTTTTCTTACATATCTACCTCGAAAAACTTCTTTGCTGAGACCACAGATGAGTAATTAACCAGATAAGTCAACTCAGCATAGCCCTGTCCCCTTGAACCCGTAAAACAAATTTAAAAATGACCGCAAAATCTTCTTTAACATTTTGTGTCTGTGAATACGTGTGAACCACAGAGGGCGCTGTTGATTGCCAAATATATAGTGGTTGAACACCAATTTGACATTAATGATACATTAATTGACAATTTTTTCCAAAATGACATTAATGATACCTACATGGCTGCAAATGTGTGCGTGAGCTGGCTCAATCTGATTTGCATGCAAAAATTTATCCAAAAGGGAGTTCGAGAGGATTAAGGTTTAAGGATTGCATCAAGTTTACTCGGTCTGCTCTTTAGGACGACTTTAACAAGTCTACTATTTAGTTGCACTTAGAGATTCGAGCTCTTCACAAAACTTTTTATAGGAGTCATTTTTCGACTTGCGAATAAGTCTCTTAAAAACTTTTTGTTTCGATCGATCGAAGATTCCAGTCTTCTACGAAGTTGGTTTTGAAAGACCAATGTAGGAGCTTCCTAGTCTTTTTACGAAGACACTGCAGTTCGGAGTTCCACCAGGGTACCGATTGCCCCCGGGGGGGGGGGGGCTTCCTTCAGATCCTGAGCAGACCTCTCCACTCCCTGTCTTGATTTAAGTTTGAGTGGAACTTTGACGTTGGCAAGCTTACTTCTCCTAAATCTAGTCTGATGCGTATGCCGAAATGCTTTGCAATTTTTTATAAATCCTGAAGATCTTGTTTCGTAATAAATTTCGCTCTTTTTTTATTTGCCTTTTCAATGAACATAATTTTTTTTCATTGTAAGTTGTTCCTAATCAAAATCTAATTCTACTAGGCATGGACCTGTTTCTATTGTTAAGTGAATTCATTAATTTTGATTGCAAATTGCTTGCTGGATGATACATATGTTGTATTTAATTACACTTTTGTAGTAGGGTGCTATGAAACCTTTCGATGTCTGCGTTTCCAGTGTGTGAATTCGGTTTTGTAAAATGAATATTAACTTTTTCATTTCCAAAAAAAATCCTTTATGTGTGTGTATTGAGTTGAATTCATTGTCTGCTATTATATTTTTAGGTTTTCCTGCTTTGGTAATATGACTCTTTAGTTCTTCTACTATAGTATATGATTCTATATCTATATCTTATTCTATCTTGTGCCCAATAAAAACATTTTATAAAGTTTATTTAATTATCATTTGTAAATAACTCTATTAATTTTTCCTGAACTCATTATACTGATCGTCATTTAATTCGGAGTATATTCCCGTCACCCCTTTTTATAAATCTTTTTATTATTTCTTCTTAATTTTCAAAATTGTACTCTGCGATAAAAATTATACGTTTACGTAAACTATTTCTACCTCTTCGGTTTTTAGATTAGTTAAGATTATGTGAGTTGTATATTTGTTAACTATTTCATCTTTTATAGGAATATGGTTCAATGTTGTTTATGCATCATAGTCTTCGTTTTCGTCATCGTCTAAGCAATCTCCTTCCGTATTGAATAATATTGGTAAATCTGAATCATAATCGTCTATATTATCTAGGAAAGTGTTGGTGATGTTTGTAGTATTCTCTCCGTCGTTAGAATGAACATCTTCGTTAGTCTAAAGTAGACTTAAAAAGTCGGCTACCCTATTTTGCTTTCCTTTTATATAATCAATTTCAAAGTTACATATGTATACCTATTTTAAGGAGCGTTGTTAGCGTTGGTGCGGTGGGGATATAGAATAGCTAGTTAACTTGGATAACCACTGATGCATGTAGGCAGCAAACCGCAAACTGGTATATGTAGGCGGCAAACTGCAAACGTCGTCTGTCAAACGTAAAAAAACGCCAATCGAAGGTCATAAAAACTTGAATAATCTTAATTTAAAACAATATTTGAATTGTAAAATACCTAAATATTTGCTAAATTGAAATTTAAAACTTAAAACTTGTGGTTAGAACTTAAAAATAATAATAATTGAAAAAGCGTGCGTATAGATTAACCTTTATTTATCCTTGCAATGACATTTATATATATTGTATACCTTACATATTTAATTATTAGAAAATAATAGTTCCTTTGAAAAGTAAAAGAGAATTCAACACTTAATGAGGGGCTAAAGTTTCAAAAACAAATAAGGCAAAAAAACAGCGGTAACAAATACCATTGATATTATTGGTAAAGGCGATATTAGTATATAAGATTTCTTGTCATATGGAGGCTTTCCGGGCTTTGGAACTTCAGCTACTTTTCATCTTCGTGGAACGTTCAGTAGTCTATACGAAGCATAGATTAGGTAAACGATGATAAGTGGTTTCCGAAGCAACTCTTTAAGGACCTCCCCGTAATCAAATCTTATCCAGGAGCCTTGTTTAATTAAAATGTTTGTATTTCATACCCCTATATGATAACTCATATTTCATATCCCTATATAATAACTCTTTCTTTTCGATCGACTACCATAAAATACATTGGTAATTTTGATCTTCCTTTTCTACCAGTATCTGCCGATAACTTTTTGGAGACATCTGCAGTAATTACGAGTTTATATGATCTAAAACGTATGATTATATTGCATAGATTTTGTATATTGTATATTACTGACCCTTTCAAGAGGAGGTTATTTAGAGACATACCGGATGAAGTTTTAGCGCTACAGTCAAAAACGAATCAGGCCTAAGAATAAATTGGTGAGGCGCAAAATATTGAATTTGAGAAACTTGATCCTTCGGCACGACTTCTATGTGTCCCAGACTCTCGTATTCTTTCATGAAATTAATATATTGGTCTCGAACTTTGTCATTCCGCTGAAGTAGCCTTTCCAAGTTAAAACATCTTCTCCTTGCTGAGATAACGAACCTCCCAACTGACCTTTCTTTCGATCGAACAGTATGTTCACTACAAAACGACCATCTGCTAGACGTCGAAGGCTCCTTAATAACTCCTTCTCACATTTTTCTTCTTCCACTGACTGGAAAACTGGTTTCGTGTTTACTTCTTCCATTTTCCAGAACTTATTTACTGTTTCAATCAACGAAGCGTCTTCAAATTCAGAACAACCAACTAACATGCAAGCAGCTTGGGTAACGCCAGATACCCCATAACTTCCGAAATATTCCAGTTAGAAATATCGATTTATTTTTCTGGTTGAATATTAGTGATAGATTTTATGACTAATAAATCCAAATTCCATTTAAAGTCAGAACATCGTGACATGCAACTAGCCTCTGTCTTATGACGTACAATAGAATTAAATTTTCCTATTTCAGAAACGATTGTATAAGTTCGAGCTTTATGCAACTAAAGTTTCTGGACCATATCTTCAGTAATAAAGTGTAACTGAGACGCCGAATCTAACAGAGCATGGACAGGTTGAAATTTACCAAATCGGTCCCTTATGTTGCATTACATTTGTATTGCCATAACCAAACACATGTTAGAAACAACTGTGCTGGTACAACTGGTACTCGTGCTTAGTGATGCGTCTTTGTTCAGGACTTCTTCCTTAGCCGGAATCTTGACCATAAATCTGTGAAGTAAGCGATGATGTGGCAACAAACAAATAGTGCATTTTTGTGAAATGCATCTGCGCACTGAATAACCTTCTCTTAACTTCAAAGAAACAATTGGTGGAAACTGGTAAGCGATTAAAGTCTGGACACCCAACAATATCATGCGTACTTGACTGACAAAAGTCGCACTTAGATTTGTTCGCAACTAATGAAATTAGTCGCTTTATTTATTAGTATTAATGTTTCGAACACGAATACGGAAGGTGCTGTTATTCCACTTTACAGTACTTAGATCTTTTGCCTCTAATGTTTGGCAACGATGATCCAACAATTTCGAAAAATCTGACCATGACGGCAGTTTGGGATGATCAACCGCTTCATCCAACTTGGCCTTTGTCTCCCAATCGACATGTTGAGTGCAAAGGATATCAATATTGATTCTGCAACATTCTTGCAGATAGTGTTAAAACTATCTTCTTAGTTTCGTAAATTAAAAGACGAACAGTTTGAGATTTTTGGATATTCTAAAATTCCATAAATGTGTTCCTGAAACATCAACGCCTTATTATCAAACATTTTCTTTAATTTGTTTTTTGCCTTAGCGTAATTTCCACTCGTTAAATCGAATTCCTTTACTTGACTCAATGCCGATCCTAAAAAACAATTTCGTAAATAATTGAACTTGTGAAGGTTATCGAACGTATCATCTTTATATATTAGACTATTAAACAGTCCAATAAAATTTGGAAAATCCGAGAACTTTACGGAAAAGGATGGTAATTTTATTGTTTCAAGCTTTATCGACCTTGCCAAGGAGTATTGGAATAATAATAGAAATTTTGTTTTGTCGTTTACCTTAATCAACCGTAGATCAAAAGTACCTTAGTCAACCGTAGTTCCATTACACGAATTGTAACCCTTTATCCTCACACTGAAATCGTTGTTGCGGGCGATTTCAATGTTCACAATTCGAATTGGCTTCGTCACTCTGGACAGACAACACCCGAAGGCAGGTACGCTGAGATCTTTGCTGAGGTAAACAACCTAACCCAGCTTGTAAATGAGCCGACACGAATTCCGGACATTAGTAGTCAAACCGCCATAAATGTATTATCGCCTCTAGGTTCGTCAGACCACTGTGTCATATCAGCCAATTTCTCCTACTCCAACCACAAAGTTAAAGAACAGGCACCTAAAAGAACCGTATGGCAATACGAGAAAGCCAAATGGGAAGAATTAAACGGTTTCTTTAGGAATTTTAACTGGTCGCTATGCTTCGTCGATGGCGATGTGGATGCTGCTGCCGATATGATAACAAACATAATTCACTTGGGTATGAAACATTTTATTCGCATTATATAGCTTAGGTTACTTTAAATAAAATTAATCAATAAATACAATGATGCGTTAAATGTGTCTCGCCTGCAAGGGATTGCTACAGCAGTTAGAAATTCTTCACATGTTTCTTCCTCCTACTGTTTTCGTAAGTGGAATCGGTAATTTTCCAATATTTCGTTTGGAGTCGGTTCGAAGAACTCGGATAATGTTCTGATGACATCCTCATGTGATTTAGTTGATGGTTTCTCTGGTGCCGTTTTATCGCAAAGAACGTTGTATGCTTCACTTCACATGTAGTGGAGTAGCAGTTAGACTTTTTTTTTCCGATAGGATGATCAAAAAGAGCAATCGCAGTCTCACACCTGTCCAGCCAGCGACAGGTGTTTGAAGTGATTGTACAACTACGGGCTGTGTCATATTTTCCTTTTTATTTGCCTGAAATTTTTAAAAGCACGTGCCTGGAAAATAATGTGAATCTGCTTTATCCTCGTCGGCACTTCCTGTATCGTTGCTTAAATAAAAGGGCAGAAATCCTTGGGCAGTATGTGTAATTCCTTTATTCAATATTTGTATTTTAAGTGTTGAGCGTTGAAAGGATATTAATAGACTGCCTGCTTAGAATGACTTTTACATATTTCACAGTTGAGAGTAGGAAGAGCACACGATATAACAGTGCGATTGCTTGCAAATCTTACACCTGTATGTCGAGGGGCATTTGGAAACGCTATGACCTAAGCAATTCAAACATAAACGCAACCTCCTTGCATTCAAGAATCGATCCATAACTGATAGCTCATTGAAGCTTGAACAATCAGTTATCGAATGAGTATTGGTTTGACAAAAGAAACAAGATCTTTGATTGACAGCCAGTAAAGTTTAAAAATATTGATTCGAAAAAGATGGATTTGGTTTGTTCGGCCATTTGGGGATGGGCTCCTTCCGAAGCCGCTTGCTATCCCTAGCCTCCAGGTATTAATACCGTAATACCTGAACCTGAATACTCAAGATATTTGCACTTGGAATCGATTAGATTGTGTGTCCGTTTGACATGGCAATTACGATTGCATTGCAAATATTCTCGAACGATCCTACCGAAAGTCAGGAACTAAACAACGCTGAAATGTTGCCCATTGAGCTTCCTGATAAAGCAGGAGAAGCTTTCGGAACCTTAGGTATTTCAATTAATTCTGAGATATATTCTAAAACGATGAAGCTATCATTGTCAAAACGCTCCTTTAGCCTTAAAAATGTTTTTGAATAATTTTCTTCCGAGACTCGGAAAACCTTAACTATGCCAAGAGCTTGATCGCTTGAGCATGTCAAGAAATAATAAAATTGTTTAATTTTTGTTAAACTCGGATCAGTATCCACTAGATTATTGAATGAATTTATAAAATTTTTGTAGTCTGAGTATCTTCCACTAAATCAAGGTAAACGTTGTTTTGGAAGATGACGAATTGTATGTAGAATAACTAATGTCATATCTGCAACACTACTGCACCTAGTTGCAAAAGACCTGTGTAAAAGATAGATCCCAAAAGCGAAATAAGTTTTGTGTTAGTAGTAATCTTCAATTAATTCTTCAATTTCACTGCGACAAGTATCAGTTGGTACCAATCCTTCTATCTTAGTCTGGTATAATGTAACACAAGAAACATGTTCTTATTTCTTTTTTCCTCCTCATTAAAAGTAGTCCGTGTAAATGTTTAGGAATTACTATTCCCATATTTCTAATTGTTCTCATAATCAGGTCTATCATTATAAGTTGCAACAAATATTTTTTTACAATAAAATTTAGTCTTATGTGAGACGTCGAGAAAGCTTGTGTTTTATTTAGGACGTAGTAAAAAGGGAAAGTAAAAATAATTGGACATAGTCCATATCAATAAATTGAAATAATTTATGCTAAGGCCCGTTTGCTGATACTGTTCTTAAATCTGTGTCAGAACTAAGTTTACCTTAAGTCCTAAGTGTAGCTTAATTTATTTTCAGTTGTCAGAAAATATTTAGGTTGTACTTTGCTAAGATGTCTAAATTGAAATGCAGCAAACTTTGGTGTATTGCTAAATGTCAAATAAACTTCAAAGAGTTTCATTTCGGTGCGCAAAATAAAATTGAAAGGTTTTTTAATAAACATTTTTAGTTTTTCGATAATGGCATATAAAAACAGAGTGGGAAATTTAAATTTCGTTTAATGAAAAACGAACGCTTCTTCAATGCGCCTTTGAAGAAAAATAATAGAAAACAAAAATACGGAGTAACTTGGAGAGAAAAGGAAGCGGCTTGGGCAAGAATTCCCGCTAGCTTTAATTCCAAATCGGCGTCTGCGTGTTACAGGAGTATTAAAGCGCTGAACAAATTCTACCAAGTATCGATCCCAGTTTTGACCTCGCATTGTCAATAATGAATCCCAGGACAATGAATTTTGACAATATTCCAGATGGTGACGGAGTGATTGAGTTATACGAAGACCTTATTGTAGAAGACCATCCTTGTATCAGTACAAAAAACATAAAATAAATGCGAACAACTTTGATTCATCTATCTTATTTAAATAACAATTGTTATTTTTAGAATGAAGAAAAACAAAGTGAAATAAGAACATCAGATTGGACAAAGTACAAACCAAGTCACTTAAAACAGCCGGTGCATCCAAAACTTAAAACTAGGCAAATTATTGATGATAGTTTATCGGAAGATGCTGATGATCTATGTGCCGATGTCAATAATAATACCACCATAAATGTTCCAATGTCAAAAGGATTTAAAAAACAATTTACCACCTCCAGTTCGAACGTGAACCAAAAAAGCCAAAGTATATGGCCTGGTAGACGTAGACCATTTGCTTCAACGTTTCCCAGCAGCAAAATAAGTGAGAAATACTGAAAACTGTCAACAGTAAAAATTTAACTTGCTAAGCTGCAATACGACACACAGAGAGAAGAAGCAATTCAAAAGAGGTATACAAATTCAATTGAGCATGAATTGAGTAAAACGTCCTTGGAATTAGACATTGCAATAAAAGCTGAACTGTTAAAACAAATTAAGACTAATTCCATTCAACCTGCGGAGGCATACTGTGTTCTGAAGAATTTGCGGAACATGGATCCGTTTGTAAAGTGATACTGATTTTTTTAAAGTAAAAGCTCCTGATAATAATTTCCTTATGGCTTAATCTTGAAATAATGTTTTTTTTTAATGAAATTTCGTACAAATTTATTTTCTTAATATAATTTATTTATTTATTATTCAAAATAAAAATAGTTTGTACTATTGTTGTTCGGAATTTATTTATTTTTTTTAAACATTTTACAAACTTCCGAAGTAGTTATTTATTATGTCTTTTCGTTTTTGTAACAGTACCTTCAGAATTATTTGCACAGCAGATTTGGCCTAAGTTTATTGCGCATTGAATGTCTTCGGGATCAGCGGAATCAACTATGCTTGAATTTTATTACATTATTGAGAATGTAATAGAAACCTATTGTTTTACCCAAAATAACGCAGTCTGCGAAATCTGGACTCCCTAACTTGGCCCTTAATCTGCTACTGTGAAATATTGTAGAACCAGGCCACCTTGCAACCACATCAGTAAACATCATGTTCGCAGGCATATCGCCTGGACATTTACTGAAAAGAAGCCTTTTCTGTTTCTTAATAAATCTACCTGTAAAGAACTTGCATTTAATATGCAGTAAAATAAATAAAATAAAAATTTATATGCAAATAAAAAATTAATAAATAAGTACGGTCTTACCAGGAGACGGCATTTTAACAGTTCTATCAATAGCACCTATAACAGAGGGAAAAGATGCAATATCAAAAAAAGCCCGTTTGAGTTTTGAAACCTCTACTGGTGTAGCTGGCAATTTGATATATTTTCTATAAAGTTTTGTGATTTCAATTGAAACTCTTAACACGATCCTTGAAACAGTGGACACATTCATCCCTAGAACATAAAAGTCATGTCTTTAGTTAAGCGAAATCGTTTGTAAAAGTCAAGTTCACCAAAGCTATAGAAATAGTCATTTCTATCGTTAACACCCACTTCAATGAGTTTCAAGACTTTTACATCGTCCTGCAACAAATCTGTTAATTCGAAGTCCATTTTGTTATTTTAATTAAAAGCAAGAACTATTGAGCAACAATTTACTCAAATGTCATTATAAAATATAAGCCTTAAAATTGCCTTAGTGCAACTTAAACGCTTTATGGCCTACTATTTCTTCCCCATAAATTAAGTTCCACTTAGTCTCATTTATGAAAAACTTTGATTTTGGTGAAAACCAATAAGTAGCACTTCGTAATTTATGTTTAACTTAAATCGCTATGTGTAGTATCAGCAAACGGGCCTAAGATTTCAAGCTCTGTTGCTGTAAATGTATTAGATTTGGACTCGACCACATTCTTTATCCGGGATATGCTACCTTCAGTGGAAGCACGTTGTTGTTTCAACTCCTCAATAGTCTGTTCATTTGCCATTTTGAAAGACAAATGCGTTTGTTTTTAATTTTAAAATTTGTGAATTATCGCTTTAACCACATTGGGCACCAAAATGAATGATCTAGAATTATAGACCGTCATCCGGGGGATCTCCATTAATTCCTGTTGCGAAATATAAGAAGATCCTGGTTGTTGCGTTGACCTAATGGTTGTGAAAATTAACGAATTACACGAACGTGTACAATATGAGGATGAGGATGATTCTGCCCCAACATTAGTAATTAAGAAGAAATAGTAATAGAATATTTAGAAAACCCTTTGTTAAGAAAATTTGAAGAATTTCAGGAGAAAAACATAAGGAAAGGCTACAGTCCGCTTGGGGCGAACAGTGTGATACCCTATCCTTATCCCTATGTACCCCAAAGCAAAAATTAATAAGGAAGATGATAGATAGCATTTTATTTCATTCTAAGAAATTTATAGAAAAAAAAATATTTTTTTCAAAAAACGCCCCCAAACAGTGGGCGTGGCCAAAAACTTTGTATGGGCGATATATTGGAAAAAATATTGGCTAAATATATTGTTAAACATTTTTTTTCGATTTCTATGAAAATTTTCAAAGAAAACAGCATTTTAGTGAAAAACGCCCACAAAAAGTAGGCGTGGCAAAAAACTTTATATGACAAATTTATAAAGGTAGGCAGTACCTACATATCTTGTGAAGGTTTTGCAACTTTATCTCTCTAACTCAAGCCTTAAAACGGTTTTTTCTAAATTGTGGGCGTGGCAGTGGGCGGATTTAAAAAATTTTAACACTTTACCATTTCGGGACCCTAGGGAGTATATGCTCCAAATTTCAGCCTCCTAGCATGACTTTAAAGGCCTCAAAAGTTGATACGGACGGACGGACGGACGGACGGACGGACATTGCTAAATAGTCTTAGGATTTGGTCCTGATCATAAATATATATACTTTTATGGGTCTACGACGAATATTAAGGGGTGTTACAAACTATGTGTCAAAATTAATATACCCTTAGGATAGGGTATAAATAGTGGTTGGGCTCTATCATCTATAATAATCATTATTGTTAATACAAATAAATATTCACCAATAGTAGGAAGCTCATATATTAAAACACCTCAAACTATTTTAAAAAGCAAGCTTGCATTAAGGTAAAGAATACAGATAATGCATGTTTTGCATGGACAATAGTATCTTCATTGTTTCCTGCAGACCAACGAGTTATCCATATTATAAAGATGTATTAAATTGAGATGGTATAACTTTTCCAATGCCATTAAATTTAGTACCTCTATTTGAAAAGAATAACAATATTTCCATATGTTAATATTTTCACATATCATAAGATAGGTAATTACTTTCTAAAAGAAGAAATGTATCCATTAAAATTATTTAAGTTGATATGTAAAGAAAAGAAAAATGTTGATTTATTTTTGCTAGAAGAAAACATAGTAGATGATTAAGTTGTTTTACAACAATATTTCATTTGAATAAAAAACCTATCTGCACTTTTTAAACAACAATTAACGAAACATAACATACAGTTGCCTCCAATATTTTTACTCTCATGAAAAATTAAGTATGCATATTAAAGATTGTATTATTCAAAATGAATATTAAAATAAAATTATGACTCTATTTGTACATACCTTTCATACATATATACTGACTCAGAATGTATGTTAAAAAAATAGATGATGGAAATAGGTATCAAGAACATATTAAATGATCTATAGGTTTTTATCTGAAAAGTTCTTTTACATTTAGTTATGCAACTTATGCATCATATCGAGGACCAGATTGCATAACTTGATGTATGAACCAATCTTAGTCTTTAGTGTTACTTCTAGACACTGATGTTTCATATATTGTGGTCATTGAACAACATACGTGAAAAAAATATTAACGTGAAATTTACATACAAATATTTCTTTTATAATAAATAAATAAGGAAGACATATGTGATGAAGATTATTTACACTGTCAAAAGGTATGGAATAGTTTAAATATAAAAAAAATTGGGGGAATATTCTGATTTGTACCTTAAAACCGATTTTCTTATATTAGCTGACGTTTTCGAAAAATTCCGTTATAATTCTAATAAAAAACATAAATAAGATTCAACACATTATTATTCCCTCACAGGTTATACTTGGGATGCAATGCTATTTTAAACAGACATGAAACTGAAACTTCTTGGTGATATAGACATGGTAATGCTTATTGAAAGGTATATTCGTGGAGGATTAAGCCAATGCGCAAAAAAGTATTCAGAGGCTAACAATAATTATTCGGATTGCTTTGAAATGCACAATCCTATAACATTTTTAATGTATTGGGATATAAATAATCAATATGGTATTGCAGTGAATCAGTTATGATTACCAACAGGGAATCTGAAATGGTTAGAAAATTTGCATAACCCACCCAAGGGTTACATTTTTTAGGTTGACTTAAGTTATCCGTGATATGCATAGTTACATTCCATTTTGTCCTGAATTATTGTGTCCCCCAGAATCCAAACTAAAACAATGTAAGACACTAAAAGAAATATCTACTAGAATTTGAAGCAAGCTCTGCTTCATGGACTCAAATTAAATACAACACATAAGGTGCTTGAATTCGATCAATCAGCATAGCTAAAACCATACATTAAGATGCACGATTAAGAGCTCAAGCTACAAACAAACTTGGCGTTGAACTTTATAAATTGAATATAATGTAGTTTTCGGTAAATGTATGGAAAACATTAGAAAATACAGTAATGTTAAACTAGGTTCAAAATACGATGGCAGATATTGCAAAAATCTTAATATATGAGTACCACTACGATTATATAAAGGTAAAATTTGGTAATAACTGCACCGCATAGGTTTAACGAAAGATGAAATGAATGGGCATATAATATTATATTTTGTTGTTGATTAAGATCAAAAATGTATTTAATTAATGTAGAAAATATAGAAAAAATAAAAAAAAGTGTTAAAAAATTTTGGTAGAAAAGAAATCTATTTTAATGACCTTTTAGATTGCTTAGTTAAAATAATAATAAAACTATTGAACAAAATTGAATAAAGTCATAAAAACATGTATTAGTAGTAGTGCTCAAAAAAATTGCCTTAAGTGCAACAGATGATGATATAATATATGCTATAGAAAGTTGTTATAGTTCACTACCATAGAAACTTTACAAAATACCAAATAAAGATTTTTGATATTACTATACAACCCCCAAATCACGTGTGTTTTCTTTCATTTTTTAATGAATCACATTAAGCGTAAATATACGGCAGCAAGTGCCCATCGCTGTATCCAAATTGCGCCGTCATCCAAACGGCCATACTCCCAGCGAGTCCTGTATCTGGTACCATAAACATGCCCTTGAAATTCAACGGCACAGTACAATCGTCGTTCCCACACCAGCCAGTAGATAAAAAAGTTGCTGCCTATTCATTCTCACGTGTTTGTGTAAGTTAATAAAATGTATGCCGAAAATTCGAAAAAATATTGTTTTAAGGCGATAGAAAAAATAGACATTGCAGTGGTTAGATTTATACAAATTTAGTTGAACAATAAATTAGTCATGTTATTGTTCCAGGGTGGTTGTTGCGGACTGTAGCAATGACAATGTACTTTGCTTGAAATACCCAAACTACGACACCTAATTTTAAGTGGAAGATACCAATAATTCCATCTTCAAACAGAGCTACGTACGACAGTTTGGGCTTACGACATCTTAAAAGCTTGATGGTGAGTGCTCCGCCATAATCACACCCAGTGTTAGCAAGCGGTCGACTTAGTTGTATGCGTTGAGCGGGTAAATCACCCATCAGCAGTTGGATCGTGGGCTTTCGTTGCATAAATCATACCTTGCACTTATGTACTATCTTTCGGATAAGGTTTCGGCTTCCTAGTATCCAATATCTCTGCAGTGCTATGAAAAAGGTTTCACTGTTGTGGATATCTGTTATAATGAGTGAAGAAAGAATGTTATTATTAGGAACAATAATAGGATGTTTAATGTTAAAAAAAACAGTCGAGTGTTTAATTCGTCCTCCCACACGAAGAAGTCCCTCATTATTGATGAACGGAGAGTATCTGAGTAGCTTTGATTTTAGCGTTAGTTGTTGATTTTGAATTAGGGAACGAAAGTCCGCACTGAATGAAATTTGTTGTATGGTTTTCTGGATTAAAGGTCTGCTTTGTTGTAGTTCGTTAAGGCTAAAAAAAAGAAGGTTTCGAAGCGCGACATTTCTTTGTAAACGATACCACGATGCATTTCTGTCGATGAGAGTCTTGTAGCAGGAGCAATAACCAATACTTGCCGCAATATATGCATTTCTTCAATGTCTGTAAGCTACGAGTTGCAAGAAACAAATTTAGATTTTGGCCATACCGTCAGCTAATATTGGCCGGTTCACCAAAGATATTGGCTAGCAAGATTAGATGGAAGTACACCTCCTGATGCACAGTCAGCTAGATTGGATTCCGATGAAACGTGATTCCATGAGTGTCGTTGAATCATATCAAACCACATATTCGCATGGAGACCTTTGTCGAAACTGACGCTGTCACGAGCTTGATCAAACGCGACAAAACTAGTTCACACCGGCTAGAGAGGAGCGCTTTGGTTTTCGCTGCAACGATGGTAGTCTTGAATTCCCCTTCTGGGGTTCTGCAACGAATGTATATTACGGCAGCATACGCCAACTATGAAGCGTCTGAAAACCCATGAAGCTCAATTTCCTCTTGGGATGCGAAAACGTTTCTGGGAACACGACTTTTCTTAAAGAGATTAAGCTGCTTGCTATAGCTTATCAATCGTGTCGCTAACAGACGATATAAGATATCGTTACAGCAAAGATTCAGTTAGGACGACCAGAGTTCTTGAAACAACATTTTGAATAAAAAGAGTGAGGGAGCCAAAAATCATAAGGGGTCAAAAATTCGGGATACTTCGGAAAGTAGGGTTCATTTGATTGCAGAAACAGGCTTGAGTTTTTTTGACATGCGAAAAGAGAATTCATCATTAGCTGGGTTCCAATATATCCATAGTACATTAATCAATGAATGAGAACGTTCGTGTCGACGATTGAATATTCACATTCTAACGTCGGCAACTTAGCAAGAAGAGGCCAACAGTTTGAACTCCACTTTCGAAGCTGAATCTTAGCCCTTGCTTATAAAGCAACTACATGAGACTGCAATGCTATGAGTTCCTCGACGGAGTTTGATCCCGATTTCGTTTAGAAGAACACGCGACGCATTTGGGTATTCGTCAATGTAGTCACTTGCCAGCTGTTTTAGTACTCGAATAAATGATATGATTCAACGGTGCAGAAGCAGTTCCGTAAGTGATGGTACACAAACGAAAATGTTGAGGCTTGTCAGTGGGATTTTCACGCCATACAATAAGCTGGAAATCAATATCTTGTTCGTCGATCCAAATCTGCAGGAACATCTTCACTACATCAGCGGTGAAGACGTAACAATGATACCGAAAACGAAGACAAATACCGATTAAGTCTCTTTGAATTGGAGGACCTACAAGCAACGCACTATTTAAGGGAATGCCGGTTGGAATCCTTAACAGGCCCATCGAAAACCACACGCAGTTTTGTGATGATCTGGTTTCAAAACTGCGTGATGAGGAAGATAAAAATGATTACCATCGGAGGATGCCCCAGAGGAGAAATTTTCTTCATATGGCCGAGAATTAAATATTCCCGCATGAAATCTGCGTACATCCGATGTAATTCGGGATTATTTCGAAACAACGTTCCATGGCATAAAAACGCGAAACCGCTGATGATAACGTATTTCCGAAGTTAGGTTTTGGTAGTTTGAAATGTAGCGAAACTCAGCTTCTGTCGAAAAGAGACCGAGAATAGAGATTCTTGTGTGAGTACGCGGAAATTCAAGTCTTTGTGCGAAGGATTCAGCGACGAAAGAGGATTGAGACCCAGAGTCTAGCAATAAACCACTACTACTACTACTACTACTCTACGAAGTTACCCTGCTAATCCTTAACCCCAGTGAGTGTAATAGGAAGAATTATTTGCTTTCGACGATTGGTTTTTGAAGAGTGGTAGTTCGCAATTGATACAGAAGATTGTGACGATGAAGGTTATGACGAAGAGTTTACCGACGAGGAATATTGAGGAGAAGAGGGTTTGATGAGAAATGTTGCGACGAATAGGGTTGAAACAATATTTGAGGCGAATACGATGCACTACGATGAGACACATGATGGGTGAGTGAAGCTATGGTTGACCATTGTTGGAGTCTACCGGGTAAACCAACGAGTGTTGATGAGACTTATAAATGCGGTAACGAAATGAGGATCGACATTTCTTCGATGAGTGTCCAACGCGAAGACAATCAAAAGAAATAGAACGTGGCCATTTTTGCACTTAGGACAACTGCGGTTTACTGTCTGAGGCTTTAACCACATGCGAAAGTATAGAAGCCGCTGGTTTGACAAGCGATGAAATCGATTACTGATGGGATTGGCAGGATTCGAAATCATCGTACCGTGATGGCAAAAAGTCCAATAATTCAATTATGGTGCAATCGTCCCGAGCCCAAACGTGTTCTGCCTAAACTTGGTTTGTTTCTTGATCAAGCTTGCTTAACAGCAGATAGTATATATCCGTATATAACCACGGAGGGCGACTGGTTTTTTAACAGCATTAGGACCACGGACGACCTCATCTGCACCATCAGCGACAAAAACGATTGAATAAACGACTTCACGATTAAATGCACTCTATCATACCGCTGTTATTGGAGTCGCAAATTTAAATATGCTTTATAAAGCTGGCCGCGTCGCCTTGGAGGAATGATTTTAAGTAGTGAAACTTTTGTGTTGATGTCAAATTACTCTTACTATCCACAGACCCAACGTAAATATCACGTACCAACGTAAAAATCCTTCCATTTTAAATAAGATCAATTGTTCAACCCACTTCAATGTAGTTAAAAAAAATTTAATATGAACCTACGGCGAAATTATTATTTAATTCAGCTTGAAATTAATGTTTATCTTTTTCCTTTTAGTTTTGCTCTTTTTTTTCTTTTTTATTTTGATATAATATTGTACCATGAAAGTCAAATTCATTTCTTTATGCCCCACATAACAAAGTAGAAATACTTGGTTACTTAACTAATGGATCATTCGGCTCTGGTCACTCAAGTGCTATAGAATGATACCTATTTGCAAAAATTGTTATGGAAATTGTTTTTAACGAATTGTAACATTTGAAAAATCTATTTAAAAAAAAAGATTTAAGCTGCCTAATTTGAGGTTGGTTGAAGTCAGTCAGCGCTGAATTGCATTGATGTCAAAGCAAACGAGCTTAAATGATAATAAGAAACAAAATCAATATTCGAAACAAAAACTTTTTCATTTTTTATTTAACTTTAAAAAATTTCAACAGGTAAACATTTTGAAGTGCACAGCATTTGACATATGAAATAGTGTTTTTTATATTCCCCCGAAGATATTTCTTTACATTTTCAGCGAATTTAGTGAATCCTCCATACCAAACTAAACCATGATGATTTTGATACAAACATTGAACATTCATTACAATGAAGTGATGATGATGACCATTGTACAGCATTGTACTTTAAAACATTAAACATCTACTATAATACAAAACATTCTATCTGGTGTATGCATGTGTATTTTTTCTCAATAAAAGTCAAAATTTAACTAAGGAGTTGAATTTCTCGCGGAACTTGTTATGTAAATTTGATTTAGCGGATTTTAATTTACAACACGATCATGCAACAACAAACAGTAGGCTCACGTACAGTAGTTGTCTGCAAGTAATTACGAAAATTCTTGCTTGTGGTTGAGATTTTAAAGCATCTCTGGATAACAGTGATTCAGCAACAAGGCTATTATAGTAATTTTTTTGAAAATCACAGTAAATATTATACAATAAACTATCGTTATTTTTATCAAATACCAAATTTAGATGTTCATATGGATAAGCATCAGAATTTAAGTAAGACTTTATATTTAAAATATCACAATGATCAAATTACGTTTGTTAGTTTCCTACATTTTTTTTTACTTTTTCTGGCTAAAATAGAGCGTGTAGCTCCTAGGCCTTGCCCAATATACCCCTTCAGCCGGCTCGATCTCTAGCCTGCGGTCTCTAATTTCAGCCCCATTTTCCTTGGTGCTGACTCTAGAGTAGTGAATGCACCGGTTACTGCTTGCTTTGATCTTCCTATCACATCAATGTCATCTGCAAGCCCAAGTAATTGTGTCGATTTAGTGAAAATGGTGCCCGATGTACTGGAATAGGTGCTCCGTGTTACATTTTCAAGAGCAATATAAAAACAGCTGCATGACAGTGCGTCGCTTTGACTAAGCCCTCTGGTGGTTTCGAAGGTTTCAGTAGAGTCTCTACCAACTTCGACGGAACATCGAGCATTCTCCAACGTCATTCTGATTAGGCGTATTAGTTTAGCAGGGATTCCAAAGTTGGATATAGCACGATACAGTTCAACCCTATTAACACTGTCCCTGCTTTAAAATCGACAAACAAGTGGTGGGTGTCGATGTTATATTCTTGGGTTGCCAAGTATAAAATGTACCTCAATACTATTTGTGAAATTTTTAATAATAATAATACAAACTTGGCGTTCTTTTTTAGATCCCAGTACTTTTTGTGACTGACTAGTAAGGCAAAAGTAATTTTTGTATAAAAGAATTTGGCTATTCTTTAACATTTATGTGTTTGGTGTGATTGCAATACTTCGAGCACAGATTTTTTATATATGTAAAAGTTTAAAATTGTAGGGATTTCGCTCGAACGTAAATGCCCTCTTTCGAAGAAAATACAAGTTGTTTTAAAACTTTTTCCGAGTTTTTTTTTAAATCCAACCTTCATGTAAAAAATATTAATTTTAGGTTTTTGGATGCTGTGTTAAGAGAAGTGCCAGGCCCCCGGGTTGGAAAATCACATATAAAAATCCCTGTGGTTTCTCCGCAAACCCTATTACTGTGCCAAATTTCAAAGTGCTACGATGATTCGAAGTTCTACATAGTTTTGATGATCTGTCAGTGAATCAGTGGTTACGGTTTTTGCTAATTTTGGGGCCTATAACTCAGGAACCGCTGATGTTAAACAGTTGAAATGGCGTCATGTGAATATTTGGTCGGTGGTAGATTTTCCAGGTCTGAAGCCGCGTTGTTAAGGACCAATTAGATCATCAGCAAACGGGTTGAGACGTTCACATAAAACGCTGGAAAGGATCTGCTTAATAAAGCATCTCTTTCACTGCCACCTTCAGAATTGCATTTTTAAAGCTGTCTTAAACGTCCGCACCATTCTCTCTGCTTCACCATTTGAAGCTGGATGAAATTGAGTAATTTGGAAGTGAGTGATACCCAGTTCACTACAAAATGTAGCAAATATGGATGAAGAAAATAAGTGTTTCTGGCAAATCTTCAATTGCGAATATATTTTGGATAGCTTTTATAGTCGCATCGGAAGTTGTTAAGCTCATCTCGACAACATACGGAAAGTTACTGAGGGCATCAACACAAATTAAGGACATGCGATCCCAAAAAAGGCCTGCAAAGTCCACATGCACCCGACTCCAAGTTTTGTTCGGTGTTGGCCAGCTGACGAATTCCTGTCTCGGGCTATTGATGTTTTTTTTGGCAGGGTTCACATTGGCTTATCCTCCTTTCAATATACTCATCCACGGATCCACCAGCAATGAACACGCGAAAGTTACTTGGTCCTCACTACTCCCCAATGCCCGGTATGCAATAGCTTGAAAACTCGGGCATGTAAAGCAGATGGTATTACAACTCTAGTATTATTTGATTGATATAAAGGGTATTTTTTTAGAAGTTGGTTTTAGAATAGAGATAAAACTGACATTTTGTGGTCAAATCCGGCAAATTTAATGCCATTTATGTTCAGTTTGGTTTGCCATTTCATCATGAACAGGTTGACAAATGAACAACGCTTGCAAGTCGTGCAAATTTATTAAATTAATTTCGAAAATAATGGTTCAGTTCGCGAAGCTTACCGCAAAATTTTGTTCAGTGATGAGGCTTAAATGGCTACGTCAACAAGCAAAATTGCCGCATTTAGAGTGCAGAGAATACACATGAGACCCTTGAAACGCCATTACATCCACATAAACTGACTGTTTGGTGTGATCTATGGGCTAGTAGAGTCATTGGGCTATAGATAGATAGATAGATGGCAAGTAGGAAGAGCCTACATGGGGCTCTGGTACTGCGGTTCCTTATAGAGCCTATTGTGACTTCCCTGGAGGGGTCCTAGAGAAAATGTTTGACTCCGGAGGAAGACGAGAATCTTTCCTGGACGCAGGGTAGCAAGGTCAGTTGGTGATATGATTTCCTCACCAAGGACGTCCTTCCTGAGACGAAAGAGAGCCTTGAACTCCATGAGTATATGAAGAGAGGATTCGTCAGTGAGAGGCCAATGCGGTGAAGGTGTTTTTTCAGGAGACAGGACCACTGAATATTCCTGTCAGGATTTGTAGACTATTCCTATCCAGGTTAGTTAGGAATTTGGATTTCCTGGGGTGGAATTTGGGGAAGAAATGTTTGGTACAGTTCTGACCATGTGAATTGAGCCAGACTTCATTGACTTCGATCAGGGATAAGCTTTTAACAAAGTTCCTGAAGTAATTTTTGCTGATACCAAAGAATGGTTCAGGGCCGACAAGTGGTGTTGTTGGGCCGGCTTTAGCCAGTGAGTCAGCCGCTTCGTTGCCAGCAAACCCCTTGTGGGCTGGGATCCAGTAAAGAATGACTATGTTTTTCGTAGCAAGTTCATAGATGGCCATGAAGGTTTCCAGAATAAGCTTAGATTTTATGACATTTTATGACAGATGAGTCAAGAGCTTTGATGGCTGCTTGACTATCTGAAAAGATAAATATATTTTTACCTCGTGTGTTAGAACTTAAAATAATTCTAGCGCACTGGTTAATGGCTAAGACTTCTGCTTGGAATATGGATAAGTTCTTGCCAAGGCTGACTGAAAAGATCGCTTGAGGCGACTCTCCATCGAGAGTCCCTGACTCCATTTTGGATCCGTCCGTATACCAGACGAGATCATATTTTAATGGTTTAGGTTTATATTTTTTCCCTTAACGGGACGACGATAGAGAAGTTTTTATGAAAGCCGTATTTCGGTAACGTGTCGTCAAGAAGCATGCTGAATGAGCTTTCCGGCTCCATACAGTCTAGCAAAGACAGATGACCTCCACGGTAGGAGTAGGGGTTAATGTTATTTTAATGGAACAGTCGATGAATACTCAGTCTTGCCTTCATTTGATTGTGTGTTTGTATGGGTGTTAGACCCAATATGACATTAAGTGTTAAGGTAGGAGTGGATCGAATACAACCTGTCATACAGTTTCCAGCTATACGTTGAACTCGTTCTAGCTCTTTAACTGTGGTGACCTCGTTAGTCTTCGGTTGGAACAAAGGTTGATTTGGACAACCTTCATACTAAAATTGTCGCTTTGAGGGGCCATTTGTATGCTAGTCCCCTCTTTTTCCGCCTCAGGCAGGAGCTTTGTCAGTTCCGGCAGTGGCGCCAGACAATGTCTGTCTGGAACCCAGAGGTGTGAGCTTGCGTACCGGGTTAGGGCTGCTTGACCTGGCAGAGGGAGCAGAAGAGTTATTGTCTTCTTTTCCCATCTGCTGCATTTTGGGCCTAACAGCTGATGTAGGTATAAGCGTTACCGTTCCCACAGGAGACTGTATAACTCCGGGGCTTGACTCCGACCTGGAAGGTTCGAAAGTTCTTGAAATATTAGCGGTGGAGCAGGCGGGAAGCGATTGATCAGCCTCTTTAGGCACCTGCTCGCTGCTGTTAGGCTCTGTGGTGTTTGGTGACTTCTTGGTGTAAGGATCCTGAACTGAACCCGGTTCATGTTATAGAACGGTTGACAGTTTAGGTCCTCAAGGAGTTTCACTAAACACTCATCCATCGAAATTGTCGAGCTTATGCAGCTCCCTAATGATGGCATTCTCCACCGCTTTTTGGTGTACAGGCTCGTGGTGACCATCTGGGAAGTTATCTAGTAGGATTCCATCACATCAGCGAACAAGGGAACATTTTGTTTTGCTTTCTTGTTCGGTCCAGCAGGTGAGTTGGTACTAGACCGAGGACGCTTGTTGGCTGTGGATGTCTCGTTGGAAGCTGGTTCCTTGAGGATTTTATCCAGTGCCGCGTTCTAGGAGAGACCATCTGCTAGAAGACGCTTGAGCTACTTCTTGTTGGAGGTCGATAGTCGTTTCCTTTTTAGGGACAGATCTTCCATCCCTATGTTTTTAATGGATTCGGTTTCAGGAGCATCAGAGCAGCTCCTGTAGGCCTCTTCCGTTAGCACGGAGCTCACTGTATCGACGGATACAATGTCACTGTCGTTAATCTCTCGTTAAAGACGGTCTGTCCGTCCATCACTTTGAGATGGTTCAGCCAGAGGCTGACAGAAAGAGATAGGATTGTCCATATTGTTTTGGTTGTTGTTGCCTTAGAATGGTCAATTTTAGTAAAATACTTTCCTCCTTTTAGCTTATGGCATATTTCTTCCAATCCAATCCAATTTCAAGGTAGCTGTGAATCCTCAGCTGGATGTAACTAGACATTGGATGCCTGTGAATCCTCAGCTGGATGTAACTAGGCATCCAATGTCTAGTTACATCCAGCTGAGGATTCACAGCTACCTTGAAATAAATTCTCAAGCTGCCTGATTGTTTCTGTACTACAACAAAGGGTGCTGCCCATTCACTGTAAGGTAAAGGCACGAAAACACCAGCATCTTCCAAGCGATCTAGCTCAGCTTTCACAGGCTCCATTAAAGCGAAAGGAAGGAGACGTAGTTTACAAAATCGTGGGCGTGCCCCTGGCTTAAAAAATAATTTTGCTTTTAAATTCTTGCAGCAATCTAGCTCTGTGGAAAACATTAGGAAATTATGCACAAACATCTCTTATCATTTCCTCAACACTCGAAACAGAATGTGTTAGCGCAGGTGGTTGTTCAATTATATTACAGCTGCTTATTAAAAATGTTAATGCTTCAAACCAATCGATTCCCAGTATACTCGCACCTTCTTCCATATCAGTAACCAACAGGCCGGATAACAACTAACAACTCATCGACAAGATTTGTCCAGCACACGCTCACCTGAAGAGTTCCTTTTATTGGAACAAGTTTGTCTCCATAAGCCTTTAAAATTTGGTTTGTGTGCTTACATTCTGGTTCACCCAGCTTCCTGTATGCTTTAAGTCCAATCATTGAACACGTTGCTCCAGTATCCAGCTGGAATTTTAGAGAGATACCATTTTATAATAAAAGGAACAAAAAATACGTTTCCTTCATGCTTTATTTGATAGCACATGTCATTTTCTGAAGTCCCGGTCACAAGACTCTGAACTGCTGGTTCAATTGATTAAGATACGATTTCCATGTCTGTTTAGTTTTATCGAATTTAGCAAACACTGGAACGGCATTACTGTGCCAAATTTCAAGGTTCTACGATGATTGGAAGTGCTCCATAGTTTTGATGATCTGTCAGTGAATCAGTGGTTACGGTTTTTGCTAATTTTGGGGCCCTATAAGTCAGGAACCGCTGATGTAAAACAGTTGAAATTGGTATGGAGCCTGCTGCTGTGCGTCCCAATAAATCCTGAAAATTTGATGTCTCTAGCTTTGTTGAAAGCGAAGTTAGAGGGGGGGTCAAAATGGCCTGAGTTGGATTCGTGTAAATAAGGGTGCAGTGCGAAATTTGCTTAAGAACTTGGCTGGGCACTACCGTGCCCCTTGATGAAAACGTGGCAAATTTAGGACATTTTATAATGCCTTCATCATTCACAGGATGCTGTATGAGCGAACCCAAGATGCTATGGTTTATTTCAGAACATTTGGTCGGCCCGATCTTTTTATAACTTTTACTTGCAATTCTAAAAGGACAGAAAAACCTTTTTGCCGGACAAAAACATCGCCACGATGTAGTGTGTCGTGTATACCATTAAAAGTAAACAAACTAATGAAGCTCATTGCAAAAGACGCTGGAGACCAGCAAACTATTTTCGAACAATTTTTTGACTGAGACGCAAGCACGCACGAAAATGGTGGGCAAAGAACTCAACTGAATACCAATGTAACGGTTGATAATCGTTGGGTTGTTCCCTACTGTCCCTTTTTTTCTAGAGCCTTTAATGCCCACATTAACGTTGAGTATTGCCGCTCAGTCAAATCTTTCAAAAATATATGCAAGAACGTCAATAAGGGCTCATAACAAGCCACGTTTTTATTAAATGGAGGGAAATATAAAATCATCACTTTCTTAACAGGTCAGTACATAAGCACTGCTGAAGCAAATTGGCGTATCTTTTCATTCATGAATGGTCACCTGCTATTCTTCATTTAACAGTTCATTTGGAAAATGGACAGAGAGTGTATTTTATATCTGAAAACGCGCGCGGTAGAGTGCAAGCACCGAGCAAAACTACACTTATGGCATTTTTTAATTATGTAGACATGATGATTTTGCCAAGACATTGGAGCAATGGTCGATGGTGCTCTGGTAGGAGGGTACCCAGATATGAGAAAATCTAAAGCGCTAGGAAGAGAATACACAGTCCATCCCAATAATTCAGAATGATACTACCTGAGAATGTTGCTACATAAAATTCAGGGAACTGAATCAATTAATGTTTTGAAACATATAACAATGTACTGTACCACAATTTCAAGCAACATGCCAGGAAATGGGATTGCATTTCATCATGATTAGCATTGGGATAAACATTGGGGGAAGCTGTACTGGGATAAAGTCGCGTAAAAATACGCGAGCTATTTGTAATAATTTAAATATTTTGTTGCCCTTCGCAGTCGGTCTTACTATGGAAAAAATACATGGAATACTATACTATGGAAAAGAGACCTATTGCAGATGTTGAAGTAAGTTATGATTAAACCATTAACAATGAATACATTGCACTAAGAACAATATGAATTTCTTGATGCACTTCTTCTCTTCGCAAAATTGAGATCTGAAAGAAAAATTGTCAAATTGCTTAATACTGCTCAAGCAGTATTTAAGCTCCTATTTAATTTAGGCCAAAATGAGAATCCTGTTTGTAACATATCAAGACAAAGTGCAGCAGAAAAACTGTTTAAAGATTGTAAGTAAATAGTATGGGATGAGTGCACAATGGCGCACAGAGCTGCGGTAGAAGCACTCAAAAGAACACTTAAAGACTTGCGGGCCAATAATTTAACTATGGGAGGAATAACTGTCCTATATGCCGGTTATTTTACGGCGGTAACAAGCCTTTTTTTTATCAAAGGCAGTGTATGTTTGTTATAAAAACCCAAAAGAAAAGGTTAAGTGGTCATATTTTTCATACAATATATATATTCGTATGTGTCGTTAGGAAATTTCAACATTGGCGGTCACCAATTCCAATGAGATATAGTCGCGGCCGCCGATTTTTTTTGTAAATCTGTGTGGATTAATTCACCTTAAGGGATATATGTTGGAAATTGAAAAAAAATATTGTTAATTTTAAGGATTATTTTATTTTATTCTATCTGGAATGCCAGACCATTATTTCATTCAACATCGCCCCTCAACTTCATAAATGTCAAGCATTAGGTATAACATACATATGTTCTCTTATTTACATTTATAAACAAATTTAGATCGATTTAACATTAAATTAGACTTGATAAAAGTTGCCTTCAAATGGTCTCAAAATTAATTTAAGTAAGTTTTAACAAAAAAAAAAAATTTGCATAGCTAAGTGAAATTTCAAAATTGCATACCCATGTCTGCAAAATGTTTATAATGAGTTCCTATTTTTAATGTCTTTGTCAGAGCATCGGCTATCATATCTCCAGATTTCAAAAAGTTGACATGAGTGATGTTATTGGCAACTGGTTCCCGAACATAGTGATAGTGGACGTCGATGTGTTTTGTCCTTCCTTGATCTTCTTGTGATTTCAACTCCAACATGATATTACGAAAATATGCTGCATCTGACACGGATGATAGTGTAATGCATTCTGCTTCTGTGCTAGGCGTAGCAACAATTTTTTGTTTGGAGATCCCCAATAGACAGCTCCGCCAGCGTAAATAAAAATAAATAAATGAGATTTTTCATAGCCTATGTCTGCACCCCAGCTAGAATCCGACAAAGCTTGCAGCATTTGATCCATTTTTTGTACTTGATAGTCGATGTTTTTGTACCAATTAATGATATAAAGTTATGCGCCGCGATCCAATGCTGACGTCTACGATCCTCGACGTATTGTGAAAGTGCATTTACCACGAATGCGATATCCTGGCCAGCTAAAAGTTGACAAGTAAAGTATACATCCGATTAGCTGTCGAAATACGGTTTTGTCTACGGCATCCCTTTCTCCTTCTATATCCGGCTCTCGTTGAAGTTTTGCTCGAGCTTGCGCAGGTAAACGTGATGGTTTTGATTCATCTTTATTATAAGATTTTATAAAACTGTTGATGTTAAGCCTGCTTGTCCACTAGTAAACGCTCCGTTATTTCTGGAGATTCCAAGTCCTACGCATAGTCTTGGCTCACCGAGGTTTCGAATATCAAATTCCGCGGACAGCCTTGCGCAGGCTGTTCCTTGGCATTATTCGTTGCTTATAATAAATCATCGAAGTAGACGGTTATAAGCGTAATACTCATACCATTTATCTTATTGTAGATACATCTGTCATACGCTGCCGATATAAATCCAAGTTCTTTCAGGGCTGTAGGTCTTCCTGTGGAGATATACCCAGAGTAAGACGAATAGAATGGATATTGATATTACCCACCAGGGAATAAGTATCTGTATAGTCGAGTCCATGAATTTGATCATACTCTTTCGCAACTAGTATCGCCTGTCTTCGATCAATGCCTTCGAGCTGTTTCAGTGTCACTGGGTCAGTATTTGTAGCATAAGCTATTTCGGTTTCGGTTGGTAAACGCTGGTGGTCTTTTCCAGGTATTGGTTTAATTGCCTCATCTTTGGTTTGGTAGGTTCTTCAGTTGCTGTGTCTTTGGGCTCTTGAGTACGACCCTGAGATTTAGAATCAAACGCGTAATAATTTCATTCATTTTTTTCCTTCATTTCATTCAAGAACAGCACGTCTCTCATCTTGGCTACATTACGGTTCCCGGATTTCCAAAAGCCGATACGTTTCATGCTTACCCTCATATCCACATGTTCTGTGCTCTTTGACTCGAATTTTTCTAGATGAAGTCCTTTTTCTAGTACGTACCGCTGCATTTAAAATGTGACACGTCCGGTTTCTTATTTGTTCATAACTATTCTGGAGTGGCTTCAAAATTTACATCTATTTCTAATAAATGCCGCGGTACGTACCAACTCGCCCCCAAGCATGTCTGGTAAATCAGCTTCCAATTTAACACACCTCGCAATTTTCAATAAAGTCCTATTAGCACGTTCAGCTATCCCATCCTGTTGTGGTGTGTATGTTGCTGAGGACTCGTAGTCATTTCCATGTTGCTGCAGAAATTATCTGTCCTTAAGGACATTAAAGACTCTCCAGTGTGCTCATCTGCGAATGCCTTGAATGTTTTGAACTTTTCCAATGCTTCCATTTTCTTTTGCTTAAAATAGACATAAATTCGTCGGAAATTATCATCGATGAATGTTATCAAATATAATTATTTACCTAACGATTCCATACGCATGGGTCCACATACGTCTGAGTGAACCAATTCCAGTCTCTTTCCTGTCCTCTTTTCACCACGCACAGCAAATGGTTTGATAGATTTTTTCGAAGAAATACATGAGGCGCAACCTCATCCGAACTAAACTTGAGCGGCAGTCCAGTCATCATTCCTTTCGATTGCAATTACTTCAATGTGGTTAAGTAAGGGTGGCTCATTTGTTTGTGCCACAAGCTCGTAGCCAGTGCCCGATTGTTTCCATGAATATAATATAAGCCTTATCATGGTTGTTTTCAAATATGACCTTGTTTCTTGGCTGCCGCTTTGCTTGGAGTTTTGTAAAGTTTTCTCGCCCGATATGGCTCGAGTGTAAGGTATTAATGCCATCCCGCTTCCGGCTATTTTCACTCATTTTCCGTTAGCCAGGGTTACATAGTTATTCTTCATGTATATGTACACAGCCTTCAACATAGAACAGGCGGAACACATGTGAAAGGTGACTTCAGAATCAAGACACCAGGCGGTCTCATCGTTTGAGATTTTGAATATGCGTTCTTCCGTTATTATGAAATCATAATGTCTCATTGTCACTACCCGACTGTTCTGCTTTGACCCTTTCGTTGTTATTATAGCAATCTTTTGCCATGTCCCCTTTATTGCCACAATAAAATGGAAATGGACGGCTATTGTTGTACTAGAATTTGTTAAATGTTTTCTTTTCTTGCCAAGCTTGGTTGTGCATTGCCGATGAGTTCCTTCTTCCGATCACTCACCTCGGGGAGTCTGGTGCCGACATCATCAAAATCTGAATAGCTGCTTTGTGTGCCAAACGCAGCTTGGACATCCTTGTAAGTCCCTGATAACCCGTCCAGGACAATTATCACAATTAAGTTTTTACCCTCACTCTCGCGTCTCAAGATCGTACCATTGATAGAGCCAGTCATCTGTGCTTTACTTAAAAATTCTTCTATTTTAGCACTTTGCCACTTTGATATTTAAATGACAGTTGGAATGCTGCCAGACCCAGTCGCATCAAGGTTTTCGTCGCTGAAGTTCTGAATGTACCTACTCAGAAGAAAATAAAGAAAGTGAACAAAAAACATAAGGCAAGGCTACAGTCCGCTTGGGCGAACAGTATGATATCCTATCCATATCCCTATATGCCCCAAAGAAAAATTCATTAAGAACATGATGGATTGAATTTTATTTCATTCTATTAAATTTATAACGGAAAACAATTTTTGGAAAAAGCGCCCCCAAAAAGAAAAAAATTGTTGTAATTTAGATTATATTTAGAGAATATTCTGAACATTTAACCATTACAATGTTTTTGGCCATGCCCACTTTTTGAGGCGGTTTTTTCAAAAACAGGTTTTTTGATTTTATTATAAACACCAAATATAGTCTTTTCTATGCCTTTTTCATCGGGTATATTCATTTTGACGTAACATTTTAAAACCCCTTAATATTTGTATTAGACTCCTAATAAATTATATATTTATGATCAGGAGCAAAACATAAGACTATTTAGCAATATCCATTCGTTCGTCCTTTCAATTTGAGCTTACTGCCACGCACACAAAATGAAATATAATGTCATCCGCCCTAACGCCTTTTGATTGGAGGTAACTAGGGATAGGTGAAGTTTTTCCGTCCCGTCTAGAATTTGCTTTAAATATTAGGGAAATTTTACACTAATATATGTAGAATAATTTTCCAAAAATTAAACATCCGTTTACAAAATGTTTTTTAATATTAGAATATGAAATGACAAAAAGTGTAAAAGAAAAGAAAGTTAGAACAAAAGGGCTCGATGTGTGCACGGTACCGGTCGTCGCTTAACTCTCTCGTTATTCATCTTGCCAATCCTCAACTGCTTTTGCTGTGGAATTTGCCGCATTGTCACCAGCGCCAATCGCTTCATATAGTCAGCAGCCGTCGAAGTCCTGTTAGGTCCACAGATGAAGAATTAACCAGATAGTCAACTCGAGGGCGAATCTCTCACCTTGCAACAAGCACAGATGAGGAATTCACCAGATAGTCAACTCTGCAATCCCCTATCACTTTCAACCCGCAAAAAAAATTAATAATGGCCGCAAAATCCTCTCTCAATTTTTCTATCTGTGAAAACGTGTATAATATGAAGTTAGACCGAATTTGCTTAATTACCCGCCAAAAATAAGTGTGGGGAGTTTTTTGACATTTCCAAATGTAAACAATATATGAGTTTTGTCAGTGAGAAAAATAAATCTTCATTCAGCGAATTTTTACTTAGAGACATATTAAATATTAATATTTCATCTAAACAGAAATCCCTTTTCCAACCCCAACAATTGAGTGAAATTCTACAGAAAAAACAAAATCCCAAATCCCCCTGAGAGTGAAAAAGATGATTTTGTATATTCCTCCGAATAAGTGTAGTGCCAAAGTGTGTTAAAAGTGAAAAAATAATGATATGCTAATTTAAATGCAATTCCGTTCAGTCGGCCTTCTCCTTTCTGGGCGGTGATTATATTATTTGACTTTAAAATATTGTTTAATTAATTTGGAATTAATTTATTTATTTTTCCGTAGAAAGAAAAAGTCCTCGGCCACATCGAAATATAAGGAATCAAAAAAAAATAGGCCCTCATCAATGAAAGAGAACCCCCAAATGGTAAATTGTCTACCGAACTTTCCGCCGCAAGTAACTCAACACCGGCATTTAACAAAAAATGGTAGAAATTATTAGTTGTTCCACAATCATAAAACAAGTTTCGTCATGGTTCATAAAAAGAAAAGTTATCCAACAAAGAAAAACAATTTTTTTTTTGGTTCGCTGAACGGAAAAATCTTCGAAAACTTTTCTTATGATTGTGGAACAATTTATAATAGCTAAAACAACTTATTAAGGACATTATACGTCGAGAAGTTGTATCACGAGATACTAAAAAGGTGACTCCTATACCCTTTTTCAATTGTATTATCTTTATTTTCAAATTTCCTTTTCAACAGAAACAACGACATGAAAACCTGGACATGGACAGCAATTCACCGAATCGATAATAGTATTTAATTTTTATGCTATTATGACATTAATTTATACATTTGTATTCTTCTGGTAAGCGTATTTAAGATTGCCCAAAAGAAAGAAAACGTCTTGGCATCACCAATATCTATGTAATCTAATGATACTTTAACTGTCATTTGTTTTGTTGTTTGTTTTTTTTTTTTTTTTTTGATTTTAGTCATAGCAGTTTGCATTAAACCCGAGAGCAAATTTCGAAAATAATACCCACATGCAATATCTATATATTCCATCATGTAGTGCAATAAAATTGCAACTTAAAAGTATAAATTTGATTTATATCGCATACGTGATTCAGTAATTACACAGGTACATGTATATACATTTGCTTGCATTTATTGCCAAAGTAAAATATAAAATTCAGAAAAAGCGCATGCAAACCCATTTCATTTCTGAACCACTTATCGAATAAGGATGAAATTTATGCTATCAAGTCGCAATTTCAATGCTCAAGATATGAGTCTAATAAAGTTTTCCAAATGGGTATTAATTTAGAACTTCGTTCCCATGTTCAATTGCTCTAAACGAAAATTTAAACCAGACATATGTTAACAGCCGATCTATTTTTGAACCACTTATTCTATATGGCTCAAATATACAGTATTTAGTAATAATATTCTCGCCCTAATCGGTAAAAAAAAAAACAAAAAAATACTTTTATATTCTATTTTATGATATTCAATCTTATAATTTTTTTTTTGTCAATTATTTGATATTTCCCAAGAATCCATCACAATAGCTCACCTTAAACTTTTAAAATGGTATTTGAAAGCACAAATCTATATCCGCTTAGGGACATAGCGGCGATAATTATACCCGCTAAGTTGAGCGTATATAGGCAAAGTTTTGTAATGGTAATTGTTTGTTGTTTTAAAAAGAAAATATACGAAAATCTGAACATAATGTGTTTTGCTTTATTTAAATAAATACATAAATAATTATTCCATTTATATGGAGAATGAAATGATTAACACAAGTATTATTATTAAGAAGTAATTTATAAATCAAATCAATCTTCTTCTCTCCTCTTTGATAGCTGTTATGGTCGGGATTATGGCGATTTTGTGTATGTTGCAGCCTTGATCTTTAAGTAATTAGAAGGTTGCATTTCCACACCACCCATGAGGTATGCATTTTGGTGCGTTAACTGATTTTTTGATTGGTGTTCAGTTTCCCCAGTAGGCCTATTGCACCAGACTAAAAAATAGGTAATATTTAATATTGCCAATATCCTTTTATATGTAAATCATACTCCATGCCGACGTCTCTTAAAACCTATAAGAAAAGATACTTAATTTTAAACAGAAAATTGGAAATTTTGTCAACATTATATCAACATTTAATTGTTGGTGCTTTGTTTATATTTATACTAAGTCACATTTTAAATTTATATTACTTACCCATTTCTGGCTCCATGACTGTTTCTTGGGGCAATAAATTTTCCAATTTACAGTACCCATGATCTGCACGCTGTATTGCCATTTTAACACTTTTATTTCAACTTTTTGTAATAAATTTAATCGCTTTTTAAAAAAACTATTGCTACTTTCGCGCAAACAAATAGTTTTTGGCACACAATATTAATTCCGTAAATGTCAAAGTTTCGTGTGGTGAGTAAATGAAAACAAATCGTCAAGGCGGGTGTGTTGCGAAAGACTGAGTTTAAGTAATTAATTCTATATAAATATATTAATGGAAATATTTAAGACGAAAAACAAATTAGTTGCACAATATCTACGAAGTCTTTACAATTTAATTCTAATATTTTTTGCTGTTATAAGAAAGAGTTCTCTATTTTTTTATCTGCCTTATAATAAACATACTTGGGTGGTTTTATTTTTCCCATTTTGTTTTGTTTTTTTGGCGGATGGATGGAAGTTTAATAAATTGTATATTTTATTGTATAAACATATTGTATTAACATAAATAATCCTAATTAATAATGTTTGGTGATAAAATATTTATAGTAAATAGTTTTGAATTAGTTATATATATATTATTTCTTTGATTGTATTATTATGATTTCATATGTTTTGATTGTTTTATTAAACGTAAGAAAGTTTAATGTTTATACATATTCGAGTTCTGTGCATTAATAGAAAACGAAGTGGGAAACAAGTATTTTTAACCCTTTTGGAAATATTTTATATTATAAACTTTGTACGCATAGATTTTCTTAGTTGTTTGTTTTCTTAGAAGGCTTGGGAAATTGGTTATGTAAGTTATATAGTAAATGATTGACAGAAGAAGTAGAACAGAAGGAGAACATTATGTTACATATATATGTATTGAATTAATTAGCCATTTTTTTAACAGAGGATTTTATTTGTCTAGTTATAATGTTTTGTAATTTTTTTATATATATGTAACATATAACAGAACAATTTACTACTGCAACTACTAGTAAGTGATTACAAATGTTGTTAAAAAAGTGTTTTCACATGCCAAAAATATGTTGAATACAACTCATAAATAATTACGCACATTATGATACATATATATATTGAATTAATTAGCCACTCTTTTTTAGTTATAATGTTTTGTAATTATTAAGAAAAAAAATTTTATGAAAATAAACAAAACAATTTACTAGTACTACTACTAGTAAGTGATTACAAATGTTGTTAAAAAAGTGTTTTCACGTACCAAATATAATATTTGTAAGGATTTGGATCAAGTTATATTAAAAACCAGTGCCTAATTGTGTAACGCAAAGTTTCCACTGAGCAGTTAACCGAGATCAAGATTAATCAGCCTTAAATCCACTTTAAATCTCAAGATTAACCATACAAATTTCAATCTGCTAAACACAAGATTGAAAATAAATCTCAGTAATCAATTTTTTGAGCTTAATCTCGGTTTATTTTATGGTGAAAACGTAGCATAAAAGTACTTAAATGCTTCATTATAACCATCCACAACAAAATCCGTCTTTCTAAAGTTATACCTAAATTTATTGTAAGACGAAAATGTGTTATGAACTTGCTTATTATATATTAGTCACGTTAATCAATTTTATTCGGATTATTTCATTAAAAATTAGAATAAATTGGTTAAAACATAGCTTTATTCTCAATATTATAATATTTTGCTATATTATAATATTGAGAATAGCTTTATTTTCAATATTATAATATTTTGTTATATTATTAGTTGTGTGGTAAGTATGTTTTTTCTATCCATATTCACCGCATATTGTCCGTGTTTATTTTACACACTCACATTGTGAGGTGTAATCTGCTGAAATTCATCAACTCATTTGATTTGCACGTAAAAGCCCATATAAGTACAAATTATGTGGGGCTCATCAGTTCGACTTAGCTTGTAGGCAAGGTGAGAGATTCGCTCTCGAATTGACTATCCTTCAAGCCACAAGCAAGCACAGATTAGGAATTAACCAGATAGTCAACTCTGCAATCCCCTATCACTTTCAATATATGAAGTTAGATCGAATTTGCTTAATTACCCGCCAAAAATAAGTGTGGGGAGTTTTTTGACTTTTCCAAATGTAAACAAAATATGAGTTTTGTCAGTGAGAAAAATAAATCTTCATTCAGCGAATTTTTACTTAAAGACATATTAAATATTAATATTTCATCTAAACAGAAATCCCTTTTCCTACCCCAACAATTGAGTGAAATTCTACAGAAAAAACAAAATCCCAAATCCCCC
Organism: Ferdinandea cuprea; assembly: GCA_963576555.1. Taxonomy (NCBI): domain Eukaryota; kingdom Metazoa; phylum Arthropoda; class Insecta; order Diptera; family Syrphidae; genus Ferdinandea; species Ferdinandea cuprea. The sequence continues at coordinate 18,747,609 of OY754962.1, read as the reverse complement.
TGAGAGTGAAAAAGATGATTTTTTTGTATATTCCTCCGAATAAGTGTAGTGCCAAAGTGTGTTAAAAGTGAAAAAATAATGATATGCTGATTTAAATGCAATACTTGCGTTGTCTCTGCTGTGTAATAACAGAGGAAATAGTCACAGTCTTCGATGAGCGTTCGATGAACATTGCGTGTGGCAGTCTACTACAGATGAAGACGAACAACGAGATTTGTTCTTCACCTTACTGGGATTCACTCATTCTCACTCAATCATGGAGATTACCAATAAAATCGTATTTTCCGTTCAGTCGGCCTTCTCCTTTCTGGGCGGTGATTATATTATTTGACTTTAAAATATTGTTTAAATTATTTGGAATTAATTTATTTATTTTTCCGTAGAAAGAAAAAGTCCTCGGCCACATCGAAATATAAGAAATCAAAAAAAAATAGTCCCTCATCAATGAAAGAGAACCCCCAAATGGTAAATTGTCTACCGAACTTTCCGCCGCAAGTAACTCAACACCGGCATTTAACAAAAAATGGTAGAAATTATTAGTTGTTCCACAATCATAAAAAAAGTTTCGTCATGGTTCATAAAAAGAAAAGTTATCCAACAAAGAAAAACAATTTTTTTTTTGGTTCGCTGAAAGGAAAAATCTTCGAAAACTTTTCTTATGATTGTGGAACAATTTATAATAGCTAAAACAACTTATTAAGGACATTATACGTCGAGAAGTTGTATCACGAGATACTTAAAAGGTGACTCCTATACCCTTTTTCAATTGTATTATCTTTATTTTCAAATTTCCTTTTCAACAGAAACAACGACATGAAAAACCTGGACATGGACAGCAATTCACCGAATCGATAATAGTATTTAATTTGTATGCTGTTATGACATTAATTTATACATTAGCCGTATTCTTCTGGTAAGCGTATTTAAGATTGCCCAAAAGAAAGAAAACGTCTTGGCATCACCAATATCTATGTAATCTAATGATACTTTAACTGTCATTTGTTTTGTTGTTTTTTTTTTTTTTTTTGATTTTAGTCATAGCAGTTTGCATTAAACCCGAGAGCAAATTTCGAAAATAATACCCACATGCAATATCTATATATTCCATCATGTAGTGCAATAAAATTGCTACTTAAAAGTATAAATTTGATTTATATCGCATACGTGATTCAGTAATTACACAGGTACATGTATATACATTTGCTTGCATTTATTGCCAAAGTAAAATAAAAAATTCAGAAAAAGCGCATGCAAACCCATTTCATTTCTGAACCACTTATCGGATAAGGATGAAATTTATGCTATCAAGTCGCAATTTCAATGCTCAAGATATGAGTCTAATAAAGTTTTCCAAATGGGTATTAATTTAGAACTTCGTTCCCATGTTCAATTGCTCTAAACGAAAATTTAAACCAGACAAATGTTAACAGCCGATCTATTTTTGAACCACTTATTCTATATGGCTCAAATATACAGTATTTAGTAATAATATTCTCGCCCTAATCGGTAAAAAAAAAACAAAAAAATACTTTTATATTCTATTTTATGATATTCAATCTTATAATTTTTTTTTTGTCAATTATTTGATATTTCCCAAGAATCCATCACAATAGCTCACCTTAAACTTTTAAAATGGTATTTGAAAGCACAAATCTATATCCGCTTAGGGACATAGCGGCGATAATTATACCCGCTAAGTTGAGCGTATATAGGCAAAGTTTTTTTTGTATTTAAAGTGCAAAATGAAAATTGTAATGGTAATTGTTTGTTGTTTTAAAAAGAAAATATACGAAAATCTGAACATAATGTGTTTTGCTTTATTTAAATAAATACATAAATAATTATTCCATTTATATGGAGAATGAAATGATTAACACAAGTATTATTATTAAGAAGTAATTTATAAATCAAATCAATCTTCTTCTCTCCTCTTTGATAGCTGTTATGGTCGGGATTATGGCGATTTTGTGTATGTTGCAGCCTTGATCTTTAAGTAATTAAAAGGTTGCATTTCCACACCACCCATGAGGTATGCATTTTGGTGCGTTAACTGATTTTTTGATTGGTGTTCAGTTTCCCCAGTAGGCCTATTGCACCAGACTAAAAAATAGGTAATATTTAATATTGCCAATATCCTTTAATATGTAAATCATACTCCATGCCGACGTCTCTTAAAACCTATAAGAAAAGATACTTAATTTTAAACAGAAAATTGGAAATTTTGTCAACATTATATCAACATTTAATTGTTGGTGCTTTGTTTATATTCACTAAGTCACATTTTAAATTTATATTACTTACCCATTTCTGGCTCCATGACTGTTTCTTGGGGCAATACATTTTCCAATTTACAGTACCCATGATCTGCACATACAGCGTATGCCATTTTAACACTTTTATTTCAACTTTTTGTAATAAATTTAATCGCTTTTTAAAAAAACTATTGCTACTTTCGCGCAAACAAATAGTTTTTGGCACACAATATTAATTCCGTAAATGTCAAAGTTTCGTGTGGTGAGTAAATGAAAACAAATCGTCAAGGCGGGTGTGTTGCGAAAGACTGAGTTTAAGTAATTAATTCTATATAAATATATTAATGGAAATATTTAAGACGAAAAACAAATTAGTTGCACAATATCTACGAAGTCTTTACAATTTAATTCTAATATTTTTTGCTGTTATAAGAAAGAGTTCTCTATTTTTTTATCTGCCTTATAATAAACATACTTGGGTGGTTTTATATTTCCCATTTTGTTTTGTTTTTTTGGCGGATGGATGGAAGTTTAATAAAATGTATATTTTATTGTATAAACATATTGTATATACATAAATAATCCTAATTAATAATGTTTGGTGATAAAATATTTATAGTAAATAGTTTTGAATTAGTTATATATATATGTATATATATATTATTTCTTTGATTGTATTATTATGATTTCATATGTTTTGATTGTTTTATTAAACGTAAGAAAGTTTAATGTTTATACATATTCGAGTTCTGTGCATTAATAGAAAACGAAGTGGGAAACAAGTATTTTTAACCCTTTTGGAAATATTTTATATTATAAACTTTGTACGCATAGATTTTCTGAATTGTTTGTTTTCTTAGAAGGCTTGGGAAATTGGTTATGTAAGTTATATAGTAAATGATTGACAGAAGAAGTAGAACAGAAGGAGAACATTATGTTACATATATATGTATTGAATTAATTAGCCATTTTTTTTAACAGAGGATTTTATTTGTCTAGTTATAATGTTTTGTAATTTTTTTTATATATATGTAACATATAACAGAACAATTTACTACTGCAACTACTAGTAAGTGATTACAAATGTTGTTAAAAAAGTGTTTTCACATGCCAAAAATATGTTGAATACAACTCATAAATAATTACGCACATTATGATACATATATATATTGAATTAATTAGCCACTCTTTTTTAGTTATAATGTTTTGTAATTATTAAGAAAAAAAATTTTATGAAAATAAACAAAACAATTTACTAGTACTACTACTAGTAAGTGATTACAAATGTTGTTAAATATAATATTTGTAAGGATTTGGATCAAGTTATATTAAAACCCAGTGCCTAATTGTGTAACGCAAAGTTTCCACTGAGCACTTAACCGAGATCAAGATTAATCAGCCTTAAATCCACTTTAAATCTCAAGATTAACCATACAAATTTCAATCTGCTAAACACAAGATTGAAAATAAATCTCAGTAATCAATTTTTTGAGCTTAATCTCGGTTTATTTTATGGTGAAAACGTAGCATAAAAGTACTTAAATGCTTCATTATAACCATCCACAACAAAATCCGTCTTTCTAAAGTTATACCTAAATTTATTGTAAGACGAAAATGTGTTATGAACTTGCTTATTATATATTAGTCACGTTAATCAATTTTATTCGGATTATTTCATTAAAAATTAGAATAAATTGGTTAAAACAAAGCTTTATTCTCAATATTATAATATTTTGTTATATTATTAGTTGTGTGGTAAGTATGTTTTTTCTATCCATATTCACCGCATATTGTCCGTGTTTATTTTACACACCCACATTGTGAGGTGTAATCTGCTGAAATTCATCAACTCATTTGATTTGCACGTAAAAGCCCATATAAGTACAAATTATGTGGGGCTCATCAGTTCGACTTAGCTTGTAGGCAAGGTGAGAGATTCGCTCTCGAATTGACTATCCTTCAAGCCACAAGCAAGCACAGATTAGGAATTAACCAGATAGTCAACTCTGCAGTCCCCTATCACTTTCAATATATGAAGTTAGATCGAATTTGCTTAATTACCCGCCAAAAATAAGTGTGGGGAGTTTTTTGACTTTTCCAAATGTAAACAAAATATGAGTTTTGTCAGTGAGAAAAATAAATCTTCATTCAGCGAATTTTTACTTAAAGACATATTAAATATTAATATTTCATCTAAACAGAAATCCCTTTTCCTACCCCAACAATTGAGTGAAATTCTACAGAAAAAACAAAATCCCAAATCCCCCTGAGAGTGAAAAAGATGATTTTTTTGTATATTCCTCCGAATAAGTGTAGTGCCAAAGTGTGTTAAAAGTGAAAAAATAATGATATGCTGATTTAAATGCAATACTTGCGTTGTCTCTGCTGTGTAATAACAGAGGAAATAGTCACAGTCTTCGATGAGCGTTCGATGAACATTGCGTGTGGCAGTCTACTACAGATGAAGACGAACAACGAGATTTGTTCTTCACCTTACTGGGATTCACTCATTCTCACTCAATCATGGAGATTACCAATAAAATCGTATTTTCCGTTCAGTCGGCCTTCTCCTTTCTGGGCGGTGATTATATTATTTGACTTTAAAATATTGTTTAAATTATTTGGAATTAATTTATTTATTTTTTCGTAGAAAGAAAAAGTCCTCGGCCACATCGAAATATAAGAAATCAAAAAAAAATAGTCCCTCATCAATGAAAGAGAACCCCCAAATGGTAAATTGTCTACCGAACTTTCCGCCGCAAGTAACTCAACACCGGCATTTAACAAAAAATGGTAGAAATTATTAGTTGTTCCACAATCATAAAAAAAGTTTCGTCATGGTTCATAAAAAGAAAAGTTATCCAACAAAGAAAAACAATTTTTTTTTTGGTTCGCTGAAAGGAAAAATCTTCGAAAACTTTTCTTATGATTGTGGAACAATTTATAATAGCTAAAACAACTTATTAAGGACATTACACGTCGAGAAGTTGTATCACGAGATACTAAAAAGGTGACTCCTATACCCTTTTTCAATTGTATTATCTTTATTTTCAAATTTCCTTTTCAACAGAAACAACGACATGAAAAACCTGGACATGGACAGCAATTCACCGAATCGATAATAGTATTTAATTTGTATGCTGTTATGACATTAATTTATACATTAGCCGTATTCTTCTGGTAAGCGTATTTAAGATTGCCCAAAAGAAAGAAAACGTCTTGGCATCACCAATATCTATGTAATCTAATGATACTTTAACTGTCATTTGTTTTGTTGTTTGTTTTTTTTTTTTTGATTTTAGTCATAGCAGTTTGCATTAAACCCGAGAGCAAATTTCGAAAATAATACCCACATGCAATATCTATATATTCCATCATGTAGTGCAATAAAATTGCTACTTAAAAGTATAAATTTGATTTATATCGCATACGTGATTCAGTAATTACACAGGTACATGTATATACATTTGCTTGCATTTATTGCCAAAGTAAAATATAAAATTCAGAAAAAGCGCATGCAAACCCATTTCATTTCTGAACCACTTATCGGATAAGGATGAAATTTATGCTATCAAGTCGCAATTTCAATGCTCAAGATATGAGTCTAATAAAGTTTTCCAAATGGGTATTAATTTAGAACTTCGTTCCCATGTTCAATTGCTCTAAACGAAAATTTAAACCAGACAAATGTTAACAGCCGATTTATTTTTGAACCACTTATTCTATATGGCTCAAATATACAGTATTTAGTAATAATATTCTCGCCCTAATCGGTAAAAAAAAAAACAAAAAAATACTTTTATATTCTATTTTATGATATTCAATCTTATAATTTTTTTTTTGTCAATTATTTGATATTTCCCAAGAATCCATCACAATAGCTCACCTTAAACTTTTAAAATGGTATTTGAAAGCACAAATCTATATCCGCTTAGGGACATAGCGGCGATAATTATACCCGCTAAGTTGAGCGTATATAGGCAAAGTTTTTTTTGTATTTAAAGTGCAAAATGAAAATTGTAATGGTAATTGTTTGTTGTTTTAAAAAGAAAATATACGAAAATCTGAACACAATGTGTTTTGCTTTATTTAAATAAATACATAAATAATTATTCCATTTATATGGAGAATGAAATGATTAACACAAGTATTATTATTAAGAAGTAATTTATAAATCAAATCAATCTTCTTCTCTCCTCTTTGATAGCTGTTATGGTCGGGATTATGGCGATTTTGTGTATGTTGCAGCCTTGATCTTTAAGTAATTAAAAGGTTGCATTTCCACACCACCCATGAGGTATGCATTTTGGTGCGTTAACTGATTTTTTGATTGGTGTTCAGTTTCCCCAGTAGGCCTATTGCACCAGACTAAAAAATAGGTAATATTTAATATTGCCAATATCCTTTAATATGTAAATCATACTCCATGCCGACGTCTCTTAAAACCTATAAGAAAAGATACTTAATTTTAAACAGAAAATTGGAAATTTTGTCAACATTATATCAACATTTAATTGTTGGTGCTTTGTTTATATTCACTAAGTCACATTTTAAATTTATATTACTTACCCATTTCTGGCTCCATGACTGTTTCTTGGGGCAATACATTTTCCAATTTACAGTACCCATGATCTGCACATACAGCGTATGCCATTTTAACACTTTTATTTCAACTTTTTGTAATAAATTTAATCGCTTTTTAAAAAAACTATTGCTACTTTCGCGCAAACAAATAGTTTTTGGCACACAATATTAATTCCGTAAATGTCAAAGTTTCGTGTGGTGAGTAAATGAAAACAAATCGTCAAGGGGGGTGTGTTGCGAAAGACTGAGTTTAAGTAATTAATTCTATATAAATATATTAATGGAAATATTTAAGACGAAAAACAAATTAGTTGCACAATATCTACGAAGTCTTTACAATTTAATTCTAATATTTTTTGCTGTTATAAGAAAGAGTTCTCTATTTTTTTATCTGCCTTATAATAAACATACTTTTGTGGTTTTATTTTTCCCATTTTGTTTTGTTTTTTTGGCGGATGGATGGAAGTTTAATAAAATGTATATTTTATTGTATAAACATATTGTATATACATAAATAATCCTAATTAATAATGTTTGGTGATAAAATATTTATAGTAAATAGTTTTGAATTAGTTATATATATATGTATATATATATTATTTCTTTGATTGTATTATTATGATTTCATATGTTTTGATTGTTTTATTAAACGTAAGAAAGTTTAATGTTTATACATATTCGAGTTCTGTGCATTAATAGAAAACGAAGTGGGAAACAAGTATTTTTAACCCTTTTGGAAATATTTTATATTATAAACTTTGTACGCATAGATTTTCTTAATTGTTTGTTTTCTTAGAAGGCTTGGGAAATTGGTTATGTAAGTTATATAGTAAATGATTGACAGAAGAAGTAGAACAGAAGGAGAACATTATGTTACATATATATGTATTGAATTAATTAGCCATTTTTTTTAACAGAGGATTTTATTTGTCTAGTTATAATGTTTTGTAATTTTTTTTATATATATGTAACATATAACAGAACAATTTACTACTGCAACTACTAGTAAGTGATAACAAATGTTGTTAAAAAAGTGTTTTCACATGCCAAAAATATGTTGAATACAACTCATAAATAATTACGCACATTATGATACATATATATATTGAATTAATTAGCCACTCTTTTTTAGTTATAATGTTTTGTAATTATTAAGAAAAAAAATTTTATGAAAATAAACAAAACAATTTACTAGTACTACTACTAGTAAGTGATTACAAATGTTGTTAAATATAATATTTGTAAGGATTTGGATCAAGTTATATTAAAAACCAGTGCCTAATTGTGTAACGCAAAGTTTCCACAGAGCACTTAACCGAGATCAAGATTAATCAGCCTTAAATCCACTTTAAATCTCAAGATTAACCATACAAATTTCAATCTGCTAAACACAAGATTGAAAATAAATCTCAGTAATCAATTTTTTGAGCTTAATCTCGGTTTATTTTATGGTGAAAACGTAGCATAAAAGTACTTAAATGCTTCATTATAACCATCCACAACAAAATCCGTCTTTCTAAAGTTATACCTAAATTTATTGTAAGACGAAAATGTGTTATGAACTTGCTTATTATATATTAGTCACGTTAATCAATTTTATTCGGATTATTTCATTAAAAATTAGAATAAATTGGTTAAAACATAGCTTTATTCTCAATATTATAATATTTTGTTATATTATTAGTTGTGTGGTAAGTATGTTTTTTCTATCCATATTCACCGCATATTGTCCGTGTTTATTTTACACACCCACATTGTGAAGTGTAATCTGCTGAAATTCATCAACTGTTCCCAACTTTTTGCTATAAAAGATGACATTTCATGGCTGCGGCCATTAGCCCCATATAATTCGATTCATGTGTGCGTTATTCTCATTTGATTTGCACGTAAAAGCCCATATAAGTGCAAATTATGTGGGGCTCATCAGTTCGACTTAGCTTGTAGGCAAGGTGAGAGATTCGCTCTCGAATTGACTATCCTTCAAGCCACAAGCAAGCACAGATTAGGAATTAACCAGATAGTCAACTCTGCAATCCCCTATCACTTTCAATATATGAAGTTAGATCGAATTTGCTTAATTACCCGCCAAAAATAAGTGTGGGGAGTTTTTTGACTTTTCCAAATGTAAACAAAATATGAGTTTTGTCAGTGAGAAAAATAAATCTTGATTCAGCGAATTTTTACTTAAAGACATATTAAATATTAATATTTCATCTAAACAGAAATCCCTTTTCCTACCCCAACAATTGAGTGAAATTCTACAGAAAAAACAAAATCCTAAATCCCCCTGAGAGTGAAAAAGATGATTTTGTATATTCCTCTGAATAAGTGTAGTGCCAAAGTGTGTTAAAAGTGAAAAAATAATGATATGCTAATTTAAATGCAATACTTGCGTTGTCTCTGCTGTGTAATAACAGAGGAAATAGTCACAGTCTTCAATGAGCGTTCGATGAACATTGCGTGTGGCAGTCTACTACAGATGAAGACGAACAACGATATTTGTTCTTCACCTTACTGGGATTCACTCATTCTCACTCAATCATGGAGATTACCAATAAAATCGTATTTTCCGTTCAGTCGGCCTTCTCCTTTCTGGGCGGTGATTATATTATTTGACTTTAAAATATTGTTTAATTAATTTGGAATTAATTTATTTATTTTTCCGTAGAAAGAAAAAGTCCTCGGCCACATCGAAATATAAGGAATCAAAAAAAAATAGTCCCTCATCAATGAAAGAGAACCCCCAAATGGTAAATTGTCTACCGAACTTTCCGCCGCAAGTAACTCAACACCGGCATTTAACAAAAAATGGTAGAAATTATTAGTTGTTCCACAATCATAAAAAAAGTTTCGTCATGGTTCATAAAAAGAAAAGTTATCCAACAAAGAAAAACAATTTTTTTTTTGGTTCGCTGAAAGGAAAAATCTTCGAAAACTTTTCTTATGATTGTGGAACAATTTATAATAGCTAAAACAACTTATTAAGGACATTATACGTCGAGAAGTTGTATCACGAGATACTAAAAAGGTGACTCCTATACCCTTTTTCAATTGTATTATCTTTATTTTCAAATTTCCTTTTCAACAGAAACAACGACATGAAAATCCTGGACATGGACAGCAATTCACCGAATCGATAATAGTATTTAATTTGTATGCTGTTATGACATTAATTTATACATTAGCCGTATTCTTCTGGTAAGCGTATTTAAGATTGCCCAAAAGAAAGAAAACGTCTTGGCATCATCAATATCTATGTAATCTAATGATACTTTAACTGTCATTTGTTTTGTTGTTTGTTTTTTTTTTTTTTTTATTTTAGTCATAGCAGTTTGCATTAAACCCGAGAGCAAATTTCGAAAATAATATCCACATGCAATATCTATATATTCCATCATGTAGTGCAATAAAATTGCAACTTAAAAGTATAAATTTGATTTATATCGCATACGTGATTCAGTAATTACACAGGTACATGTATATACATTTGCTTGCATTTATTGCCAAAGTAAAATATAAAATTCAGAAAAAGCGCATGCAAACCCATTTCATTTCTGAACCACTTATCGGATAAGGATGAAATTTATGCTATCAAGTCGCAATTTCAATGCTCAAGATATGAGTCTAATAAAGTTTTCCAAATGGGTATTAATTTAGAACTTCGTTCCCATGTTCAATTGCTCTAAACGAAAATTTAAACCAGACATATGTTAACAGCCGATCTATTTTTGAACCACTTATTCTATATGGCTCAAATATACAGTATTTAGTAATAATATTCTCGCCCTAATCGGTAAAAAAAAAAACAAAAAAATACTTTTATATTCTATTTTATGATATTCAATCTTATAATTTTTTTTTTGTCAATTATTTGATATTTCCCAAGAATCCATCACAATAGCTCACCTTAAACTTTTAAAATGGTATTTGAAAGCACAAATCTATATCCGCTTAGGGACATAGCGGCGATAATTATACCCGCTAAGTTGAGCGTATATAGGCAAAGTTTTTTTTGTATTTAAAGTGCAAAATGAAAATTGTAATGGTAATTGTTTGTTGTTTAAAAAAGAAAATATACGAAAATCTGAACATAATGTGTTTTGCTTTATTTAAATAAATACATAAATAATTATTCCATTTATATGGAGAATGAAATGATTAACACAAGTATTATTATTAAGAAGTAATTTATAAATCAAATCAATCTTCTTCTCTCCTCTTTGATAGCTGTTATGGTCGGGATAATGGCGATTTTGTGTATGTTGCAGCCTTGATCTTTAAGTAATTAGAAGGTTGCATTTCCACACCACCCATGAGGTATGCATTTTGGTGCGTTAACTGATTTTTTGATTGGTGTTCAGTTTCCCCAGTAGGCCTATTGCACCAGACTAAAAAATAGGTAATATTTAATATTGCCAATATCCTTTTATATGTAAATCATACTCCATGCCGACGTCTCTTAAAACCTATAAGAAAAGATACTTAATTTTAAACAGAAAATTGGAAATTTTGTCAACATTATATCAACATTTAATTGTTGGTGCTTTGTTTATATTCACTAAGTCACATTTTAAATTTATATTACTTACCCATTTCTGGCTCCATGACTGTTTCTTGGGGCAATACATTTTCCAATTTACAGTACCCATGATCTGCACATACAGCGTATGCCATTTTAACACTTTTATTTCAACTTTTTGTAATAAATTTAATCGCTTTTTAAAAAAACTATTGCTACTTTCGCGCAAACAAATAGTTTTTGGCACACGATATTAATTCCGTAAATGTCAAAGTTTCGTGTGGTGAGTAAATGAAAACAAATCGTCAAGGCGGGTGTGTTGCGAAAGACTGAGTTTAAGTAATTAATTCTATATAAATATATTAATGGAAATATTTAAGACGAAAACAAATTAGTTGCACAATATCTACGAAGTCTTTACAATTTAATTCTAATATTTTTTGCTGTTATAAGAAAGAGTTCTCTATTTTTTTATCTGCCTTATAATAAACATACTTGGGTGGTTTTATTTTTCCCATTTTGTTTTGTTTTTTTGGCGGATGGATGGAAGTTTAATAAAATGTATATTTTATTGTATAAACATATTGTATATACATAAATAATCCTAATTAATAATGTTTGGTGATAAAATATTTATAGTAAATAGTTTTGAATTAGTTATATATATATGTATATATATATTATTTCTTTGATTGTATTATTATGATTTCATATGTTTTGATTGTTTTATTAAACGTAAGAAAGTTTAATGTTTATACATATTCGAGTTCTGTGCATTAATAGAAAACGAAGTGGGAAACAAGTATTTTTAACCCTTTTGGAAATATTTTATATTATAAACTTTGTACGCATAGATTTTCTTAGTTGTTTGTTTTCTTAGAAGGCTTGGGAAATTGGTTATGTAAGTTATATAGTAAATGATTGACAGAAGAAGTAGAACAGAAGGAGAACATTATGTTACATATATATGTATTGAATTAATTAGCCATTTTTTTTAACAGAGGATTTTTTTGTCTTGTTGTATAACATATAACAGAACAATTTACTACTGCAACTACTAGTAAGTGATTACAAATGTTGTTAAAAAAGTGTTTTCACATGCCAAAAATATGTTGAATACAACTCATAAATAATTACGCACATTATGATACATATATATATTGAATTAATTAGCCACTCTTTTTTAGTTATAATGTTTTGTAATTATTAAGAAAAAAAATTTTATGAAAATAAACAAAACAATTTACTAGTACTACTACTAGTAAGTGATTACAAATGTTGTTAAAAAAGTGTTTTCACGTACCAAATATAATATTTGTAAGGATTTGGACCAAGTTATATTAAAAACCAGTGCCTAATTGTGTAACGCAAAGTTTCCACTGAGCACTAAACCGAGATCAAGATTAATCAGCCTTAAATCCACTTTAAATCTCAAGATTAACCATACAAATTTCAATCTGCTAAACACAAGATTGAAAATAAATCTCAGTAATCAATTTTTTGAGCTTAATCTCGGTTTATTTTATGGTGAAAACGTAGCATAAAAGTACTTACATGCTTCATTATAACCATCCACAACAAAATCCGTCTTTCTAAAGTTATACCTAAATTTATTGTAAGACGAAAATGTGTTATGAACTTGCTTATTATATATTAGTCACGTTAATCAATTTTATTCGGATTATTTCATTAAAAATTAGAATAAATTGGTTAAAACATAGCTTTATTCTCAATATTATAATATTTTGTTATATTATTAGTTGTGTGGTAAGTATGTTTTTTCTATCCATATTCACCGCATATTGTCCGTGTTTATTTTACACACCCACATTGTGAGGTGTAATCTGCTGAAATTCATCAACTGTTCCCAACTTTTTGCTATAAAAAATGACATTTCATGGCTGCGGCCATTAGCCCCATATAATTCGATTCATGTGGGCGTTATTCTCATTTGATTTGCACGTAAAAGCCCATATAAGTGCAAATTATGTGGGGCTCATCAGTTCGACTTAGCTTGTAGGCAAGGTGAGAGATTCGCTTTCGAATTGACTATCCTTCAAGCCACAAGCAAGCACAGATTAGGAATTAACCAGATAGTCAACTCTGCAATCCCCTATCACTTTCAATATATGAAGTTAGATCGAATTTGCTTAATTACCCGCCAAAAATAAGTGTGGGGAGTTTTTTGACTTTTCCAAATGTAAACAAAATATGAGTTTTGTCAGTGAGAAAAATAAATCTTCATTCAGCGAATTTTTACTTAAAGACATATTAAATATTAATATTTCATCTAAACAGAAATCCCTTTTCCTACCCCAACAATTGAGTGAAATTCTACAGAAAAAACAAAATCCCAAATCCCCCTGAGAGTGAAAAAGATGATTTTTTTTGTATATTCCTCCGAATAAGTGTAGTGCCAAAGTGTGTTAAAAGTGAAAAAATAATGATATGCGAATTTAAATGCAATACTTGCGTTGTCTCTGATGGAATTTCCGCACCGAGTGTTTCTGTTTGACCGCATTTCTTATTATAATTCTTTGCTGCTGTGTAGTAACAGAGGAAATAGTCACAGTCTTCGATGAGCGTTCGATGAACATTGCGTGTGGCAGTCTACTACAGATGAAGACGAACAACGATATTTGTTCTTCACCTTACTGGGATTCACTCATTCTCACTCAATCATGGAGATTACCAATAAAATCGTATTTTCCGTTCAGTCGGCCTTCTCCTTTCTGGGCGGTGATTATATTATTTGACTTTAAAATATTGTTTAATTAATTTGGAATTAATTTATTTATTTTTCCGTAGAAAGAAAAAGTCCTCGGCCACATCGAAATATAAGGAATCAAAAAAAAATAGTCCCTCATCAATGAAAGAGAACCCCCAAATGGTAAATTGTCTACCGAACTTTCCGCCGCAAGTAACTCAACACCGGCATTTAACAAAAAATGGTAGAAATTATTAGTTGTTCCACAATCATAAAAAAAGTTTCGTCATGGTTCATAAAAAGAAAAGTTATCCAACAAAGAAAAACAATTTTTTTTTTGGTTCGCTGAAAGGAAAAATCTTCGAAAACTTTTCTTATGATTGTGGAACAATTTATAATAGCTAAAACAACTTATTAAGGACATTATACGTCGAGAAGTTGTATCACGAGATACTCGAGGTGACTCCTATACCCTTTTTCAATTGTATTATCTTTATTTTCAAATTTCCTTTTCAACAGAAACAACGACATGAAAAACCTGGACATGGACAGCAATTCACCGAATCGATAATAGTATTTAATTTGTATGCTATTATGACATTAATTTATACATTAGCCGTATTCTTCTGGTAAGCGTATTTAAGATTGCCCAAAAGAAAGAAAACGTCTTGGCATCACCAATATCTATGTAATCTAATGATACTTTAACTGTCATTTGTTTTGTTGTTTGTTTTTTTTTTTTTTTTTGATTTTAGTCATAGCAGTTTGCATTAAACCCGAGAGCAAATTTCGAAAATAATACCCACATGCAATATCTATATATTCCATCATGTAGTGCAATAAAATTGCAACTTAAAAGTATAAATTTGATTTATATCGCATACGTGATTCAGTAATTACACAGGTACATGTATATACATTTGCTTGCATTTATTGCCAAAGTAAAATATAAAATTCAGAAAAAGCGCATGCAAACCCATTTCATTTCTGAACCACTTATCGGATAAGGATGAAATTTATGCTATCAAGTCGCAATTTCAATGCTCAAAATATGAGTCTAATAAAGTTTTCCAAATGGGTATTAATTTAGAACTTCGTTCCCATGTTCAATTGCTCTAAACGAAAATTTAAACCAGACAAATGTTAACAGCCGATCTATTTTTGAACCACTTATTCTATATGGCTCAAATATACAGTATTTAGTAATAATATTCTCGCCCTAATCGGTAAAAAAAAAAACAAAAAAATACTTTTATATTCTATTTTATGATATTCAATCTTATAATTTTTTTTTTGTCAATTATTTGATATTTCCCAAGAATCCATCACAATAGCTCACCTTAAACTTTTAAAATGGTATTTGAAAGCACAAATCTATATCCGCTTAGGGACATAGCGGCGATAATTATACCCGCTAAGTTGAGCGTATATAGGCAAAGTTTTTTTTTGTATTTAAAGTGCAAAATGAAAATTGTAATGGTAATTGTTTGTTGTTTTAAAAAGAAAATATACGAAAATCTGAACATAATGTGTTTTGCTTTATTTAAATAAATACATAAATAATTATTCCATTTATATGGAGAATGAAATGATTAACACAAGTATTATTATTAAGAAGTAATTTATAAATCAAATCAATCTTCTTCTCTCCTCTTTGATAGCTGTTATGGTCGGGATAATGGCGATTTTGTGTATGTTGCAGCCTTGATCTTTAAGTAATTAGAAGGTTGCATTTCCACACCACCCATGAGGTATGCATTTTGGTGCGTTAACTGATTTTTTGATTGGTGTTCAGTTTCCCCAGTAGGCCTATTGCACCAGACTAAAAAATAGGTAATATTTAATATTGCCAATATCCTTTTATATGTAAATCATACTCCATGCCGACGTCTCTTAAAACCTATAAGAAAAGATACTTAATTTTAAACAGAAAATTGGAAATTTTGTCAACATTATATCAACATTTAATTGTTGGTGCTTTGTTTATATTCACTAAGTCACATTTTAAATTTATATTACTTACCCATTTCTGGCTCCATGACTGTTTCTTGGGGCAATACATTTTCCAATTTACAGTACCCATGATCTGCACATACAGCGTATGCCATTTTAACACTTTTATTTCAACTTTTTGTAATAAATTTAATCGCTTTTTAAAAAAACTATTGCTACTTTCGCGCAAACAAATAGTTTTTGGCACACGATATTAATTCCGTAAATGTCAAAGTTTCGTGTGGTGAGTAAATGAAAACAAATCGTCAAGGCGGGTGTGTTGCGAAAGACTGAGTTTAAGTAATTAATTCTATATAAATATATTAATGGAAATATTTAAGACGAAAACAAATTAGTTGCACAATATCTACGAAGTCTTTACAATTTAATTCTAATATTTTTTGCTGTTATAAGAAAGAGTTCTCTATTTTTTTATCTGCCTTATAATAAACATACTTGGGTGGTTTTATTTTTCCCATTTTGTTTTGTTTTTTTGGCGGATGGATGGAAGTTTAATAAAATGTATATTTTATTGTATAAACATATTGTATATACATAAATAATCCTAATTAATAATGTTTGGTGATAAAATATTTATAGTAAATAGTTTTGAATTAGTTATATATATATGTATATATATATTATTTCTTTGATTGTATTATTATGATTTCATATGTTTTGATTGTTTTATTAAACGTAAGAAAGTTTAATGTTTATACATATTCGAGTTCTGTGCATTAATAGAAAACGAAGTGGGAAACAAGTATTTTTAACCCTTTTGGAAATATTTTATATTATAAACTTTGTACGCATAGATTTTCTTAGTTGTTTGTTTTCTTAGAAGGCTTGGGAAATTGGTTATGTAAGTTATATAGTAAATGATTGACAGAAGAAGTAGAACAGAAGGAGAACATTATGTTACATATATATGTATTGAATTAATTAGCCATTTTTTTTAACAGAGGATTTTTTTGTCTTGTTGTATAACATATAACAGAACAATTTACTACTGCAACTACTAGTAAGTGATTACAAATGTTGTTAAAAAAGTGTTTTCACATGCCAAAAATATGTTGAATACAACTCATAAATAATTACGCACATTATGATACATATATATATTGAATTAATTAGCCACTCTTTTTTAGTTATAATGTTTTGTAATTATTAAGAAAAAAAATTTTATGAAAATAAACAAAACAATTTACTAGTACTACTACTAGTAAGTGATTACAAATGTTGTTAAAAAAGTGTTTTCACGTACCAAATATAATATTTGTAAGGATTTGGATCAAGTTATATTAAAAACCAGTGCCTAATTGTGTAACGCAAAGTTTCCACTGAGCACTAAACCGAGATCAAGATTAATCAGCCTTAAATCCACTTTAAATCTCAAGATTAACCATACAAATTTCAATCTGCTAAACACAAGATTGAAAATAAATCTCAGTAATCAATTTTTTGAGCTTAATCTCGGTTTATTTTATGGTGAAAACGTAGCATAAAAGTACTTACATGCTTCATTATAACCATCCACAACAAAATCCGTCTTTCTAAAGTTATACCTAAATTTATTGTAAGACGAAAATGTGTTATGAACTTGCTTATTATATATTAGTCACGTTAATCAATTTTATTCGGATTATTTCATTAAAAATTAGAATAAATTGGTTAAAACATAGCTTTATTCTCAATATTATAATATTTTGTTATATTATTAGTTGTGTGGTAAGTATGTTTTTTCTATCCATATTCACCGCATATTGTCCGTGTTTATTTTACACACCCACATTGTGAGGTGTAATCTGCTGAAATTCATCAACTGTTCCCAACTTTTTGCTATAAAAAATGACATTTCATGGCTGCGGCCATTAGCCCCATATAATTCGATTCATGTGGGCGTTATTCTCATTTGATTTGCACGTAAAAGCCCATATAAGTGCAAATTATGTGGGGCTCATCAGTTCGACTTAGCTTGTAGGCAAGGTGAGAGATTCGCTTTCGAATTGACTATCCTTCAAGCCACAAGCAAGCACAGATTAGGAATTAACCAGATAGTCAACTCTGCAATCCCCTATCACTTTCAATATATGAAGTTAGATCGAATTTGCTTAATTACCCGCCAAAAATAAGTGTGGGGAGTTTTTTGACTTTTCCAAATGTAAACAAAATATGAGTTTTGTCAGTGAGAAAAATAAATCTTCATTCAGCGAATTTTTACTTAAAGACATATTAAATATTAATATTTCATCTAAACAGAAATCCCTTTTCCTACCCCAACAATTGAGTGAAATTCTACAGAAAAAACAAAATCCCAAATCCCCCTGAGAGTGAAAAAGATGATTTTTTTTGTATATTCCTCCGAATAAGTGTAGTGCCAAAGTGTGTTAAAAGTGAAAAAATAATGATATGCGAATTTAAATGCAATACTTGCGTTGTCTCTGATGGAATTTCCGCACCGAGTGTTTCTGTTTGACCGCATTTCTTATTATAATTCTTTGCTGCTGTGTAGTAACAGAGGAAATAGTCACAGTCTTCGATGAGCGTTCGATGAACATTGCGTGTGGCAGTCTACTACAGATGAAGACGAACAACGATATTTGTTCTTCACCTTACTGGGATTCACTCATTCTCACTCAATCATGGAGATTACCAATAAAATCGTATTTTCCGTTCAGTCGGCCTTCTCCTTTCTGGGCGGTGATTATATTATTTGACTTTAAAATATTGTTTAATTAATTTGGAATTAATTTATTTATTTTTCCGTAGAAAGAAAAAGTCCTCGGCCACATCGAAATATAAGGAATCAAAAAAAAATAGTCCCTCATCAATGAAAGAGAACCCCCAAATGGTAAATTGTCTACCGAACTTTCCGCCGCAAGTAACTCAACACCGGCATTTAACAAAAAATGGTAGAAATTATTAGTTGTTCCACAATCATAAAAAAAGTTTCGTCATGGTTCATAAAAAGAAAAGTTATCCAACAAAGAAAAACAATTTTTTTTTTGGTTCGCTGAAAGGAAAAATCTTCGAAAACTTTTCTTATGATTGTGGAACAATTTATAATAGCTAAAACAACTTATTAAGGACATTATACGTCGAGAAGTTGTATCACGAGATACTCGAGGTGACTCCTATACCCTTTTTCAATTGTATTATCTTTATTTTCAAATTTCCTTTTCAACAGAAACAACGACATGAAAAACCTGGACATGGACAGCAATTCACCGAATCGATAATAGTATTTAATTTGTATGCTATTATGACATTAATTTATACATTAGCCGTATTCTTCTGGTAAGCGTATTTAAGATTGCCCAAAAGAAAGAAAACGTCTTGGCATCACCAATATCTATGTAATCTAATGATACTTTAACTGTCATTTGTTTTGTTGTTTGTTTTTTTTTTTTTTTTTGATTTTAGTCATAGCAGTTTGCATTAAACCCGAGAGCAAATTTCGAAAATAATACCCACATGCAATATCTATATATTCCATCATGTAGTGCAATAAAATTGCAACTTAAAAGTATAAATTTGATTTATATCGCATACGTGATTCAGTAATTACACAGGTACATGTATATACATTTGCTTGCATTTATTGCCAAAGTAAAATATAAAATTCAGAAAAAGCGCATGCAAACCCATTTCATTTCTGAACCACTTATCGGATAAGGATGAAATTTATGCTATCAAGTCGCAATTTCAATGCTCAAAATATGAGTCTAATAAAGTTTTCCAAATGGGTATTAATTTAGAACTTCGTTCCCATGTTCAATTGCTCTAAACGAAAATTTAAACCAGACAAATGTTAACAGCCGATCTATTTTTGAACCACTTATTCTATATGGCTCAAATATACAGTATTTAGTAATAATATTCTCGCCCTAATCGGTAAAAAAAAAAACAAAAAAATACTTTTATATTCTATTTTATGATATTCAATCTTATAATTTTTTTTTTGTCAATTATTTGATATTTCCCAAGAATCCATCACAATAGCTCACCTTAAACTTTTAAAATGGTATTTGAAAGCACAAATCTATATCCGCTTAGGGACATAGCGGCGATAATTATACCCGCTAAGTTGAGCGTATATAGGCAAAGTTTTTTTTTGTATTTAAAGTGCAAAATGAAAATTGTAATGGTAATTGTTTGTTGTTTTAAAAAGAAAATATACGAAAATCTGAACATAATGTGTTTTGCTTTATTTAAATAAATACATAAATAATTATTCCATTTATATGGAGAATGAAATGATTAACACAAGTATTATTATTAAGAAGTAATTTATAAATGGTGCGTTAACTGATTTTTTGATTCGTGTTCAGTTTCCCCAGTAGGCCTATTGCACCAGACTAAAAAATAGGTAATATTTAATATTGCCAATATCCTTTAATATGTAAATCATACTCCTTGCCGACGTCTCTTAAAACCTATAAGAAAAGATACTTAATTTTAAACAGAAAATTGGAAATTTTGTCAACATTATATCAACATTTAATTGTTGGTGCTTTGTTTATATTCACTAAGTCACATTTTAAATTTATATTACTTACCCATTTCTGGCTCCATGACTGTTTCTTGGGGCAATACATTTTCCAATTTACAGTACCCATGATCTGCACATACAGCGTATGCCATTTTAACACTTTTATTTCAACTTTTTGTAATAAATTTAATCGCTTTTTAAAAAAACTATTGCTACTTTCGCGCAAACAAATAGTTTTTGGCACACAATATTAATTCCGTAAATGTCAAAGTTTCGTGTGGTGAGTAAATGAAAACAAATCGTCAAGGCGGGTGTGTTGCGAAAGACTGAGTTTAAGTAATTAATTCTATATAAATATATTAATGGAAATATTTAAGACGAAAAACAAATTAGTTGCACAATATCTACGAAGTCTTTACAATTTAATTCTAATATTTTTTGCTGTTATAAGAAAGAGTTCTCTATTTTTTTATCTGCCTTATAATAAACATACTTGGGTGGTTTTATTTTTCCCGTTTTGTTTTTTTTTTTTTGGCGGATGGATGGAAGTTTAATAAAATGTATATTTTATTGTATAAACATATTGTATATACATAAATATTCCTAATTAATAATGTTTGGTGATAAAATATTTATAGTAAATAGTTTTGAATTAGTTATATATATATATATATATATATATATATTATTTCTTTGATTGTATTATTATGATTTCATATGTTTTGATTGTTTTATTAAACGTAAGAAAGTTTAATGTTTATACATATTCGAGTTCCGTGCATTAATAGAAAACGAAGTGGGAAACAAGTATTTTTAACCCTTTTGGAAATATTTTATATTATAAACTTTGTACGCATAGATTTTCTTAGTTGTTTGTTTTCTTAGAAGGCTTGGGAAATTGGTTATGTAAGTTATATAGTAAATGATTGACAGAAGAAGTAGAACAGAAGGAGAACATTATGTTACATATATATGTATTGAATTAATTAGCCATTTTTTTTAACAGAGGATTTTATTTGTCTAGTTATAATGTTTTGTAATTTTTTTTATATATATGTAACATATAACAGAACAATTTACTACTGCAACTACTAGTTAGTGATTACAAATGTTGTTAAAAAAGTGTTTTCACATGCCAAAAATATGTTGAATACAACTCATAAATAATTACGCACATTATGATACATATATATATTGAATTAATTAGCCAATCTTTTTTAGTTATAATGTTTTGTAATTATTAAGAAAAAAAATTTTATGAAAATAAACAAAACAATTTACTAGTACTACTACTAGTAAGTGATTACAAATGTTGTTAAAAAAGTGTTTTCACGTACCAAATATAATATTTGTAAGGATTTGGATCAAGTTATATTCCACAGAGCACTTAACCGAGATCAAGATTAATCAGCCTTAAATCTACTTTAAATCTCAAGATTAACCATACAAATTTCAATCTGCTAAACACAAGATTGAAAATAAATCTCAGTAATCAATTTTTTGAGCTTAATCTCGGTTTATTTTATGGTGAAAACGTAGCATAAAAGTACTTAAATGCTTCATTATAACCATCCACAACAAAATCCGTGTTTCTAAAGTTATACCTAAATTTATTGTAAGACGAAAATGTGTTATGAACTTGCTTATTATATATTAGTCACGTTAATCAATTTTATTCGGATTATTTCATTAAAAATTAGAATAAATTGGTTAAAACATAGCTTTATTCTCAATATTATAATATTTTGTTATATTATTAGTTGTGTGGTAAGTATGTTTTTTCTATCCATATTCACCGCATATTGTCCGTGTTTATTTTACACACCCACATTGTGAGGTGTAATCTGCTGAAATTCATGAACTGTTCCCAACTTTTTGCTATAAAAGATGACATTTCATGGCTGCGGCCATTAGCGCCATATAATTCGATTCATGTGTGCGTTATTCTCATTTGATTTGCACGTAAAAGCCCATATAAGTGCAAATTATGTGGGGCTCATCAGTTCGACTTAGCTTGTAGGCAAGGTGAGAGATTCGCTCTCGAATTGACTATCCTTCAAGCCACAAGCAAGCACAGATTAGGAATTAACCAGATAGTCAACTCTGCAATCCCCTATCACTTTCAATATATGAAGTTAGATCGAATTTGCTTAATTACCCGCCAAAAATAAGTGTGGGGAGTTTTTTGACTTTTCCAAATGTAAACAAAATATGAGTTTTGTCAGTGAGAAAAATAAATCTTCATTCACCGAATTTTTACTTAAAGACATATTAAATATTAATATTTCATCTAAACAGAAATCCCTTTTCCTACCCCAACAATTGAGTGAAATTCTACAGAAAAAACAAAATCCCAAATCCCCCTGAGAGTGAATAAGATGATTTTTTTTGTATATTCCTCCGAATAAGTGTAGTGCCAAAGTGTGTTAAAAGTGAAAAAATAATGATATGCTAATTTAAATGCAATACTTGCGTTGTCTCTGCTGTGTAATAACAGAGGAAATAGTCACAGTCTTCGATGAGCGTTCGATGAACATTGCGTGTGGCAGTCTACTACAGATGAAGACGAACAACGAGATTTGTTCTTCACCTTACTGGGATTCACTCATTCTCACTCAATCATGGAGATTACCAATAAAATCGTATTTTCCGTTCAGTCGGCCTTCTCCTTTCTGGGCGGTGATTATATTATTTGACTTTAAAATATTGTTTAATTAATTTGGAATTAATTTATTTATTTTTCCGTAGAAAGAAAAAGTCCTCGGCCACATCGAAATATAAGAAATCAAAAAAAAATAGTCCCTCATCAATGAAAGAGAACCCCCAAATGGTAAATTGTCTACCGAACTTTCCGCCGCAAGTAACTCAACACCGGCATTTAACAAAAAATGGTAGAAATTATTAGTTGTTCCACAATCATAAAAAAAGTTTCGTCATGGTTCATAAAAAGAAAAGTTATCCAACAAAGAAAAACAATTTTTTTTTTGGTTCGCTGAAAGGAAAAATCTTCGAAAACTTTTCTTATGATTGTGGAACAATTTTTAATAGCTAAAACAACTTATTAAGGACATTATACGTCGAGAAGTTGTATCACGAGATACTAAAAAGGTGACTCCTATACCCTTTTTCAATTGTATTATCTTTATTTTCAAATTTCCTTTTCAACAGAAACAACGACATGAAAAACCTGGACATGGACAGCAATTCACCGAATCGATAATAGTATTTAATTTGTATGCTGTTTTGACATTAATTTATACATTAGCCGTATTCTTCTGGTAAGCGTATTTAAGATTGCCCAAAAGAAAGAAAACGTCTTGGCATCACCAATATCTATGTAATCTAATGATACTTTAACTGTCATTTGTTTTGTTGTTTGTTTTTTTTTTTTTTGATTTTAGTCATAGCAGTTTGCATTAAACCCGAGAGCAAATTTCGAAAATAATACCCACATGCAATATCTATATATTCCATCATGTAGTGCAATAAAATTGCAACTTAAAAGTATAAATTTGATTTATATCGCATACGTGATTCAGTAATTACACAGGTACATGTATATACATTTGCTTGCATTTATTGCCAAAGTAAAATATAAAATTCAGAAAAAGCGCATGCAAACCCATTTCATTTCTGAACCACTTATCGGATAAGGATGAAATTTATGCTATCAAGTCGCAATTTCAATGCTCAAGATATGAGTCTAATAAAGTTTTCCAAATGGGTATTAATTTAGAACTTCGTTCCCATGTTCAATTGCTCTAAACGAAAATTTAAACCAGACAAATGTTAACAGCCGATCTATTTTTGAACCACTTATTCTATATGGCTCAAATATACAGTATTTAGTAATAATATTCTCGCCCTAATCGGTAAAAAAAAAACAAAAAAATACTTTTATATTCTATTTTATGATATTCAATCTTATAATTTTTTTTTGTCAATTATTTGATATTTCCCAAGAACCCATCACAATAGCTCACCTTAAACTTTTAAAATGGTATTTGAAAGCACAAATCTATATCCGCTTAGGGACATAGCGGCGATAATTATACCCGCTAAGTTGAGCGTATATAGGCAAAGTTTTTTTTGTATTTAAAGTGCAAAATGAAAATTGTAATGGTAATTGTTTGTTGTTTTAAAAAGAAAATATACGAAAATCTGAACATAATGTGTTTTGCTTTATTTAAATAAATACATAAATAATTATTCCATTTATATGGAGAATGAAATGATTAACACAAGTATTATTATTAAGAAGTAATTTATAAATCAAATCAATCTTCTTCTCTCCTCTTTGATAGCTGTTATGGTCGGGATTATGGCGATTTTGTGTATGTTGCAGCCTTGATCTTTAAGTAATTAGAAGGTTGCATTTCCACACCACCCATGAGGTATGCATTTTGGTGCGTTAACTGATTTTTTGATTGGTGTTCAGTTTCCCCAGTAGGCCTATTGCACCAGACTAAAAAATAGGTAATATTTAATATTGCCAATATCCTTTAATATGTAAATCATACTCCATGCCGACGTCTCTTAAAACCTATAAGAAAAGATACTTAATTTTAAACAGAAAATTGGAAATTTTGTCAACATTATATCAACATTTAATTGTTGGTGCTTTGTTTATATTCACTAAGTCACATTTTAAATTTATATTACTTACCCATTTCTGGCTCCATGACTGTTTCTTGGGGCAATACATTTTCCAATTTACAGTACCCATGATCTGCACATACAGCGTATGCCATTTTAACACTTTTATTTCAACTTTTTGTAATAAACTTAATCGCTTTTTAAAAAAACTATTGCTACTTTCGCGCAAACAAATAGTTTTTGGCACACAATATTAATTCCGTAAATGTCAAAGTTTCGTGTGGTGAGTAAATGAAAACAAATCGTCAAGGCGGGTGTGTTGCGAAAGACTGAGTTTAAGTAATTAATTCTATATAAATATATTAATGGAAATATTTAAGACGAAAAACAAATTAGTTGCACAATATCTACGAAGTCTTTACAATTTAATTCTAATATTTTTTGCTGTTATAAGAGAGAGTTCTCTATTTTTTTATCTGCCTTATAATAAACATACTTGGGTGGTTTTATTTTTCCCATTTTGTTTTTTTTTTTTGCGGATGGATGGAAGTTTAATAAAATGTATATTTTATTGTATAAACATATTGTATATACATAAATATTCCTAATTAATAATGTTTGGTGATAAAATATTTATAGTAAATAGTTTTGAATTAGTTATATATATATATATATATATATATATATATTATTTCTTTGATTGTATTATTATGATTTCATATGTTTTGATTGTTTTATTAAACGTAAGAAAGTTTAATGTTTATACATATTCGAGTTCCGTGCATTAATAGAAAACGAAGTGGGAAACAAGTATTTTTAACCCTTTTGGAAATATTTTATATTATAAACTTTGTACGCATAGATTTTCTTAGTTGTTTGTTTTCTTAGAAGGCTTGGGAAATTGGTTATGTAAGTTATATAGTAAATGATTGACAGAAGAAGTAGAACAGAAGGAGAACATTATGTTACATATATATGTATTGAATTAATTAGCCATTTTTTTTAACAGAGGATTTTATTTGTCTAGTTATAATGTTTTGTAATTTTTTTTATATATATGTAACATATAACAGAACAATTTACTACTGCAACTACTAGTAAGTGATTACAAATGTTGTTAAAAAAGTGTTTTCACATGCCAAAAATATGTTGAATACAACTCATAAATAATTACGCACATTATGATACATATATATATTGAATTAATTAGCCACTCTTTTTTAGTTATAATGTTTTGTAATTATTAAGAAAAAAAATTTTATGAAAATAAACAAAACAATTTACTAGTACTACTACTAGTAAGTGATTACAAATGTTGTTAAAAAAGTGTTTTCACGTACCAAATATAATATTTGTAAGGATTTGGATCAAGTTATATTAAAAACCAGTGCCTAATTGTGTAACGCAAAGTTTCCACTGAGCACTAAACCGAGATCAAGATTAATCAGCCTTAAATCCACTTTAAATCTCAAGATTAACCATACAAATTTCAATCTGCTAAACACAAGATTGAAAATAAATCTCAGTAATCAATTTTTTGAGCTTAATCTCGGTTTATTTTATGGTGAAAACGTAGCATAAAAGTACTTAAATGCTTCATTATAACCATCCACAACAAAATCCGTCTTTCTAAAGTTATACCTAAATTTATTGTAAGACGAAAATGTGTTATGAACTTGCTTATTATATATTAGTCACGTTAATCAATTTTATTCGGATTATTTCATTAAAAATTAGAATAAATTGGTTAAAACATAGCTTTATTCTCAATATTATAATATTTTGTTATATTATTAGTTGTGTGGTAAGTATGTTTTTTCTATCCATATTCACCGCATATTGTCCGTGTTTATTTTACACACCCACATTGTGAGGTGTAATCTGCTGAAATTTATCAACTGTTCCCAACTTTTTGCTATAAAAAATGACATTTCATGGCTGCGGCCATTAGCCCCATATAATTCGATTCATGTGTGCGTTATTCTCATTTGATTTGCACGTAAAAGCCCATATAAGTGCAAATTATGTGGGGCTCATCAGTTCGACTTAGCTTGTAGGCAAGGTGAGAGATTCGCTCTCGAATTGACTATCCTTCAAGCCACAAGCAAGCACAGATTAGGAATTAACCAGATAGTCAACTCTGCAATCCCCTATCACTTTCAATATATGAAGTTAGATCGAATTTGCTTAATTACCCGCCAAAAATAAGTGTGGGGAGTTTTTTGACTTTTCCAAATGTAAACAAAATATGAGTTTTGTCAGTGAGAAAAATAAATTTTCATTCAGCGAATTTTTACTTAAAGACATATTAAATATTAATATTTCATCTAAACAGAAATCCCCAACAATTGAGTGAAATTCTACAGAAAAAACAAAGTCCCAAATCCCCCTGAGAGTGAAAAAGATGATTTTTTTTGTATATTCCTCCGAATAAGTGTAGTGCCAAAGTGTGTTAAAAGTGAAAAAATAATGATATGCGAATTTAAATGCAATACTTGCGTTGTCTCTGATGGAATTTCCGCACCGAGTGTTTCTGTTTGACCGCATTTCTTATTATAATTCTTTGCTGCTGTGTAATAACAGAGGAAATAGTCACAGTCTTCGATGAGCGTTCGATGAACATTGCGTGTGGCAGTCTACTACAGATGAAGACGAACAACGAGATTTGTTCTTCACCTTACTGGGATTCACTCATTCTCACTCAATCATGGAGATTACCAATAAAATCGTATTTTCCGTTCAGTCGGCCTTCTCCTTTCTGGGCGGTGATTATATTATTTGACTTTAAAATATTGTTTAAATTATTTGGAATTAATTTATTTATTTTTCCGTAGAAAGAAAAAGTCCTCGGCCACATCGAAATATAAGAAATCAAAAAAAAAATAGTCCCTCATCAATGAAAGAGAACCCCCAAATGGTAAATTGTCTACCGAACTTTCCGCCGCAAGTAACTCAACACCGGCATTTAACAAAAAATGGTAGAAATTATTAGTTGTTCCACAATCATAAAAAAAGTTTCGTCATGGTTCATAAAAAGAAAAGTTATCCAACAAAGAAAAACAATTTTTTTTTTGGTTCGCTGAAAGGAAAAATCTTCGAAAACTTTTCTTATGATTGTGGAACAATTTATAATAGCTAAAACAACTTATTAAGGACATTATACGTCGAGAAGTTGTATCACGAGATACTCGAGGTGACTCCTATACCCTTTTTCAATTGTATTATCTTTATTTTCAAATTTCCTTTTCAACAGAAACAACGACATGAAAAACCTGGACATGGACAGCAATTCACCGAATCGATAATAGTATTTAATTTGTATGCTATTATGACATTAATTTATACATTAGCCGTATTCTTCTGGTAAGCGTATTTAAGATTGCCCAAAAGAAAGAAAACGTCTTGGCATCACCAATATCTATGTAATCTAATGATACTTTAACTGTCATTTGTTTTGTTGTTTGTTTTTTTTTTTTTTTTTGATTTTAGTCATAGCAGTTTGCATTAAACCCGAGAGCAAATTTCGAAAATAATACCCACATGCAATATCTATATATTCCATCATGTAGTGCAATAAAATTGCAACTTAAAAGTATAAATTTGATTTATATCGCATACGTGATTCAGTAATTACACAGGTACATGTATATACATTTGCTTGCATTTATTGCCAAAGTAAAATATAAAATTCAGAAAAAGCGCATGCAAACCCATTTCATTTCTGAACCACTTATCGGATAAGGATGAAATTTATGCTATCAAGTCGCAATTTCAATGCTCAAAATATGAGTCTAATAAAGTTTTCCAAATGGGTATTAATTTAGAACTTCGTTCCCATGTTCAATTGCTCTAAACGAAAATTTAAACCAGACAAATGTTAACAGCCGATCTATTTTTGAACCACTTATTCTATATGGCTCAAATATACAGTATTTAGTAATAATATTCTCGCCCTAATCGGTAAAAAAAAAAACAAAAAAATACTTTTATATTCTATTTTATGATATTCAATCTTATAATTTTTTTTTTGTCAATTATTTGATATTTCCCAAGAATCCATCACAATAGCTCACCTTAAACTTTTAAAATGGTATTTGAAAGCACAAATCTATATCCGCTTAGGGACATAGCGGCGATAATTATACCCGCTAAGTTGAGCGTATATAGGCAAAGTTTTTTTTTGTATTTAAAGTGCAAAATGAAAATTGTAATGGTAATTGTTTGTTGTTTTAAAAAGAAAATATACGAAAATCTGAACATAATGTGTTTTGCTTTATTTAAATAAATACATAAATAATTATTCCATTTATATGGAGAATGAAATGATTAACACAAGTATTATTATTAAGAAGTAATTTATAAATGGTGCGTTAACTGATTTTTTGATTCGTGTTCAGTTTCCCCAGTAGGCCTATTGCACCAGACTAAAAAATAGGTAATATTTAATATTGCCAATATCCTTTAATATGTAAATCATACTCCTTGCCGACGTCTCTTAAAACCTATAAGAAAAGATACTTAATTTTAAACAGAAAATTGGAAATTTTGTCAACATTATATCAACATTTAATTGTTGGTGCTTTGTTTATATTCACTAAGTCACATTTTAAATTTATATTACTTACCCATTTCTGGCTCCATGACTGTTTCTTGGGGCAATACATTTTCCAATTTACAGTACCCATGATCTGCACATACAGCGTATGCCATTTTAACACTTTTATTTCAACTTTTTGTAATAAATTTAATCGCTTTTTAAAAAAACTATTGCTACTTTCGCGCAAACAAATAGTTTTTGGCACACAATATTAATTCCGTAAATGTCAAAGTTTCGTGTGGTGAGTAAATGAAAACAAATCGTCAAGGCGGGTGTGTTGCGAAAGACTGAGTTTAAGTAATTAATTCTATATAAATATATTAATGGAAATATTTAAGACGAAAAACAAATTAGTTGCACAATATCTACGAAGTCTTTACAATTTAATTCTAATATTTTTTGCTGTTATAAGAAAGAGTTCTCTATTTTTTTATCTGCCTTATAATAAACATACTTGGGTGGTTTTATTTTTCCCGTTTTGTTTTTTTTTTTTGGCGGATGGATGGAAGTTTAATAAAATGTATATTTTATTGTATAAACATATTGTATATACATAAATATTCCTAATTAATAATGTTTGGTGATAAAATATTTATAGTAAATAGTTTTGAATTAGTTATATATATATATATATATATATATATATATTATTTCTTTGATTGTATTATTATGATTTCATATGTTTTGATTGTTTTATTAAACGTAAGAAAGTTTAATGTTTATACATATTCGAGTTCCGTGCATTAATAGAAAACGAAGTGGGAAACAAGTATTTTTAACCCTTTTGGAAATATTTTATATTATAAACTTTGTACGCATAGATTTTCTTAGTTGTTTGTTTTCTTAGAAGGCTTGGGAAATTGGTTATGTAAGTTATATAGTAAATGATTGACAGAAGAAGTAGAACAGAAGGAGAACATTATGTTACATATATATGTATTGAATTAATTAGCCATTTTTTTTAACAGAGGATTTTATTTGTCTAGTTATAATGTTTTGTAATTTTTTTTATATATATGTAACATATAACAGAACAATTTACTACTGCAACTACTAGTTAGTGATTACAAATGTTGTTAAAAAAGTGTTTTCACATGCCAAAAATATGTTGAATACAACTCATAAATAATTACGCACATTATGATACATATATATATTGAATTAATTAGCCAATCTTTTTTAGTTATAATGTTTTGTAATTATTAAGAAAAAAAATTTTATGAAAATAAACAAAACAATTTACTAGTACTACTACTAGTAAGTGATTACAAATGTTGTTAAAAAAGTGTTTTCACGTACCAAATATAATATTTGTAAGGATTTGGATCAAGTTATATTCCACAGAGCACTTAACCGAGATCAAGATTAATCAGCCTTAAATCTACTTTAAATCTCAAGATTAACCATACAAATTTCAATCTGCTAAACACAAGATTGAAAATAAATCTCAGTAATCAATTTTTTGAGCTTAATCTCGGTTTATTTTATGGTGAAAACGTAGCATAAAAGTACTTAAATGCTTCATTATAACCATCCACAACAAAATCCGTGTTTCTAAAGTTATACCTAAATTTATTGTAAGACGAAAATGTGTTATGAACTTGCTTATTATATATTAGTCACGTTAATCAATTTTATTCGGATTATTTCATTAAAAATTAGAATAAATTGGTTAAAACATAGCTTTATTCTCAATATTATAATATTTTGTTATATTATTAGTTGTGTGGTAAGTATGTTTTTTCTATCCATATTCACCGCATATTGTCCGTGTTTATTTTACACACCCACATTGTGAGGTGTAATCTGCTGAAATTCATGAACTGTTCCCAACTTTTTGCTATAAAAGATGACATTTCATGGCTGCGGCCATTAGCCCCATATAATTCGATTCATGTGTGCGTTATTCTCATTTGATTTGCACGTAAAAGCCCATATAAGTGCAAATTATGTGGGGCTCATCAGTTCGACTTAGCTTGTAGGCAAGGTGAGAGATTCGCTCTCGAATTGACTATCCTTCAAGCCACAAGCAAGCACAGATTAGGAATTAACCAGATAGTCAACTCTGCAATCCCCTATCACTTTCAATATATGAAGTTAGATCGAATTTGCTTAATTACCCGCCAAAAATAAGTGTGGGGAGTTTTTTGACTTTTCCAAATGTAAACAAAATATGAGTTTTGTCAGTGAGAAAAATAAATCTTCATTCAGCGAATTTTTACTTAAAGACATATTAAATATTAATATTTCATCTAAACAGAAATCCCTTTTCCTACCCCAACAATTGAGTGAAATTCTACAGAAAAAACAAAATCCCAAATCCCCCTGAGAGTGAATAAGATGATTTTTTTTGTATATTCCTCCGAATAAGTGTAGTGCCAAAGTGTGTTAAAAGTGAAAAAATAATGATATGCTAATTTAAATGCAATACTTGCGTTGTCTCTGCTGTGTAATAACAGAGGAAATAGTCACAGTCTTCGATGAGCGTTCGATGAACATTGCGTGTGGCAGTCTACTACAGATGAAGACGAACAACGAGATTTGTTCTTCACCTTACTGGGATTCACTCATTCTCACTCAATCATGGAGATTACCAATAAAATCGTATTTTCCGTTCAGTCGGCCTTCTCCTTTCTGGGCGGTGATTATATTATTTGACTTTAAAATATTGTTTAATTAATTTGGAATTAATTTATTTATTTTTCCGTAGAAAGAAAAAGTCCTCGGCCACATCGAAATATAAGAAATCAAAAAAAAATAGTCCCTCATCAATGAAAGAGAACCCCCAAATGGTAAATTGTCTACCGAACTTTCCGCCGCAAGTAACTCAACACCGGCATTTAACAAAAAATGGTAGAAATTATTAGTTGTTCCACAATCATAAAAAAAGTTTCGTCATGGTTCATAAAAAGAAAAGTTATCCAACAAAGAAAAACAATTTTTTTTTTGGTTCGCTGAAAGGAAAAATCTTCGAAAACTTTTCTTATGATTGTGGAAGAATTTTTAATAGCTAAAACAACTTATTAAGGACATTATACGTCGAGAAGTTGTATCACGAGATACTAAAAAGGTGACTCCTATACCCTTTTTCAATTGTATTATCTTTATTTTCAAATTTCCTTTTCAACAGAAACAACGACATGAAAAACCTGGACATGGACAGCAATTCACCGAATCGATAATAGTATTTAATTTGTATGCTGTTTTGACATTAATTTATACATTAGCCGTATTCTTCTGGTAAGCGTATTTAAGATTGCCCAAAAGAAAGAAAACGTCTTGGCATCACCAATATCTATGTAATCTAATGATACTTTAACTGTCATTTGTTTTGTTGTTTGTTTTTTTTTTTTTTGATTTTAGTCATAGCAGTTTGCATTAAACCCGAGAGCAAATTTCGAAAATAATACCCACATGCAATATCTA
This sequence comes from Ferdinandea cuprea, assembly GCA_963576555.1. Classification (NCBI taxonomy): domain Eukaryota; kingdom Metazoa; phylum Arthropoda; class Insecta; order Diptera; family Syrphidae; genus Ferdinandea; species Ferdinandea cuprea. Next base: position 18,714,444 of record OY754962.1, on the reverse strand, counting down.
TATATTCCATCATGTAGTGCAATAAAATTGCAACTTAAAAGTATAAATTTGATTTATATCGCATACGTGATTCAGTAATTACACAGGTACATGTATATACATTTGCTTGCATTTATTGCCAAAGTAAAATATAAAATTCAGAAAAAGCGCATGCAAACCCATTTCATTTCTGAACCACTTATCGGATAAGGATGAAATTTATGCTATCAAGTCGCAATTTCAATGCTCAAGATATGAGTCTAATAAAGTTTTCCAAATGGGTATTAATTTAGAACTTCGTTCCCATGTTCAATTGCTCTAAACGAAAATTTAAACCAGACAAATGTTAACAGCCGATCTATTTTTGAACCACTTATTCTATATGGCTCAAATATACAGTATTTAGTAATAATATTCTCGCCCTAATCGGTAAAAAAAAAACAAAAAAATACTTTTATATTCTATTTTATGATATTCAATCTTATAATTTTTTTTTGTCAATTATTTGATATTTCCCAAGAACCCATCACAATAGCTCACCTTAAACTTTTAAAATGGTATTTGAAAGCACAAATCTATATCCGCTTAGGGACATAGCGGCGATAATTATACCCGCTAAGTTGAGCGTATATAGGCAAAGTTTTTTTTGTATTTAAAGTGCAAAATGAAAATTGTAATGGTAATTGTTTGTTGTTTTAAAAAGAAAATATACGAAAATCTGAACATAATGTGTTTTGCTTTATTTAAATAAATACATAAATAATTATTCCATTTATATGGAGAATGAAATGATTAACACAAGTATTATTATTAAGAAGTAATTTATAAATCAAATCAATCTTCTTCTCTCCTCTTTGATAGCTGTTATGGTCGGGATTATGGCGATTTTGTGTATGTTGCAGCCTTGATCTTTAAGTAATTAGAAGGTTGCATTTCCACACCACCCATGAGGTATGCATTTTGGTGCGTTAACTGATTTTTTGATTGGTGTTCAGTTTCCCCAGTAGGCCTATTGCACCAGACTAAAAAATAGGTAATATTTAATATTGCCAATATCCTTTAATATGTAAATCATACTCCATGCCGACGTCTCTTAAAACCTATAAGAAAAGATACTTAATTTTAAACAGAAAATTGGAAATTTTGTCAACATTATATCAACATTTAATTGTTGGTGCTTTGTTTATATTCACTAAGTCACATTTTAAATTTATATTACTTACCCATTTCTGGCTCCATGACTGTTTCTTGGGGCAATACATTTTCCAATTTACAGTACCCATGATCTGCACATACAGCGTATGCCATTTTAACACTTTTATTTCAACTTTTTGTAATAAATTTAATCGCTTTTTAAAAAAACTATTGCTACTTTCGCGCAAACAAATAGTTTTTGGCACACAATATTAATTCCGTAAATGTCAAAGTTTCGTGTGGTGAGTAAATGAAAACAAATCGTCAAGGCGGGTGTGTTGCGAAAGACTGAGTTTAAGTAATTAATTCTATATAAATATATTAATGGAAATATTTAAGACGAAAAACAAATTAGTTGCACAATATCTACGAAGTCTTTACAATTTAATTCTAATATTTTTTGCTGTTATAAGAGAGAGTTCTCTATTTTTTTATCTGCCTTATAATAAACATACTTGGGTGGTTTTATTTTTCCCATTTTGTTTTTTTTTTTTGCGGATGGATGGAAGTTTAATAAAATGTATATTTTATTGTATAAACATATTGTATATACATAAATATTCCTAATTAATAATGTTTGGTGATAAAATATTTATAGTAAATAGTTTTGAATTAGTTATATATATATATATATATATATATATATATTATTTCTTTGATTGTATTATTATGATTTCATATGTTTTGATTGTTTTATTAAACGTAAGAAAGTTTAATGTTTATACATATTCGAGTTCCGTGCATTAATAGAAAACGAAGTGGGAAACAAGTATTTTTAACCCTTTTGGAAATATTTTATATTATAAACTTTGTACGCATAGATTTTCTTAGTTGTTTGTTTTCTTAGAAGGCTTGGGAAATTGGTTATGTAAGTTATATAGTAAATGATTGACAGAAGAAGTAGAACAGAAGGAGAACATTATGTTACATATATATGTATTGAATTAATTAGCCATTTTTTTTAACAGAGGATTTTATTTGTCTAGTTATAATGTTTTGTAATTTTTTTTATATATATGTAACATATAACAGAACAATTTACTACTGCAACTACTAGTAAGTGATTACAAATGTTGTTAAAAAAGTGTTTTCACATGCCAAAAATATGTTGAATACAACTCATAAATAATTACGCACATTATGATACATATATATATTGAATTAATTAGCCACTCTTTTTTAGTTATAATGTTTTGTAATTATTAAGAAAAAAAATTTTATGAAAATAAACAAAACAATTTACTAGTACTACTACTAGTAAGTGATTACAAATGTTGTTAAAAAAGTGTTTTCACGTACCAAATATAATATTTGTAAGGATTTGGATCAAGTTATATTAAAAACCAGTGCCTAATTGTGTAACGCAAAGTTTCCACTGAGCACTAAACCGAGATCAAGATTAATCAGCCTTAAATCCACTTTAAATCTCAAGATTAACCATACAAATTTCAATCTGCTAAACACAAGATTGAAAATAAATCTCAGTAATCAATTTTTTGAGCTTAATCTCGGTTTATTTTATGGTGAAAACGTAGCATAAAAGTACTTAAATGCTTCATTATAACCATCCACAACAAAATCCGTCTTTCTAAAGTTATACCTAAATTTATTGTAAGACGAAAATGTGTTATGAACTTGCTTATTATATATTAGTCACGTTAATCAATTTTATTCGGATTATTTCATTAAAAATTATAATAAATTTGTTAAAACATAACTTTATTCTCAATATTATAATATTTTGTTATATTATTATTTGTGTGGTAAGTATGTTTTTTCTATCCATATTCACCGCATATTGTCCGTGTTTATTTTACACACCCACATTGTGAGGTGTAATCTGCTGAAATTTATCAACTGTTCCCAACTTTTTGCTATAAAAAATGACATTTCATGGCTGCGGCCATTAGCCCCATATAATTCGATTCATGTGTGCGTTATTCTCATTTGATTTGCACGTAAAAGCCCATATAAGTGCAAATTATGTGGGGCTCATCAGTTCGACTTAGCTTGTAGGCAAGGTGAGAGATTCGCTCTCGAATTGACTATCCTTCAAGCCACAAGCAAGCACAGATTAGGAATTAACCAGATAGTCAACTCTGCAATCCCCTATCACTTTCAATATATGAAGTTAGATCGAATTTGCTTAATTACCCGCCAAAAATAAGTGTGGGGAGTTTTTTGACTTTTCCAAATGTAAACAAAATATGAGTTTTGTCAGTGAGAAAAATAAATTTTCATTCAGCGAATTTTTACTTAAAGACATATTAAATATTAATATTTCATCTAAACAGAAATCCCTTTTCCTACCCCAACAATTGAGTGAAATTCTACAGAAAAAACAAAGTCCCAAATCCCCCTGAGAGTGAATAAGATGATTTTTTTGTATATTCCTCCGAATAAGTGTAGTGCCAAAGTGTGTTAAAAGTGAAAAAATAATGATATGCTGATTTAAATGCAATACTTGCGTTGTCTCTGCTGTGTAATAACAGAGGAAATAGTCACAGTCTTCGATGAGCGTTCGATGAACATTGCGTGTGGCAGTCTACTACAGATGAAGACGAACAACGAGATTTGTTCTTCACCTTACTGGGATTCACTCATTCTCACTCAATCATGGAGATTACCAATAAAATCGTATTTTCCGTTCAGTCGGCCTTCTCCTTTCTGGGCGGTGATTATATTATTTGACTTTAAAATATTGTTTAAATTATTTGGAATTAATTTATTTATTTTTCCGTAGAAAGAAAAAGTCCTCGGCCACATCGAAATATAAGAAATCAAAAAAAAAATAGTCCCTCATCAATGAAAGAGAACCCCCAAATGGTAAATTGTCTACCGAACTTTCCGCCGCAAGTAACTCAACACCGGCATTTAACAAAAAATGGTAGAAATTATTAGTTGTTCCACAATCATAAAAAAAGTTTCGTCATGGTTCATAAAAAGAAAAGTTATCCAACAAAGAAAAACAATTTTTTTTTTGGTTCGCTGAAAGGAAAAATCTTCGAAAACTTTTCTTATGATTGTGGAACAATTTATAATAGCTAAAACAACTTATTAAGGACATTATACGTCGAAAAGTTGTATCACGAGATACTAAAAAGGTGACTCCTATACCCTTTTTCAATTGTATTATCTTTATTTTCAAATTTCCTTTTCAACAGAAACAACGACATGAAAAACCTGGACATGGACAGCAATTCACCGAATCGATAATAGTATTTAATTTGTATGCTGTTATGACATTAATTTATACATTAGCCGTATTCTTCTGGTAAGCGTATTTAAGATTGCCCAAAAGAAAGAAAACGTCTTGGCATCACCAATATCTATGTAATCTAATGATACTTTAACTGTCATTTGTTTTGTTGTTTGTTTTTTTTTTTTTTGATTTTAGTCATAGCAGTTTGCATTAAACCCGAGAGCAAATTTCGAAAATAATACCCACATGCAATATCTATATATTCCATCATGTAGTGCAATAAAATTGCTACTTAAAAGTATAAATTTGATTTATATCGCATACGTGATTCAGTAATTACACAGGTACATGTATATACATTTGCTTGCATTTATTGCCAAAGTAAAATATAAAATTCAGAAAAAGCGCATGCAAACCCATTTCATTTCTGAACCACTTATCGGATAAGGATGAAATTTATGCTATCAAGTCGCAATTTCAATGCTCAAAATATGAGTCTAATAAAGTTTTCCAAATGGGTATTAATTTAGAACTTCGTTCCCATGTTCAATTGCTCTAAACGAAAATTTAAACCAGACAAATGTTAACAGCCGATCTATTTTTGAACCACTTATTCTATATGGCTCAAATATACAGTATTTAGTAATAATATTCTCGCCCTAATCGGTAAAAAAAAAACAAAAAAATACTTTTATATTCTATTTTATGATATTCAATCTTATAATTTTTTTTTTGTCAATTATTTGATATTTCCCAAGAATCCATCACAATAGCTCACCTTAAACTTTTAAAATGGTATTTGAAAGCACAAATCTATATCCGCTTAGGGACATAGCGGCGATAATTATACCCGCTAAGTTGAGCGTATATAGGCAAAGTTTTTTTTGTATTTAAAGTGCAAAATGAAAATTGTAATGGTAATTGTTTGTTGTTTTAAAAAGAAAATATACGAAAATCTGAACATAATGTGTTTTGCTTTATTTAAATAAATACATAAATAATTATTCCATTTATATGGAGAATGAAATGATTAACATAAGTATTATTATTAAGAAGTAATTTATAAATCAAATCAATCTTCTTCTCTCCTCTTTGATAGCTGTTATGGTCGGGATTATGGCGATTTTGTGTATGTTGCAGCCTTGATCTTTAAGTAATTAAAAGGTTGCATTTCCACACCACCCATGAGGTATGCATTTTGGTGCGTTAACTGATTTTTTGATTGGTGTTCAGTTTCCCCAGTAGGCCTATTGCACCAGACTAAAAAATAGGTAATATTTAATATTGCCAATATCCTTTAATATGTAAATCATACTCCATGCCGACGTCTCTTAAAACCTATAAGAAAAGATACTTAATTTTAAACAGAAAATTGGAAATTTTGTCAACATTATATCAACATTTAATTGTTGGTGCTTTGTTTATATTCACTAAGTCACATTTTAAATTTATATTACTTACCCATTTCTGGCTCCATGACTGTTTCTTGGGGCAATACATTTTCCAATTTACAGTACCCATGATCTGCACATACAGCGTATGCCATTTTAACACTTTTATTTCAACTTTTTGTAATAAATTTAATCGCTTTTTAAAAAAACTATTGTTACTTTCGCGCAAACAAATAGTTTTTGGCACACAATATTAATTCCGTAAATGTCAAAGTTTCGTGTGGTGAGTAAATGAAAACAAATCGTCAAGGCGGGTGTGTTGCGAAAGACTGAGTTTAAGTAATTAATTCTATATAAATATATTAATGGAAAAATTTAAGACGAAAAACAAATTAGTTGCACAATATCTACGAAGTCTTTACAATTTAATTCTAATATTTTTTGCTGTTATAAGAAAGAGTTCTCTATTTTTTTATCTGCCTCATAATAAACATACTTTTGTGGTTTTATTTTTCCCATTTTGTTTTGTTTTTTTGGCGGATGGATGGAAGTTTAATAAAATGTATATTTTATTGTATAAACATATTGTATATACATAAATAATGTTTGGTGATAAAATATTTATAGTAAATAGTTTTGAAATGGTTACATATATATATATATATATATATATATATATATATTATTTCTTTGATTGTTTTATTAAACATAAGAATGTTTATACATATTCGAGTTCTGTGCATTAATAGAAAACGAAGTGGGAAACAAGTATTTTTAACCCTTTAGGAAATATTTTATGTTATAAACTATGTGCGCATAGATTTTCTTAGTTGTTTGTTTTCTTAGAAGGCTTGGAAAATTGGTTATGTAAGTTATATAGTAAATGATTGACAGAAGAAGGAGAACAGAAGGAGAACATTATGTTACATATATATGTATTGAATTAATTAGCCACTCTTTTTAACAGAGGATTTTATTTGTCTAGTTATAATGTTTTGTAATTATTAAGAAAACATTTTTTATGAAAATAAACAAAACAATTTACTAGTACTACTACTAGTAAGTGATTACAAATGTTGTTAAAAAAGTGTTTTCACGTACCAAATATAATATTTGTAAGGATTTGGATCACGTTATATTAAAAACCAGTGCCTAATTGTGTAAAGCAAAGTTTCCACTGAGCACTAAACCGAGATTAAGATTAATCAGCCTTTAATCCACTTTAAATCTCAAGATTAACCATACAAATTTCAATCTGCTAAATACAAGATTGAAAATAAATCTCAGTAATCAATTTTTTGAGCTTAATCACGGTTTATTTTATGGTGAAAACGTAGCATAAAAGTACTTAAATGCTTTATTATAGCCATCCATAACAAAATCCGTCTTGAAATTTGAGATGATTCGCTCTCGAGAGATTCGTTTTCGATTTGACTATCCTACAAGCCACAGATGAGGAATTAACCAGATAGTCAACTCGAGAGCGAATCTCTCACCTTGCCTGCAAGTTGAGTCGAACTGATAACCCCCACATAATTTGCACTTATATAGGCTTTTGCGTGCAAATCAAATGGGAATCACGCACATATAAATCGAATTATATGGGGCTAATGGCCACAGCCATGAAATATCATTTTTTATAGCAAGAAGTTGGAAACAGTTGATGAATTTCAGCAGATCACAACTCACAATTTGGGTGTGTAAAATAAACACGGACAATATGCGGTGAATATGGATTGATAAAAACATACTTACCACACAACTAATAACATAATAAAATCTTATTATATTAAGAATAAATCTGTGTTTTAACTAATTTATTCTAATTTTTAATGAAAAATAATCAAAATAATATTGATTAACGTGACTAATATATAATAAGTAAGTTCATCATACATTTTCGGTTGACAATAAATTTATGTATAACTTTACAAAAACGGATTTTGTTATGGATGGTAATATTGAAGTATTGAAGTATTTTTATGCCACGTTTTCACCAAAAAAATAAACTGAGATTAGGAACAAAAAATTGAAAATTAATCTTTCAGCGTTTCCACCGAAGAAAATAGATTGATCTGACGTTTGGCTCTCTTTATCGCATTTTGGCTTTAAAATTGAGAACGTAATTCATATTTCTGAATAGAACAGATATTTTGTCTTGACAGTCAGCGAAGCGAAAATAAAATGCAAATTGGTTGCTATAGTTTAATGAGAGGAAAAAGAATGAAAATATTATTAGCACACCATTTTATTCTTCACACCAATTTTAAGGTTTTAATGGTTGCATTGGACGAGAGAAGTCGCATATACAAAAAACACCGCCGTCAGTGCTTAATGAGTATTGGGGTAGCTAGATGGAACAAAATTGAAACTCAATAAAAGATATTGAGAGTAGGGGAGTAGTGAGTCGTGTAGAGTGTGTTCGCAGCCCGAATTTTCATGCAAACGAAGTTCATTGCCTCAATTTATTTTTAATCTTGTGTTTAGCAGATTAAAATTTGAATGGTAAATCTTCAGATTTAAAGTGGATTAAGGTCAGATTGACCTTAATCGCTGTTTAGTGCTCGGTGGAAACGTTGCATTACACAATTGGGCACTGGTTTAAAACGCTTTTTAATATAACGCGATCCAAATTCTTACAAATATTATTTTCGGTATGTGAAAACACTTTTTTAACAACATTTGTAATCACTTACTAGTAGTTGCAGTAGTAAATTGTTCTGTTATATGTTACATATATATAAAAAAAATTACAAAACATTATAACCAGACAAATAAAATCCTCTGTTAAAACAAATGGCTAATTAATTCAATACATATATATGTAACATAATGTTCTCCTTCTGTTCTACTTCTTCTGTCAATCATTTACTATATAACATACATAACCAATTTCCCAATCCTTCTAAGAAAACAAACAACTAAGAAAATCTATGCGTACAAAGTTTATAACATAAAATATTTCCCAAAGGGTTAAAAATACTTGTTTCCCACTTCGTTTTCTATTAATGCACAGAACTCGAATATGTATAAGCATTCTTATGTTTAATAAAACAATCAAAGAAATAATATATATATATATATGTAACCATTTCAAAACTATTTACTATAAATATTTTATCACCAAACATTATTTATTTAGTAATATTTATGTAGTAATACAATAAAATATACATTTTATTAAACATTTCCATCCATCCGCCGAAAAAACAAAACAAAATGGAAAAAGTAAAACCACCCAAGTATGTTTATTATAAGGCAGATAAAAAATAGAGAACTCTTTGTTATAACAGCAAAAAATATTAGAATTAAATTGTGAAGACTTCGTAGATATTGTGCAACTAATTTGTTTTTCGTCTTAAATATTTCCATTAATATATTTATAAAGAATTAATTACTTAAACTCAGTCTTTCGCAACACACCCGCCCTGACGATTTGTTTTCATTTACTCACCACACGAAACTTTGACATTTACGGAATTAATATTGTGTGCCAAAAGCTATTTGTTTGCGCGAAAGTAGCAATAGTTTTTTTAAAAAGCGATTAAATTTATTACAAAAAGTTAAAATAAAAGTGTTAAAATGGCATACGCTGTATGTGCAGACCATGGGTACTGCAAATTGGAAAATGTATTGCCCCAAGAAACAGTCATGGAGCCAGAAATGGGTAAGTAATATAAATTTAAAATGTGACTTAGTGAATATAAACAAAGCACCAACAATTAAATGTTGATATAATGTTTGCAAAATTTCCAATTTTCTGTTTAAAATTAAGTATCTTTTCTTATAGGTTTTAAGAGACGTCGGCATGGAGTATGATTTACATATAAAAGGATATTGGCAATATTAAATATTACCTATTTTTTAGTCTGGTGCAATAGGCCTACTGGGGAAACTGAACACCAATCAAAAAATCAGTTAACGCACATAAATGCATACCTCAGGGGTGGTGTGGAAGTGCAACCTTCTAATTACTTATAGATCAAGGCTGCAACATACACAAAATCCCGACCATAACAGCTATTAAAGAGAAGGGAAGAAGATTGGTTTGATTTATAAATTACTTCTTAATATTTGTATACTTGTGTTAATCATTTCATTCTCCATATAAATGGAATAATTATTTATGTATTTATTTAAATAAAGCAAAACACATTATGTTCAGATTTTCGTATATTTTCTTTTTAAAACAACAAACAATTACAATTTTCATTTTGCACTTTAAATACAAAAAAAACTTTGCCTATATACGCTCAACTTAGCGGGTATAATTATCGCCGCTATGTCCCTAAGCGGATATAGATTAGTGCTTTCAAATACCATTTTAAAAGTTTAAGGTGAACTTTTGCGATGGATTCTTGGGAAATATCAAATAATTGACAAAAAAAAAAATTATAGGAGTGAATATCATAAAATAGATTAGGGCGAGAATATTATTACTAAATACTGTATATTTGAGCCATATGGAATAAGTGGTTCAAAAATGGATCGGCTGTTAACATATGTCTGGTTTCAATTTTCGTTTAGAGCAACGTACAGTGTACATTGAACATGGGAACGAAATTCTAAATTAATACCCATTTGGAAAACTTTATTAGACTCATATCTTCAGCATTGAAATTGCGACATGATAGCATAAATTTCATCCTTATCCGATAAGTGGTTCAGAAATGAAATGGGTTTGCATGCGCTTTTTCTGAATTTTATATTTTACTTTGGCAATAAATGCAAGCAAATGTATATACATGTACCTGTGTCATTACTGAATCACGTATGTGATATAAATCAAAGTTAAATTTAAGTTGCAATTTTATTGCACTACAATTGCAATTTTATTGCACTACATGATGGCATATATTGCATGTGGGTATTATTTTCGAAATTTGATCTCGGGTTTAATACATACTGCTATGACTAAAATAATAATAAAAAAAAAACAAACAACAAAACAAATGACAGTATCATTAGATTACATAGATATTGGTGATGCCAAGACCTTTCTTTCTTTTGGGCAATCTTAAATACGCTTACCAAAAGAATACGGCTAATGTATAAATTAATGTCATAACAGCATACAAATTAAATACTATTATCGATTGTGGAACAACTAATAATTTCTACCATTTTTTGTTAAATGCCGGTGTTGAGTTACTTGCGGCGGAAAGTTCGGTAGACAATTTACCATTTGGGGGTTTTAGACTCGATTGAGGATTCTCTTTCATTGATAAGGGATTATTTTTTTTTGATTCCTTATATTTCGATGGCCGAGGACTTTTTCTTTCTACGGAAAAATAAATAAATTAATTACAAATTAATTAAACAAAATTTTAAAATCAAATAATATAATCACCGCCCAGAAAGGAGAAGGCCGACTGAACGGAAAATACGATTTTATTGGTATTAATCTCCATGATTGAGTGAGAATGAGTGAATCCCAGTATGGTGAGGAACAAATCTCGTTGTTCGTCTGCATCTGTAGTAGACTGCCACACGCAATGTTCATCGAACGCTCATCGAACCTATCGTCCATGCCAGCGATACGTATCATCCATTGTGACCACATAATGCCGGATGTAGGAGCGACTTTGTATCCATGACAAAGTGTGACACTGTTTCAACTTTTATATTTTGATTTTCATTTACTAAAATTTTACATTGTTACTCTTTTATTCTTCCCATTGAATGCACTGACCAAAAGCCACACAGCTCACAGAACCGACAGAGACTGTGACTATTTCCTCTGTTATTACACAGCAGCAAGGAATTATAATAAGAAATGCGGTTAAACAGAAACACTCGGATATGGACGCCGTGCTTTCCACAGAGTACATCCAGATGAACTTATAGAATGCATCGATTGTGGAACAACTAATAATTTCTACCATTTTTTGTTAAATGCCGGTGTTGAGTTACTTGCGGCGGAAAGTTCGGTAGACAATTTACCATTTGGGGGTTTTAGACTCGATTGAGGATTCTCTTTCATTGATAAGGGATTATTTTTTTTTGATTCCTTATATTTCGATGGCCGAGGACTTTTTCTTTCTACGGAAAAATAAATAAATTAATTACAAATTAATTAAACAAAATTTTAAAATCAAATAATATAATCACCGCCCAGAAAGGAGAAGGCCGACTGAACGGAAAATACGATTTTATTGGTATTAATCTCCATGATTGAGTGAGAATGAGTGAATCCCAGTATGGTGAGGAACAAATCTCGTTGTTCGTCTGCATCTGTAGTAGACTGCCACACGCAATGTTCATCGAACGCTCATCGAACCTATCGTCCATGCCAGCGATACGTATCATCCATTGTGACCATATAATGCCGGATGTAGGAGCGACTTTGTATCCATGACAAAGTGTGACACTGTTTCAACTTTTATATTTTGATTTTCATTTACTAAAATTTTACATTGTTACTCTTTTATTCGTCCCATTGAATGCACTGACCAAAAGCCACACAGCTCACAGAACCGACTGAGACTGTGACTATTTCCTCTGTTATTACACAGCAGCAAGGAATTATAATAAGAAATGCGGTTAAACAGAAACACTCGGATATGGACGCCGTGCTTTCCACAGAGTACATCCAGATGAACTTATAGAATGCAACTACAACCACGAAAGATACAACCAGATAAAGAGATATCCAGATGGTATGTGGGTAACGGTTGGTCACCCTTGGCAATAGGATGAAGAAACGACTCCTTCTTACCGGTCTTTGCAGCGAGGATACAGGGAATGCGATCCGACTGTGGAATAAAAAAATCTTCTTTAATTTTTTTAGAGACTTTACCAAGACCAAAATGTCCCTTCTCGTGAACCATGCGAATGATTTGTTTGTGCAGAGACTTTGGAACTACCAAAACGTATGTGCCTTCCACGAATTTGTAAAGTACATCTTCCCTAAGGTGATAGTCTTCGTAAGATTCAGATTTGACAAGAATCTCTCTGTACGGCAGAATAAAACTCGTCCTTCAGTTGTGCGCTCTTAACTGCTTTTAAAGACCAGTCCTCGATAGCATAACCACATACCGGATGGCGGCTTAGCACGTCAGCATGACGCATCGATGTACCGGATCTGTGATGATCTTCGCAATTGAATTCCTCCAGATGAAGGGCCCAATGAGCAACGCGGCTATTCAACCCCTTCTTGGCCATTGTGTCCTTGAATGCTTTGCAGTCGGTGAAAATATCGAATCTCAACCCCAGCGAGTAGATGCGGAGTCTTTCCAGAGCCCTAATTATAGCGAGCACCTCAAGATCATAACTAGAGTAATTCTTTCCCGTGCTTGTAGTTTTGAAGCTTAGAAAAAATACTGGATGATATAAACCGTCATCATGTTTTTATACCAGCACTGCCCCGTATCCCTCCTTGGAGGCATCGCTATGTAGCTGAGTAGGCAAATGTGGGTTAAAAAGCTTCAAAACCGTCATTTAAACTTGGTGTCTTGTTTGGTGAGGTCAGTTAGCGGAATAACTCGGAATACAATTTCGGAAATAGCCAGTTAGCCCGAGATACTGCATAACCGACTTGACATTCTTCAGTGAAGGATAGTGTTTGATAGAGATTGTCTTCTCCTCAGATGGTTTGATACTGCCGTTCCTTATAACATGCCCAAGGAACTTTACTTGGGTTTGAAGAAAGGAACATTTTTTCAAATTAATCACCAGCCCATTCTCCTCGGATACCTCCAAAATTTGGCTCAGCTTTTCAATCCCTTCTTCTACGGATCTGGCAGGAATGATTAAGTCATCGATGTAGGCCAGAACAACCCATCGGCGCTTGAGATCCTGGAGAACAACATTTACGTACCTTTGGAACACAGCGGGAGAGTTACATAAGCCAAATAGAACCTTTTTGAACTCAAAGTGTCCCTCCGGGGTCACAAACGCCGTGTATTTCTTACTGCTCTCCTCGATTTCCATGTGCAAGAATCTATTCTTCAGGTCGAAGATAGAAAAGACCTTGGCGTCGTACAATTGCTCGAGTACCTCCTCTATAATTGGCAGCGGATAACGATCTTTCAGGACGTGTCGGTTAAGTTGACAGAAATCTACACAGAGCCGCATCGAACCGTCTTTCTTGCGCCAGTACGATGGGACTAGCAAAGTAGGAATAACTATTGCGAATAATACCATCTCGCATCCACTCAGAGATCTGCTTGTCTACTACTTAATTCTCTAGGGGGGCCAAGCGTCTTGCCCTTTGGTAAATCGGCTTTTCTTCATCAAGCACGATTTTCATCATCACACAGGTTCTTTCGGGACATTTCGGAGAGTACTCTGCAATCATCTTTTTAACCTCCCGCCGAAGTCCTTGTTCTTGAATGCTTTTCAGGGTTTCCGATAATTCAGACTCACCACAGGAGATCAAGTTCGTTCGGAATACTGGGTTATCCGACTCGGTTTTATTTTTACATATAATCGGATGTCCGTCTTCGATGACCAGACAAACCTCTGGTAGTAAGTCCTTACCTATTAGAAACTCATAGACCAACCAATTATCTGGTACAAAATGAAAAATCTAATTATAATACTCGCGTGAGATGTCTATATTGATTTTCGAAGCGCCCAACGTCTTAGTCGGCTGGCTGCCAAATGCAATGGTGACGATTCCTGGGTACTGGAAGTCACTGACACCCAACTTCTGCCTGAGACAATCTTTGACCAGCGTTACAGCTGTCACTGCCTGTGTCGATTAGGGCCTGAAACTATCAATGGTGGCCTCTGAGCGGAACAGTGATATCTGGTACCAAAAATCTGTTGACATTTGCACTCGACTCGAGCAATTCCTAGCAATGTGCCCGAAACGGTTGCATTAAAAACAACGGCTAACTTTCTCCTTACTAAAGACAATTGTGCGAATTATGAGAGAGAGCCCCAAAATTACGGCAACGAAACTGCTTGTTGAGATTCTTTAATGCTGACTTAATCGGAACGAAATTCTTCGAAAGGCATTGGTCTTTTTTCATACGCTCGTAGGACTTAAGTTCAGCCTTTAACTCCTTAAACGTCTTAGCATGATACAGAATGCCCTTACTCAAAACTTCCTCCGGAGTACCTCCTATTATGTACGACAAGAGATTAATCATGTAAATTAATCTTCCAAAAATAAAACACTCGTTTACCCTATCCTAAGGGTATATTAATTTTGACAAATACATAGTTTGTAACCTCCCTTAATATTCGTCGTAGACAAGTATATATACTTATGATCAGGCCCAAATCCGTCCGTCCGTCCGTACGCAATTTTTAGGATTTAAAAATTAAGCTAGGAAGCTGAAATTTGGACCACATACTCCCTAGGGCTCCAAAATAATTACAAAAACAATTTACAAAAAACCGCTATAAAGCTAAAGTTAGAGAGATAGAGCATTACAACCCTCACAAGATATGTAGGCGCTGCCCTCCTTTATAAGTTTGTCATATTTGTATTTTTCACTAAAATGCTGCTTTCGTCGAAAATGTTCATAGAAACCGAAGAAAATGTTTAACAAGATGCTTAGTAAATTTTTTTTCCAATATATCGCCCGTACTACATTTTGGCCACGCCCACTTTTTAGGGGAAAATAGGGAACAAAATCTCCATTGTATCAGGGGCAATGAAAACGACAATAAAATTTCAAAATGAGAGCTGGAGTGTATCAGAAAAATCATGTTAAAAAAAAAAGTTCAAAGTGAGCAGTTGCTTTAATGAGTAAGTGTCAGTCATTTTAAACATAGTTTTTATCTTGAGATATTTTACGGTTCAGAGTTTTAAAAGAATGCAATCTTTCGGTATTGCATTTTTACAGATCTCACTCAATGAATTCATATAAATGATTTAATTCATTGATATCACACATTCAAAAGAATCCAATCATATGAGTGCATTTACGGTGACATTTTTTAATAATACCCTTTTTCAAGTATTCAAAGGCCTTTTCAATGTTCCAAAGATCTTCCGGTGAAAGTTTTTTGCACCAGGAAATTTCAAGGACCTCCCAGTGAAAATTTATTATAACAGCAATTTGTCAGGTGATTTAATTAAAAAATTTTCTGGTGATTTAGTGGATATTATCGAAAAATTATTATATTCAAGGGTTTAAGGACCTTTTGGTTTCAAGTACATATTTGGGAAATGCTATCTTGATCTTTAAAAAAATGTCCTTCATTTGATTACACCACGTTTCGTAACATATTCTGCGCCCCTTTCATTTCATATACATATCAAAGCGTTTATAAAGAAGGAGGCAGTTTTGAACACAGCGCGACGTCATGTGGCTTAGAAGTGCATTTCACAAAAATAGCAATGTATTCAACGACCATTGAATTTTAATTCAGGTATACCAGTAAATTTTGTTATCTAAACATTTAGTCAATTTATTACATTACATTTATTCGCTGGCTTTTCTTGTTATTTTCAACCATGGATATAGCTATCTGAATTATGAAATAATTAAATAAATGCACAATTTTAACAAAACTGACCTGTTAAATTAAAATTTGTCTCCTAGGCGTTTGCAAATGTTTAATCGACAAATATTGGCATTTTGCCAGTCGCGTTTTGAAAAAAAGACTCCTAGAATACGAATACGTATAAAGAACTATGGAAAACAAGTTAAACGCTACGAGGCTTTTAACGACATAAAACGACTTCAAAACGCCAGATGTAATACCGATTTCGAAAAACGACTGCTGTCCTTTAATATGAACGCCAAAGGTGATTATGAAAATGATCATTACATTGATCTTAATAATATAGAAATAATGCTTATAAATACGATAAAGGAAATAACACAGGAACATTAAAATCTAAAAGAAACAGGTTTAAATAAAATTATTTCAACCATGCGAAAGCTATCCGCGCTTTTGGAGTTTTAATAAAGAATATCGGAAACTGATTAAATTTATAACTGAAAATATAAATAGAAATATAGAAAACCGAGTTGCGTTAGATCACAAGAAATGGAGGTAGATAATATTCCAGGAAGAGAACAAGTACACAAATTAAATAAACAGAACCCACAACTAGGAAGCCTTGGAACACATTCTGGCCAATATTACCATCAACAGAATGTGTCTGAGCAAAGGAATGTGCCATGTTGTAGTAACAATATTAGGAAAAATCTAAGAAAAATGCTTAGCCTTAATTGAATCCGGCTCATCACTGAGCATAATCGATGATAAAATAAATAATTTTGAAACAAATGAAATCAAAAAAATTTGTACGTATACTATATGGGAAAGATTTGTTTATATATAGCGCTGGTTTAAAATTTGTCTTTAATTAAATGTAACAGAACCTAATTTCCTTTACGTTATAATATATTACTTTTGTTCTTCGTCGTCGTAATCTGAGTGAAATAGTTCGAATGTCATTTGACAATTACTCATTACTCGTTAATTCACAGTATCACAGTTTGTAACTTTTTCGTAGTTACAGTCAATTCAATTGTATTCAATCAAACAATCAAAGTTATATATTTAAAAATATAAATGGTTGCACACTCTGAACAGACGCAATAACTTTTGAAGCAGGTACACTAGTTCCAGATGAGCTAATATACGATGAGCTAATATACCGTTTCGAAAATACCAACTCATTATAGGTACAGATCTATTAAATAAATTAAATACAATAATAGATTTAGAAGACGGAACAATGAGACTTAAAGGACAAATAATTAAATTCTTAAACCACCCATATCAAATTGACAAAGTATGTACGTTAGAAGTAAATGACAATACAAGATATTTAATCTTAGATCACCTGAATAGAGAAGAATTTCAAGCCGAAACAAAATTAATAAGTATTAATAAGAGGACAAGCTAACGAGAATTCTAGAGTACTATTAGAAGTAGAACATGAAATAAAAATAATTACTGAATAACAAATAAATGCCAAAATATACCGATACCGTCCAAAACACGACAAAGAGGTCTGAAACCAGACTTCGGAAATGGAAGAACAAGGGATTAAACAAATATTATTTCCAAATATTCCAGTCCACTTATAGTCATCCGAAAGAAAAGTGATAATTCGGGAACAAAAAAGGTATCGCATAGTTATTGACTCTCAGAAAGCTAACGAAATCACGATTGATGACAAAAACCCACTTCCTTCTATAGACTCTATGTTAGACAAGTTGGGTAGAGCTCAATGTTTCTTTACAATATATTTGGCGAAGCGGTATCAGCAAACTCTCATCAATGAAGAGGATGGAAAAAAACAGCGTTCGTAACACCTCATTGTCTTTATGCGTTTATTAGAAAGCCATTCGGTCTTAAGAATTCCCTAGCGACATTCCAAAGATTTTAAGGGACTACATAAATATAACATTTGTCGTGTAATAACACGATATACTGATATTCATTTAAACACTCCAAGAACACATTAAAGCAGTTTCAGAAATATGCAAAGAAATTAAAAATACAAGTCGACAAATGCAATTTCTTAAAATAGGAGACTGAATGCCTCTGACTTGCACGAACGAAATTTGTATTCAACAAAGAATAACTATTTTTTTTGGTTCGATTCAATGGAAGGAATCGAAATCTGATTTTCAGATGTGATTTCAGTACATGAAAATGAACTGGATTACAAAATTTAAGTGATTTTGAAGAAGGAAGAGTAAAGTAAAATGTAGCCCAGAAACTTGCTAAATGCCCGCGAAAGATCAAACAATACTTACAATACACGTTCGACACCAACATAATTTAAGGTGGGACAGTAGGTTTTTCGCACGAACCTTTACTTCGCCCACGGCAAGTTGATCCCAAAATTCCTGAAGTCGAATTTGAAAATTTATCATGGATAGCTATTGGCACATTCCACGCAAAATATATCCGTCAGTTGCATCAACCTGAAATATAAAGGTAAACAAAAGCAACACAAAGAATCACTTCAGAAAATTAAAACTTCAAATTCACTTATCTGATGATGTTGTTGCAAGCGGCAGGTAAAGCTAACGCAACTTCGGTGCTCCGCTTGGGGTATGTGCTTTTCGTCAAGTAGGCAGGCAGGCCCATGGAAACAGTACCGGTGTTACATTCTAGGCGGCATGGGCTTCAGTGACTTTCGACGTTTTTATATGCCACGGAACCGAACGAAAAAAACATGTTTCTTTGTTGAAAAATATACCTTTTTATGAACCGATTTCGATGAAAATTTTTTTTATTAATAAACTACACATTTCACGAGTAGAATACAATTAATTTTAGAACATTTGGACTCCAATCCAGAAATGTTGATACCGTTTCGTAGGCAATTTTGAATTCAGTCCATGAAAATAAACTGGATCTGGATTACAAAACATTAGTTATTTTGGAGGTGGTTAGTAAATTAAAATCTAGACAAACAATTAGAACTGTAATTAGAAACTAAAATATACCTAAAATTTTAATTTCTTAAACCACTGATTTGATTATTTATGTTTAAATCGACCTGCTGTCATTATTTTGTCAAGAAATGGCCAGCAGATGTAGCGCAATGCAGTTTAGTACCACTCGTTTGTTTATCAAAACAAACTAGTATCGAATAGTGTTTACAGATGAAATTTTTAAATTATACCTAGTGTAGAGTTAAAACACAGATGAGTAATTATTCATCTGTGGTTAAAAGCTAAGTTTCCAGAAAAACTATTTGGGACGGAAATTAATATGGGATATTTATAATTTACAACAGCAATGAAATAATTAAGAATTATATAATAGAAAAACATAAAAACCAAATTACAATAAAAAGTTCATTAAGAAGGAGAAGAAATGCTGAAAATTGATGACAAAGAAAGAGAAATGGTAATTCAATTAGTAATATTTGGGTGTAAAATATTTATAGTAAGTAGTTTTGGATTCGTTTTTTATATATACTAAATTGTATGGTTGTTTTATTACGTCTTTATTCAACATATAAAAATTTAATGTATCCACATATTCGGAACATTCATATAAGAGCGAGCTAGCGAAGAAATAAATTTAAATGCATTTTTAAACACAAAATGTAGACTTTATCATTCCATTTAAAAGATAATTACGTTATTAAATTTATTTCATGATGTTAATGATGATGATGATGATGATGATGATGATGATGATAATGATGATGATGATCATGATGATGATGATCATGATGATGATGATGAATAATAATGAATAATTTTATCGTGGTGAATAAATTTAATAACGTTATTTTCTTTGAATAGCAGTAAATAAAATACCAGTGAATTAATGGAATACTATGTTAAATTATTGAAATGGTCAGCTAACTGATCAAGAGTTGCTCACTAATTTCATTCATTGAGCATTTATTTATTTTACATACATTTTTAAGAATTTTACAGAATATTTCATTGATTAAATGCTCAAATATTTATCGCAACTTCAGTTTTAAAATTATTTAATTTTAACTATTTTACTCAAAATTTGATATATTAACCAACAAAATTATTTTATTATTACTGACAATTTGAAACTGCTAAATTAGTATAATTAGCGGCAAACAAAATATAATACTCCTTATTTTATTTTTAACTTGTGTAACTGCCAAAATGTTGTACGAAGCTGCTTAAAAATGTTTACCCAAAAAATATGTTTGTTACGTAGAACTCAAATAATTCATAATAATTGAAAACATTTACAGTAATTTTATTCTTTTGCAAATTCACCATAAATCGTCGCATATTATTACGATGTTATTAGACACAGCCCAGTTTGACTTTTAATATGTCTAAATGAGACCTTTTCCAAAATGGTTTCATTGACGCAGAACTGCTATTTTGTGTGTGAGCAGTCTCAATTTGATTTGACAAATAAGAAACATGGGCGAGAGAGCCAAAAATCCTCTCAATTACCTATCAGTATAATTATTTGCGGGCGCAATTTGCTTGTGTAATTTTGTTTGCTGCGGGTCGGTGCTGGTATACGTGTCGCCACCCTAAACGCGACGGTGCAAATATGACAGCCCTTTTGCCATTTTTATTTTTTTTCCATGATTTAATTACATATAGAAAGGAATGTCGGTATGAGTTTAAATATCGATAACAAGAAGGAATAAGGCAAAGAGTTCTGGGGGAACGTGTAAAGTAAAGTATGTCATATAAATAAACAGCTGTCTTTATAGTTATGAGATTATGGAGGAAAATAAAATATGTGGCATTAAAATTGCATTTAAGAGAAGTCCATAGCTACTTGTTTACTGAGATACATGGTCATATCTGCGTATATATACCGTAAATATATCGTACTGCATCATTAAATGAAACTTGTTTTACTGGATACAGAAGGAATTACTCTTTGAAGTCTGTAACTTAAAAAACTTTTTAAAAACCTTACTGCACTGTCACGCTGATAGGCCTGACGTCTGCAGCGGTATTAGGAGATGATATTTTAGCGACATGTATACCTCGAGCATTTTTGAACAATTTAGAAAATTTTGACTTAGTGGTAAAGTTTATGACTTCAATTTCAATTTCTCTATGTAACTATTTCAAAATAACTATTTCAAACTCCTATCGATTGAGGGGATTGGTTGCTGTTTGCAGCAAAATCAAAATTAATCTCATATTTGAGATTGTATGTATGAAATGTCATTTTTTATAGCAAGAAGTTGGGAACAGTTGATGAATTTCAGCAGATTACAACTCACAATTTGGGTGTGTAAAATAAACATGGTCAATATGCGGTGAATATGGATTGATAAAAACATACTTACCACACAACTAATAACGTAATAAAATATTATAATATTAAGAATAAAGCTGTGTTTGAACTAATTTATTCTAATTTTTAATGAAAAATAATCAAAATAATATTGATTAACGTGACGTGACGGTTGACAATAAATTTAAGTGTAACTATACTAGCAAGGATTTCGTAGATTATGGATGGCTATATTGAAGCAGTTAGGTAACTCTACACAATTGAACACTGGTTTAAAACGCTTTTTAATAAAACGTAATCCAAATTCTTACAAATATTATTTTTGGTACATCAAAACACTTTTTTAACAAAATTTGCAATTACTTCCTAGTAGTAGTAGTAGTAGTAGTAAATTGTTTTGTTTATTTTCATATAAAATAAAATTACAAAACATTATAACTTGACAAATAAAGTCGGCTGTTAAAAAAAGTGGCTAATTAATTCAATATATATGTAACATAATGTTTTTTTTTTTTTTTGTTTTTTTTTTTTTTTTTTTTGATAGTTTTTATTCTTTTCTTTTTTATTATTCAAGTACATATAATAATTTTTCAATTTAATAAAATAAAATTTAATTAAATAAATGTACATGCTTATTTATGATATGTACTCAAATACCATGCATTTTCGTGATGTACTCAACTACCAAGCATTTTCGATAAAAAAAATTCACCCCCAATATATTTATGCAGTGCATTCCAGCTACCTTTTTTTCTCGTTCTTCCGTCTATCGCTTTCTTTAAATTTTAAAATAACTTATATAAAAATTTCAAAACCGCCTTAGAAAAGAAACAGCTAAGAAAATTGATTGACTGAATTGAATTGAAGGACTACAAATACTTCTTTTTCACTTTTTTTTATCCATGCACGGAACCCGAATATGTACATATATTCATTAAACTTTCATATGTTGAATAAAAACAATTAAATAATATATAAGTATTAGTATAAGTATTTACTACAAATATTTTACACCCAAACATTACTAATTTAGTAATATTTATGCAATAATACAATAAAATATGCATTTTATCTCATTTTATTAACCAAAATGGAAAAGTACAACAACCCAAGAATGTTTATTTTAGGGCAGATAAAAAATAGAGAATCATTTCTTATAACCGCAAAAAATATTCCAACTAAATTGTAACAACTTTATTGGGTAACTAATTTTTTGTTTCTTTATAAACATTTATATTAAAATAAAATAAAAAGTTGAATCACATAAACTCAACACTTCGCAGAATTTCCCATTTGCCAACACATCCGCCGTGACCAGCTGTTTTGTTGTTGCGATTTGGATATATTGCAAAACTCCCCACAATTATTTTTGGCGGGTGATCAAGTAAATTAGACCTAACTTCATGTGTCTGGCTCACACGTATTCACAGATGGGAAAATTGAGAGAGGATTTTGCGGCCGTTATTAAATAACTTTTGCGGGTTGAAAGTGATGGGGGATTGCAGAGTTGACTATCTGGTTAGTTCCTCATCTGTGGTAAATAGTAAAGCCAAGTAGACTAGGGATGTATACGTTAGCAAAACGCGCTGCGTAGCTAGTTTTTATTTCAAGGTACAAAGGTACCACGTAAACAAAATTCCGGTAAGTCAAAAAAGGGACTTTTGTAATAAATTGTATATAACGTGCATATACATACAACGCCGCGGTATTTTTGATTTCGAGAAACATACATATTTGTAAAAATTTCGCTTCACCCTTCGTGTTTGTTTAGTTATTTTCTTTAATTTACTTTTTTGTAATTTCGCGCTTCAAATGTTTCAATTATGTTTGTTTATTTTAATTAAGTGTCGGGCCAATATCCTCTTTTTTGGAGTAAATGTGTTTTAAGATTCTTAAATGAATAAGTTTATAAATATTTCAATAAGGAAACTGCAAAAGTAATATGACCGTCCAATTTTAAAATAAGGGCAACCACCACCCCATTCAACTAAATGTCTGGAATGGGTTGACTTGGGTCAGAGAATAGGCAGTACAGATACTCTGTCTTTTTTTCGCTAATACGATACCCATTCCCTTCTAAAACATCTACCCAAACATCAAGTGCTCGTTGCAGGGAAGTCTGATCATAACTTATGATGGCTCCATCAATAAAGAATAAATGATGCACTTTAGGGTCCATCACTTTTCCTTCAAGCAGATAATCTAGGACCGTAATAAAGAGAAAAGGACTTAAGACAGTTCCCTGGTGAACACCGACTTCAATTGAGAATTCATCGGTGACTCCTGCGGGACATCTGACTTTTGTTTTCGCTCCCTCGTATATAATCCATGATCATCTGTACGTAGGTTGAAGGATCTCCTCGTTGTCTTAGCGCTACACATATCAGATCTCTTGGTTGTCTATCGAATGCTTTTTCAAAATCAACCAGAATCATATGCAGATCCTTTAAGGAATCACGATTCTTTTCCATTATGATCCTTATACTTTGGATTGCATCTGTGGTTGATTTACCCGCGACAAACCCGCACTGGTCGTCAGACAACCGTATTATTTGTCTTAGGCGGCCATCTAATACCCGCTCAACAATCTTCATGGTGTGTGACATCAACTTAATTGAAAGGTAATTATCACAGTTTCGCGTATCTCCCTTTCCTTTGTGCAAAGGAAGAAGATAAATTTCCCTCCACTGATTGGGCATTCTTTTTCTTCTTCTTAATGAACTTTTTATTGCAATTTAGTTTTTAATTTTATCTATTATATAATTCTTAATTGCTGTTGTAAATTATTAATTTCCCATATTAATTTCCGACCAGAAAAGTTTTTCCGGAAAACCCAGTTTTGTAATTCAGTAGTTCAGTACCGAATTACCTCCCGACGGGTGCACGCGCATTTCTGTTCGATTTTTTTTGACATTCTTCAGCGGCCAGTGTGAAAGAAAAAACAAAACAATGATAGACGAAAGAAAAAGTACCCTATCCATATCCCTATATGCCTCAAAGAAAAAAACATTAAGAAGATAAGGGATAGCATTTTACTTTACTCTATTAAATTTACAAACAAAAATGTTATTGAAAAAACGCCTCCAAAAAGTGGGCGTGGCCAAAAACTTTGCATGGACGATATATTGGAAAAAATATTGGGTAAATACCTTGTTAAACATTTTTTTTCGCTTTCTATTAACATTTTCAAAGAAAACATAACTTTAGTGAAAAAGGCCCACAAAAAGTAGGTGTAGCAAAAAACTTTATATGAGAAACTTATAAAGGGGGGCAGTACCTACATATCTTCTGAAGATCATAACGCTCTATCTCTCTAAGTTTAACTTTAAAACGTTTTTTCTAAATTGTGGGCGTGGCAGTGGGCGTATTAAAATTTTTTTTACACTTAACCATTTCGGAACCCGGGTCCAAATTTCACCTTCCTAACTTAATTTTAAAGGCCTAAAAATTGCGTACGGATGGGCATTGCTATATAGGATTTGGTCCTGATCATAAATATATATACTTTTATGGGTCTAAGACGAATATTAAGGGGTGTTACAAACTATGTGTCAAAATTAATATACCCTTAGGATAGGGTATAAAAATAAAATAAAAACATAAGGAAAGGCAGTACGATACCCTATCCATAGCCTCATATGCCCCAAAGAAAAAAGCATTAAGAAGGTGATTAATATTATTTTATTTCATTCTATGAAATTTATAAAAAAAAATATTTTTTGAAAAAACGCCCCCAAAAAGTGGGCGTGGCCATAAACTTTGTGTGGCCGATATATTGGAAAAATATCTTGTTAAACATTTTTTTTCAGTTTCTATGAAAATGTTCGCTGAAAACAGCATTTTAGTGAAAAAATCCCACAAAAAATGGGCGTGGCAAAAAAATTTACATGACAGACTTATAAATTAGGGTAGTGCCTACATATCTTGTGAAGGTTCTAACACTCTATCTCTCTTAACTTTAGCCTTAAAAGGTTTTTTTCTAAATTGTGGGCGTGGCAGTGAGCGGGTGTAAAAACTTTTAACACTTTACCATTTCGGGACCCTAGGGAGTATATGCTCCAAATTTCAGCCTCCTAGGCATAACTTAAAGGCCTTCAAAGTTGATACGGACGGACGGACGGACGGACATTGCTAAATAGTCTTTGGATTTGGTCCTGACCACAAACATATATACTTTTATGGGTCTACGGCGAATATTAAGGGGTGTTACAAACTATGTGTCAAAATTAATATACCCTTAGGATAGGGTTAAAAACAAAGTGCATTGTGTTAGGGCAATCCCTCTCGCCCCACTCCCATTTGTTTGCTGCTGCCTTGCTTGGCTATAGCAAGTGTCTTATGTTTATGCTTGCACTTGCTATGGTCATAATACCTGCAGTGATTTGTTTTTGGAAAGCTGACGTCAGGATCCGTGTACGGTCTAGCTTAGTCAGCGTCGGAGTTGAGTTGTTTGTGTTTGTTTTTTGTTATGTGTAGGATTTTTAGAGTGGACGTGGGCAATATTCGTGGGTTGATATCTAAATTTTCTTACTGTACGCCCATGTGATTCACAATAAAAAAACTGTTTTGGCACTAAATGTAGCACAGGTCAGCATTGATTCCGATTTAACGGAGTTTAGTCTGCCTGGATATAACTTTCTTTTCCCTCTAGGTTCGTCAGACCATTGTATCATATCAGGGAATTTCTCGTACTCCAACCACACAGTTAAAGAAAAGCTCCTACAAGAACTGTATGGCAATACGACAAAGCCAATTGGGAAGCATTAAACGGTTTCCTTAGGGGCGCTTGATATTTCAAAGGCATTTGACAGAGTTTGGCATCAGGCTCTTTTGCCGAAAATGCGTGCATTTAGAATCGATGATACCTTTCTTCAATGGATAAGAAATTCCTTTCGGACCGTTCAATTCAAGTCGTTTTAGACTATTTCAAGTCTGCAACTCACCAAATAAATGCTGGTGTCCCCCAAGGCTCCGTTCTGTCTCCGACTCTCTTTCTCATTTTTATCAATGAACTGTCTGTTTCTTCTAATCCAATCCATTCCTTCGCTGATGACAGTACCCTTAGCTTCACATATACGTTTTATAATTCACGTCCCTCATCTTCGGGCATGGAGCTAGAACGGCAACGTATTTTAAGGTCATTAAATTCTGACCTTGACAACATTCTTAAGCGATGTAAGCCTCATGTAGCCCAGTAGAATTTAATGGTTCCAAAACACAATGCTGTCTTCTGTCATTAAAGCGAAACCCAAATACTCTGCCATTATCCATGAATGGCACTTGCATCGCCGAAACCGAAAGACTTTTCATCCTCGGTATGTGCGGTAACGACAACCTTCGTTGGAATGACCACATACTCGATGTCGCAAAGAACGGTGCGAAATGTCTAGGCTTCCTTAAGCGATACAACAAATTGTTCACCCCTTCTGATCTGGTTAGAATCTACAAGGCGTTTATTCGCCCTAAACTTGAGTACAACGCTCATATCTGGTCTGGTGCACCAATAACATATTTGGAGCTTCTTGACAGGATTCAAAAACGTGCGGTAAAACTTATTGGCGATCGTGACATCGCGAAATCACTTGTTATAGCAATCATTGAAAAATATTTGTCAGTGAAAGGCCACTGGTATAGGTTTTAAGATTAGAGTTGATCATTGAAAGCAAAACTGACAGCTGAGAATCGAACACATCAGTCGATTGTGGTTCAATGATAGCTATAACTGGCCCCTAGATTTTAATAAACTGCCCCACCTCCTAAATAACTTATATTTGGTAATTCTGTTGATTTTCATGCACGGAATTCACAATTGGCTATTAAATGGTACCAACATTTCTGGACTGGGAGTCAAAATGTTATAAAAACATAAGGAAAGGCTACAGACCGCTTGGGGCGAACAGTACGATACCCTATCCATATCCCTATATGCCCCAAAGAAAAACGCATTAAGAAGGTGATGGATAGCATTTTATTTCATTGTATAAAATTTACAAAAAAAAAATATTTTTTGAAAAATCGCCCCCAAAAAGTGGACATGGCCAACAACTTGGTATAGGCGATATATTGGAAAAAATATTGGTTAAATATCTAGTTAAAATTTTTTTTCGCTTTCTATGAAAATTTTCGAAGAAAACAGCATTTTAGTGAAAAACGCCCACAAAAAGTAGGCGTGGCAAAAAACTTCATATGACAAACTTGTAAAGGTGGGCAGTACCTACATATCTTGTAAGGATTACAATACTCTATCTCTCTATCTTTAGCTTTAAAACTGATTTTTCTAAATTGTGGGCGTGGCAGTGGGCGTATCAAAAAAAATTTTACACTCTACCATTTCGGGACCATAGGGAGTATATGCTACAAATTTCAGCTTTCTAGCTTTAATTTAAAGGCCTATAAATTGGTGACGGACGGACGGACGGACATTGCTAAATAGTCTTAGGTTTTGGTCATGGTCATAAATATATATACTTTTGTGGGGCTATGACGAATATGAAGGGGTGTTACAAACTATGAGTCAAAATTAATATACCTTTAGGATAGGGTATAAAAAAACTCAATATAAAAGCAGAAGGTGTTGTGGACGTAATGGATCTTCATTCACAAACGTGTTACGGACCTACTAAATAGCCGGGCAACAAAATCAGATAAGTGAGTTTGAAGTGATTCCTTGTGTTGGTTTTGTTTACCTTTATATTTCAGGTTGATGCTACTGACGGGTATCTTTTGCGTGGAATGTGCTAATAGCTATCCAGTATAAATTTCCAAGTTCGTAAATGCAGTTTCCTACAATAGGACGAATGCGGGACCTCAGGAATTTTGGGATCAACTTCGAGTTTTTGCCGTGTGCGAAGTTACTTGTGGAAAGTTCGTGCGAAATACATCCTGTCCCACCTTAAAGTATGTTGGTCTCGAATGTGTATTTTAAGTATTCTTTGATCTTTCTCGGGCCTTTAGTAAGTTTCTGGGCTAGATTTAACTTTACTGCCCCACCTTCCAATTTACTCATATTTGTAATCCACTTAATTTTCCTGCACTGAATTCAAATCTGAAAATCAGATTTTGGTTCCTTCCAGTAAACCGAATCAAAAAAATTAGTTATTCTTTGTTGAATACACATTCCACATACCACGAGTAAAATAAAATTTAATTTGGAACATTTCGACACTCCTTTTCAGAAATTTTGGTACCATTTTATAGGCTATTTTCGAACCTTTGCGTGCATGAAAATCAACTGGATTACAAAATTTGAGTAAAGTAAAATTTTACCTCTTTAACATTTGTCCAATAATTCTTAGTTCACAATTATTAAAATGAATTAATATGTAATTTTGTTGGTTCTATGTCATGTGCATTTTTTACAATAACTATTTCATCGTCAAGTGTTAGGATTTCGGTACTGTTATTTGTTAAAGTTTAACTTTTTTTTGTATGTACAATGATTACCTAAATCAAATTAGATCATTTAGATGTTTGAATTTATAAATTAGTTGCATTATTATATTTAAATAAAATTTCGTTAGGATAATCAATACATTTATTTATTAATCTTTTGAACGAAAACTGCTGAGATTTTGCTGTAGACAGTTCAAATGCGGACAAAAAATGGTTTTCGAACAAAGTTATATATGAATCAATAAAAGTAACGCCTTTAATGATATATCAAATTGAATTGCTTTTAACCCTCTACTGCATGAATTATGAATTTAATTTGAAAATGAATTATGAATTTTTACACCATTTTTGAAGCATATTCGTGAAACATAATTTCTAAAACATAGGCCGGCTTTCAAATAAAACTACTACTATGCATCTAATTCAACACAAAACCGTTGGTTCTTAACACTGTTTGTTTCTTGCGTAAATTTAATCAAAAATTACAAGAAATATACGATCTTGTATGCGGTAAAGGGCTAAAAAAATTGGAAAAAATAAGCCCACTTGTTAGATCTTTAATTGATTTTAATATTGGCCAGAGTTTAAATGACGATTATTATATATCTCCATTAATTTGCTTAATGTACATTATATGTCTCTGTTAAGACCTGATGCAAGTAGGACACATTCTCTTCCATTTTACGAAAAAAAATCTTCACTTAACTTTGGGGGATGATATCGATTTGAAAAGAAAAACCTAAAACAAAGTGTAGAAAACTTTGCTTAATATGAGTAAGATTTTAAACTTTCTTTTTTATGAATTTATATGATTAATGCTCTTTAAGTAGTACGTAGTTTTATTCATACTTTTTAATTTTATATCTTTTTAGATAGGTAAGCCTGGGCGGTATGGATTGGAAATGTATTGGTTTAATAGCTATATTGATTGATGACACTGTAGATTGATTTGCTGAGCTTTGTTGTTTATTGTGTTGTTGAGCTGCTTGATGTAAAGGTGATGTTGCATTCAGAGTTGTAAAATTTTGCAATTATTTGAGAACTGCATTCAATTGAATAAAAAGATTAAATTTTTAAGTCTTTAGAATCCCTAAAATACTTTGACTTCAATATTGAATTCACAGTTCACTTTTGTGAGATAATCCTGTAAAGCAGTCAAATGACTTGAAGTTAATAGAATGCAATACTTTGTGATTCCTTGCATTCCTTGAGTGCTTCTTGAAATCTTTTAAATTCGTTAAGCCTTTTGAATACATTTGTTTTATTGGAATCTTCAATGAAGTCTTTTGGTTGCTGAAATGATTCAGCATTTTAATTGTGACATAATTAGGACGTTTTTACAGTATGACTTTATTGAAATAATCTGAGAATTGCTGTTTTTAAGGATATTACATGGAAATCCCTAACGGAGCTCAAAAACTGAAAAAAAAACATAGATTATCACTTTAAGGATTTTTTATCCGGAAGAAAGAGGACTTTTTTCGAAAATGTCCTTAAAATCATGCGACAACTTGCTAGGCCTTGGAACATTGGAAAATTTTCTTGAATCCTCAAAAAAGGACATATGTCGTAAAAGTCCGAAAATTTAAAAAAAAACAAGTAAGCGAGCATACACGCTTTTCATTATATTTTGCCCGGAGGTTTTTGTAACATGAAAAAACCCACAGAAAAAAAGTTTCTGCAAAATCCCTAAAAACGTTTAAGTGTTTTGCATTTCAACTAAAGCTTCCTTATAATAAACTTGTGAAACCCTTTCAATTGATACTCATATCATGGGGGCCTTGATACACGACACTATTATTTATGTATACATATATCTAAAAACTTAGCGGTCAGTATTCAATGCATTTTATATTTAATTGTCGTACTTAATAATTTTTAAATACCAAGTACATTTTACTTAAGTTTTTAAGTACAAGTACATGGTGTACTCACAAGTACTGTACAAATGAATTGCCATATTTGACAAGGGATCATTATTGAACTCCAGCGACTGGTTTCGTCTTTCTTTTGAACGCTTAAATGACTTCGAGCGCTCAGAAAAGGAGAAAACAAAGACGTGGGTTAAGGAAGACATGAAGCGAGCAATCACTGCAGTTAATGAAATAAAGTGCGCGACTTCTTTATTACATGAGATACCTTTTTGAATCGCCTGAATAAGAATGGAAAAATTTGAGCACGTAACAAATTTATTTATTTAATTTTTTGGTTTTAAAAAATACTATTTTCTCTGAAACAGCTATAACAATTTAAATGTAATTTTGCTATTGGACAACTTAACACAATTTTCCAAAATACAAAAATTTATCAAACGAATTTAATTTAAATTTAGGAAAATCATTATATAAAAAAAATTGTTTCAAAAATTTAAGTACGCAGATATGTTTACCTTCACAGTATTTTTCGGAATTCCCGTCAATAGTTTTTATGATATTTACTGTTTTATAAATTACCGCTATTCGAAAAAAACACTGAGTATGCAGTATCTCTTCCCCCAGTTCAAGTATTCAAAGTAAAAAAAAACATTAGGAAAGACTACATTCCGCTTGGGGCGAACAGTACGATACCCTATCCATATCCCTATATGCCTCAAGGAAAAAAGCATTAAGAAGGTGATGGATATCATTTCATTCTATGAAATTAATAAAAAAAAAATTTTTTTTTTGAAAAAACGCCCCCAAAAAGTAGGCGTGGCCATAATTTTGTATGAGCGATATATTGAAAAAAATATTTTCTAAATGTCTTGTTAAACTTTTTTTTCAGTTTCTTTGAAAATTTTTGCTGATAACAGCATTTTAGTGAAAAAAGCCCACAAAAAGTAGGCGTGGCAAAAAATCTTATATGACAGACTTATAAAGGAGGGCAGTGGCTACATATCTTGTAAAGGTTCCAATACTCTATCTCTATAACTTTAGCCCTAAAATGGTTTTTTCCAAATTGTGGGCGGATTTAAAAAATGTTAACACTTTACCATTTCGCGACCCTAAGGAGCATATGCTCTAAATTTCAGCTTCCTAGCATAAATTTAAAGGCCTCAAAAGTTGATACGGACGGACGGACATTGCTAAATAGTCTTAGGATTTGGTCCTGATCATAAATATATATACTTTTATGGGTCTACGACGAATATTAAGGGGTGTTACAAACTATGTGTCAAAATGAATATACCCTTAGGATAGGGTATAAAGAGACCTAAATCCTTGGAACCATTTTTGAGAAACTTAACAAAAATCGTTGGACAGGCTCCGTTATTTAAAACGATGAACCAAAACAGAAGAAAAAGCCGTGAGATGACTTTTTTATGGGAACTTTGAAGCAAATCTATCGAACCGACAGGCAGACAGACAGAAAGACAGACCGACGAACCGGAGTTGGCGCACTCACTTTTTTTGACTTCTCTATAGTCGTAATATCATTTTATATGTTATTAAAGTTATTTCTTATTTAAGAAAATAAGGAAGATTTTACTTATTAATCAAAGTGTTTTTCCTTTCTTTAACCATAATTTTACGGTTAAATAATAAATAATATATCTACTTTTGTCAATATTATATATTTTTATCCATTTTCTTTAGATCGGTAATTTCTTTATTTTCCGCTTATATTTTAAAATCATAATGTGTAATTTTTTTTAGTCATTCTTTATACCCTATCCTAAGGGTATATTAATTTTGACACATAGTTTGTAACACCCCTTAATATTCGTCGTAGACCCATAAAAGTATATATATTTATGATCAGGACCAAATCCTAAGACTATTTAGCAATGTCCGTCCGTCCGTCCGTCCGTCCGTCCGTCCGTATCAACTTTTGAGGCCTTTAAAGTTATGCTAGGAAGCTGAAATTTGGAGCATATACTCCCTAGGGTCCCGAAATGGTAAGTGTTAAAAGTTGTTAAATCCGCCCACTGCCACGCCCACAATTTAGAAAAAACCGTTTTAAGGCTTAAGTTAGAGAGATAAAGTTTTAAAACCTTCACAAGATATGTAGGTACTGCCTACCGTTATAAATTTGTCATATAAAGTTTTTTGCCACGCCTACTTTTTGTGGGCGTTTTTTACTAAAATGCTTTTTTCTTTGAAAATTTTCATAGAAATCGAAAAAAAATGTTTAACAATATATTTTGCCAATATTTTTTCCAATATATCGCCCATACAAAGTTTTTTTCCACGCCCACTTTTTGGGGGCGTTTTTTCAAAAAAATATTTTTTTTTCTATAAATTTTATAGAATGAAATAAAATGCTATCTATCATCTTCCTTATGAATTTTTTCTTTGGGGTACATAGGGATAAGGATAGGGTATCATACTGTTCGCACCAAGCGGACTGTAGCCTTTCCTTATGTTTTTATATCTTTTCTGTAGGATTCACATAATTCATTAATGGTTAATAGTAATATAAAAAAGTGTTTTCTTCTTATTTCTTTACATTGTGTATTTTCAGACTGCATCTTTTCTTATTTCCAATAATCAATTTTTGTTTCTTTTCAGCCTTATAATATACTAATAATTTAAAAATAAAATAGTATTCCATATCAAAAACAAATTTATATCTATATAATCTGCTATCGTGTTAATGATATTCACAATTGCCATTTTCATTGTGAAATTTGCAATCTTCAAATTAACAACCGCCTTCATCACATGACAACCACGATTTTTAATATGAAAATTTAAATATTCAAGTTCACCTACAAAGAAATTTGATGAACAGAATTTCTTCATATCGATAACTGCTGTTGTTGGCTCCACAATAACAACTTTTTTTCAATATGACGAACTTTGTTGTCAATATGACGTACCTCTTCGGTTCAGTGTACTTGACAGGATTCAACTACGTGCAGTAAACTTTATTGGTGATCAAGACATCGCAAAATCACTTGACTTGACAGTGCCGATCTGCCACCAGACGCTGGCACACACTTTTTAAAATCGCTCCGCGGTCAGTTTGCACACACAAAAAAAAAACAACAAACAAGCGTGCAAAAGCATAAAAACAAACAACATAAAACGCTAATCGCGCGCGCGCTGTGCAAAAACAAAAACAGTGCAGTCTACAGTGCAGTGAAAATAAAAAAGTGTATTGTGTTTGGGCACTCCATCTGGTCCCACTCCCTATCGTTTGCTGCTGCTTTGCTTGGCTATAGCAAGTGCCGTATGTTTTTGCGTGCACTTGCTATGGCTGGGTAGAGTATCATTTGGCGAATAGCGGGTCGCGTTGTGTAGATTTTGCTGGCAGCCCAAAGCAATTCATTGTATGGGCATAACACCTGCAGTGATTTGTTTTGGTAAGCTGACGTCAGGATCTACACGGTACGGCCTAGCTTAGTCTGCGTCGGAGTTGAGTTTTTTGTGTTTGTTTTTTTGTTATGCGTGGGAATTTTAGAGTGGACGTGAGAATTTTATTCGTGGGTTGAGATCCAATTTTTTTTCATTGTACGCCCATGTGATTTACAATAAACCATCTGTTTTGGCACTAAGTGAAACAGAGGTCAGCATTGACTCCGATTTAACGGAGTTTAGTCTGCCTGGATATAACGTGGTGTCATTATTCTTTTCCCATCGTGGTATCGCCGTTTATATACGTAGTGATGTAGCCCACCAACTTCTACCTCAATATGGCCAATGTTCCAATCCGGAATTTAACTATATTTGGTTAAATTCCATGTCCGTAGGCAATTAATCCACTACTGTTTTATTTACAGAAGCCCTAACCAAGACAGGCATTCAACTTATAATGAGTTTGATGCACTGTCTGATTCCATAACCAGAATTGTTACCCTTTATCTTCATACTGAAATCGTCATTGCGGGCGATTTTAATATACACAATTCAAGTTGGCTTCGACATTCTCGACAGACAACACCCGAACGAAGGTATGTTGAGATATTTGCTGAGGTTATAATAGTTTAACCCAGATTGTAAATGAGCCGACACGGATACCGGACATTAGCGGTCAAAACGCCAACACTCTGGACTTGTTTCTTACCTCTCACCCTGATAAATACATTTTAAATGTATTATCGCCTCTAGGTTCGTCAGACCATTGTATCATATCGGCGAATTTCTCGTACTCCAGCCACACAGTTAAAGAACAAGCTCCTAAAAGAACCGTATGGCAATACGAGAAAGCCAATAGGGAAGCTTTAAATGGTTTCTTTAGGAGTTTTAACTGGTCGTTGTGCTTCCTCAACAACGACGTGGATGCCGCTGCCGATATGATTACAAATTTAATTCACCTGGGTATGAAACGCCTTATCCCTAACAGGATAAAGTGTATCAGACCTAAGGAAAACGCGTGGTGTGACTTGAGCTATAAAGAAGTTATCAGGGCTAAAGAGGCAAACGCCAACACTCTGGACTTGTTTCTTACCTCTCACCCTGATAAATACATTTTAAATGTATTATCGCCTTTAGGTTCGTCAGACCATTGTATCATATCGGCGAATTTCTCGTACTCCAGCCACACAGTTAAAGAACAAGCTCCTAAAAGAACCGTATGGCAATACGAGAAAGCCAATAGGGAAGCTTTAAATGGTTTCTTTAGGAGTTTTAACTGGTCGTTGTGCTTCCTCAACAACGACGTGGATGCCGCTGCCGATATGATTAAAAATTTAATTCACCTGGGTATGAAACGCCTTATCCCTAACAGGATAAAGTGTATCAGACCTAAGGAAAACGCGTGGTGTGACTTGAGCTATAAAGAAGTTATCAGGGCTAAAGAGGCAACTTTTCGGTCATTTAAGGCCAACCCAACTGAGGAAAACCGAAAAAAGTTCAAACGAGCCAGAAATGACTACAATGCCCATATTAATCGTGTCAAATTCTCCTACGACCAAAAGTTGAGGCAAAAAATTCTACAAAGTCCCTCCGATAGTAAAAACTTTTGGTCGTTTGTTAAGAATATTAAAAATTCGGCCTCGTCATCTATCCCGACACTCATTTACAATGGCACTCCAGCTGTCAGCTCTTCGGATAAAGCCAATCTGCTCGCTGCTCATTTTGCAGCTAGCTCAACGCTCCCAGATTGTGCTTTATCTCCCCCAGTACTCGAGCGCATAGAACACTCCATGGGACAAATCCACTTTCGCACCCGTACTGTGGCAAGAGTACTTCAAGATCTCAACATTCACAAATCCGCTGGCCCAGATGGTATTTCCCATATAGTTCTGAAGAGGTGTTCTTCCACGCTGGCAAAACCACTGCGTAAGCTTTTCTATCTGTCCTATTCTTCAGGGCTCTTTCCGAGAAAATGGAAAACAGCATTTGTCCAGCCCGTCCCAAAAAAAGGCGAATCTTCTCTCCCTCCTCTTACCGACCAATTGCACTTACGTCCCTTCTTTCCAAGGTCATGGAAACGCTGATAAATCGTCAGCTTATGAAATATCTCGAATCCCGAAAACTTCTTAATGACCGGCAGTTCGCAGCAACAGATCCACTGGTGATTTGATGACATATCTAACCGAAAAGTGGAACAAATCTATTCACCGTGGTGGTGAAAGTAATGTCGTTGCGCTTGATATTTCAAAGGCATTTGACAGAGTTTGGCATCAGGCTCTTTTGCCGAAAATGCGTGCATTTAGAATCGATGATACCTTTCTTCAATGGATAAGAAATTCCTTTCGA
Organism: Ferdinandea cuprea; assembly: GCA_963576555.1. Taxonomy (NCBI): domain Eukaryota; kingdom Metazoa; phylum Arthropoda; class Insecta; order Diptera; family Syrphidae; genus Ferdinandea; species Ferdinandea cuprea. The sequence continues at coordinate 18,678,016 of OY754962.1, read as the reverse complement.
ACCGTTCAATTCAAGTCGTTTTGAACGGTTTCAAGTCTGCAACTCACCAAATAAATGCTGGTGTCCCTCAAGGCTCTGTTTTGTCTCCGACTCTCTTTCTCATTTTTATCAATGACCTCCTGTCTGTCACTTCTAATCCAATCCATTCCTTTGCTGATGACAGTACTCTCAGCTTTACATATTCGTTTCCTTGGCAACGCCCCTCATCTTCGGGCGTTGAACTGGAACGGCAACGTATGTTAAGCTCATTGAATTCCGATCTTGACAGCATTCTTAAATGGGGTAAAACCAACAGAGTGGAATTGATTGCTTCCAAAACGCTGTCTGCTGTCGTTGAAGCGAACCCCTAATTCTCTGCCATTATCCATGAATGGCACTTGCATGGCTGAAACCGAAAGACTTTCCATTCTCGGTATGTGTGTTAATGACAACCTTCGTTGGAATGACCACATACTTGATGTCGCCAAGAACGCTGCGAAATGTCTAGGCTTCCTAAAGCGATGCAAGAAATATTTCACCCCTTCTGATCTGGCTAGAATCTACAAGGCGTTTATTCGCCCAAAACTTGAGTACAACGCTCATATCTGGTCTGGTGCACCAATAACATATTTGGAGCTACTTGACAGGATTCAAAAACGTGCGGTAAAACTTATTGGCGATCGAGACATCGCGAAATCAATTGACTCTCTTAGTCATCGTCGTAATGTCTCCTGCCTGTCATTGTTTTATCGGTATTTCCACCACAAGTGCTCAAATGAAATAGCCAGTTGCATTCCACCCCTACAGCAATTCAACCGCAATACTCGCCTTGCGAGGAATGCACATCAGTTTACCCTTAAGCCTGTTTTCGGACGTACTGTAAAATATAAAGATTCCTTTCTCAACCGTACAATACGAATGTGGAATGCTCTACCACGCTCTGTTTTTCCTTTGCATTATAATTTACAAACATTTAAAACCAACGTGCATCGGTTTCTCGCTTTCTCTAATCCTTTATTTTTCTAATGCCCGCACTGTGTCACTTCATTATAAAGGTATCCAAAGTCCCTTTAGTGCGCGTACATTATAAAAAAAAAAAAAAAAAAAAACTTTCTTGGTCACCGTCGCTTCTGCTAGGGGTAGGCACCTTGTCGTGCGTGCCTTTCTAAAGGCGCCTGGTGCGCATCGCAATGACTCAACGGGATATGCTGTCGGCGAACTAGTCGTCAGAAGGGCCGCCCATTGCGGACAGGCTGTTCAGGAGCGATCAACTAAGAACTACCCAACCCCCCCCCCCCCCCCCAAAAAAAAAAGCATGAACGGACAAAAAACAAAACCGATAACTACTCCAGGTGGAACGCAAGATTGTGCAAATCCACTCGCGATAGCGGCAGGGTCGCGGAGTCTGGAGGACCCAACTTTCATTGAGGACCACACTGATAGTCATTATCATTATTAAATCGGCAGGATGCAAGCGACTCACCGGAAGTTAATACTGCGACGGAGAGTTCGTGGCCGGACATGACTGTGCTGGGGGAGGTACTCTACCCACAGGTCGGTAACAGTTCCACCATTGACTACGAGATGGAGGACAGACTTCTGGGGGAAACTCTCGTCCCCCGTAAAAAAGATAGAGGTATAAGAACCTCTGAGCAGAAGAGGAAGGAGGGCTACAAATACTCTCAGAAGTACCTGAGGAAGAAGAAGGACTGCGACATGGCTTAGCTCTCTGATAGAGATAGAGCGTTGGTGAGGAAGCACAGCAAGCTATTCAAACAGTACGAGAATCGTCTTGGCAAAAAGACACATCTCGTGAATACGACTGGCGAGGATTCGGACTCGCGAGCAATTCCACCTACGGTCGGATGAGTCCAAGGACCCGAAGACCACTGGAAGGGAAACAGCTAAGCCAGCTCCCAAAAGAACTCGCAAGGCGACCGAGGTAACAGGGACAACGAAAAACCCCGTCCCATCGACCTCAAAAGCAGCTTTCCCTGCTCCCTCACCACCACGAAAGCCGGGAACCATTCGGAAGGAAGTCAATGCCAAGCAATCCTACAAACGTTGGGAAATGTCTAATGACTTGAAGGTCGCTGGAAAGGAAACAGCTAAGCAGGCCCCCAAAAGAATACGCTCAGCCGACGAGATAACAGGGAACTCGGCAAAGAAAGCAAAGATTATGAGCAGTGAAGACCGCAACCTAGCCATTATCGACCGTAGCAACCCTGACGGGAAACTTGCGGCAGATAAATGGCTTAAAGTAGAGGCAAAAATCCTTGAAGCCATGATATCAGAGGGAGAGACTGCTGATATTAACAACGACTGCAACTTCGATGGAGCAGGCTGGCGGAAGGGAATTAAGGTCGTCGTATGCGGCAACAAGGAGTCACTAGACTTTGTAACTCGCTGCATTCAAGGCCTAGGAGAACTGTGGCCTGGTGCTAAACTAGATGCTATAGCTGCCTCAGCCCTACCCCTACGATACACCCCCTCCGGTACCGCAGAAACAATCCATACTCAAACTGGTCAGTATAAGGAACAAGGAGCTGAAGGTAGGCGAATGGCAGCTAGCAAGCTCCAAGCCATGAGAGACGGATGGCGGCAGAGACCTACACATCCCGGTGGATCCAACATCCGCCAACTACCTGACAACAGCAGCAGGGGTCATCAAATTTGGGTTGGGGAATATCAGATTCTCCTTCCCTAGCTCCGATGGCCAGCGCCGGAAAGATAAAGGTGGTGCAGATGAACATGCACCCCTACCAAGCTGCCACCGACGACCTGCTGCTTTTCATGGCCGAGGAGAGTGTTGAGTGAAGTCCAGAACCGTGGCTACATAAAGCCAAAATCCTCGGACTGAGGTCAACGAATTACACACTCCTACACTCTAACTGTGAAGGTAAACTTTGAAGTTGCATTTTGATAAGGATATCAATTAACTTTATTTTCTCTTATCGCTTCACCAACAGTGATCTGATAGTGGCGATATGCGACCGCAAGAAAGAGCCCCCACTCATTCTTACATCCGCTTATCTGCCCCACGAAGAAGAAGACCCCTCATCACCACTACTAAGGGACCTGGTACAGCATGCCAGCACAACCAGAGCCAACTTAATAGTAGGTATGGACGCAAATACTCACCACACACAATGCGGCAGCAACGACATTAACAAAAGAGGTGAGTCTATACTTGATTTTATATTACTCTCCAACCTACATAATTGTAACAGGGGTAGTCACCCTACTTTCCATTACAAAATTAGGGAAGAGGTAATTGATCACACTCTAGCACTCCCAATAGATAGATTCAGGGTCAATGACTGGATGGTATCTCCGAAACGCTCTTTCCTTGATCACTTCAGGAGAACATTCACAATTGACTTTGTTCTACCCAATGAACATCCCTTTAGGAATCCTGTCAACACTGACTGAAGTAAATTTTCTGAGTTAGTCGAACGTCGACTTCCACCTAACCCCAGTGGTACATTGTCGAATGCGGCTCTCGTTGACGAAACAGTCAATCTTCTCACAAAGACCCTTACTGACTCCTTTAAAAAATCCTGCCCTATTAGTCGTCCTCCCAAAAGAACACACGCGGCTTGGTGATGTTTGAATTTATAAATTAGTTGCATTATTATATTTAAATAAAATTTCGTTAGGATAATCAATACATTTATTTATTAATCTTTTGAACGGAAACTGCTGAGATTTTGCTGTAGACATTTCAAATGCGGACAAAAAATGGTTTTCGAACAAAGTTATATATGAATCAATAAAAGTAACGCCTTTAATGATATATCAAATTGAATTGCTTTTAACCCTCTACTGCATGAATTATGAATTTAATTTGAAAATGAATTATGAATTTTTACACCATTTTTGAAGCATATTCGTGAAACATAATTTCTAAAACATAGGCCGGCTTTCAAATAAAACTACTACTATGCATCTAATTCAACACAAAACCGTTGGTTCTTAACACTGTTTGTTTCTTGCGTAAATTTAATCAAAAATTACAAGAAATATACGATCTTGTATGCGGTAAAGGGCTAAAAAAATTGGAAAAAATAAGCCCACTTGTTAGATCTTTAATTGATTTTAATATTGGCCAGAGTTTAAATGACGATTATTATATATCTCCATTAATTTGCTTAATGTACATTATATGTCTCTGTGAAGACTTGATGCAAGGAGGAGACATTCTCTTCCATTTTACGAAAAAAAATCTTTCTTTGGATGTGATTTATTTTTATTTTTTATGAATTTATATGATTAATGCTCTTTAAGTAGTACGTAGTTTTATTCATACTTTTTAATTTTATATCTTTTTAGATAGGTAAGCCTGGGCGGTATGGATTGGAAATGTATTGGTTTAATAGCTATATTGATTGATGACACTGTAGATTGATTTGCTGAGCTTAGTTGTTTATTGTGTTGTTGAGCTGCTTGATGTAAAGGTGATGTTGCATTCGGAGTTGTAAAATTTTTGCAATTATTTGAGAACTGCATTCAATTGAATAAAAAGATTAAATTTTTAAGTCTTTAGAATCCCTAAAATACTTTGACTTCAATATTGAATTCACAGTTCACTTTTGTGAGATAATCCTGTAAAGCAGTCAAATGACTTGAAATTAATAGAATGCAATACTTTGTGATTCTTGAAATCTTTTAAATTCGTTAAGCCTTTTGAATACATTTGTTTTATTGGAATCTTCAATGAAGTCTTTTGGTTGCTGAAATGATTCAGCATTTTAATTGTGACATAATTAGGACGTTTTTACAGTATGACTTTATTGAAATAATCTGAGAATTGGTGTTTTTAAGGATATTACATGGAAATCCCTAACGGAGCTAAAAAATGAAAAAAAAACATAGATTATCACTTTAAGGATTTTTTATCCGGAAGAAAGAGGACTTTTTTCGAAAATATCCTTAAAATCATGCGACAACTTGCTAGGCCTTTTTCTTGAATCCTCAAAAAAGGACATATGTCGAAAATGTCCGAAAATTTAAAAAAGAAACAAGCAAGCGAGCATACACGCTTTTCAGGATATTTTGCCCTGAGGTTTTTGTAACATGAAAAAACCCACAGAAAAAAAGTTTGCAAAATCCCTAAAAACGTTTAAGTGTTTTGCATTTCAACTAAAGCTTCCTTATAATAAACTTGTGAAACCCTTTCAATTGATACTCATATCATGGGGCCTTGATACACGGCACTATTATTTATTTATACATATATCGGAAAACTTAGCGGTCAGTATTCAATGCATTTTATATTTAATTGTCGTACTTATAATTTTTAAATACCAAGTACATTTTACTTAAGTTTTTAAGTACAAGTACATGGTGTACTCACAAGTACTGTACAAATGAATTGCCATATTTGACAAGGGGTCATTATAAAACTCCAGCGACTGGTTTCGTCTTTCTTTTGAACGCTTAAATGACTTCGAGCGCTCAGAAAAGGAGAAAACAAAGACGTGGGTTAAGGAAGACATGAAGCAAGCAATCACTGCAGTTAATGAAATGAAGTGCGTGACTTCTTTATTACATAAGATACCTTTTTGAATCGCCTGAATAAGAATGGAAAAATTTGAGCACGTACCCAATTTAGTTATTTAATTTTTTGGTTTTAAAAAACTATATTTTCTCTGAAACAGCTATAACAATTTAAATGTAATTTTGCTATTGGACAACTTAACACAATTTTCCAAAATACAAAAATTTATCAAACGAATTTAATTTAAATTTAGGAAAATCGTTACATAAAAAAAATTTAAGTACGCAGATATGTTTACCTTCACAGTATTTTTCGGAATTCCCGTCAATAGTTTTTATGATATTTACTGTTTTATAAATTACCGTTATTCGAAAAAAACACTGAGTATGCAGTATCTTTTCCCCCAGTTCAAGTATTCAAAGTAAAAAAAATAAGGGAAGACTATGGGCGTGGCCATAAACGTTGTACGGGCGATATATTGGAAAAAATATTTTCTAAATGTCTTGTTAAACATTTTTTTCAGTTTTTATGAAAATTTTCGCTGAAAACAGCATTTTAGTGAAAAAAGAACACAAAAAGTAGGCGTGGCAAAAAATCTTATATGGCAGACTTTTAAAGGAGGGCAGTGGCTACATATATTGTAAAGGTTCCAATACTCTATCTCTATAACTTTAGCCCTAAAATGGTTTTTTCTAAATTGTGGGCGTGGAAGTCGGCGGATTTAAAAAATTTTAACCCTTTACCATTTCGGGACTCTAAGGAGCATATGCTCTAAATTTCAGCTTCCTAGCATAAATTTAAAGGCCTCAAAAGTTGATACGAACGGACGGACCGACGAACGGTCAAGATAAGACTAAATAGTCTTAGGATTTGGTCCTGATCATAAATATATATACTTTTATGGGTCTACGATTCAGCATTTTAATTGTGACATAATTAGGACGTTTTTACAGTATGACTTTATTGAAATAATCTGAGAATTGCTGTTTTTAAGGATATTACATGGAAATCCCTAACGGAGCTCAAAAATGAAAAAACAAAACAAAAGGAAAGGCTACAGTCCGGTTGGGGCGAACAGTATGATACCCTATCCTTATCCCTATGTACCCCAAAGAAAAAAAAGCATTAGGAAGATGATGGATAGCATTTTATTTCATTCTATGAAATTTATAGAATTTATTTTTTTCAAAAAACGCCCCTAAAATGTGGGCGTGGCCAAAAACTTTGTATGGACAATATATTGAGAAAAATATTGGCATAATATATTGTTAAACATTTTAGTGAAAAATGTCCACAAAAAGTAGGCGTGGCAAAAAGCTTTATATGACAAATTAATAAAGGAGGGCAGTGTCTACATATCCTGTGAAGGTTGTAAAACTCTATCTCTCTAACTTTAGTTTAAAAACGGTTTTTTCTAAATTGTGGGCGGGGCAGTACGCGTATTCAAAAAAATGTTACACTTAACCATTTCGCAGCCCTAGGGAATATGTGGTCCAATTTTCAGCTTCCTACCTTAATTTTAAAGGCCTAAAAATTAATTACGGACGGACGGACGGACATTGCTAGATAGTCTTAGGATTTGGTCCTGATCATAAATATATATAGTTTTATGGGTCTACGGCGAATATTAAGGGGTGTTACAAACTATGTGTCAAAATTAATATACCCTTAGGATAGGGTATAAAAAAAAGAGGGAAATTTATAACGAAACAAAATCTTCAGGATTTATAAAAAATTACAAAGCATTTGGGCATAAGCATCAGACTAGATTTAGGAAAAGTAAGTTTGCCAACGTCAAAGTTCCACTCAAACTTAGATCAAGACAGGGAGTGAAGAGGTCTGCTCAGGATCTGAAGAACTTTCTCACCCGCTGCTTTGAATTTTCGTGCCCTGTTTCCAAATCCCTTCGCAGAAAATCGGATATTGCATCGGGAGTGGTGACTGATGATGCTATCAAATATGCTATTGCATCTTTTAGGAGTTTCAAGTCACCTGGTCCGGATGGCATTTTTCTAGTTTTGCTAAAACAAGGTTTAAGTCAGGTTTTGCCAACGTTGAAAAGAATTTTCACCGCAAGATGGTCCTTGGCCTATATACCTTCCCGTATGGCGTATGGTTAAAGTGGTTTTAACACCAAAAATTGGTAAGTCTGACTAACAGGGGTAAATAGGGGCTGCCCTCAAGGTGGTGTTCTGTCTCCCCTCTTATGCTGTATGGTGGTAAACTCTTTGCTTAAGGCTCTCAATTTTACTGGAAACTACACTCAAGCTTATGCGGATGATGTCGCCGTTCTTTCTGTCGGTTCGAATCTAGGGACTGTCTGCTCTCAAGGGCAGAGATCCCTGGATTTGATCGATGTTTGGTGCACTACTAATGGGCTTTCAGTGAATTCTCTTAAAATCACGGTTGTTCTCTTTACGAGAAGGGGAATTGTCATTGGTCTGTCCCATCTCGTGATCTCGTGCTTAAAGGTGTCACCATTCCTATATCGGATGAAGTGAAATACCTGGGTGTAATACTCGATAAAAAATTCTATGGTCCAAATATATCGAATCGAAATCCTATAAAGCACTGTCGACTATTTCGCAGTGTAAAGGCGCCTTTGGTAAGACATAGGGCTTGTCTCCCAAACGGGTCCTTTGGATCTATACGGCCATGATTAGACCTATACTCTCATAGGCATCGGTTCTTTGGTGGAACAGGCTTTAGCGGGAACGTGTTAGTACTTCTTTTCCCAAACTCCAAAGAACGGCATGTCTCGGCTGCACAGGGGCCTTCCCTAGCACCCCGGGCTCTGCCCTAGAAGCTTTGATGAATCTTCCCCCGCTCGACTTATATATCATGGGGTGTACGCTAAAAACTACCATTCGCTTAAAGAGAGGTGGATTTTGGTAACATGCAATTGGAGCAATTGGAATTTTGAAGAACTTGCTCAAGAATTATCCTTTGACCCCTGTCTTATGAATATGCCATATGATGCAATGATACCAGAAATCCTTCTGTGAAAAAACTACCTCGTCAACTTTCCACAGGTAATGGAATGGCTTTGGTCGGACTCTGAACCATGGATTGAATGCCATCGTATTTTCACGGATGGCTCCAAAACCAGACGGGGGTCTGGTGCTAGAGTCTTTGTGGAACGCGATGACATAAGACTTTACTACCCCTTGGGTAAACATGCGTCTGTTTTCCAAGCGGAGATTTTTGTCATCCTAATTGCTATGCGCTATATAGTGAACAACAGGTGGAGGGCTAGAGGCACTTGCATTTGCAGTGATAGCCAAGCTGCTAAACCCTCTTATCTCGTCCAAGTTAGTGTTACAACTCAAGCTTTCTCTGAATTTGGTCGGAAGACTGAATACAGTGAATTTTGTCTGGTCATACTAGCATCCAGAGAAATGAGATCTCGGATGAGCTTGCTAGGCAAGGTTCAGAAGAAGTTTTCTCAGGATCCGAACCTATGTTGGGTCTGCCTACATCTTTAGTCATGCCTTCCATTGATTCTTGGGTTTCTCGTGAACACAAGATTCCATGGCGCGATTGCAGTGGAGTAGGCAGACCAAACTACTGCGCCCGGACATTTGCTAAAAGTCAGCATCTTTTCTTCTCTATTTGAGGAGAATCGACTGTATGCTGCTTGTAGGCCTCCTTTCAGGTCACCAAGCTTTTGCTAAACACTTAAGTGTGTTGGGATTAAGCGACTCCACTACCTATCCTGCTTGCGTTGAGGAGGCTTATACAGCAGAACACTTTCTCTGCAGTTGTCCGGCCTATGCTCGCATCAGGTGGCGGATTTTCGAGGCTCACGTGGTGAGTGCCGAACATCTAAGCTCTGCATCACTAAAGCTCCTTCTCATCTTTCTTGTAGAGATGGGAAAATTAAGTACATTAATGTAAGGTGTCTGAATGGTAGTACAATGGACCTGTAGTTGTGTATGAGCGCTTCATAGATAGTATTCCTACTATCCGACAAAAAAAAAATCTTGCCAACAGACATAAAATTAGTATTAAAGGGTAACCAAAATTTTCAGCTATTCATGATGACATTACTAATACTACTGGCAATACCAACTAATGGACTACTAAGTATTGAAGAAATAACAGAACAGACTGGTTTCACCGAAACTAAAATTAACGAAGCTGACATCGGTGAATAGATGAAGAAAAATAGAAATATAATATTGGTTTAAACAAAATAAGGTATATAAAATTATGCATAGCTAAATTCGATGAATATATTTTAATATTTGCCATTAAGATTCCAAAAGAAATAGAAAACATAAGGAAAGGCTACAGTCCGCGTGGGGCGAACAGTATGATACCCTATCCATATCCCTATATGCCGCAAAGAAAAAAGCGCTAAGAATTTGATGGGTAGCATTTTGTTTCATTCTATAAATATTATAAAAAAACAACATATTTTTGGAAAAAAATGCCCCCAAAAAGTGAGCGTGGTCAACAACTTGGTATAAGCAATATATTGAAAAAAAAATTGGCTAAATATCTTGTTAAACATTTTTTTCGGTTTCTATAAAAATTTTCGAATAAAACAACATTTTGGTGAAAAGCACCCACAAATTGTAGGCGTGGCAAAAAACTTTATATGACAAACTTGGAAAGGTGGGCAGTACCTACATATCTTGTAAAGATTACAACACTCTATCTCTCCAACTTTACCTTTAAAACTGTTTTTTCTAAATTGTGGGCGTGGCAGTGGGCGTATCAAACAAAATTTTATACTCTACCATTTCGGGGCCCTAGGGAGTATATGTTCCAAATTTCAGCTTTCTAGCTTTAATTTAAAGGCCTATAAATTGGTGACGGACGGACGGACGGACATTGCTAAATAGTCTTAGGTTTTGGTCCTGATTGTAAATATATATACTTTTGTGGGTCTATGACGAATATTAAGGGGTGTTACAAACTATGAGTCAAAATTAATATACCCTTAGGATATGGTATAAAAATACAACTAAACATAAGGAAAGGCTACAGTCCGCTTGGGGCGAACAGTATGATGCCCTATCCATATCCCTATTTGCCGCAAAAAAAAAGCATTAAGAAGACGATGGATAGCATTTTCTTTCATTGTATAAAATTTACAAAAAAAATATTTTTTGAAAAAACGCCCCCAAAAAGTGGGCGTGGTCAACAACTTGGTATAAGCGATATATTGAAAAAAAATATTGGCTAAATATCTTGTTAAACATTTTCTTCGCTTTCTATGAAAATTTTCGAAAAAAAACAGCATTTTAGTGAAAAAGGTAGGCGTGGAAAAAAACTTTATGTGACAAACTTGTCAAGTGCCCACCTTACATATCTTGCAAAGATTACAACACTCTATCTCTCTAACTTTAGCTTTAAAACATTTTTTTCTAAATTGTGGGCGTGGCAGTGGGCGTATCAAAAAATGTTACACTCTACCATTTCGGGTCCCTAGGGAGTATATGTTCCAAATTTCAGCTTTCTTCCTTTAATTTAAAGGCCTATAAATTGGTGATGGACGGACGGACGGACGGACACTGCTAAATAGTCTTAGGTTTGGGTCCTAATCATAAATATATATACTTTTGTGGGTCTACGACGAATATTAAGAGGATAGGGTATAATGAATAGATTACCCAAACGAGACAGTTTTCAAAAACCATAACTTAACATACCAATATAAAGAACTAAGATTATTAAATGAATAAAGTTTAAGCAAACATTGTATGATGAATAATAACTGCAAACTTATAAAAAATAATAATACCAAAATCTTGACACTAGACAACGAAACTATTATAATAGAATATGCAAAGCAATTAAAAATAAACCAAAATTGTGATGAGAGATTTTAATACAACTGGAAAAGTATTAATCCACTTTAATAATTGTGAAATAAGAATTTTAGATCATTAATTTTCGAATTTTGAAGAGATTTTCCAAGAAACATTTTACTACCCAAGAAATGAAAAATTTTAAGAATTTTAGCAACCAAATAACAGAGATGATATCATGCTAGAAAATTATAGTAATATTAATAAAAGAGAAGAATAGCAATATCATAAAATTGTGTTTTTTTTTCTTTTGAACGGACCCACACCTGCCACTTAGCTGCCGGAATCAGCAAGATCTTTGTTTTTATTGCACCTGATCTGTGGAGTGATACACATTGTCACACAGCTTTAGATTTTGGGCGGTGGCGGCCGCAATTTTGCTTTTTTTAATTTTGTTCGTTTGTTCCGTCATTAGGCTATTAATTCAATAGTTTTCTCGCGATTTTGTTTTAATTATAATTTCAAGTGCAACAATTGGCCTCGATTATAGGATGTCTATCCAAATGGAAAACCTTTGTGACAAATAGAGTTTCCCAAATTCAGGAAGTTACTGATCCAATTTCTTTGAGACACATAAGATCAGTCGATAACCCTGCTGACTGCGCACCTAGAGGTATAACACCACAGCTCTACTTGGCCTACCGTCGAAGTCAAAGAAAATAATGCTCCGGAATCAAGTACTACATTATCAGTTCTTGCGAATTACAGTAGAAACAACGGTTTTATTCATACAAAAAATTAATCAGAACAGTCGCATACTGTCAACGGTCTTGCTTTAACTGCAAATATAAGAACAATAAGTTGAGAGGTGCGTTAAAAACATTGGAACTAGAAAGCGCTAGTAAGGTCGTAATTCGAGCAGTACAGCAAAGACAATTATCGCATAAAATTTCGCGCGTACTAAATGTCTGTAACTATTATCTTTAGCACCACATTTTGACGAAAATGAGCTCTAAGTCATCGGAGGCAGGTTGAAAAACTCAAACTTTCTACTGAAGCAAAAACATCCATATATATTACCGCGAAATGACCACGTCTCAAAGGTATAAGTGGAAAATATTCACAAGAAAACACTGCATGGGGGTCTACAGCTAACAATGGGAGCATTGTCAATCTTATTCGATACTTGAAGTATCGAAGCACGTGGCACGACTTATTATATATAATTGTTTGAAATGTCACCGTTTAACGTTGCATCGAAAAATCAAATAATGGGTATGTTGCCGACCCCAAGAGTAATTCCATCAAAACCATACACACACGGGGATCGATAGCTGTAGCTATTCAAATACTGCTTTCGAAAGACGAGGAAACCGTACAACGAAAGGATATATTGCGATATTCATATGTTTAGCTGCTAAGGCAATTCTTGATTTGGTTAGCGATCTTACGACTGAACTATTCCTAGCAGATGTTAAACGTTTTGTGTGAGGAAAAGGTCTTTGTTTGCACTTCTACAGTGACTGTGGAACAACATTCATCGGAGCCAACAAGAAAATACGAACAATCATAAATTAATACATTTAACAGCCTGAAGATGGAGTTGCTGAGAAAATTATTTCAGATGGGGTTACATGGCACTTCATCCCACAAGCCCCTCCCCATTTCCGAGGGTTGTGGGAAGTAGGAGTTAAATCAATGAAGCACCACTAAAAGCGACACTTTTCTAACATTATCCCAAAAAGAAGCTTGCCTCAACTCTCGACCGCTGACTACATTAAGTAATGATGTAAATTATGTATGTGATGTTAACTGCAGGACATTTTCTTGTGAATTCCACACTAAATGAATTGCCCGAGCCCATCTTGGATCAAAGTTGAGGCTATCGTTCTCATTGGTACCGAAAATGTCACAAACTAATTTCTGGAAAATTTGTCGCAACTTAATCAACGCGCAAAGTGGAAACCAAGGCAGCTAAATATATTTTATTGAGATATTGTACTCATAAAAGCAGAGCGGATGTGGCTAACTTACTGGTGATTAGGGAAAATTGCTGATCTGTACCCAAGAAAATTCAATGAAGTTCGCAGCTGTTACAGTTTTTAGTAATAAAAAACTAGGACTCAGCGTAGTCCGTTGACGACTTCACTTAATGTACATCCTGAAGTATGCAGCGAAAGCTCATACACTTCGAAAAAGGTATATAAAACGACGTGTAGACAGGATGTTACAATATGATTGAACCACTGATTGAAAAATATGCCAAACTATTGGTGAAAATTTGAAGAATTCCAGGAACATATGGAGGATAAGAATTGCTTTTGTAAAATGAGGTCTTACGTTTTGACTTACAATATAGTTCATTAATTCAACCTTCATCTGACAATTATAAAAAACAGCAACAACATGCTTCATACAAAGATCACTCAAAATAAAACCAAAACGATCGCCTTTCAACTTTATTGGTACCTCGCAAGTAAGTTGAGTCGTATGCGAACATTTATGTATTTATTTACTGCAGTTGATATAAAAACCGACGTCAACCGCAGATGCAACGAGCAATATATTACAGAAAAACACCGAAGCTTTTACTGCACATCTGCAAGCATTCCAGACCAACCTTGAGAACATTAAGAGCATGGCAGTCAAACCAAACAACCAGAAGGAAGCAAAACAGATGTTTATAGCTGGCAGCGTATACGACATAAGCTATGCTGAAATATCAGTAAACGCAGAATTCTCTAATCTGACAGATCTACATCATGCCAAAATTAACCCTCTGGCGATCACTACAGACCAACTCAGATCACAGCTGATTTTGAGTTATCATCATATCAAACCATCTTCTTTATGGATTCAGCTATACAACGGCAACAACTCGATTTACTTCTTGGACAGGAAGTATACCTTAAAAGTGATTTGTGGCAGACAAATTTTGGAAATATCACTTCAAAATGACGGTATATTGACATCACAGGACACCCATTATTCTAAAACAGGATACCATAACCATCACATCATACAGTGGTAGTTTCAGTAACATCAATGCAGCATTCATCCCACTTGTAAACCATAGAGAGCTGCTGGCTGCAAGCCTTAGAAACACTTCCAAGCCGTTAGCTATTTCACACGTCATACATTAATGCGACAATGAAGACATCAAAATTCTAAGCAAATGGATAAGAGGCATCAAAACGGAGGAGCACCTACCGTATACTAAACAATACATCCCATACATCATATGGCGACAATGTAAAACCAGGAGAAATATCTGGATAACGGTACAGGCTTAAGAAGTACCAACAACACCTGCAAAAAGGCGTTATGCTGACACCGATTTCAGTTTGGGGTGAAGGTCGGCCCCAGCATGTCACGATGACAATACCAGACAGCTTTTTCTATTTTTATACCCTATCCTAAGGGTATATTAATTTTGACACATAGTTTGTAACACCCCTTAATATTCGTCGCAGACCCCTAAAAGTATATATATATATGATCAGAACCAAAATCTAAGACTATATAGCAATGTCCGTCCGTCCGTCCGTATCAACTGTTAAGGCCTTTAAAGTTCTGCCAGGAAGCTGAAATTTGGAACATATACTCCCAAGGGTTCCGAAATGGTAAAGTGTTAAAATTTTCAAAATACGCCCACAATTTAGAAAAAAACGTTTTAAGGCTTAAGTTCAAGAGATAAAGTTGTACAACCTTCCCAAGATATGTAGGTACTGCCCACCTTTATAAATTAATTATATAAAGTTTTTTGCCACGCCTACTTTTTGTAGGCGTTTTTCACTAAAATGCTGTTTTCATCGAAAATTTTCACTGAAATTGAAAAAAAATGTTGCACAATATATTTAGCCAATATTTTTTCAAATATTTCGCCCATACGAATTTTTGTCCACGCCCACTTTTTGGGGGCGTTTTTACAAAAAAAATATTTTTTTTTCTATAAATTTCATAGAATGAAATAAAATGCTATCCATCATCTTCCTAATGCTTTTTTGGGGTACATAGTGATAAGGAGAGGGTATCATAATGTTCGCCCCAAGCGGACTGTAGCCTTTGCTTATGTTTATTTCTAATTTCTTAGAATATTATATTTCAATTTTGTTCCCAGCAAAGTCAGGTTAATAAATTGTATCATCATTACTGCTGACTTTCAGTAAATACTTTTGATATAATTGTACCTTGTAATTTAAGTTTGTACATATTTGTAACGGAGGCAATATTTTGGTATTTAATAGAAGCAAATACAATGAATTTTTCATTCGTTAAAGGTAATTCAGATAGTAATTATTTCGACTTCTCCCCACAAGAGGTAAGGCGTCCTTAAGTTACTCACAAAGCTCAAGGACAATTTGGATATGTATTTTTGGTGGTATCTTACTTGTCTTTACTGATTTTTTCTGATATTAAAAGAAATTTTACGTCGCTAAAACAAGTTACTGCGTGATGCCGCAAATGGTCCAGGCAAATTTTAGATCTCGATTTAGTGTACGTGGCGAAATCTAATAAAGAGAAAATAATATTGGACACAGAAATCGCTGTGATATAAACGGTATCCCGCATGCATACTTAATTCTTACGCAAACTCGCGTCACAAACCAAATATGGTTGCTTTCTTCTCTTTGGTGCTCTATTTTTTATGGGCGGATCCAATGTTTCAACCAAAGATGAGTAATTATACAGATAATCAACTGAGATATTTTTTGGCTCTCTCGAACTCCCTTTTGGATAAATGTTTGCATGCAAATCAGATTGAGTCAGCTCACGCACACATTTGCAGTACTTCGCCAAGGAATCCATTTTGGAAAAAATGCCATGTACATACCATTAATGTCAAATTAGTGTTCAACCACCATATATTTGGCAATCAACAGTATTCACATGTATTCACAATTTTAAAGAAGATTTTGCGGTCATTCTTAAATTTGTTGTACGTGTTCAAGGGGACAGGGGTATGGTAAGTTGACTTATCTGGTTAATTACTCATCTGTGGTCTCAGCAGATATGTAAGAAAAGGAGAAACTGATAGCCTTGGAACTCTTGAGTATTTGTTATTTATTTACAGAGCTACACCTAAAGTTTCTGATTCAACGGTATTAATAAGTAGGAGAGCTCATGAACGGTTTGAGCAAGGTGTTTGTACCCTATCCTAAGGGTATATTAAGTTTGACACATAGTTTGTAACACCCCTTAATATTCGTCGCAGACCCCTAAAAGTATATATATTTATGATCAGGACCAAAATCTAAGGCTATTGGAATATATACTCCCTAGGGCTCCGAAATGGTAAAGTGTTAAAATTTTCAAAATACGCCCACTGCCACGCCCACAGTTTAGAATAAACCGTTTTAAGAGATACAGTTTTACAACCTTCACAAGATATGTAGGTACTGCCCCCCTTTATAAATTTGTCATATAAAGTTTTTTGCCACGCCTACTTTTGGTGGGCGTTTTTTACTAAAATGGTGTTTTCTTCGAAAATTTTCATAGAAATCGAAAAAATATGTTTAACAATTTATTTAGCCAATATATTTTGCAATATATCGTCCATACAAAGTTTTTGGCCACGCCCACTTTTTGGGGGCGTTTTTTTTTCAAAATTTATTTATTTTCTGTAAATTCCATAGAATGAAATAAAATGCTATCCACCATCTTCCTAATGCTTTTTTTCTTTTGGGGTACATAGGGATAAGGATAGGGTATCATACTGTTCGCCCCAAGCGGACTGTAGCCTTTCCTTATGTTTTGTAATATTAATAACAGAATAGAAGATATGGAAAAGAATAATAAGGAAATCCTGGAAAAAATATCTTTTCTTAAAAAACAAAACAGTAACATAAGAACTGTACCAAAACGAACATAATGGCTAAAAACATACAAATCTTACAACGGAATGCCAATGGCCTCGAGAATCGCAAAGACGAATTGCAAGCGACTTTAAATGTCTCCGAGACACATTTTAAAATTGGAACAAAACACAAACTTCGCGGTTTCAAGACATACCGTACCCCACATCCTCACAATACAGGGACAGGAGTTATAATTAAGGAAGGTATTAGCCACGATGAAGACAAGCCGTATCCGTAAACATAAAAACAACCACAAGCTATATAACGGTAGCACCTGCTTATTGTTCTCCTAGCTACAGGCTAAAACAAAACAATTTTGAAAGCTTCTTCCGTAAATCTTGAAATAAATTCATAATAGGTTTATTGTTGAAATTAATTATTGATCGAACAGATCTCTTATGTTCTAGTTCATACTGTTCCTTTAATGCCGTACTTGCTCTTTCGCTTATCAACTCAGCATACCTATGTCCCTTTGAACCCGCAGAAAATTGTAGCCTTTCCTTATGTTTTTACCCTATCCTAAGGGTATATTAATTGTGACACATAGTTTGTAACACCCCTTAATATTCGTCATAGACCCATAAAAGTAAATCATAAATGTATAGATCAAGACTATTTAGCAATGTACGTCCGTCCGTCCGTCCCAACTTTTGAGGCCTTTAAATGTATGTTTGGAAGCTGAAATTTAGAGCATATACTCCCTAGGGTCCTGAAATGGTAAAGTGTTAAACATTTTTAAATCCGCCCACTGCCACGCCCACAATTTAGAAAAAACCCTTTTAAGGCTAAAGTTAGAGAGATAGAGTGTTTGAACCCTCACAAGATATGTAGGCACTGCCCTCCTTTATAAGTCTGTTATATAAATTTTTTGCCACGCCTACATTTTGTAAGCGTTTTTCACTAAAATGCTCTTTTCCTTAAAAATGTTCATAGAAAGCGAAAAAAAATGTCTAACAAGATATTTAGCCAATATTTTTGCCAACATATCGCCCATACAAAGTTTTTAGCCATGCCCACTTTTTGGGGGCGTTTTTTCAAAAAATATATATTTTTTTTTAAATTGAATGGAATGAAATAAAATGCTATCCATCATCTTCGTAATGCTTTTTTCTTTGGGGCATATAGGGATATGCCACCCCAAGCGGACTGTAACCTTTCCTTATGTTTATACCCTATCCTAAGGGTATATTAATTTTGACTCATAGTTTGTAACACCCCTTAATATTCGTCATAGACCCGCAAAAGTGTATACATTTATGATCAGGACCAAAACATAAGACTATTTAGCAATGTCCGTCCGTCCGTCACCAATTTATAGGCCGTTAAATTAAAGCGAGAAAGCTGAAATTTGAAACATATATTCCCTAGGGTCCCGAAAAGGTAGAGTGTAAAATTTTCTTTGATACGCCCACCGCCACACCCACAATTTAGAAAAAACAGTTTTAAAGCTAAAGTTAGAGAGATAGAGTATTGTAATCTTTACAAGATATGTAGGAACTGCCAACCTTTACAAGTTTGTCATATAAAGTTTTTTTCCTCGCCTACATTTTGTGGGCGTTTTTCACTAAAATGCTGTTTTATTCGAAAATTTGTATAGAAACCGAAAAAAAATTTGTTGGCCAAGCCCACTTTTTGGGGGCGTTTTTTCAAAAAATATCTTTTTCTTATAAAATTTATAGAATGAAAACATAAGGAAAGGCTACAGTCCGCGTGGGGCGAACAGTATGATACCCTATCCATATCCCTACATGCCGCAAAGAAAAAAGCGTTAAGAAGATGATGGGTAGAATTTTATTTCATTCTATAAATTTTATAAAAAAAACACATTTTTTGAAAAAATGCCCCCAAAAAGTGGGCGTGGCCAAAAAATTGGTATAGGCGATATATTGGAAAAAAATATTGTCTAAAAATATTGTTAAACATTTTTTTTCGGTTTCTATACAAATTTTGGAATAAAACAGCATTTTAGTGAAAACGCCCACAAAATGTAGGCGAGGAAAATAACTTTATATGACAAACTTGTAAAGGTGGGCAGTACCTACATATCTTGTAAAGATTCCAACACTCTATCTCTCTAACTTTAGCTTTAAAACTGTTTTTTTCTAATTTGTAGGCGTGGCAGTGGGCGTATCAAAAAAAATTTAACACTCTACCATTTCGGGACCCTAGGGAGTATACGTTCCAAATTTCAGCTATCTAGCTTTAATTTAAAGGCCTATAAATTGGTGACGGACGGACATTGCTAAATAGTCTTAGGTTTTGGTCATGATTATAAATATATATACTTTTGTGGGTCTATGACGAATATTAAGGGGTGTTACAAACTATGAGTCAAAATTAATATACCCTTAGGATAGGGTATAAAGACGTAAAAGTGTTGAGATGTGTTGAGATGTGTTGCTGATTTCCGGGGGACAAGTGGCCCTGATTTAGGCACTATTCTTATTAGCATTGAGGAGAGAGTAGTCAAGGTGCAATGGCAATTGCTGGCCAGATGCGCGAGGGGGGGGGGGTTTCTCTAGGTGTGAAAAGACCCACGACACCACAGCTGATAGGGAAATTCATATAAATTTTTAATTTTTCTAATATGTGTTTGTCATTAATTAGTATCAATGGCAATTGTACAGTTGATAACCTCAGATTTGCTAGGCTGTATATTCTCCTTCCACTTTTAAATAAAAAATTGGCACGATAATTTTTGTAGCTTCAGGGTAGCCAATGAGCAGCTAAGAACCACCCCACCGTTGAGTTAATGCCGTGCAACCGCAAGCGTGCCAGTTGCTGCTTACTCTCTCAAGTATCACATCTTTCCTCACCTGTTCTCGTCCGCAAGGGGCACATCGGCTAAAAGACACACCTGAACATAACAAACAAAAAGACAAAAAAGCCGAATGTCTATACACAACGTTTCTAGCAAACGGGACAAATTCGGAAAACATTTGGTTTGTGGATTCTAGAGCGTCGGCGCATATGACCATGAATAAATCGATCCTACACAACCAAAGGCAGTCGTCTCATAATGAAATTATTGCTGCGAATAACTCAGGGATTGCGATCTACCGTGTCGGTGACGTAAGTATTTCACTGCGCAATGGGCATAATAAATTGAATGCAAATAAAAGCAAGCTATCAGGTCTAACGAGGTAAGTTTTCGGTCATTTAAGGCCAATCCAACTGAGGAAAACCGAAAAAAGTTCACACGAGCCAGAAATGACTGCAATGCCCACATTAATCGTGTCAAATTCTCCTACGACCAAAAGTTGAGGCAAAAAATACAAAGTCCCTCCGGTAGCAAAAACTTTTGGTCATTTGTCAAGAATATTAAAAATTCGGCCTCGTCATCTATCCCGACACTCATTTGCAATGACATCCCAGCTGTTGTCTCTTCAGATAAAGCCAAACTGCTTGCTTCTCATTTTGCAGCTAGCTCAACGCCAGAGATGATAGAAGCAAAGAGATGCCAAACTCTTACCTCCTTTGCCCCTCGAAACCCATTTGTTTACATTGTTGTTGTTGTAATCGATTTCCAGTGACCACCGTGTCGGTGAATATATGTGAAGCAAAAAGAATCAATTCAGCACTCGAAATTTTTTGGTCTGGATGCACCTATTTATCAGTGGTAAGTATTTTGACATTTCTCTTCATAAAAGTAAACAATTGTTTGAGTTTTCTTGTGTTCGCTAGTTTTCGTAAGTGAAGTCTTTATTTTCAGTGTTAAATGTATCTTCTTTTGCAAATCCAACAACATTTTTTTGTTCTTGTTTTACTTTTCTTTAATTTCAGATAAAAACCAAGGCCGCATTACTTGCCGTTGGTGTGAAAGCCGGTGCCGCGAGTGACGAAAGCACGTGATGGTTGCCGAATGTACATTGAGGTGTACTGCAATAAAAGATTGCTCATGAATACGGTACAAGACTATGAGAAAATGAAGTGAGTTGTTTGTTGATCACGTATTGTATAACCATGATATGTTTTCTTTGTTTAGATTATACTTGGCTGGCCCGGGGAAATTTGTCCTTCCAATCAATTTGACAGTTTGTGGCGACCTAATAGTGGTTCTTTACCATGCACTCAATGCTCTCAAAGGAATGGGACGGCCACCAGATGAAAATGGTCGACAATTTCGGTGAGTAGGCAATTGCTATAGGTCTCACAGTTTAAATAAAAAAAATATGTTGTCTTTTGTTTTGTAAAGGGTGATTTTTTAAGTGGTTTAGAACTTTTTTTAAAAAAAAACCACAAAAAATGCGAAAAAATGAATGAAATATTTATTTGAATCTATAGTTTGAACCTTGCAATTTAATGTTTAAAGATAATTTCATGCAAATGTTGACCGCGGCTGCGTCTCAGGTAGCCCATCCGCTGAGTCCAATTTTGGCATACTCTTTCACACATATCGGCCGGTATCTCACGAATGAATGCATGGATGTTGGCTTCCAGTGCGTCAATCGAAGCGGGCTTGTCCCTATACACATTAGCCTTGGCATACCCCCACAAAAAATAATCTAATGGTGTCAAATCGCACGATCTAGGCGGCCAATTGACCGGCCCGAAACGTGAAATTAACTGTTCACCAAACTCGCCTCGCAATTGCGCCATTGTTTCGCGTGCTGTGTGGCATGTGGCACCGTCTTGTTGAAACCACATATCATGCAAGTCAAGAACTTCCATTTCGGGCAAAAAAAAGTTTGTTATCATCGCTCGGTAGCGTTCACCATTGACAGTAACGCTGCAATTCGCATCATCTTTAAAGAAATATGGCCCAATAATGCCGCCGGCCCATAAACCGCACCAAACAGTGGCTTTTTCGGGATGCATTGGTAGCTGTTGCAATGCTTCTGGCTGATCTTCACTCCAAATGCGGCAATTTACGTAGCCATTCAACCAAAAATGAGCCTCATCGCTGAACACAATTTTTCGATAAAAAAGCGGATCCTCGGCCAGCTTTCCAAGAGCCCATTCACCAAAAATTCGGCGTTGTGGTAGGTCGGCTGGCTTTAGTTCTTGCACCAGCTGTATCTTAAAAGGCTTTACGCCCAAATCCTTCCGAAAAATTTTCCACGTAGTGCTGTAACAAAGGCCTAACTGCTGGGAACGGCGCCGAATCGACATTTCGCGGTCTTCTGTCACACTAGCTGATACGGCCGCAATATTTTCTTCAATACGCACAGTACGTAAACGTGTTGGTGGTTTAATGTCCAACAAAGTAAATTTGGTGCGAAATTTGGTCACAATCTTCGGAATAGACTGCTCAGAAGGTCGAGAATGCCGATCATAAAATGGAAGCAGCGCGCGATGAACATTTCGAACCGAGCACGAATTTTGATAGTAAAATTCAATAATTTGCAAGCGTTGTTCATTTGTAAGACGATCTATGGTTAAATTGCAAACCAAACTGAAGCTGTTTGACAGTGACACAAGGTACTAAACACACGTCAACTGTCAAAACCAGTGTTGCCAAAACCAAACCAGCTAAAAAATCACCCATTAGTTACAAAACCAGCATCGACACCACGACGTAAAATCGCACCAGTGAGACCTGCACCACCAGCACCGCACATAGAAGGAAACAATCATGGTCAATCACCATTAGTAAGGCCAGACGTAACGGACCACAATGGATATAGAAATGAAAGCCATTCACCAGTTCCCCCAATTGATTTGCTTAATTTGGTAAGCCAGTCAATGCTCACGGAACTAACAGCTCAAAGTCAGCCTCACATTGTACATCCAACGAAGGCTAGCTTTGATTTGTTGGGATCTTTGGATTCTGGTGAGTTGCGTTCGGTTCCGATTCCTGATATTTTAGGTGAATACTAAAAATATTCTCTTTTGTTTTGTAGATAACATTCAAGAAAAACAACTGCCGGATTAGATGACATTTTGGGTTCGATTAGCTCATCGGCTGCACCAACTGCAGCTGAGTTTAATTTAGATTTCAATGCGTTTGAATCGGCGACTACAGCTCCGACAGTAACTCCATCATTTCCATTGAGCTTTCCACGTCCACCAGCAGCAACCACGACTTTCGCAGCTGGTATGAGCTCCAGTCAAGGACCTAGTAAGGAAACGTCACCGCAACAGGTATGAGAAAACACATCAAGCACCGCGTTCCATAAATGAAATGCGAAAAGAGGAGCTTGTTAAGGACATGGATCCAGATAACCTACGCATTATGGAATGGGTAAGCCGAATGACTAGCTGTTTAGAGGGCATAACTTAACTCATTGTTGATCACATTTTTTAGACTGAGGGAAAGAAGAACAACATACGTGCTCTACTGTGCTCATTGGATACGGTACTGTAGAACGATAAAAAGTGGAAAAATGTGAAATGTCGACTCTCATAATGCCGACATATGTTAAAAAAGCATACCGCAGAAATTATTTAGCAGAATTATTTAGCAGTGCATCCTGATAAAATAAGTAAAAATATATTTTTATTTTTTTTTCAAAACACTCAGATTGATTCTCTCCTTTTAGCATAATGGAACAGACAATGAACACAATGCCAAACTAATATTTATGGAGCTCAATAACGCGTTGAGTAACGTCGAAGACGATGCTACCCATATGTTTGGTTCGTTAGCATGCCTGCCAAACCAATCTTCCTCTACTTCTACTGTTATTTTGTTCTGGTAAGAATATTAATAATTGTATATATTTCCATAGAATAAGTTGTCCAAAGTGGCTCATATGTTTTACGAAATTCTAAAATAATTACGACTTAATAGCAAAAATCCCTATCAGTTAAGTGGTTCAGAAATGACATGGGTTTGAATGTGCTTTTTCTGCATTTTCGATTTTACTTTGGCCATAAATGCAAGAAAAAGTACGTTGTCATTTCTGAACCACTTAACCCTTGTCATTACTTAACCACTTATCCGATATGAATCAAATATATACTATTAAGTTGCAATTTGATTGCCATACATGATGGCATATTTAGATTTTGCATGTGGGTATTATTTTGGAAGTTTTCTCCTAGGTTTAACTACTACGACTGAAAATCCAACAAATGACGGTATGAGTATCATACATATGTATTGATGATGCCAAGTCGTTTTGATGAATTTGTGCTGTCTTATATACGCTTACCAAGAAAACACGACTATTGTCAATTGGCAACAGCAGGGAGCCGAAAAATATATACATCTTAGATATCAAAAGAAAAAAAGCAGGAGACAATCAATGAAAAGGACGGAATGGTCGTGTTAAAGGATGACCAGTAAAAATATAATACACCAGGAATGTTCCATGAAGTGGTGTAAGACAGTATGAACGGAGTAATGGAGTTACTTAAAAAAACGTATTAAATCCATTTCTTTTTTCTTAAATCACATTTTGTAACACAATAATTTTGGAATTCAATAAAAACGATGTTAATTTTATGAAAGTTTATTTGTCGACTATTTATATGATTGTAGTTGTGGTTCGTTACCGACTTTAATGTAGAGAGTAGTAGATTGTTGGTAAACAAAGGGACCAGACCAGTAAATTGTGGCAAATATACATTTTGAACAGCATCTTATTGATATTTTCAGAAGTTATAGATGAAAAGCAGCAAAGAAGAATCTTTAAATAAAAACAACATTATGTAAATTTATTTAGAAAGTTTATTTATTAATAGTGAAAACAATTATTTTTAATATACTATATTTATTCTTTTGAGCATTTCCACACCACCTATGAGGTATTCTTATGGTGCGTTAACCGATTTTTTTTCTCTCGGGTATTCGGTTTCCCCAATAGGCCTATTGCACCCGTTCTGAAAATAAAGCAACTTTAAGTACATAAATAAATAAAATAAAATGTATTCATGTAAATAATCCAAAAATGAAATATTCGTTAAAAAATAAATTACTTTGATTCTTCCTTTGGCCGGTATGTGTGCTCATATTTCAAGCACCCCAGTAGACATTCTGACAATTTTTTATTGTTAATATTATTCATTTTAAGCTTTTTAAAGAACAACAAATTTCACTTCACTGTAAACAATTTTAAAAACATATGTTTGAATATTCACCTCATTTATGACAAGGGATGTATTCAGTAAAGCTCAGTAAAATTGTATTTTATATGTCAAATGAAATAAAGTGAATGCATTCAGCTTTACTTGCAGTAATTAAAGTTCCCAGTGGAAACACATGTAATATTTAGTTATTAAAATGTAATAAAAATTTAAATTACAGTGTATAAGTAATTGCAGTAAATTAATACACAATTTGCACCATTCATGTTTTGTTTAGCATTATTATTCGGTTAAAAAAAACATTATAAAACAATTAACCATATCTGATTGCCTTTTCGCATAGGCTTGCATTTGTTACGCAAATACAGAATTATAGATAATTTATTATGGTAACTATAAATTGATATTTATACAGATGACAATTTACTAAAACACAAAAATCTGGAGGTCATATTACTAATTTATTTGCAGTATGGGATATGCATTTTCAGAAATTTAGTACCTTTAAATGTATCTATAACCAAATTGAGGAAATGCATTAATACGCGAAATGAATTAAACTAATGATTAATTATTACAGTGTTGTAAGATTTCATAAAATAAGTCAGGTACATATTCTTAGTGGATTTTTAAATTTCGACATAATTAATCATTAGTTTAATTCATTTCGCGTATTAATACATTTTCTCAATTTGGTTATAGATACATTTAAAGGTACTAAATTTCTGAAAATTCGTATCCCATACTGCAAATAAATTAGTAATATGACCTTCACACCAATATTTTCTTTTACTGATTTTCATCTTTGAAAATAGTAAAAGTTCTATTGATCGTAAATGCACTTAATCTTCGAAAATACACTGCACAGATGTACAAAAATAATTTTTGCTTCGCTTTCACTTCAGAATTGTTATAATAATATTATATTTCATATTTTATATATTTATTTTATAACTTTATATTTATAATATTTCTATTATAGTTTTGTTAACGTTGTTGCCTAAATTGTTAACTTTTCTATTTCTCTTTTATCATTTTAATGTACGCATTTGTAACCAAATTCAATTTAAATTTATCGTTCATGCTAACCTAAATCAAATTTTAAAATTTAATATTTAATTGTAATAGATAAATAGATCAGTCATGATAACATTTACGTCATTATAGATACTTCATTGTTATCTTTGTAAATGTTTTAAACTAAATAAATTAATATCAAATATCAAAATTCTGCGGAAAAATATGAAACCAAAAAACATTTTGAGAAAATTATAGTTGTTGTTTTATTTAATTAGAGCTCATAAACTAATGCTTTCACTTTTCCCAGGCGGTCAGAAACTCTTTGAAATAATTCGTATTATTTAATTTTCCTTTTTAAAATTTTATTATTTATTTTTCAATCAATTTAAAAAAAAAACCTTGGCATAAAAATTCCGGCTTTTTTTTCTCCTTAGGCGAAAAGAGAAAGCGGATATTCTAAAAAAAAAGAATGCTTTGCGACCTGCCTTATTCCATCTTCAATTATAGAATTCACATCAGTGATTGTATGAAACTGGTTTCTTTACATTTTCGGTGAAGATTCATATTATTTTAGGATGAAAAACAGTGTTGGATTAGATTCTATTTCCGGCATCTTCGTTTTTGGTTTGTCGGCGAGGTCGGTGAGGCGGCGGGGGAAAAAGTGGTGGATTGACGAAGAAATGGTGGTGAATTGACGAATTTACCCATACTTGTTTAAAAATATGATAGTATGGGTAAATTCGTCAATTTTCTGGAATTTTTCTGGAATTCAGCTTGTAGGCAGAGTGTTTTCCACTGGAAAGTTTGGTATCTCTTTGCTTCTATCATCTCTGTCAACGCTGCCAGATTGTGCTTTATCTCCCCCTGTACTCGAGCGCGTAGAATATTCTATGGGACCCATTCATTTTCGCACTCGTACAGTGGCAGGAGTTCTTCAAGATCTCAACATACATAAATCCGCTGGCCCAGATGGTATTTCCCCTATCGTTCTGAAGAGGTGTTACGTATGTTAAGCTCATTAAAATCCGGATCTCGACAGCATACTTAAATGGAGTAAAACCAACAGAGTGGAATTTAATGCTTCCAAAACGCAATGCTGTCTGCTGTCATTGAAGCGAAACCCTTATTCTCAGCCACTATCCATGGGTGGCACTTGCATCGCTGAAACCGAACGACTTTCCATTCACGGTATGTGCGTTAATGACAACCTTCGTTGGAATGACCACATATTCGACGTCGACAAGAACGCTGCGGAGTGTCTAGGCTTCCTAAAGCGATGCAAGATATATTTTACCCCTTCTGATCTGGCTAGAATCTACAAGGCGTTTATTCGCCCCAAACTTAAGTATAACGCTCATATCTGGTCCGGTGCTCCAATTACATATTTGGAGCTACTTGAGAGGATCCGAAACGGTGCGGTAAAACTTATTGGCAATCGAAACATCGCGAAATCACTTGAATCTCTTAGTCATCGTCGTAATGTCTCCTGCTTGTCATTGTTTTATCGGTATTTCCACCACAAGTGCTCAAATGAAATTGCCATTTGCATTCCATCCCTACAGCAATTCAACCGCAATACTCGCCATGCTAGGAATGCACATCAGTTTACCCTTAAGCCTGTATTCGGACGTACAGTGAAATACAAGGATTCATTTCTTAACCGTACAACGCGAATGTGGAATGCTCTACCACGCTTTGTGGTAGAGCATTAGCTTACATTACAGTTTACAGACATTTAAAACCAACGTGCATCGGTATCTCCCTTTTCCTAATCCTTCACTTTCCTAATGCCCGCACTGTGTTACTTCACTATAAGGGTATCCAAAATCCCTTTAGTGTGCGTATATTATAAAAAAAAAATGTGCAATACAATCCCAATTAGTGTGCAAATTTGCTTTCGGTGAGCGAACTGGTGAAAAATGGAAATAGAATATGCTTTGAGGGAGACAGCTGCAACATTTTTAACAGAAATTGGTACGGTACGGCTATTTTAAACAGTGGTATGTATCAACTCAACTGTGAAACAAACCGTAACGTTCAAAGCGAAATGGCTTTACAAGTAGTGGTGGACAGAGAGTTGTTGCATCGGCGCATAGGTCACATTTGTAATGAAAACTTGCTTAAAGTAAAATCTGCAGTTGCTGGTGTACAAGTTACGGAACATCTACCAACAAAGTGCATTGTATGCGTAAAGGGGAAGCACTCCCAAGCATCCTTTAAATGTGTTGGAAAGCGTACAGGAAACGTTTTGGATCTGGTACACTCAGACGTATGTGGACCATTATCGATTAAATCTTGGACTGGGTACAAATACATTCTTAAGTTTGTGGATGAATATAGTCGAAAAGTGTTCGTTGTTCCGTTAAAAGAAAAATCAGAAGTGTTTGATCAGTTTGTTAAATTCCAAAAATCCGATCAGACAACGGGACAGAATACAGTAATAATAAATTCCAAATGTATTTGTCCCAGTGTGGTATTCAACATCAGCGGTCAGCCCCATATACGCGAGAACAAAACGGAGTTGCCGAAAGGATAAACAGGAGCTTGATGGAGCGGGTGAGGTGCATGATATTTGACGCAAATTTTTCTAAACGGTTCTGGGTGGAAGCAGTGGACACAGCAGCTTTTTAATTAATCGAGTTCCGTGCAGGGGTAAAACTTTGAAATCACCTGAAGAGTTGTGGTCTGGCAGAAAACCAGATTAATCTATGCTACGAGTTTCTGGCTGTAAAGCCATGGTGCAAGTTCCACATAAAAAGCGCCGTAAACTCGATGCAAAATCCGAGGAGTGTATGTTTCTGGGATATTCTAGTGAATCAAAGGCGTATCGCTTGTGTGACAGTGCTAGGAAAAATATTTTAACCAGAAATGTGATATTTTTCTAGTCAGACATAGTTGAAAAATTTAAAAATGATTACAAAAAATCTTTTTGTGAGCTGCGTTGTACTGAGCTGATCTAACTAAAGTAAATGTTCCAGCTTTCTGCAATGACTTGGCTATCAAGGAAATAGAAGATCTAACCGAAGTTATTGTGTCAGCTCTCAAGATCAACAACACGTCAGTTCCTGATAGAGCTGAAGATCTAACCGAGGTTAATGTTCCAGTCATCAGACAATGAAGATCGGAATGTATTGCTGGGCGCAGACTGAAGGAGTTGAGAACAGAGTTCGAGTTTGGTGATCCTGAAGCAGTAGCTGAAGCGTTGTCAGGTTCCGATTCTCATCACTGGTTTTAGGCAATGGAGTGTGAGTTTAGATCACTCCAGGCGAACGATACATGAGATCTCGTCCATTTTTCTAATGGTAAGAATGTCATTAAGTCTAAGTGGGTTTTTAAAACAAAGAGGGAGAAGGGGGTTGTAATAATGCACAAGGCACGCCTGGTATGCATAGGTTTTTCGCAAAAGAAGGGTATAGATTATCACGAAACCTTTTCGCTCCTGACTGTTACAGCATTCTTCAATGGAAACATAAAAGAGGAAATATTTGTAACTCAGCCTGAGAGATTCTACGATGGTTCTGATAGGGTTTGCTTGCAGATTACGAAAATCGTTGTATGGACTTAAGCAGTCCAGCAGGGTATGGAACGACAAACTAAATACGGTATTGTTTGGTCTACAGCGGTCGAATGCAGATCAGTGGGTTTATTTTAGCAAAAAAAAAAACAGTCATATGTTTATTGTCACTGTGTATGTCGACGACCTGCTAATTTTTTCAAATGACAGTTCTGAGGAAAATAAATTAAAACAGCTACTTTGTGGAAACTTTCCGATGAAGGACTTAGGAGAAGCATCTTCAATTCTGGGCATCCAAATTTCACGTAATAAGTCTGAAGGAACAATATCAATCCCAATACATTCTTAGTATCCTAAATAAGTTTGGCATGAGTCGACTCCAATCCAAATCAAGATTTCTTCTAAGATGTGTCCATCTACTTCTGAAGAAAAGCAATTCATGTCTATGGTATCGTATATGGAGGCTGTGGGAAGTTTGCTATTTCCAGCACAAACTACAAGGTCCGACATAATTTACGCTGTCAATCTACCAAGCAGGTATTCAACAAACCCAGGGAGAGCTCATTGGGTAGCTATTAAGCATGTGCTTCAGTACTTAAAGGGTACACGCGATAAAAAAAACTCGTTTATACAAAAGATGGTGGTAACATCCAAGGTTTTTGCTATGCCGGATATATGTTGGATACATATTTACGATGCAAGGAGCACCGATAATTATCTTGGGCAACTAAACGTCAATCAACTATTGCGCTTTCATCAAGCTGAATTTGTTGCTGTCGTTATGGCCATCCAAGAGTCAATGTGGCTGAAGCGTTTGGAGTTAGAAATGTTTCCAAACATACCAAAACAGGTTGTATTCCACTGTGATAATAAAAGTGCCATACATCTTATTCAAAATAATTCGTTTTCATCTCGTACAAAGCATATCAAGATAAAAACAAATTTTATAAGGGAAAAAATTGAAAAAGGGTCCGTTAAATTGGAATATGTGCCTCCAAATACAAATTTAGCTGACACCTTAACCAATGGTTTGGTCCGGGTAAAACTTGAGTCAAACAATACACTAATTAATCTTTACTGATACTTAACTTCTATTATTATATAATTACCAAGTTAGTTTTTGAATGAATTATTAATGTATTGTATTGTATATGTAATGTATTAAATTCTAAATTAATCTTTTGAGTATATTTTATGAAATAAATGTAAATAATATTAAATAAGTCATTCAGGGGAAGTGTTGAAATAAATTACTGATTCGCTTATATGAATAAATTCAGTTCTGTTATCTTGTCTGTATACTCCACCCGGTGCGTTTCATTACTTTGTAGCATTTTTTCCTTTCCACAATTTTCATACATTTCATCATTTATATTTTCACATTAAGAATAAATCTTGGGGATCAAGATTAACAAATAAAAGAGGAAGCGAACTCCTTGAATGTATTACAAATAATAATGCTAACTACTATTCAACGGGAAATCCTATTTACTGCCCCACAGATAGGAACAAAATCCCAGACGTTATCGATTTCTTAACTAAGAATATCGCCTCAAATACTACCCAAGTTAAGGAAGAGCGAGATCTTGACTCAGATCACTTATCTGTGCTGCTTACCAAGTGGTAATAAAATTATATTAAAGGAACGCAACCCACGTCTAATAAACAAACTGACTGGATATATTTCTGATGTTTAATAGATGAACGCATCGAACTATCCACAATTAATTAATTAACAAAGTAAAATAAAACGTGTATCCCATAGAAGTTTGTGACGTTATATCTGAAAACAGACGAGCCTGCAAACGAAGGCAACTGTCAAGAGCTCCAAGTGAAAAAAAATAGAATTAAAAGCTTAAACAATAATCTCAGTGGAAAGATACCTTACATATTTGACAAACGTTGCTAGTACAGAAAACTCACTGTGGAAGGCTACAAAAAAAAGACCAACGTTCCGCCAGTAAAAAACGGCAGTGGTAACTGGGCTAAAACAAACAAACGGCGGATCTATTTGCGGAACATCTTGAAAACGTTTTTTAGCCTTTAATGATAATTTCCAATAAACGGAAGGAATGTGTGAGGATGAGAGGTCGGTTCCAGCAGTAACATCTAGGGAAATAACCAAAGAAATAAAAGAAAAGATCAACCCGATAAAAGCTCTGGAATTTGATCTAATCAACTAAAAAGGTATAAACAAATAATAAATACGGGACAGATAATAACTGCGGCGTTCACACTGAGGCATGTTCAACGTATGTTTAAGTTCGCGAAAATTATTATGATAACAAAGCCAGGCAAATTGCCCAGTGAAGTAACGTCATATCGGCCGATATCATTACTGCCAATCCTGTCTAACTTCATCCGATTCTAGAAGAAAAGACACTGATCCCAAACCATCAGTTTGGATTAAGAAATAAATGCTCAACTATAGATCAGATCCACAGAATAAATGATATAATAGAAAGAGCTCAAAAAGAAAAACAAATATGCTCTGCCATTTTCCTTGATAAAACACAGGAAGATGATAAATTCTGGCATAAGAGCTACAAAAATATCTTCCAAAACAGTACTATGAAATACTAGAGTCGCATATAATGCAACGATTATTTAGAATTATGCAGTACTCTGAGTACTCCACTTTGAAACACATAAAACCTGGTAGTGTGTTGGGAATCGTTCTGTTCCTTCTATACACGAACAACCCACCACAAAATGACGAAACTACTCTTGTCAATTTTGCAGACGCTATTGCTGTAAATACTTGCCGTAGGAAAAATCCGTACAGGAAGTTACAGATGGACAGTAAACGATACATCTAGTTAGACCAAAAAATTACAAATAAAATTGAATGAACTGAAGTCGGTTCATGTTAACTTTACAAATAAAAACTTACAGCTCATGCCGATGTATATAAATAATAAAGCCGTTCTGCATTCGAACACAGCTAAGTACTTAGGATTGACTTTGGAAGCAAAGTTGCGCTGGAAAATTCATGTCAAGAAAAAACGTAATGGACTAAATATACCATATAATAAAATATATGGGCTCATCGGGAGGTATTCATGCCTCTCAATTAAAATGCTTATCTACAAGCAAATATTTAATGGACATATGGCCTCCAGTTATGGGGGTGCAAAAGTAAGACAAACAACAGATCAGTTAAGCTGCTAGGATATGTGGACCATATAGACATCATCGGACATTTCCAGCTACGAATTACCCTAGAAAACCGCTGCTACTTCGGTTTGGAGAAGCAAATGGGTTCAAAACACAAATGGAAAGACAAAGGGTATACTCTACAGAACCCTTATCCTACCACTTATCTACGGCGGCGAGTGCTGGATGATAAGCAGGAAAGGAGAGCTAATACATCCTTCGAAATAAAAATTCTTCGGCGAATATTTAATCCGCGAACTCTATGAGCCACATCGAGCAAATGGACAACAATGCTCCAGCCAAGCGGATCTTCGAATCCCAGTCCAGAAGTTCGAGACGACAAGGAAGACCGAACCTCCGTTTTAAAGACCAAGCCATCGCGGATGCCAGAGGGCATGGTCTGGATAACTGGAAGCAGCGTGCCCGGGATCGCAGACGATGGAAAGCAGCCGTGATCAGGGCAGAGACCCTTCACGGGCCGGGAGTCGGATAAGTACAAGAAACACAAATCTTCAGAGCATACAATGCTGTCAAAACAAAGTATTACGCAATATTGTCAATGGTACATACGTAATGGTGGGGTGGAATCGGCTAAGGTGATTGTTAATAGTTGACAACCAAAATCATCACTTTTGCTCCATGTAAGGTGATTATGAAATTAACAATCGCTTTTTTTGATATCGATTTTGTGTGACAACTATTTAGGTATCACTTTCATACATTTGTTACATTTACATAGGTATGCACCTCAAGTCTGAATAAATTAAATACTTTAGAGAAAAAAGAATATATTAAATAAATTAGAACAGAAAATTCGTAAAGTGCAATGTTTACTTCATTGGAACTTTTCTACCTCTCAAACAGAGAGAAAAATGGAGAAAATAATTACAAAAATGTCCAACTAAATATTAAGAAGAAATCTGAGACATAAAGAAAATATCTTGAAACTTCCAAACCCATTGTAAGAATTCATATATATAAACATTTATTGTTGTTCTGTAGCATTAATTATTTTAGATTTTTGAACATTTTTCGCTTATCAAAAGAAGCGTTTATTTCTGTTTTGGGACTGCTTGATTTAACAACTGGAATTAAAGTCAACGCAAGTTCCATCCATCCTTCAAATGGCTGCAAAACTTATTCTTCTTGGGGTTGGTGGCTATCAAAGACAAGTTGAAATCGGTCAAAGTACGGTGGTAAAATTATTGCTTCAGTCGTTAGAAAAATGCAGTCATGAATAAGTTTGCGCCTAAGGATTTAACAAAATCATATTCTTTTGAAAAATATAAAATTCATGGAGGTACATTATTTTGCTATATAATACATATATTAATCCAGAAACTCGTTTGCCCTTTACATTTGCAGTTTAAGGGTGCGTTGATGGACGTCAGTTGATGCAATTAATATCGAAGTATTTCTTTCAATGTGAAATATGTAAGTTAGTTTGAAAATACTTATATTGTTACTTACTGATTTGAAATGAAACAAGTACGACTTTTATTGTGGGGGAAATTATACAAAAACCCTACATTTAGTATCTCCTGTTTCTTCCAGGAATAAAACATGACCTATTTCCTTGAAGTCAGAGGTCTAACCACAGATGAGGAATTAACCAGATAGTCAACTCGAGAGCGAATCTCTAACCTTGCCTACAAGCTAAGTCGAACTGATAAGCCCCACATAATTTGCACGTATATGGGCTTTTACGTGCACATCAAATGGAAATCACGCACACATGAATCGAATTATATGGGCTAATGGCCGCCGCCATGAAATGTAATTTTCTATAGTAAGACGTTGGGAACAGTTGATTAAATTCAGCAGATTACACCTCACAATTTGGGTGTGTAAAATAAACATGGACAATATGCGGTCCATGGATGGATTTATAAGAACATACTTACCAAACAACTAATAATATAACAAAATATTATAATATTGAGAATAAAGCTATGTTTTAACCAATTTATTCTAATTTTAAATGAAAAATAATCAAAATAATATTGATTAATGTGACTAATATATAATAAGTAAGTTGATCATACATTTTCGGTACAATAAATTTAAGTATAACTTTACAAACACGGATTTTGTTATAATGGTTATATTAAAGTATTGAAGTACTTTTATGCTACGTTTCCACCATAAAATAAACCGAGATTAAGCACAAAAAATTAAAAATTAATCTTTCAGCGTTTCCAAGAAAATATATTAATCTGACATTTGGCTCTCTTATGCTATAAAATTGAGAACGTAATTGACATTTCAAAAGAGAACAGATGTTTTTTCTTGAACGAAAAACAAAGTGGAAATAAAATTAAAATTGGTTGCTATAGTTTAATGAGCGGAAAAAAAAATTAAAACATTATTAGCACACCATTTTATTCTTCAAACTAATATCAATGTTTTAATGGTTGCATTGGCCGGGAGAAGTCGCATATACAGAAAACACCGCCGTCAGTGCTTAATGAATATTTGGGTAGCTAGAACGAACAAAATTGCAATTCAAAAAAAGGTATGAGACATGATGAGAGTAGTATAGAGTCGTATAGAGTGTGTTCGCAACCTGAATTTTCATGCAAACGAAGTATATTAACTAGATTTATTTTTAATCTTGTGTTTAGCAAATTAAAATTTGTATGGTTAATCTTCAGATTTAAAGTGGATTAAGGGCAAATTAACCCAAATCTCGGTTTAGTGCTCGGTGAAAACGTTGCATTACACAATTGGGCACTGGTTTAAAACGATTTTTAATAAAGGTATAACGTGTTCCAAACCCTTACACATATTATTTTTGGTACGTGAAAACACTTTTTGAACGACATTTGCAATCACTTACTAGTAGTAGTAGTACTAAGAGTGGCTAATTAATAATAAATAAATAATAAAACAATCAAAGAATTTAATATATATATAAGAAAACATTGCAAACTATTTACTACAAATATTTTACACCCAAACATTACTAATTTAGTAATATTTATGCAATACTACAATAAAATATGCATTTCATTTTATTAACCACCCAAGAATGTATATTTTAAGGCAGATAAAAAATAGGGAACTATTTCTTATAAACCCAAAAAATATTCCAATTAAATTGTAACAACTTTATTGGGTAACTAATTTTTTGTTTCTATATAAACATTTAAACATTTAAATAATTGCATCTGACACAGATTCCACGTGTTATTCAACGCTAATCCGAGTGTGCACTGATGTGTGTGAAACTGCTATTCATGCCTATTTAATTCATTTAATTGATGTGAATTCAGAGTCCATTTGGTAACTCGTTCGGTTTTTTTACTTTGGCTTTCTGTTGAGGAGCTTTTGGTTTTAGGGCTTTAAAAGCAAGTTCTTAATGGTAAGTGTTATCGTGGCGATCTTGTTTTGATCTTTTGCATTTCTTTCAATGTGTGGAAAATGCATTAAAATGCAGTTACAAAATTGTAAGCTGTTTTCTTTAAGGAAAAGATAAAATATTTTTTTAATATTATTATTTAATAGATGAATTTATATTTATTGCTGTTATACTTGTTTATTTGATTCTAATTAATCTTAATGAATAATTTTTTTATTTTGTTTGTTTTTTATTTAAAAGGGATTAGGCCTACTACCCTTCAAAAGCGCGCCTTTTATCTTACCTCTTGGTGGTGTGGAAAAAGATAAATTTTTTGAAAATTTAAATGAAAATTTCAATCTAAAAAAAACAAAAGATGGTAACCATACATAATAATTTTTTCTTGTTTTTGCGGATTTAAAATACATGGTACGGAGACTCTGTAAGAGCTTTCGTTAGAATTGCTCCTTATGGAAAATAAAAGATTTCGAATAAAAGGCAAACATCCCTATCTTCCCTGTACTGCCAATTTATGTTTTACAGAGTGTAAGTTTTAGTACATTTCATTTTACTTGGGTGGCAGTGTTGGCATACCTAACAGTCCTGGCTAAAAGCATGGTTTTTATTTCCATATTATATAATATATATTTAGTTCCGCTCCAGCGATTATATGCATAGCTTCTGTACAGGTCATTTCAATTTATTGGTAGCAGTTTCTACGATGACATTCCTAACCAAACCATCCTTGCTTGGTATAAGATGTCATATCCTTGCCATAGCTCAACTGGTTGGCGGAAAATTCTCCCCTTTTGAGGACCACCAGCTGTCCAACCTTCAGATTCTACTTTTCCCTTCTCCATTTTTTGCGCTCCTGCAGGGTAAGTAAATACTCCGATTGTTATCTAGGTCTATCGTCTAATCTGAAAGATTATACCTCTATCTTAATGGTTCCCCTACCATAATATGTCCCGGCGTTAGCGCCAGCATATCCTTTGGGTCAACACTCAGAGGGTGAAGATGTCTTAAATTAAGTATAGCCTCTATTTGAGTGAGTAAAGTTTCGAACTCCTCGTATGGCAGTATCCTCTGCCCAACAATCCTTTTTAAATGAAACTTCATGTAGTTTACCGCAGCTTTATAGATTTCTCCTTGATGTGGTGCCGCTGGAGTCATAAAACTCCAGTCGGTATCTTTCTTACGTAAATGATCCAGCATTTCCTTATCTGTAAAATATTTTAAAGGTTTAATTAATTCTTTATTAGCACCATTGAAAGCTGTCCCGTTATCGCTAAACATTTTGTCACATCTTGCTCGTCTTGCAATAAACCTTTCATAACCTCCTATGAAAGCCTTTGTAGACAAATCCGTTATGATCTTAATATGCACTGCTCTAGTTTTCAAGCATACAAATATTGCGACCCGACATTTTTTACTATTTTTTTTCATTAATCCACCAACCCCTTTTCCTTTTCAAAAGGGCCAGCATAATCTACTCCTGTAGGCTTACCAACCTGGACTCCTTCTGATGGCAACTCAGCCATTAGTTACCCTTCCATTCGTGCATTTAAACGCACACAAACAACGCATTTATGAATGTTATTCCATAATCCATTCCTTAATTTGGGTATCCAGTATTTTTGTCTGATGAAATGCATCAGTACTTAAATTTCTCCATGTTTCGTTACACGATGAGCAGCTCTGCCAATCGTAAACCATTCGCTTAATTGATCTCTGATCTTTCTAACCTTCCACCAACACGAAGCAATCCATTTGCATCCAGTATCAGTTTTAATCCTTCTATCCTGTAAATATTTTCTACCTTTGAGTGCTGTTTTTTCCTTATTTTAATATTGTTGTTCATTTTTCTTAATAAAATATTCCATAATTTTGGCTTTTTCCTCCAGAGTAGGTGGTACAACTTCCTGTTGTATCTTTTACTTACTTACTTAACGGGCTCCCGACCCGTGAAGAGTCCCTGCCTGAGATACGGCAGAAAGTGTTGTAGTGTTGTTGAGTGTTGTATCACTCCTCTTTTATTTTTCCGTTTTAAATTTTTACTTCCATTTAACTGTTGGCATTGTGTATGAACCGTTTAACATAGCTTAAAATGTTAACGGTTTGTTCCAGCTTGCTAGCATATTCCAACAGTGGTACACTTGAACTTGTTCCTACAAGTCCAATGCGTAATGATTGCTTATATGTTGATACTGTATGTATTTTAATTTCTTCCTGAAATTCCTTACACATTTCTATCATTATTTTGCTTTTCGCCCACGCCTTCTGATCTTTAGTTAACCAATCAGGTCCATAAAGCCATAAATCTTTATCCACCAGATCCTCTTGTAAGACTCCTAATGTTAATAAGTCAGCTGGATTTTCCTTATCATCAATATGGCGGCAGCATCATTTCGCTGTATTTGATTGAATCGATGCAACTCCATTTGCAACGTATGTCCTCATATCCGTTGTCCCCTTTCTAATCCAATAGAATGTCGGACTAGAACCGAGCCATATAATATATTCCGCTGTAGGCCATTCCATAGAATTTGTAATATCTTTTATCATTTTTGACAGTAATTCCGCTGACGGTAGTTCCAAACGGGGAATAGTGGCAGTTTTTAATAGCGCTATTTGCGTTTTTGATGTTAAAAGTTTGCTAGTTACCATTCCATTTTCATGCTCTACCCGAACATATACAACTGCTCCCAATGCAGATTCACTGCTATCTGAAAATCCATGAATTTGTATTTTTGCCTTTTCTCCTGAACCTAGCTTTGAAAGCTTTTCAAGTAGATAATTGAATTCCAAAATTCAAATCATCGGTTTTCCAATTCAATCGGTGGTCTATTATTCCAATCGATCCTTATTTTCCATAATTCCTGTATTAACATTTTTCCTATAATGGTGACCGGTCATATGTATCCTTTGGGATCATAAAGTTGTGCCACATAACATACTATTTTCCTTTTTGTTATAACTCAATCGAACCTAGGGTTTTTCACCACAAAGGCAAATTTGTCCTGCTCTATCAACCATTTAAGTCCTAACATGATTGTGCCTTCCCCCTCGGAAAACAACAGAGTTTTTTCTGTTTTCAAATTCATCGCTTCCACAAGTGCGTCACTATTAGACGTCCATTTCCAAAGTTGAAATTTAGCTCCTTTTAATATAGTGTCGATTTAATTAGCCATCTTAATTGCCGAATCTTCCGAGTGTTGTTGTACATCCATATAAAAATCTACTTCGATCGATTTTGCCGCAACCGGAAAATTAATTTTGCCATCCTGGCAGTTTCAAATAATGACCGAACCGCCACAAGCGGTGAGGACTTTAGTCCAAACGCAACGACCGTAAGCCAATAATCCTTTAATCTTTGATTTGAATTTTCCCTCCAAAATATCCTTTGTCAATTCCATTGTTGTTTTGCAAGCTTTATATGGTTAAACATTTTCGTTTTATCCGCATAGATAGCTATTTTATGTCTCCGAAATCTCATTATAGTTTCCTGCAAATTCTTTTGCAATTTTGGCCCAAGCATTTGTATGTCATTGAACGAAAATCCTTTATCCGTTTTACAACTCGCATCATAAACGATCCGATTATCTTTTGCAATGCAGTGATGTGGTATATAATACACCTTTTCACCACTCCGTTTTTTCAAATAACATTTTTTTTTAATTTAAAAGAATGAAATAATCCATTATCTTCCTAATGCTTTTTTTCTTTGGGGCATATATGGATATGGTATCACACTTTTCGCCCCAAGCGGACTGTAGCCTTTCCTTATGTTTTCTTTCCAGTCTCTTCTCCAGATATAGAAAACGCCTTAATGCGGTCTCTCTAGAGGTTCCTTATTCTTCAATTTTGGTTTTAGGCCAGTAGAAAATGAGAACATGTACTGCAATCGGAAGGCATAGTATGAATGCCATGGTTGTGAGTTTAACTTAAAACATCGTCTTTGAGAATAATCTACTACTCTAATCTAATCTTTTGGCTATAAATGCTAAATGTGGGGGAACTGCTCACGACAGTTTGTCTGGCGACAAAGTGAAGCTTGTCATGGCTACCTGGTAATATTATATTTGATATATAAATTTTTAAGTACTGCACAGTCTTTTTTTTAGGGTGATAGCGGCTATCCACTAGAACCTTTCCTACTGATGCCATACAGCGTTTATAAAGATTCCCCCGAGTCACACTTTAATTCAGTTCAATCGAATGGCAGAAGTATTGTATTTAGAAGGATGCAACGGTCGTCTAAAAGGTAAGTCCTTTTTTATATCATGAATAACTTTGAAGAACGGAAGTGTAAGTATAGTCCGATAAGAGTTGTCGAAATCATAAATGTCTGTGCTGCATTGGACAACATATGCATGCCTCTCCTACAACGTAGCCTATCCGGAAGGTGAAAATAGTATTTTCCCAAACTATCCACGGCAAACTGGAAATACCCTCGATAGTGGAGAAGCTTGAAGAATTCGGAACAGTATATGAAATGATTTATTTGCATGTTACTAATCGCCGTGCTGTAAAACTGTAAAATTTTTGTTTTCTTATTACACGAAAAATAACAAATCATAATAAATTGCATTTTATTTAAATAACACAGAAAAAACTCAACAAACTTATAAAAATGCTTTTCTGCATTTCCGATTCACGAAAAACGACAATCAATAAAGCGACAATCAACTATCATCTTAGCCGATTCCACCGCCGATTTACATTGGGATCAAACAATTTACGAAGTTAGGAAGGTCGCAAGAAGGTAAAATTAATTAGGTAAAAAGAAAAGAAATATATATTTGACAACATATTCACACGAACAAAGTGATAATGAATTAAGAAACAAAAGTAGGTGTTTTTAGTGGGTGGTTCAAGTCCCACACTATCGCAAACCTCGCAAGCGATGTCTTTTCACGATTTTCACCAATCACACGCAAAAAAAAAATAAAAAAATCTCACTTGTTATGAATCTCGCCCGAACAGCATTCCACATGGAAAATGTTCTTCTTTTCTTTTTTTTCGCCATATGAATATCGCACGAAAAAAAAAGTTATGTTCGATAAAATTCCCTTGTTGCAAACACTAATTTCGGGTGAAATGAAATGCCAAACAGGGTTAAAATTTTCACTTTTGGAGGTAAAGATGATACAACTATTAAAATGTTAGTTACAATTTTTAATTAGAGCTAAAAGGAAATTTATTATATATTTGCTTTAGTTCAGGTCCAAATCAATGAATGCTATGCAAACCGATATTCTGGTTCATAAAATGCAGGAAAACCAAAACCAATGCATACACATTGATGATTTTGACAGCTATTATGGGGGCGTGGTACGATTATTTTGCATTCACCAAACATCTCCACCTGTTTTTTAGAACACCATTGGTTCTTTCGATTATGTTTCCGCAGCGAGACTGAATCTCATTAAATTTTTCTTCAAACATATCACTATCAGGTGTTCTGTTAGGTGTTACAAGCCATGGTTCTAAGGGCTAACCAGCATCCTAGAAAAGGCGTGAACTTAGTTCAAATTTGAATCATTTTTTTGTAATTTACCCAACATCCCGTTATTAGCATTGGTTAAGTAAACTGCCCTTAAGTTGCTCACACTCCAAATATAGGAATCGTGACAGAGTTCGGGATGTATAACGTCTACGAAACGCTGAATGTCACAAACCTTTTAACACACTTCACTTAAAAGTAAAGCATTCATGTTACATGTTCCTTTTCTGTTATAGAAAAGGTGTTTATTTGAAGATTACGATATACTATTGACATGCGTGCCAGCAATATAGCTTATAGTATTGGGCTTCTTGTGTTTGGAATAAAAGTCTTGAACAATTTTTCGTTGTTCGCCTGGCTTTGACCAAGTTATCCATTGTGGACAAAGCTTTTCTTCAAAAATTTCCAATATTTCGGTAAGTTTCACACTGAAAGAGGATAGCATGATCCTTTCCTACTCCTTTCTAGTATCCACCTTCTGCAAAAAAAAACGTAAGCAAGCGGCGAGTTTC
Organism: Ferdinandea cuprea; assembly: GCA_963576555.1. Classification (NCBI taxonomy): domain Eukaryota; kingdom Metazoa; phylum Arthropoda; class Insecta; order Diptera; family Syrphidae; genus Ferdinandea; species Ferdinandea cuprea. The sequence continues at coordinate 18,635,901 of OY754962.1, read as the reverse complement.
ACTATTCTTGGAACAGCGAATTTCAGTTCACAAGTACATACAGCAAATACATAAAACCTGATTTGTTTAGCCTATAGTATTGCTGAAATCTGGTAGAATATAAATGTGTTAATTTATTGTAATAAACGCAAACATTTTTGTTAGCATACAAGGGTCCACGTAACTGTAAAAAATTAGAATCATCTCTTAAATAATTTGTTTTTTCTTCTTCCTCAGATGATCCTCATAGCTATGTTGTGCATTTTAAATTAAATTAAAGTTTTTTAAAACTTTTCACTCACTTTAATAAATATACAAATTTCGTTCAATTATTTTTCAATTTTTATTTCGCACTACTTGTGAAATGTGAAAAAGGTATTAGTTCGTAAAACTATAATTGTGTTGAGAATAATTGTGTAAAAGAATGAAAATAAAAAGGAAGTAAAATGAAGCAAAGAATGCTGATGAGCAGGCTTGCTATATTGTGCGATATATCGCAAAATGTGCGATATTTTTTTTAGTTTTGCCGTGCAAAATCTGATTTTGCGATATTGAATATTATTCGCAATCTGTTGCGATGTTTAATAAAGCCAACAATTATTTAAAAAAAATATTACGATATTACATTAGTTGTCAAATCCCTAAATATTTTTTTCTAAAAATGTGTTCAATGTATTTATTTCCTTGTTTATTCCAAGGAGACAGCCAATATTAAAAAAAAATGTAAATGTCCTTCATCACCGCGAAGTCTTTGTCGCCTTGCATCTATAAAACGTGTATTCGATATGGAACTTAAACACATTTTGAAAATTGTTAATTAGATCTGAAAGCCTATCTCTTACTTGCAGACGTTTAATGTATTGCCAATGAAATGTACATCCAGACGTATATAAAGTTTTGGTACTTTTTTCTTTAAGTCGGTTTGAAATTGTTTAAAGAGCTATCTCATCAATTGGCGCTATTAAAACAAAAAACCATTGTATGTTAAACGTGCAATATATAGATCCGTTATTAAGCATAAGAATTCAGCCGAATGTAAAAAAAATGTACAGCTTCAACAATTTCAAACCCATCTCAGAAATTCTGGAAACCTTCAACTTCAGCATTTATGAAAAATACGCCGTTGAAGACAAAGCCAATATAAAAGCTACAATCGGAAAAAAGTGAGTGAGGATTTTTCTTTTTATAACTTTTCACAAAGTAACTTTGATTTGAAAAAAAAAATTGGTTGTTTGTATCCTTTATATTTGGAAATATGTACCTATTTTGTTTTTCATTATTGTGTGAATTTGAAGGTCAAAAGTTCTTTGCGATTTTTTGCGGTTTAATTTTCTAAATTTTGCGATTTTTTGCGAAAAAAATATAAAAATGTGCCTAAAGCCTTACAGAAATCAGGCAAGCCTGCTGATGAGTAGGGCAGCCAACTTTGAGAGACGAATGGTAGTGTAGGGCAAGCAACCGCTGAGAAACAGGTGATGTTGTCCAGACACTCAGATTGCTGTATTTTTTCACTGAATACTGATTCATTCATATCTTCTTTAGGTGTAGTTTTTGTTGTGGAATGAATGGTTTTTTTTGTGGAATGAAAGTAATCTTTTATTCATTAAAAAAGTTGATTGTTGATATAATAATCTTAATCTCAATATTTTTTCTATAAGTTTCATAGAATGAAATAAAATGCTATCCATCATCTTTTTATACCCTATCCTAAGGGTATATTAATTTTGACACATAGTTTGTAACACCCATTAATATTCGTCGTAGACCCATAAAAGTATGTATATTTATGATCAGGACCAAATCCTAAGACTATTTAGCAATGTCCGTCCGTCCGTCCGTCCGTACGCAATTTCTAGGCCTTTAAATTCAAGCTAGAAAGCTGAAATTTGGACCACATACTCCCTAGGGCTCCGAAATCGTTAAGTGTAAAATTTTTTTGAATACGCCCACTGTCACACCCACAATTTAGAAAAAACCGATTTAAAGCTACAGATGGACAGATAGAGGGTTATAACCTTCACAAGATATGGAGGCACTGCCCTCCTTTATAAGTTTGTCATATAAAGTTTTTTGCCACGCTTACTTTTTGTGGGCGTTTTTCACTAAAATGCTGTTTTCTTCGATAATTTTCATAGAAACCGAAAAAAAATGTTTAACAAGATATTTAACCAATATTTTTTCCAATATATCGCCCATACAATTGGCCACGCCCACTTTTTGGGGGCGTTTTTTCAAAAAATGTTTTTGTTTTTTTTCTAAATTTTATAGAATGAAATAAAATGCTATCCATCATCTTCTTAAGGTTTTTTTTGGGGCATATAGGGATAGGGATAGGGTATCATACTGTTCGCTCCAAGCGGACTGTAGCCTTTCCTTATGTTTAATGATAAAACTGATAAAACTTATCTGAACCATCTTCGCAACAAACTTAAAAATTAACTACAGGATCTAAGAAATCTCCAAACTTCAACTTACCTAGAAGGCTTGACTGCTGAAAAGAGCTCAAACTACTCACTTTGGAAAGCGATGGACGGCCTTTAAACGAAGAACCGAATGCTCATACGCGATCCGACAACTATAAAGTAAAAGCCGTTTCTTTGTCCGAGCTTAGAAAGACAATAAGAAAGTTAAAAAATAACAAAGCTCCAGGATACGATCTAATCACTGGCGAAGTTCTGAGGGAGCTACCAAAAAGAGCATTAGTTAAGCTGCTGTACATTATAAATGCTTCTCTGAGACTTTCGTATGTTCCAAGACAATGGAAAGTAGCCGAAGTCATTAAGGTTGCGAATCCATGGAAGAATACAAATAATAAGAAATCATATAGACCTATTTCGCTACTGCCGATAATATCTAAGGTTTATGAGAAACTTCTGCTAAAACGATTACAACCAGTAATTGAAGAAAGACGCTTGATACCAGATCATCAATTTGTCTTCCGGGTCAGACATTCCACAATCGATCAGGTGTATCGAATAACAAATGAAATTGGAAAAGTCCTAGAATGCAAAAAGATTTGCTCTAGCGTTTTTCTCGACGTATAGCAAGCCTTCGACAAGGTATGGCCGGAAAAATTATTCAAAATATTAAAATCGTACCTTGAAAACAGGCTCTTTCGTGTTAGACATGAGACTGAATTTTTTTATTTTTTTTATAATGTATGCGCACTAAAGGGACTTTGGATACCTTTATAATGAAGTGACACAGTGCGGGCATTAGAGCGTGGTAGAGCATTCCACATTCGTATTGTTCGGTTGAGAAAGGAATCTTTATATTTCACAGTACGTCCGAAAATAGGCTTAAGGGTAAACTGATGTGCATTCCTAGCATGGCGAGTATTGCGGTTGAATTGCTGTAGGGGTGGAATGCAACTGGCAATTCATTTGAGCACTTGTGGTGGAAATACTGATAAAACAGTGACAGACAGGAGACATTACGACGATGACTAAGAGAGTCAAGTGATTTCGCAATGTCTTGATCGCCAATAAGTTTTACCGCACATTTTTGGATCCTGTCAAGTAGCTCCAAATATGTTATTGGTGCACCAGACCAGATATAAGCGTTGTACTCAAGTTTTGGGCGAATAAACGCCATGTAGATTCTAGCCAGATCAGAAGGGGTGAAATATTTCTTGCATCGCTTAAGGAAGCCTAGACATTTCGCAGCGTTCTTGGCGACATCAAATATATGGTCATTCCAACGAAAGTTATCATTAACACACATACCCAGAATGGAAAGTCGTTCGGTTTCAGCGATGCAAGTGCCATTCATAGATAATGGCAGAGAATTAGGGGTTCGCTTCAATGGCAGCAGACAGCATTGCGTTTTGGCAGCATTAGATTCCACTCTGTTGGTTTTACCCCATTTAAGAATGCTGTCAAGATCGGAATTCAATGAGCTTAACATACGTTGCCGTTCCAGTTCAACGCCCGAAGATGAGGGGCGTTGCCCAGGAAACGAATATGTAAAGCTGAGGGTACCGTCATCAGCAAAGGAATGGATTGGATTAGAAGTGACAGACAGGAGATCATTGATAAAAATGAGAAAGAGAGTCGGAGACAAAACAGAGCCTTGAGGGACACCAGCATTTATTTGGTGAGCTGCAGACTTGAAACCGTCCAAAACAACTTGTATTGAACGGTCCGAAGGGTAATTTCTAATCCATTGAAGAAGGGTAACATCGATCCCAAATGCACGCATTTTCGACAAGAGAGCTTGATGCCAAACTCTGTCAAATGCCTTTGAAATATCAAGCGCAACGACCTTGCTTTCACCACCATGGTGAATAGATTGGTTCCACTTTTCGGTTAGATATGTTATCAAATCACCAGTGGACCTGTTGCTGCGAAAACCGTACTGCCGGTCATTAAGATGTTTTCGGGATTCGAGATATTTCATAACCTGACGGTTTATCAGCGTTTCCATGACCTTGGAAAGAAGAAACGTAAGTCCAATTGGTCGGTAAGAGGAGGAAGAGGAAGATTCGCCTTTTTTGGGGACGGGCTGGACAAATGCTGTTTTCCATCTTCTCGGAAAGCTTACGCAGTGGTTTTGCCAGCGTGGAAGAACATCTCTTCAGAACTATAGGGGAAATACCATCTGGGCCAGCGGATTTGTGAATGTTGAGATCTTGAAGTACTCTTGCCACAGTACGGGTGCGGAAGTGGATTTGTCCCATGGAGTGTTCTACGCGCTCGAGTACTGGGGGAGATAAGGCACAATCTGGGAGCGTTGAGCTAGCTGCAAAATGAGCAGCAAGCAGATTGGCTTTATCCGAAGAGCTGACAGCTGAAGTGTCATTGCAAATGAGTGTCGGGATAGATGATGAGGCCGAATTTTTAATATTCTTAACAAAAGACCAAAAGTTTTTACTACCGGAGGGACTTTGTAGTATTTTTTGCCTCAACTTTCGGTCGTACGAGAATTTGACACGATTATTATGGGCATTGCAGTCATTTCTGGCTCGTTTCAACTTTTTTCAGTTTTCCTCAGTTGGGTTGGCCTTAAATGACCGAACAGTTACCTCCTTAGACTTATAGCTTCTTTACAGCTCAAGTCACACCACGAGTTTTCCTTAGGTCTGATACACTTTATCCTGTTAGGGATAAAGCGTTTCATACACAGGTGAATTAAATTTGTAATCATATCGGCAGCGGCATGCACGTCGTTGTTGAGGAAGCACAACGACCAGTTAAAACTCCTAAAGAAACCGTTTAAGGCTTCCCAATTGGCTTTCTCGTATTGCCATACGGTTATTTTAGGAGCTTGTTCTTTAACTGTGTGGCTGGAGTACGAGAAATTCGCCGATATGATACAATTGTCTGACGAACCTAGAGGCGATAATACATTTAAAATGTATTTATCAGGGTGAGAGGTAAGAAACAAGTCCAGAGTGTTGGCGTTTTGACCGCTAATATCCGGTTTCCGTGTTGGCTCATTTACAATCTGGGTTAAATTATTAACCTCAGCAAAGATCTCAACATACCTTCCTTCGGGTGTTGTCTGTCCAGAATGTCGAAGCCAACTTGAATTGTGTATATTGAAATCGCCCGCAATAACGATTTCAGTACGAGGATAATGGGTAACAATTTTGGTGATGGAACCAGACAGTGTATCAAACTCATTATAAGTTGAATGCCTGTCCTGGTTAGGGCTTCTGTACATAAAACAGTAGTGAATTAATTGCCTACGGACATGAAATATTAGCCAAATAAAATTAAATTCCGGATTGGAACATTGGCCATATTGAGGTAGAAGTTGGTAGGCTACATCACTACGTATATAAACGGCGATACAACGATGGGAAAAGAATAATGGCACCCAAGCTATATCCAGGCAGACTAAACTCTGTTAAATCGGAATCAGTGCTGACCTGTGTTTCACTTAGTGCCAAAACAGCTGGTTTATTGTGAATTGCATGGGCGTACAATGAAAAAAAATTCGATCTCAACCCACGAATATTACTCACGTCCACTCTAAAATTCCTACGCATAACAAAAAACAAACACAAAAAACTCAACTCCGACGCTGACTAAGCTGGGCCGTACCGTGTAGATCCTGACGTCAGCTTTCCAAAACAAATCACTGCAGGTGTTATGCCCATACAATGAATTGCTTTGGTCTGCCAGCAAGATCTACACAAAGCGATCCGCTATTCGCCAAATGATACTCTACCCAGCCATAGCAAGTGCACGCAAAAACATACGGCACTTGCTATTACCAAGCAAAGCAGCAGCAAATGATAGGGAGTTTCACTGCACTATACACGGAACTGTTTTTGTTTATGCACAGCGCGCGCGCGATTTGCGTTTTTTCTTCTGCACACAAGTTTTTTTTTTTTTTGTGTGTTTAAACCGACCGCGGAGTGATTCAAAAATGCGTGTGCACACATCGGGTGGCAGATCGGCACTGAATTCTCGGAATTAAAGGAAATCCACGCCGGTGTTCCGGCCCAATATTATTCCTGCTCTACACAAGAGATATACCACAAGATGAAGAGACCATCGTAGTAACGTTCGTAGACGATACGGCTATCCTCGCAATGATGAGCGCGACGAGCTCACAATCAGACTTAGAGAAATGTATTAGCTACTCGGAAGATATTCGAAGACAAGCGTACACAACAAACTGCTCTTGTATAAGCAAGTGCTAAAACCTTCTTGGACATACGGTATACAACTTTGGGGTTGTACCAAACTAAGCAATATGGCTATAATACAAACATTCCAAAACAAAACGCTAAGAGCAATCGTGAATGCTCCATGGTATATAAGGAATAGTGATATTCACAGAGATCTAGGAATTGCTACTGTGAGTAACGAAGTAACAAATTTTGCTCGCAAACTTCGTACTCGCATTCATGGTCACTGCAGTAATGAAATAATTCGTACCCTGAACGTGACATACCTTGAGCGCCGACTACAAAGAACAAGACCGTTCGACCAAGCGCCATAAGGAAAAACCGCATGTAATGACGGTATTAGTAGGTGCGTTCACTGGAAAGCTACCTACCAAACGCGATTAACACTACAGAAGCGTAAACTACTTGTTAAGGTAACTTAGTCGTAGTCATTACTAAAAATGAAACAATTAGAGGAACAAATTTCTTACTACTATGAGCGCGCGCGACCGGATCTCATAGTGCCTCTCTGAGGGGGAGGTTTAGCCCGTAGGCGGACTAGATATATCTGAATCGGGCAAAACCAATGGTGCGGGCCATTGGTATCTTCTGAAGATTACTCACCTCCAGGCGCAACCAAATAAAAAAAAATCTTTTTAATGTTTTTTTTTTCTTTCGGGTACATAGGGATAAGGATAGGACATCATACTGTTCGCCGCAAGCGGACTGTAGCCTTTCCTCATTTTTTTAATATGAAATATATCTGAATGTATTATTTGATTTTATGCACTGGGGTTTCTGTTAAGTGGTATTTTGGTTTGTAGGTTTTCCAATCATACATAATTTCTTGACACTTTTTTTGGAATTTTTATAAACTTATTGTGAAGCTAGGGGAAACAATTGTTCCCAGCATGTATTATGTTTCTTTTATTCCACTATGCAGAAATTCACTTCTATGGTATAGATAAATCTGTTCATGGAGTTCCTTCTCGGTTTTGATTTCGACTAGCCTATTAGAACATTTTATAAATTTTATAATTTTATGTTGAAATAGGAAGTGTTCAATTTAACGATGTACGTCTAAAAGACAGTAAATCAATAGCAAATAAATTTAATAAATATTTTATTATTATCGTTGAAAAAATTAATAAATCAATTCCGGTAGTCCCAAATGTAAATTATATAGAATCAAATGTAAATAAAAATTGTTCATTCAGAGAAATAACGCGTAGAGACTTTGAGAACGCTTTAAAAAATATGAACAAAAAAAAAGGATTTGAATATGATAAATTCGCGTATATAGTAATCAATAGAAATAATCAGATTAACACTTATATACAACTTAATTTCCGGATCAGTGGAAAACCTCAGTAGTAACTCCAATCGGAAAAGTTAAGGGTTCAAATAAATTCTAGGACCTTAGGCCAATTAACTCTCTTCCGTTGTATGAAAAAATATTCAAGAAGATAGTACACGGACAGTTGGAACAATATTTTGAAAACAACTAACTCATTGTTGAAAATCAATCGGGTTTTCGGAAAGCACATTCATGTGAATCAGCATTAAACATGGTTATAACACACTGGAAGGAATCTCTTTCAATAGGAAAAAAAATACTATCTGTTTACTTGGACCTTAAGAGAGCTTTTTAAACAATAGACCGGAAGATCTTTTTGGAGGCCACTGCGTTTGAATGGTTAAGAAGCTATTTGGTACGTCGTTTTCAAATGATAAAAGTAAATGCAACTATTCGGATGTTTTATCCATGATGTTAGACATACCACAAGGATCAATCCGCGGGCAATTACCTTTTATTATTTATATTTATGATATGAAGAAATTTATTACTCACGCTACACTAGCGTTATTTGCCGACGACGCACTTTTATGCGAAGGAGACTCCACTGGACAATGTCAAAGGTTATTGAAGCAAGACCTCCAGCATATTTGCCTTTGGTTAAAAAGCAACAAATTAAACCTAAATTCCCAAAAAACGAAATGCCTAGTAGTAAATTATGATGCAAATTTAAATTTATCAATTGATAATGAAATAATTGAGCAGGTTACAGAATTAAAATATTTAGGGATTATCATTGATAGCAAATTAAGAGTGTATATGCACGCTGATTTTCTTATCAAGAACATTTCGAAGAAAATAGGGTTTTTAAAACGGATCAGAAGATCGATTAAAACTGTTACCGTCATAAATATATATAATGTAATAATCAAACCGCATTTTTAATATTGCTCCTCAATACTATTTTTAACGAGCCAAACTGTTCTTAACTCATTACAAAGGTTACAAAATGAGGCAATGAGAATAATTATACGTTGTAATATTTATACGCCAATACGGGTTATGCTAAATATATTAATGTGGCTCAGTGTTTAACAAAGAATATACGGAAATGTTTTGCTTTATGTGTTCAAAATTAAAAATAAGTGTTTGCCGGAATATTTGTCAAAATATATTCAATATGTTAGAGATGTACAACCATTTTTGTTGCGAAATAGAGACGATTTAAGATTAGTTTCATTTAGAAACAGCAGATCACAAAATAGTATAATATATAATGGTTTTAAACATTTTAACTCGCTACCAAATACATTAAAGTCAGAAAGAAATATCCATGAATATAAAAGAAATGGTTTAAACTATATAAAAGAAAATTTCTTTACTGAATGATATTTTATAATTGTGAGCGATCAAAATAAATCTGTAATCGTCAACCTCGAATCTCTTTCTCGTTTGTGGTAGTTTGAATCGGGTTGATTGATACTTAGTTACGTACGCGGTAAATTGTGTAATATAGAATCGAATTTGAATGTAGAAACGAACGGGCGAAAGCGAACAATAAAACTCAAAGATTCCACTAAGGTGGTTGAACAAAAGTAATAAAGCTTTTTATTTCTTCATTGTTTTTATAGGTTTTCAGACATACGGTTATTAAGCTTTATATTTGAAACAACAATTATACAATTTGGAAATTATGGCGATTGGTCTAAGGTTGGCGGGAAGTTTGAAATTTTATGCGAAACTCTATCTGCTCCAACATTCCGGCCCATTTGAAAGCACTGCTTTTCAAACTGGCAAGGCTGCTAATTTGCTGTTCTCTCTGGCTGTCGCTACATCTGCCACTCGAACTTTTCCGTCCTGGCCTTTAATGACGTTGATGATCCTTCCCATCTGCCACTTTTGAGGAGGGATGATGTCGCCGTGAATGACGACCAGAGTACCAGGGTCTATGTTTGGATTTGGTGTGCGCCATTTGGACCGACACTGCAGCTCGCTGACATACTCCGGCGACCATCGTTTCCAGAAATGTGTCTTCACTGCATTTATTCTTCGCCATCGCTGTATGTAGCTAATGTCATGAACCTCTGTAGCTGGCTCTGGAATGGCCTTTAGGGACGAACCGATTAGAAGATGACCTGGTGTAAGTGCTTCGAAGTCGTTAGGGTCTGATGTCATCTGAGTAATTGGCCTCGAGTTCATGACCGCCTCGATTTCGACCAGTGCTGTCAACAGCTCTTCGAAAGTTAGTTTGGCTCCGGCCAGAGTGCGATACAAGTGGCCCTTGGCAACCTTGACGGCTGCCTCCCATATGCCTCCAAAGTGAGGTGCCCTAGGGGGTATAAAATTGAAATTTATATTTATATTAGTACAAAAATTTAAGATGCTTTCTTGTGAGGATTTCTTCATCAACATATTGCGCAATTCGAGAAGTTTTGAGTGGACCCCTACAAAATTTGTCGCATTATCGCAGTGAATGTCACTCGGAAGTCCTCTCCGACATATCATCCTTTTTAAAGCCGCAATAAGGGTATTTACAATCCTCAGGAATGTCAGCATTTTTGAGTCGTCCACCTACTCTTAGCAAACGCAATTTGTTGACCTTTTCAACGTATGGATTAAGCCACTTGATGCTGCCCTTCAGATTTACATTCTTCGTCTAAATCCAATGGAGTTTACATGCTATTGATACTTGTTTTGTTCCTCAAACGACTGCAAAATCGAACAACATATGCGACAATTCGAAGAATTTTTGTATATGAACTGCAACGCTCTACTATTTCCAACACCCAATTTTGTTCTGTCGTCCTGCAGATCAGAACTGTTTTTCGTTCCTCGAGCGTAGGATCTTCTGCGGAAAGACTCGGCCAACAATTGACGGCCAATTTTCTTCCTGTTGCTGTATGTATCTAGGTCCGTTAAACCATATGGAGCTTTTGAATTCCTCTACTGTACAACCTCTAGATAAGATGTCTGCTGGATTTTCGAGAGTGGGAACGTGTCTCCAGATAATATCTCGTGATTCCTCCTGTATCTCAGCTACTCTATTTCCGACAAACGTGCCGAGTTTCGATCAATGAGTTGCAATCCAATGAAGGACGATTTCTGAATCAGTTTAAAAGAAGATTTTTGACGGAGAATTTCCGAAGATATTTCGAATCTTTCTCCAGAGCTTGGATAAGAGATGTGCAGCGCACAGTTCCAAACGAGGTAGCCGCTTTTTCCGCGCTGGTGCAACTCGTGATTTTGCCACTAGTAGATTTGTCTGGATAGAACCTGACGAATCTGTAGCTCTCAGATACAAACAACACCCATAAGCGTGCATAGAAGCGTCCGCAAACCCATGAATTTGGTAACTAAGCGTATCCGCTATTAAGGCATGTCCTAGAACAGTCAGGTTTTGCAGCGAATGCAAATAGCCCATGAACTGTCGCCAATCAGAATCAATACTTTGTGGGATTAAGGCATCCCAGTCAAGTTTTTCAATCCACAACCGTTTAAGGATAATCTTTGCCCGAATTATTACCGAACTCATTAATCCCATAGGGTCAAAGAGCGACGAAGCTAGAGAAAGTATTGATCGTTTTGTGTACTTAGTGTACATCCGATGTGGTTTATAAGAAAAATTAAACTCGTCAGAGGCAGAGTTCCAAGCGATTCCCAATGTGCTTGTGAGATTAATCTCCCTCTTTTCCTGATTTATAGCCTGAACGATCATGGGAGAATAGCTATTCCATTTAGCCAATTCTAACCCTGATGCCCCCAATATTTGTGAAACCACCTTTAGCATCTGCAATACGACTTCTAGATTGTCATCTCCGGTCAGCATGGGACATGGGAACCCAATGGATAATTGTTCGTATTTTGTTCACTCAAGTAAACAAGACTTCGATGGCTAGATACGGTGCTGAAGACGTACCATACGTCACAGTATTTAACTGATAGGTTTGCACCGGCATTTTCTCGTTCTCCATAGACAAAATGTATTGAAATCGACGATCAGATGGGTGAATCAGGAATTGCCGATACATTTTCACGATGTCTGCAGTAATAACCTATGTAAGCGAAATCGAACAAGGATATTAAAAAGATCGTCTTGAATTGTTGGACCAACCATTAGAATTCCATTAAGCGATATTTGCGATGATGTACGGCAGGATGCATCGAACACAACTCGTAATTTTGTTGAAATACTATCTGGTCTAACTACGCATTGATGAGGCATGCTATAATGTGGCTCGTTTAAGTTAGGTTCCTTAACTAGAGTCATATGACCTAACAATTCAAATTCTTTAAGAAACTCTAAATACATTAACCTTAGTAATTCATTCTTGGAAAACCTACGTTCGAGTGATAAGAACCTTCGAAATGCTCGGATTCTTCTTAAAAGGCAGTCTAACCATCAATCGACCACTGGACAAAATATCAACATTTTGCTTGAAGAATTCGTCGCACTCCTGTCCAGTCAGATTTGCGTCCTTGAACGTCCTCCAGTTGCCACATAGTGCTCCAAATTGTCTTCTTTCAGCCAACTAACTAACCAACCAGCCCAATAACGTTCTTTGGAGCGTTGGAAGTCCTTCGCCGAGCTTGACTTGTCCCGTTTGCAGCAAATCGAAGAATGCTTCAGCTCCCAAAAGCAAGTCTATTGGTGATGCTTGATTGAAGTGTTCATATGCAAACTCAAGATTAGAGGGCATATTCCAGTTCCTCACATTAAGTCTAACCATCAATCGACCACTGGACAAAATATCAACATTTTGCTTGAAGAATTCGTCGCACTCCTGTCCAGTCAGATTTGCGTCCTTGAACGTCCTCCAGTTGCCACATAGTGCTCCAAATTGTCTTCTTTCAGCCAACTTATGCAGCAACGTTGATTGTCCTTCTCCGACGTTGTTTTGTATCTACTCGACACTATCCAGCCCAATAACGTTCTTTGGAGCGTTGGAAGTCCTTCGCCGAGCTTGACTTGTCCCGTTTGCAGCAAATCGAAGAATGCTTCAGCTCCCAAAAGCAAGTCTATTGGTGATGCTTGATTGAAGTGTTCATATGCAAACTCAAGATTAGAGGGCATATTCCAGTTCCTCACATTTAGCGTTCTTTCTGGCTGATATCCGGTTATTGATGGAGCAACGAGCAATTCAAGAGACAACTCGAAATTGTTGTACTTCGAGCGAATAGTTGTCTGTGTTTGGAAGTGAATTTTTGTCACACTAACCCCAATTCCAGCAATATTTACTGTTCTTTTCTCCTTCTTGAGACGAAAACTGTTTGAATCCTTCATTAATAAGGTTTACCTGCGACCCTGAGTCAAGAAGAACCCTACCAGTTTGGAAGCTACCTGACGAATCCTGAACATGAACCAAAACCGTTGCTAGAATAACTTGGTTATTTCTCACCCTTGTATTTTCAACTGCTGTGTGAACTGCTGCTGATGTCGATGGTCCCTCACTTCTGTTCGTGCTGCGTGACATAGAAGCTTCTTCGCTACTTGCAGTGCTCCCACTGGGTGTCCGGTGCAAGAGGGTATGATGAGACTGTCTGCAGTTCTTGCATCTATATGACGACATACATTTTGCTACACCATGACCCTTTCCTAGACAATTGAGATAAAGCCCTAACTTCTTAGCATTTTCGAACCTATTCTTGACACAAAGCGCATTGAAACTGGAACAACTTGGAACGGAATGGCTACCATCACGGCAAAAAACGCAACACCGTTGAGTCAAAGTTAATGATGTTTGGGAACGATGATTCTGATGTGGCTTGTTTGATCCTCGATAAACTGGTTCCGACCGACTTTGTTTGCTTTCCCTCGCTTCAAGGTACTGACATCGTTTGCTAAGTATGTTGGCGCATTCAGCCCACTTAGGTAGGTTTGTATAGTCCAAATGTTCATCCCATTTTGACTGAGTGTCGGAGTCGAGTTTGGACATTGCAATGTATATAATGATTGCGTTACATATATCATCAGATGAACCTATTGATTGAAGCGAATTGTAGAGAGCTGAAATGTTGTCTATTAGGCTTCGCAAAGAACTGGCACAAGACTTTTGAACCTTCGGTAAACCGAAATCTCCGAAATGTACTCTTAAAAGATTAAACAATTATAGCCGTACCTTTCCTTGAGTAATGCGATGGCTTTAGGATAGTTATCCTCAGTAACCTGGAACGCTTTTACTGTTCCCAATGCCTTATCACTTAAACATGTCAATAAGTGGTTGAATTTTTAAATTTTTGTTAACGATGGGTCACTATCTACCAAATTTGTAAACTAATGGATGAAATTCTTATATTCAGAATATTTACCATTAAATCGAAAGTTGACTTATTTTTCATACCTTAATGGTAATGTTATACTTCTCTACTAATGGCTTTTAAGTTGGATGGATGTTGGCTTCTTGGTGTTGGTTTGTGTCTTCCTTGTCTCCGATTCCACTGCACTTGCACTCGCGAGACCAAACCGAAACCGATATCGCGAAAGTTCCTTTACAATTTTGTCTTTTGTAAGTGTTCTATATGTAGTTTTTGCGTTTATGTAGTTCGCTTTTTTGTTTTTTTTTTGCTTTGCGAACAACTATGTCATCGGATTGCACAATTCCTTTATAATTCGCGTTTTTGGATTTTACCGGTGTTCTAAGTACTTGATCGCCAAAATGAACGATCAAAATAAATCTTTAATCGTCCACCTCGAATCTCTTTCTCGTTTGTGGTAGTTTGAATCGGGTTGATTGATACTTAGTTACGTACGCGGTAAATTGTGCAATATAGAAACGAATTTGAATGTAGAAACGAACGAGCGAAAACGAACAATAAAACACTAAGGTAGTTGAACAAAAGTAAAAAAGCTTTTTATTTCTTCATTGTTTTTATAGGTTTTCAGACATAAACCGTATGTAAGCTTTATATTTAAAGCAACTATTTTACAATTTGGAAATTATGGCGATTGGTCTAAGGTTGGCGGGAAATTTGAAATTTTATGGGAAACTCTATCTGCTCCAACAAATTACTTCCTCATATATATGTAATATACTTAAACATATATGTGAAAATATAACTGAATTGTAAATACTGTAAAAAGCATTATTAGCTATTAAAACAAAAAATCAAACAAACGGCGCGTCATCCTGCATGAACCAGAGGTCGTCTAAATCCATGTCTTCAATACAGACTTTCTGAGGCAGTAAGGATTGGTGGATTTTAGCAAAGGAGATAAGAAACCTAGATCAACAAGTGTATCTTGAAATAAGCGCTAAGGAGTTTAAAACCAACTACAGTGATCCAAACCCAGAATTGGCTGGCATATATTATGTATCTAACTATGTCGAAGATCCGAGTTTGGACAGGTAAAGCTTCGAAAGGTAAAGCTGAACATAGCTCCAGCAGAAGATAGGGTAACGTACGAGTTCATTATAATGAGTACGAGTTCATTATAAAAATTATAAAGTGCTCAAACGAAATAGCCAGTTGTATTCTACCCCTACAGCAGTTCAACCGCAATACTCTCCAGGCTAGGAACGCACATCAGTTCACCCTTTAGCCTAAATTCGGATGAACAGTGAAATACAAAGATACGTTTCTTAACCGTACAATACAAATGTGGAATGCTCTACCACGCTTTGTTTTTCCTTCACATTATAGTTTACAAACATTTAAAACCAACTTGCATTGGATTCTCCCTTTCTCTAATACTTTATATCCCTAACGCCCGCACTGTGTCACTTCATAATAAGGGTATCCAAAGTCCCGATGGTTTTCTGCAGGAACTAGCAACAAAATATAAGATGAATGTGGGATAGAGGAAACTCTTACGAAATCCATAATTTTCTCAATTTTCAAAAAGGGTGATGTATGGAGGAAGTCTCAATATCGAGCTCTTAAACATACGTTTGCTTTGCGCCGACGACATGGTGATCTTATCAGATGATATTTCAGTCATGCAACAGATGATAGTCAATCTTGAAGAGTACTGCGAGAAATGGTGTATGGATGTGAACCTTTCAAAATCAGAAATCTGGTTTTCGGAAATGGTGGCAGACTATCAAGTCAAGAAAATGGATCTTCAAAGGGGAAGAAATTCGAATAGCCTCACAGTCTTAGTGTACTTCTTACTCCGAAAATGAACTTCACAAGGAATGTGGAGAAAAGAAATAACCCTGTAAATAGAAGCATCAACGCAACATGGCATTGCTTTTTAAGCAAAGTAAAGTGGACGACTGCGTAATACGAAACTTTTTCGGTACATGAGATGCGTTCTGTAATTACATTAAAATGAATGAAAACATTTGATCAAATATCAAATTCATTGAAATCACTTTTTGGTTTTAAGAAATTAGATTCTTCAAAAATGGCACCTACGATTTTAATGTTATTACGCGCACTAGACACAATTGTTCAAAATAAAAAAATATTATTAAAATCGTTAGAGCCGTTTTTGATAAATCGAATTTAATTAATATTTAGAATCGTTGTTCCTATTCAGTTAGTTTTGGTGTTAGTAAAGTATGTTGTTTGGATAATCCTGAGGGGTTGTATATTGATTTCTATGTTGAATTGTACATGCTTTTTCCAACCTTAAATAAAATTCATCCTGAACAACGTATTTAAACACAATAGTTTTAATTCTTGCTTAACTATATTCAATGTAAATTACTGCAGCTAATGCTTCCGCTCCACCTTTATTTTTTTTAAATTAATGTACTATTTAAACAATTGGCTATCTCTAAGCCACATTCAATAAAAGGGGCACTTTCTGATATTTTATGTATGACATTCTTAATTTTATCTAATAGTTGACTAATGGTATTTTAATTATATTGATATTTTTAACTTTATCGTATACATTATTATACTAAAGAGAAAGTTATTGCGATCCTGCGGAAATTTCGAACTTAAACTGCGTATGAAGGATGACATTACGACTATAGATAAGTCCAAAAATGTGGGTCCGCCAATGCCGCTCGTCGGTCTGTCTGTCCGGGCGCCGTATACGAAACGGTTCGACAGATTTGCTTCAAAGTTCCTATATACGATTTTTTGGGTTACATCATGGCGTATATTTTTACTTTTTGCTTTATCGTTTGAAATAACGGTACCTCCAATACAATTTTTTTTCTAAAAATCACTAATCACCATTTTTCTAAAAATGACTCCAAAGATTTTGCTTTTTTTTGCACAAAGGATATTTGGGATGGGCCCAGTAATACCGCATACTTTGTTTTTAGAAAACAAATCGATTAACGGTATTTTATAAAACGGCCAATATACAATTTTACTCATTTTTTTATACTATTAAGTCAAACAAATTTGCTTACTTCGATTTTAGAAATAGTTTTTTTTTTAATTTTTGTTCTTATAGCGATTTTCTTAAATTTAAATCTTAAAAACGACTCCAGCGTTTTTGATAATTTTTTTCATGTGGGTCAATTATGTTAAAAGTGTGCAATGTGCGAAATTACATGAAATCGTAAGGGTCGTTTTTGAGAAAATCTAATTTTTCAAAACGTAACAAGTGATTTAAATGAATTTGTGACCATTCATTTTGCGATTCAATAGCTCATGTCATGTACCGAGAAAGTTTCGTGTAACGCAGTCGTGCACTTTATTTAATATAGTTCCTGGTCCTTTGTTCGTTTAAAGTGCATTACATTCCTCCCATGTTGGCAATGCTTCTTTAGTTAGGTAGTTTTTTAATTAATCAAAAAAAGCAATTTAGGACTACGGATTTTGTAATGAATTATGTCTCATAAAACAGGACTGAAAAATATTTTCGACGACATGAAAGCAAGTTGAGATCAATCAATGTACATCTAGTGTCATAATCAGGCATTGATATGTCATAATTTATTTAATATAGTTCCTGGTCCTTCGTTCGTTTAAAGTGCATTACATTCCTCCCATGTTGGCAATGCTTCTTTAGCTAGGTAGTTTTTTAATTAATCAAAAAAAGCAATTTAGGACAACGGATTTTGTAATGAATTATGTCTCATAAAACAGGACTGAAAAATATTTTCGATGACATGAAAGCAAGTTGAGATCAATCAATGTACATCTAGTGTCATAATCAGGCATTGATATGCCATAATTTTATTTAAATATCATGAATCTAGTGAAGCTTCTTTGGAAGATTCTTTGGATTATACTAAAGTATTCTAGGTGACGTCTGACCAATGATATAAAGAGCGATTGTGAGTATAGGGATCGGTAAATTCCTTGTAGTTACGTTTAACAAAACTTAACATGCAATGCGCTTTTGAGGCTACGTAGTCAATGTGGTCATTGAAAGTAAGACAAGAGTCCACAATAATGCCTAAGTCTTTTTTGGAATGCACTCTGTTTACTAGGCTAGACTTTATAAAATATGTAAAATGGATTGGCGCTCTCGATCTGGCTAATGTGAAGCATTCGCATTAAGCTATTTTTAGGGATAGATTGTTCAGGTCACACCAATTAACGACTGCAGTAACATTTTCTTGCAATAGCTTACAGTCAAGTTCGTATTCAACAAGGCGAAAAAGTTCATCGGCCAATAGGAGACATTCAGAATATTTTAGTACGCCTCCCAGATCATTAATAAATAATAAGAATAACATGGGCCGAGGTGACTGCCTTGAGGGACATCTGACGTCACACTTAATAACAAACAACTATCAATTTTTATTAATTGCAAGCGATTACTGAGATAAGACTCTATCCATGAAAGTAGATTGGATTTGAAGCCAAGTGCAGATAGTTTTTATCAAAAGCTTTTGCGAAGTCAGTAAATATAACATCAGTTTGATTGCCAAATCTAAAAATATTAATAAAAAAATTGTAAAATATTGCTAAGTTAGTGGTAGACCTTCCGGATATGAAACCATGCAGGTGTTCTGATAACACGTTATGGATAGCAAACGTGATTTAATAATAAACAAATTTTTTTGAAACAGTTTGGGGATGGATTTGCAGATGGCCTGTAATTGCAGATGTTCTGCTTAGGGTTAGAATTGTGAATAGGTAGAATATGTGATAGTTTTCAAGCGTACATAAATATTCCGTATGCAATGGACTTTCTAAAAATAACACAAAGAGGAGTTGAAAACTCTTTTGCACACTTTATTTATCAATAAACACTTTTTTTACCAATTAAGCATAAAAGAGCTTCTTCAACTTCAGATTTTTCAATAGATATATCCCTAATGTCAATCAATGGATGGATATTTGAAACATCAATGAGATCAGTATTAGTAGGTGAATATACTGAACTGAAGAAAGAAGCAAAAAAAGTTAGATATGACATTTTTATCATCAAAAGACGAATCGTAGCAACGTTCGCAGACGATACGGCTATCCTCGCAATGGATGAGTCAGTCGAATCATCAAGAAAACTCCAACAGGCTCTTAATAAAGTATGCGAGTGGACAAAGACCTGGCGAATTGCCCTTAACCAGACCAAGTCGACGCATGTCAATTTCACGTATAAAAGGATAAACAACTTACCTGTCTTTATTAACTCGGTACAAATACCATACGCAAACGAGGCGAAGTATCTAGGAATGACCCTAGAAGCAAAACTTAAGTGGATGCCACACGTTAAGAAAAAGCGCGAAGAGCTCACTATCAGACTTAGAGAAATGTATTGGCTACTAGGAAGATATTCGAAGACAAGCGTATACAACAAACTGCTCTTGTATAAGCAAGTGCTAAAACCTTCTTGGACATACGGTATACAACTTTGGGGTTGTACCAAACCAAGCAATATGGCTATAATACAAACATTCCAAAACAAAACGCTAAGAGCAATCGTGAATGCTCCATGGTATATAAGGAATAGTGATATTCACAGAGATCTAGGAATTGCTACTGTGAGTAACGAAGTAACAAATTTTGCTCGCAAACTTCGTACTCGCATTCATGGTCACTGCAGTAATGAAATAATTCGTACTCTGGACGTGACATACCTTGAGCGGCGACAACAAAGAACAAAACCGTTCGACCTAGCGCCATAAGAAAAAACCGCATGTAATGACGGTATTAGTAGGTGCGTTCGCTGGAAAGCTACCTACAAAACGCTATAAACACTACAGAAGCGTAAACTACTTGTTAAGGTAACTTAGTCGTAGTCATCACTAAAATGAAAAAATGAGAGGATCAAATTTCTTACGACTATGAGCGCTCGCGACCGGATCTAATAGTGCCTCTCTGAGGGGTGAGGTTTAGCCCGTAGGCAGACTACAAATATCTGAATCGGGTATAAACAATCGGGTATAAACAATGGGTATAAACGGTGGGTTTAAATAACTTTAATATGTCTTTTGGAACAAAGCGACAAATTACTGTTTTAAACACTGATAGAAAGGATTCATATTATACATTTAAATCGTCAGATGATAAAACTTTATTCAAAGCAATGTTATGCAGAGAATTGTTAATTGCATCAAAGTTGGCCTAATTATAGTCATTATAGGATATAATACCCGCTGTTTATCTTTGGTAATGTAAGGCTGTAAATTCAATAATGACAGCAGTATGGTGTGAGGAATAATTTGTGATAGGAGCGACAGGCAAATCAATTTTAACAACCACTCCTTGTCAACAAATACAAAATCTAAGATAAGATTAAGGCTATTGATAAAATAATTAATTTAAATAAAGCCATATTCACTTGAAACTTTAAAAGCTATTTGATAACTATCATCATCATCAAACTTCCAAGAAATGTTCCCTACGTTAAAGTCACCGATGACGATAACATGCTGAGAATCAGTTAAATTATCGATAATGTAATGGAGATTTTATTAAATATTTCTAAGGAACTGTAAGGTGGTAAATAACATACAATTACAAAAAGATAGAAAAACTGATACTTTTACAATTGATTAACGTCTTAATTTGATTTAGAATGCAGGTGCTTTGATGGGAGCTCGATTTGACAACATGAGTAAATATAAAAACAATATCCCCTATCGTTAAGCCAGTGGTGAGCTGTCAACGATATTTTCGAAAAACGTTGTAAAAAGAAGTATTCAAGAAATATAAGTAAATAATAAAAGGGTGATGATGAATATAAAAATAACTTATTTATTCTAGTTCTAATTCCACTTACGTCATGATAACAAATTGAATACATAAATTTTGATCTTAGGCTCACTTAATCGTTTTTTGAATGAGTTGTAGAAGGTGCAGGCTCGGGGCATGAAGCATCAAGTGTAGTACTTTGTTGTTCAAACGAAGGGATATGATAGGTAGTATTTTTAGCCCCTGGACACATTCATGCACCAAAATTCCATCAGGCCGCCAATAGTCTAACGACATTATTTGATTGAAAATATCGTTGGCTACCAATATCTTCAACAATGCGATTTTCCGAAGGTCATTTAAAGAATATTTAAAGCAGGATATTGCAGTCGATATTGATGTTGTTTTTTGAGGTATTTTGCTTCTGATGTAGTTTAATACGTCTTAAACGCTAGTTGACTTATCAGTCTCGAAATAAATATAGATTTTCGGGTAGGTCTTTTAACAACCTCCAGGTTAACAGAGGAAGGCGTAACATCAGTTGAATTAAGTGGAGCAAGAGCAGCAGTGGGAACCACATTAACTTCAGAAGCAGTAGGAACAACGTTCACTTCAGGCAGCAACAAATTTGAATTAGCTATTATATTGATGGCTGGAACTTCTTCAGTGGTGGATCGCAGCAATCTTTTGCGTTAAGCTACTGGTTGTGTTTGTGGTGAATATATCAGCTTTCTTTTAGCTTGTTTTTGAGGTATATTAGTTGAATCTAGTTGTTCGTCCCTTCTCTGTTCACGAAGAGTATGTTTCCCACAGTTATGTGGCTAATTTTGTTCAAAATTCGTTTTTAAATTTGTACCCTCACATTTTGAGGCGTGTTTTTCCTGGCTAAGATATTCGTTAGCGTTAGCAAACACTGCTGCATTGTGGATACTTAGAGTTTAACTAGTTTTAAGGTCACGGTTTATTCACAGTTTTTAGAGAACCGTGAGCTTGGAAATTGATTTTGAAAAGGCTTTCGACTCGATATGGAATGATTATCTTATTTTCAAGCTAATAAAACTAAGTTATCCAGATTGGCTTATAAAAATGATATACAGCTTTTGGAGTCAGCGAAGTACTTCAATTTTTATTGCATTCCAGAACTTCGAGCATTTCCCTGTGCCTTCATGTGTTCCGCAAGGTTCAATCATTGGTCTATCTTTATTTACTATATCCATACTTTCAGGACTTCCCTCTTTCCGACCCAATTTCAGAAGAGCCAGGATCTATTTACTACGCTGATGATATCACTATATTAGCTAGTGATATAAGGCCATGAGTGGCTCTTAATAAAATTAAGGAAAAACTTCTACATGTTGAATTTTTTTTGAAAAAGTGACACTATCGAGCACTTAAATAAAGTAAATCTCTGACCTTGGAACTAAATGGTAGCGTGATAACATGGTGAGCCTAAGTATCTAGGTTTAAATTTCCATAACCGTTTTCTAGTACGAGAAAAGTACTAAACAGGGCAAAAATGGTATCTATGACATTGAAACCATTTCTTAACTCTAAGCAAATGTCGGGGAAAACTAAGACACTAATATATTAAATTCTGATTATGTCCATGCTGTACGCTGTACGTGAAAGCTTCGCAATTTGGTTCTCAATATCTCAAATTGAAGCCAAGGAAATGAAAGTTTTCTTAACGAAAACTGCAGAGATTTTGCTGTGAACAATTCAAATGTTCGGAAAAAAATGGTTTTCTAACAAAGTTATATATGAATCAACATAACTAACGCCTTTAATGATATATCAAATTGATCTGCTCTTATAAAAGTTGAAAAGAATCAGCCCACTTGTTCGAGATCCCGATACGCTCCCGTTGCGGTTGTATGCCGGGAGCAAGTGTACATATAACAAATAAAAACAACTTTATTTGATTCTATTTTTAAAAAGTTGAAAGCCTTTTGTTTCAAATTTATTGTTTAAGTCAGACATATCGTTTAGTCAACCAAAAATTAACCTTTAGTTAAGAAGAAATGCATTGGACTTATATATCACTATAAGAGTTACTTACTTACACAGTTTTTAGAATTTTGCTTTGTTGGGCGACCCCAATTACGCTTTATTAACAAACAATAAAAAATTAAATCTAAGTAATTCGTCGTCACAGCGTCGCCGCAATTACCGTCGATCGTATACGTATTACTGGGCGGTCTGGATTGGAAATTTATTGGTTCTATAGCTATATTGATTGATGACGATGTAGATTGATTTGCTTGATCCAAAAGCGCTGAGTTTAGTTGTTTATTGGGTTATTGAGTTGCTTGACCTAAAGTGCTGATGTTGCATTCAGAGTTTTAAAATTTTGCAATTATTTGAGAACTGCATTCAATTGAAAAAAAGATACAATTTTGAAGTCTTTAGAATCCCTGAAATACTTTGACTTTGTAATGAACTAGAATTAAGTTGAATATTTGGCACCACCAAAAGGTAATGCCTCAGAGGTGGATCACTTTCTGAACACATCTTTTAAAATTCGTAACAAGTTTCCAAACACTTATCTTTAGAGAAGAAAGAGATTAGTTGTTAAAGCAAAAGGAACACGTTTAGTCAAGTTTAAATTTAAAATCAAGAGACATTTACAACTTCAATATTGAATTCCCAGTTTATTTTGAAATTTTGTGAGATAATCATTTAAAGCAGTCAAATCACCTGAAGTAAAAAGAATGCCATAACAATGTATTGAATACTTCTTGAAAATTTAACATTCATTGAAATCTTTTAGCCTTTTGAAAACATTCGATTTATTGAAATTTTTTTGCTGGTTGAAGTTTTTTAACTGCATTGAGGTCTTTTGATTCCCTGAAGTCTTTTTACTGCATTGAAGTCTTTAGACCAGTATTATTACAGTTGAAGTCTTTCGATTATTTTGAAATCTCTTATCATAAGATTGCTATACTATTATATTAGGGGTACAAATTGCACGCATGTCTGTCTATCCCTAAAACTACTCAGCCGATCTTAAAATTTGTGTCACCATTTTAATGGTGGCGTCATCCTGATCAATTAAGTTTACTCGAGGGGAAGTGATAAAGGGGGGAATTATGTGGTTTCCGAGCGGTGGGAATACAAAAAATCGTTTTTTCTTTTTTTATTAATTCACTTTATTATAAACATATATATATATCTATATATATTATAAGTACATGTAAGAACTAACTAAAAACCAACTGAACTGCAACTCTGTACTGCAACTGCACATGTGGGTTGCGCGCGTTCATAACGGGACATGTGGAATTGGTTTTTGGAAAGAGGGGGTGGAAGGGGACAGATCCGTTAAGAAGTATTATTGCTAATAGAAAATGGCGGACAATGAGGGGCTTGGAGAGTAGTGGGTGTGGCAAAAGGAAGTGAAGTCTCCGACGTAACACATCCCCCCTTAAGATTCTGCTCCGAAGATACCGAATTCTTAATTTCGACTTTAATATCGGCCCTATTTTTCTTATTTTTTCTTAAAAGGTAACCGATCAGTAATGTAATCAATATAATGATTAATAGGATAGACGTCTCAATGGTTGTATGTTCGTGTAATGCATTTCTGACTTTAATATCTTCAATAATTTTACTGTTTTCAACGTGTTTTATATGCAAATCTTCCACAGAATAATTCATTACAGTTTTTTTTATAGTTATATTACTGAAATTTGGTATTACAATGTTATCGTTTTTGACAATATTCTCGTAAAAGACATTATTTATTCGTATAAAACAATTTTCAAATTTAATTAAGTTATTATTTCTTACATTTATAGTATACTGATTACAATTATGATTAATTCTAGTGTTTGGTAAATTCTTAGTTATGATAACATTGTTAGTTAATTGTTTAATTTCTTCATTCTTATTTTCCTTAAAGTTACAATTTGAATGTTCTTCTAATAGTTGTGAAACACAATGATCTTTAATAGGTTTTAAGTTTCTCTTAAGAACTACATTTTCTTGATTTTCGTAAATATTTTTATTATTAATAATTAAATTTCGATAATTCGTGTCTATCTCAAGACCTTCTTTGTTGGGGATTGGTTCCAAAATCATTCTATAATATTGCGATTTCGCGTAGTTTGGAAGCATAAGCGCAAATATGATTGAATTTTCATGTAAAACAACTGAGCTTTTTATATTTACGAGATCTTTAAACGTTATATTATTTTCGTTGGCTTCTTCCTGCGTTAAAATGTCTTGTCCTAGGACTCCTAATCTGCTAAGTAATAAATTTGTTTTGATCTTCCTGACTTGCTCTCTGAGTATCTGAATGTCGTACTGTATTTGAAAGATGTGCTGAATATTTTCTATTTCCTCTACTTCTCGATTTAGTGTGTTTGCGAAACTATCTAGTTGGTCCCTGATACGTGTCTGTTGTTTGTTTATGTGTCTTGTAATGTTAGTCATTTGTTCGTTCAAATTAGTGTTTATTCTGATTTGGTCGTTCATACTGTTAATTAAATTATGATTATTCTGTTCGTTTGTAATTAGTCTAGTTTTTAATTTCGTCCTTGAGTATCAAAAAGTTATGTAAAAGAGTTGAGTATTGTGTTTTGGATGTTAGTCCCTGAATGTTGCCTTATATTAGCATTAATATTATGTAAAATCTTTTTATAGTTTGTTATAACTTCGATTTTATTGTCTCTTTTCATAATGAATCCGTTTCCGTTATCCATATTCTGAATTTCGATTGATTGGCTTTTACTGATAGTAAATAAGCTGAAGAGAATTAAACTTGTCAGTCCTACGGTCGTTGTCCGTTTTTTCGTTTGGGAATTCTGAAAAAAAATGTTATGTATTCTCGTATTTATATTTTCTCTTGACCTGTGATTTATAAAATTTGCTGCCTTTTTCATCCCTGACATAATCTTTATCAATAATTTCTGGGTTTGATTTCTTATGAGTTGGTTTTAGTTTATTGATATCCCTATTTTTTAAATATATGGGTTTTTCGTTTGTTAAGTCCATATCATTTTTGTTTTTGTTTAGTTTTCCTATGTATTTCTCCTTATTTTTGTTGACTAGCTCAATAATCATGGGATAGTCATCGCTGGTTATATTTCCGTTCAGGAAGTCTATTGGTCTTCTTTTAGTTGTCGAATGGATTGTTTTATTATAAATGACTAATGCTTTAAAGACTTTATCACGAAGAGTGTCTTTATTAGTTTCGTTAGCTCTGAATGTCCGGATATGCTCGTTAAGAGTGGAGTGGAATCTTTCGATGTCCGAATTCCCTGTATGGTGATAAGGCGTGGTAATATGAAGATCAACGTTATTTTCTTTGAGAAATTCTTTTACCAAAATTGTTGAAAATCCTGACTCTCCATCTGTTATTATTTTTTCTAGGGTACCAAATGATGCAAATCTGCATTTAAGAGTTTTCAGTAACGCTATCCAGGTTCTGTGTTTGATTTCTTGCATGGTGACGTGTTTCGTGAATTTATCTATCATTATTACGTACATTAAGTTGATATTTGCATACCATATATCGATATGTAATATTTGATTTGGTTTGACTGGAGTTTTGGTAATTTTTAGTGGAATTTTACATGGTTGTCTTTCGTATTTTGATTTGTTGCATACCTCGCAATTGTTAATGAATCTTTGAATTTTTTCTTTTAGATTTGGGGTGTAATATATATCTTTTATTTCCGCGTAAGTTTCATTAACTCCACTGCGATTTAATGAATTGTATGTCTGTATAATAACATGGGCTTCTTTTTCTGGGTCTGTGAGGTCTCCTAGGAATTTGCTACACTTAACGACTCTTAATGATTTATTCTTGCTGAAATATTTTATATAAACGTCCTGAAATTTTGCAAATAAATGATCATATCTGGAGAAAACTCCTACTATTCCTTTTGGAGGGATACATTTTTTTATGATGTCCAAAATGCGATTTTTACTTAAGACTTTTACTTCTATAACTATTCTCTTTTTTCCAAAAGCATAGTATGTTTTGTGGTTGCTAGCATTATTGGTGCTGTTCAATATTATTTGGGTTTTGTACAAATTAACAGGTGATTCAACAATAGGAATATAATCACTACTGTCTTCGTCAGCGCTGTGAACAGTGGCTAAAATAGATTGTTCGTCTAGGTTATTTTCTATGGTTCTATCAGTGAGATCCTTTATATTTGCATTGTAAAAAACCTCCATTCCAGACAGACCGTCCGCGACTTGATTATCCTTGCCCCGTACATATTCCATATCAAAGTTGTATTCTTCCAGTTTAACCTCCCATCTTTGTAGTTTAGCATTTGGTTCTTTTAATGAACTTAGCCAAATTAGGGGTCGATGGTCAGTTCGTATTGTGAACTTTCTTCCATAAAGGTAAGGTCTACAATAGCCAGTAGCTCCTTCTCGATGGTTGAGTACCGAGTCTCGTGGTCATTGAGGGTACGACTAGCGTAACACACCGGATGGTGTGTGATAGAACGGCACCTACAGCGAAATTAGATGCGTCCGTTGTCAGAACAAATGTCTTACTAAAGTCTGGATATCTTAGAATTGGTTCAGATACAATCAAAGCTTTCAAATTTTCAAAACTTTCAATGTAATCTGAATCATTGATATTTATTTTTGAATTTTTCTTTAGAAACGCTGTCATTGGTTTTGCGACTTTACCGTAGTCTTTTATAAACTTACGATAATACCCTGTTATTCCGAAAAAGGCTTTTATCTGTTTGGTTGTTCGTGGTAGCTTGTAATCTCTTATTTCCGCGATTTTATTAGGATTGGGTTTAATACCGTTAGTTGTTACTATATGTCCTAGAAATTCGGTTTCTTTTTTTAGAAACTCACTTTTATCAAGCTGGACTTTTAAGTTAACTTCCCTCAATCTTTCAAATATTTTCTTTAACGAAATTATGTGTTCGGAAAGGGATGTTGAGAAGATGATAATGTCGTCTAGGTAAACAAGACATATCTTCCCAATAAAATCGGAGAGAACTGAATTCATCAGCCTCTGAAAGGAAGCCGGAGCATTCTTCAAACCAAATGGCATACGAACGAACCCATAATGTCCATTGTTGGTCGAAAAGGCCGTTTTCTTTACATCTTCCTCTGCTATTTCGATCTGGTGAAATCCCTTAGCCAGGTCTAATGTGGTGAAGTACTGCGCTTTACCTAGTTTATCAAAAATTTCATCGATATTGGGGATGGGGAACTTATCATCTACCGAAACTTCGTTTAGCTTCCGATAATCGATGACAATTCTCCATTTCTGCTTTCCATAAGCATCCCTCTTTTTTGGGACGATCCAGATAGGCGCGGAATATGGCGAGCTGCTGGGCCTGATAATGCCCTGCTCTAGCATCTCATTTATTTGGCGAGATACCTCGTGTCTATGTACCTCTGGGTACCTGTAATTTTTCGTATAGATAGGAATCTCGTTTACAGTCCTTATCCTGTGCTTAATTGCATTTGTAAACGTTAGATCGCTACCTTCTTGATAAAAAATTTACGAGTATTGAGAAACAAGGTTGGTTATTTCCCTTTTCTCTTCGACGTTGAGGTGATCGGTTCTTATCTGTTCAATAACCGGATCCCTACTCGTTTCTGTATGGTATGTTTCCAATGTTGGTATATGTTTTTCATAATTTTCCATTGTGTTTTCTTCTTCTTTGTTAAAATAAATTGGAATTTCTTTTTCGTTAATAAGTAGAAGCCTTCTGTTATAGTCGAGGATTGCTTTTAATGGTAACAAAATGTTGTTTCCAATCAAGCCGTTAAATGTGTTATGAAATTTGTACTCTAGAAATTCTGCGGTCTTATTTAACGCACCGAATTCCTCGAACAGTGGGATTCTTACTTTCTTATTTACATATATCGGTGTACTGGTTGTTAAAACCGTAATGGGTTTGTGGAGATTAATTTGCCATTTGGGATGGCACACTCCTGGGTTAAGAATACTAGTTTCTGACCCTGAGTCAACTAGTATCCTAAGTGTATATTTATTGTCTTTTGTTCTTATAACTATATAGGGTAGTTGGCCTGAGGGCTTTTTTCCCGAAAATCCGAAATTCTCTCTAAGGTATTTACCTGTCTTTGGTAAGAACCGGACACTGTGTCCATTGGTTCGACTGTGTTGTTATTGTTATTGAATCTTTGATTCATACGACGATTTGATTGATTATTATGACTATTGTTATTAAATCTGCGATTCGCGCTTTGATTAGATATGTTAGTTTGTTCGTTGTTGTTAAATCTGTGGTTGTCTGGTCTATTTTGGTTGTTTCTAAATATTCCGGAATAATATGAGTATCTGTATTGTCCACTATTCTGGTGATTATTGTTGTTATTGTTTTTTCTACTATATCCTTGCATTTTATTTGGTAGTTGCTAGTTCCTATCAAGGTTTGATCTTACCCTATTGCTATCCCTAGTGTATGCATACCCTGTTTCATAGAGGATTTGCATTGCCTCTTCTAAGTTTCTGCAATATAACAAACTCTTTATCGGTTTTGGTATTTTACTGATAAAAATGCGTAAGGCAGACTTACAGTTTTGTTCTGTCCCTAAAGATGAATTATTTAAATTAGTTATCCTAACTTTATTATTTAGGCGCCTTTGCATTATTTTTATGTCGTTATAGTTATCTTGGCAGTTAGTTTTATATGGAAGGTCATCGTATAATTAATTGCTCTACTGTCTTCCTGTCGCCGAAATATTGAAAGAATAATTTTTTTACCTCATCCCAATTTTTTACTGAATTGTTAATTTCAATTGCCTCGCGGGCTCTATCTGTTAGTTCACTTTTAATAATGTCAAAAAATATTAGTTGACTTGTTTCGTCATACTGTCCTAGTCTAGGAAATATCCTATCCACTAAATCTATAAAATTATATAGGTTTTCCCTATTTACGTCGTAACACGGGAGATTGTTTAAATACTTAATAAGGTCTAAACATAAGCTTAATGGAGTTACCGCTGGCTGCTGGTTAGCTTCTCCTGTTACAGGTGTTGTTGTCATGTTTGTGATTGATAGTTTCTCCAGTAATATTAATATGTCGTCTTCCAATGGTTCCTTCTCTTCCGTTTGCATTTAATGTTTTACTACAGTAGCACAAATATTTAAGATCACTTTATAAATGTTTCATGTATTTTTCTGTATTTTATCAATTTTTTTTTTCACACTTTCCTTATAGGAAATATTGTACTAAAACGAATTTTCGATATGTTGGCACTATTTTGCGATGTGTTCTTAAGCGAACGTCTTTAGATTTTCACTTTTATTTGTGCGTTCTTAAGCGAACGTTTGTAGATTTTCACTTTTATTTATGTGTTCTTAAGCGAACGTTTTTGGTTTATCAGTATAATTCCTGTGTTCTTAATCGAACTTTTTTTTTTTTACAGGTTTGCACTTTATTATTTATGAGTCCTTAAGCGAACGAATTTAACTTATCACTATATTCCACATCTTCTTAAACGAATTTATCGCGAACTTTATAGCGTTTACCGACTGCGCCAATTATGTGGTTCCCGAGCGGTGGGAATAAAAAAAAATCTTTTATTCTTTTTTTATTAATACACTTTATTATAAACATATATATATATCTATATATAAGTACATGTAAGAACTAACTAAAAACCAACTGAACTTAACTGGATTAAGAACCGACTGAACTTAACTGGATCTAAATTGAAACTGAATTATTAATTTTTATCTGAATCATTCTGTGGGTGTCTCTTATTGTATTATATTTGATGACGCTGCACCAAGCCACTAACCTGTGAGAAAGTAAATGCAGGTATCGGGTGTTTAAAATTATGTCTGAGCGTGTAGCGCAAAAATGCTTAGGTCTGTGAATAAATGGCTGCGCGTGTACATAACTGCACATGTGGGTTGCGCGTGTTCATAACGGGACATGTGGAATTGGTTTTTGGAAAGAGGGGGTGGACAATAAGGGGCTTGGAGAGTAGTGGCTGTGGCGAAAGGAAGTGAAGTCTCCGACGTAACAGGGGCATTGGTGGCTTTCTTTGAAACATTAAGTAGGCGTGGCAAACAATTTTATATGACAGACTTATAAAGGAGCCCTAATAACACCCCTTAACATTCGTCGTAGACCCATAAAAGTATATATATTTATGATCTACTATTTAGCAATGTCCCTCCGTCCGTCCGTATCAACTTTTGAGGCCTTTAAATTTATGCTAGGAAGCTAAAATTCAGAGCATATACTCCCGAAATGGTAAAGTGTTAAAAGTTTTTAGATCCTCCCACTGCCACGCCCAAAAAAACATTTTAAAGCTAAAGTTAGAGAGATAGAGTGTTACAACCTTCACAAGATATGTAGGCACTGCCCTCCTTTATAAGTTTGTCATATATATAGTTTTTTGCCACGCCTACTTTTTGTGGGCGTTTTTTACTAAAATGCTGTTTTCTTCAAAAATTTTCACAGAAAGCAAAACAAAATGTTTAACAAAATATTTACCCAATATTTTTTCTAACATATCGCCCATACAAAGTTTTTGGCCACGCCCACTTTTTGGGAGGGTTTTTTCAAAAAAACTTTTTTTTTTAATTAATAGAACTAAATAAAACGCTATTCATCATCTTCTTAATAGTTTTTTCTTTGGGGCATATAGGGATATGGATAGGGTATCATACTGTTCGCCTCAAGTGGACTGTAGCCTTTTCTTATATTTTTTTAATGTTTTGATCAATTATTTATCTATATTAGTAGAGCTATATTTTGATGCTAAAACGACATCAGTAATATAATTTTTTTACCGTTTATTAGGCGCTCAAATGTTAGCCACTGACTAACATTTCATTGTGAAGGAGGCAAAGGCATCCGATATTTTCGATTTCAAAGGATGGTAACAAAGCTTCTATTACAAAAAACAACAGTCTCAAAAGTGTCCAAGATTAGACCAAGGAACGAAAAAAATGTCTTCACTATTAGCACCTTCTACCCTTTCGTGTACCAAAAACATATAAACTTATATACGCATATCTATAAACTGCAGTTAAATAATTATGTTCCTTAACATTATTGTATTTTTTTTTTTTTTTTTAAAAAATCTTAAAAAAACTTCGTTTTTTCTATGTGTCATACTTTATAGTACAAATGTCCGATGAAGCATCTATAGATGCTTTTAAAATTTTCAGATTAAAAGCCAATATCCATTAAAATATTAAGTTTTCATAGTATTCAAACTCGAAATTTGTTAGAGGGCATAAGTCCTTAATATTTGAAAATTCATATAAAATCGGGTAAAAATCCTAATCATACGATTTTTAACTGCCGTTATTCGTAAGCACAGACAGTTTTTTTTTAATTTGCGGAAAACTTGGTCATTGTGACTCATGCCCTTTTAACAATTTAGTGTGTTTGCGAAACTATCTAGTTGGTCCCTGATACGTGTCTGTTGTTTGTTTATGTGTCTTGTAATGTTAGTCATTTGTTCGTTCAAATTAGTGTTTATTCTGATTTGGTCGTTCATACTGTTAATTAAATTATGATTATTCTGTTCGTTTGTAATTAGTCTAGTTTTTAATTTCGTCCTTGAGTATCAAAAAGTTATGTAAAAGAGTTGAGTATTGTGTTTTGGATGTTAGTCCCTGAATGTTGCCTTATATTAGCATTAATATTATGTAAAATCTTTTTATAGTTTGTTATAACTTCGATTTTATTGTCTCTTTTCATAATGAATCCGTTTCCGTTATCCATATTCTGAATTTCGATTGATTGGCTTTTACTGATAGTAAATAAGCTGAAGAGAATTAAACTTGTCAGTCCTACGGTCGTTGTCCGTTTTTTCGTTTGGGAATTCTGAAAAAAAATGTTATGTATTCTCGTATTTATATTTTCTCTTGACCTGTGATTTATAAAATTTGCTGCCTTTTTCATCCCTGACATAATCTTTATCAATAATTTCTGGGTTTGATTTCTTATGAGTTGGTTTTAGTTTATTGATATCCCTATTTTTTAAATATATGGGTTTTTCGTTTGTTAAGTCCATATCATTTTTGTTTTTGTTTAGTTTTCCTATGTATTTCTCCTTATTTTTGTTGACTAGCTCAATAATCATGGGATAGTCATCGCTGGTTATATTTCCGTTCAGGAAGTCTATTGGTCTTCTTTTAGTTGTCGAATGGATTGTTTTATTATAAATGACTAATGCTTTAAAGACTTTATCACGAAGAGTGTCTTTATTAGTTTCGTTAGCTCTGAATGTCCGGATATGCTCGTTAAGAGTGGAGTGGAATCTTTCGATGTCCGAATTCCCTGTATGGTGATAAGGCGTGGTAATATGAAGATCAACGTTATTTTCTTTGAGAAATTCTTTTACCAAAATTGTTGAAAATCCTGACTCTCCATCTGTTATTATTTTTTCTAGGGTACCAAATGATGCAAATCTGCATTTAAGAGTTTTCAGTAACGCTATCCAGGTTCTGTGTTTGATTTCTTGCATGGTGACGTGTTTCGTGAATTTATCTATCATTATTACGTACATTAAGTTGATATTTGCATACCATATATCGATATGTAATATTTGATTTGGTTTGACTGGAGTTTTGGTAATTTTTAGTGGAATTTTACATGGTTGTCTTTCGTATTTTGATTTGTTGCATACCTCGCAATTGTTAATGAATCTTTGAATTTTTTCTTTTAGATTTGGGGTGTAATATATATCTTTTATTTCCGCGTAAGTTTCATTAACTCCACTGCGATTTAATGAATTGTATGTCTGTATAATAACATGGGCTTCTTTTTCTGGGTCTGTGAGGTCTCCTAGGAATTTGCTACACTTAACGACTCTTAATGATTTATTCTTGCTGAAATATTTTATATAAACGTCCTGAAATTTTGCAAATAAATGATCATATCTGGAGAAAACTCCTACTATTCCTTTTGGAGGGATACATTTTTTTATGATGTCCAAAATGCGATTTTTACTTAAGACTTTTACTTCTATAACTATTCTCTTTTTTCCAAAAGCATAGTATGTTTTGTGGTTGCTAGCATTATTGGTGCTGTTCAATATTATTTGGGTTTTGTACAAATTAACAGGTGATTCAACAATAGGAATATAATCACTACTGTCTTCGTCAGCGCTGTGAACAGTGGCTAAAATAGATTGTTCGTCTAGGTTATTTTCTATGGTTCTATCAGTGAGATCCTTTATATTTGCATTGTAAAAAACCTCCATTCCAGACAGACCGTCCGCGACTTGATTATCCTTGCCCCGTACATATTCCATATCAAAGTTGTATTCTTCCAGTTTAACCTCCCATCTTTGTAGTTTAGCATTTGGTTCTTTTAATGAACTTAGCCAAATTAGGGGTCGATGGTCAGTTCGTATTGTGAACTTTCTTCCATAAAGGTAAGGTCTACAATAGCCAGTAGCTCCTTCTCGATGGTTGAGTACCGAGTCTCGTGGTCATTGAGGGTACGACTAGCGTAACACACCGGATGGTGTGTGATAGAACGGCACCTACAGCGAAATTAGATGCGTCCGTTGTCAGAACAAATGTCTTACTAAAGTCTGGATATCTTAGAATTGGTTCAGATACAATCAAAGCTTTCAAATTTTCAAAACTTTCAATGTAATCTGAATCATTGATATTTATTTTTGAATTTTTCTTTAGAAACGCTGTCATTGGTTTTGCGACTTTACCGTAGTCTTTTATAAACTTACGATAATACCCTGTTATTCCGAAAAAGGCTTTTATCTGTTTGGTTGTTCGTGGTAGCTTGTAATCTCTTATTTCCGCGATTTTATTAGGATTGGGTTTAATACCGTTAGTTGTTACTATATGTCCTAGAAATTCGGTTTCTTTTTTTAGAAACTCACTTTTATCAAGCTGGACTTTTAAGTTAACTTCCCTCAATCTTTCAAATATTTTCTTTAACGAAATTATGTGTTCGGAAAGGGATGTTGAGAAGATGATAATGTCGTCTAGGTAAACAAGACATATCTTCCCAATAAAATCGGAGAGAACTGAATTCATCAGCCTCTGAAAGGAAGCCGGAGCATTCTTCAAACCAAATGGCATACGAACGAACCCATAATGTCCATTGTTGGTCGAAAAGGCCGTTTTCTTTACATCTTCCTCTGCTATTTCGATCTGGTGAAATCCCTTAGCCAGGTCTAATGTGGTGAAGTACTGCGCTTTACCTAGTTTATCAAAAATGTCATCGATATTGGGGATGGGGAACTTATCATCTACCGAAACTTCGTTTAGCTTCCGATAATCGATGACAATTCTCCATTTCTGCTTTCCATAAGCATCCCTCTTTTTTGGGACGATCCAGATAGGCGCGGAATATGGCGAGCTGCTGGGCCTGATAATGCCCTGCTCTAGCATCTCATTTATTTGGCGAGATACCTCGTGTCTATGTACCTCTGGGTACCTGTAATTTTTCGTATAGATAGGAATCTCGTTTACAGTCCTTATCCTGTGCTTAATTGCATTTGTAAACGTTAGATCGCTACCTTCTTGATAAAAAATTTACGAGTATTGAGAAACAAGGTTGGTTATTTCCCTTTTCTCTTCGACGTTGAGGTGATCGGTTCTTATCTGTTCAATAACCGGATCCCTACTCGTTTCTGTATGGTATGTTTCCAATGTTGGTATATGTTTTTCATAATTTTCCATTGTGTTTTCTTCTTCTTTGTTAAAATAAATTGGAATTTCTTTTTCGTTAATAAGTAGAAGCCTTCTGTTATAGTCGAGGATTGCTTTTAATGGTAACAAAATGTTGTTTCCAATCAAGCCGTTAAATGTGTTATGAAATTTGTACTCTAGAAATTCTGCGGTCTTATTTAACGCACCGAATTCCTCGAACAGTGGGATTCTTACTTTCTTATTTACATATATCGGTGTACTGGTTGTTAAAACCGTAATGGGTTTGTGGAGATTAATTTGCCATTTGGGATGGCACACTCCTGGGTTAAGAATACTAGTTTCTGACCCTGAGTCAACTAGTATCCTAAGTGTATATTTATTGTCTTTTGTTCTTATAACTATATAGGGTAGTTGGCCTGAGGGCTTTTTTCCCGAAAATCCGAAATTCTCTCTAAGGTATTTACCTGTCTTTGGTAAGAACCGGACACTGTGTCCATTGGTTCGACTGTGTTGTTATTGTTATTGAATCTTTGATTCATACGACGATTTGATTGATTATTATGACTATTGTTATTAAATCTGCGATTCGCGCTTTGATTAGATATGTTAGTTTGTTCGTTGTTGTTAAATCTGTGGTTGTCTGGTCTATTTTGGTTGTTTCTAAATATTCCGGAATAATATGAGTATCTGTATTGTCCACTATTCTGGTGATTATTGTTGTTATTGTTTTTTCTACTATATCCTTGCATTTTATTTGGTAGTTGCTAGTTCCTATCAAGGTTTGATCTTACCCTATTGCTATCCCTAGTGTATGCATACCCTGTTTCATAGAGGATTTGCATTGCCTCTTCTAAGTTTCTGCAATATAACAAACTCTTTATCGGTTTTGGTATTTTACTGATAAAAATGCGTAAGGCAGACTTACAGTTTTGTTCTGTCCCTAAAGATGAATTATTTAAATTAGTTATCCTAACTTTATTATTTAGGCGCCTTTGCATTATTTTTATGTCGTTATAGTTATCTTGGCAGTTAGTTTTATATGGAAGGTCATCGTATAATTAATTGCTCTACTGTCTTCCTGTCGCCGAAATATTGAAAGAATAATTTTTTTACCTCATCCCAATTTTTTACTGAATTGTTAATTTCAATTGCCTCGCGGGCTCTATCTGTTAGTTCACTTTTAATAATGTCAAAAAATATTAGTTGACTTGTTTCGTCATACTGTCCTAGTCTAGGAAATATCCTATCCACTAAATCTATAAAATTATATAGGTTTTCCCTATTTACGTCGTAACACGGGAGATTGTTTAAATACTTAATAAGGTCTAAACATAAGCTTAATGGAGTTACCGCTGGCTGCTGGTTAGCTTCTCCTGTTACAGGTGTTGTTGTCATGTTTGTGATTGATAGTTTCTCCAGTAATATTAATATGTCGTCTTCCAATGGTTCCTTCTCTTCCGTTTGCATTTAATGTTTTACTACAGTAGCACAAATATTTAAGATCACTTTATAAATGTTTCATGTATTTTTCTGTATTTTATCAATTTTTTTTTTCACACTTTCCTTATAGGAAATA
Organism: Ferdinandea cuprea; assembly: GCA_963576555.1. Taxonomy (NCBI): domain Eukaryota; kingdom Metazoa; phylum Arthropoda; class Insecta; order Diptera; family Syrphidae; genus Ferdinandea; species Ferdinandea cuprea. The sequence continues at coordinate 18,598,829 of OY754962.1, read as the reverse complement.
TTGTACTAAAACGAATTTTCGATATGTTGGCACTATTTTGCGATGTGTTCTTAAGCGAACGTCTTTAGATTTTCACTTTTATTTGTGCGTTCTTAAGCGAACGTTTGTAGATTTTCACTTTTATTTATGTGTTCTTAAGCGAACGTTTTTGGTTTATCAGTATAATTCCTGTGTTCTTAATCGAACTTTTTTTTTTTTACAGGTTTGCACTTTATTATTTATGAGTCCTTAAGCGAACGAATTTAACTTATCACTATATTCCACATCTTCTTAAACGAATTTATCGCGAACTTTATAGCGTTTACCGACTGCGCCAATTATGTGGTTCCCGAGCGGTGGGAATAAAAAAAAATCTTTTATTCTTTTTTTATTAATACACTTTATTATAAACATATATATATATCTATATATAAGTACATGTAAGAACTAACTAAAAACCAACTGAACTTAACTGGATTAAGAACCGACTGAACTTAACTGGATCTAAATTGAAACTGAATTATTAATTTTTATCTGAATCATTCTGTGGGTGTCTCTTATTGTATTATATTTGATGACGCTGCACCAAGCCACTAACCTGTGAGAAAGTAAATGCAGGTATCGGGTGTTTAAAATTATGTCTGAGCGTGTAGCGCAAAAATGCTTAGGTCTGTGAATAAATGGCTGCGCGTGTACATAACTGCACATGTGGGTTGCGCGTGTTCATAACGGGACATGTGGAATTGGTTTTTGGAAAGAGGGGGTGGACAATAAGGGGCTTGGAGAGTAGTGGCTGTGGCGAAAGGAAGTGAAGTCTCCGACGTAACAGGGGCATTGGTGGCTTTCTTTGAAACATTAAGTAGGCGTGGCAAACAATTTTATATGACAGACTTATAAAGGAGCCCTACTAACACCCCTTAACATTCGTCGTAGACCCATAAAAGTATATATATTTATGATCTACTATTTAGCAATGTCCCTCCGTCCGTCCGTATCAACTTTTGAGGCCTTTAAATTTATGCTAGGAAGCTAAAATTCAGAGCATATATTCCCGAAATGGTAAAGTGTTAAAAGTTTTTAGATCCTCCCACTGCCACGCCCAAAAAAACATTTTAAAGCTAAAGTTAGAGAGATAGAGTGTTACAACCTTCACAAGATATGTAGGCACTGCCCTCCTTTATAAGTTTGTCATATATATAGTTTTTTGCCACGCCTACTTTTTGTGGGCGTTTTTTACTAAAATGCTGTTTTCTTCAAAAATTTTCACAGAAAGCAAAACAAAATGTTTAACAAAATATTTACCCAATATTTTTTCTAACATATCGCCCATACAAAGTTTTTGGCCACGCCCACTTTTTGGGAGGGTTTTTTCAAAAAAACTTTTTTTTTTAATTAATAGAACTAAATAAAACGCTATTCATCATCTTCTTAATAGTTTTTTCTTTGGGGCATATAGGGATATGGATAGGGTATCATACTGTTCGCCTCAAGTGGACTGTAGCCTTTTCTTATATTTTTTTAATGTTTTGATCAATTATTTATCTATATTAGTAGAGCTATATTTTGATGCTAAAACGACATCAGTAATATAATTTTTTTACCGTTTATTAGGCGCTCAAATGTTAGCCACTGACTAACATTTCATTGTGAAGGAGGCAAAGGCATCCGATATTTTCGATTTCAAAGGATGGTAACAAAGCTTCTATTACAAAAAACAACAGTCTCAAAAGTGTCCAAGATTAGACCAAGGAACGAAAAAAATGTCTTCACTATTAGCACCTTCTACCCTTTCGTGTACCAAAAACATATAAACTTATATACGCATATCTATAAACTGCAGTTAAATAATTATGTTCCTTAACATTATTGTATTTTTTTTTTTTTTTTTAAAAAAATCTTAAAAAAACTTCGTTTTTTCTATGTGTCATACTTTATAGTACAAATGTCCGATGAAGCATCTATAGATGCTTTTAAAATTTTCAGATTAAAAGCCAATATCCATTAAAATATTAAGTTTTCATAGTATTAAAACTCGAAATTTGTTAGAGGGCATAAGTCCTTAATATTTGAAAATTCATATAAAATCGGGTAAAAATCCTAATCATACGATTTTTAACTGCCGTTATTCGTAAGCACAGACAGTTTTTTTTTAATTTGCGGAAAACTTGGTCATTGTGACTCATGCCCTTTTAACAAATCACCATTCCACTACTCGGTATTTAACTGGGGTAAAAATACGACATTGGTCCTAACGCTTGAGAGAGAGTTGAGAGTTTTACTTAGAATATGTCCACAAATCATATCCTAAAATATTGGAAATTAAGTCGGTAAAAGCCAGTAGAAAGTAGAATGTAGGTGAAATAAATAAAAATAAATGAATAAGCTCGACAAATCGTGCTTCTGCAAACACGTAAAGGCACACATGATTTATGCATATTGACTTTAAAGAAACTGACACATTTCAAAGTCGACAATAAATATTATAAATGGGAAGTCACAAAAATATATTAAGAAACCTGAAAATAAACTTTTGTCGCTAATTGTGAAGAGTTTCAGCTAGATACAGCGACAAAGTCGCCAAAATAGCATCATTGCTTTCCACGCAAATTTTCGATCTCGATAAAGTATACGTGGCGATATCTATTAAAGTTGTTCTTAGCATTCGTAGTTCCTATATCTATTATAATAAACTAATACAATATTATTATTATTGTTAGGTCGATGAATATGAACGAGAGTAAAAAATTCAATTCATCCCCTTTCCTTCATTCATCTTCAGTACTGGCAACCATTCAAAGTTTATTTTTGGATCTGATCCTCCAGGTGTGTGCCGTTGGAGTAACTTCCCTACCACGTAAAAAATGAATGTTATAAGAAAGCCACAAGCCTCGGAACACGACCCGGAACGAAAAAGGCTTATGATTTAGCAGTATGCACGTGGAACTTACGTACGTTGTACATCCCGAGTGCTGCTCAAAAACTAGAATCTCTCCTCGAGCGGTAAAGGGCAGATATTACCATGGTCCAGGAGATACGTTGGATAGGTATAGGTAAGCAAACAAAAAAAAAAACATGCGACGATTGATTATATCTATATCGACCGCATACCCCAGCAGTTGGGCTGATTTGCTGACGATAGTATTTACCTTCCGTGTTGACACCTGCCCTGCGCACTGACTGCTCAAGAACAAGATTGAAAAAATCACACGACAGCCCATCTCCTTGCCGAAATTCGGTGCATGTTTGAAAGAGTTCAGATGTGCTGCTGCCAAACTGCACATTGCATCGCATGTTATCTAGTGTCATGCGACACATCTGGATCAGTTTTGACGGGATCCCGAATTCGGCCATAGCCACAAAAAGCTCCTGACGATGAATGCTGCCATATGCGGCTTTAAAGTCGATGAAGATATGGTGTGTCTCGACTTGAAACTCATTGGTCTTTTCTAGGATTTGCCTTAGTGTGAAGATTTGGTCTACAGTTGATCTGCCGGGCCGGAAGCCACACTGGTACGTACCGATTAGTGTGTTGCAGAAAGGTTTGAGACGTTCACACAGTACGTTCGATAGGATCTTATATGTCCAATCATCGGGCATGCTTTCCTCCACCCAAACTTGGTTGATGATTTGGTGCATGCGCATTCCCATAACATCACCTCCGTATTTGAAAAGCTCTGCACGTAGACCATCAGAGCCGGCGGCCTTGTTGTTCTTTAGCTTTTTTATAGCTAAGCCAACCTCTCCTAAACTGGGCGGATGACCTGGTTCTTCATTGACTGGACGTGGGTTCTCTTCTTGCCCCATCACTCTCTCTACATTTTGTCCGTTTAGCAGCTGCTGCTGTTTAGGTGAATGCCCGGTGGGGAGTTTCTCACTCAGGCGCTCTTTGTAGGCTCTGGCGACTCCAGATGTGCTAAGGCGTCCAAAATCGAATTTCTTCTTTTGGGCAGTTCGCAGCTTCTTCTCGTTGGACAGTCGAGCTCTGAATCAAGCTGCAACAAGAAAATGGTTAGAGTCGACGTTTGCCCCTCTGTAAGTGTGCACATTCAAAATGTTGGATGCGTGCTTCGCATCGATTAGCACATGGTCGATTTGGTTGGCGGTTCGACCGTCTGTAGAGCGCCAGGTTGCTGAGTCGCGGAAACCTAGTGCTACTTATCACCGTATTGCAAACTGCTGCAAAGTCAATTAGTCGGTAGCCGTTATCTGTTGTCGTTTCATGGAGACTGTGCTTACCAACTAATCCGCCGAAGATGTTTTCCTTGCCGACTTTAGCATTGAAGTCCCCGAGTACTATTTTGACGGGCAGGCTCCGTAGGCTCCGTCCAAGAGGTCATAGAATTCCTCCTTGATAGGGTAGGCGCGTGTGCACATATTAGGCTAATGTTTTGGAATGTAGCTCTGATGCGGATCACAGCCAGGCGATCACTTATCGGCTTGAAGTCCATTACTTTGGATCCAAGCCGATTTCCCACGACGAATCCGCATCCTAACACGTGCAATCTTTTGTTACAACTATAATAAATGTCGCAGTTTTGTCTTTTCATAGTTCCTGATCCTATCCATCGTATCTCCTGGACCGGAGTAATGTCGGCCTTGTACCGCGAGATAACAGACTCATGTTTTTGAGTAGCACCTGGAGTGTAGAGTGTCCGCAAATTCCAGGTACGCGCTCGCATGCCCGTTAACGTTCCAGTTCTATTTTACCTTTGAAGTACATTTATATCCGAGGCTGCCATAGTCTCTCCCATAACTATATGTTTTTGACGTGGTCGGGAAGTTACCCCGAAGGCATAACCCTCAACCTGGAGGGCCAGGCCCTGTTATTTACCCTGGGACAGTAGGCCGATAATTCCGGTACCAGTAACCCACTTCGGGGATGTGAGTGCTGCTGTTGACCCATCAAGGGCTCATCCGCCACCAACTCTTTTCCAACACCCTGGCTCAGTGTTGGATATCCCTATAGACCTGGGCTTCAAATAAGTCGAAGCAGCATATATAGGGAGATCAGTTGTTCCACCTAACTTGATCCGTAGAATTCGTCCGCCGCCGTCCGGAAACAGGAGAAGTGCCTTAGTGAGCTGGCACTCCTCCTCTCCTCTCTCGTCAGCTACCACCAACGACCTTCCACAGGGGCTGGTTACCCCATCTCCAGTCGAGATACCAGGTACCCAGCAGTCACCACGGGGAGGTGAGAAGTAGGAGTTGATGGTGTTATGCTAAGGTTAAAAGAGCTTGTGTTCTCATATAATCTCTCTCTCAACATTATGCGCATTTACAGCAGCTGTAAATGTGCATAATGTTGAGAGAGTGGTAGGACAAGAAGAGAATCCACGTCCTGTCGATGTAGAAGAAATTCCATGACGACTGGACTATCAACGCTCCCAACGTACGGTGGTAGATGCGTTTACGGCAAATGAAAAACAGGCGCGCTCAATTGGCCTTGATGTTACAGAGGACAGAACCAAATAAATGCAACAAACAAGGAAGCATCTGTCCACTGGCTAGGACAAAATATAACTGTTGAAAGCAAAACCTTCGAAGTGGTTACGGAGTTTACCTATCTCGGGGTTAACATTAACTCTGCAAACGATACCTTAGTGGAAATTCAAAATTACCCTAGGAAACCGTTGCTACTTCGGTTTGGCAAAACAAATGGGTTTAAAACTCGTAAATCGAAGGACGAATTGTAAGCTGTATAAGACTCGGATCCTGTCAGTTCTGCTCTATAGTGCTGAGTGCTGGACGATAAGTAGGAAAGGAGAGCAGATACCTAACTCTTTTGAGAGAAAAATACTTCGAAGAATTTATGGCCCTGTTTGCAAGGAGGGCGAATGGCGGAAAAGATGCAACCGAGAACTATGTGAGCTGTACCAAGATGTGGATGTAGTGCAGAATGCCAAAACAAGCCGACTATATTGGCTGGGCCACATGGAGCGAATGGACAATAATGCTCCTGCCAAGGCAATATTCGAATCCCAGCACCCAGGTTCGAGACGACAAGGAAGACCGCAACTCCGCGGATGCCAGAGAGCTTGGTTTGGTTAACTGAAAGCAGCGTGCCTGTGACCGTGAAGAATGGAAGGCTGCTCTATCTCAGGCAGAGACTCTTCACGAGTCGGGAGCCCGTTAAGTAAAGTAGTACATTCCTGTGAGTTTACTCGGAATCATATTCCGTCTCGATATCTGTGGGAAGATTGGGATAAGAGAATCTGAACTTCGCTTAAGGTTTAAGTTAGTTTAAGAAGTGTAATGATTTAGTTTTAATAAAGATTTTGAACGTAACGGATGAATTATTACTGGCACAGCCGAAAAGCGAACGAAAAGCAAAAAAAGGAGAACTTATAGATGAAGAAGCTTTTTGTGCTTCAAACTATTTGGTTTGCTAGTGGTTAAGTGCGTTGGACCACTAAGAGAGAGGTCGCTGTAGCACCTGAAAGTTTTTATTCGCTGTCCCACCTCTTGCGAACGTCTGACAAATATCCAAGAGTCAACACTATCATAAGAAGCTTCTCAAAAATTTCCGTTCGGATCGGCATTAAACTGTAGGTTCCTTCCATTCGTGTCAACAAATATATCTTCACACACACAGTGGTTAGAGAAGCTAGGCTTTGTGTCCTGTATGGGCCATTTACCCCTAATATTTATTTATATTAAACCGTTTAGACATAATGACAATATTCTGAAAAATTGACAAGTTGAAATATGAAACGAACCAAAATCAATTTTAAAAACATAAGGAAAAGCTACCGTCCGCTTTGGTGCGAACAGTACGATACCCTATCCATAGCCTTATATGCCCCAAAGAAAAAAGCATTAAGGAGGTGATAAATATTATTTTATTTCATTCTATGAAATTTATAAAAAAAATATTTTTTGAAAAACGCCCCCAAAAAGTGGGCGTGGCCATAAACTGTGTGGGCGTTATATTGGAACAAATATTTTCTAAATATCTTGTTAAACATTTTTTTTCAGTTTCTATGAAAATGTTCGCTGAAAACAGCATTTTAGTGAAAAAAGCGCACAAAAAATGGGCGTGGGAAAAAATTGAATATAACTAAATAGTCCTAGGATTTGCTCCTGATCACAAATATATATACTTTTATGGGTCTACTACGAATATTAAGGGGTGTTACAAACTATGTGTCAAAATTAATATATCCTTAGGATAGGGTATAAACACCAAATGGTGAATCTACACCAATTAATACACTACTTGACAGCTTAGCTCTATGTCGTTGTACGGGTACTGTAGATCAATTCTATAACCAACTTAATGACTTATTCATTCAATTGAATAATGCTTACTAACTTACAGGTTAACTAACAAACGAACAGGTAATAACAAATAAAAGAATTTTGCTAAACTATTTCAAACGAAGCTTACCAAAACCTAGAAGGGCAATAACAATTGGAAGAAGTCCTACCACTATACCGCTATAGATAATGCCTATAACATAATTGGAACTAACGGTTGCTTTAAATATATGCACTCGTCACACCCCACCCCATGTTATACAATTTCTACCAAAAAAGCAAAACAGTTATAACTACCAATAAAATATATAAAACAGAAATAATTCCAAAACCCTAACAGACATCTAAGCCACAACAGCCAAAACAACCCTACATATCACAATAACAGAAAGTGGCAAAATGACGATATTCAGAATAATCTAACTATACCAATACAAAGATATGGTAACAGTATTCAAACTATGGACTATAGCATCCAAAGTCGACAATCAAACAGATCTCTTTATAACAGAAGTAACTCTACACTGACCTAGCAAACTACACCAAACCAACAATACAGTAGTTTCAATCAAACTAGCAGTAGAGAAACCATGAATATCTCTACAAACGAACATTTAAATGTTCCCGAGAAACATCAAAATTTTCAGCAAGATACACAAAATAACTTCCTTATATTACGATTCGTACCCCAAATAATAATAAATAAATAAGTTAATAAATAAAACAACTCGCGAGTCTATAACCCAAAATAGTAAGTGCCATTTCATTCTCAAAATTGAAAGTGCTTGGGAAAAAGCGTTACATCCCAAGTCAAATAGAAGGACCAATTCCGGAACCATTTAAATCGGACAATTTTTATGTAGAATTCTGAGAGGTAAACTTCCACAATTATTTCGATGCCCTCATGCCCTTTCAAATTAACTCCATTATAGATTATAAGAATAGGGTCCTTAAAATCGAGTAAACAGATATACCACTTTTTTTAAGCAAAGAAAAAACTTGTATTTTAAAAATTGCTACGAAGACGGTTGCTCTAACATTTTTTTTTCTGACTTCAAAAATAAGACATATAATTATGCGTCACATCTTAATCCTAAAGACGTAAATCAGATAAAATCAATTCTTAATTCTTAATTCGGTATTACTGGTTACTAACGGAAATTTATACAGGATTACGCTAAAGTCGCATGTCCCATGGTTAAATTTCTTTAAAGGAACTCCAAAATAAACATAAAGGACAGGTAATATATACAGGCATTTAACAATCTTAAATAATTTTTCACTAACGAACCTGTATTAATCATTATTATTATTAATATTTATTAACTGAACATAAATGTAACAGATTAATCTTAAAACAGAATGATATTTATTAAAGGTGTTCGTCGTTTTATATTTCTTATAGCTTGAAGAGTGGAGAGGCTATCTTTGAAAGTAAAAGTTGGCCTTTTTGATGATACTTCTGAGAGTTGGGTGTATTTTTCTGTTTGGGTCGTATCCTTCGGGTATATTGGTAAGCTAGATCGAATTTGGTAGTAATAACCATGGAAGGTATTTTTCAATGAGTACACTTTTTATATTGGGTTCCGTTTCAAGAACGCTTGCAAAAGATAGGGCCTCATAAAGAGTTGAAGGTTGTCCGGGTTTTTTTCAAAATTTTGGCTGCTTCAGTTGGAATTGGCGAAGTGTATGTTTCACATATTTTTGGGAGGAGACGAGAAGTTAATAAGTCCTTTCTTTCTTCGATTGTGTTAAAACCTCCTTCAGTCACCATGTTTTTGATTGGAGTATTCCGGAACGATCTTAACCTTGTTCTAATTGCCGCAAATTGCAACACTTTTAGGTTTGTTGGAGCCCACTTGCCATATATTGTTAGCCCGTATTCGATTTTGTATACGAAAATTGTTTTCGTTGTATTGATAAGAGTGTTAGTATGAACATAACTATTACGTGATGGTAGATATCTTCAGATATTCAGTCGATTAACTATTTTTTTTTAATTCAATACAATGGGTTTTAAAAATAATTTTTTTATCGAACAATATTCCAAGGATACTTAAGCAGCTTACAATTTCGATGTATATATTACTCATTACGATATCCAAACTATGACAACTTATTTTTCTGCAAATGTGCAGGTGTTTGTTTTTATTTAAAGATATTATTGTTCCAGACTGGATGCAATAATTACAAATTTCGTTGAGGATTGATTAAGTTAATTGTACGTGTCATATCATTACATTTAGACATTAGGTATAGGTCGTCAGCGTAAAGCATATGCTCAATGTTTTAAAATTTAATAATTATATCGCTTATGTCGAAAGTGGAGATCCTTGTGGTATTCCATTTTCAATATTATTTACTTTTGAGAAACAGTAATCGACTTTATATCTAAAAGATCTGTTTTTTAAGAAAGCTATGATGAAAGAGAACATTTTAGGACTAATGTTCCATTTTAACAATTTATTTAGGATTATGTGCATTCCTATACGTTCGAAGGTATTCTCAAAGTCGATTGAGACCATTAAGATATGGTTCTTACTTAAGAGAGCAGTAGATATAAATTCATCTATATGGAGGAGTGTATCAATTGTACTTCGGCCATTCGGTATTGTATAATGGGAAAATATTGTTGGATAAAAAAACAAAAGCTTTTTGATGTGGATGGTGTGTTTTTGATCATCGGATACGATATGCGATCATAGTCGGGTGTTTGTCCTTTGGCTGAGCTTAGGCAGCTTTAAAATACAAGCAGATTGAAAGGTAATTTCAATTGATTAGCAGACATACACAGATAGGTTGCAAGGGACTGGGCTAAGGTTTAATGCTGCAAGCTTTGCTTCTTGGAATTGGCGAGTAAAGTTAAAGTCGCTATAGTAGGCGGACCAGTGCTTCGCAAAATGTTCGGCAATCGAGATTGAGTCCGTTAGAGGTTCAGAGTCAGTGTGAATAATTTTGATGGAGTGACGAAGAAAGTTGTCCGTTAGAGTTCTTATATCAGCCCCGATTTTTTAACTATTAGTGTTTGGATTTAGATTTGAGGTGAACTTGTGAAAACTTTCAATTTTGGAGGCTTTATCTTTGCTACGAAATAATGCATTTGATAATTTATGAGGTTTGTTTCGATAGGATACTTTCTAAATATATTCCATAAAAGTTGTTTCTTTTCACGTAGGATAGCGATTTCGGAGTTCCACCATGGGACTATATTTTTTTAATTGGCTTACTTTTTTACTAAGATATTGCCAAATTGGCTGCAAAACGAAGACCTTTACATAAAGTTCCTGCCTCTTTAGTCACGTTTGTGGAATGCGGTTTTTTTGTAAAATATTCAGATGTTTTCGGTTGGAAAATATTTCATTCAGCGCGGTCGGTTAAAAACTTAGGAGTCGGTTTTGTGTAGGTGCTGTTGGTTTATGGTTAATGTTGGTTATAATGGGGAAGTGGTCACTGCCGTGCAGCAAACATAATCTGGTCCATGAGGAGTTGGGTAGTATTTGAGGAGATACAAGCGTTAGGTCTATGTGTGTAAAGGTATTATGGGTAGTGAAGTGTGTAGTACTTCCGTCGTTGGTCTATGTGTGTAAAGGTATTATGGGTAGTGAAGTGTGTAGTACTTCCGTCGTTGGGAAGAGAAAGGTAGGAAATAATTAAAAAAAATTCAACTATTTTTCCTCTTGAATTAGGTGTTGGAGAACCCCACAGTGGGTTCCAAGCATTAAAATAGCCTGGGAGGATTAATTGATTTCAGAATATTTTCTAAGTTTGATGATGAGAATGGTTGTGTTGGGTGAATGTAAACAGATAAAATAGTTACTTTAATGTTAAGATCAATTTCTACCGAAATTGTTGAGATGTCTGAGACAATTGTTTGGACTGTATGTTGGATTGACTTATGGATAAGTAGGCCAACTCTTTGTTTTGCGGTTGTGATGGAGTTTTGATTTTAAAAATAAGTTGAAAATTGTTTGGGAACTTTAACTAGTGATTTATCGGTAATATGGGTTTCCTGGAGGGAGATTTTATGTGGTTTGTTTTCTTTTATTAAGAGCTCGAGTTCATGATACTTGTTAAGATATCCGTTAAGATTCCACTGCAGAATCTTAAGGATTGCTTGAGCTGGCCTTGAAGACTTTTGAGCAATATAAAAAGCGCTATACTGCGAATGTTTTTTAGAGTGTAAGTTCGTTTGGTAATTGGATTGACTCTATCGACCAGAGGATGAACCATTGAAACTCCCGAAAGAATTTGAATGGTTCAACCTTTGGACGACAGAGTCGGAATTCGGAGTACCGATTAAATGAATAGATGTCTTCATCATAATCATTTACGGAGATTTTTTCGTTGTCGATGGGCATGGAGAGAGTTGGTTGTTGTTTTGCAGAGAGTTGGATGTAGCTGGTGTTTTGTAGGATGGAGACAATTTGGTAGGGTCAGCTGATGTGTTTAAAGTACTTTGATTTTTTTAAAGAGAAGAGGAGTCGCTTGTTTGTTTTTCTGTTTGTGTGACCGGTTTTTTCGAATGATGCTAATTGTTAGTGTGTGAGGTGGGAGAATATTTTCTTTGGGTGAAACGGAGTTAGTGGAGGTGAAGGATGGGGCTTGCGTCTTACTAGAAAAGGGTTCAGTTCCGTTTCTAACGACGGATGAGAAAGATAAAGATAGGCCGCATGAATTTTGTTCGTGGAAGATTTGTTTGGCTTCTGCCATGCTGCATTTTTATATTGTTTTTATTTTAAGGATCTCTTTTGCTTCCAAAAAATGCTTGCATAGCTTAGATGATGCCGGATGGTTTTCTGCGTAATTAGCACAGTACGTATGAGTACAGATTTGGGGATTATGTGGTAAGGGAAAATTGAATGTTTCGCAAGAGCGCCAGTGCATCTTTTAGCAGTGTGACTGAGTCGTTGCAATTTTTTGCATCGTATGGGGTGGGGAAAATATTCCTTTACTTTGAGGTTGTATGGTTTTATATGTAGGGGCCGGAAGATATCGAAGGTGAAGAGCATTAAGCCTGTATCTCGTTGCTCACCATTATCGGATTTCTAAATTTAAATACCTCGGTAACATGTCTTTCATTTCCTCGACAATTTCTTTTTCAGGAAGATTAATTAGGCATTAGGGTGCATATGCTGTTCCTTTTGAGCAGTTGTTATTATCAGTTGTTTATTTTAGACTGGTTGTGATTTTTGTCAAGCACTTGGTTTGGGAAAATGAAGTGAGTAGAGGAGTAGGAAAATGAGAGCGCGGGAAGGAAGTAACTAACAGTGGGGAGAGAAGAGAAATACTTTCGAAAACGATGTTGAAGGCTCGGAGTACACATTTACGCGACACATTTACGCTCACTACAGATGCGTCTAATTTCGCAGTCGCCGGTGCTATCCCATAGTGGTCATCCAGTAGCGTATGCTAGTAGAACTCTTTATGACCATGAAAAACATTGCAGCACAATAGAAAAGGAGTTGCAGCACAATATTACTGAACCAAATAGTAAACTTCAAAGATGGAGAATCCATCTGAACTTTTATAATTATAATGTGGAATATGTAAAAGGTAGGGAAATCAGCGAAGCCGATAAGCTGACAAGAATTAACACCCATCAAACCGATCATATTGACACGCAATACAGCGAACATGAAATTGCATAGCTTAACCTCTTTGCCGAAAACGACGAAGAAAGTGAGATTCGGTCAACTGGTGCAACAATCGATAGTATACAAGAAGTTTCTACCAATCACATACAAAGCACAGACAGACATATTAATTTGTTAACGAATCAAATCTACCTTCCACGTGGAAATTAGGAAAGGGTGACATTAAAAATAGTTCACAAAACACTCCAAAACTGCGTTCAAGTAGTAGAACGATCTAACTTATTAAAAATAATGAAAAATCTCATTGTTGATAAGGTACTCATGTGCATTTACTGTGGCGATTCATCTCTTTTCCTACAGTTTCAAAACATTTATGTAAAATATTTCTCCAACAACAAAATCTTAAGATCCTTAAATCAGGTATAAAATTAAAGGATATAACCACCAAAAACGAAATAATAACGTTGATTAAAAAATCAGCAAGCGGTTATACATTATTCTCTAAATATGCAAATATCCATGGGATACATGATAGGACATGGATCTCTGTACTGAAAGCTATAAAAGAGAGAATCATATACTTACGACAAATGAATACACTCATCTCAGATGGTGAAAAATATGTAGTCTATAATTTATTTCAGTCGAAAATAACTATGACAATACGTCAAGAAACATTTCGAAATAATAAACTTTTACAACACCATTCGCCGACAAAGATGAGACCAATAGATTTCAATAATAAGAACCTTGACATAACAGACATATACAATTTAAACCAAACGTTTTCCAATGAAAAGCAAAGGCAAATCAATAAACTGAAGCTAGAAACTTAAGTTATCAGCAGGAACATAATATAGTAAGAAATATGGAAAAGGCAAAAAACAGCGGTAAATATAAGAAATTAGATAAGTTAAAAAATTATGCGAATTATTTGATATTATTATGTGATCGATGATAGCAATATAAGACAAACCAAATACTGCAAAAGACAACTCAAACGTCGTTACAAATATCGATAACTCTTATTTGATTGTATTTATTGTTATTTTCAAAACCATAAATGAGTTAACTGATATGAAAGAAAATACAAATTCCACGATAATCAGTGTACTCAAACTTTATTGTCAATAAAAAATATCTGTGCTTATAACATAAACAAAGAACAATCGGTAATGCAAATAAATGGAAATGTAATTTTAATAAAATATATGCAAAAAACCAAAATGTACCAAAATTGTGATTTATCGAAGGAAACAATGTAATCAAATTCAAAAACTGTAATAAAAAGTCCGCCAAATAACTTTTTTTTTTAAAAATGCTATAAAAAAAAACTACTAAATATTTTCTCAAATTTCTTTTTTTATTTGAAAGTACAATCCTTCCGATTAATAATGGAAAATAATTTCATTCAAATGGCTGCCTCGGCTGGCCATGCAGTAGCCTACACGATCGGTCCAATTTTTAAACACATTATCGATTGTGTGCAGCTGTATTTCACCAATGGCTTCACGAATATTGTACTTTAAAGCGTCAATTGTCCCTGCCATGTCGGCGTAACGGCACCCCACAAATAATAGTCCAACGGTGTCAAATCGCAGCTCCGCGGTGGCCAAACGGCAACAGCTCGGCGGCTGATAATGCGATCTTCAAAAACAGGGCGCAAAACATCGAGTGCAGCTTCGGCTGTGTGGCAAATGTTGCCAATATCCTCCTCTTCAATTTTTGTGAACAAAACTTCGTTCAACATGGCCCGATAACGATCGCCATTGACTGTAACGGCCACCCCTTGCTCATTTTCGAAGAAAAATGGCCCAATTATGCCTCTGGACCAAAATCCGCACCAAACAGTGACTCATTTTGGGTATATCGGCTTTTCAATGTATGCGTGCGGGTTTTCTGTGACCCAAATGCGAAAATTTTGCTAGTTTACATACCCGCTAAGATCAAAATGTGCTTCATCTAAAAAGATGATTTTTTTGGCAAAATCGGCATCTTCTCTAAGTCGATCGCAGGCCCACTTAGCGAAGCGAGAACGCATTGGATGGTCAGTTGGCTTCAACTCCTGAACCAATTGGACTTTTTATGGCGTCATACCAAGGTCTTTATGCAAAATTCGTCTCAATGATGTCTCCGAAATGTTCAATTGTTGAGAACGACGGTGAATTGATGTCGATGGCGCTTCACGC
Source organism: Ferdinandea cuprea (assembly GCA_963576555.1). Lineage (NCBI taxonomy): Eukaryota > Metazoa > Arthropoda > Insecta > Diptera > Syrphidae > Ferdinandea > Ferdinandea cuprea. Next base: position 18,583,810 of record OY754962.1, on the reverse strand, counting down.
ACACTTTCTGCCACAGCAGCAGTTTTCTCGAGTGTACGCACTGTTTTTGGCTTTTCACGCTATGGTTTATCGATGAGGATGCCAGTTTCTTTCACTTTTTTCACAAGATAACGAACATACGGAGCTGACGGTGCTTTTTTTCTTCCAAAATCCATACGCCATTTTCGCACACATTCTGCAACATTACCATGATTGTCAAAGTAATGTCGCAATATTTCCCAGCGTTGTTCAAACGTATACACAACCATATTCGTTCAGCGGAAGAATTAAACTAATTATCTGTCAAATCAGACATGAGCTATGTGTTACCAGTCGCGAACTTTTTTTTTTATAATTTGCACGTGCAAAAGGGATTGTTGGCACCCTTATAATGTTATAGTAACACAGCACGGGCGTTAAGGAAATGAGGGATTAGAAGAAAGGATGAAAAACCGATGCACATTAATTTTAAATGCTTGTAAATTGTAATGGTTAGGAAAAACAGAGTTTGGCAGAGCATTTTACATTCATGTTGTACGGCAGAGGAACGAATCTTTAAATTTCACAGTTCGACCGAATATAGGCTTTAGGGTGAACTGATGAGCATTCCTCGCGTGGCGAGTATTACGGTTGAAGTGATGAAGGGAAGGAATGCAACTGGCTATTTCGTTTGAGCACTTGTGATGGTAGTATCGATAGGAAAACGATAGGCAGGAGACATTACGACGATGACTAAGAGGGTCAAGCGAATTCGCAATATCTCCGTCGCCAATAAGTTTTATCGCGCAGTTTTGAATTCTGTTAAGTAGCTCCAAATATGTAATTGGTACACCGTACCAGATATAAGCGTTGTACTCAAGTTTTGGGCGAATAAACGCCTTGTAGATTCTAGCCAGATCAGAAGGGGTAAAATATTTCTTGCATCGCTTTAGGAAGCCTAGACACTCCGCAGCGTTCTTGTCGACATCGAATATGTGGTCATTCCAACGAAGGTTGTCATTAACACACATACCGAGAATGGAAAGTCTTTCGGATTCAGCGATGCAAGTGCCATTCGTGGATAATGGCAGAGTATTGAGGTTTCGCTTTAGTGACAGAAGACAACATTGTGTTTTGGAAGCATTAAATTCCACTCTATTGGTTTTACCCCACTCAAGAATGCTGTCAAGATCGGAATTTTATGAGCTTAACATACGCTGCCATTCCAGTTCGACGCCCGAAGATGAGGGGCGTTGCCCAGGAAACGAATATGTAAAGCTGAGGGTACTGTTATCGGCGAAGGAATGAATAGGATTAGAAGTAACAGAGAGTAGATCATTTATAAAAATAAGAAAAAGAGTTGGAGACAAAACGGAGCCTTGGGGAACACCAGCTTTTATTTGGTAAGTTGCAGACTTGAAACCGTCCAAAACAACTTGAATTGAACGGTCCGAAAGGTAATTTCTAATCCATTGAATAAAGGTATCATCGATTCCAAATGCACGCATTTTCGACAGAAGAGCTTGGTGCCAAACTCTGTCAAATGCCTTTGAAATATCAAACTTTTCGGTTACATATGTCATTAAATCACCAGTGGACCTGTTGCTGCGAAAACCGTACTGCCGGTCATTAAGAAGTTTCCGCGATTCAAGATATTTCATAAGCTGATGATTTATCAGCGTTTCCATGACCTTGGAAAGAAGGGACGTAAGTACAATCGGTCGGTAGGATGAGGGAGAGGAAGATTCGCCTTTTTTTAGGACAGGCTGGACAAATGCTGTTTTCTATCTTCTCGGAAAGAGCCCTGAAGAATAGGACAAATAGAAAAGCTTACGCAGTGGTTTTGCCAGCATGGAAGAACACCTCTTCAGAACGATAGGGGAAATACCATATGGACCAGCGGATTTATGTACGTTGAGATCTCGAAGAACTCTTGCCACTGTACGAGTGCGAAAATGAATTGGTCCCGTAGTATATTCTACGCGCTCGAGGACAGGGGGAGATAAAGCACAATCTGGTAGCGTTGAGCTAGCAGCAAGCAGATTGGCTTTATCCAAAGAGCTGACAGCTGGAATGTCATTGCAAATGAGTGTCGGGATAGATGTTGAGGCCGAATTTCTAATATTCTTAACAAATGACCAAAAGTTTTTACTACCGGTGGGACTTTGTAGTATTTTTTGCCTCAACTTTTTGTCGTAGGAGAATTTCACACGATTAATGTGGGCATTGCAGTCATATCTGGCTCGTTTAAACTTTATTCGGTTTTGCTCAGTTGGGTTGGCCTTATAAGAACGAAAGCTCACCTCTTTTAACCTGATAGCCTCTTTGCAGCTCAAGTCACACCATGCGTTCACCTTGGGTTTGATACTTTTAATCCTATTAGGAATAAAATGTTTCATACCCAAGTGAATTATGTTTGTTATCATATCGGCAGCAGCATCCACATCACCATAGAGGAAGCATAGCGACCAGTTAAAATTCGTAAAAAAAACCGTTTAATTCTTCCCATTTGGCTTTCTCGTATTGCCATAAGGTTCTTTTAGGAGCTTGTTTAACTTTGTGGTTGGAGTACGAGAAATTGGTCGATATGACATAGGTTGTTTACCTCAGCAAAGATCTCAACGTACCTGCCTTCGGGTGTTGTCTGTCCAGAGTGACGAAGCCAATTCGAATTGTGAACATTAAAATCGCCCGCAACAACGATTTCAGTGTGAGGATAAAGGGTTACAATTCGTGTAATGGAATCGGACAACTCATCAAACTCGTTAAAAGTAAAATTACGGTCCAAATTTGGGCTTCTATAAATGAAACAGTAGTGGATTAATTGCCTACGGACGTGGAATTTAAGCCAAATAAAATTAAATTCCGGATTGGAACATTGGCGGTATTGTGGTTGAAGTTGGTAGGCTACATCACTACGTATATAAACGGCGAGACCACGATGGGGAAAGAATAATGGCACAAAGTTGTAACCAGGTAGACTAAATTCCGACACATCAGAATCAACGCTAACCTAAGTTTCACTTAGTGCCAAAACAGCTGGTTTGTTTTGGGAAACATGGGCGTACAGGGAAAAAAGATTCGCTTTTAAGCCGCGAATGTTACTTACATCTACTCTGAAGCTGCTAAACATTACAAAAAACAAACACAAAAAATTCAACACTGACGCTACCTAAGCGAAGCCGTGCAATGTAAATTCTATGTTAGCGTACCAAAACAAATTACCGCAGGTGTTATAAGCAATACGCATTAGTTGAAAAAAAAACGTTAGATGGCGGACCCTTTATTAGTATAAACCACCTTCAATTTTCAATAAAATCCAAGAGTTTAAGGAAATTATTATTTTGCCTTCATTAAAATTAAATATTTCAAAATTTGTCCACCTACAAATAAATGACAATAGAAACTATTGAATACATTGATTTTTAATCAAAAATTAATAGGTACACGTCTTCATCATGTATTTGTTACTTTAATAATAGTAGTAAGCTTTTGATCGTTATTGTGAAATGCAAAACAAAACAAAACAAAATCAAATTTAAAAATATATTTTTGCAATATTTCAATATAATATTTTTGGTGGACCAAAAACTTATTTGAGGACGTGTCATATTCTGTAACCATAAGAGACTTCCCCCATTCTATTTACTGGGCACATTCCTGTGTATTTATTCGGATTCATATTCAATTTTCGCACGATCGCAATAACTTATACATAAGTATAGTATACGAGAAATTTAATACAGATGTAGTCTTTGAAGGCATCAGAAAAATGCAATGTAGTGAGAAAATTAAGATTTTAATTTTTGTATCTTTGTTACTCTTTTAAAAGGGTAACATATGATGTATGCATGTTTTCTTTAAAGAACCTGACACGTTCCAAAGTCGCCAATAAATATATATATTCGGCCATACTAATAATCAAATTTAGTCTGGCAGTTAACTTAAAGTCTGTACACTTTCTTAAATCCCTGTACAAATAAACAAATTTAGTTGTCGGATAATCCTTAACTGTAGGCTTAAATGTTAATGGTCAGAAAGCCATGTTTATGTCTAACAATAACTCTAATTTTCATTGTCATAATTCATTCTACAACGGAATGTTGCCGTGCATTCATTGATTGTTGTATCAAATAAACGTATAGTAATATATTTTGGAGTAAATAGTGTTAGTCGGAGCAATTAGGTACGATTTTTGTTGTTCGGCTTTATCAAATAAAAATGTATATGAAAAATACAAAGCATGAAGAAATAGTCCAATTAGCGCAGGAAAAGGATACAAATTGTGAATTTTCGCAAAAAATTCAAACAATTTCCTTTTGTACAAATTAGTACAAGTAGTAGAAGTTTTCTACAGAAAACCAAGCCCAGTGTCACATATATTTCGAAAAAATTAAAAGCACTAAAAGGTATGAACCAAATTATTTCACTTAAAGCACAATGGCAACACAAGTCACATTGATAGAACTCAAATCCTGACACGTAGAACCGATTTGTTGCTTCATTTGTTTTCGTCTTTTGACTTTACCGGTTGTGTTTTTGTTTGTATTTGAATTTAAAGAAAACAATTGACATATGTTACCTTTTTATTAGTAAATTATGTATGCTTACCAACATCGCTTTGATAAGATCTTTTCCCTAAGTTCGTATTGCAACGAATACTGTGGTTTCCACTGAAAGTGCTCCTCCGCGATTCGTCCGTGGGGCAAGTTGTTCTCGAACGATTTCCGCAATATAGCGGACTGTCGGTTTGTTAAATCTATTAATAATTTTAAACTGTTTACCGATTACTATACACCAACAACAATAAACAAACCTATAGTGCCCAAAGAACTCCTGATCGTCATATTTTAAAAATGGGTCAATTGGTTTTTTTATAATTTTTCCATTTTCGAGAGGTTGCCGATTCGTTAACTAACATCAGATCCATAAAAATATCTTCGTCCCGACTTGAATTCATTTTTAATTACTTAATTTTTTCACCTTATTTTCAAAGTACCTCTGTTTGAAAACAATATCAGATGGTTTGACAAATAGATTTGACAGCAAATGTAATAGATTCAAAAAAATCCTCGCACTAGTAAAGCTGCAGGTCAAATTATTTATTGGTACCATTTCAAATGCGCTGTACATTTTAATTTAAACTGGCTGTCAACTAATATTCGACATTAGTGTTTGATTATTAGTAAGGCCGATTGTAAATGAAAAGTAATAAAACATGAAAATAAACTTCGTTTCCTGTGACAAATTTCCGCTAGATTAAGCGACAAAGTCAGAAATGTTCGATCTCGATTTAGTATACGTGGCGACATCTATTGAGGTTTTTCTGAGCTTTCGTAGTTCCTATATGTGTGATAAACTCAATGATTATTATTTTTATTGTTGCCGTCTTAGTCGTAGAATGATAACGCAGAATGATCACCAGGCGCCCAGAAACCGCTGCCAGACAATACGTATCTCATACCTATAGATGAGTCTTATAAAAACTAACTCTTTTCTTACAGCATTGCACAGGCCAATCAAAATTAACAAAGCTAAAAAACATTTTATTAGAATTGCACGGGCCAATAGAAAATAACAATAACTGACAAAATCTGCACAAAGTTGGAAAGAAGGAGAAAGATTTACTCGCTCGGTTATTTACGCCGCTATTTAAAATTCAAAAAGGCGCCCAAAAATCGATGTGAAACAGTAGTTATCCTGCATAGGTAAATAATTCTTATAAAAAGCTTTCTTCGCAAAGCATTACACGGTCTTGAGATGGTTGTCCCTTCTGGGTTTGCGCCGTTATTTATGGGCGGATCCAATGTTAAAGCAAAGGAGTTTCTCTTGTGGTAGAAAACTTGTAAGAAAATAACTAAACTAGTATAGGTAGTTGTTTGGTTATTGCAGACGCAATGAAGGAAGTACAGAACTGTACCCAAAAAGTTGATGCTGCACTAGCAGAAGCTGAGCAATAGCTTAGTATGCTATCGATGATGATATATTTTGGCACAATACAAACGTTTGATGAAAGGCATCCAACCGATGATTCTTAAAAATTGCAGGCAGGCCCAAAATTCACACATATTTACTATTTATTTCCAATTAATGGGCAGGAAATGAACATTTTTAAATTTATTAAACTGGCAACATTTGAAAAATGAATAACCATGTGCTCAGCAGCTCTAGCAATAAATTTTACAAAACAAATTTTATGTAGGTATGGCTTTCTTTTTAGATAAAATAACACTCCTTATATCAGTTTCGAGATATGTTTTACATTTTCTAGACACTTGCGATTTTCTTAACCATGACAAATTTTGACTTGCAGATTACTTTCCATAAAAAAATTATGAAAAACATGTTTTTTTGGCTTTAATAATAACTAAACACTAAGGCACAATTAGAAGAAAATAAACGTTCATCATATACAGAACAATTTGTTGCCGTCGGTGACTGTAGTTGGCTTGTATTCAAAGGTACTCAATTATTCTTTAAGCGATTTGTTTTAAAGCATTATTTATTGAAGTATCAAGGACTATAAAAAATAACAGAAGCATATATTTGAGACAAACGCCATGAATTAAACAGCTTTTACTGTTTCGTTATGTTAATGTTAGATTGAAATACAGGTAGGTAACTTATGACATACAAACAATATGAGGATAAAGCAGCACAGAACAATATGCATACGTAAAAAAACTCTACTTCATATATCATCATGTTGCAATGTACATCCAAGTGCACGTGATGTTTTCAAGAATGTCACTTGAACTTCCATAATTTGTGATGATTCAGAAACGTAAAACCTAACGTTACTCCTTGTGTGGATGCTATCAGTTATTGTTACAATTTAAATATCTTGCTAAATATCTTGTTTAACATTTTTGTCCGGTTGCAATGAAAATTTTCGGAGAAAACGGCATTGTAGTGAAAAACGCCCACTACATGGTCCTGATTATACCCTATCCTAAGGGTATATTAATTTTGACTCATAGTTTGTAACACCCCTTAATATTCGTCATAGACCCACAAAAAATTTATGTATATTTATGATCAGGACCAAAACCTAAGACTATTTAGCAATGTCCGTCGGTCCGTCCGTCCGTCCGTCACCAATTTATAGCCCTTTAAATTAAAGGAAATTTGGAACATAGACTCCCTATTGCCCCGAAATGGTAGAGTGTAAAATTTTGTTTGATACGCCCACTGCCATGCCCACAATTTAGAAAAAACAGTTTTAAAGCTAAAGTTAGAGAGATAGAGTTTTGTAATCTTTACAAGATATGTAGGTACTGCCCACCTTCACAAGTTTGTCATATAAAGTTTTTTGCCACGCCTACATTTTGTGGGCGTTTTTCATTAAAATTCTGTTTTATTCGAATATTTTTATAGAAACCGAAAAAAAATGATTAACAAGATATTTAGCCAATATTTCTTCCAATATATCGCCTATATCGAGTTGTTGGCCAACGCCCAATTTTTGGGAGCGATTTTTCAAAAAATATGTTTTTTTTTGTAAAATTTATAGAATGACATAAAATGCTACCCATCATCTTCTTATGGATATGGATAGGGTATCATAGTGTTCGCCCCACGAGGACTGTAGCATTTCCTTATGTTTTTTGTACAAATGGAGACACATAAATATCGTTTTAGCAACATTTTCGATTGGTAATGGTAGGGAACCCTGACGGGAAAGTGTTCGGAAATACACAATCGCAAAAGCCTAAAGCTACGGTATGCCTTCCAACATCATTACAGGTTTCTCCTACGATTCCATCTACATTGAGCTACCTACCGACAACTCCATCCACATTAAGGAACCCATCTACTACCTCTTTATCTGTTTCTATACATCCATGGCTCAAGATTTCCACCAGATCGAAATAGCCGAACCAGATTTTAAAAGAACAGCTTTCTTATCGGATTGCGGACATTATGAATTTCTTCGAATACCATTTGGCCTGAAAAATGCGCCAGCAACTTTTCAGTGCCTAACGAATTCACTTCTCCAAGAACTCATTGTTAAAATATGCCTTGTCTATTTAGACGACATCATCATATTTTCCACAAGCCTAATTTAGCTCAAATTAAGAAAATTTTCAAGAAACGTAAAGAAGTTAACCTTAAAGTACAATTGGACAAAAGTGAGTTTCTGCAAAAAGAATCCGAATTTTTGGGCCGTATTATGACCAACTTACTGAATAAAACCTAATTCGAATAATATAACAGAAATTGAAAATTAACATTAGCGCCCATTCTAAAATATCCAGATTTCTCAAAAAAATTAACTGTGACAACAGATGCGTCGAACTACGCTATAGGTGGTTTCTTAAGCTAAGAGGACCATCCGATGTGTTTCTACATTCGAACACTTAACCAATACGCTGTCGTCGATCCACTTAATACTTAAGACCATATCTTTTTGGCAGGAAATTTACTGTAAGAACTGAACACAGACCATTAATTTGCCAAATTGCAAAGGTGGAAAGTTATTGAATTAAAAGAATGTAAAAAATATTTTATTTTAAACTTTATGAAAAAATTCCTCCGGAAGAAATTTACTTTCACAATGGTCATATGTTTGCTCAGTCTCAAGACACATATGTAAAATACTACAGCAAAAATAAGTTGCTTAAAGTTTTCAAATGTAAGATTTTAGGAGACCTTGACGATGAGGAAAAACAACTACTCGTAATTTCAAAAACACACAACTTATTTAATCATATGGGGAATAAACGAAACCTATGCAGAAATTGAAGATATTTATTACTATCCAAACATAAAAGAAATAAAGTGCACGATTGCGTCATACGAAACTTTTCCGGCACTTTTTTGAATCGCGTCAAAAAGAATGGTAATAATTGATCACATACCAAATTTCTTTAAATCACTTTTAAGGTTTTGAAAAATTTGATTTTCTTAAAAACGACACTTAAGATCTTGATGTAATTTCGCAAATTGAAAACATCTAATGCATTTGTTTAAAATACGAAAAATTATCAAATCGTTAGACCGGTTTTTGAGAAAAGGAATTCAATTTAAATTTAAGAAAATCGATAAAGTAAAAAAAAAGATGCCCCGTGATGTAACCGCAAAAACCTTATATAATAATTTTGAAACAAATCCGTCGAACCGTTTCCAGAACCGACGGACGGCATTTGGGGACTTTTTGGACTTCTCCATAGTCGTTATATCATCCCTCATACTCAGTTTGAGTTCGAAATTTCCGCACGATCCCAATAACTTTCCCTTTAGTATACTAATGTTTACGAGAAAGTTTAAAAACAGAATTATATAAATATATAAATAACTGCGAGATCTGCAATAAGGCGAAATACGAAAGAACTCGTAACAAAATACCATTAAAAATAACTAAAACACATTTACACATTGACATTTGGTATGCAAACATATATATAATGTATGTAACAATTATTGACAAATTTACGAAATACGTGGCGGAAATTTTACTACTTACGTTACCTAACGGACTCCCGACCCGTGAATAGTCCCTGCCTGAGACACGGAACGGGATCCGCACACGCTGCTTCCAGTTGTCCAGACCAAGCACTCTGTCATCCGCGATGGCTTTGTCTTTAAAACGGAGGTTGGGTCTTCCTTATCTGGGGGCTGGGATTTAAAGATCCTCTTGGCTGGAGCGTTGTTGTCCATTCGCTCGATGCGGCCGACCCAGTAGTAGTCGACGTTTCTTGGACTACATCCACATCTTGGTACAGCTCATAAAGTTCGCGGTTGTATCTTCTCCTCCATTTGCCCTCCTCGCACACAGGACCAAATATCCGTCGAAGGATTTTTCTTTCAAAGGATTTCAGTATTAACTTCCATTTCCTGCTTATCGTCCAACACTCGGCGCCGTATAGCAAAACTGGCAGGATAAGGGTTCTGTAGAGCATGCACTTTGTCCATTGAGTCAGAAGTTTTGAACCCATTTGTTTTGCCGAACCGAAGTAGCAGCGGTTTCCGCTGGAGGTCAGTACCGAATTACCTCCAGACGCGTGAACACGCATTTCTGTTCGATTTTTTTTGTAACTGTTCAGCGGCCAGTGTGAAAGAAACAAAAAAAAACGCTAATAGGCGAAAGAAAAAGTGTGCTGTGGTGTACTGTGTGCATAAACAATAGAAAAAATATAAGGAAAGGCTACAGTACGCTTGGGGCGAACAGTACGATACCCTATCCATATCGCTATATGCCCCAAAGAAAAAAGCATTAAGAAGATGATGGATAGCATTTTATTTCATTCTATGAAATTTATAAAAAAAAAATAAAATTTTTTTTAAAAACGAAACATTTTTTTCAGTTTCTATGAAAATTTTCGCTGAAAACAGCATTTTCGTGAAAAAGGTCCACAAAAAGTAGGCGTGGCAAAAAATATTATATGACAGGCTTACAAAGGAGGGCGGTTTTTTCTAAATTGTTGGCGTGGCAGTGGGCGGATTTAAAAACTTTTAACACTTTACCAAGGAGTATATGCTCTAAATTTTAGCTTCCTAGCATAAATTTAAAGGCCTCAAAAGTTGATACGGACGGACGGACATTGCTAAATAGTCTTAGGATTTGGTCCTGATCATAAATATATATACTTTTATGGGTCTACGATGAATATTAAGGGGTGTTACAAACTATGTGTCAAAATTAATATACCCTTAGGATAGGGTATAAAAAGTGCATTGTGTTAGGGAAATCCCTATCGCCCCACTCGCAATCGCTTGCTACTGTCTTGCTTGGCTATAGAAAGTGTCGTATGCTTATGGGTGCACTTGCTATGGTTGGGTTGGGTTTCATTTGGCGAATAGCGGGTCGCATTGTGTAGATTTTGTTGGTAGACAAAAGCAATTCATTGCATGGGCATAACACCTGCAGTGATTTGTTTTTGGAAAGCTGATGTCAGGATCTACACGGTACGGCCTAGCTTAGTCAGCGTCGGAGTTGAGTTTTTTATACCCTATCCTAAGGGTATATTAATTTTGACACATAGTTTGTAACACCCATTAATATTCGTCGTAGACCCATAAAAGTATATATATTTATGATCAGTGGCCTATTTCACCAAACTACAAATTAAAACCATAAATTTGTACTTGTGAATCACAACTACAAACTTGTAATCAAGTTTTTTGTTTCACAAATTACAAATATATAATCCACAAATTTGTGAGTAGAATGCAAAAAAAGTTGTGGAAAGCAAATTGTTGATTACAAGTGCTCAAAATAACCGTTGCACCGGATTTGTGATTGACTTGTAATGTAAAGGTTGATCCATTTCGAGGTTCCCTACTTTTTTAAAGAAAAAAACACAGAAAATTCAAATTTAATGGAGAATGTTTATTATCATTTGAAAGAACATTCTTTGGCATTTATTTTTTGAAGATTATGTCTATCAAATGTGGGCCGTTGCTACGTCGCAGATGGTCCATCCGTTGAGTCCAATTTTCGATCACTCGTTCGAGCATTTCGACTGGTAACTGGCGAATGACACGCGTGATGTTTTCCTCCAAGGCCTGAATCGAAGCGGGTTTGTCGGCATAAGCTTTTGACTTTACATATCCCCACAGGAAAAAGTCTAACGGTGTGATATCACACGATCTTGGTGGCCAATCGACCGGCCCAAAACGTGAAATTATGTGCTCACCGAAATGTTCTCTCAATAAGTCCATTGATTGATGCGATGTGTGGGAAGTGGCGCCGTCTTGCTGAAACCACATGTCGCCGAGATCACGAGCTTCAATTTCAGGCATCAAATAGTCGGTTATCATGGCACGATAACGGTCGCCATTGACGGTTACGTTCGCACCGGCATAATTTTTAAAGAAATATGGACCGATGATTCCACCGGCCCACAAACCACACCAAACCGTTGTTTTTTCTGGTTGAAGTGGCAGTTCTTCAATCTCAGGTTGCTCTTCGTCCCAAATGCGGCAATTTCGTTTGTTTACATACCCATTGAGCCAGAAATGGGCCTCATCGCTAAACAAAATTTGCCTCGAAAACGTCGGATCTTCTTGGAACTTTTCAAGAGCCCATAGAGCGAAGCGATGTCGCTTGGGAAGGTCGAGCGGCTTCAGTTGTTGCACAAGCTGTATTTTGTACGCTTTCAATTTAAGATCTTGACGTAAAATGCGCCAAGTCGTTCCATACGTCAGTCCGAGTTGCTGCGAACGGCGCCGAATCGACTCTCTACAGTCTTTGTGTACACTCTCAGCTACGGCCGCTATATTTCACAGCGTGCTGGACGTGGTCTATTCGGTCGAATATTATCCAATAATGAATGCTGTGTCTCAAAATGGGTGATGGTGTTGCGAATAGTACGCTCAGTAGGCCGATTATGTTGACAATAAGTTGAGCGAAGTGCACGAAACACATTCCTCACAGAACGTGAATTTTCATAATAAAGTTGAACAATTTGTAAACGTTGTTCACGCGTAAGTCTTTCCATTATGAAATGCCAAACAATACTAAACAAAAATAACATGACAGCATGACACGATTCACACGTGATCTGTCAAAAAAGTCTATTGAAAAAAGTATCTCTAATTGGATCACCCGTTACAACTGTTTCTTCACAAGTTTGTTGTACGTGCGTGCGTCGGTCGTGGCAATGAATAAACAAAATAAGATCTTTGTTGCGTCTCTAATTAGAGATAAAACATAAGGAAAGGCTACAGTCCGCTTGGAGCGAACAGTATGATACCCTATCCCTATATGCCCCAAAAAAAACCTTAAGAAGATGATGGATAGCATTTTATTTCATTCTATAAAATTTAGAAAAAAAAAAAAACATTTTTTGAAAAAACGCCCCCAAAAAGTGGGCATGGCCAAAAACTTTGTATGGGCGATATATTGAAAAAAATATTGGCTAAATATCTTGTTAAACATTTTTTTTCGGTTTCTATGAAAATTATCGAAGAAAACAGCATTTTAGTGAAAAACGCCCACAAAAAGTAGGCGTGGCAAAAAACTTTATATGACAAACTTATAAAGGAGGGCAGTGCCTACATATCTTGTGAAGGTTATAACCCTCTATCTGTCCATCTGTAGCTTTAAATCGGTTTTTTCTAAATTGTGGGCGTGGCAGTGGGCGTATTCAAAAAAATTTTACACTTAACCATTTCGGAGCCCTAGGGAGTATGTGGTCCAAATTTCAGCTTTCTAGCTTGAATTTAAAGGCCTAAAAATTGCGTACGGACGGACGGACGGACATTGCTAAATAGTCTTAGGATTTGGTCCTGATCATAAATATATATACTTTTATGGGTCTACGACGAATATTAAGGGGTGTTACAAACTATGTGTCAAAATTAATATACCCTTAGGATAGGGTATAAAAAGACATTTTGTTTGGGATGTTTTCAAATATTTTAACCCACGATATAAAAATGAAAGAGTGGACAAGTATATTAAACTTCCTAACGTCTCAAGGCATTTTAAATCACAAAGACTGGAAATACCTTCGTGACGTTGTGTGGCAAAATTTAAAACGAGGAACCATGGTAAGTACTTACCTAGCTATGTCTATATATTACATAAATACTAAGAAATAAATTCAGCGTTCAGCTATAGTTATATCCAATTATTTATTGCTATACCCTATCCTAAGGGTATATTAATTTTGACACATAGTTTGTAACACCCCTTAATATTCACCGTAGACCCATAAAAGTATATATATTTATGATCAGAACCAAATCCTAAGACTATCTAGCAATGTCCGTCCGTCCGTCCGTACGCAATTTTTAGGCCTTTAAAATTAAGCTAGGAAGCTGAAATTTGGACCACATATTCCCTAGGGCTCCGAAATGGTAAGTTTTGAATACGCTCACTGCCACGCCCACAATTTAGAAAAAACCGTTTTAAAGCTAAAGTTAGAGAGATAGAGTGTTACAACCTTCACAAGATATGTAGGCACTGCCCTCCTTTATAAGTCTGTCATATAAAGTTTTTTTCCACGCCTACTTTTTGTGGGCGTTTTTGACTAAAATGCTGTTTTCTTCGAAAATTTTCACAGAAAGCGAAAAAAACTGTTTAACAAAATATTTACCCAATATTTTTTCCAACATATCGCCCATACAAAGTTTTTGGCCACGCCTACTTTTTGGGGACGTTTTTTCAAATAACTTTTTTTTTTAATTAATAGAACTAAATAAAATGCTATCCATCATCTTCTTAATGCTTTTTCTTTGGGGCATATAGGGATATGGATAGGGTATCATACTGTTCGCCTCAAGCGGACTGTAGCCTTTCCTTATGTTTTTATTTTGCGTTGTTAACTTGTAACTATTACATTTTTAAAGGTACAAATTGATAATTCTAAAAAAACCGGTTCCGCAGGGGGTACGAACTGCATTTTTACTGATCTCGATAATATCATTATTGATATTATCGGTAAAGAACCACTGACATTGAGTGGGATTGTTGATGATTCCTCTTCAACACCACTACAAAATATCCCGTCACTAACGTCCGGAAGTATAGAGGAAGGCGAAATATGGTAAGATAAAGCGTTCGTTCTTCAGACAATTGTATCTGTTTTTTTAAGCCAATCCATGCCATCAAAATATACACGGACCATCAGACAGAAACGGAAGGCGACAATAAGATCCGACGAAGCAGATATTATTTCCCTGAAGAAAAAGAGACTGCAGTTGGAAATATACAATTTGCAATTGGATGCGCGAAAAAAGGAGAGGGATCTAGGGTTACCAATAAGTCGCCTAACTGTGGAACTGGAGGAGTCTTTCATACAGACTCACAATTCAGAGTCAAAAAGAATTGTTAACTTTAGTGATTATTAAAAAAATAAAAAAAATAAGAAGAAATATATTTTGTTTGTCAATCTCGCTGTTGTTTTATTTTTTATGAAAAGTTACTTAGAAAATATTGTAAAGTAGCGTGACCATTCAAATTATCATCGTTTTCATTTGGGTACCCTATGTTTTCTTCCTCTTCAGTGGTATACATCTCGAAATAGTTATCTGTTCTTGTCGTGAAATGTTAGTCAATATAACGCAACATTTTATGACATTGACTGCTTTTATCGGTTGCAATCGCAAGTGCTTTAAGCATGGAAATTTCTCCTTTAAAATTCCAATAGCGTTTTCTATTATCCTTTTAGTTGATTTATGTGCTCTGTTGCATCGATCAATTTCAGGAGTTGAGCTTCTCAAAATTGGTGTAATTAACCAATCCTTTAACGGATATCCCCAAGTAAAACTGCATGAGTATAAGGTCGAAAGCCACTTTCAAATTTAGAGAAAAGCGGACTTCTGCGCAAAACCCTTGAGTCGTGTACACTTCCAGGCCAATTCACGTATGCATTGTAGAAGTTATAGTCGGGCCCGCATACCAGCATACAATTAATAGAGTGCTTTCCATGTCTATAGACATATGCAGATTCAAACTCCTTGGGAGCATCTATGTTTACTAAAGTCCCGTCTATACATCCGTAAACACATGGCATGCCTAAAACAAGAGGTACATAATTCTAAAACTTCGAACAAATAAAAGAAAAACATGTAGGTATTTACCGGCAATATCGTAAAATCTTTCACATATATTTTCGTGTTCATTAGGCCAACATACAACATTTTCAAACAGTAAGTTAACAATAGTTGTACAAACTCTGTAAACACATCTGCATACCGTCGACTTAGATATCCCGTGCATGTCAGCAACTCCATGGTACTGCCCTCCATTCCCAAGCCAGTGTAAAGCTGTGAGAAACTGTTGCCTCGGTGTTAATGCAACAGTTCTTTTCAGTTCTGTGGGCTATCTGTGGTCCAATAATTGCAATTATTTCCTCTGCCTTGCATCGACTCAGACGAAATTTTTCATTAAAATGAAATAACTCCGAAATGACATAGTTTGTACGCGGCCGATACATTTTTTTTCTTGCAATTAACACAAAATCGTCACTTTCGCTACTATCGCTACTACTATGCCTTCGTTGCAAAGACATTTTTTTTCGATTACTTTCAATAAGAAACAAAACTTGTAGGAGGAATTACAGGTCAACTTTTACTTGTGTAATATTCTCACATACTAAACAAAATTTGTGAATTCAAATTCTTTGTGACACAAATAAGCCAAATTTTCACAAATTTATAACTTGTAAATTACAACTATAAATAACTTTTGGTGAAACGAAAAGTGAATTATTCCCACAAATTTCCCTTTGTAGAATACAACTACAAATTTGTAATACTCAGAGTTTGGTGAAACGACATAAATCAAAAAAATCACAAATTTTGTTAAAAAGTGCTTGTAAATACAAATATGTAAGTTGGTGAAATAAGCCACAGTTTCTCACAGCTTTACACTGGCTTGGGAATGGAGGGCAGTACCATGGAGTTGCTGACATGCACGGGATATCTAAGTCGACGGTATGCAGATGTGTTTACAGAGTTTGTACAACTATTGTTAACTTACTGTTTGAAAATGTTGTATGTTGGCCTAATGAACACGAAAATATATGTGAAAGATTTTACGATATTGCCGGTAAATACCTACATGTTTTTCTTTTATTTGTTCGAAGTTTTAGAATTATGTACCTCTTGTTTTAGGCATGCCATGTGTTTACGGATGTATAGACGGGACTTTAGTAAACATAGATGCTCCCAAGGAGTTTGAATCTGCATATGTCTATAGACATGGAAAGCACTCTATTAATTGTATGCTGGTATGCGGGCCCGACTATAACTTCTACAATGCATACGTGAATTGGCCTGGAAGTGTACACGACTCAAGGGTTTTGCGCAGAAGTCCGCTTTTCTCTAAATTTGAAAGTGGCTTTCGACCTTATACTCATGCAGTTTTACTTGGGGATATCCGTTAAAGGATTGGTTAATTACACCAATTTTGAGAAGCTCAACTCCTGAAATTGATCGATGCAACAGAGCACATAAATCAACTAAAAGGATAATAGAAAACGCTATTGGAATTTTAAAGGAGAAATTTCCATGCTTAAAGCACTTGCGATTGCAACCGATAAAAGCAGTCAATGTCATAAAATGTTGCGTTATATTGACTAACATTTCACGACAAGAACAGATAACTATTTCGAGATGTACACCACTGAAGAGGAAGAAAATATAGGGTACCCAAATGAAAACGATGATAATTTGAATGGTCACGCTACTTTACAATATTTTCTAAGTAACTTTTCATAAAAAATAAAACAACAGCGAGATTGATAAACAAAATATATTTATTCTAATTTTTTTTATTTTTTTAATAATCACTAAAGTTAACAATTCTTTCTGACTCTAAATTGTGAGTCTGTATGAAAGACTCCTCCAGTTCCACAGTTAGGCGACTTATTGGTAACCCTAGATCCCTCTCCTTTTTTCGCGCATCCAATTGCAAATTGTATATTTCCAACTGCAGTCTCTTTTTCTTCAGGGAAATAATATCTGCTTCGTCGGATCTTATTGTCGCCTTCCGTTTTTGTCTGATGGTCCGTGTATATTTTGATAGCATGGATAGGCTTAAAAAAACAGATACAATTGTCTGAAGAACGAACGCTTTATCTTACCATATTTCGCCTTCCTCTATATTTCCGGACGTTGGTGACGGTATATTTTGTAGTGGTGTTGAAGAGGAATCATCAACAATCCCACTCAATGTCGGTGATTCTTTACCGATAATATCAATAATGATATTATCGAGATCAGTAAAAATGCAGTTCGTACCCCCTGCGGAACCGGTTTTTTTAGAATTATCAATTTGTACCTTTAAAAATGTAATTGTTACAAGTTAACAACGCAAAATAAAAAACATAAGGAAAGGCTACAGTCCGCTTGGAGCGAACAGTATGATACCCTATCCCTATCCATATATGCCCCAAAAAAAAACCTTAAGAAGATGATGGATAGCATTTTATTTCATTCTATAAAATTTAGACAAAAAAAAAAAACATTTTTTGAAAAAACGCCCCCAAAAAGTGGGCATGGCCAAAAACTTTGTATGGGCGATATATTGGAAAAAATATTGGCTAAATATCTTGTTAAACATTTTTTTTCGGTTTCTATGAAAACAGCATTTTAGTGAAAAATGCCCACAAAAAGTAGGCGTGGCAAAAAACTTTATATGACAAACTTATAAAGGAGGGCATTGCCTACATATCTTGTGAAGGTCGTAACACTCTATCTCTCTAACTTTAGCTTTAAAACGGTTTTTTCTAAATTGTGGGCGTGGCAGTGGGCGTATTCAAAAAAATTTTACACTTAACCATTTCGGAGCCCTAGGGAATATGTGGTCCAAATTTCAGCTTCCTAGCTTAATTTTAAAGGCCTAAAAATTGCGTACGGACGGACGGACGGACGGACATTGCTAGATAGTCTTAGGATTTGGTCCTGATCATAAATATATATACTTTTATGGGTCTACGGCGAATATTAAGGGGTGTTACAAACTATGTGTCAAAATTAATATACCCTTAGGATAGGGTATAAACATAAGGAAAGGCTACAGTCCGCATGAGGCGAACAGTATGATACCCTATCCATATCCCTATATGCCCCAAAGAAAAAGCATTAAGAAGATGATGGATAGCATTTTATTTAGTTCTATTAATTAAAAAAAAATTTTTTTTGAAAAAACGCCCCCAAAAAGTAGGCGTGGCCAAAAACTTTGTATGGGCGATATGTTGGAAAAAACATTGGGTAAATATTTTGTTAAACAGTTTTTTTCGCTTTCTGTGAAAATTTTCGAAGAAAACAGCATTTTAGTCAAAAACGCCCACAAAAACTAGGCGTGGCAAAAACTTTATATGACAGACTTATAAAGGATTTTAGCTTTAAAACGGTTTTTTCTAAATTGTGGGCGTGGCAGTGGGCGTATTCAAAAAATTTTTACACTTAACCATTTCGGAGCCCTAGGGAATATGTGGTCAAAATTTCAGCTACCTAGCTTAATTTTAAAGGCCTAAAAATTGCGTACGGACGGACGGACATTGCAAGATAGTCTTAGGATTTGGTCCTGATCATAAATATATTGTCACATTCTGTAACCAGCGATACTCCCCATAATATTTACTGGGCACATTCCTGTGTGTTTACTCGGAATCATATTCCGAGTTTGCCAGGAAATTGCCCACGCGAATTCTTTTTCTCGTCTCGATCTCTGTGGGAAGATTGAGATAAGAGAATCTGAACTTCGCATTAGGTTTAAGCTAGTGTAAGAAAATGTATTACTCTGAATGTATTATGAGAGTTTTAATAAAGTGTTTGAACAGAACGGACGGATTACTAATTATTACTGGCGCAGTCGAAAAGTGAACGGAAAATAAAAGCATACCTAAATCAAAGAAGATTTTTGTGCTCTAAACCGTTTAAATAACGCGACATCTTAAATCAGAAAAAATACTTAAATCAAAGAAGATTTTTGTGCTCCAAACCGTTTAAATAACGCGACATCTTAAATCAGAAAAAATACTTAAATCAAAGAAGATTTTTGTGCTCCAAACCGTTTAAATAACGCGACATTTTAAATCGAAAAGAAAACTTAAATCCAAGAAGATTTTTGTGCTCCAACCGTTTAGACAACACGACTCTTAAATCAGAAAAAATACTTAAATCAAAGAAGATTTTTGTGCTCCAAACCGTTTAAATAACGCGACATTTTAAATCGAAAAGAAAACTTAAATCGAAGAAGATTTTTGTGCTCCAACCGTTTAGACAACACGACTCTTAAATCAGGAAAAATACGTAAATCAAAGAAGATTTTTGTACTCCAAACCGTTTAAATAACGCGACTTTCTTAAATCGAAGAATATTTTTGTGTTTCAAACCTAAACAACATCCGTGCGTATATTTGCAACTCAACATAGCCAGCGTACAAATATCTACTCAACGCAGAACCCAGCATACAAATATCTACTCAACGCAGAACCCAGCATACAAATATCTACTCAACTGCAGAATTCAGCATACCTATATCTACTCAAATGGTGCGTTAAAATTATTAATTGAAACAGTTTTCTTATTGTTTAAGTATCTATTGTAAAAAGTGTAACATATTATAAGCTAAATTTGTTATTTATCATGGAGGTATTTGGAGTTCTTATTAAATGCATATCCAACCTTCAGCCATTCGATGGCAATGGAAAAAATCTCACGAATTTTATGGATAGAATAGACGGTCTTCTTCCATTAATAGAAACACTAGACGTAGGATTTAAACGAATAATTATAGGACATATACAAGACAGACTAACTCACAAAGCAAGAGACACTGGAACGAGCTGAAATCAATTTTAAAAACAGCACATGGTGAATCTACACCAATTAATACACTACTTGACAGCTTAGCTCTATGCCGTTGCACTGGTACTGTAGAGCAATTCTATAACCAACTAAATGACTTATTCATTCGATTGAACAATGCTTACTCACTTATAGACGAACTGACAAACGAACAGATAATAACAAATAAAAGAATTGTGTTAAACTATTTCAAATCAAACTTACCAGAACCTGTAAGGGGAATAATAATTGGAAGAAACCCTACCACTATAGATGACGCCTATAACATAATCGTAACTAACGGATATTCTAAATATACGCATTCGTACACACCACACCCCATTTCATACAATGCCTATCAAAGAAACATAAACAAACATTTTAGACCACAAAACAGTTATAACTACCAACAAAAATATAACAACCAAAGGGAATCCCTAAACTTCAACAGGCATCTAAACCACAACAGTAGAAACAACTCTACTTATCACAATAACAGAAACAGACAAAATGACGATATTCAGAATAATTTAACTATACCAAGACAAAATCATGATAACAGTATTCAAACTATGGACTATAGCTTCCAAAGTCGACAATCAAATAGATCTCTTAATAACAGAAGTAACTCTAACAATTATCAAGGAAATAGACGAGCCAACAAACTAGGGGAAACCAACAATACAATAGTTTCAATCAAACCAATAGTAGAGAACCCATGGATATCTCTACAAACGAACATTTAAATGTTCCCGAGACACATCAAAATTTTCAGCAGGATACACAAAACAACTTCCTTATATAGCGATTCATACCCCAAATAAAACATTTCGATTTATTATAGACTCGGGGGCAGAATTTAGCATAGTTAACAGTAACGTCTATAACCCAAAATGGAAAGTACCATTTCATTCTCAAAATTTAAAGTGCTTGGGAAAGAGCGTTACAACCCAAGTCAAATATAAGGTACCAATTCCGGAACCATTTAAAATAGACAATTTTTATGTAGAATTCTTAGAGTTTAACTTCCACAATTATTTCGATGCCCTCATTGGGAATAACATCCTAACTAGAATTAACGCTATTATTGATTATAAGAATAGGGTCCTCAAAACTGAGAAAACAGTTTTTTTAACAAAGAAGAAGAGTTGTATTTTCAAAATTGCTACGATGATGGTTGCTCTAACATTTTCTTTTCTAACATTGAAAATAAAACAGATTTTTTTGCTTCACATCTTAACCCCAAAGACGTTAATCAGATAAAGTCTCTTCTTAATTCTTACAAAGATTTATTCTATTGTGAAGATCAGGACCTCACCTTTACAAGCGAAATAAAGCACTTTATAAGAACTAAAAACGACATCCCTATATATGTCAGATCGTACCGATACCCTGAAGTTCATGTCAACGAAGTAGACAAACAAATTAAAGAAATGCTTCATCAAGGTATAATAAGGCACAGTAATAGCCCGTATAATGCTCCAATATGGGTTGTGCCCAAGAAAAATGCAGATGGGTCAAAATTACAAAAATACCGCATCGTAGTCGATTATCGAAAATTAAATGATCAAACCATCGACGATCGATTCCCTATGCCGAATATATCAGAATTATTCGACAAACTTGGGAAATGTCAATATTTTTCATCAATAGATCTGGCTAAAGGGTTTCACCAAATCCAGGTGGCACCCGAAGATCAACATAAAACCGCATTCTCTACACGAGGTGGTCACTTCGAGTTCGTTAGAATGCCATTCGGCCTAAAGAATGCGCCGGCGACGTTCCAACGCCTCATGAATACCATCTTTGGAGAATACATTAATAAAATTTGTATCGTTTACTTAGATGATGTATTGGTGTTTTCAACAAGTTTTGCGGAACATCTAGACTCACTCCAAAAAAATTTTCAAAGGTTGAGGAAGTGTAATTTAAAATTGCAAGTCGAGAAATGTTATTTTGCAGCACTCGAGACGGAATATCTTGGACACGTCATATCAGAAAACTGTATAAAACCCAATCCACTTAAAATAGAAACCATTAAACATATTAAAGTTCCTACAACCCAAAAGGAGATCAAATCCTTCCTCGGTATTACTGGTTATTACCGAAAATTTATACGGGATTACGCAAAAGTGGCATATCCCATGGTTAAATTTCTTAAAAGGAACTCCAAAATAAACATAAAGGACAGTGAATATATACAGGCATTTAACAAGCTTAAAGAACTTATCACTAACGAACCTGTATTGATCAATCCTGACTTCAGCAAAACATTTACGCTCACTACCGATGCGTCTAATTTCGCAGTCGGGGCGGTGCTATCCCAAAGTGGCCATCCTGTAGCGTATGCTAGTAGAACCCTTAATGACCATGAAACACATTACAGCACAATAGAAAAGGAGTTGCTGGCAATATTTTGGTCTACTAGATATTTTAGACCCTATCTATTTGGCAAGAAGTTTATAATTAAAACCGACCACCGTCCTTTGGTGTGGCTAAACAATCTTACTGAACCAAATAGTAAACTTCAAAGATGGAAAATCCATCTAAACGAATATAATTATACTGTGGAATATGTAAAAGGCAGGGAAAACAGCGTAGCCGATGGGTTAACAAGAATTAACACTCATCAAACCGATCATAATGAGACGCAATACAGCGATCATGAAATTGCATTGCTTAACCTCTTTAACGAAAATGACGAAGAAAGTGAGATTTCGTCAACCGGTGCCACAATTCATAGTGCACAGGAAGATTCTACCAATCACATACATATTACAGACAAACCTATTAATTTGTTTAAGAACCAAATCTACCTTACACGTGGAAATAAAGAAAGGGTGACATTAAAAATAGTTCACAAAAAAGTCCAAAACTACGTTCAAGTAGTAGAACGTTCTAACTTAATAAAAAACATAAGGAAAGGCTACAGTCCGCTTGAGGCGAACAGTATGATACCCTATCCATATCCCTATATGCCCCAAAGAAAAAACCATTAAGAAGATGATGCATAGCATTTTATTTAGTTCGATTAATTAAAAAAAAAAAGTTTTTTTGAAAAAACGCCCCCAAAAAGTGGGCGTGGCCAAAAACTTTGTATGGGCGATATATTGGAAAAAATATTGGATAAATATTTTGTTAAACAGTTTCTTTCTGTGAAAATTTTCGAAGAAAACAGCATTTTAGTCAAAAACGCCCACAAAAAGTAGGCGTGGCAAAAAACTTTATATGACAAACTTATAAAGGAGGGCATTGCCTACATATCTTGTGAAGGTTGTAACACTCTATCTCTCCAACTTTAGCTTTAAAACGGTTTTTTCTAAATTGTGGGCGTGGCAGTGGGCGTATTCAAAAAAATTTTACACTTAACCATTTCGGAGCCCTAGGGAATATGTGGTCCAAATTTCAGCTTCCTAGCTTAATTTTAAAGGCCTAAAAATTGCGTACGGACGGACGGACGGACGGACGGACGGACATTGCTAGATAGTCTTAGGATTTGGTCCTGATCATAAATATATATACTTTTATGGGTCTACGGCGAATATTAAGGGGTGTTACAAACTATGTGTCAAAATTAATATACCCTTAGGATAGGGTATAATTATGAAAAGAGTCATTGTTGATAAGGGACTCATGTGCATTTACTGTGACGATTCATCTCTTTTTCTACAATTCCAAAATATTTATGTAAAATATTTCTCCAACAACCAAAATCTTAAGATGCTTAAATCAAGTATAAAATTAAAGGATATAACTGACAAAAACGAAATAATAACATTGATTAAAAATGAGCATTTAAGCAAAAATCATAGAGGAATTTTCGTTTATTCCGAATTGCGGCGACTTTATTTTTACCCTAAAATGCAAACTATAGTACATAAATTTATCAATAATTGTGAGATATGTCAGTTAGCAAAGTTCGACCGTACTCCAATTAAGATACCTTTTAACATTACTGAATCACCCCAACATTTTAACGACATAGTCCACATGGACATATGGCATCCCTACCGTAATGTTATGTATATAACTACGATAGACAAATTCTCTAAATATGCAACTATCCATAGGATAAATGATGGGACATGGATCTCTGTACTGAAAGCTTTAAAAGAGAGAATCATATACTTAGGAAAAATGAATACACTTATGTCTGATGGTGAAAAATGTATAATACATAGTTTAGTTGAACAGTTTCTTAAAGACAACAATATAACATTCATCAAACTACAGCGTACAACAAGACAGGAAATTCAGACGTGGAAAGACTCCACGGAACCTTAAACGAACATCTGAGAATTTTTACAGTTGGTACACAAAAAAAATATGATGACGATACTCTTGACGAAAAACTTTTCAAGATTATAAACATTTACAACAACACCATCCATTCGACGACAAAAATGAAACCAATAGATTTCATTAATAAAAACCTCGACAGAACAGACATACTCAATTTACACCAAACGTTTTCCTTATTAAAGCAAAGGCGAATTAATAAACTGAATGAAGCTAGAGACTCCAATTACCAGCAGGAACATAATATTGTAAGAAATAGGGATATAGCAAAAAACAGCGCTAAATATAAGAAATTAGATAAGTTCAAAAACGATGCGAATTATTTGATCGATGATAGCAATAAAAGACAAACCAAGTACTGCAAAAAACAACTAAAACGCCGTTACAAATATCGATAACTCTTCTCTGATTTTTGAACATTTCTTGCAGAAAATGAAGTTAATAATGCTATACCTGCTTATCGCAAGGGTCTTTGGGCAAAACCTGCAAGTACTGCCAATTCTTACCGAAAACGGATATATGATCATGAAAACAGAGGAAATACTAATCGTGCAGAACTATACAAAAATACTGCACATCGTCAATCTCACACAATACGCTGACGTAATAGATAAACTATACAATAATCTTAACCAACTCAAATTAAACAACGATGATGTTAGCTACCAAATGCTGCATAGGGAAATTTCTACACTACATAACCATTTTAACATTTTAGTACCCCATGTATACAAAGAGAGGCGTAATAAACGTGGCTTAGTAAACATTGTAGGTAAAGGGCTGAAATTCATAACAGGGACTATGGATAACGATGACGCTGAAGATATATACAATCACTTAGATAATTTAGACAAAAACATGAAACAAATCACTGACCAGTCCAATAAACAAGTTTAAATTAATAACAACCTCATTAAAAATATGAATGACATCTCTGAACATATTAATACACAACAAAATGAGATCAGTAAATACCTATACGAAATTAACAACATGACCGAAAAAAACGTATTTCGGGCACACCAGTTCGAATATATACTGCAAATGTTTGCAGATATAACAGCAACCGATAGACAAATAGAAAGAATAAAAGACATAATACTTTTAAGCAAACTGGACGTACTGGCACATGACATACTGACCGACGATGAGATATATAGTTATAATATAACAGTTAGTATGATGCCGTATCTAAGAAATAGCATAATATTTAGAGATAATAATTTGATATTCGTTTTACTCATACCGACGTTTACGGATGAACAATTTTCAAGGGCAATGGTTATACCATCTCCTAATTCTGCATTCGAAGAGCTAGATATTGATACTCAGGAAGTCATTATCAAAGACAATGTTATTTTCAAAACCATAAATGAGTTAACTATAAAGAAAAATAACCTAAAAATCCACGATAACCAGTGTATTAAAAATTTGTTGTCAATAAACAATATCTGTGCTTATAACATAAACAAAGAAGAATCGGTAATGCAAATAAATGAAAATTTAATTTTAATAAAAAATATGCAAAAAAAGAAAATGTTCCAAAATTGTAATAATAATGATGTATTTATCGAAGGAAACAATGTAATCAAATTCAAAAATTGTAATATAAGTATAAACCACCATCAATTTTCCAATAAAATCCAAGAGTTTAAGGAAATTATTATCCTGCCTTCATTAAAATTAAATATTTCAAAAATAAATAATGTAAATCTACAAGAAGTGCACCTTCAAACAATTAACAATACAGAAACTATTAGATACATTGAGTTTGAATCCAAAATTAATAGGTACACGTCTTTATCATGTATAACTTTAATAATTATAGTTAGCCTTTTGATAGTAGTTGTGAAATGTAAAACAAAACAGAATAAAATTGTTATTAAAACACAATCTATGGTAGATCCATTTAAAATTTAAAAATCAATTTTTGCTATTTTTCAATTTGATATTTTTGGTGGACCAAAAACTTATTTGGGGAGGTGTCACATTCTGTAACCAGCGATACTCCCCATAATACTTACTGGGCACATTCCTGTGTGTTTACTCGGAATCATATTCCGAGTTTGCCAGGAAATTGCCCACGCGAATTCTTTTTCTCGTCTCGATCTCTGTGGGAAGATTGAGATAAGAGAATCTGAACTTCGCTATTTTTCAATTTGATATTTTTGGTGGACCAAAAACTTATTTGGGGAGGTGTCACATTCTGTAACCAGCGATACTCCCCATAATACTTACTGGGCACATTCCTGTGTGTTTACTCGGAATCATATTCCGAGTTTGCCAGGAAATTGCCCACGCGAATTCTTTTTCTCGTCTCGATCTCTGTGGGAAGATTGAGATAAGAGAATCTGAACTTCGCATTAGGTTTAAGCTAGTGTAAGAAAATGTATTACTCTGAATGTATTATGAGAGTTTTAATAAAGTGTTTGAACAGAACGGACGGATTACTAATTATTACTATATATACTTTTATGGGTCTACGGCGAATATTAAGGGGTGTTACAAACTATGTGTCAAAATTAATATACCCTTAGGATAGGGTATACCAATAAATAATTGGATATAACTATAGCTGAACGCTGAATTTATTTCTTAGTATGTATGTAATATATATACATAGCTAGGTAAGTACTTACCATGGTTCCTCGTTTTAAATTTTGCCACACAACGTCACGAAGGTATTTCCAGTCTTTGTGATTTAAAATGCCTTGAGACGTTAGGGAGTTTAAGATACTTGTCCACTCTTTCATTTTTATATCGTGGGTTAAAGTATTTGAAAACTTCCCAAACAAAATGTCTTTATACCCTATCCTAAGGGTATATTAATTTTGACACATAGTTTGTAACACCCCTTAATATTCGTCGTAGACCCATAAAAGTATATATATTTATGATCAGGACCAAATCCTAAGACTATTTAGCAATGTCCGTCCGTCCGTCCGTCCGTACGCAATTTTTAGGCCTTTAAATTCAAGCTAGAAAGCTGAAATTTGGACCACATACTCCCTAGGGCTCCGAAATGGTTAAGTGTAAAATTTTTTTGAATACGCCCACTGCCACGCCCACAATTTAAAAAAAACCGATTTAAAGCTACAGATGGACAGATAAAGGGTTATAACCTTCACAAGATATGTAGGCACTGCCCTCCTTTATAAGTTTGTCATATAAAGTTTTTTGCCACGCCTACTTTTTGTGGGCGTTTTTTTTAAAAAAATGTTTTTTTTTTTCTAAATTTTATAGAATGAAATAAAATGCTATCCATCATCTTCTTAATGTTTTTTTGTGGCATATAGGGATAGGGATAGGGTATCATACTGTTCGCTCCAAGCGGACTGTAGCCTTTCCTTATGTTTTTTATCTCTAATTAGAGACGCAACAAAGATCTTATTTTGTTTATTCATTGCCACGACCGACGCACGCACGTACAACAAACTTGTGAAGAAACAGTTGTACATTACAAGTCAATCACAAATCCGGTTATTTTGAGCACTTGTGATCAACAATTTGCTTTCCAATTTTCAATTTTTTTTGCATTCTACTCACAAATTTGTGGATTATATATTTGTAATTTGTGAAACAAAAAACTTGATTACAAGTTTGAAGTTGTGATTCACATGTACAAATTTATGGTTATAATTTGTAGTTTGGTGAAATAGGCCACTGGTAACCAATTGTCGGCAACCGTATAACGAGCTATCCATAAGCAGGCGATACACATTATGGTGCGATGGCAGTACAGTATTCGGTAAGTGATTATACCCTATCCTAAGGGTATATTAATTTTGACACATAGTTTGTAACACCCCTTAATATTCGTCGTAGACCCATAAAAGTATATATATTTATGATCAGGACCAAATCCTAAGACTATTTAGCAATGTCCGTCCGTCCGTACGCAATTTTTAGGCCTTTAAATTCAAGCTAGAAAGCTGAAATTTGGACCACATACTCCCTAGGGCTCCGAAATGGTTAAGTGTAAAAGTTTTTTTGAATACGCCTACTGCCACGCCCACAATTTAGAAAAAACCGATTTAAAGCTACAGATGGACAGATAGAGGGTTATAACCTTCACAAGATATGTAGGCACTGCCCTACTTTATAAGTTTGTCATATAAAGTTTTTTGCCACGCCTACTTTTAGTGGGCGTTTTTCACTAAAATGCTGTTTTCTTCGATAATTTTCATAGAAACCGAAAAAAAGTGTTTAACAAGATATTTAGCCAATATTTTTTCCAATATATCGCCCATACAAAGTTTTTGGCCACGCCCACTTTTTGGGGGCGTTTTTTTCAAAAAATGTTTTTCTTTTTTCTAAATTTTATAGAATGAAATAAAATGCTATCCATCATCTTCTTAAGGTTTTTTTCATACTGTTCGCTCCAAGCGGATGTAGCCTTTCCTTATGTTTTTTTTTCTATTATTCCTAAGGCCATTCACTCTAAACTATATATATATATATATATATTCTTTTCTTTCTTTTTTTCATATTAAAAAACTCAGAGCCATTTCCCAAATAAATATAAAATTTACTAGGTATTTTCATGCATAATATGTATAACAAAAAAATATGTATAACATAAATAACATAGATGAAAAATACACTGTAGGGTACTACTGGTAACTAGATAACAACAAAATGCAATTAAATAAATAACATAAAAATAATAAATAACATAGATTATTAAATAATAAGTACTTAATAATAGATAACGTACGAAAGACTACATAACAAATTAGGTATTCATAATGTAAACGAAAATAATAAATACAGTTTAATAAATAACAAGATAGATATCAATAATTATTACTTGTTACTTATTAATATGTTAGTTATTACTTGTTACGTATTATTTTCGTTTAATTTCTTAAATTTAACGAAATTAATAAGTAACAAGTAATAAATAACATATTAATAAAAAAATGGGCATGACCAATAACTAAATAATCAAATTAATATGTTTAACAAAAAAATATATATGATTAAATAACTTATAGGGAATAGATAAATCAGACTTGTGGTGTTAAGTCTTTTCGCAGTCTCATTGTTTCATGCCTTGGTGTAGATAATTCACAACGCTAGTAGTATTGGATTTTTTTAATAGCTTTAATAGGATCAACTTGGACAAATGGTCAACGACAAAAACAAAAAGGACGATCTTAACAATAACTAGTAGATATCGGGGGACGTGAAACCTGATTTGACGACTTACACTGTTTAGATATATCACATTCGGATTTGCACAGTCATGTTTGGCCAGTAGAATTACTGGCGTATACGTTTAAGGGTTTTGTCTATTCCACCGTGGGCTGGCTGGGGAGGATTATGTGCACCAGAGATTATTTCCTCGGTTAGTCCCGATGGAGTCCACAGTTGCCAATTGCGTTCAACCATCGTGTCATCTCCCTTAGGGGCTAATATTCATCTTGCCAGTTTGCCGTTTAAGTCTTTTAAGGTCATTAACCAACGCAAACTGGAGTGATCAGTGATGACCGTGAATGCCATACCTTCAACATAGGGTCGCAATTTTTGCACTGCCATGACTGCAGCCAGGCACTCCTTCTCGGTAGCGCTGTAGTTCTTCTGACAGCTATTAAGTTTCTGTGAGAAGTATGAAATGGGAAACTGTCAAAATGCATTCTTTAAATCGACACTACTAATATAGTATGTATCTTGGAAGTCCGTCGATGTGTGGGAGAGGGTAGGATACTTTTTGGTCAGGGCATTGACTTGCCGATAATCCAAGCAAAGTCTATTTTTGCCTGGCTTTCGAATAACGATCACTGGTGAGCACCATGGACTTTTGCTCTCCTCCAGAACGCCTAGACTTATCATCCGGTCAACTTCGTCGTACAGTTGGGCTTGTACCGCTGGAGAAACAGGGTAGTGTCGCTGCTTCACTGGGGCCGCATCTCCGGTATCGATGACATGCTCTTCCAGCTTCTTCTTCCCAAGCCCATGCTGAGTGTAGCAGAGAAATCTTCCCCTGACTGCTTCCAACTCGGACTGCTGTTGAAGAGAAAGCTGGTGAGTATTTGAGTCACTTGTAACATCCGAAAATTTAACCTTACTTATCACATTAGGGGCTATCTGAAACGCCTTTCAGAAATCAACACCTAAGTAGATTTGCTGATCGATTTAATCTCAAACATATTTGTATTATTATCTAACCCTTACCTAACAGGTGCACTGTTCGGTAGTGGACTACTTAACCCATCTGTTTGGGTTTCGCTTTCGCAAGTGAATTTTACTGGGGGTCTGAGTCGAACGCGACTCCCCCGACTGTTTCCCGTTCCTGAATGCGTTTTCCGGGTTGCACGTGATGCACCTCGGAGTGATAACCCCATCTCTTCCGCATTTGTAGCAGAAGACGCTACGTAGCTGGAATTTTGAAACTGCCGCATTAACGCGACACGCAGAGTCAGCCAGTCTGGCTGATAATTTGATCGCTGAAACTGTCAGTACCACTCGTAGGTGGCACCTGAGAGTAGCAGATGAAAGTCTCGCAATATTTCAGCCCAGGCGCACTAATACTGGCTCTGGAGAGTTTCAAGACGAAAGACGAAATCTACGACAGCCAGTATATCCGGTTTCCTTCAAAAACCAATACCCACTTTTCAACTCTGATATGCCCTCGAATTTCGGGCGGAGGACTGGCTCTCACAGGCGGATTATACAGCTGCCGAACGTGAGTCCTTCCTGGTGGTTGGGTCCGACGATGCTGAAATGTTTGTCCACTAAACAAACCAACTTCATGGCTTACGTTTGAGGCCGGCTGGTTGACGCCTCTCTGTCGATATACATTCTCCAACCATCACTTGTCTGTTGTTGTGCAGGCGGATTTTGGGGTAAGGGGTGACTTTCAACAGGCACAGTTGATTGTGGTGCACCGTGTTACACAGCTTTTATTTCCTTCATGAAATCCAGGAAGCTATTCCGCATTTCAGCTTTCAGACTTCTGGAGATGTCTTCCCTAAGAGAGTCGCTATAAGATGAAAAAGCGTTAACAATAACTAAATTAATATAGGTCTTTACGTCAGGTGGTAACTTGTACCCTTCATTAGTTTTTCTATGTTGAAGGATTTTTGTTAACATTTGAATTGTTTTTTTCTTCTAGGTCAACAACCGTTTGTAAACTGGCATTTTGAGTTGCCAGCGACTCTGCACCAGCACCACTCAGTGTGCTGTAATGGACTCTGCTGAGCTTGAGAACCTAATGACACACTTGAAGCACGCGATTTTGGGCGGTCACGTGTAGTGGTTACCATCTGAGAAATATCATTCGACATTTCATTACGACTATGTACCGGTGGCCACTTCACACTACCAGGGGGGTACGAACAACTGGAATCATTTTGCTGCTATCAATATGTGCAGCCGTGGATATAGTCTCAATCAATTCATCTCAACGAGAACGACACCTATACATACAACGAAGCAGATTCAACACACAAAAAAAACGAAGGCAGATAACCAAATAAATAAATTAATATATATGTACATATAATATAGAGTTAAATAATAATATATAATTGAAAGAAAAATGATACATACAAAAATAAATAAATAAGTACATATACTAATATCTTAACTTAGACTTTAATAAATAACAACTGAAAGAAAAATTAAAAAAAAAAAAATTATGAATACTTGCATATAATATAGGCTTAAGAAAACGTAAAAAACATATGATAAATACAAACATAAAATAATTATAAACGTAGAATATAAATGCAAACGTAAGACAAATAATAAGAAAATTGATACATAAAAAAAAATCATATATATACCAAAACTAAATTGAAATTTTGCTAAGTAAATGAATAGTAGATAGTAGTTCAAACAAAAAAAGTACAAAGGGTTATATCAGGTAGGGGGTGTTCCGGGCGGCTGTCATCGGCGGCTTTGTTAGCGAAAGCATTCGGTATGACCTTGAGCAACGAACAAAGAAAGAAATAAAAGAACAATTGACAGACGAATTAACAATCCCTCAGTGTGGTGGAATATGAAACACACAGGTACAAAAACAAGTCGTTGCATCTCCTCACGCTTCCGCAATTCCATTCTGACCTTGAAGGTCTTTGATGGGCGCCTTGAAGCTTCAACACCAAACAAGGCCACTAGAGCCACGTTAATTGAAAGGAAATAAAACGATACGATTGGAATTGGATATGAAAATTAAAATTTAGTGATAAAAAAGTAAAAAAAAAATAAAAAAAAGGTAAGGAAGAGGATGGGAAAGACAATAACAAAACAGGTTCCAATTGTTTCTGATGTCACCAAAAAAAGATACTCGTCGCAATTCATAATTGGCGATTGCAACTATCTTTCCAATTGAAGAGTTTCGTCGTCCTGACCTCAAGAACAGTTGTGGACGGCACTATAAGGACGAAGGACATGCAAAAACAAACATTAGGGGCCATTTGAAATAGGCCAGTTCTGGGGATGTAGAGGGAGCTAGAGATCGGGAAGATGACAGGAAACGAGGATGAGGACGGGGCCTTAGGATGTGAATGGGAAAAGAGAGGGATAGAGAGTGGTTGAGTGCGAGGGACGCGGCATGCTTGCGATGCACGGCTTAGACGGCTCGCCGGAAATAGGGTGGTTTTTGCCCCCTCACTCAACCTAGGCTACAACAAAAACATAAATCATGCCCTGGATTCTGGAAATATGCAATAAGTCACTGGAGTTGTTGTTCCCTATTTGGTTTTTTTCTCTTTCTTTAATAATCAAGCCAAAATATGTTAAAAATATATCTTTATTAATCAAGTGAAATAGGCCTGTTCTGGAGATGTAGAGGGAGCTAGGGTTTGGAAAAAAGACTGGAAAGGGACCCGGCATGCTTGCTCAGCTGATGCTCGCCGGAATCGGATGGTTCTTGCCCCCTCACTCAACCTAGCCTACAACAAAACATATATCATGTCAAGGGACTTATTTAAAAAAAAAAGCCGAAGCTAGACTCGATGTTTTGCGCCCTGTTTCAAAAAAAAAAAAGTTATTTGGCGGACCCTATAAATAAATAAATAACAAAAAAAGAAAACTATATAAATGAATAAATAAACAACCTAAAAAACTATATAAATAATTAAATAAATAGCAACAAAAAAAAACTATAAATAACAACAACAAAAAAATTAGAACTATACTACAGATATAGGCATACAAGTAGATGCCTTATGGGCGCTTCATGGGGAAATTATTTAAGAAAACTAATTCACTTTGCGGTATACATTCATACAAGATATAGACACATTATTTTTTTGTACATATATTAACGTGAGTTGCACGTATCATATGACTTCCTTTTCCCCTTTTTTTGGCTTATAGTATTTAAATATATTGTTATACGTAAATCATTTTATGCAACCCTTGTTTAACTGATGAATTATGTGGGCCATATAACTTATTTTCTTTGTTCACCCTCCTCGCTTGCTTCTGAGTTGGTACAATTATAACATTCAGGACTTTGAGTCCAGCGAAGAAAAATAAACCTGGTGCGACTAAGTATATGCACCTGTGTATAAATCGTATATCCCTCAAGGTGGAATAATCGACAGTTTCACAAAAAAAATCGTCGACCACGACTATATTTCTTTGTCTGCGACCACCAGATGTTGAAATTTAAGTTAGGGTTTGTAATAAAAAAAACCAAATTAGCCCCGATATTAAAAAAAAACTCAGGACTTAGCTCTTATTTTATGGGTTTTTCTAACAAAAATTTCACAGCCTTTGATAAAAATGGTTTTAAAAATAATACTGCACTTTTTTAAATTAAAAAAAATTTAAGTGGTTTGACTGTGCCTTTATTATAAAACATATATTCTGGACACGGTGTGTCTCGGGAGACTTTTAACTAAGTCATAGCAATAAACGCATATTTGCTCCGGTAGCAAGAGCAGGAAAGAAGGAAAAAAATAACGTAAATGACAGCCACTAGGCATTTTATTATATTCTAAACAGGTAAACTATAAAGAAGGCCATACGATACAGCCATCAATTTAATGTACATATATTAAGTGCCACAATAGTTAAATTAACTCTTAAGTGATTCAATAAGGCCCAAATAAAGAAATTTTAATTTCAATAAGTAATAGCAAACCCACCAGACTGATTCCACGGCTGCACACAGTAAATCTCATACAATTATTACCCCATCATACGACGTTCCATTTTAATTGAGATATCTCTGTGTGGGAATTATATAGAAGGTAGATTGCCGCTATTTGTGTGCAGACCTGAGATGGAATCGGCTAAGGTGATAGTTGATTGTCGCTTTTTTGATTGTCGTTTTTGATTATCAACTATCCTTTACTCTGCGAAAAGCGATCACTAAAAATTATTGATTATTGGCCGCACTCAGAGTTTTAAATGCTACTTCCTTGCTGTCATTCCGAGCAGCTGATACAATTTAAATCAAAATACAATAATTTATGCTAAAGAAAAAAAAATATTTATATATATGAATTCTTTTATCGGGTTTGGAAGTTCGAAGATATTTGCTTCTTCTTAGTAGTTGGAAATTATTGAAATTATTTGAAAAGGTCCAGTGAAGTAAACAGTGCTTTTCACGAATTTTAAAATTTTACTTAAAGTTTTTGTTTTAATTTATTTAATATATTCTTTTTTCACTAAAGAATTTATATTATTTAGAGTTGAAGCCGAGGTGCATACCTATGAAAACGACACAAATGTATGAAAGCGACACCTAAATAGCTGTCACACGAAATCGATATCATTAAAGCGATTGTCAATTTGATAATCACCTTCCATGGAGCAAAAGTGATGATTTTCATTGTCAACTATCAACAATATCCTCAGCCGATTTCACCACTGGTTTGAATAGCGAATTCGGCATTGCACGAGAAGATGGTTTGTGTATTTGGAAGGTTCGTCTTACCAAAGACACGAAAAATGGGAAAAAAAAAAATACATTCACAATCGAACGATTTACACTGACGGATTGACAGGCAAGCCACGGTGACATTTACCAAATAATAAACAAACACAAAGAAGGACGTTCCCATCCACATCTTTCGTTGGGGAAGTACCCACCAAATCTAGCCGGGCTACAAGTGTGTACAGTATCACGTCAAAACAACAATTAACTTAAATTATTTTTGTTTTCATGAAGTAGTCTCCTGTCTATTCCAGGAACAACGTCCACCTGACTCCATCATACCATCCATCTGATGCAGGGAGACTTGCCAGAGCGTAGAGGTATGGAAATGAATTTGGTTTAATTTGTAGCCGAATTAAGTTTGAATATTTCTACCTGATAAATTTATCAATTTGTGTACATACCTTATTATTTAGCGCTACCTGTTGCATGATACATTATGCATTCCTTCTCTTCAGGTAACCAATTTTCGGCAACCGTATAACGAGCTATCCATAAGCAGGCGATACACATTATGGTGCGATGGCAGTACAGTATTCGGTAAGTGATTTTTTTTCTATAATTCCTAAGGCCATTCACTCTAAACTATATATATATTCTTTTCTTTCTTTTTTTCATATTAAAAAACTCAGAGCCATTTCCCAAATAAATATAAAATTTACTAGGTATTTTCATGCATAATATGTATAACAAAAAAATATGTACAACTTAAATAACATAGATGAAAAATACACTGTAGGGTACTACTGGTAACTAGATAACAACAAAATGCAATTAAATAAATAACATAAAAACAATAAATAACATAGATTATTAAATAATAAGTACTTAAAAATAGATAACGTACGAAAGACTACATAACAAATTAGGTATTCATAATGTAAACGAAAATAATAAATACAGTTTAATAAATAACAAGATAGATATCAATAATTATTACTTGTTACTTATTAATATGTTAGTTATTACTTGTTTCGTATTATTTTCGTTTAATTTCTTAAATTTAACGAAATTTAACGATGGAGTCCACAGTTGCCAATTGCGTTCAACCATCGTGTCATCTCCCTTAGGGGCTAATATTCATCTTGCCAGTTTGCCGTTTAAGTCTTTTAAGGTCATTAACCAACGCAAACTGGAGTGATCAGTGATGACCGTGAATGCCATACCTTCAACATAGGGTCGCAATTTTTGCACTGCCATGACTGCAGCCAGGCACTCCTTCTCGGTAGCGCTGTAGTTCTTCTGACAGCTATTAAGTTTCTGTGAGAAGTATGAAATGGGAAACTGCCAAAATGCATTCTTTAAATCGACACTACTAATATAGTATGTATCTTGGAGCCGGCTGAGAAGTCCGTCGATGTGTGGGAGAGGGTAGCATACTTTTTGGTCAGGGCATTGACTTGCCGATAATCCAAGCAAAGTCTATTTTTGCCTGGCTTTCGAATAACGATCACTGGTGAGCACCATGGACTTTTGCTCTCCTCCAGAACGCCTAGACTTATCATCCGGTCAACTTCGTCGTACAGTTGGGCTTGTACCGCTGGAGAAACAGGGTAGCGTCGCTGCTTCACTGGGGCCGCATCTCCGGTATCGATGACATGCTCTTCCAGCTTCTTCTTCCCAAGCCCATGCTGAGTGTAGCAGAGAAATCTTCCCCTGACTGCTTCCAACTCGGACTGCTGTTGAAGAGAAAGCTGGTGAGTATTTGAGTCACTTGTAACATCCGAAAATTTAACCTTACTTATCACATTAGGGGCTATCTGAAACGCCTTTCAGAAATCAACACCTAAGTAGATTTGCTGATCGATTTAATCTCAAACATATTTGTATTATTATCTAACCCTTACCTAACAGGTGCACTGTTCGGTAGTGGACTACTTAACCCATCTGTTTGGGTTTCGCTTTCGCAAGTGAATTTTACTGGGGGTCTGAGTCGAACGCGACTCCCCCGACTGTTTCCCGTTCCTGAATGCGTTTTCCGGGTTGCACGTGATGCACCTCGGAGTGATCACCCCATCTCTTCCGCATTTGTAGCAGAAGACGCTACGTAGCTGGAATTTTGAAACTGCCGCATTAACGCGACACGCAGAGTCAGCCAGTCTGGCTGATAATTTGATCGCTGAAACTGTCAGTACCACTCGTAGGTGGCACCTGAGAGTAGCAGATGAAAGTCTCGCAATATTTCAGCCCAGGCGCACTAATACTGGCTCTGGAGAGTCTCAAGACGAAAGACGAAATCTACGACAGCCAGTATATCCGGTTTCCTTCAAAAACCAATACCCACTTTTCAACTCTGATATGCCCTCGAATTTCGGGCGGAGGACTGGCTCTCACAGGCGGATTATACAGCTGCCGAACGTGAGTCCTTCCTGGTGGTTGGGTCCGACGATGCTGAAATGTTTGTCCATTAAACAAACCAACTTCATGGCTTACGTTTGAGGCCGGCTGGTTGACGCCTCTCTGTCGATATACATTCTCCAACCATCACTTGTCTGTTGTTGTGCAGGCGGATTTTGGGGTAAGGGGTGACTTTCAACAGGCACAGTTGATTGTGGTGCACCGTGTTACACAGCTTTTATTTCCTTCATGAAATCCAGGAAGCTATTCCGCATTTCAGCTTTCAGACTTCTGGAGATGTCTTCCCTAAGAGAGTCGCTATAAGATGAAAAAGCGTTAACAATAACTAAATTAATATAGGTCTTTACGTCAGGTAGTAACTTGTTCCCTTCATTAGTTTTTCTATGTTGAAGGATTTTTGTTAACATTTGAATTGTTTTTCTCTTCTAGGTCAACAACCGTTTGTAAACTGGCATTTTGAGTTGCCAGCGACTCTGCACCAGCACCACTCAGTGTGCTGTAATGGACTCTGCTGAGCTTGAGAACCTAATGACACACTTGAAGCACGCGATTTTGGGCGGTCACGTGTAGTGGTTACCATCTGAGAAATATCATTCGACATTTCATTACGACTATGTACCGGTGGCCACTTCAAACTACCAGGGGGGTACGAACAACTGGAATCATTTTGCTGCTATCAATATGTGCAGCCGTGGATATAGTCTCAATCAATTCATCTCAACGAGAACGACACCTATACATACAACGAAGCAGATTCAACACACACAAAAAACGAAGGCAGATAACCAAATAAATAAATTAATATATATGTACATATAATATAGAGTTAAATAATAATATATAATTGAAAGAAAAATGATACATACAAAAATAAATAAATAAGTACATATACTAATATCTTAACTTAGACTTTAATAAATAACAACTGAAAGAAAAATTTAAAAAAAAAAAATTATGAATACTTGCATATAATATAGGCTTAAGAAAACGTAAAAAACATATGATAAATACAAACATAAAATAATTATAAACGTAGGATATAAATGCAAACGTAAGACAAATAATAAGAAAATTGATACATAAAAAAAAATCATATATATACCAAAACTAAATTGAAATTTTGCTAAGTAAATGAATAGTAGATAGTAGTTCAAACAAAAAAAGTACAAAGGGTTATATCAGGTAGGGGGTGTTCCGGGCGGCTGTCATCGGCGGCTTTGTTGTTAGCGAAAGCATTCGGTATGACCTTGAGCAACGAACAAAGAAAGAAATAAAAGAACAATTGACAGACGAATTAACAATCCCTCAGTGTGGTGGAATATGAAACACACAGGTACAAAAACAAGTCGTTGCATCTCCTCACGCTTCCGCAATTCCATTCTGACCTTGAAGGTCTTTGATGGGCGCCTTGAAGCTTCAACACCAAACAAGGCCACTAGAGCCACGTTAATCGAAAGGAAATAAAACGATACGATTGGAATTGGATATGAAAATTAAAATTTAGTGATAAAAAAGTAAAAAAAAAAATAAAAAAAAGGTAAGGAAGAGGATGGGAAAGACAATAACAAAACAGGTTCCAATTGTTTCTGATGTCACCAAAAAAAGATACTCGTCGCAATTCATAATTGGCGATTGCAACTATCTTTCCAATTGAAGAGTTTCGTCGTCCTGACCTCAAGAACAGTTGCGGACGGCACTATAAGGACGAAGGACATGCAAAAACAAACATTAGGGGCCATTTGAAATAGGCCAGTTCTGGGGATGTAGAGGGAGCTAGAGATCGGGAAGATGACAGGAAACGAGGATGAGGACGGGGCCTTAGGATGTGAATGGGAAAAGAGAGGGATAGAGAGTGGTTGAGTGCGAGGGACGCGGCATGCTTGCGATGCACGGCTTAGCCGGCTCGCCGGAAATAGGGTGGTTTTTGCCCCCTCACTCAACCTAGGCTACAACAAAAACATAAATCATGCCCTGGATTCTGGAAATATGCAATAAGTCACTGGAGTTGTTGTTCCCTATTTGGTTTTTTTCTCTTTCTTTAATAATCAAGCCAAAATATGTTAAAAATATATCTTTATTAATCAAGTGAAATAGGCCTGTTCTGGAGATGTAGAGGGAGCTAGGGTTTGGAAAAAAGACTGGAAAGGGACGCGGCATGCTTGCTCAGCTGATGCTCGCCGGAATCGGATGGTTCTTGCCCCCTCACTCAACCTAGCCTACAACAAAACATAAATCATGTCAAGGGACTTATTTAAAAAAAAAAAGCCGAAGCTAGACTCGATGTTTTGCGCCCTGTTTCAAAAAAAAAAAAGTTATTTGGCGGACCCTATAAATAAATAAATAACAAAAAAAGAAAACTATATAAATGAATAAATAAACAACCTAAAAAACTATATAAATAATTAAATAAATAGCAACAAAAAAAAACTATAAATAACAACAACAAAAAAATTAGAACTATACTACAGATATAGGCATACAAGTAGATGCCTTATGGGCGCTTCATGGGGAAATTATTTAAGAAAACTAATTCACTTTGCGGTATACATTCATACAAGATATAGACACATTATTTTTTTGTACATATATTAACGTGAGTTGCACGTATCATATGACTTCCTTTTCCCCTTTTTTTGGCTTATAGTATTTAAATATATTGTTATACGTAAATCATTTTATGCAACCCTTGTTTAACTGATGAATTATGTGGGCCATATAACTTATTTTCTTTGTTCACCCTCCTCGCTTGCTTCTGAGTTGGTACAATTATAACATTCAGGACTTTGAGTCCAGCGAAGAAAAATAAACCTGGTGCGACTAAGTATATGCACCTGTGTATAAATCGTATATCCCTCAAGGTGGAATAATCGACAGTTTCACAAAAAAAATCGTCGACCACGACTATATTTCTTTGTCTGCGACCACCAGATGTTGAAATTTAAGTTAGGGTTTGTAATAAAAAAAACCAAATTAGCCCCGATATTAAAAAAAAACTCAGGACTTAGCTCTTATTTTATGGGTTTTTCTAACAAAAATTTCACTGCCTTTGATAAAAATGGTTTTAAAAATAATACTGCACTTTTTTAAATTAAAAAAAATTTAAGTGGTTTGACTGTGCCTTTATTATAAAACATATATTCTGGACACGGTGTGTCTCGGGAGACTTTTAACTAAGTAATAGCAATAAACGCATATTTGCTCCGGTAGCAAGAGCAGGAAAAAAGGAAAAAAATAACGTAAATGACAGCCACGAGGCATTTTATTATATTCTAAACAGGTAAACTATAAAGAAGGCCATACGATACAGCCATCAATTTAATGTACATATATTAAGTGCCACAATAGTTAAATTAACTCTTAAGTGATTCAATAAGGCCCAAATAAAGAAATTTTAATTTCAATAAGTAATAGCAAACCCACCAGACTGATTCCACGGCTGCACACAGTAAATCTCATACAATTATTACCCCATCATACGACGTTCCATTTTAATTGAGATATCTCTGTGTGGGAATTATATAGAAGGTAGATTGCCGCTATTTGTGTGCAGACCTGAGATGGAATCGGCTAAGGTGATAGTTGATTGTCGCTTTTTTGATTGTCGTTTTTGATTATCAACTATCCTTTACTCTGCGAAAAGCGATCACTAAAAATTATTGATTATTGGCCGCACTCAGAGTTTTAAATGCTACTTTCTTGCTGTCATTCCGAGCAGCTGATACAATTTAAATCAAAATACAATAATTTATGCTAAAGAAAAAAAAATATTTATATATATGAATTCTTTTATCGGGTTTGGAAGTTCGAAGATATTTGCTTCTTCTTAGTAGTTGGAAATTATTGAAATTATTTTCCTCTCTGTTTGAAAAGGTCCAGTGAAGTAAACAGTGCTTTTCACGAATTTTAAAATTTTACTTAAAGTTTTTGTTTTAATTTATTTAATATATTCTTTTTTCACTAAAGAATTTATATTATTTAGAGTTGAAGCCGAGGTGCATACCTATGAAAACGACACAAATGTATGAAAGCGACACCTAAATAGCTGTCACACGAAATCGATATCATTAAAACGATTGTCAATTTGATAATCACCTTCCATGGAGCAAAAGTGATGATTTTCATTGTCAACTATCAACAATATCCTCAGCCGATTTCACCCCTGGTTTGAATAGCGAATTCGGCATTGCACGAGAAGATGGTTTGTGTATTTGGAAGGTTCGTCTTACCAAAGACACGAAAAATGGGAAAAAACAAGATACATTCACAATCGAACGATTTACACTGACGGATTGACAGGCAAGCCACGGTGACATTTACCAAATAATAAACAAACACAAAGAAGGACGTTCCCATCCACATCTTTCGTTGGGGAAGTACCCACCAAATCTAGCCGGGCTACAAGTGTGTACATTATCACGTCAAAACAACAATTAACTTAAATTATTTTTGTTTTCATGAAGTAGTCTCCTGTCTATTCCAGGAACAACGTCCACCTGACTCCATCATACCATCCATCTGATGCAGGGAGACTTGCCAGAGCGTAGAGGTATGGAAATGAATTTGGTTTAATTTGTAGCCGAATTAAGTTTGAATATTTCTACCTGATAAATTTATCAATTTGTGTACATACCTTATTATTTAGCGCTACCTGTTGCATGATACATTATGCATTCCTTCTCTTCAGGTAACCAATTTTCGGCAACCGTATAACGAGCTATCCATAAGCAGGCGATACACATTATGGTGCGATGGCAGTACAGTATTCGGTAAGTGATTTTTTTTCTATTATATCTAAGGCCATTCACTCTAAACTATATATATATATTCTTTTCTTTCTTTTTTTCATATTAAAAAACTCAGAGCCATTTCCCAAATAAATATAAAATTTACTAGGTATTTTCATGCATAATATGTATAACAAAAAAATATGTACAACTTAAATAACATAGATGAAAAATACACTGTAGGGTACTACTG
The DNA here is from genome assembly GCA_963576555.1 of Ferdinandea cuprea. Taxonomy (NCBI): domain Eukaryota; kingdom Metazoa; phylum Arthropoda; class Insecta; order Diptera; family Syrphidae; genus Ferdinandea; species Ferdinandea cuprea. Next base: position 18,541,074 of record OY754962.1, on the reverse strand, counting down.
GTAACTAGATAACAACAAAATGCAATTAAATAAATAACATAAAAATAATAAATAACATAGATTATTAAATAATAAGTACTTAATAATAGATAACGTACGAAAGACTACATAACAAATTAGGTATTCATAATGTAAACGAAAATAATAAATACAGTTTAATAAATAACAAGATAGATATCAATAATTATTACTTGTTACTTATTAATATGTTAGTTATTACTTGTGTTGGAAAATATATCATGAAAATACTTATATCTAAATTCATTTGATTAATTAGTATATTATTGTTAAAATTCTAATTCGTTTTCTGATTAATGCATAACTTCTTAATTTGATTTGCCTAAAATTTAATGTATACCCTATTTAACGTAACATCTTACACATAATCTCTCTTTCTTGCTCTTGTCCAATACCGGTTTTTCTGCTATTTTTTATGTATAACACATTGATAACACAACTTTGTTGAATCGGCGACACCGATTTCTCTGCCACTTGGATTTCGATCGTCAACCAAACCACAGCAGCTAAGTACCAATATACAAACCAACGCTATTTTATCTTGGATGTTTTTTTATTCACCTTTTTGGGTTGATGTTGATTCTCTTTGCTAAGTGCTGGTCCTTCACTTCGTCTCGTTGAGAATAATCGAATTATTGCTTGATTATTCCTAAACATATTTTGTGGTCCAAATCGAGCCGGATTCTGGGTTTAAATTAAGATTACCCACATCAGGATTCCTTGCGAAATACAGACATTAACTCACTTTAATCGGTCTTGTCAATCATTAACGGAGTTTGCGTTAATTGAATTTTGTTCATTCGTCGTTGCTGCAAGCATTGCAATCAATAAAATTGATTTTTCGGACAATAAAGTGTGAACATTTGTGGATATAGACATTCGTTTGATCAAGTGGTGAATAAAATCTACCTCCCACGTGTGTATATTGTATATACCTAAAATAATTGAAATTTGCATGTGCTGATTATTCGTTTGCATTTTAATATTATTTCTTCGCGCTCATATTTCGTGAATTAATTAGAGACCTCTTTCTAAAATGACCTCGTGTAATATGTCGGTTCTTCGTGCTACTCGCGGAAATCTAAAGGGTTCGCTTACTAAATTAGCCACATTTTCCGAGAAGATTACGGAATTGATCACTTTAGACGCACTCGAAGTACGTTTGGAGAAACTTAACGATCTGTGGGAAAAGTTCTATTCCTCTCAACAACAAATGTATGCATTCGCGCAGGAAGAAGGTTACATTGATCCTGAATCTGAATTTGAAGAATTCGAATCAAAGTACCTTGTTGTCAAATCTGTTTTGCTTTCAACTATTAGGGAAAAAAAGAAGCCTGCAATCGAAGTTCAACAGTCAATCGACACACGTGCACCTATCGTCTCGCAGTCATTCGCAACCAATTCATTTAGTCATATTAATGACCATCTGCCTAAATTCCATATCGAGCCCTTTTCTGGTAATTATCGTGACTGGCCATCGTTTCGCGACATGTTCGAAAGTTCGGTTCATAACAAGATGAATTTGTCGCCGACACAAAAATTTCAATTTCTACGTTCGTCTCTTCGCGGCGATGCTTTAAATTTGCTGTCTCATCTTCCGTTGTCTGATGCTACCTACGAACAGGCATGGGAAAGATTAGAGAAACGATATGATAGGCCGCGTTTTATTATAAATAATCTTCTCGAAACCTTTATGCAACTACCATCAATTCAGAGCTCAAACGTGAGAGTTCTACGTAAGATTTCGGACTGCGCTGATGAGATTTTACGCGGTCTAACTTCGCTAAACTCAATGGAAAGAGATCCATGGATGATTTATGTATTAGTAGGCAAAGTGGACCCAGATACTCGTCAGGCTTGGTCAGCTGAGAGTGTAGACTCCGACTATCCCACGATACAGGAGTTTCTAGACTTCATGGAACGTCGGTGTGAAGCGTTAGAGTCGTGTCGATCACATGTTCGTGAATCTGGAACAAATCGGAAGTCCGCGACTTTGAAGAGTATGCATGTTTCGTCCGCATCACAGTGCCCAAGATGTACTGAGTCCCATGCACTTCCTCAATGTCCAGAATTTCTCGGTATGGGAATAGAATCGAAAAGGGAATTCGTTAAATCGAAGAAACTTTGTTTTAACTGTTTGCGTCGGGGACATAATTCTGCTCATTGTAAATCTAAGTTTCGATGCAACACTTGCAACTCACCACACCACAGCTTAGTGCATCTCGGTACGGGTACTGCAAATATCGGTAGCTCTTCTTCGGAAAATATTGCAACATCTCGTCCCCATTCATCTAACTCAAATCTTCCATCTACGTCATTTAGTACAAACCAACTCGTCACTCATCACTCCATTAATTTCACCCAATTTCTTCCAAAAACATTGCTTCCTACAGCCATTGGTAAGGTTAAGGATTATAAAGGAAAATACCAACTTGTTCGTCTTTTGATAGACTCGGGTTCGCAGGTTTCATTTATCACCGAGTCTTGTGTACAAAGACTCGGACTTAAAAGAACAAATGCCCGGATACCGATAAGCGGTATTGGTGCAACCTGCGCAGGAACATCCAGGGGTCTAGTCTCTTTGGCAATTTGTTCACGGTTTGATTCAGTCAGTATCCCGGTAGATACCTACATCCTATCAAACGTAACATCAGCATTGCCATCCGTTTCATTTGATGTCAAAGATTGGGTTCATATTTCAAAACTCGATTTAGCCGATCCGTCATTCAATCAACCTAGCGCTATCGATATTTTGCTCGGCGCTGATAAGGTCTGGGAAATCCTACAGGGTGAAAACGTTCGTGGTGCCAATGGGTATCCCATAGCACAAAAAACTCTCTTTGGATGGGTGTTAGCAGGACAATTGGTTTCAAGCGTCGACAATAACATTCAATCTCATCATACTATTCTTGATATCGATTCGAGTTTACAGGCCTTTTGGACAATCGAAGAGGTTGATCCGAAGTCTATTGTTTCAAAAGAAGACAAAGCCATTGAAGAACATTTTGTTCGGACACATCGAAGGGACAAACATGGAAAATATATTGTTCATCTTCCCTTTAAACAACCACCGGTTTTCGCGAGCACCCTCGGGGGTGCAGTTTCTCGATTGACGACAATGGAAAGAAGATATCAAAAAGACGAAGCGCCTTTTCAATCTTATTCCGACTTTCTGGATGAATATTTGAGACTCGGGCACATGCGTAGAGTACCCCCGTCGGAGGTTTCTAAACGCAATGTTTTCTATTTGCCACACCACGCTGTGTTTAAGCCTGACAGCGCAACAACGAAACTTCGGGTTGTTTTCGACGGGTCGTTTAGAGATTCGAGCGGAAACTCTTTAAATGACGCGCTTATGATCGGACCACCAATTCAACGCAACCTTTTTTCCGTCTGTTTGAGATTCCGTCGTCATAAATATGTTTTTACTGCCGATATCGTAAAAATGTTCCGCCAGATTTGGGTAGCAGATGAAGATATCGACTTCCAACGGATTGTTTGGCGTAAATCGGCAACAGATCCCCTTGAACATTTTCGTTTATGTACAGTGACATATGGCACATCGTGTGCCCCATATTTATCGGTACGTGTTCTACAACAACTTGCTTGTGACTATCGCGAAGAGTATCCTGTTGCAGCAGAAATACTCCTTAATGACTTTTACGTTGATGATGTTGTGTCAGGTGGAGATTCACTTCCTGATGCAATTGCTAAAAAAGACGCTTTAATCGAACTCCTATCAAAATGTGGCCTAGAACTAAGCAAGTGGCAAAGTAATTGCAAAGAGCTTCTGCATGAAGTGGAATCCATCCAAAGTGAAAACGTCTCGTTCGAATCTGAAAATGATTCATGGGTGAAAGTACTCGGGTTGTACTGGAACTCTAAGCTCGATTGCTTCTCGTATCGTATAAATCTAACGCCAAGCGAACCTATAACGAAACGTCAAATTTTGCGGGAAGTTGCCCGAATTTTCGACCCTCTCGGTTTCCTCTCTCCCTCGGTCGTGCAACTCAAAATCATATTCCAACAATTGTGGCATCGGAAACTCGACTGGGATGATCCTCTACCTGAATTTATTGTTACACAATGGTGTAAACATCGCCAGGAACTTCCTGATGTAGCCAAACTTATCATACCCCGTTGCATAGGCATAGCGGACCCTACCTTTCAACTGCACGGATTCTCTGATGCCTCGGCTTCCGCGTACGCTGCCGTCATTTACTCTCGCTACGTTTTACCCAATGGAAGCATTGAAACAAACATCGTGGCAGCCAAAAGCCGAGTAGCTCCAATAAAACAGTTGACCATTCCTCGTCTGGAGCTTTGTGGAGCGCTTTTACTGGCACGCCTGCTGGTTACTGTTCAAAGGTCGTTGAGCACAACCTGCTCAAATATCTATGCTTGGTGTGACTCCCAAGTGGTTCTTTCTTGGCTATCGTCTCCCCCTCGTCGTTGGGATATATTCGTCGGCAATCGGACATCTGAGATTTTAACCACAATTGATAGAAACAGATGGTTTCATATAAGGTCGGAGCAGAATCCAGCAGATTGTGCTTCGCGCGGTTTAGCACCGACGGCTCTCGTTCAACATCCCATTTGGTGGACAGGTCCCCACTGGTTAAGAAAGTCTGAGGAGCACTGGCCAATCGAACGTCACCTCCAAGACCACCCAGGCTGTAAACTGGAAGAAAGGAAAAACTACCAACAATCGTGTCTAGTGGTCAACAATGAACACCCTCTTCATCAACTATGCCCAAGAGTTTCATCTTGGTATCGCCTTATTCGAATCGTCGCCTTTGTGTATCGGTTTATTTCGAAAAGCCGCAAATTATCGCGAGAAACAACTGCAATAACCCTTCAACTTCACTCTCACGAAATCTACAATGCGAAATGCATGATCATAAAATGGCTACAGCATCTTTATTTCGCAGATGATATTGCTTACTTCAAAACCCACGGGCATTTTAGTAAAGGTTGTAGAATTGCTAATCTTTGTCCATTTTTAGATGATCAGCATATATTGCGAGTGGGAGGAAGGATTCTCGAAGCTAATGTCGCATTCAACGTCAAACACCCAATCATCATACCAAAGCAACATCCAGTGACACAACTTATTGCAATTGACTTTCATCGACGCATGCTACATCCTGGAGTTTCTGCATTGTTTGTCCTCATTCGGCAGGAGTATTGGATTATCGGCTGCAGAAACCTACTTCGTAAGATAACCCATGACTGTATTTCTTGTTTTCGGCAAAGAAAGTCTACCGCTACACAGATCATGGGAAATCTTCCAGCACCTCGCATTCAGCAGAGTAGACCATTTACACACTGCGGCTGTGATTACGCTGGTCCAATTTTCATCAAAGTTAAAATCGGTCGAAAAACACACCATACAAAAGGATATATATCGCTTTTTGTCTGTCTGGCCACTAAAGCCATACATTTGGAGCTAGTCAGTGATTTGACTACTGACGCATTCCTCGCAGCTCTCCGTCGTTTCATTGCGCGTCGTGGGAAACCTTCGCATATGTACTCAGACAATGGTACAAATTTTCGAGGAGCTACAAAACGACTATCCGAAATGCACCAACTCACCTTGTCGGAATACCATAACTCAATAGTCGCACAGTCTCTTGCTCGCGATTCAATCACCTGGCACTTTATTCCTCCATCAGCTCCACATTTCGGCGGGTTGTGGGAAGCGGGGGTAAAGTCTGTTAAACAGCACCTTCGCCGTGTTATTGGTTCTGACGTCATGAACTTCGAAGAACTTTACACCCTTCTCACCCAAATTGAAGCCCTTTTAAATTGTCGTCCTTTGTGTCAAAATTCTGATAATGACTTAGACCCATTAACCCCAGCTCATTTTATTATAGGTGAATCATACGCAGCTGTTCCTGAACCATCACTTGAAATACCTCAAAATCGGCTATCAGCTTGGCAAGCAATACAGGCTAAAATCAATGGGTACTGGAAGCGATGGAGTATGGAGTACCTGACTTCGCTACAACAACGCTCTCGATGGTCGCAACCCGAACGAAACCTGCAGTTAAACGACCTGGTTGTCATCAAAGACACAAACTTGCCACCAGGGAAATGGGCTATGGGACGAGTCATAGCAATACATCCAGGTCAAGACGGACGAGTTCGAGTCGTAACCCTACGCACTGCTAATGGAAATTTAGTGCGACCTATTCATAAATTGGCACCACTCCCTATGAGCTGAAACTATGTTCCAGGGGCGGCGGAATGTTGGAAAATATATCATGAAAATACTTATATCTAAATTCATTTGATTAATTAGTATATTATTGTTAAAATTCTAATTCGTTTTCTGATTAATGCATAACTTCTTAATTTGATTTGCCTAAAATTTAATGTATACCCTATTTAACGTAACATCTTACACATAATCTCTCTTTCTTGCTCTTGTCCAATACCGGTTTTTCTGCTATTTTTTATGTATAACACATTGATAACACAACTTTGTTGAATCGGCGACACCGATTTCTCTGCCACTTGGATTTCGATCGTCAACCAAACCACAGCAGCTAAGTACCAATATACAAACCAACGCTATTTTATCTTGGATGTTTTTTTATTCACCTTTTTGGGTTGATGTTGATTCTCTTTGCTAAGTGCTGGTCCTTCACTTCGTCTCGTTGAGAATAATCGAATTATTGCTTGATTATTCCTAAACAACTTGTTACGTATTATTTTCGTTTAATTTCTTAAATTTAACGAAATTAATAAGTAACAAGTAATAAATAACATATTAATAAAAAAATGGGCATGACCAATAACTAAATAATCAAATTAATATGTTTAACAAAAAAATATATATGATTAAATAACTTATAGGGAATAGATAAATCAGACTTGTGGTGTTAAGTCTTTTCGCAGTCTCATTGTTTCATGCCTTGGTGTAGATAATTCACAACGCTAGTAGTATTGGATTTTTTTAATAGCTTTAATAGGATCAACTTGGACAAATGGTCAACGACAAAAACAAAAAGGACGATCTTAACAATAACTAGTAGATATCGGGGGACGTGAAACCTGATTTGACGACTTACACTGTTTAGATATATCACATTCGGATTTGCACAGTCATGTTTGGCCAGTAGAATTACTGGCGTATACGTTTAAGGGTTTTGTCTATTCCACCGTGGGCTGCCTGGGGAGGATTATGTGCACCAGAGATTATTTCCTCGGTTAGTCCCGATGGAGTCCACAGTTGCCAATTGCGTTCAACCATCGTGTCATCTCCCTTAGGGGCTAATATTCATCTTGCCAGTTTGCCGTTTAAGTCTTTTAAGGTCATTAACCAACGCAAACTGGAGTGATCAGTGATGACCGTGAATGCCATACCTTCAACATAGGGTCGCAATTTTTGCACTGCCATGACTGCAGCCAGGCACTCCTTCTCGGTAGCGCTGTAGTTCTTCTGACAGCTATTAAGTTTCTGTGAGAAGTATGAAATGGGAAACTGCCAAAATGCATTCTTTAAATCGACACTACTAATATAGTATGTATCTTGGAGCCGGCTGAGAAGTCCGTCGATGTGTGGGAGAGGGTAGCATACTTTTTGGTCAGGGCATTGACTTGCCGATAATCCAAGCAAAGTCTATTTTTGCCTGGCTTTCGAATAACGATCACTGGTGAGCACCATGGACTTTTGCTCTCCTCCAGAACGCCTAGACTTATCATCCGGTCAACTTCGTCGTACAGTTGGGCTTGTACCGCTGGAGAAACAGGGTAGTGTCGCTGCTTCACTGGGGCCGCATCTCCGGTATCGATGACATGCTCTTCCAGCTTCTTCTTCCCAAGCCCATGCTGAGTGTAGCAGAGAAATCTTCCCCTGACTGCTTCCAACTCGGACTGCTGTTGAAGAGAAAGCTGGTGAGTATTTGAGTCACTTGTAACATCCGAAAATGTAACCTTACTTATCACATTAGGGGCTATCTGAAACGCCTTTCAGAAATCAACACCTAAGTAGATTTGCTGATCGATTTAATCTCAAACATATTTGTATTATTATCTAACCCTTACCTAACAGGTGCACTGTTCGGTAGTGGACTACTTAACCCATCTGTTTGGGTTTCGCTTTCGCAAGTGAATTTTACTGGGGGTCTGAGTCGAACGCGACTCCCCCGACTGTTTCCCGTTCCTGAATGCGTTTTCCGGGTTGCACGTGATGCACCTCGGAGTGATCACCCCATCTCTTCCGCATTTGTAGCAGAAGACGCTACGTAGCTGGAATTTTGAAACTGCCGCATTAACGCGACACGCAGAGTCAGCCAGTCTGGCTGATAATTTGATCGCTGAAACTGTCAGTACCACTCGTAGGTGGCACCTGAGAGTAGCAGATGAAAGTCTCGCAATATTTCAGCCCAGGCGCACTAATACTGGCTCTGGAGAGTCTCAAGACGAAAGACGAAATCTACGACAGCCAGTATATCCGGTTTCCTTCAAAAACCAATACCCACTTTTCAACTCTGATATGCCCTCGAATTTCGGGCGGAGGACTGGCTCTCACAGGCGGATTATACAGCTGCCGAACGTGAGTCCTTCCTGGTGGTTGGGTCCGACGATGCTGAAATGTTTGTCCATTAAACAAACCAACTTCATGGCTTACGTTTGAGGCCGGCTGGTTGACGCCTCTCTGTCGATATACATTCTCCAACCATCACTTGTCTGTTGTTGTGCAGGCGGATTTTGGGGTAAGGGGTGACTTTCAACAGGCACAGTTGATTGTGGTGCACCGTGTTACACAGCTTTTATTTCCTTCATGAAATCCAGGAAGCTATTCCGCATTTCAGCTTTCAGACTTCTGGAGATGTCTTCCCTAAGAGAGTCGCTATAAGATGAAAAAGCGTTAACAATAACTAAATTAATATAGGTCTTTACGTCAGGTGGTAACTTGTTCCCTTCATTAGTTTTTCTATGTTGAAGGATTTTTGTTAACATTTGAATTGTTTTTCTCTTCTAGGTCAACAACCGTTTGTAAACTGGCATTTTGAGTTGCCAGCGACTCTGCACCAGCACCACTCAGTGTGCTGTAATGGACTCTGCTGAGCTTGAGAACCTAATGACACACTTGAAGCACGCGATTTTGGGCGGTCACGTGTAGTGGTTACCATCTGAGAAATATCATTCGACATTTCATTACGACTATGTACCGGTGGCCACTTCAAACTACCAGGGGGGTACGAACAACTGGAATCATTTTGCTGCTATCAATATGTGCAGCCGTGGATATAGTCTCAATCAATTCATCTCAACGAGAACGACACCTATACATACAACGAAGCAGATTCAACACACAAAAAAAACGAAGGCAGATAACCAAATAAATAAATTAATATATATGTACATATAATATAGAGTTAAATAATAATATATAATTGAAAGAAAAATGATACATACAAAAATAAATAAATAAGTACATATACTAATATCTTAACTTAGACTTTAATAAATAACAACTGAAAGAAAAATTAAAAAAAAAAAATTATGAATACTTGCATATAATATAGGCTTAAGAAAACGTAAAAAACATATGATAAATACAAACATAAAATAATTATAAACGTAGGATATAAATGCAAACGTAAGACAAATAATAAGAAAATTGATACATAAAAAAAAATCATATATATACCAAAACTAAATTGAAATTTTGCTAAGTAAATGAATAGTAGATAGTAGTTCAAACAAAAAAAGTACAAAGGGTTATATCAGGTAGTGGGTGTTCCGGGCGGCTGTCATCGGCGGCTTTATTGTTAGCGAAAGCATTCGGTATGACCTTGAGCAACGAACAAAGAAAGAAATAAAAGAACAATTGACAGACGAATTAACAATCCCTCAGTGTGGTGGAATATGAAACACACAGGTACAAAAACAAGTCGTTGCATCTCCTCACGCTTCCGCAATTCCATTCTGACCTTGAAGGTCTTTGATGGGCGCCTTGAAGCTTCAACACCAAACAAGGCCACTAGAGCCACGTTAATCGAAAGGAAATAAAACGATACGATTGGAATTGGATATGAAAATTAAAATTTAGTGATAAAAAAGTAAAAAAAAAAATAAAAAAAAGGTAAGGAAGAGGATGGGAAAGACAATAACAAAACAGGTTCCAATTGTTTCTGATGTCACCAAAAAAAGATACTCGTCGCAATTCATAATTGGCGATTGCAACTATCTTTCCAATTGAAGAGTTTCGTCGTCCTGACCTCAAGAACAGTTGCGGACGGCACTATAAGGACGAAGGACATGCAAAAACAAACATTAGGGGCCATTTGAAATAGGCCAGTTCTGGGGATGTAGAGGGAGCTAGAGATCGGGAAGATGACAGGAAACGAGGATGAGGACGGGGCCTTAGGATGTGAATGGGAAAAGAGAGGGATAGAGAGTGGTTGAGTGCGAGGGACGCGGCATGCTTGCGATGCACGGCTTAGCCGGCTCGCCGGAAATAGGGTGGTTTTTGCCCCCTCACTCAACCTAGGCTACAACAAAAACATAAATCATGCCCTGGATTCTGGAAATATGCAATAAGTCACTGGAGTTGTTGTTCCCTATTTGGTTTTTTTCTCTTTCTTTAATAATCAAGCCAAAATATGTTAAAAATATATCTTTATTAATCAAGTGAAATAGGCCTGTTCTGGAGATGTAGAGGGAGCTAGGGTTTGGAAAAAAGACTGGAAAGGGACGCGGCATGCTTGCTCAGCTGATGCTCGCCGGAATCGGATGGTTCTTGCCCCCTCACTCAACCTAGCCTACAACAAAACATTAATCATGTCAAGGGACTTATTTAAAAAAAAAAAGCCGAAGCTAGACTCGATGTTTTGCGCCCTGTTTCAAAAAAAAAAAAGTTATTTGGCGGACCCTATAAATAAATAAATAACAAAAAAAGAAAACTATATAAATGAATAAATAAACAACCTAAAAAACTATATAAATAATTAAATAAATAGCAACAAAAAAAAAACTATAAATAACAACAACAAAAAAATTAGAACTATACTACAGATATAGGCATACAAGTAGATGCCTTATGGGCGCTTCATGGGGAAATTATTTAAGAAAACTAATTCACTTTGCGGTATACATTCATACAAGATATAGACACATTATTTTTTTGTACATATATTAACGTGAGTTGCACGTATCATATGACTTCCTTTTCCCCTTTTTTTGGCTTATAGTATTTAAATATATTGTTATACGTAAATCATTTTATGCAACCCTTGTTTAACTGATGAATTATGTGGGCCATATAACTTATTTTCTTTGTTCACCCTCCTCGCTTGCTTCTGAGTTGGTACAATTATAACATTCAGGACTTTGAGTCCAGCGAAGAAAAATAAACCTGGTGCGACTAAGTATATGCACCTGTGTATAAATCGTATATCCCTCAAGGTGGAATAATCGACAGTTTCACAAAAAAAATCGTCGACCACGACTATATTTCTTTGTCTGCGACCACCAGATGTTGAAATTTAAGTTAGGGTTTGTAATAAAAAAAACCAAATTAGCCCCGATATTAAAAAAAAACTCAGGACTTAGCTCTTATTTTATGGGTTTTTCTAACAAAAATTTCACTGCCTTTGATAAAAATGGTTTTAAAAATAATACTGCACTTTTTTAAATTAAAAAAAATTTAAGTGGTTTGACTGTGCCTTTATTATAAAACATATATTCTGGACACGGTGTGTCTCGGGAGACTTTTAACTAAGTAATAGCAATAAACGCATATTTGCTCCGGTAGCAAGAGCAGGAAAAAAGGAAAAAAATAACGTAAATGACAGCCACGAGGCATTTTATTATATTCTAAACAGGTAAACTATAAAGAAAGCCATACGATACAGCCATCAATTTAATGTACATATATTAAGTGCCACAATAGTTAAATTAACTCTTAAGTGATTCAATAAGGCCCAAATAAAGAAATTTTAATTTCAATAAGTAATAGCAAACCCACCAGACTGATTCCACGGCTGCACACAGTAAATCTCATACAATTATTACCCCATCATACGACGTTCCATTTTAATTGAGATATCTCTGTGTGGGAATTATATAGAAGGTAGATTGCCGCTATTTGTGTGCAGACCTGAGATGGAATCGGCTAAGGTGATAGTTGATTGTCGCTTTTTTGATTGTCGTTTTTGATTATCAACTATCCTTTACTCTGCGAAAAGCGATCACTAAAAATTATTGATTATTGGCCGCACTCAGAGTTTTAAATGCTACTTTCTTGCTGTCATTCCGAGCAGCTGATACAATTTAAATCAAAATACAATAATTTATGCTAAAGAAAAAAAAATATTTATATATATGAATTCTTTTATCGGGTTTGGAAGTTCGAAGATATTTGCTTCTTCTTAGTAGTTGGAAATTATTGAAATTATTTTCCTCTCTGTTTGAAAAGGTCCAGTGAAGTAAACAGTGCTTTTCACGAATTTTAAAATTTTACTTAAAGTTTTTGTTTTAATTTATTTAATATATTCTTTTTTCACTAAAGAATTTATATTATTTAGAGTTGAAGCCGAGGTGCATACCTATGAAAACGACACAAATGTATGAAAGCGACACCTAAATAGCTGTCACACGAAATCGATATCATTAAAGCGATTGTCAATTTGATAATCACCTTCCATGGAGCAAAAGTGATGATTTTCATTGTCAACTATCAACAATATCCTCAGCCGATTTCACCCCTGGTTTGAATAGCGAATTCGGCATTGCACGAGAAGATGGTTTGTGTATTTGGAAGGTTCGTCTTACCAAAGACACGAAAAATGGGAAAAAACAAGATACATTCACAATCGAACGATTTACACTGACGGATTGACAGGCAAGCCACGGTGACATTTACCAAATAATAAACAAACACAAAGAAGGACGTTCCCATCCACATCTTTCGTTGGGGAAGTACCCACCAAATCTAGCCGGGCTACAAGTGTGTACATTATCACGTCAAAACAACAATTAACTTAAATTATTTTTGTTTTCATGAAGTAGTCTCCTGTCTATTCCAGGAACAACGTCCACCTGACTCCATCATACCATCCATCTGATGCAGGGAGACTTGCCAGAGCGTAGAGGTATGGAAATGAATTTGGTTTAATTTGTAGCCGAATTAAGTTTGAATATTTCTACCTGATAAATTTATCAATTTGTGTACATACCTTATTATTTAGCGCTACCTGTTGCATGATACATTATGCATTCCTTCTCTTCAGGTAACCAATTTTCGGCAACCGTATAACGAGCTATCCATAAGCAGGCGATACACATTATGGTGCGATGGCAGTACAGTATTCGGTAAGTGATTTTTTTTCTATTATATCTAAGGCCATTCACTCTAAACTATATATATATATTCTTTTCTTTCTTTTTTTCATATTAAAAAACTCAGAGCCATTTCCCAAATAAATATAAAATTTACTAGGTATTTTCATGCATAATATGTATAACAAAAAAATATGTACAACTTAAATAACATAGATGAAAAATACACTGTAGGGTACTACTGGTAACTAGATAACAACAAAATGCAATTAAATAAATAACATAAAAATAATAAATAACATAGATTATTAAATAATAAGTACTTAATAATAGATAACGTACGAAAGACTACATAACAAATTAGGTATTCATAATGTAAACGAAAATAATAAATACAGTTTAATAAATAACAAGATAGATATCAATAATTATTACTTGTTACTTATTAATATGTTAGTTATTACTTGTTACGTATTATTTTCGTTTAATTTCTTAAATTTAACGAAATTAATAAGTAACAAGTAATAAATAACATATTAATAAAAAAATGGGCATGACCAATAACTAAATAATCAAATTAATATGTTTAACAAAAAAATATATATGATTAAATAACTTATAGGGAATAGATAAATCAGACTTGTGGTGTTAAGTCTTTTCGCAGTCTCATTGTTTCATGCCTTGGTGTAGATAATTCACAACGCTAGTAGTATTGGATTTTTTTAATAGCTTTAATAGGATCAACTTGGACAAATGGTCAACGACAAAAACAAAAAGGACGATCTTAACAATAACTAGTAGATATCGGGGGACGTGAAACCTGATTTGACGACTTACACTGTTTAGATATATCACATTCGGATTTGCACAGTCATGTTTGGCCAGTAGAATTACTGGCGTATACGTTTAAGGGTTTTGTCTATTCCACCGTGGGCTGCCTGGGGAGGATTATGTGCACCAGAGATTATTTCCTCGGTTAGTCCCGATGGAGTCCACAGTTGCCAATTGCGTTCAACCATCGTGTCATCTCCCTTAGGGGCTAATATTCATCTTGCCAGTCTGCCGTTTATGTCTTTTAAGGTCATTAACCAACGCAGACTGGAGTGATCAGTGATGACCGTGAATGCCATACCTTCAACATAGGGTCGCAATTTTTGCACTGCCATGACTGCAGCCAGGCACTCCTTCTCGGTAGCGCTGTAGTTCTTCTGACAGCTATTGAGTTTCTGTGAGAAGTATGAAATGGGAAACTGCCAAAATGCATTCTTTAAATCGACACTCTATTATAGTATGTATCTTAGAGCCGGCTGAGAAGTCCGTCGATGTGTGGGAGAGGGTAGCATACTTTTTGGTCAGGGCATTGACTTGCCGATAATCCAAGCAAAGTCTATTTTTGCCTGGCTTTCGAATATCGATCACTGGTGAGCACCATGGACTTTTGCTCTCCTCCAGAATGCCTAGACTTATCATCCGGTCAACTTCGTCGTACAGTTGGGCTTGTACCGCTGGAGAAACAGGGTAGTGTCGCTGCTTCACTGGGGCCGCATCTCCGGTATCGATGACATGCTCTTCCAGCTTCTTCTTCCCAAGCCCATGCTGAGTGTAGCAGAGAAATCTTCCCCTGACTGCTTCCAACTCGGACTGCTGTTGAAGAGAAAGCTGGTGAGTATTTGAGTCACTTGTAACATCCGAAAATTTAACCTTACTTATCACATTAGGGGCTATCTGAAACGCCTTTCAGAAATCAACACCTAAGTAGATTTGCTGATCGATTTAATCTCAAACATATTTGTATTATTATCTAACCCTTACCTAACAGGTGCACTGTTCGGTAGTGGACTACTTAACCCATCTGTTTGGGTTTCGCTTTCGCAAGTGAATTTTACTGGGGGTCTGAGTCGAACGCGACTCCCCCGACTGTTTCCCGTTCCTGAATGCGTTTTCCGGGTTGCACGTGATGCACCTCGGAGTGATCACCCAATCTCTTCCGCATTTGTAGCAGAAGACGCTACGTAGCTGGAATTTTGAAACTGCCGCATTAACGCGACACGCAGAGTCAGCCAGTCTGGCTGATAATTTGATCGCTGAAACTGTCAGTACCACTCGTAGGTGGCACCTGAGAGTAGCAGATGAAAGACTCGCAATATTTCAGCCCAGGCGCACTAATACTGGCTCTGGAGAGTCTCAAGACGAAAGTCGAAATCTACGACAGCCAGTATATCCGGTTTCCTTCAAAAACCTATACCCACTTTTCAACTCTGATATGCCCTCGAATTTCGGGCGGAGGACTGGCTCTCACATGCGGATTATACAGCTGCCGAACATGAGTCCTTCCTGGTGGTTGGGTCCGACGATGCTGAAATGTTTGTCCATTAAACAAACCAACTTCATGGCTTACGTTTGAGGCCGGCTGGTTGACGCCTCTCTGTCAATATACATTCTCCAACCATCACTTGTCTGTTATTGTGCAGGCGGATTTTGGGGTAAGGGGTGACTTTCAACAGGCACAGTTGATTGTGGTGCACCGTGTTACACAGCTTTTATTTCCTTCATGAAATCCAGGAAGCTATTCCGCATTTCAGCTTTCAGACTTCTGGAGATGTCTTCCCTAAGAGAGTCGCTAAAGGATGAAAAAGCGTTAACAATAACTAAATTAATATAGGTCTTTACGTCAGGTGGTAACTTGTTCCCTTCATTAGTTTTTCTATGTTGAAGGATTTTTGTTAACATTTGAATTGTTTTTTTCTTCTAGGTCAACAACCGTTTGTAAACTGGCATTTTGAGTTGCCAGCGACTCTGCACCAGCACCACTCAGTGTGCTGTAATGGACTCTGCTGAGCTTGAGAACCTAATGACACACTTGAAGCACGCGATTTTGGGCGGTCACGTGTAGTGGTTACCATCTGAGAAATATCATTCGACATTTCATTACGACTATGTACCGGTGGCCACTTCACACTACCAGGGGGGTACGAACAACTGGAATCATTTTGCTGCTATCAATATGTGCTGCCGTGGATATAGTCTCAATCAATTCATCTCAACGAGAACGACACCTATACATACAACGAACCAGATTCAACACACAAAAAAAACAAAGGCAGATAACCAAATAAATAAATTAATATATATGTACATATAATATAGAGTTAAATAATAATATATAATTAAAAGAAAAATGATACATACAAAAATAAATAAATAAGTACATATACTAATATCTTAACTTAGACTTTAATAAATAACAACTGAAAGAAAAATTTAAAAAAAAAATTTATGAATACTTGCATATAATATAGGCTTAAGAAAACGTAAAAAACATATGATAAATACAAACATAAAATAATTATAAACGTAGGATATAAATGCAAACGTAAGACAAATAATAAGAAAATTGATACATACAAAAAAATCATATATATACCAAAACTAAATTGAAATTTTGCTAAGTAAATGAATAGTAGTTCAAACAAAAAAAGTACAAAGGGTTATATAAGGTAGAGGGTGTTCCGGGCGGCTGTCATCGGCGGCTTTGTTGTTAGCGAAAGCATTCGGTATGACCTTGAGCAACGAACAAAGAAAGAATTAAAAGAACAATTGACAGACGAATTAACAATCCCTCAGTGTGGTGGAATATGAAACACACAGGTACAAAAACAAGTCGTTGCATCTCCTCACGCTTCCGCAATTCCATTCTGACCTTGAAGGTCTTTGATGGGCGCCTTGAAGCTTCAACACCAAACAAGGCCACTAGAGCCACGTTAATTGAAAGGAAATAAAACGATACGATTGGAATTGGATATGAAAATTTGTCCATTAAACAAACCAACTGGCTTGAGGCCGGCTGGTTGACGCCTCTCTGTCGATATACATTCTCCAACCATCACTTGTCTGTTATTGTGCAGGCGGATTTTGGGGTAAGGGGTGACTTTCAACAGGCACAGTTGATTGTGGTGCACCGTGTTACACAGCTTTTATTTCCTTCATGAAATCCAGGAAGCTATTCCGCATTTTAGCTTTCAGACTTCTGGAGATGTCTTCCCTAAGAGAGTCGCTATAAGATGAAAAAGCGTTAACAATAACTAAATTAATATAGGTCTTTACGTCAGGTGGTAACTTGTTCCCTTCATTAGTTTTTCTATGTTGAAGGATTTTTGTTAACATTTGAATTGTTTTTCTCTTCTAGGTCAACAACCGTTTGTAAACTGGCATTTTGAGTTGCCAGCGACTCTGCACCAGCACCACTCAGTGTGCTGTAATGGACTCTGCTGAGCTTGAGAACCTAATGACACACTTGAAGCACGCGATTTTGGGCGGTCACGTGTAGTGGTTACCATCTGAGAAATATCATTCGACATTTCATTACGACTATGTACCGGTGGCCACTTCACACTACCAGGGGGGTACGAACAACTGGAATCATTTTGCTGCTATCAATATGTGCAGCCGTGGATATAGTCTCAATCAATTCATCTCAACGAGAACGACACCTATACATACAACGAAGCAGATTCAACACACAAAAAAAACAAAGGCAGATAACCAAATAAATAAATTAATATATATGTACATATAATATAGAGTTAAATAATAATATATAATTGAAAGAAAAATGATACATACAAAAATAAATAAATAAGTACATATACTAATATCTTAACTTAGACTTTAATAAATAACAACTGAAAGAAAAATTTAAAAAAAAAATTTATGAATACTTGCATATAATATAGGCTTAAGAAAACGTAAAAAACATATGATAAATACAAACATAAAATAATTATAAACGTAGGATATAAATGCAAACGTAAGACAAATAATAAGAAAATTGATACATACAAAAAAATCATATATATACCAAAACTAAATTGAAATTTTGCTAAGTAAATGAATAGTAGATAGTAGTTCAAACAAAAAAAGTACAAAGGGTTATATCAGGTAGGGGGTGTTCCGGGCGGCTGTCATCGGCGGCTTTGTTGTTAGCGAAAGCATTCGGTATGACCTTGAGCAACGAACAAAGAAAGAAATAAAAGAACAATTGACAGACGAATTAACAATCCCTCAGTGTGGTGGAATATGAAACACACAGGTACAAAAACAAGTCGTTGCATCTCCTCACGCTTCCGCAATTCCATTCTGACCTTGAAGGTCTTTGATGGGCGCCTTGAAGCTTCAACACCAAACAAGGCCACTAGAGCCACGTTAATTGAAAGGAAATAAAAAATTGGAGTTGGATATGAAAATTAAAATTTAGTGATACAAAAGTAAAAAAAAAATAAAACAAAGGTAAGGAAGAGGATGGGAAAGACAATATCAAAACAGGTTCCAATTGTTTCTGATGTCACCACCAAAGATACTCGTCGCAATTCATAATTGGCAATTGCAACGATCTTTCCAATTGAAGACTTACGAGTTTCGTCGTTCTGACCTCAAGAACAATTGTGGACGGCACTATAAGGACGAAGGACATGCAAAAACAAACATTAGGGGCCATTTGAAATAGGCCAGTTCTGGGGATGTAGAGGGAGCTAGAGATCGGGAAGATGACAGGAAACGAGGATGAGGACGGGGCCTTAGGATTGGAATGGGAAAAGAGAGGGATAGAGAGTGGTTGAGTGCGAGGGACGCGGCATGCTTGCGATGGACGGCTTAGCCGGCTCGCCGGAAATAGGGTGGTTCTTGCTCCCTCACTCAACCTAGGCTACAACAAAAACATAAAAAACATGCCAAAAAAAAAAGAACTTACTTTTTTCACCAAGAACGGACGGACGTCCACCACACTTGAGGGCGCTGCTGGTGTTGGTGCAGCGTGGCCATACCCTCCCAACCTGGAAATTCCTGGCCATGAATCTCCCCTTCGTCATTGTTGCTCTTGATCAGACCACGATCACCGAAAGGGCTTTAGCCTGCCCTACCGCAGCCCCTGAAAAGTTGCTAACAACCCAACCATGACCCTAATTATCATGGCCAAAATAAAAACAAAACGCTCAAAAATTAACATAACTTAAACATTTTATAACAAACAGAATAAATAAGTAAATAAATAAAAAAACAAAAGAAATATATATATATATAAATAAATAACAAAAAAAAGGTAAGTTAGGTTTTATCCTTTCCCCCTGCCCTGGTACCCATTTACTATCTATTACCTTACTCTACTCTAGCTTTCCCTACCTGGATAGAGCTCTGTACAGGTGCGTATACATATGGGATCGTATTCACAAAAAAAAAAACAAATTTAAATATACCTAATATACTTAACTAATAGAAAAGGAATATACATAATATACTACATATATAATACTAATAATTAAACTAACGAACAAAAAGAAATTAAAAAAAAAACTTAAATTAACTTTATACATTATTATCAGCAAAATTCACTGCATCCTTAATGATTTTAGATTATTCTGCTATTTTGCTAAGGTAGGCGCGGGTTTGGAGGGTGGAAGGGTGGCGATGAACTTCACCGTCTCAAACACTTTACTCGCCAATTCACTTATACATTAAAAGCAACAACAAATCTTTTGTTGGACGGAGAATGGACATATGTGTATATGTATCGGTTTTGAAAAATTTTGTTTTTCGAATTTTGATGGACCATTGGAAACCATTTGGAAATCATCATTTTTTTTGTTGGAGTATCCAGCAAATGTTTGGTACGTAATTTAATTATGGGTAGCCACGACTAAATTTAACAATCGGTGACCGCCAATTTTAGTCAATTTTTAGCACAATAAAACAATTTTATATTTTCACTTACCCAATATCAAAAATAAATGCACTTATTTAATTTTTAAAAATAAACTGCCTTTATAGGACTTAATACATTTTTTTTTTTTTTTTTTTATGTTTTTTCACTGCCCACAAATCTGGGACTTTGTACTATTCAATGCAACAATTAATACAATGGGACTTTTTTATTTATCAAGTGCACTCGGTGTGTCTCGGGTGGCTTTTTGAATTTGAAATAATCCACCAGACCCCTTCCTTCCATTCGAATATTCCGTTCAGCACATCGTACGAGGGTCTTATGAACCTTTTTTTTGTGGTGTGACCGCTATTTGACTTACTCTTGTATAATGCGACCTATACGTTTTCGTATACCTTCTAATTATAATATCAAGAAATAGTTTATGTAAAATATTAATTTTGGAGATTAATGATAAAGATTTTTTTTTTTCTTGAAGTTTAAAGATAAATTATTCTTATTTTTGGTTTACAAGACCAATGTTTTTGTTAAACTATTAAATATTATATATTTATATTATATATTTTATAATTATTTAAATTATTAATAGAATCTCTAGCTATTAGTATCAAAGAACAAATTCAAAATCTTAATAAAAATTATTCCATATGAAAGTATATCTATACCTAAAATATAAGATACTATCACAATATAATTTCTATGATAATTGTAAATAATTAAAATTATAAATAATATATTTTGAAACATTCAAAATATATTTTGTATAAAACATACCGGAAATAATAAAAAAAATAAAATTAAAAAATAATCATTTCTATGTGTACGAATTATTGAAACTAAAATTGAAGGGCCTAAAACTCCTTCACAAACTCTAAAAGTCATAAAAACTATTATAAAATAATTTTCATAATTTAATATATTTAAATAAATAAATAATATATATATTAAAGATAAAACAATATATTCCTATTATTATCAAAAAAAATGTGACCCTCAATTAAATAACATTATCATTAGTTTTAATAGTTTAACAAAAACATTGGTCTTGTAAACCAAAAATAAGAATAATTTCTCTTTAAACTTCAAGAAAAAAGAAAAATCTTTATCATTAATCTCCAAAATTAATATTTTACATAAACTATTTCTTGATACTATAACGGGTGATCCAAGTAGAGATACTTTTTCAATAGCCTTTTTTGACAGATCACGTGTGAGTCGTGTCATGCTGTCATGTTATTTTTGTTTAGTATTGTTCAACAAATTGTTCAACTTTATTATGAAAATTCACGTTCTGTGAGGAATGTGTTTCGTGCACTTCGCTCAACTTATGGTCAACATAATCGGCCTACTGAGCGTACTATTCGCAACACCATCACCCATTTTGAGACCCAGCATTCATTATTGGATAATATTCGACCGAATAGACCACGTCCAGCACGCTGTGAAGAAAATATAGCGACCGTAGCTGAGAGTGTACACGAAGACCGTAGAGAGGTGATTCGGCGCCGTTCGCAGCAACTCGGACTGACGTATGGAACGACTTGGCGCATTTTACGTCAAGATCTTAAATTGAAAGTGTACAAAATACAGCTTGTGCAACAACTGAAGCCGCTCGACCTTCCCAAGCGACATCGCTTCGCTCTATGGGCTCTTGAAAAGTTCCAAGAAGATCCGACGTTTTCGAAGCAAATTTTGTTTAGCGATGAGGCCCATTTCTGGCTTAATGGGTATGTAAACAAACAAAATTGCCGCATTTGGGACGAAGAGCAACCTGAAGAGATTGAAGAACTGCCACTTCATCCAGAAAAAACAACGGTTTGGTGTGGATTGTGGGCCGGTGGAATCATCGGTCCATATTTCTTTAAAAATTATGCCAGTGCGAACGTAACCTTCAATGGCGACCGTTATCGTGCCATGATAACCGACTATTTGATACCTGAAATTGAAGCTCGTGATCTCGGCGATATTTGGTTTCAGCAATACGGCGCCACTTCCCACACATCGCATCAATCAATGGACTTATTGAGAGAACATTTCGGTGAGCACATAATTTCACGTTTTGGGCCGGTCGATTGGCCACCAAGATCGTGTGATATCACACCGTTAAACTTTTTCCTGTGGGGATATGTTAAGTCAAAAGCTTATGCCGACAAACCCGCTTCGATTCAGGCCTTGGAGGAAAACATCACGCGTGTCATTCGCCAGTTACCAGTCGAAATGCTCGAACGAGTGATCGAAAATTGGACTCAACGGATGGACCATCTGCGACGTAGCAACGGCCAACATTCGATAGACATAATCTTCAAAAAATAAATGCCAAATAATGTTCTTTCAAATGATAATAAACATTCTCCATTAAATTTGAATTTTCTGTGTTTTTTTCTTTAAAAAAGTAGGGAACCTCGAAATAGATCACCCTTTATATAAAGGTTCATTTTATTAATATGATATTATGGTAGGATGGAGCATCTACAGAAGGTTTGCGTCTTCGCTAAAAAAAACTTATCAAAGACACGAACGAGAAGAACAAACTAGGCACATTGTTATTGTGAATGTACCTACGCTGACCTGACAGATTGGTCGACATTTCCATAACAAACATAAAGTGACAGGCACGGAGGGACGTTTACATTCATTTCATTTTATGTACATTTTACTTTCTTTCACATTACAGGTGACCATTACAAATTTCCGGATATGGTGGAAGTTTACTGACGACATGGACGGTAAAAAGGTCGCCTTAGGCATAAAAACGTGGGGAAGAAGCCACTTGCTCTAGCCGGGCAACAGGTATGTATGTTGTCAAACCCAAAGCATCCATTGACCCTTCTCTTTGGTAGAATCAGGTAATCAAATCATCAACATGGGGAAAAAAACACTACACCTGGCTGGGCAATAGGTATGTATTTAGCCATCTCAGCTAGCGCTGCATTTTTCTCCATGAACTAGTTTTCTGCCTATTCCAGTAACAACATCTACCTCCTCATTTCATATATTTGCTGCAGAGGATCTTGCCAGAGCCTAGAGGTAAATATGCATTTATGTCATTATACATGTGAAATATAATTCTAAATATGCACTCCTTCCCTACAGGTCAACATTGCAGTCTATCTGATGAATGGAGCGGGATATTACTACAACAATTGGTATGTGTTTTTATTTTCTACTTATAACTGAGGTCATGCCCTAAATTATATCTGTATATATATATATGTATATCTCTATTCTTTCTACAATATTTCAATTCGATATACATACTAAGAATCATCTACAAAAAAAATTAATCGAATAAATACAAAAAAAAAACAATTTAAGAAATAGGAGTAGCAATAGATTGAAAAACAAGTATATCTAAGCAATAATAATTTGAAGATTAAATAAATAAATAATATTAATTAATAAATAACATAAAAAAAAAATAAATAAACTCATTAATATTATGAATTGAATAATATGCAAACATAAGTATACAATATATAACCGACAAAAAAAATACAATGTAGGGTAATCACTACTGGAAAATAGATAAGAACCGTACCTATGTACTTAAATTAATAACATGAAAAAAATAAATAACATAGATTAATAATTAAAACATTCTCAATAATAGCTAACGTACGAGAGAATAAATAACAAACTAGGTATAAATAAATAATTTATCAAACAAAAAATAATAAATCACATATGAATAACTCTTACGAGGGAATAAATAACAGCATAGGCAATAATAAATATATAATTCAAAGAAAATAATAAATACTATAAGTAATAAATAATATATAACTGACTAAATGGACATGGCCAATTAATAAATAATATAACAATTATGTGCAACCAAATAATATTTCAATAAATAAATAACTTACAGGGAACAGATATACGCAGGTATGTTATATCAGTCTTGAGGTGTTCAGTCTTTTATCAGTCTTATTGTTACAGGTGTGAAAGATTCCTTCCTTTTTACCTGATAGATTTTCTATCTCGTACATGTTGTTTCCTATCCTTTTCCATATTTGACATTTGGTAAATTTTGGGCAAAGTTTAGAGGCAAGGTACTTCGAGGTATCGCTAAGTACAAAGTTTCGCCAATATACCTCCTGCCCAGGTAGAAAATTGATTTTTCTCGACCGCGCATTGTACGTTTTTGCGGATTTTGCATTTGCGTATGAATATTTTCATTTATTTGACTACGCACACATTGCAGTCTGTCTTGCCGAGAGAGGGTAAGCAACTCCCCATCGTCCAATGCATTTAGCCGTTGTGCCAGCTCATAGCCACTTCCGTGTGCCATCATATTTGTTCCAAAGAGAGCAAAGTATGGTGACACACCGATGGAGGCATGAGTGGAACTCCTCAACGCACAGGCTATGTCACTGAGGTAAATATCCCAATCGCGTTGGTCGTCCTTTAGGTACGTGCGAATGGCGGCGAGTAGTGTTCTATTCACCCTCTCTGACGCATTAGATTGTGGTGCGTAGTTTGCTGTCCTAAGGTGACGGATTCCATACCTTTGCAGCAAGGTCTGGAAATCCTTCGTCACGAATTGTTTACCATTGTCGGAGTGAATAATTTGAGGTACACCGAACGTGTTAAACACTTCTTGGTGTAAGTATTTCACAACGCTAGTAGTGTTGGCATTTTTTAATGTTTTTAATAAGACAAACTTGGACAAATGGTCAAGGACTACAAAAACGTATGCATTGCCCGCCTTAGTTCTAGGATACGGACCTTAAAAATCAATATAAAACTTTTGAAAGGGACGATCGGAACAATAACTAGTATAAATAGGGGGACGTGAAACCTGATTTGAAGATTTACACTGTTTACATACATCACATTCAGAGACATATTTTCGGATTTGAACAGGCATGTTTGGCCAGTAGAAGTACTGTTGGACTCTTTGTAGAGTCTTATTTATTCCGCCGGGGGCTGATTGTGGAGGATGATGTGCACCAGAGATTATTTCTTCGGTTAGTCCCGATGGAATCCACAGTTGCTAATTGTGTTCAACCATCGTGTCATCTCCCTTGGGGCCTAATACTCTCTTGTACACATAACCGTCCTCAATTTTTAGCAATTTTTAGATCAGGCAGCTCCTCGGCATGCCCTTTAATCGTCTCGATCAGATTTTTGTACTCATCTGACTGAAATTCCTCAGAGTCGAGGTCGATGATAGGTGCTACCTCCTCCATCCCAATGCTCTCGACGTAGACTCGAGAAAGAGTATCTGGTACAACATTAAGCGTGCATTTTCGGTGCTCTATGTCGAAGGTAAAAGCCTGTAGCTTCAAACTCCATCTTGCTAGTCTGACGTTCAGATCCTATCTCTAATAATTTTATAATTCTTAATTCTAACTTGCAATCTCTATTCTTTCTATCTTACCTTCTAGTTCTAATTCCTTACATCTAGGTAGTATTTTTATTTTTGTCGTGTCCAATAGTGGACTATCCTAATTGGACCCATTTGTCTTGGTTTCCCTGCTACTATTATAACTTACTGGGGAGTCTGAGTCGAACGCGTCTCCCCCGACTGCACCGCGTTCCTTTGAGGGTTTTCCGGGTTACACCGGGTTGTTGATCCTGGAAAGCTTCCGGTCGAATTCGGACGCACGCCGCGATACTGTAGCGCGGCTAGATGGTCATCATGTGGAAATGCGATCTCCTCCCCATAATCAATCTCATGAGCAGTGTGCTTCATCGGAGGACGGTGGTATTTGCTGGCCTCTGCGTTGGGAAAAATGTTTTCCAAATCCTTGCACGCATTTCGCAGATGGTCCAGTGAAAATATGGCCATAGGGTATATCAATTTTAACATTTTAGTGTTTAAATTTCTCTTCAGCATACGGACCAGCTCTAACTCCGGTATCGGTACCCTGAGCTGGGACTTCAGCTTTGAGATTGCCGCGAAAAATGCATCACACGACTCCCAGGCGCCTTGAATACGGTCCATGATGTCGCGCATTATTTCGAAGTCGGACATGGAATTTTGGAACTGTCTCATCAGAGCGTCTCGTAGAGAAAGCCAGTCTGGCTGGAAGTGAGACCGTTGGAACTGCCAATACCACTCGTAGGCTGCACCTGAGAGTAGGAGATGAAAATCTCGCAAAATCTCAGTCCAGGAGCACCGATACTGGCCCTGAAGAGTCTCCAGGCGAAATACGAAGTCTTCTACAGTCAGCACATCCGGTTTGCCTTCGAACGTGAGTCCTTCTTGGAGTTTGGGTCCGATGATGCTGAAATTGTTGTCCATTAAACATTCCAACGTCATGGCTTACGTTTGAGGCTGGCTGGTTTGGACGGTTAGTTCCAGATGTGGAGAACGTCTCTCTGTCGAGATTCATCCTCCAACCTTCACTTGTTTGCTGTTGTGGAGGTGGGTTTTGGGGTAAGGGGTGACTTTCCACAGGCACAGTTGATTGTGGTGCACCGTGTGTCACTGCATTTATTTCCCTCATGAACTCTAGGTAACTTTTCCGCATTTCAGCTTTTAGACTGCTGGAGATGTCTATATGATGCTATAGGACGAAAAGGCGTTGACAATAGCTAAGTTTATGTAACTCTTTAGATCTGATGTCATGTTGCTCCCTTCATTTGTTTCAGTTAATGTTTTATTCGAATGATTTCTATTACTTTCCAGACCGACCTGTTCGAACGCTGGCATTTTGAGTTGCCATGGACTCTGCACCAGCACCACTTAAAGTGCTATTACTTGGCGCTGCAATGGATTCGGTCGAACTAGAAAATCTACTCGTCGGCAATGAAGCGTTTGAAGCACTTACGCTTGAATGGTCACGAGAAGTGGTTACCAACATTGATGGTTCCATAAGACCTTCAGGAGGACCAACAGTGGACCGTTGTACTGGAGGCCACTTAACGTTTCCTGGTGGAGTGCGTGAGGTCGGCATTTTATCGACGTCACTATTTGTCTGGGTCTGAGAACGGGTAACGATTCTTTAGATAATTTGATAAGACAACTAACTAATTAAATATTATATACCTGAGATAATTAACTAAATAGCACTATTTACAAGATTACTAGCAAAATAACAAAATATACATAAGGTACATATAAGAACTGATATAATATCATATACGTAACTAGAATAATAATAATAATAGGTAAATAGGTAATAATAACATAGAAAAAAAATATATCAGTTTCACAAGAGCTGGGTGTTTAATATCATATATTATTCATAACATGGTGGGGTGTTTGGGGCGCCTGTCATCGGCGGCTTTGTTGTTGGCCGAAGCATATGGTCTGACCTTGAGCAACAAAAAAAAAACAAAATTGTGAATAGCGACTGCGGACAGACAATTATTAATCCCTCTGTATGGTGGAGTTTGGAAAACATACAGGTACGAATACAAATTGTTCGTTCGGCTCAGCAACACAAAAGAAGTAAGGATGGACTAGTGCAACATGAATGGATTAACACACCAAACAAGTCCACTAGCTCCATGTTAATTGAATAAACTAAACGATACGATAGGAGAGAAAAATGAAAATTAAAATTTGGGGGTAGAAAAGTAAAAGAAAAATATATACAAAGGTAAGGAAGAGGATGGGAAAAGACAAATACAAAACAGGTTCCAATTGTTTCTGATATCACCACCAAAGATACTCGTCGCAATTCAAAATTGGCAATTTCTACGAAGTTTCCAATTGAAGACTTACGAGTTCTTTGGTGCTGACCTCAAGAACAATTGTTGACGCTACTATAAAGGACAAAGGACATGCACAAACAAAAACGTTGGGCGCCATTTGTAATATGCCTATAATGGGGATGTAGAGGGAGCTAGAGATCGGGAAGATGACAGGAAACGAGGATGAGGAAGGGACCTTAGGATGTGAATGGGAAAAGAGAGTGATAGAGAGTGGTTGAGTGCGAGGGACGCGGCATGCTTGCGATGCACGGCTTACGCTCGCCGGAAATAGGGTGGTTCTTGCCCCCTCACTCAACCTAGGCTACAACAAAAACATAAATCATGCCAAAAAAAAAGAACTTACTTTTTTCACCAAGAACGGACGGACGTCCATCACACTTGAGGGCGCTGCTGGTGTTGGTGCAGCGTGGCCATACCCTCCCAACCTGGAAATTCCTGGCCACGAATCTCCCCTTAATGTCATTGTTGCTCTTGATCAGACCACGATCACCGAAAGGGCTTTAGCCTGCCCTACCGCACCCCCTAAAAAGTTGCTTACAACCCATCCATGACCCTTATTATCATGGCCATAATAAAAACAAAACGCTCAAAAATTAACATATAACTTAAACATTTAATAACAAACAGAATAAATAATTAAATAAATAAAAAAAAAAAAGAAATATATATATATAAATAAATACCAAAAAAAAGGTAAGTTAGGTTTTACCCTTTCCACCTGCCCTGGTACCCATTTACTATCTATTACCTTACTCTACTCTAGCTTTCCCTACCTGGATAGAGCTCTGTACAGGTGCGTATACATATGGGATCGTATTCCCAAAAAAAAAAACAAATTTTTGAAACAAAAACGGGGCGGGAAAACTTTACCTATAACAAAAAAAACTCTATATATGTATTTACTTCATACAAAACAAAAAAAATTACAAAGGAATAAATTACAACTAATAACCTGGATAATTGAATAAACTGGGACTTACAAAACTAATTAAATAATAATAATCAAAAACAAATAAACGAATAAAGTGACAAATTAACTTACTTATCTATTCAAACTAAATATACCTAATATACTTAACTAATAGAAAAGGAATATACATAATATACTACATATATAATACTAATAATTAAACTAACGAACAAAAAGAAATTAAAAAAAAACAAATTAACTTTATACATTATTATCAGCAAAATTCACTGCATCCTTAATGATTTTAGATTATTCTGCTATTTTGCTAAGGTTGGCGCGGGTTTGGAGGGTGGAATGGTGGGATGAACTTCACCGTCTCAAACACTTTACTCGCCAATTCACTTATACATTAAAAGCAACAACAAATCCATTGTTGGACGGAGAATGACAAAAAATTGTGTTTTTCGAATTTTGATAGACCATTGGAAACCATTTGGAAATCATCATTTTTTTTTGTTGGAGTATCCAGCAAATGTTTGGTACGTAATTTAATTATCGCCAGCCACGACTAAATTTGACAATCGGTGACCGACAATTTTATCCAATTTTTAGCACAATAAAAAAATTTTATATTTTCACTTACCCAATATCAAAAATAAATGCACTTATTTAATTTTTAAAAATAAACTGCCTTTATAGGACATTATACGTTTTTTTTTTTTTTTTATATTTTTTCGCTGCCCACAACTCTGGGACTTTGTACTATTCAATGCAACAATAAATACAATGGGACTTTTTTATTTATCAAGTGCACTCGGTGTGTCTCGGGTGGCTTTCTGATTTGAAATAATCACCCAGACCCCTTCCTACCATTCGAATATTCTGTCCAGCACATCGTACGAAGGTCTTATGTACCTTTTTTTTGTGGTGTGGCCGCTATTTGACTTGCTCTTGTATAATGCGACCTATACGTTTTCGTATACCTTCTATATATAAAGGTTCATATTTATTATTTGCGTCTCCGCTAAAAAAAACTTATCAAAGACACGAACGAGAAGAACAAACTAGGCACATTGTTATTGTGAATGTACCTACGCTGACCTGACAGATTGGTCGACATTTCCATAACAAACATAAAGTGACAGGCACGGAGGAACGTTTACATTCATTTCATTATCTGTACATTTTACTTTATTACTTTCTTTCTCATTACAGGTGACCATTACAGATCGATATTATGAAACAAATATATATATACTTAACCATTCAATAAATTAACATATATAGCTTACAAAATAAATAAATAACTTATATTAAATAGCTAAACAATAAAAAATATAGGCATACAAGGATGCCTTAAGGGCAATGAAGCAAGTTAAAATTATTCAAGAAAACTATTTCACTTTGCCGTGTACATATATATATATGTAGATAAATTAATTTTTTGTATATATATATAAACTTGAGTTGCACATATCATATGACTTCTTCTTTTTTTGCTTATAGTATTGAAATATATTTTTATATGTAAATAATTTTATGTAAGCCTTGTTTAACTTATGAATTAAGTGGGCCATATAACTTATTTTCTTTGTTCACCCTCCTCGCTTTCTTCTGAGTTGGTACAATTATAACATTCAGGACTTTGAGTCCAGCGACGAAAAATAAACCTGATGCGACTACTTATATGCGCCTGTGTATAAATGGTATATCCCTCACTGTGGAATAACCCACAAACTCAGCACTTACCCCTTATTTTATGGGTTTTTATAACAAAAATTTCACTGCCTTTGATAAAAAGGGTTTTAAAAATAATACTGCACTTTTTTAAATTAAAAAAAAAAATTAAGTGGCTTGTTTGTGCCTTTATTATTAAACATATATCCTGGACACGGTGTATCTCGGGTGACTTTCAACTAAGTAATAGCAAACCCACCAGACTGATTCCACGGTTGCACACAGTAAATCTTACACAATTATTACCCCATCATAGGACGTTCCGTTATCCTTCAGAATGACAGCGTCGGCAAGGAAGTAGCGTTTAAAACTCAGAGTGCTCCCAATAATCAATCATTTTTTAGCGATCGCTATACAAAGGATAGTTGATAATCAAAAACGACAATCAACTATCACCTTAGCCGATTCCACCCCTAGTTTGAATACCGAATTCGCTTTTACACGAGACGATGGTTTGTGTATTTGGAAGGTTCGTCTTACCAAAGACACGAACAATTTAACAAAACAAGATGCATTCACAATCGAATCCAACGATATACACTGACGGGTTGACAGACAAGACACGGTGACATTTGCAAAAGAATAAACAAAAACAAATAGGGACATTCGCATCCACATCTTTCCTTCTTTTTTCATTTATTAATTTATTTATTCTATTGCAAGAGACCACAAAAAACGAATTGAAAATGTAAAAATAATAGACGTATGAAATTTGTTTGATCCTTTGATTTTTAATTTAATTTTGTTGGAGGCGAACCCCTAGTTATTCGGCTTAATACAAGCTAACAGCTTAAAAATAACTTAAAAACTATTAATAAACTTAGTATTATAAACTATGATTGGTGAACCCCCATTTATTCGGCTTAATACAAGCTAACAGCTTAAAAATAACTTAAAAACTAATAATAAACTTAGTCTTATAAACTATGATTGGTGATGGAGATCGAGTTTAAGGCGGGGAGTGTTATGTACCTGGCAGCGTCATAAGTCAACGAAGAATGAGTTTGAAGCCAATTGCCAGTCAACACGCGTTGATTTAAGAAGTGATAAATTTTGATACATATTGTGTTACAATAAAGCATATTAATATTATATTGAACGTTCTACATATTCAATATAAATTGGCGACGAGGGAAACGAACTTTTGATTCGCCAGGAAAGGATATTGATTCCAGAAAATTCTACAACTGCTATGAAAATACGCGGTGCTACCGCCACGTGTTTTTATATATATATCTACTGCTGCATGTACTACTTAGATTTCTGCTGCTACTACTGCTTTCGCTACATTGCGAAATCTACGATTTCTACTGCTACTACTGTTGGGATACAAAAACATTTTCCACATCTACGATTGCTACTGCTGTTGCTGCTGTTGGTTAATTGGTGTTGTGTCTGCCATGGCTACGATTATTGGGCAGGTAGGTCCTTTCGATGCTAAGACGTCATGGTCTAGTTATCTTGAACGTTTGGAATTTCGCTTCGAGGCAAATGGCATCATATTGGAGGAAAAAAAACGCGCAACGTTTCTCGTTCAGTTTGGTGAAACTGGATATGAAGTGCTTTCGTCTTTGCTTACTCCAAAAGGTCCACGTGATTTTTCATTTCAAGAATTGTGTGAGAAACTAACTCAATACTACAATCCGAAGCCAAATGAAATCGTTGAACGATTTCACTTCAACAAACGAGTTTAAAAGAAGGACGAGCCCATTGGGGAATTTGTGAATGATCTAAGGAAGCTTAGTAAACATTGCAACTTAGCTGAGCTAGACAACATGCTTCGAGACCGTATGGTGTGCGGTGTCTACGATGAGGGAGTTCAACGGCTTTTGTTTTCTGAAATCGGATTGACTTTCCAAAGGGCGTTGGAACTTTGTATTGCTTTAGAAACAGCTGGGCACAACATTGCTGAGGTCCGAGCAAATCCATCGATGAATGATGAACTGCTGGCAATAAAAGCTAATACTGGACAGAAGGTCTACCCAAGTACTAAATTTTTTCATTGTGGGTCTGCTCATCTTGGTACAGACTGCCAGTTTAAAAACGCCGAATGCTACTACTGTGACAAGAAAGGTCACATTGCTAAAGCATGTTTGAAAAGGCAAGCTGAAGGCAGTAAGGGGCGTAAGAAAATCCTTGTGGAAAATGGTAAAGCTAATTCCGTTCAGGCTGATCAGTCAAATGAAGAGTTCTACAATTTAAACTGGGTAAATAACGTAAATGCTGCAATAAAAGCAAAGATTATGGTAGATTTAATGTTAAATGGTTTACGCGTACCGATGAAAGTTGACTCTGGGACTACATGTACTATTATTAATTCTGACACTTCGGACAGGGTCAATCAGGGTAATGTCAACTTGAGGAAATCGAAGTTGGTTCTTACTGCTTGGAACTCAAATAGGCTGACTTTACTTGGCGAAGCGGAAATAAATGTTCAGTTCAAAGAAATATCTACGAAGTTGACTGTGATTGTGGCTGCTGAAAGGGGTTCGAACTTGCTTGGAAGAAACTGGTTCAAGGATCTGAAGATTTCCATAAATGGGATTCGGAATATATCTACGTACTGCAATGTGCCTGATTTGTTGGAGGCTTTTCCGGAAGTATTTCGTGACGGCTTGGGTGTGTATAATAGTCCAAAGGTGATAATCGAAGTTGTGGAAAATTCTCAACCACAGTTCCAAAAATACAGGCAGGACCTTTTGCCATTCGACCTGCCGTAGAACGGAAAATAGACCAACTGGTGAATCAGGTTGTTCTAGAACCTATTTTATACTGTCAGTGGATCACACCAGTGGTTGCTGTTCGGAAAGGAGATGGCAGTATTCGACTGTGCGGAGACTACCGAAGCACAGTGAACAAAGTAATCAAACATAGCTCGTACCCGCTACCTACAATAAAAGAGATGCTGGCGCTGGTTGGACAGGGTAAAATCTACAGTAAGCTGGATTTGGCGGAGGCGTATCAGCAGCTACAAATGAATGAAACATATGCTGAAATACTTCCCTTGAATACACACAAGGGTTTGTTTAAGGTTAAGCGCATGCCTTTCGGAATATCTGCTGCTCCTCGGGAATTTCAACAAGTCATGGATTCAATGTTTGCGGGTATGCCAGGTGTTGGTGCATACTTAGATGAAATAATCGTTGTGGGAAAGGATAATACTGAACATCAGGAAAGACTACATGAAGTGCTCTACTCTACTGAGTCGTCAGTAAGGCAAAACTAACTGTTAATAAGAACAAATGTAGATTTGGGGTCAACGACATGGAATTTTTAGGATTCAAAGTGACTTCTGAGGGAATTAAACCTACGGCTATTAAGGCTATTAAGCTGGCACCAAGGCCGAAGAATTAGGCCGAACTGCAAGCATTTCTGGGTATGTTAAACTTTTATGGTTGTTTTCTTAAAAATAAAGCTACGGTGCCAGAGCCTTTACACCGACTACTAGACAACAATGTAAAATGGACTTGGAAAAATGAGCATTCGGATGCGTTTGCTCAGTTGAAGAACTTAATACAATCAGACAAGCTACTGGTACAATACGATGAGTCTAAACCACTTATTTTAAGTTGCGATGCATCTCCATATGGAGCGGGTGCGGTTTTGGGTCAGTTGGCATACCATTGGAAATATAGCATACCATTCACGTACACTGGGTCAAGCGGAAAGGAATTACGCTCAGATAGATCGGGAAGCCTTATCTGTAATTAATGGTGAAAAGCATTTTCATCAATTTTTAGCTGGTCGGAAGTTTGATATCTACACCGACCACAAGCCTTTGTTTGGATTATTAGGTCCAAAGAAGCCGATACCTGTTATGATTTCACCAAGAATGCTGCGTTGGTGTTAGATGCTGGGTGGCTATAACTACGAGCTTAACTACAGAAAAGAAGTTTGTCATGAGAATGCAGATGCCTTAAGTCGTTTACTGATACCTGGGACGATTGATGAACTTTATCCGCCAGGGGATATTTTACTACTCGAAACTTTAAACCAACTTATATCTGGCCTACAGTGAAGCTGGATAAAGAATATCAACCTTATGCATCTAGACGCGAGCAGTTGTCTCTTCATAAGAACTGTCTTCTATGGGGAAATAGAGTGGTGGTTCCACTGGAAGGACGTGAAACGATCATGAAGTTGCTGCATGCCAATCATCCAGGAATGGTGGCCGAATCTAGATGATGATATTGAAGCATGTGTCAATAGATGCGTGATGTGTCAGGCAAACCGAAATAATCCGAACAAATCCGTGGTGAACTCTACATGTGGACTTTGCTGGTCCATATAAGGGGAAGATTTTCCTGATAGTCGTCCATGCTATGACGAAGTGGCTGGAAGTAGCTATTGTTAAAAACCAATCATCAGCGGAGGTTATTCGGAGTCTAAGGAGTTTGTTTGCTGTACATGGTATTCCGGATTTGATAATATCTGATAACGGGGCTGCTTTTGTGTCTGAAGAGATACATAAATTCTACAAAAGAAATATGGTAAAATTTCGAACTTCATCACCATATCATCCGGCTAGCAATGGACAAGCGGAGCGTATAGTTCAATACGAAGAGGACATTGGCAACGCTCAGGGATGGGGATATCGAACTGAAACTTCAACGTTTGCTGTTCAGACAACATACAACAGTTCATGCCACTACTGGAAAGACTCCAGCGGAGATGATGATAGGCAGAAAGCTGAGATCTTTATTAGATAAAGCACACCCTTTTGCGCTTGAAGAAAAGAAACAAATAAAACAACACGAGAATACCAAGAACAATCTACGAACGTTTAAAACTAATGACTTGGTATATCTTCGAAACTATGGTCGAGGAGAGAAATGGTTAGCCGGAAAAGTCATCGAAGTGGTTGTTCCGGTAACGTACAGAGTTCAGAGTGAGAATGGGCGTACAGAAAGCGTCATATAAATCAACTGCGAAGACGTTATGCGGCTACAACTGAACCACAGGTAATGCTCAGGAAAAATACTAACGATATGTTATGTGATCTACGGGTTCCCGGAAATATTACTGTTGAAGAAACTAATCGGAGAACAAGTGAAGACAGTGATTCTGACACTAATGATACAATGGGATCTGAATTTGCAGAGCGTATTACTGGAACACCTACAATGTCAGGGTATTGGTTAAAGACGATTCTAATACGGGAACATCAAGCCAGGCAAGGCCGAAACGTGTACGACGAGTTCCAGCACACCTTCAGAAGTTTGAGGTCGATGTCTAGGTGGGGAGAAGTATTATGTTCCTGGCAACGTCATACATCTGTCAACGAATGAATAAATGAGTTTGAAGCCAACTGCCAGTCGACACGCGTTGATTTAAGAAGTGATTAATTTTGATACATATTGAGTTACAATAAAGCATATTAATATTATATTGAACGGTCTACATATTCAATAGGGAGTACTGCAGTTAAAATCGTACATGGTGATGTTTGAATTAACTTTCCGCAGCATAAGGGATATTGGTTCGTTAGAGTCGTAAGAAGTGCGGTGTGACGACAGATAAAAGAGACGACAACGCAAATTACGAGGGTTAGTGTTGAAGGAAATCGAGTTGTACAGATACGCGCAATCAACAGAACCAGATAGTAGTCGATGATTGAATAGGATGTCAGCTAAATCCACAGAATCTCTCTCGAATCTCTCACCTTGCCTTCAAGCTAAGTCGAACTGATAAGCCCCACGTAATTTGCACCTATATGGGCTTTTACGTGCAAATCAAATGGGAATCACGCACACATGAATCGTATTATGTGGGGCTAATGGCCGCCGCCAATAAATGTAATTTTTTACAGCAAGAAGTTGGGAACATTTGATGGATTTCAGTAGATTACACCTCATAATTTGGGTGTGTAAAATAAAAATGCACAATATGCGGTGAATATGGATTTATAAAAACATACTTACCACACAACTAATAACATAAAAAATATTATAATATTGAGAATAAAGTTATGTTTTAACCAATTTTTTCTACTTTTTAATGAAAAATAATCAAAATAATATTGATTAACGTGACTAATATATAATAAGTAAGTTGATCATGCATTTTCGTTTGACAATTAATTGAAGTATAACTTTACAAACACGGATTTCGTTATGGATGGTTATATTGAAGCATTGAAGTACTTTTATGCTACTTTTCCACCAAAAAATAAACCGAGATTAAGCATAAAAAATTAAAAATTAATTTTTCAGCGTTTCCACCGAAGAAAATAGATTACTCTGATTAATTCCTCATCTGTGGCTACATCCCTAGAGTATTTAAGTTAATGAGTTTCAGGCGGTTAATATAAGGAGGCAATATAAATGGGTCGCTCCAAGGTAGGTAGGAGATTGAACGATGGATATAGGTTGACCGTTTAGAAGATACATTCTAGGATTACGGGATACGGTTATAGTTTGGCATCTGGCTGTGTTGAGTTCTAAACAATTATTCTGACACCAATTATAAAAATTATCAAGATCTTCTTGAAGATACCTTGGGTCTTCCTGTGAGGAGATATCCTTGAACAATTTCGTATCGCCGGCATATAGGGACAGAGAGGAGTGTTTGATAACCCTTTCTAGATCGTTTATAGTAAAAACGAAGAGAAGAGGACCCAAATGGCTTCCTTGCGGAACACCCGAAGTGACTTAAAAGGGGGGCCGAGAGGATCGACCTAAAGCGGGCACTATAATAACGTTTATCCAGATAAGAAGATATCCATTTAAATAAAATGGGTTCAAAACCAAGGATAGACAATTTATAAATGATTAATTTATGCGATATTTTATCAAAAGCTTTGCTTAAATCAGTCGCAATCACATCGATTTCATTGCCATTCGCGAGGGCTGAGAGGGCGGAGAACACTAATTCAATAAGGTTTGTGGTAGTTGATCTGACTTTGACGAAGCCATGTTGGCTAGGAGAAATATGAGACTTACAAAAGCTCAAAAATCCTCGTGTACAGTAATATCAAAGACTTTAGGAATATGAGAAAGCTTAGAAAGGTAGCGATAATATGAATCGGAGATACAAAAGAGGTATTCCAAATTTCTGGAAATTCTCCTTTTGACAGGAAAAGACGATATGAATGCGGTAGTGAAAGATTGGAAGAACATTTTTTTAAGAAATATAGCTGGGATACCATCAGGTCCGGGAATGAATTCGTCGTTAAATATTAAAATTACTAAGTTTCGATAGTAATATGATCAAAAACTAAAGTAAGTGGGGTCTGGGGTAAAAGAATTATCCACAAAAGACTGTTTAAAGAATGTGGAAAAAAAGTTGGCGATAGTGTGTGGGTCGGCTGATGAATTATTTTTAGTAGAGTGGGAAGGGGGGTAACCGTCGGATTTTCTTTTGCAATTGAGGAATTTAAAAAATGACATGACATGATCATTGATGAGGTTGTTTTGTGCAGTATTTAGGAAGCCCTGGTATAGAGAATTATACAGTTCGGAAAAATGAATATACGAACCGAGATAATTGGAGTAATCAGGAAGGGAATTGGAAGAAAAACTGTACAAAGCTTATTCCTCTTGTTTCGTAAGGAGCGAAGTCTACGGTTATAACAAGGAGGGCAGGTAGGTGATGTTCTAAGACGCGAAATGGGTACATAAATAGAAATAGCAATTCTTATTTCATCGTAAAAATAGGCAGGGCATCATTAAGCGACAAATTACCAACATCAAAGCAGCACCTGTTAAGATACGCACTAATTTTCTCAAAATTGGCTTTATAAAAATTGTAAGAAGGGACACCTGTGGGAGGAGTAGATTGGTTTGTAGAATTAAAGGAGAAAGAAAAACGAAGGGGAGGCTGGAAGTTATCAATACTTGATAAGGATAGCGGACAAAGCGAAACAGAAGAAATAATGTAATCAGTTGTAAAAATTATGTCTAATTGCCTACCCATGCAGTTTTTGACCCCACTAATTTGGCACAAGCTTGAATCAGTTAGTCGATCTAAAAAGAGGCATTCTATGGCCGTGTAAGCATTCGAAGGGATGAAGAAGGACTGATCATCTGAAGGAGTCTACTGCAGCTGAGGTAGATTAAAGTCGCCAAAAATAAGGATATCGTCCATGGAGTCAGATTAGTAGATAATAAAGTCAATCGCATCGACAGTAAGTTGGTAGGATTCAATAGGTTGGGCTGAAAGGATATAACAGCACATAACATACAGAGACCTACGGGGGAGTTTAATTTTTATAGCAACGAAATCGAGTTTAGAGGAATAAGAAATAGCAACAAGGGAAGAGTCATAGTCGTTGTGGATGGCCAGTAATACACCACGACAAGGGAAGACACTATTAGGGCGGGCAAGATTGTCATCTCGAAACACATTAAAAGTAGGAGGAAATAATTCCTGGCTCTTTATATCGGGGATAAGATTGGTCTCGGTCAGAGCATAGATATCGAACGGAAGAGCATGAGATTGTCGTAAAACAGCACTAGTTTTAGAGCGCATTACTCTTACGTTTTGGTAGTAAAGTGTGAGAAGGAGATTGTGTTAGAAAAAATTTCACGTGGTCCATTCGACTACGTTGAAGATATGAGACTCTTTTGGAGTGTACGTAATTACCAAAAGAAGCAAGGTCGTCCGCCACTATTTGAGGAGGCAAATTGGAAATCTCGTGGAACTTAATGTAAAGGTTCTTAAGACTAGAAAGGTCTGTATGAAGGCCTTCTTGCTGTATGGAAATCATGACGCTAGTTTTGGTTTTAACCTCATAGCACCCTGAGTCCGGCTTATCATGAAGATAAGCAAGAAAGAGAAGTTGTGGAAGAAGTGGGATTGAATGAGAGATTCGACGAACAACTTTTAGTTGGGTTAAGTATATGAGAGCTAATAAGATTGGGGTATTTAGCACCAGTCTTGAGGTTGAAATTAGAGAAAGAATGGTAGTGAAGGAAAATGACGATTTAGTACGTAGTTGAGTAGAGATAGGGGTTGATATAGGAGTTAAATTGAAGGTAACGCGTTGACGCTCGGCGTACACTGGAACACTGGAGGACTGATGTGATGGTGGTTGGTTAGGGATATGCATAGGAGAGGGAAAATTGGGAAATAAATTTGTTTTTAATGTCCAATTCGAGTCAGATTGTGATACCGTTTGGGAGTTGGGGACGGGTGTAAGTATACTAGATTTTGGTAACTTAGATTTAGATTTAACAGCATTTTTGATGGGTTTTTCCGTCAATTTAGTAATTCGCATATTACCAACAATGTAATTTTTACCAGTTGAACTTAGAAATAACCATATACTGTTATTTCTAATATCCATAATAATGTAATATATTTTATATAACTGTATGGATAAGAACAAAAACTATACAAAATTAATTTAGAGTTAAAAAAATAAAAGCCATACAAGTGTACCAAAAATTACATAGTAATGTCGTTTTCGTTTGGTAATCCGGAAGACTTCCGTACTCTTCTCAAACTGTTCGTTTGGTACTAAAGTGACAGTTCCTCGCCTGGAAAAAAAGTGAAATTCGCTTCTGACTTTAAATTCATAATCAAAACCAGAAGCATTAATACAACCAAATACCACAAACGTCAAAATCGATAAATGTAATTGTTGTTGCTGATGCATTTAATAATTCTTATATTAGGTGGAAATTAACCCTAATTTAACTAAACAAATAATATTTTGTATAATATAAACATATTTCAATAGCTAATTTTGTTTTTCTTCCATCCTCTTCAGCGTCATCACATTGGCAGTGAGGCCGTTTGAAATACATTTACACAAAATCCAACGAGAAATATACTTCAAATTAAAATTTTATGTGTTTACTAGTTCGTTTGGCATCCCGGATTACCAAACGACAACGACATTAGTAACTTACTTGTTTTATAATGGATCATCTGGATCGCCTTCTGTCAAATATGGATGAAAGTCTTCAATATGTTTAGAATTCAAATTTTGGTAAAATTTGTGGTATATTTTGTCAATTAGGGGCAGCATTTCTAATAGATCTTCTTTTTTATTTTCATTAAATTGAAGAGGTGCGGAGTAACATTCTTGCAAATCGCTTATTCTAATGGAGTTAGAATTATCATCTTCGCTCAGAGATGTTTTGAAGTATATAGAACCAAACTCCTTCTTAAACCTAATCGATTTCACGTTTTGCCAAACAAAGTTCTCGCCATTTCGATTTACCTTACATTTCTCCTTGGATAATAAAAATTAAAAATATCATACTGATTAATTTCCTTTACCAGAAATTTCTTTTTTACACCCTCTGTTCGGACAAGCTGATACCAATCACGGGGTTGCTCTATTTGTACTTTTGTCCGTTTCTTCTTTTTTATATTAAAGCATGATCAACGTCACACTCCATTGGGTGTGACCTGGGACAAGAAATTTGTAATCTCTACAGTGTTTCGGTTTTACAATTGTAAAAATGATGAGAACATGGTACACAAATGTGTTTTTATTTTGCCCTGGGCAACAATCGCCAAACATAATGACGTGTTTAGCGTTAGTTGCGAAGTTTTGAAGGTGTTTAAAAAGGCATGAGGCTATCTCATTGCCACCCCGATTACCAATAGCTTCATGCCACATATAACATGTT
Organism: Ferdinandea cuprea; assembly: GCA_963576555.1. Lineage (NCBI taxonomy): Eukaryota > Metazoa > Arthropoda > Insecta > Diptera > Syrphidae > Ferdinandea > Ferdinandea cuprea. Next base: position 18,500,150 of record OY754962.1, on the reverse strand, counting down.
GGTTGACCGGTCTTGCAGTCATGAACTGTAAGGTTAAAAGTCCATAGTGGTCGTTTGTAAAGTTAAACTGACGAACGTAAAAATGGAGTTGGCAGACACTGTTGCAAATCGAAGGTTAGAACTTTAATTAATGGGTCAACCTCGGCCTTTGATTTATCTGAGGCTTTTGATTGATAATCGCAATCAGCTTCTAAGTGGTGTTCAGCTTGTTCCTTTTTTGGTATACTGTGTTCATCCTCTCTAGCCAATCTTAATTTTTAAAGTATCACATTTGTGACAAGTGTCTAACTTCGGTTTTTTAAATTTTAAATTGAGAGTATTGAAAATTTTAGAAAATTTTGAGAGAGAAATGGTTGAACCAAACTTTTCGCAAATAGTCTATATAATTAGGCAATTGACAAGTATCTTTTCGACGTATCCCGCCATGTATAATGGGATTCATACGGTGGGTTATTAATAAACTGTTTAATTCTCTCTCCTTTTCAACAGAAATTTTATTGTGCCCAAGGAACTTTCCTCGCATATCACAATTCGTGAAACGGCCTGTGTTTTCCAACTGTTTGTTTACAATTGTTTTTTTAAATTGCTCGGATTCACAAAGAGTCAACCTAAAGCATTTTTGGCATACTGGTATCTTTTCACCATTTATGTTCAACGAGTATGAATTTGTGTGCTTCCTATTTCTAGGATTAGTAAGACTCTTTATTTTTCTTTCAGTTGTTGTGTCTTCTATCGTAATCAGTCCAGAAGCAAACGCCTGCCGATGTTCATAAGTACCAAGCTTCCAATATTGTTCCCGTCTACATTTTTTGAAAGTGATCGCCATTGTCTACGCATTCAGGAGATGTATTTTCTGTTCCCGAATCTTTTTGTGTATTTGGTTTCGCCAAAATATTTATAATTTATTATATTAATATATATTATATTTATTTATTATATTCATTAAAAAAATTTACTATTTTCTCGTTTCACTTTTAAAATACTAGTCTTACCCTTTATCGAATAATTTTTATGTATTTTCTACGACATTAAAAAGACAATTTTTTAAATAATAAAAACTGAACATAGGATTCAATATTAGAAAACAAAAAGAGCTGCAATCACTGTTGTTATTTAAATAAAACTATTACTATACGTGAAACAATGTAGAACAATACTGTCCACACAACTTGTAATTAAAAAACCACTTCTTAACCACTCAAGTGAATGTTTCGAACTGATGTGCACCCAATGTATCTTATGCATACATATGGTACGGTTATTTAAAAATTGGTTTTCCATAGAAAATCTCTTGTAGACATTAGTGGTTATGATAAACTTAAAGTTTTCAATTTATATTTTCTTAGTTTTGACAGAAGAACTTATGTAAACATAAGTGTCCGTAAAACAATATTTTAACAAAACATCTTAAGTCAATATAAGTTTTTTTGATATATTGAAATAAAATTTGAAACTTCGCATGACTTATTTCGACATAAGAGTTTTGGGGATACTATAGTTTCCGAGGCGACAAGATTTGAAGATGCAACTTAAGTCCTGCATGTGAGGCCGAAGGCCGTTCGATAGCAGTCGAGGAGACAGGCCAGAGTTGAAATCCCCTTTTACCGCGAAGCGGGTCACCCAGGTACTGTTTAGCTTATTAGAAATCATCCAAACTTCGTTTGCATTCAGTTTCTAACTTCTAAATTTTAGATATTAAGACTTAAGAAATTTTTTTGAAAATGTTTTTTAAATGGGGGTAAGATAGAAAAGTAAATCTCAAACTGTTAAATGCTATCAATCTGAAAACTGAAAAATCGTTTATCGACATTAGCTACTCTGTCTTATTGCCACAGATATTATAGTATGATAAGTTATATTATACAATTGTTTATATAGTAAAAGATGGTGCAGGGGCGGCTCTATAAGTGATGAACTTGAGTTCGTTCTTCTCTAGCCGTCCGCCAACCGATCAACATCTTTCGAATCGAAATAAAGTTGTATCCAAGTGGAATGTCTTTAGTTTTCGTCATTTAGAAATAATATAGCTATTTTATGCTACAGATTTCAATGGAATTTTTGTAATACATATTTTGGAATCCAATAATAAGTTATTTAATAATACAAACTGACGTGGAGTTATTCATTTTTGATCAACTTTCTGTTCGTTCGGAAGATTAATTTCCAGACACTATCCTCAACCTTATTTTTCAGCCTCACTCCATTCACCCTTTCTATTTATTTCTATTCTCTCCTTCCTTAATTTTATTCTTAAGCTCCAAAACTTATTTGTAAGAAACCAGTCTCTCTTTTCAATACATAGAGTATATCATAGAGTATATCAATATCAAGATCTCTTTTTGGAAATGTATGACATATCACTAGTTTGTAAGATATTATATTCTAATGTGTATAGATATCTCAAAATAAATTCAATAAAATGATGCGCATATTTCGCAAGCATCATCATTTATGGAACAGAGTACCACATTTCGCATGGCTCGTGCACAAATTAGAACTGTTGACGTTACAAAAAACCGCATCGAAATATTAACATATGGTCGAGGATTAAAGACTAACAGGAAATAAGCTTGAAATCTTAAAAATATTGTTTTTTTTTTTTAATTTTACTTAAAACACGATCTTTGACCATTAGTCAGATTCATGTTTTCGAAAAAAGACATTAAATTGATACATTTATAAAATACTTCTACAAATACTGATTATGCTTTCTTTAAAATATATTTAAGTTAGATTGTTTTCCGTTTAAGTAAAAATGCAACGCCGGTAAAGTAAAGAGCGTCCACATTGTAATTGTTCTGGCAAGAATATGATTGCGTTAGAGCGGTATGCTGCACCTTAGTCAAAGGCAACTTTCCGAGAAAAGGACGTAAGTGAGGATATTTCACTTGGATTCGAGTCGGATGGTAGATTGTTGAATTCAATTTCCTCACTGATGATATTTTCTAAAAATAAATAAAGCAACATTTTTATTTCGTTATGGATCCGCGATATCTTTGTCTGATCTTACCATTTGAGAAGTGGGTCTCATTTGGCCATTGCTTGTGGCTTGGAGCGTAGAGGATTAACAGTGTGACTATGTAGACATTCCACATGCCATAAACACCGGTAAGAAAAGCCGATGTCATTTGAATTTCAATGTTATCGTCCCATTTCCAATGACCTTCCGCCATTTGTCCCATGATGAACCCAGCTACGGTTAAAGCAGCGCAGATTATTGTGGCCAACATAAGAAACTTGAAACGATAAATTAGACCCTCATAGTGTAGGCGGCGAGCAGTGGACATCGATGATAGCGATGTTTGTTTAATGCTGATGTTTACAAAAACCCTCCAAACCATGAAGCAGAGGAAAAAGAAGTACACGACGACAGAGATTCCAGCAAGTATAATAAAGCCAAGCTGCGCTCAAACAGAAAAAAGAACTTAACATAACAAAAGAAGTAAGTATGTACTCTTACAGCTAGATGAGCCCCAATCGGCTTAGTCCAAATGGAGTAGAATGGATTCCTTAGCTGAACGCCCCGTTCGCATATATCAAAGACGAATAGAGATATGCAGCCCACAACTACGGCACTCAGATGCTTCCAATATATACGCAGCGAATTCTTTTCTCCAGAATCTTGAATCTTAAATTTGAAGAGAGTAAAAATGGGGAAAGGGAAAACGAAAAATGCAACATACCAACATATGTTCACCAGCAAAAACCAACCAGAACGATAAGAGCATGGCGTAGAAAATTCCCTGTCTAATGTCGCTAAGCAGTAGCATGTATGGCATTTCAATGGCCAATGTTATGTATTCTAACGGCACTGCAAGACGAATTATATTCATAGAAACTTTAAATATCTACATATAGTATGTACTACTAAAAACGATGAAAGTAAAAATTTTGACAGCTCTTTAAAAATGAACAAAAAACTTATTGTTCCTTTAATTGTTTTGAGTAGGTAGTGTAGTGTATGTACTTACTGTTAAGAAAAGTCAAGGTTCCTCCAAGATATATGAGCATGTACTCAAGAAGCGCCGGTGACCGCTGCAGTATGTGAACTCTGCGCCAAAACCAAATCATAATTGCCAATACAAAAGGAAAGAATACTGTCTTCAAAGACAGCCACACTTTGGTGAATCCCCCATTTTGATAGATTGCAGTCAGTTGAAGTTCATGTGAATGGCCAATGTTTAGATTCAGCTTCATGTCAGTGTCAACGGGCAGTCGAATGTTTAACAAATAGTAGTCATGATGCAGGGCACCCAGTTCAAAAAGTGGTATCATTTCGCACGAATATAGAGTTTCTCGGTTCGAAACCTAATGTTGAAATAACAAATTATACTCTACTTTTAATAAAATAGAAATGTTGACTTACATGAACTGGCTTGCACTCGAGAAAACGCTTCTCCAAAGATTGTGCGTACAATTTCCAAGAATTGTCCGGATCACCTTTGTTGCGATAAGCCAATCGGGCATCTATAGTCAGTTCACTACGAGGGTCTACAAAGCAAATAAAAAAAAAATCAGAAACTTTCTTCGTTTTCACCTTCTTACCAACCAACTAATATGTCCGTCTCATATGAAATATCCGCTTGCAGCACGCCAATTAGATTCTGTTGCCATCTGGAATAGTCGAGTACCTGTCCTTCACGCGGTATTGGCATCTACAAGTCGTTTATTAAACATAATAAAAAATACAATTTAAAGCAAACATTCGTACCTGGAACACAAACACTATCTGATTTGCCATTTTTGTGAAATGTTTGTCTATCTCTTCCTGAGGTACTTCGTTGCATTTTTCAGCACCGCGAGAGTAAATCCAGAAATCGCTGTCATTCTGTTTGGCCGGGTTATCTTTGCATACCATCCCGAGGATATTCTGATGACTAGCAGGAACTGGGGCTGAAGTGTGAATGCGATTGGTTTTGTATTTTTATGAAGAAAAGACAATGTCAGCTTACCAATCAAGCCACCAATAAGGAAGCACACCACTTGACATATCAACAATATTATTACCAAAACAGATAATTTTTTGCCGCTGAGATTCTCTAAAATTGTTCCAGACATATTATTTGCCAGGCTCAACTTCTGTCAAACTTGGCTCGAATTTAATTTCTCTTAATACCAACTTAATAGCAACACGATAATTTTTTCACTTTGTTTGTATATTCCCAGATATTGGGAACATAAAATCAAAATAACGAACGCCGAAATAAAAACGTCTTTTGCTGCCGGTAGTTAGTTGCCTAGCCTGAATAACATTATTATAAACAAAGCATTTCCTCAGAGTACTGTTTGGTTGTGAGAAAAAAGAGGACAGACAGAGGATCGAAATTACGGAACTACATTTCCATATGACCAAGATTTGTTGTCAAGAAGTTAGTGCCTCCGTTCCGTTGCGTTGCACAGTGTTACCGTTTTAAATCTACCGATTTAAATTATAATTGAGGAGCTGGCGACAAAGGCGGTATAAGTGGTAAAGTTTTTCTATTTATTTATTTTTTTTGTATTTAGCAGATAATTCACTATTTAAATTCAATTTACAATTACTTCAAAACTTGAGATTAATAAAATAATAAAATAATTAATTACATATCGTAGAATGTGTTCGGCGGTAAACTAAAACCCCATTTCTTAGATTTTATGATTGAGACTGACTAATATGTCTCAGATATTTTTGTAAATACATAGGTAAAATATCAAATTTGATTTTATAAACAAGGCACAAAACATTAAACAGAACTGTTTGCTATAACCATTTTATTATATTTAACATGAAACTACTGATGTATATCTCTTACATTTAAGGATAGTTCGCATTGCTTCTCTCTAAATTCGTTGCAGTTTTAGTGAAATATAACCATTACACAAAAATTAAATTGAACAACAATATTGAAAAAAATAATTCATCAATACATTAAAGATATCAAAGGTAAATCAAATTTTAAATTTCAATCAATCATAGCTCCTAAATATTTGATTTACTCAATTTCTTCTAATATTTGATCGTCTATATTTATATTTAATCTGTAGTTATACTTAATGCTGCATTTCCACCATAGGATAATGCTTCGTCTCCACCGAATACTAAAGCGAGATTAAACACAAAATATTAAAAATTAATCTTTTAGCTTCTCCACCAAAAAAAAGGAGATTAACATAGGGGTTTTCTCCCAACCCGCTCTCTGGCTCATAAATTTACACACAAAATGTTCAACATCTGGTTGCCTAATTGCTTCCTCGCTCTCAATTCTCAGCAACAAACGTCACTTTTGACATATTCAGGTATGGTTAATTGGTATTTAATGTGTTCACAAACCGATTCTTACATGCAAACTTTCCAGATTATATTTTAATCTTGTGTTTAGCGGATTAAAATTAAGGTAAATCTTAAGATTTAAGGTAGATTAAGGGCACATTAATCTTAATCTTGCTTTAGTATTCGCGGAGACCGTTGTAATACATGCAAACCCAGTTTCTTTCAAGATAATTTTTTAATCTTTTGTTTGGCAGATTAAATTTCGTATGGTAAATCTTAAGATTTTAGGGAGATTAAGGGCAGATTAATCTTAAACTCGATCTAGTGTTTGGTGGAAACGTAGCATAAACATCATACATTTCGATTAACCAACATACAATTTCAATTTGTTTGACTTAAGCCATTTGTTTAATCTAATCAAGTCGTCTTGAATTTATGAATTTCTTTTTACTACTGTGAGTGGTATGAAATAGTACCAAAATTTCCAAAAATTTTCAAAATTAATTTTACCTAATTTCACTTATTCATGAAACGTGTACTTAATTAATAAAATAAATGTATCACCAATATTTTATAAAATTCACCAAATTTTTGTTTACCTTTTACAAAGTATGTGCGATTTTGGAAATAGGGCAGTAAAGTTAATTGCAGCTTGTTTTTTTAAAAGTTGAATGCAAGTGTTAACAATTTTTCAAATCGTTTTTTGTTAAGAACTATAATTATGGCGATTAGACTTAAATGGCTTCTTTGTTTTAACAACTAAAAATGTTCCACCCTATTTTTTCGTTAGTGAAGACATTGCCATCTGCATACGACATCAATAATCAAACTATCATTACGTGTACAACAATATTACCCGTCTGATTTGTCATCTATCAAAAAACAATTCAACACATTACTTTTAACATTATATTTTAACTTCAACATTCCAAAAAGTTTTTAGTTAAAATTTGTTATCAACGTTGGCAAATATGAGCAAACCCAGCATCAACAATGAGGAGGACTGCAATTCAACTTTGTTCTACGCTCGAAATGAATACTATGTCGGTAATTTCATGGGTTCTATTAATTTTGTCCTTCCAGAACAAGCTGTAGCTGGCTCTGAACTTCTTTCCTACATGTACCTCTCGTATCTGGCTATCGATTCGGGGCGTTTAATTGCAAGCGATTTAAAGGAAAATGAAACAACTCCACTGCTGGCCCTTCGCTTTGTTTACGACGCATTTGAAAACCCATCAAAAATCGAAGATATATTGGAGCTGTTGGTTCAACAATTATCAGAAGATGAAACAAATATCTGGCACATTGCTACGGCTATTGTATTTTGCTACGATGATCAGTTCGAAAATGCATTAAAGTGAGTTATAAATTTACATTCCCTAGTTGACATACCAGATGTTACCATTTCTTCCATAGGATCTTACATGGCTCCGACAAACTGGAATCTATGGCACTTTCCGTTCAGTGTTTACTCTCGTTGCATCGCATAGACTTAGCTAAGCAAGTTTTGCTAAAAATGCAAGAAATCAGTGATGACGCTACGCTTACTCAATTGGCACAAGCGTGGATCGCCATCGCAACTGGAACGGAACAAATGCAAGATGCCTTCCATATCTTCCAAGAGTTTTGTGAAAAATATAAACCAACCCCAATCCTTTTGAATGGACAAGCTATATGTCACTTGGGACAACATCGGTACGAAGAAGCGGAATCAGTTTTACGCGAAGCCTTAACCAAGAAGCACAATGACTATGATGCACTAATCAATATGTTGGTTTTGTCTCATCTCAGCGGAAAGGGAAATGAAGTATGATAAAACAAATTTATGGCTACAAAAGTGTGTTGAGGATTTGACTTTTTATAGGTAATCGCCCGGTATTTGGAGCAATTGCGACAATTCTATCCCAAAAGTGATTTTATCATCGACCTGGAGAAAAAATCCACTGAATTCGATCATCTTTGCTTGCAATACAGTCTGAGAGATGAAGACTCCATCGTTGCTTCTTAACAAGCGTGAAAAATGTGTTGCAAAAGTTGGCTATTAATAAATTTTTTTTTCAAAAAAAATTAAGTAACAATCAAGTAATTAATGATAAGAGTCGTGTGTAGTTTTCTTTCTTAGAATATATTTGGGATTAGATCTACAAATGGAGCAAATAAATTGGAAACGAATTGCTTCAGGTATTTAAGTGCTATGGAATTTGATGTGCTATTGTCGACAAGAACTTAAATGTTAGAAGTCTTTTAACCAATTCTAACGCTGTGCGCATAGTAATGCGAGAATCAATTTGAGAAGCGACATTCTCAGTATTTGGACCAAGCTTGTTTGATAAATCTACTGAGTTTTGGACCGTCGATCAACAGCTTTGAATGTCTGAATGATGCGAGATCATATCAGTATTCGGTATTTTGTAGACATAAAAACTCATCATTTTATGGTATGGTAAAGGCTGAATGAAACCTGCATTGCAAGAGCGTCAGCTGGATGTCCGAAGCATATGAATGCATATGTTACAGCTGTAGAGAATTTAAATACTGAACCTTGTCCTACTTCCAAAAACTAACAAAAATCGTATACGAAAAATTGTTCCTAGACCTTTAAATTTTTGTACAGTAACAAGTATTGGTGAAATTAGTAGAAGTAGTTTATTTATAAGTATACGAAAATATTTTCAACATCTTACATTTGTATGTATATAAGTAAAATTGAGGATTTTCTTATATTTCTTATTATGTTAAATCAGTCTTGTGTTTTGAAGTTCCATATTTTTTTTTACAAGCATAATTTATGTATTTGATTTTATAAAATTTATACATTTACTTTTAAAAAGCTTAAAATTATTTTCTTTTTTTATATCACTTGGCAAATTATTAAATAACAATATCCATTCGTACATTATGGTGTTCTGAGCTGCTGATGACAACTGCCTGTGTACTCTAAAATCATTGAAATTTTGTATTGATGCTGGCTGTGATTCTCCTACCCATCTCAATCGACTTGGGAGGTATCTTGGTGCCACACCATTCTTCATCTTAAATACAGGTATGAGTGTATTGAGTTCAAATCATTCTGTAACATTAAGCCATTTGGAAGCATCTAGCATATGTCGTATTGGTGTAAATCGATTGCATCTTAATATACTTCTCATAGCTTTGTTTTGGAGTTTTTGTAGTCTCTCTACCTGACCTTAATTGCAACATGAGTATATAATCGAGGAACAATACTCGAAGTGGGGCTTTATGATAGGTCCACCTTAATCGCTGAGAGGTCGGGAAAGTTGTGACAAACTTTTTGTGATAAATGGCCGCGTTTAAATGCAAACGCTGTGATATGCAAGCCATTCGGTAAGTCGAATATTTTCTTACAAAGCCCTTGCGGTGTCGCATTGAATGCAACTCGAAAATAAATTTCATTGAACTACGTTACTCTCCAAGATCGATCGCATACAGACTATACAGTTGGGTGAGTTGGAACATAGCTATGGTCTAAGCTCATCTCTTCGGATACATAAAGACCTACAAGTATTACAGTAACAGGGGTATTCAAGATGAAGCCATTCTCATCCCAGCTTCCCACTTTCCCGCAAACTGAGTTCCATCATTTGCTAGTAGAGACGACAGGCTTCCAAATTTATGAGATGCAGATGAAAAGAGTTTTCGAAGCTCAGCATCTGCTCCGACAAGATTCGTCCCACAGTCGCTGTGGAGTGTCGCACAATTTCCTCAGTAAAGCGTTTAAAGGCCACGACAAACCCCTTAGGTAATATAAGAGGATGCTTAGTGTCTGGATTCAAAGAAAAACTGATTTTTTGTCGTAGTCTCCTCGATTAGCGAAACTTTTGTCTTTGCTGATATCAGTGTCACTTGGATGTCCTCTATTTTCTTAAGAGCTTTCAGATAAAGGACGGCTGCGATTGCATATTGAGAAGCGTCCGAAAACCTATTTTTTTCTAGGGAGAAAGCGCCCGAAAATAATCCTAGCCACCGAGGAATGTTGATTAGAGTTATGTCTTTGAGTTGATAAATGAAATTAGCCCATTGAGAAGAGAGATTATCTGAGTTCGTGGTGAAGAGCTAGCCACCCGAGCGGATCAAAGAATTGAGCGATTGGAGAAAGTACCTTTCTTTATGTCGGGCCAGATTAATCCTTATCCCAAGGTATTGAGAAAACATATCCATCTGAATTGCGTTGCCATGCAACTCCTAATGCTTTAAGGTAAGGATTTCCATCAAGATATTTGTTGACTGAAGTTGCAAGAAGATCAACTGTGAGATCTGAGAGAATTCCGGAATCATTAGACGTGCAATTAAGAAGTTTGAAGCCGCCCGCCATGCTAAGGTTGTCGAGCTGATGAGCTGCCTAGTTTCGAATGGAGAATCTGAATTTTGCAAAAAATTCGAGTAAATCATTTTGAATGTTGAAACCAGTGGAAATTTTGTTATCATCCTCGATAGCATTTGTGAAGCAGTCTGCAGGGAAGTGCCGAGATGATCTGGGGAATCTTAAAAGGAAAACAGGCGATATATCTGCCTGATGCATTCCTGGATTGTGTTGAGAGAAAGTGAGAGGGGGCTGATGATAGTAGTATTTCTTCTTGAAGCTAAAATCGTTGAATGGCTTCAAGCAAAGCAATGTCAGTTGAGCATTGGTAAATCTGCATTGGAGTAGCATCTGGATGCGATTGAGAGAGCTCTGCGATAGGATGAGAGATTTTGCAACCAAGGGCAGTTTGTCTAGCAAATGGTGTTTCTGGAGGCTCTTTCCCTAGGTCAGCTTCAATGAGTTGAAAGTAACGATCAATTCCTATGACAAGATATTTGTCCTGGATGGAAATACGATGGGTCAGCCAATGTAAGTCCGTGAAGATGTGGCCAACACCCTTGTTCTGATAAAAACGAAGGCAGATCTGCTGTAGGCCTTTGTAAAATAAGGGCTACCACATTCCATTCGAGTAATGAATACTGAATTCCGCTATACAGCGAAATGCGTGCCCGTTTTCGTCTAAGATGTAGCTGTTAAGTTGCAGACTTACTGATGCCTGTTAATTAAGAACCAGGATCGATAAGTGCACGAAATTGTAGTGCCATGCCTTCTGAGGAACGCTAGACTGCGGTATTGCCTGATGAGATAAGGCCAATGGTGAATTCTCAATGGCATTAATTTGATGACTCGCATTTACCTGATTGCATGTTTCGATATTCGACTTTGATGATGTTGATATGCAATAGACTGTGGTGGATATGAGTTCGAAACCGATCGATGAATTGAAATATCATGATGTTTGTCACAAAATGCTATACGATGAGGGCGTAGACAGTTAAAGCAAAGACCTTTTTGTACACGAAATTCGTGTTGTTGATTCGGTTTTAAATTTGCATATGCTGAGCAGGCTGATATGTAATGCGCTTAGTTACACATTGCACATATCTGAGGCTTCTGTGAAGTCCCCGAGAAATTCTTAATAGAGGCAATGTGGATTTTTGCGGAAATGTTCTTCGATGATTTACTTTAAAATCTACTCGGCTTGTAGTTGAGGAAATCGGACTTCGAGTTTCAACAATTTCGAGAGCGCGTATTCTACTTTCGAGAAATGATTCGTGTTCGAGTTCAGAGAATGATGAATTGAGGCGACGCATGATGATATAAACAATGCTAACATCCCAATATTGAGTGAGAGCACTAAGTAAATTTAATGCCCCGAAAGACTCCTGTAAGTTTTTGAGATCATTGGCTGATTTTCTAGAGATCGGATTGAGTTTAAAGATTTTTGCAGGTTCAAGGAAATAGGGGTATGCAGAGTTGCCTTTGCGGTTAATTCCTCATCTGTGGTACAGAGGAACATCAAACGGTAATGAAGGTTACAAAGCAGTAAAGTGACAAACAATAGTCCTGTGTGTTATTTTTGTAATAAGAGCGTTCAAATTAAGAAGAATTGCAAGCAGTATCAGCAATGGAAGAGCAAGCGGAAGAACCAGGGGAATTTAGTCTGTAAATTTAAATGCGAGGTTAGTTTTCTGGCATCGTTTTTTAACATGAGTGAATGGATTCTTGACTCGCGCTCAACTTGTCATATAACAAACGTGAAGGATTTCTTTGTGGATTTTGATCCGGCTATAACTGAACCATTCCCATTTTGTTGGGAATGGCAAGATATTATGTTGCGAAGCAGGAGCACATGCGCTTTAAAGTTTCTATGTAACAAATATACTGAAACAATTGCCAAAATCAGCAACATGCTACATGTGTCACAAATGCAGGGTAATTTGCTAACCGTATCTAGCCTGGCTGGACACGGTCGAACTTGCCGAGTTGTAGGGGCTGAGTAAGGTCTACTGAAACAAAAGGACGTTCTTCCCTCCTTCCTCTCCCTCCTTTTCTTCATCCTCTCTCTCCATACTTCCCCTAGGCCGGACGAAGGTGTCATGTGACCCGTGCTGAGCCTCAACCTGGCTGGGGGCCCAGTCAAATAGCTCAGTCGCTAACGGAGTGTCCGGATACCTGTAGCCCTCCGGATTTTGCTAGCCTTGTCTGTATATTGTGGATCTCTGTACAGATCGACCTCCTTTCTCCGCTACTCGTGGGTCCTTTTATGAACATTCAAAACTATAAACAAAAACAAACAACAAAAATTAAGACCGGTATCCCTTCAAAACCGGATGGTAGTACCGTGACTAAACTGTCTACTGGTATAGCTCCTGCTACGCCAAGCGGTGGTAAGACTGTGGCTACTCGTGGTCCACCCCGTATTGGCAAAATCAGCCGTCTTGAGCAAAAGGAAGGCAGTGGTAGGATTGTGGCACCTCACAGCCCTTCCTCTGTCGGCACTAACCACCCTAGTACGTCCCAAGGTGGAAGTTCGCGACATCCCACTCCATCTAGGTCGTACTACAAACAACGACGGGAGGCAATCCGGACTCTGAAGATCTTTGTAGCTATTCTGGAGACCAACAGAACTCCGAAGCAGGTTGCCAAACTGAAATGGGCCAAAAGCTTCATAACTAAGAACAAGGAGCAACTCCCGGACAGCCACCGAACACTCAAGATGCTGGCTGGCATTCAGATCACGTAAAGCTGATCGCTTGCGCTGACACGAGATCTGTCGATCTCTACAAGCTGGCTGTAAGCATCCTAGGAGAAGTTTGGCCGGGTGCTAAGCACGAGGTCGTCGCAAAGGAGAAAAAACCTAGCAGACCTAGCACTTGCACCTGGATCCCCATCGAACCACCTTCCGCGGATGAAGTCCTAGAAGTCATCCAACACTGCAATCCCGCACTACCCACTAATAACTGAAAGGTCGCAATGCTGGAAGAGCAAAGGGGTGCCTATAGATCTGCTGTGATAGTAATCAATCAGGAATCCCTTTCTCCTTTGGCGAAGACTAACGGAATGATAAGTTTTGGTTGGGATAAAATAACCCTACGCATCTTCAAAAAGGATGATTTAGAGACTTGCAAACTGCCTCCTTACGCCTTACACTCCGTTTCCGCAGCCTCGGACCCTGGAACATCGGTATCCTTACCTTGTATGGATAACGATGTTTCCACAGACCAAATGCTTGTCACCTTGTATGATATGGAGAGGATGACTGTATAAACAAGGTCCTTCTCAGTGGGGATGAACTTCTTGGTTCATCTTCAGAATCGGACGACCTAAATAAGACCGTGGTGGAAGTTTCTCTGCCTAAATGTAGCAATTGATGCTGCAGTTAGTACAGGTAAACCTTCAGCACTCCAAAAAGGCTTCGGCCTAAAGTTCTCCGTCTTTCTCAAGATAGAGAAGATACCATGGATTGTCAACAACCTGGTTTGCGGACTCAAGACTCCGGGATACTACACACTGTAGGTGTGTTTTCACCTACTAGTGAAAAGTAGTCTTAATGTATTTTTACTCCCTAATTTCGGCGACATGTAACCACAGCGAGACTGGAAACGGCCAAAGGCACGTACTGGCTGGCTTCGGCCTATCTCGCTCACGATATCGTGGGAGATCCTCCTGGGAACATCCTGGAGTATCTCGTAAAAGAAGCTGGAAAACGAAACACTGGACTCATAATTGGGTGCGATGCCAACGCTCATCACTCAGTATGAGGCAGTTCCGACGTTAACAATAGAGGTGAGTTACTTTTTAATTATATTTTACACACCAATTTTATTGTTTGCAACAGAGGTAGTGAACCTACCTTCATAACCAGAAGGCGACAAGAGGTCTTACACATAACTCTCGTTTCTGATTTCATAACTGAATTGATCGACAATTGGAAAGTCTCGTATGTTCACTCTTTTTCAGACCACAGATACATTCAATTTAATCTAAATGAATGTGAACCCAAACAGGGTAATGACACACCCCAAGTAACAATTTAGCTTCCATAAGTGCAAAGAAAGCTATTTTCTTATTTCCTACAGTTGTTATGGAGAGATCGTATGGAAAACGTTTTGGCGCACTTCAGAGAAGTTATTTATTTTCCTTAAGACCGTTGTTCACACGCTCTATAAAAGTAATAGTGTCTTTTTAGATTTTACTTTAAGGACTTACAGAAATTAGTACGGACATCTTAACGAAATTAAAGAAGTTCGTACATATTACTAGTTTTTATTATATTTTTCGTTTTGATTATATTTGTTCGTATTAATATTTTCTATCATTTGAAAGCGTAAATTTGCTTGAAAATTTATATGAAGAGGAAATAAATAATGATTAAATTGAAAAATTACTTAGGCTTGTCTTGGATTCGAAACTCGAAACCATCCGCGTGCCAACCCTACACGCATCCACTGGGTCAAACTGATTAATAACGAGTGAAGATTAAAAAGTGATAAGTTGATACTAATTTATAATCTTAAATACCGTAGATATACCTACATAGTTATATAGGATGTTAGGACCTTAATGCCGACAAAAATTTTATCTTATGTAAACAAAGTAGGTCTATTGATAAACTGAACGGATAAAAAGATATAGGTAGTTTTATAATAACTACCACTGGAGCTATAAAAATATTATTTGGATATAAAAATATAATCATTCACAAACATAGTGTTTTATTTTTGGTTTCTTATTTATAATCCTTATCTAAGTCTATGAGAGCCTTCCCTGATCCATGAAATACATACCTAACTAATTAATAATGATTAATTATTTCCTTTCTTTTTCTTTGACTTATTTACTTAAGTTACTTTATACGATATCAAAACCCAGGTTCACATCTCTACTATATTGATTATATGTTATGCTTCTCTTCAGAATCTTGTTATTGACTTGGAATAGCAAGCTTTAAAGAAGTTATTACATTTCAGACCCCAACCAACTAACTTCGAAAGGCCTTATAGCCACCTCGTTAAATATGAATATCCCTCCCCTTTGTACAGCTTGTGAAATTGTTTCCCAAAAGCTTAAAAGGAACTTTTTTCTGTAAGTATATATTGAAGAATAGTAAACATCTATAAATAAACATTATGACAATACAATAGAAGCAATAGCTTATCAAATTTAAAAATTGGACCTTATAAAAGGTAAATAGTTGGTTGGGACATAACCAACATTCACGATCTGATTACCTACACAGCTCCACACCATATAAATCGGCAGAACCAGACAGCATTATACCAGCCGAATTATAAAAAATATCAGATATTATTCTACCTGTGTTGGAGTTAATTCCGAAAACTTGTATAGAACTGGTTCACATTCCGCTGATATGGAGAGAAGGAAAAGTGGTTTTCGTACCCAAAGCTGGAAAATTTCCCATGTTACTCCAAAAGATCTCAGACCCATTAGTCTATCATCATTTCTCCTAAAAACTTTAGAAAGATTGATAGATATCCATATACGTACCAACATTGACAAAAGGCTGCTGTCTACGGTCCAACATGCTTACTGCAAAGGCAGATCTGTAGAAACAGCCCTACACACGTTAGTACGTTCGATTGAACATTTCCTTCACCACAAGGAGTACACAATGGTAGCTTCCCTCGATATAGAAGGCGCTTTTAACAACGTCAACATATCTGCGATCTCAACTGCACTGTAAATGGCACACTTAGCGAGTTCATTAATCTACTACTAACCAGTAGAATTATTAACTCAAAACTGGGTGTGACCTCTGCCAGAAGATCTGTCAGCAGAGGAACTCCGCAAGGATGAGTCCTATCCAAACTTCTTTCGAATCTAGTGGGGAACAAACTGACTGTAAGCCTCGAAGAAGAGGGCTGCAGAGTGATCGCCTATGCAGATAACGTTTCTATTGCCGTATCGGGGAAACTCTTAACGAGCTAACAAGCGGACAAGTTGTGGTCTACGCGTCAATCCCCACAAATTGATCTCATCCTCTTTACTAGGAAATACAAAATCCCACATGTTCACCCGCCCTCAATTAGAGGTACCAGCTTAGTCTTTTCAGACGAAGCCAAATACTTAGGTCTCATCTTGGATAGAAAGCTCAGCTGGAAATCGAACATAAAAGAAAGTGTTCCGAAGGCTACGGTAGCCCTCTTTTCTTGCAGAAAAGCTATTGGTTACAAGTGGGGACTACAACTCCGAATCACTCACTGGCTATACATATCGGTTGTAAGTCCGATACTTACATACGGAACGATTGTCTGGTGGACTGCCTTCGAGAAAGCGATTAATCGCGACAAACTAAGCAAGGTCCAAAGATCAGCTTGTCTATGCATAAGTGGATTAGACATTCCGCACATGGAATACCCCTTGACATTTTTAGCAGACAGACAGCTGCTACCACGGCTATTCGCCTCAAGGCAACCTCTCAATGGACCGAAAATGAAATCGGCCACTCTGCAATTCTGAACACACTCAGAATCCTTCCTAGGAATATAGACCACACCATACCCCAACAGCAGTTCCATAGAAACAAATGATGGGGTGGGTGGAGGTGTCTTCCAGACAGACCAAATCTTAGTCTCTCCTTCCGTCTTCCTGATCATTGCAGTGTCTTCTAAGCGGAAATTATGGCGATCAAGGAAGTCTTGTCCTGGCTCAAGAATAACGTGGTATCCGTAAAAGATATCCGAATATTTTCGGACAGCCAGGCGGCCATGAAGTGTCTGGACTCCATCTCTATTAACAAGATTGACGATCATCTCTAAAGGAGATGGCTGAGCAGTTGAACATTAACCGGTGCCGGGCATAGAGACATTCCGGGTAACTGCAAGGTTGACGAACTCGCCAAACTTGGAACTACCCTCTCAATCTTGCCTGGCTCCTTAGGCATATCAGTTTCCACATGCAAACTCTTATTGAAACTGGATGCAATCGAAAAAACAAACCATAGATGGACAGGCGGTACTACCTGTCTGACGACGAAGCAGATTTGGCTTAGTCTAAATCTGACACGCTCTAAGAGCTTGATTACCCTCAATGGATCGCACATCAGTGCTACACTGTCTTTTAGGCAGGCATGCAACAAGGTTTGGCGCTTACTCGAACGACTTTTGCAGGAGCAGTGTAGATGACGAGGAGGAAGAGACAACTCTACATCTTCTTTGCGCATGCCCTGCTCTATCCCGGAAACAAAATTTCCATCTAGGAGCTTACTTCAACAATGATCTTAACGATTTAAAACGTCTCTCACGTTTTATAAAAATCTCAAATTGGTTCAACGAGTAGGCAGAACCAAACAAAAACTTCAATATATGACATCCAATCTGATGCAACTAATTATGCCATGGCTTACAGAAATTATAAAAATATTGATTACCGAAGCTTCCGATCTGATGTTATCCAAATTCAGTAGGACGATATTTACATGATGGCATCAGTCAATCAGCAAATTTCATTTCTGGAACAAAAAATAAAAACACTGTTTGATCAGCATGATCCGCTGCGACATACATAGATCTCCTGTTCGCAGGTATTCTCATTGCTTTAGTAGAGATTTATTAAATTTGACCCATAATTGTAATACTACATATACTCATTGGAAACGATACAAACTCCCTGCCTTCTACGACACTTATCGGTCCCTTCGCAACACAGTTGTCGTTCGTGTATGGGCTGTAAAGCGGCGTCACTACAAACATTTTCTTAACTCTGAAATTCGGCCTGGAAAAGTTATCTGGCAAAAGCTGCGAACTGCCAGACCTAGATTATTATATGGGAGATAATGGGAGACAGCGTTCAAGAATAAATGTTGGTGCCGATTCTAATGTCCTCAATTCGCATTTTGTGTCGGTCTCTGTGTCGTCAACATAAAATCACGACTTCGCACAGTTTAAAAATCATAATTTAACTACATTCGATTAACGGACGAAGATGTAGTTGAAGCTGGTTAAATCTGATGCGATGCGTTTATAGGAAATTAATCCAAAATTTTTCAATTTCATTCATTCTCAAACATATCACACATGTTTTAAACCACGTATTAACGATTTGTGAATACCTTTAAAATTAAGCTAGGAAGCTGAAATTTGAACCACATATTCCCTAGGGCTCCGAAATGGTTAAGTGTAAAATTTTTTGAATACGCCCTCTGCCACGCACACTATTTAGAAAAAACCGTGTTAAAGCTAAAGTTAGAGAGATAGAGTGTTACATCCTTCACAAGAAATGTAGGCACTGCCCCCCTTTATAAGTCTGTCATATTTTTTGCCACGCCTACTTTTTGTGGGCGTTTTTTTTACTAAAATGCTGTTTTCTTCGAAAATTTTCATAGAAAGCGAAAAAAAATGGCCACACAAAATTCTTCTGCCGGTCAAAACTAAGATGTTACTTGTTAAGTCCCTTTTATTACCCATATTGCCTTACAGCTGCGAGCTTTTCTGCTTTGTTGACTGCAAAACTAGGCGTAAATTAAATTTAATTTGTAACAATTTTGCAAGATACATTTTAAGAAATTAGTTCCACCCCATATCGAGTTACTCTTTGCAAATAATGGGCCTCAGCTTCGACAATAATATTTAGTTTAGAACGCTAATAATACATGGTATTATGAAGACAACAGCCTGAGTATTTGTGCAGCAGATTAAACTTTGCCAGTTCACAAAAAACAGCCATCATGATTCGACCCAGATTATATTGCTTGCAATCTGAGCGCTCACTCTTCGCCCATGCCACTCTCCTATGAAACTTATTACTCGTTACACTAAGGAGAATTACAAACACTAACAACGTCAAAACCTAAATATTAAACTCTTGGATAGTGATAATTAAATACAAATTCAGTTCATTTGGTTTTATATATTATTATTGCTATTGTTATTAATTCGTTTTCGTTTTACTAATGTACTTTTTGAATTAAATCATCCTCTAACCTAAATGCTTCGAAAACCTGAGACTCTTTTTGCCGTTTACCATAAGGAAAATTGCGAAAGCCGAAAACCTTTAGGTCTGACCGAGGGGGAGGAGGATCGACGTAAACTGGTTACGAGGTACAAAACTACTTTAAGAAGCAGGACATTTAATATCAATTAACAGCATTATACTCTCTGCAACAAAACGGTGTAGCGAAAAGAGGTAATAGGTCTCTGGTGGAAATGTTCGTCCAGGTGCATGCTTGTCGATGCTGGTCTCAGCAAAACCTCGACAACACCATTTGAGATTTGGATTTGTTCTTCGGGGAGCGGTTTTATGTTAACGTAGCTAAAGAAAGGCAAATGAAGTGGGATAACAAATCTGAATGCATGGTATATGTATGTGACTTACTTACTTAACGGGCTCCCGATCCGTGAAGAGTCCCTGCTTGAGATACGGCAGCCTTCCCTCTGACATCCCGAGCACGCTGCTTCCAGTTGTCTAGACCAAGCGCTCTGGCATCCACGATGGCTAAGTCTTTAAAACGGAGGTTCGGTCTTCCTTGTCGTCTCGAACCTGCGGGCTGTGATTCGAAGATCCTCTTGGCTGGAGCGTTGTTGTCCATTCGCTCGATGTGGCCGAGCCAATGTAGTCGACGAGTTTCGGCTTTTCGGACTACATTTACATCTTGGTACAGCTCATAGAGTTCGCAGTTGTATCTTTTTCTCCATTAGCCCTCCTCGCACAGGACCAAATATCCGTTGAAGGATTTTTCTTCAGCCGTGTAAGCCTAGTCCGCATACCCCAGCAGTTGGACTGATCTGTTGAAGATAGTGCCTTCCTTGTTGACACCTGCCCTGCGCACTATCTGCTCAAGAACAAGACTGAAGAAATCACACGACAGCGCATCTCCTTGCCGAAATCCGGTGCATATTTGAAAGAGTTCAGATGAGCTGCTGCCAAACTGCACATTGCATCACGTGTTATCCAGTGTCATGCGATACATTTGGATCAGTTTTGACGGGATCCCGAATTCGGCCATCGCCACAAAAAGCTCCTGACGATGAATGCTGTCATATGCGGCTCTAAAGTCGATGAAGAGATGGAAATTCGTTGGTCTTCTCCAGGATTTGCCTTAGTGTGAAGATTTGGTCTGCAGTTGATCTGCCGGGCCGGAAGCCACACTGGTACGTGCCGATTAGTGTGTTGCAGAAAGGTTTGAGACGTTCACACAGTGCGTTGGATAGGATCTTATATGCGACATTAAGCAGGGATATGCCTCGATAGTTCTTGAAAGACATAGGATCGCCTTTCTTGTAGATGGGACATATGGAGCTGATGGTCCAGTCATCGGGCATACTTTCCACCACCCAAACTTGGTTGATGATTTGGTGCATGCGCCCTACCATAACATCACCTCCGTATTTGAAAAGGTATGGTAGACCATCATCAAGCCGGCGGCCTTGTTGTTCTTTAGCTTTTCTATAGCTAAGCCAACCTCTTCTATACTGGGCGGAGGGACTGGTTCTTCATTGACTGGACGCGGGTTCTCTTCTTGCCCCATCACTCTCTCTACATTTTGTCCGTTTAGCAGCTGCTGGAAATGCTGCTTAAATACATCTACTATTCCCTGCGCGTCGGTGACTAGGTTTCCATCGCTGTTACGAAGAGCCTGTGTTCCGGTCTTAAAGCCAGAAGCCAGTTGGTTGGCTTTCTTATAGAACTTCCGGATGTTGTTTCGGTCGCGGGACTCTTCGATCTTCTTGAGCTGGGAGACTGCGTGCTCTCTTTTCTTTCTACGCATGATCTTCTTCTCCTCCGTTCTCCTGGCTCGGTACTCATCCCTTGCTGCCATTGTTTGCCTCTGCAGCGTTCTAATGTGTGCATCTTCTGTCACCTTTTTCCGGTATACGCATACATCGTCATACCAAGGAGTTTTTCTCTAGGGTGGCTGGTATCCTAGGGTGGTTTCAGCTATCTCCTTGATGTTGTCGCGATAATGAGACCACTGGTTCTTGGCGTCTGTGGTAAGTGAATGCACGGTGGGGAGTTTCTCACTCAGGCGCTCTTTGTAGGCTCTGGCGACTCCAGATGTGCTAAGGCGTCCAACGTCGAATTTCTTCTTTTGGGCAGTTCGCAGCTTCTTCTCGTTGGACAGTCGAGCTCTGAATCTAGCTGCAACAAGAAAACGGTCAGAGTCGACGTTTGCCCCTCGGTAAGTGTGCGAGTTCAAGCTGTTGGATGCGTGCCTGGCATCGATTAGCACATGGTCGATTACGTAGTGCTACTTATCACCGTATTACAAGCAGCTGCAAAGTCAATTAGTCAGTTATCTGTTATCATTAGTGCCGTTATCTGTTGTCGTTTCGTGGAGGCTGTGCTTACCAACTAATCCGCCGAAAATGTTTTCTTTACCGACTTTAGCATTGAAGTCCCCGAGTACAATTTTGACATCGTAGTCCGGACAGGCTCCGTAGGCTCCGTCCAAGTGTTCATAGAATTCCTCCTTGATAGGGTCCTCAGCCTCGTCCGTAGGGGCGTGTGCACATATTAGGCTAATGTTTTGGAATGTAGCTCTGATGCTACATTCGCGGCCTTGTACCGCGAGAGAACAGACTCAAATTTTTGAGTAGCACATGGAGTGTAGATTATCCGTACATTCCAGGTACACACTCGCATGTCCGTTAACGTTCCTGGTCTATTTCGCTTTGAGGTACATTTATATCCGAGGCTGCCATAGTCTCTCCCATAACTAAATGTTTTTGACATGGTCGGAAAGTTACCCCGACGGCACAACCCCCAACCTGGAGGACCAGGCCCTGTTCTTGACCCTAGGACAGTAGGCCGGTAATGCCGGTGCCAGTAACCCACTTCGGGGATGTGAGTTCTGATGTTGACCCATCAAGGGCTCACCCGCCACCAACTCTTTTCCAACACCCTGGCTTAGTGTTGGATATCTCTATAGATCTGGGCTTCAAATAAGTCGAGCAGCTCATATGAGGAGATCACTTGTTACACCTAACTGGAACTGTGGACGCCTCCGTTGATCCATCCGTAGAATTCGTCCGCCGCCGTCCGGAAACAGGAGAAGTGCCTTAGTGAGCTGTCACTCCTATGTATGTGATCTACGACCAAAACTCCAAAGCGTAGGGACTAGTCAACAGTGATATGAAAAAGATTGTAATCAGCAGAGATGTACGAGCAAACTATTGCAGCATATACATTTCCCTAAAAAAAAGAACGTTCCTGAAGAAGATAGCGGGTGTTTCGAAACAGTTCGTGGTACGCAAAGAGATATGTAGGTTGATCGAAAATTTTGTTCTAGTGGTCATTTCTCCATCAACCAATCTGCGTATACAAGAATCTGCGTGTCAATGAGGGTTTGGTCTTAAGGATACGAACATTTTCGAATTTTAGATCCTGGCTACTGGAAAACGGATTCTGAGTCATGTCTTCTCTCTGACAACGATAAATATTAGAAGTTAATTGCATGTCGCAGCTAGTGTATCCATTATGGCCAGAAAATTTTCCAAAACATCATCAGAATATTGGACTAAATTAAAGCGAGTAGTAAAATATCTTAAAGGTACATCTGATGAGCATGAACAGTTTGTTGGGATATGCGGATGCAAATTGAGCGGAAGATCGTAGTCAGAGGAAATCAAATAGCGGCTACATATTTAAAGTATTTGGGAGAACTTCTAGTAGTTGGTGTTGTCGTAAACAAGGTTCTATTGCACTTTCATCTACGGAGGCTGAGTTCATCGCCCTTGCAGAAGCTAGGAGAGAAGGAATTTGGTTGAAAAGTCTTCTTGCAGAACTCGGTGAAAAACTTGAGGACCCCATGGTATTACTCGAGGACAACCAAAGCTGCTTAAAGATGATATCAAGCGAAAAAATTAGCATACGCTCTAAACCTAGAGATACATTTTATGTAGCCAAAGCTATCGTAAGCTAAGTAAGATATTGTGAAAGCAGTTATATGCCAAGCGGATCTTCTTACAAAACCACTGCCGGAAAATAGAGTAATGGGCTTTAGTGCCCGGCTACACGTTCATGGGAATGATCGTCAAGTTGCACGGGACAGGTTGATTTTGCGTGCGTCAGAAAGGAAACGGTAGATTGCACCAAGAATCCACCTAAATCCACTGGTATAGGTTTTAAGGTTAGGGGCTAGTTATAGCTATCATTGAAATGCATCATTAAAAATTTTGTTCTGCGATTTAAAGAGGACTAAGCAAACAATATTGTCTTTTAATGGTATCAAAATAAAGCTAATCACTTACACAATTTTGCTACAAACAAATTTTTTTAATTCTGATATAAACTTTTGTTTTAACTTATTTTTATTATTTATTTATTTTTTTTTTTTGGTGTTAGGAATTCACTGGATGTAAAAAAAAATCGAAAGACATTGCAGAGCTAGAACGCGAGGGTTGCTTCTGCAATAGTGATGGACTTTAACCCAATCTAAAAAAAAACTCCCGGGGGACTGACTTTCATCATACCGAATGAGATTGCACCTAGTCAATTGACTAATCGGCAATTTATTTTTGAATAATTTAAGGAATTGAAGAATTAAGGCCGATTTTTCGCCGTTAGTCGGATTTCTTAACTTTTTCATTTGAAAACAGTACCTGAATTCTTAGCACTTGCTAATTCTTATACTTCAAGAGGTTTGACCCGCCTTAATCTCCTGATTACATTCTCAGTATTTAATAGATATGTTATTTCTGTATTTACGTGGTTGGGAAGCCTACTTCTGTGCTTTTGAGCAACATTTTTGACTTCGTCTTCAACCATTTCAATATTTAGATGTCTATGCAGATCAGCGTTGCGTATGTACCAAGGTGCACTAACTGCATTCCTTAATACTTTATTTTGGAAAATCTAAATTTTGTTTGAATTTCTTTGGCATGTACATGTCCACAACTGGAGCCCGAAGGTTCATACTGGTTTCAGAACTTGCTTTTATACATTACATTTTACTGTAACGCATGTTCAACTCGTCTTTTTTTTTCTTAACGTGCGCTTTCCATCGCAGTTTATTCCAATACATTGTTGTTAATGTAGACTGGAATGTGTGTTACGTTTTTATACGTAAAATTTATATGAACTGGCTTAAGGTCATTTAACTTAATCTGCCATTTTTTTAGTCCATTCGGATATATTATCAATAGCAATAGCAATATTATCAATATGATTATTTCTTAATCCAAATTGGTGAATTGGGACCAATGATTTTTCATCAATTATTTTTTGCAGGCGTTTAACCACTTTTTTCCCGAATTTCTTGGATAACAGATGGTAGTACAGATATTGGGCGATATGAGGTTACTTCATTTGGTGGTTTGCCTGGTTTTGGTTTATTACCTCCGCGATCTTCCACATGCTTGGCACATATCTTAACTTAAATGCAGCATTAATAATCTGCGCTAGTTTTTTAAGACATTTTCGTGGAAATTGTTTTAAAATATCTCCTGTAATCAAATCAAACCCTGGGGCCTTGTTTATATTTATGCTTTCTATGATTTCTTTGGCAAGTTCTTTAGCTGTCACGGACCGAATAGGCCGCACCTTACTTCGAGTACTTGATAACCCCTATCTTCATAAGGTTGAAATAAGTCTTCAAGATACTCTGCAAAAGTGTTTGCTTTTTTTTGGCTGCCCAGTTACCTTCTCTGGTTTTTACTGGCGGAATGTGAGCTATTGGCCTGTTCATATTTTTTGTTGACTTCCAGAGCGAGTAGTCAGTACTAGCATCATTTGTAAGACTGGTGGTGGAGTGTTACAACCTTCACAAGATATGTAGGCACTGCCCTCCTTTATAAGTTTGTCATATAAAGCTTTTTGCTACGCGTTTTTCACTTAAATGCTGTTTTCCTTAAAATTTTCATAGAAAGCGAAAAAAAATGTTTAAAAAGATATTTAGCCAATATTTGTTCTTATTACCCATACTATGTTTTTGGCCACGCCCACTTTTTGGGCTTTTCCTATGTTGTAAGATTGTTATTTAAGTTATTGAGTGTATTCTTGTCGCGTGGAGCCCTTGTCAGTAATTTCACATATTTCGCGAGGATAAGAGTTTTGTTTAATTTTTTTGTGGTTGTGGGAGTTGCAACCCACGCAGGTTTTTGTATATCGAGTGTTAATATTTGCACTGCTAGCTGGTCTTCCGTTTAAATAGCTGATGATAGTTAGATACTTGCTTCCAGCTTCTGTCTGAAGTAGTTCCAATCAGTCAGCCTATTAATTGGTTTAGGGACATGTTCTATTATTATTATTTTATCGCCAAGTGTGAAAAGTATAGAGGAATGATTTGATTGAAGACCCTTCTTCTACACTTATTTAATTTGAAGACATATTTTTGGATATAAAGAAGTCGACAAGATCTGGGGTTTTATTCCAATCTATTGGCCAATATGTTGGTTTTCCCGTTGAGTGATATTTGCCGCCATCTTTTTTAATTGCCTTATATAGTACTCTGCCTCTAGTATTTATTAATCTAGAGCCCCAATATTTATTCTTGGCATTGAAATCCCCTCCTGCGATTAATCTTTTGTGAAATATGCGGAAAAGGTTTTTAAAATAATTTTTTTAGTCTATAGCAGTATACAGCTGCAATAGAGATTTGTCCACTTCGCGTTTCTATATAATGGAAATTCCTTGGATGGCAAATGATTGGAATTTTGCTTCTTTATTGGGCTTTATTGTATTCTTTATTAACACTGCAGCCCCACCTTTGCAAAGTTGTGAGGATGTGAGGAGTAATATAATTCATATTCTTGCAGTTTAAAGTTAGTTTTGAACTTAAAGTGCGTCTCTGAAATGAGAAAAATATCTATTTGGTTTATGCCAAGAGTCACTTGCATCTCGTCTTTTTGACTCTCGACACCATTAGCATTCCATTCAAGAATTTTTAATCTATCCATCATGTCTGTCTTTTCGGTACAGCTCTTTTGCTGCTGTTCTGTCTCTCTAGCAACGATATTCTATCTAATATCGTTTTATTAGATTTTTCAATGGCACCAATCCTGTTAAGGATTTGTTTAATGAAGTTTTCAATCCCAGTGTTTGGCTATAGTTTTCGTTTTACTGCTTTGTCTGCTGGAATTTGAGTAATTGCTGATGCAGCTTGAGATATGTCATTTTTGGACCCGCTGTCTTTTGTCTCGTGTTCCTCTTGATCATCGCTTGATCTTTAAGCTTCTCTTTCTGTGGGCTCTTTTGAATGTTCTTTTTGACCTTTAGCGCTTCTTTATTTGAGCTTTTTTGTAGTTTCCTTTGTTTTTTGCAAGTCGGATTTTTTTTGCAACTAAACAACCTCTGTAGCTAGCAGGATGATTTTCATTGCAATTTACACACTTTGGATGTTAATTTTTTTAATCCTACAGTCTGTAGTGTGGTGACTCCCTGCACACTTTACAGATCTTGGATTTGTGCTGCAGCCATATCTTTGACAATTTTTGCATTAAGGCACTAGTTTTGATTTACGCAGGGTGTAAATCACAACTTGAATACCAAGTATGTTTTTAATGTTATATATTTTTTTCTTGTCTTCGTCATGCTCAAAACTGTGTATAAAATTGAAAGCTTTTAAATTCAAGCATATTTACAACTTTCAATATCTTAAAGCCTCTGTCTTTAAACTCTTTTTTTATGCTTTCGGGAGAGCATGGTAATGCAGGTTCTTCACTACAACCTTCATTGGTTTGGTTTCCTTGCACTTTTTTTCTGGTTT
The DNA here is from genome assembly GCA_963576555.1 of Ferdinandea cuprea. NCBI lineage: Eukaryota > Metazoa > Arthropoda > Insecta > Diptera > Syrphidae > Ferdinandea > Ferdinandea cuprea. The sequence goes on along the minus strand of OY754962.1, from coordinate 18,472,910 downwards.
AGAATTTTGGTGAGGTTTCTGTATACTTCTTCTTCAGCCACATTGATTTTGATGTCATTCTGGTTAATTAGTGCTGTACAAGCTTTAATTATATTTTCCCCCAATACTTTGGCCAAGCTTTCATACTTATTTACTTGCAGCGCGATAATTGGTGGGGCCTTGGTTGGATTTTGTATTTTGTTTTCTTTGTTTGAAGCATACACAGTGATTGTTCAGCTTTCTTTTATAGGTGAGACTTTTGGGGATGAACTCATTTTGGGATTTTTATTTTTATTCCCCTTGAGTCGATGTCCGTCTCTCTTTTCAGTTCTTCATCTGTTGAGAACTCGACAGGTTGGGCATCCACTTTTTTTGGCTATTGATCACTTTATTTCAACAACTGCAGCTCTTGCTTAAGATTATTTATCTCCTTAAGCAGTGTCTCATTGAGCTGCTTAAACCCATCTCTTTTATCGCAGGCTTTTAAATATTTAAACTCCAACATTTCATTTGTTTCTTCTTTTTTAGGTGGGGGTGTTCTTTTACTCCCAAAAGAGTTGTTGCTTAGCAATAAATGGTCCCCCCGGAATCCATGGAACCGACCTCCGAAGAAGGTGGGTTTACCAAATATATATTAATAGTCCCTGTCGTTGTCTGTGTCTCTGCTGATCTAGTGCTCAGCAGTTCGCAACATTCATCTGGATACTGTGGTGTTGGCTCCTTTTCGTTGCAGAGCTCGTTTGATTGCCTCATGTGAGGTGTTATCAAACGCTCCCTCAATATCAAGGAAGGCACAAAATATCCGTTTTTTATTATCAGAAATGATATATATGGATCTTGAATTTGTATGCATTACAACAAATACATATAATCTTACTATTTATCGAGATCACGATTTGTGATCTGGAAACTTGTTTTACTATTTACCACTAGGTGCCTCCAGCGTTCCATGTTGCCATACTTAAATTGTAAAATCATTGATAATCGCAAAAGAAATGAGACATTTTTATAGCCGCATAAATAACTAAACAGTTTCTATTTTTATTGATTAATATGACTATATATTATACTGAAATAATAGAAGAAGATTCGCAGTGAAAGTGAGTTAATCGAATGCGTTTTTCAGAATTGGTTGCAATTAATTTTATTTGTAGATGCTATTTTTTTAGTATGATAACGCTGCAACAGATCTAAAAATGGATATTCAACCATTTGTTCAATATTATGCTATCTAACTGCAGCTAATGATTGACATAACTAAGTTTGCAGAAATAGTTTTGTTAACTTAAATTAAAGAAGCACGGTGAGATATACTGGCTGCAGTATAGTCGTTCACAGGTAGGTTAGGCTGGGCAAAGCTATTAGAATGCTGCCAGTGTTTGAAGATCCAGAGTGTTTTATTATCATTGGCTGATCTATATAGATCATTTCCGATAATAAAAAACAGCTAATGCTAACTGTTTTGAATTCAGAGCACTTTGGCTAATTTGTGTTAGCTGATAGAGGGCAGTTTCTGTCGATCTGCCTGACCTGATCCCAGATTCTATTGCCTTGTGATCGTACCCCGATCTTTTCACACGAATTTAGTGTTTTAAAGATAAAATGCATTTGGTGGAACGTTTGATGACAATTCAATGGAAAGTTCTATTCCAGAATAAAAAAAATAAAAAATCTATATGCAAAAGCACATTTACCAGTTGTGCACAATTTACATATCGCCTTTTTTCATGGTATAATAATTAATATCATTTACTAGTTCCTATGGGGACAAAATTTTTTTTACTCTTCAGTGTTCAGCTGTCTTCGTAAGTTATACTCTTGGAAGTTATTAATGTGGTAAGTGCCGAGTCTCCGCTCTTAAGGTTTGATCAGACGGTCATCTGAACTTGTCAATCAGGTGACATCCTGACGTCACTTTGACGTAGAATTTATCCTAATGAGGTCATCCCGTCTGAAATAAACAAGTTTTCTGACGTCAGTATGTCCAGATGACAAGTTTGAATGACCGTCTGATCACACCTTTACTACTACTTCATATTTTCGACACTTCAAATTCCTAAGTACCTGGCTACACGTTCATGGGAATGATCGTCATGTCGCACGAGACAGGTAGATTTTATGTATGTCAGAAAGAGAATTAATGAATCTAACTTTTTCATTCTGACTCACAAATAATTTACTTGTCTCATGCGACATGACTTTTATTCCTATGAACTTGTAGCTAGGCACTAAGAACAGATATCACTAAACTGAGAGGTTTTGAAGATATTAGTATCTTTGAGTTTGGGAAGATATTTACGCTACCAGTAAACCACTTCCGGGATTTGTGCGTGACCGTTGATCCATAAATGGTTCATCCGCCATTATACATTTTCCGTAACCCTGACTTGTCGCTGACTTAGCTCCAAAATATGTCAAAGTAACCCGTGTAAGGTATCTGTCATCACGAGCGTTGACGACGCCATTGATCCAATTTAGTGAATTCATCCACCTCTTGCTGAGGTGCTCATATTGAATTATGAAGCTCAATCAGCCAGTCGTCTAACTAATTCTTACTGATTGTTGAATATCAAATATCTTCCATCTATGTGGTTCCAGAAAGCGCTATGTTAATCGTTTAAATTTAAACATTCAAGTATTGGTTGAAAAAATTAATCAGTCATTTCAATCAATCATTCAGGCCGGTATTCACCGACCATTCGTAAGCTGTGAGCTTCGTAAGCCTATTCACCAACTCCTATTAGTACAGATTTACGAGCGCTCATAAGAATTATGAGAGGTCCCAACCACTCTTTAAATGAGAGCAGTAATATATTATTATAACTTCGAAAATTCGAAATTAGCTGTGACAGTTGTTATGATTTTGAATATGATATTCAAATTTTATTTTATTATAAATATGTTGGACATCTTTTGCAATGGATATGAAAAAAATCCCTCATGGTGATATATTCTGGAGCTGGAAAACCTCTGCCATACACCAAGAGTTTGCTGATGGTACTCCTAATGGTGCAATAAAGTTTTTTTGTATGCATAGTCTCCGTCACCAAATAAAATAGAATGACACTGTCTTTATAGAGAGCAATCATTCTAATAATGGAAAAATCTGTTATAAATCATGTGTAAAGCCGAGATGTACATTTCTGTATTATCTGGCCAGCTGCCCTAGATAGCTAGAAATGCGTATATATCGCATCATATTTATATTTATAACACCAGACAACTTATGTGGATAAATCACGGCCCTTGGTGGTTCTATTGTAGATGATAATACGGCATATAAAGGTAATTTTGTTTTATTTAAAACATTGCGCTTTTATGGGTTTTGCTAAGGCCTCGGGTTTAGCCTCGAGAGATTGTTTAAAAATCAATTTCTTAAAATGCACCTAAACAAATTTCTTCAACAAGCTCCTTAGGCTAACGCAGCATACCAGCAAAACCAATGTTCAAAGAAAGCTATAGTATCTTTCAGATGTCGTATTTAAATCTCCAATTAAGCCACCAATGGTTGTAATTTTTAATAATTTTGAATAATTTTGCTTATTCACATAAAGATTCTGACGTTGCATGTAACAGAGAGAGTTCGAAAAGAGCGAACAAATAAATTTTTCGCATATAAATATACTCTATTATTGCTTGGTGAATATGTAGCAAAAATTTAAAACTATGAGCTACTTAAATTTAAAATCGATTTAAGAATGGTCGGTGAATACCGGCAGATACGAGACTTGTATTGCTCCATTCAATTTCAATACAATCACAAATCACAAGTATTGCCTCTGTGAATGATTGATGTGAGGTTGTGTGGTTCCATTCTTTTTTAACCGGCTATGCGAGATAAATGAACAAGCCAAATCCGTAACAAAAGTATTGACTCTGTGAACGATTGAGATGTGGTTATGTGATTGAAATAACCAATACATTATTGTGATCGGGTCAAAAAGATCGAATCATTCACGATTAACACAGCCCTAAGCAGAGCATGCAATCCATTTAATATTTCAAATAAAAGTTGAATAATAAACCAATTGCGCATTTCGTTTCCTTTCGGAAAGTGACCACAAATCCGTCATTTTGAACGAATTTTAAACGAGGACAATAGGCCCACTGTTCCCGTGATGCTATGGGTACTAAGTCAAACCTCCTTTTTAATCTAACCAAATCTAATTGACGAACCTCTAAAATAAAACAATGTTCGAATAGGAATGATTATTGAAAAACATTTTATTTTACATATATATGTTTTTTGAAAGTTTTCTTCCTTTTTATACCCTATCCTAAGGGTATATTAATTTTGACACATAGTTGGTAACACCCCTTAATATTCGTCGTAGACCCATAAAAGTATATATATTTATGATCAGGACCAAATCCTAAGACTATCTAGCAATGTCCGTCCGTCCGTACGCAATTTTTAGGCCTTTAAAATTAAGCTAGGAAGCTGAAATTTGGACCACATATTCCCTAGGGCTCCGAAATTTTTAAGTGTAAAATTTTTTTGAATACGCCACTTCCACGCCCAATATTTAGAAAAAACCGTTTCAAAGCTAAAGTTAGAGAGATAGAGTGTTACATCCTTCACAAGATATGTAGGCACTGCCCCCATTTATAAGTTTGTCATATAAAGTTTTTTGCCACCCCTACTCTTTGTGGGAGTTTTTTACTTAAATGCTGTTTTCTTCGAAAATTTTCATAGAGAGCGAAAAAAAATGTTTAACAAGATATTTGCCCTATAATTTTTCCAACATATCGCCCATACAAAGTTTTTGGCCACTCCCACATTTTGGGGGAGTTTTCAAAAAACTGTGTTTATTTTAATTAATAGAATGGAATAAAATCTTCCTAATGCTTCTTTCTTTGGGGCATATAGGGATATGGATAGGGTATCATACTGTTCGCCCCCAGCGGACTGTAGCCCTTCCTTATGTTTATATATAAACTGAATCTATATTGTTACATATTGTCAGGTTATTCTTCAAGGTGATTGAATTTGCTAAACTGGAAAAGGTCGAGATAGGCAGATTCCGTGGACGTCAACTCAGCGCTCGCATTATTGTTGTTTATGTAGAGTTTAACCAATATTTCACTGCGGTCGCATCAAAGACGTATGAAGTCCTTGATCCAGATGACAATGAATTTGACGAGGACCTTGCGAACTTCCAAGCCTGCATTTTCAAGTGGGACGCGAAGCTGGGGGCGGTTTTTTTCCAAGCATTCCACGATTATTTTTTTTTATTTATTTAACTAAATTTCAAGTTTGTTTCTATAGCTGATAAGCATCGTTGGTAGCGTACTCCAAGTAGGACACAGTTTTCTGTTTGGATGAGCGCTCCGATCGCACCACCAAACAATGTGCAAAGATTCGTGCAGCCTCGAAGCATATCCACCAGCTGCTGGAGGACACATGTGTATATGAGCCATGCATATTGTATTTGCTCATATCCATGAGGTAGTGTAACCAACAACCTCATGGATATGACCAGCTTTATCCGCAAGGCTGATGAAAGTCTCCTGCAGTCAGTGTAGGAGTGTGATTACGGCGGTTACTGCTACGGTTACAGTGGATGCGTACTCTCATGAACAACAGCTCCATATTGCCTGAAACATATTTGCAGCGATGCATCCATCCCTTCTGCACATCTGTTTCAGGCACAAGAACCTACAGTTTTTTTGTTCTGAATTGTACGTCAGAGCAGTTGTTCATCAGAATACGCATCCACTGTAACCGTATACTAAGTCAGAATAATGGAGTATTTGATGCAGGTAAAAGAACGAGCCGCTAACTCTGATGAGATGTTTTAGCCAATGCAGGACACTATCCAATTTCTAAAGTATTACGACATGGACATCGCCGAGGAGGTGAACGTTTGTTACAAGAATTATCCGAACAGTGGACAAGCACGAAGAAAATTGCCAGCACTGTTATTGCCAGCAGCAAGTATCACCTTTGCGAGCTACTGAAGTTGTCAGCATTTGCAATAAATTCGCATCTTTTGATTCGCATGTCGCATTCTTTCGGGAGGTCTTCAGGCACTATGATTTCTTTTCATTTAGGTATTGAAGCAGTGTCGAAAGGAGTTGCGAATGCTGAAGGTCCTTTATTTCTTTCCAATGTACATAAATAATAGTTCGGGTTCACCAGCAACAAATGTTAGAATGTGATTAAATGAAGAAACACCAGTGCCAGTGGAAATAATATTAGATCAGCAATTATATTTGCAGTTAAACGAACAGCTAAAGTTCCTGGGCCAATAAGATTTCAAAAAGTTTCAATACAGACTGTAAAAGGCATTAAAATGGCAGGAGTTTCACACGGAGAACTAAATGAGTAAATATATGCTATGTATTATTTAATCAACCATAAATTATAAAAGCTTATCATAGCGGTAATGCAAGAGAAAATGTTAATGTTATATTTATTGTTCGAGTAAAACTATATGGGAATTAACCCATAAAATTATTGAATAAAATTAATCTAAATACAGAAAAAAAATTTAAATGTATCTTAAAAAAAATATATTTTAATCATCTAATAGGGCTTATGTGAGGGATTAAAAAAACTAATTCTGCAATCATTTCAGTTTGACATGTTATTATGTTAATGTTGTAAAATGTTGTAATGTTATTTTTTAACTAATTTTTGTTTCATTAAAATTACTAGATTACTATATCATGGTTTAAGGGATCAATACTTGCTTTCAGTCATTTAGATTTGTGGAGCAAATCATAGATTTATAGCAGTATATATTAGAAATTCATGTAATAAAAAAAATTATAGGAACACTTTCAATAAAGGATTTGCTCCACCAATTTGTGAACATTAATCAAAAAATAAACCTGATCGAATAATGAAGAATTAAGATCAATGTATGTTCTAATTTCTATCTCTAATTACAATTTGTCGTTCAAAAACAAATGCATTATCATATCTTATGCAGTCAGCAACATTACCAAGCCAGCGAAACCATAAGATAATATCATATCTCATGCAGTCAGCAACATTCCCAAGCCAGCGACACTATAAGATAATATCATGTTTTCTTTAACCTATTATTTTTTGCTTAAAAGACTACGCCGTTGCGAAGCAAAACAAATTCGTAGAATGCCACCCATCAAGGCAGCACTCATCAAGTTGTAGGAGCATTCGGTGCTCTCTATACGTCACATTGGATTTACAAGGCGTTAAACCTATACAGCTGGCTCAGCAATGACTGGCTTTTGACACCGAGGTCTCGCCGCTTTGAATGTTGCTGGTTGCAATGAGTTCGTTTTCAATCCTCCAGTCAGCCGGTCACAAAATAAAACTTGTTCCAGTATTTCTCTTGATAAGCAATAAAATATTTAATTAAAATTTATATGTTTCATCATTGTCGTCTTTTATCTTAATCCCTCGTGTCAAAAAAGATACGAGACATTTTTGAAGGTTCTACCGAGATATGTCGTGTGTTGTCGTAGAAAGGTGGTTGTTAACAATATCATTCTGTGTGCGTATATCCTAATCTTTAATATTCGTGCGTGAGTGTTCTTCAGCTCGTGAAAACATTCCTCAAACTTAAACATTCTTTCGATGGTATTCTTCAACTCGTGAAAACATCTCGAAAATTCGCTATTCGCGTGCCCGTAATGTACGTTGATCATTCGTCACGTCTTTAATCGTTTTAACCGTCATCTAGTTATGCTAAATTGTTACTTGGAACCATTAACAAAACTCTTTTGGACTTTAATTTCTGCGTGATTCAATTGTGTGTTCGTTCATTTCTTTCGCTCACTCAACTGTAGTTCTTGTTTTATTAGCGAAGCAATCATTGCATTCTTCTAAATTATTGCTAGTTTAATCCAAGTGCCCAATAAAGCCATTAATCATGGCTACTGGTATAAAACAACGGTGCTATCAAAGGCCAATTAACCAAGATGAAGATTTACTTAGACGCAAAGGCTCATGATGCTAATATTTTCGGCTGGAAACAAAGCTAAGTATGCTAGAAAATTATTTTATGAATTTCAGCAAACTGCAATCTAGCTTGGAGGATCTCGAAGAAGCGGAAAACCGTGGCTCGGAAAGGGAAGACTTTGAAGACACCTACTTTGAAATAAAATCAAAGCTACTTTCTTTCATCAGCAAACTCAAACTGCGTCAATCGGTAGTTGAGCATGACACTACAGCCTTTTTGTCATCTCCAGTACCAACAACAAACTCGCCTCCTTTAAAATTTACAACGTTCTCCGGTGATCTCACAAAGTGGCTCGATTTTTGGGGCTCATTCAAGTCAGCTGTTCATGAGAATGACAAAATAAAGGATGTTGACAAGCTCCAGCACTTAAGGAGTTGTCTCGTTGGTAATGCATCAAAGGTTCTCTAGTCATTGGAGCTACTGCCGCAAAACTGTGAAAAGGCAGTTGATCGGTTAATGGCTCGCTATTTTAACAAGCGTTATATTTTCCAAGCCCACATTATTTAAATTTTGCAATTACAGAATTCTACCAAGGGAACCGTAGAATATTAACATGACATATCTGACAGCGTGAACGCCCACATGAATTCTCTGCTCACCATTTCAACGAAGGAACAAACGAAGGAACAAATAGCAGATGGATTACTTGTTCACATCTCTGGCGAGACGAAGTCAAAGAGCGTCAAGTCGCAATTCGCAAAACATCCCTCTAAGGTGCTATTGAGGCCACTTTTGAGACTCCCTCTCGGAACGAATTCGCTCAGTTCATCGAAGAAAGATGTCAAACACTGGAACAGCTTGACGTATCACGCAAGCATGTCTCCTCAACTCAACCCAAATCGTCTCCTAAGAATAGTCATTGGAAAATAGCTTTATCATCTTCAACGACCGCAACGAATCCGGCATTTTGCAGCATCTTCTCAGGTCAGCACAGCTTATTCAAATGCAGAAATTTAATTTCGATGAATTTACAAGAGAGATACAATGAAGTCAAGTGCCTCCAACTATACATCAACTGCATACACCCTGGGCACGCGACAAGAGCCTGCCCATCAAGGCGCTGCCAAACCTGTGGATAGCCTCATCATACGCTGTGATATTTCTTACCGGTGTGGCACTCCTCTGTGGAATCAGCGGCATGGTCACCCCAAGGCACTAATCATGGCAACTCTCAAGAAGGGCCCAGCCGCTTTTCACTCGCTTCGTATCAAAACTTAAAAAATATTCATGACATTAATGCTAATTCTAGCCTTACTTCTCACATTCACATTCTTCAGCACAAATAAACACATACGAAAGGTCAAAGCTTGTACTACTAGCTACCACAATAATCAGCATCAAATCGATCATGCATTTTATCGTCCTCAAAGAATTGACATGCTTATCGGAGCATCGCATTTCTTTTCGCTGCTAGGCGTTGGTCAAATCAAGCTCGCCCAAGATGAGAACTCCCCAGTCCTACAAAAAACTCAACTTGGTTGGGTCCTCCTAATAAATATGCTCTTCATACCTCCTTAGAGTCCACCACCTCCCGTGAAGAATTACTTCATGATTCACTAAAAGCATTCTGGGAACTAGAAGAAGTTCAACCCAAATCAAAAATTCACTCCATTGAAGAGAATCAGTGCGAAAAACATTTCGTTCTCAATGTGACCAGAAATAATGAAGGATGCTATATCGCAAAGCTCCCTTTCCGGGAGCCGGCATCGGTGCTTGGAAACTCCTACGACACGGCTCTTCAAAGCTTCCATAGTTTTGAAAGGAAGTTGCTCAAGGATCATCAACTCCGGGTTAATTATTCAAACTTCATTGACGAATTTAAAGAGCTTCATCATCTGAAAGAAGTGCATTCGGCTTCGGCAAGTAAAGCACCAAATTTTTATTAACCGCACCATGCCGTCTTAAAGGAAGACAGTTCCAGCACTAAGCTTAGAGTAGTCTTTGATGGTTCGGCTAAATCCACTAGCGGAAAATCGCTGAACGATATCCTCATGGTGGGTCCCATTATTCAAGATGACATATTCTCACAGCTATTTCGATTTCGTTTACATCGCTATGTTCTCTGTGCTGACATAGTAAAGATATATCGGCAAGTCCTAATGGACAAGGACAATGCCAACTTCTAATACACTCTATGGCGCAACAGCCCAAAAGAAAACGTAGAGAACGTAAGGCTTCGTACTGTCACTTACGGCACTGGCCCAGCTGCCTTTTTGGCTGTTCGATCCATGGAACAATTAGCTATGGACGAAGCTTCAAAGTTCCCATTTGAATGATTTTTATGTCGACAACCTCATGACTGGATCAAACAGCATACAAGAATTAGTTACTACTAAAAAGGAAGTCGTCAAAGTTCTTCAATTAGGAGGATTTCCTCTAAGAAAATGGTGCTCCAATTCAAAGGCCATATTGCATGAGATACCTGTTGAGCATCTCGAAAAAACTTTAGAAATAAATCAATCAATGATCAATTTATTAAAGCTTTATGGATGAAATGGAATCCAGACGATGACACTTTCTTCTACACCTACTCAGACCGCAAAGCAATCAGCAATCACTAAGCGAACTATCTTATCTAACGTTGGCAAATTTTTTGACCCCTTAGGACTACTAAACCCAATTATAGTCTCAGCTAAATTACTACTTCAACATCTTTGGAAAATGAAACTCAACTGGGACGAAAGCTTGCCACAAGATTTGCACTCCAAATGGATTACATACATAGAAGATATGTCACATATGAATTTGATCAAAACACCCGGGCATGTCATTACAACAACAGGTTTTTTTGAAATTCAAATTCATGGATTCAGTGACGCATCTGAAAGGGCCTATGGAGCAGTCATTTATCTTCGAGCCACCGATGAAAATGGAAATTCCTCTGTTCACCTAATATGCTCTAAATCTAGAGTCGCTCCTGTTAAGGTTGTATCGCTTCCCCGTTTTGAATTATGCGGGACACTGCTGTTAGCAGAACTATTAAATCGGACAGTCCCACTATTAAAACTAAATACTAATTCGGGTTGGATCCGATCTCAATCACATCTATGGAAAACATTCATCGCAAACAGAGTTTCCAAAATTCATGAACTTACTGAAGAGTACTCTTGGAAGCACGTTCCCACTAAAGCTAATCCTGCGGACTTGGTATCTCACGGAATGACTGCAAAGGACTTAGCACAATCAACCCTGTGGTTCAATGGACCGGACTTTCTGAAGCAACCCATGGACTTTTGGCCAGCAAGCATTAACGCTGAACGTGATAATCTACCTGAAGGAAAAGCGCAGACATTTACTCTTGCAGCCTTTCCTAATGAAATTGATTTAACAATCAACAACAAATTCATTTTCAATAAGCACCACACAAAGGGATCATCCATAACAACAGAGGAATTAGACCAACCTTTGAAAGCTATTGTGAGGAACATTCAATGCTACATTATGGATCAGGAGTCCGTCATACGAGTTGGAGGCCACCTGGTGAATTCAAATCTTAACTTCGAAGCCAAGCATCCAATACTTCTACCACATACTCAGTCTTTCACAAAGGCACTGATATGGCATTACCATGTTCATCACTTGCACACTGCCTGTCAGACCTTGCTCAACATTATTCGCCAGCGTTTCTGGATACTCTCTGCTAAGCGAGCCATTAACTCAGTCATTCATCGGTGTCAGTTGTGCTTTCGTTCTAAGCCCGTTCACCGTCACCAGATCATGGGCAATATACCAGCTGATCGAATACTTCTTTCTTACATCCATTTCCTTTTTACATCCATTCAGGGATCCGTGGAAAAAAGGGTCATTTTGGCTTAGAGCTACTCCAAGTGCGTGAATGGAAACCGACATTATATATGGGAAGTTACTTTACAATTAGTGGTTTCGGCTCTGCGCTGCTAAGTTATTCAGTCAGGCAGACTCTCAGTTTTTACTCGCGTGCGCGTGCGTGAGTCGATTTATATTTTTCCTACCTCACGCGCGCGTGGGTGAGTTTTGCCAAGAACAGAAAATGTCCGCTCGCGTGCGCACGTGAGACGTGAGTAATGTTCGTGAGTCGTTTTTGAAATTCGAATTTCAGGATTAATGAACTGGATTGGTGTAAGAAAAACATGTTTTCTGTGTAATTGGAGTGTTGCGGTGCGTCAGTGCAATAGATATGTTACGCGTGGTTTATAAGGAATTGGATTTGCATAAGAAAAAAATGTTTCTGTTCAATTCGAGTGTTACGTATGGTTTTTGGTTGCAAATTGTTGAATTTAGTTGGGGAGATTTATGGCTATGAAAAACAAGTACAAAAGAATTTGAAGTTGAAATCTTGTATTAAGTGTATGGTTCTATAGACGGTTTAAATTGGTTAAATGTCTCCTTGCAACTAGTAGTGGGTGTATTGTTTTTTTATTATATGGTAAGGTGTTATGAATTACGAATTTACACCTTCAGAGGGATTATGTTGAAAATTCAAAGTAGAACTTGAAGATGTACCAACCATCTCCAGTTCTAGAAGTATTTAAAATGTAAGGAATTCGTTTTTATTTCTTCCGGTGGGTAATTGCGAAAAGTAGAAAATTTTTTAAAAAAAATTAATTAAATGTTAATATGCCTGACAATAATTAAGGTGCACTGAAAACTATGATAATGTGTTAATTGGAAAAAGTCCAGCGAATATAAAACGTAACTATCAATTTTTACATAACAAAATATTTATAGGTGTTGACAGTGACAACAGCAGCAATAAATCTGTGGCATTGAAATCCAGGACAAAAGAAAAACAAACTATCTGAATGTAATGCCATAAGAACGAATATGAATATAAATGATAATGCAGCTAAAAACAGGATATTATTTCAAGAAGAACGTCAACCTCGATCTGTGACCGAAGCAAGACTAGTTTTCATTTCCACACCACTCAACATCTTTCGATGCTGCTGGCAAAGCATACATACTTTATGAAATTTACCCATCCTTATCTATTTCCATTTCCTTTAGGTAAAATCTTATCGCGTGCGCCCGCGAGTCCAAAAAATGACTCACATATGTCTCACGCACGCGAATGAGACTTTTCGTCAACGTACATTGGTTTGCGCCCACGGGGTGAGTCGTTATGAAACGCACGTAGATAGCGAACATCTCACGGACGCGTGCGCTTTTCTAATTTCTCATTTAAGTCGCACACTCGCGAACTGCTCGTGAGCGTACGTTTCCGTATTCCTGCTGTCAGGACAATCTTTGTAATAAGTTTTGTTTTCATCTTTGTAAGATTTTAATTTATACAAACAGAGCTTAAGAGGTCCAACCGCTTTTTTCCGCAAAATATTATTCGGTTTTGCTGAGCATTACTGAATACATTCATCGACAGCTGGTTAAATATTGAACATTTAAACACAATTTTTCGAAAAAAAAATTATTGAATAAAAAAGAAAAAGATGTAAAGATATAAAAATTTAATAAATTATCGTACCCAGGTCAAACAGTGCTTGTTGACTTTCCTTGTTGCATCTCTATTTCGAAACTTGAGTAATCAAACGAAATAGCCAATGCATACCCCCTAGAACATATCAGTCGCAATACCCGTCGTGCTAAGGTTACTCACTAGTTTACTCTTTAGGCAGGGAATCACAGATGAGGAATTAACCAGATAGTCAACTCTGCAATCCCCTATCACTTTCAACCCGCAAAAAATATTTAATGACAGCCGCAAAATCCTCTCTCAATTTTCCCATCTGTGAATACGTGTGAGCCAGGCACATGAAGTTAGATCTAATTTATAGATTACCCGCCAAAAATAATTGCAAAATCGCCAAATCGCAACAACAAAACAGCTGGTCACGGCGGATGTGTTGGGAAATAGGAAATTCTGCGAAGTGTTGAGTTTATGTGATTCAACTTTTATAGCTATTTTAATATAAATATTTATAAAGAAACAAAAAATTAGTTACCCAATAAAGTTGTTACAATTTAGTTGCAATATTTTTTGCGGTTATAAGAAATAGTTCTCTATTTTTTATCTGCCTTAAAATAAACATTCTTGGGTTGTTGTACTTTTCCATTTTGGTTAATAAAATGAGATAAAATGCATATTTTATTGTATTATTGCATAAATATTACTAAATTAGTAATGTTTGGGTGTAAAATATTTGTAGTAAATAGTTTGCAATGGTTTTTTATATATACATTAAATTCTTTGATTGTTTTATTACTTATTTATTATTTGATTGTTTTTATTCAACAATGAAAGTTTAATGAATATATGTACATGTTCGGATTCCGTGCATGGATAAAAAAAAAGTGGAAAAGAAGTATTTGTAATCCTTTTTAAATTATGTTGTGTTACAAGATTTGTACGTTTAGTCAATCAATTTTCTTAGCTTTTCTTTTCTAAGGCGGTTTTGAAATTTTTTATATAAGTTAATATGCTTTATTTTAAAATTTAAAGTAAGCGATAGAAGGAAGAACGAGAAAAAAAGGTAGCTGGAATGCACTGCATAAATATATTGGGGGTGCATTTTTTTATCGAAATTGCTTGGTAGTTGAGTACATCACGAAAATGCTTGGTATTTGAGTACATATCATAGATAAGCATGCACATTATGTTACATATATATTGAATTAATTGGCCACTTTTTTTAACAGCCGACTTTATTTGTCAAGTTATAATGTTTTGTAATTTTATTTTATATGAAAATAAACAGAACAATTTACTACTACTACTACTACTAGGAAGTAATTGCAAATTTAGCTAAAAAAGTGTTTTGATGTACCAAAAATAATATTTGAAAGAATTTGGATTACGTTTTATTAAAAGCGTTTTAAACCAGTGTTCAATTGTGTAGAGTTACTTAACTGCTTCAATATAACCATCCATAATCTACGAAATCCTTGCTAGTATAGTTATACTTAAATTTATTGTCAACCGAAAATGTATGATGAACTTTTTTATTATATATTAGTCACGTTAATCAATATTATTTTGATTATTTTTCATTAAAAATTAGAATAAATTAGTTAAAACACAGCTTTATTCTTAATATTATAATATTTTATTATGTTATTAGTTGTGTGGTAAGTATGTTTTTATCAATCCATATTCACCGCATATTGACCATGCTTATTTTACACACCCAAATTGTGAGTTGTAATCTGCTGAAATTCATCAACTGTTCCCAACTTCTTGCTATAAAAAATGACATTTCATGAGCGCGGCCATTAGCCCCATATAATTCGATTTATGTGTGCGTGATTCCCATTTGATTTGCACGTAAAAGCCCATATAAGTGCAAATTATGTGGGGCTTATCAGTTCGACTTAGCTTGTAGGCAACGTGAGAGATTCGCTCTCGAGTTGACTATCTGGTTAATTCCTCATCTGTGCAGGGAATACACTTCACAGTTATCGTACCTATTAGATTTGTACTGATACACAAAGACTCGATACAATTATCGCAGACAACTACAAATTTGAGTATCATGTATGCCTTGCTTTATATTGTATTCAGACGTAATGTAGTGTACAAAGATTATTTCCTTTGGCGCACACTACAAATATGAAATGATACACCACACTCTGTTTTTGCTACACTTTACAGTTACCAGGCAATTTATAAGCACACCAACTTGCTGCTTTGATGAAATTTACACTTATATCAACAGTTGTCAGCAGGGAAGCTGCTATTCATCCTCATCTTTTGTAAATTTCAAATCCATGCAGCTTCATATAAATGATGGCCACAATTGACTGGATTTGTCCCTTTGATTACCAACAATCATCTACTATCTAAGTTCTATCCGGTTACCAACCCCAACCTCATGAACAATTAACAGATAAGATTTGCTCATAAATGAAGATAGTTTTTATTTAATTACAAAATATAATTACTATGACTAAAGGTGTGATCAGACATTCATCCAAACTTTTCATCCGGATGAAATGATGACTTCACAATGAGGCTACCTGTCATCCGGCATGTCATTGCACGTGTCAACCGGATGACATACCAGAGGACACGATTTCAATGTCATTCAGATGACTGATTTGATAAACCGTGTGATCGCTTGTCATCGCCATTGGGACTGGATAATAGCATTTTTTGACAGCATGTCATCCGAATGACAAGGTCTCACGGATGATACTGCTCGATCTTCCACTGTGTCATATTTACATTAATTGAAATTTGAAAAAGTTGAAAGTGAAAGTAAAATATATATTTAAAGGTTAGTTTACGTGCTCAATTTGTTTGATTTCCTTTTCAAAATGAGTGACAAAGAGTGTGGAGAAAATTTGGAGGAGGCCACAATCAAAAAAACAACGGTTAATCCTGTTCTTTGGGATAGTGGACAGAAGGACTACAAAAATCCGAAACATAAAATTGATTCGTGGAAACAGGTGGCAGTCAATTTAAATATGGAGAGAGTTAACGACGCCGAAGTGCGCCTAAAGTGGCAGTCACTCAGATCCCATTTTGAAACCCATTTGGGCTAATTTGAAGCAACACACAGGCCAAGGGACAGGTGCAATTTCGAAACCATCGCCGCCTCATATCAGTGAGATAATGTTTCTTGAGTCTGCCGAAGTGAGACAATCGTGCCCGTCAACGTCAACATTAGAATTGGTAGTTACTCGTACTTCAATTGATCTGCTTTCATACTTATATGTATACATTCACTCGTTACTACATTCGTTTGTTTTATTTCAAGGAGATGTGTACGGTGATGCCTTGATTTTTACTGAATTGACCCAATTGTCGAAAACTGAATCGATCATCGAAACTGACAAATTAACACCTGTTCCAAAAAAGAGGCAAAAAAAAGAATCAGCTAAAACCCCGTCGTCAACAGCAACATTGTTGTTCGGGGAACTGGTCGCATCACATTTGCGGGGACTGCCAGAAGACGTCGCCTTCAACTCGGGGTGTCGAATCATGCAAATAATTTACTCGCAGTCGGCGCCTTCACGCACAAATGTCACCGACCCTAACAACATGCCGACCACAACCATTTCGCCACCATAAATTGACCTCACACCGAACCAGCATCAGGCTATCCATCGCCCAATATCCCCCCGATTGGGATTAAATCCTCCACTACCACACCAGATAAGAGTAATTATTTATTTTTCTTTTTCTTCTATTCATTCTGTTCGAAATCGTTGATTATTTTTCTATTATTACAGGAATCACATGATACCTATATTGGAAGATGACGATTACGACTATGGCAACGAGATCATCGTCGACATGAGTGAAGGAGAAATAAGTGAATATTAAGTGGTACACCTGTTCGACAAACGTAAATGTAAATAATCTTTGTGTGGAGGACGTGTATTCTTCGTCGTTTTTTTTTATAATTTGCACGTGCAAAAGGGATTGTTAGCACCCTTATAATGTTATAGTAACACAGCGCGGGCATTAAGAAAATGAGGGATTAAAAGAACGGATGGGAAACCGATGCACATTAATTTTTAATGTTTGTAAATTGTAATGGTCAGGAAAAATAGAGTGAGGTAGAGCATTCACCATTCGTGTTGTACGGCAGAGGAACGAATCTTTAAATTTCACAATTCGACCGAATATAGGCTTTAGGGTGAACTGATGAGCATTCATGGCATGTAGGGTATTATGGTTGAAGTGTTGGAGGGGAAGAATGCAATTGGCTATTTCGTTTGAGCACTTGTGATGGTAGTATCGATAGAACAACGATAGGCGGGAGACATTACGACGAAGACTAAAAGGGTCAAGCGAATTTGCAATATCTCAGTCGTCAATAAGTTATATCCCACGTTTTTGAATTCGGTCAAGTAGCTCCAAATATGTAATAGGTGCACCGGACCAGATATGAGCGTTGTACTCAAGTTTTGGGCGAATAAACGCCTTGGAAATTCTAGCCAGATCAGAAGGGCTAAAATATTTCTTGCATCGCGTTATAAAGCCTAGACACTTCGCAGCGTTCTTGGCGACGTCGAAAAGTATCATCGATTTCAAAAGAGCTTGATGCCAAACACTGCCAAATGCATTTGAAATATCAAGCGCAACGACCTTACTTTCACCACCATGGTGAATAGATTGGTTACACTTTTCCGTTAGATATGTCATCAGTGTTTGATACTTTTAATCCTGGTAGGGATAAAATGTTTCATATCCAAGTGAATTATGTTTGTTATCATATCACCACCAGCATCCACATTGCCATCGAGGAAGCATAGCGAGAGGTGAGAAACAAGTCTAGTGTGTTGGCTGCTTGACTACAAATGGCCAGAATTCGTGTCGGCTCATTTACAAGCTGGGTTAGGTTGTTTACCTCAGCATAGCAGCCTGCGGGTGTTGTCTGTCCAGAAGGACAAAGTAAATTCGAATTGTGAACATTGAAATCGCCCGCGACAAAGATTTCCGTGTGGGAATAAAGGGTTACAATTCGTGTAATGAAATCGGACAACTCATCAAACTCGTTAAAAGTAAGATTACGGTCAAAATTTGGGATTCAATAAATGAAACAGTAGTGGATTTAAGGAATTTAAGCCAAATAAAATTAAATTCCGGATTGGAACATTGGCCGGAAAGAATAATGGCACTAAGTTGTAACCAGGTAGACTAAATTCCGACGAATCAGAATCAATGCTAACCTAGGTTTCACTCAGTGCCAAAACAGCTGGTTTGTTTTGGGAAACATGGACATACAGCGAAAAAAGATTCGCTCTTAAGCCCCGAATATTACTTACATCAACTCTGAAACTCCTAACCAATACAATAATCAAAAAATTCAACACTGACGCTACCAAAGCAAAGCCGTGCAATGTAAATTATATGTTAGCTTTCCAAAACAAATTACCGCAGGTGTTATCCCATACAGCAATTTGTCTACCAACAAAAATGTACGCATACGACCCGCTAGTTGGCAGGTGCTGCACCTACCCAACCATAAAATATATACAAATAATATGAAATCACTGTGTACTAAGTATGGTCAAGCACCACTTTCAAGACGCAAAAAAGATTTAGAAATTTCTGCAAAATCCTCTCACAATTTTCCCATCTGTGAATACGAGTGAGCCAAACACATGAAGTTAGATCTGACTGATTGAATTAGACTCTAATTTACCTGCCAAAAATAAGTGTGGGGAGTTTTGCAACATTTCCAGATGGTAAATAGGAAGAGCTGCGAAATGTTGAGTTTACGTAATTGAACTTTTATAGCTAATTTAATGTAAATGTTTGTAATGAAACAAATTAGTTACACACTAAATACGAAGTTGTTACATAATTCGAATATTTTTTGCGGTTATAAGAAATAGTCTTCTATTAAAAAATTGGGAAAGAACTATTTTTAATCGTTTTTAAATTATTTTGTGTTACAAACTTTGTACGTATAGTAAATTAATTTTCTTAGCTGTTTGTTTTCTTAGGCGGCTTTGAAATTTTTTTATTTAAGTTAATATGCTTTATCTTCAAATTTATAGTAAGTGATAGACATATGAAGGAGAACAGAATGTGCACTGCATAAATACAGTGAGTGTCCAAAGTGAGTAAACGTTTTGTATATATCTATTTGTGTTAAGTAAGCTTATAGCAATTTAAATTGGTGTATTGGGGTATAACCAGAGCTGTAAACTTTAGAATACCAGTGCAAGTCCAGTACACACTACATGATTGGTACTTGTAGTTTAAAAATTAAAGTAAAATGTACTTGGTACTTGAAAACCAATAATAATATTGCAGTACCCAGTAAATGTACTTATAAGAGATACTTGAAAAAGTGCTTACTTTTTACTTTAATATTTTAAGTGCAAGTACCAGTACTTAGTGCTGGATACTACTGGGTACTGGACTTGTACTGGTACTCTAAAATTTATAGCTCTGGTTATACCCCTGTTTTATAATTTTTGCTTCTTCGAGAGGTTTTCGATTCGTCAACTAGCATCAGATCTATACAAATATCTTATTTATTTATTTTTTATCGTCCCGACTTGAATTAATTTTTAATTACTTATGTCGATTTCCATTCAACCCCGTGCAGGGACGGGATGTAAGAATATCCCTGCAGCGCCAGCCAGTGCTTGGCGACTAAGGCGGAGGAATCGCATCTAGGCAATTTAAACATCCAGGTGAGCATAGCAACATATTTAACAGCTTTAAACTGCCCCACAAGTGTGGATGCAAATCCGTGGGTTGACACGACTGGAGATCACCGGTGTCATTAAAGTAAGATCAATCAAGAACTTATATCAGGAGCATGCACTTGTTGTAACTTACACTTGTGTTGCTAAGGGATGAGCTTGTGTTTGTTGGCGGAGATTTGAATGGACATGTCGGGAAGTCTTACGAAGACTATGAAGACTGCCATGGAGGACTAGGATATGACACCAGGAATTCTTCTGGTGAAGACATCCTAAACATGTGACTTGCACATATATCGGTCTGATCGTTTTGAATGTTACAATGTTCATCAAACAGAGCCGGCACTTGGTCACTTATAGCAGTGGCGGAAATGACACCCAGATTGACTACTTTTTGGTGGCAAGTCTAGAGTTAAAGATTGCAAAGTGATCTTGGGGCAGGCAATCACCCGGCAACGCCGTCTCCTCCTGACAGAAATATTCATGGAGAAGAAGAACAAAAATAAACAAACAAAGGTTTCTGCGAAAATCAATTGGTACAACCTGGACAAAGAAAAAGGCGAGTCATTTATTATCAACATGGAAAATTTCCTCCGTAATAACACCAACAAAGTTGAGGATGAAGAGTGCAGCGTACAAGATATGTGGGCTTCCCTACAACGAGGCTGCTTAGAGAAAGCTAAAGTACTGCTTGGAGCCTTTAAGGGTCACTACCAGCACGGAAAGGAAGCTTGGTGGTGGACAGAGGAAATTCTAGCAGCAATAAAGAAAAAGAAATTGGCTTTCAAAGCTTGGTCAAAGTGCGCCTCTGTTAATATAGTTGAAAAAGCTCGTCTTGAAGTGGAATACAGGTCGCAAAAGTATCGCAAAAAAATGTGTGCCCAAATTCAAGCTATGTGTATGGAGAGTCTTATCAGGAGTTGGATGAGGTATCTTTTTCGCCTGCTGATAGGAACCAGGTAACCCACGACCGTCGACAAACCACGAACAAGGGAACAACAATTTTCAAGATTGCCACACAGAGAAGAAGAAATGCACAGGAAATTCGTTCGCCGAAGTTCATTAACAATGGTCAAGGCCAACTACTTGTGGACGACGAAAAAATGTTACATAGGTAGCAAGAGTATTGCGAGCAACTTTTGGGTATTAGATGGTCGCCTAAGACAATTAATACGGCTGTCTGATCACCAGTGCGGGTTTGTCGTGGGTAAATCAACTACAGATGCAATCCAAAGTATAAGGATATAAAGGATCTGCATATGATTCTGGTTGATTTTGAAAAAGCATTCGATAGACAACCAAGAGATCTGATATGGATAGCGCTCAGACAACGAGGAGTTCCTTAAACCTACGTACAGACGACCATGGACCTGTACGCGGGAGCGAAGACAAAAGTCAGATGTCCCGCAGGGGATGAATTCCCAATTAAAACCAGTATTTACCAGGGAAGTGTCTTAAGTCCCTTGCTCTTTATTACAGTCCTAGATTATCTGCTTGAGGGAAAAGTGACGGACGCTAAAGTGCATCAGGTATTCTTTGCTGACGATGCAGCCATCATAAGTAATTATCAGACTTCCCTGCAACGAGCACTTGATGTTTGGGTAGATGTTTTAGAAAGGAATGGGTATCGTATTAGCCAAAAAAAGACATTGTATCTGTACTGCCCATTCTCTGACCCAAGTAAACCAATTCCGCACATTTATTTGAAAGGAGTGGTGGTTCCCTAGTGTGAAAAGTTCAAATATCTGGAATCAATGGTCAACAGCGAAGCAACAGTGGATGATGACATTAATCATCGTGTAAGCGTAGGGTGGATGAAGTGGCAAGAAAACTCTGTCATCTTCTGTGACCGAAAAATGTATGAGGGCAAGTTGACAGCAGCTGAGATGAAGATGCTTCGCATGACAGCAGGAGTAACAAAGCTTGATCTAATTAGAAGTTCCAGAATCCGAGAAAGGCTTCACGTCAAAGAACCCATCTCGAAAAAGTTGGAGCACAACCGATTCAGTTGGTATTGTTAAAAAGGAGGGATCCTACGAACTCCGTCAAAAAGGCAATGGCAATCAACGTTCCGTTACAATCGCGTAAGAGAGGCAGGCCTAAAAACCCCTGGATCACACAAATGCAGAAACACGAGCATTTGATTGGCCTGAATGATGAAGTTATCCAAAATCGGGATGCTTGCAGATAACTTTTGAGGTCGAACTGGCGAACCCCACAGGTCCGTCTGTGTAGGACTGTAGTAGGACTGCAGTGAAGTGGGAGGGTTATGATCAGGTAATCCTGATCATAATCTCGTCGTTCAATTGAGAAAGGAAGATGTCGATTTCAATTCTCCCATTCGCCATGATGGAACTGTTCCAACTGCTGTCAAGTACTGTTCTAACTGCTGTCAGTGCCGTTCTAGCTTTTGTGCGAGGCCTGTTCCTGTTCTCACTACTACCAACATCTTTGACATATGTCCACGCCAGTGTTACCTTTGGAAAATTTCAGAAAGAGTCCAAAACAGAGTCCCGGGAGAAAAGAAAAGGGAAAAGGAGTGCAATAAAAACATAATGAAAAACATATTTATTTAGGATAATTCAAATAAAAACACAGTCCGCTTGGGGCGAACAGTATGATACCCTATCCTTATCCCTATGTACCCCAAAGAAAAAAAGCATTAGGAAGATGATGGATAGCATTTTATTTCATTCTATCAAATTTATAGAAAAAAAATTATTTACTTGAAACAACGCCCCCAAAAAGTGGGCAATATATTAGAAAAAATATTGGCTAAATATATTGTTAAACATTTTTTTTCGATTTCTATGAAAATTTTCGAAGAAAACAGCATTTTAGTGAAAAACGCCCACAAAAAGTAGGCGTGGCAAAAAACTTTATATGACAAATTTATAAAGGTGGGCAGTAAGTACATATCTCGTGAAGGTTGTACAACTTTATCTCTCCAACTTAAGCCTTAAAACTGTTTTTTCTAAGTTGTGGGCGTGGCAGTGGGCGTGGCAGTGGGCGTATTTTGGAAATTTTAACACTTTACCATTTCGGAGCCCTAGGGAGTATATGTTCCAAACATCCTAGCATAACTTCGAAGGCCTCAAAAGTTGATAGGGACGGACGGACATTGCTAAATAGTCTTAGATTTTGGTCCTAATCATAAATATATATACTTTTAGGGGTCTGCGACGAATATTAAGGGGTGTTACAAACTAAAAATAAAATTAATATACCCTTAGGATAGGGTATCAAAAACACCAATCCGCCTCACCGACAGCAATTCAACACACAGCCCACTATATTACAGCACAAACACATAACGTGCCACAGAGATAGATAAATAAATCCATCTATGAATTTTTCAATGCCAGTTCTGTTTCCCGTGTGTTTACTTGTGAAGTAGATTATACATAAAGAGTTAAATTAAGTAATTTAATTAAAAGAGTTGAATCCCTATAGTTTTGGCAGTATAAGACCAAGAAATTTTAAATTTGCCTGGTTGAATTATAGAGAAAACCGTCACATATTTATACCCTATCCTAAGGGTATATTAATTTTGACACATAGTTTGTAACACCCCTTAATATTCGCCGTAGACCCATAAAAGTATATATATTTATGATCAGGACCAAATTCTAAGACTATCTAGCAATGTCCGTCCGTCCGTCCGTCCGTACGCAATTTTTAGGCCTTTAAGATTAAGGTAGGAAGCTGAAATTTGGACCACATATTCCCTAGGGCTCCGAAATGGTTAAGTGTAAAATATGTTTGAATACGCCCACTGTCACGCCCACATTTTATAAAAAACTGTTTTAAAGCTAAAGTTAGAGAGATAGAGTGTTACAACCTTCACAAGATATGTAGAAACTGCCCTTCTTTATAAGATTTTCATATAAAGTTTTTTGCCACGCTTACCTTTTGTGGGCGAATTTTACTAAAATGCTGTTTTCTTCGAAAATTTTCACAGAAAGCGAAAAAAAATGTTTAACAAAATATTTACCCAACATATCGCCCATACAAAGTTTTTGGCCACGGCCACTTTTTGGGGGCGATTTTTCAAAAAATATTTATTTTTGTAAATTTAATAGAATGAAATAAAATGCTATCCATCATCTTCTTAATGCTTTTTTCTTTCGGGCATATAGGGATATGGATAGGGTATCATACTGTTCGCCCCGAGCGGACTGAAGCCTTTTCTTATGTTTTTTTTTTCTTTTCTTTTTTTTGTAATGTTTGTTAAGAATATTAAAAATTCGGCCTCGTCATCTATCCCGACACTCATTTACAATAGCACTCCCGCTGTCAGTAAAGCCAATCTGCTTGCTGCTCATTTTGCAGCTAGCTCAACGCTCCCAGATTGTGCTTTATCTCCCCCAGTACTCGAGCGCATAGAGCACTCCATGGGACAAATCCACATCTGCACCCGTACTGTGGCAAGAGTACTTCAAGATCTCAACATTCACAAATCCGCTGGCCCAGATGGTATTTCCCCTATCATTCTGAAGAGGTGTTCTTCCACGCTGTCAAAACCACTGCGTAAGCTTTTCTATCTGTCCTATTCTTCAGGGCTCTTGAAGATGGAAAACAGCATTTGTCCAGCCCGTACCAAAAAAGGCGAATCTTCCTCTCCCACCTCCTACCGACCAATTGCACTTACGTCCCTTCTTTCCAAGGTCATGGAAACGCTGATAAATCGTCAGCTTATGAAATATCTCGAATCCGGAAAACTTCTTAATGACCGGCAGTACGGTTTTGCAGCAACAGGTCCACTGGTGATTTTATGACATATCTAACCGAAAAGTGGAACCAATCTATTCACCATGATGGTTAAAGCAAGGTCGTTCCGCTTGATATTTCAAAGGCATTTGACAGAGTTTTTCATCAAGCTCTCTTGTCGAAAATGCGTGCATTTGGGATCGATGTTAGAATGGGTTAGAAATTAACTTTCGGACCGTTTAATACAAGTTGTTTTGGACGGTTTCAAGTCTGCAACTCACCAACTAAATGCTGGTGTCCCTCAAGGCTCTGTTTTGTCTCCGACTCTCTTTCTCTTTTTTATCAATGACCTCCTGTCTGTCACTTCTAATTCTATCCATTCCTTTGCTGATGACAGTACCCTCATCTTTACATATTCGTTTCCTGGGCAACGCCCCTCATCTTCGGGCGTTGAACTGGAACGGCAGCGTATGTAAAGCTCATTAAATTCCGATCTTGACAGCATTCTTAAATGGGGTAAAACCAAAACGCAATGCTGTCTGCTGTGATTGAAGCGAACACCTAATTCTCTGCTATTATCCATGAATGGCACTTGCATCGCCGAAACCGAACGTCTTTTCATTCTCGGTATGTGTGTTAATGACAACCTTCGTTGGAATGACCACATATTTGATGTAGCCAAGAACGCTGCGAAATGTCTAGGCTTCCTTAAGCGATGCAAGAAGTACAACGCCTGAGTACAACGTTCATATCTGGTCTGGTGCACCAATAACATATGTGGAGCTTCTTGACAGGATTCAAAAACGTGCGGTAAAACTTATTGGCAATCGAGACATCGCGAAATCACTTGACTCCCTTAGTCATTGTCGTAATGTCTCCTGCCTGTCATTGTTTTATCCGTATTTCCACTACAAGTGCTCAAATGAAATAGCCAGTTGCATTCCACCCCTACAGCAATTTAACCGCAATACTCGTCATGCGAGGAATGTACATCAGTTTACCCTTAAGCCTGCTTTCGGACGAACTGTGAAATATAAAGATTCCTTTCTCAACCGTACAATACGAATGTGGAATGCTCTACCACGCTCTGGTTTTCCTTTGCATTATAATTTACAAACATTTCAAACCAACGTGCATCGGTTTCTCCCTTTCTCGAATCCTTCATTTCCCTAATGCCCGCACTGTGTCACTTCATTATAAGGGTATCCAAAGTCCCTTTACTGCGCATACATTATAAAAAAAAAAAATATATACGTAGTGATGTAGCCTACCAACTTCTACCTCAATATACTGTTTTATTTACAGAAGCCCTAACCAAGACAGACATTCAACTTCTAATGAGATTGATGCACTGTCTGATTCCATCACCAGAATTGTAACCGATTTCAATATACACAATTTAAGTTGGCTTCGACATTCTGGACAGACAACACCCGAAGGAAGGTATGTCGAGATCTTTGCTGAGGTCAATAATTGTGAATGAGCCGACACGGATCCCGGACGTTAGCGGTCAAAACGCCAACACTCTGGACTTGTTTCTTAACCGCTCACCCTGATAAATACACTTTAAATGTATTATCGCCTCTAGGTCCGTCAGACCATTGTATCATATCAGCGAATTTCTCGTACTTCAGCCACACAGTTAAGGAAGAAGCTCCTAGAATAGCCTTTGTCCAGCCCGTACCAAAAAAAGGCGAATCTTCCTCTCCCACCTCCTACCGACCAATTGCACTTACGTCCCTTCTTACCAAGGTCATGGAAACGCTGATAAATCGTCAGCTTATGAAATATCTCGAATCCGGAAAACTTCTTAATGACCGGCAGTACGGTTTTGCAGCAACAGGTCCACTGGTGATTTGATGACATATCTAACCGAAAAGTGGAACCAATCTATTCACCGTGGTGGTGAAAGTAAGGTCGTTGCGCTTGATATTTCAAAGGCATTTGGCAGAGTTTGGCATCAGGCTCTTTTGTTGAATATGCGTGCATTTGGAATCGATGATTCTTCAACGGATTAGAAATTATCTTTCGGACCGTTCAATTCAAGTCGTTTTGGACGGTTTCAAATCTGCAACTCACCAAATAAATGCTGGTGTCCCCCAAGGCTCCGTTCTGTCTCCGACTCTCTTTCTCATTTTTATCAATGATCTCCTGTTTGTTTCTTCTAATCCAATCCATTCCTTCGCTGATGACAGTACCCTTAGCTTCACATATTCGTTTTATAATTCACGTCCCTCATCTTCGGGCGTGGAGCTAGAACGGCAAAGTATGTTAAGCTCATTTAATTCTGACCTTGACAGCATTCTTAAGTGGGGTATAACTAATAGAGTATAAATTAATGCTTCCAAAACACAATGCTGTGTTCTGTCATTAAAGCGAAATCCAAATACTCTGCCATTATCCATGGATGGCACTTGCATCGCCGAAACCGAAAGACTTTCCATCCTCGGAATGTGCGTTAACGACAAAATTCGTTGGAATAACCACATATTCGATGTCGCAAAGAACGCTGCGAAATGTCTAGGCTTCCTTAAGCGATGCAAAAAATTGTTCATCCCTTCTGATGTGGCCAGAATCTACAAGGCGTTTATTCGCCCAAAACTTGAGTACAACACTCATATCTGGTCTGGTGCACCAATAACATATTTGGAGCTACTTGACAGGATTCAAAAACGTGAGGTTAAACTTATTGGCGATCGAGACAACGCGAAATCACTTGACTCTCTTAGTCATCGTCGCAATGTATCCTGCCTATCTTTGTTTTATCGCTACTTCCACCACAAGTGCTCAAATGAAATAGCCAGTTGAATCCACCCCTACAGCAGTTCAACCGCAATACTCGCCATGCTAGGAATGTACAACAATTTACCCTCAAGCCTGTATTCGGTCGTACAGTGAGATACAAGGATTCGTTTCTTAACCGTACAATACGAATGTGGAATGCTCTACCTCGCTCTGTTTTTCCTGCATATTCTAGTTTACAGATATTAAAACCCAACGTGCATCGGTATCTCGTTTTATCTTATCCTTCACTTCCCTAATGCCCGCACTGTGTTACTTCATTATAAGGGTATCAAAAATCTCTTTAGTGCGCGTACATTATAAAAAAAAAAAATAAATTTGAGTTAATTTCTATAGTTTCAGACTTTGTATTCTTTATTTTACATTTATTTATATTTATTCACATTCATTTACATTTCCCTTTTTTTGCAAATCTGACTTTTCTGTTTCTGAAACTCTAAGTTTTTCTCCTATTGCACAATGGAACTTTTCTATGTCTGCATTGCCTGTATGATTGTTAGGCTTGATGAAATGCATTTCTACTCCCGATTATGACACTATTCCTATTTTCTAAATAAAGAACAACTGCATGTTTTGAAAGCTTGTCGATGAAGGTTAAGAAACTATGTTTTTATGGACATCTTAATGAATTGTCACTTGGAGTTTCAGCTATGTAAAACTTTGGCTTAATAGGGTTTCTGTCATATTTGGCTCTGTTGCATGTGTCACAGTTATTAATGTATTTCTGAATGAATGTTTTTAAATTTTTATTGTATAGCAATATTTTCAATCCTTCTAGTTTTTATTTATACCTGTATGTCCTGTCTCATTCTTATGATGCTTTCCGATGTATCTTAATGTTTCGTCCTCATTTGCCATATCTTTTGCATAGTAGGTAGGTTTATAAAATTTTAAACTAGTATTAAACAATTCTATCAGTTTTTGTTGGACTTTATTATATTCGTGGTCAGAAAATTCAGAAAAAATTCCTATTTTACTTGATTTCAAAAATCTTCGAAATATGTCTGTCATGAATTTACTTTCAATGTTATCTTTACTAATATAAATCTTTCGCTTATTTCCAATGACCTCAATTTCTATTATTTTATTTTTCATTAATTATTCTTATTAAAACAATTTGAGTGAAAAATCTGTTAACAGCAGTGTCTAAAATTGGAAAGTGATCGTTCTGCTCTTCCTCCTGTGAGTGAATTGTTGCGTCTGTATTTATGTTATCGTTGTTTTGTTCTGTATCTAAAGCATTTATTTCTTCTGTTTCTGAGTTTATTCTTGACAAAAAATTAGCCACTTTATTTTCCGACCCTTTGATGTATTCAATATTTATATCATATTCTCCAAGTCTAAGTAACCAACGCTATAACATGTGATTAATATCTTTACCTGTGTGTTTGGTTTGGAGCCATTTGGGAGGCTGGTGATAAGTAAGAAGATCAAAAGTTCTGCCATATATACTTAGTCATACCGTAAGCTACTTTCTCCTAATCTTTTACGAACTTCCTATAATAGCCAGTCATTCCTAAGAATGACTTTATTTGCTTCTAGGATTCAGGTAATTTAAGCTTCTGAATATTTTCAATTTTACTCATATTAGGCTTAATACCATCCGTTGTTAAGGTATGACCTAAGTATTCTGTACTATCCACTTGAATCTTAAGATTGTGTTCTCTAAGTTTGTTAAATATTTTTTGTATTTTTGTAGTGTGTTCTTTAAAGGTGCTACTGAAAATTAAAATATCATACAGGTATACGACGCATATTTTGTTTATATATTCTCTAATATTCTGTTTATATATAGCAGCTTTTCTAATCTCCATTCATAGGTAATTCTCTTTTAATTAAAATGTTAGCAACTTAATAAGGTACTTTTTTATTTAATAGAAACGTGAACATGCGTCTAGATATGGTGCAGTTGCAGTCTACAACATGTGTCACGTTTTAAGGAAAATAAACTCCCGTCCTGAAGAATGGGTCACTGAAGATATGAGTAACCTTATATTCCCCAAATTACAATCTGGTGACAGAAATGTGCTTTGGGTTACCTGTTCCTTTTCGTGAAGCTGAATCTTCATCCACTACGGCTGTTTCAACATTGTTCGTTGTTACATTAAGGCAAATAGATTTGTCACTGAAATTAATAAATCAGAACGAAATTCACTTTAAATTTCTTATTTATGAAAAATATTTTAAAAAAACAGTACCAATCTATGCGAAACTCCATTGTCTTCAACCTCTCATATCTGGCTTTATTTTGTCTACGCACAAGCCTTTTAAAATACAGCATTGTGGTAAGTTCTCGGTTGGAAAAGCTGAGTCCAAAAGAAGTAGCTTTTTTTGCTTGCCTTGTTAAAGAGGAGTTAAAATTTGTTTTTTTTTAAGTGGCGACTACAAATTAAAAATTCTTTGGAAATGGTTTTCCCATTTTCAAAACAATTTTCCATTTTAAGAGCTCCTTGCAATTATTATAGGCCGTCTTAGGGATTCACTGCACTGAATTTTTGGGCTTATGAGTTTTTCACCAACGCCAGTAATGTGGAACTCCACAGTATTCCCTCCCAGTGTGTTTGCCAGTTTTTAATTCAGTTGTTTCTGCCATTATTCTCGCTCAATTACCACGTACTTTTCGCAAATTGTTTTCACAAGGTAAAAGCACAATTCAAATTTTTAGACCGCAAACTATATAAAGGAATGCATAGGTATATTAACTTATTTTTACAACTGCTTTTTGGTATTTATTTATTCGTTATTATTTCTTCTCTTAAATATATTAAATAAATTTAGTAAATATTATTGTATACTTAAAATTTTGAGATGTTTGCTTTTCGAAACACAAACTTCAATACGATTTGACAGATAATAGCGATGGGAGTATTAATTGAAACCCAAATCACCTCGCAGAACAGTGTTAATACTTCAACAAGAAACTTGCTGGATTTGCACATTCTGCGGATGTATTTATATTTTATTACACTGTAAAAATTATTCCTAAATATATTATATCACATCGCCGACTAAAATACTAAATTTGTTTATATAGGGTCAATGTGGGTAAATGTAAACTGGGGGAAATGTAAACACGGCCCATATCGAACTCCACTTAAGTCTTTAATACATATACATTAACAGAAATGACGGAGGTATGCATTATTTACCTCATACGTCAAACGCATTGTTGTTTAAAGACAATTCATTTGACAGACGCATTTTCCGTTAAAAGTTAATTTTTAAAAGTGAAAGACAAGTTGTTATAGTTTCAGAAAAATTATTTCCTTTTCCAGATTCAAATCGGTAAATATAATTTGAAAATACTTGACAGTTATAATTTTTGATGTAGATTCTATGTGAAATAAAATATCTTAAAAATTAATGAAATTTATGTCGATTGTTATATGTTTACATTAACCCCACGAACTGATTTCGTATGGGCAAATGTGAACATCATTCGTGGGGTAAAGGTAAACACATATTTTTAATAAAATTATTGGTTTAAATAAAATTAATAGGTTTGTTATTAGATATGCCACGTAACTATGTTTTAAAGAAGCCTCCGCCATCATATTCAGTGGATGACGTCGCAAAAGCGGTCAATGACGTTCAAAACAAAAATATGACGTTCAGAGCAGCTCAGGACGAATATGGAGTGCCAATATCCGTCATTTATAACAGAATCAAAGGGAGAAAAAACTCCATGGACAAATTCAGACAAGGACGTAAAACTGCGCTTTCTATGTCAGATTTCATTATCTTGCATATTAAATTAAATCACCGTTTACTTTTACCCCCGAATTTCCAAAAAAAAGAAAAACATCGTTGGGTATTTGTAAACATACCATATTCAACAATAATTTAAGCAATTTCGAAAATATTTGTGTATTTTTATACCACAGAAATATCATTCTTTCATATTGTCATTAAGAGATTTCCGTAAAGTTGTTTTTTAAAAATATATAAAACATTTAATTCAAATTTAAAAAAAAATTATGAAATTGTTTACAATTACCCACATTGACCCTACGCACTTTAATGCACTGAATTTCTGAAATTCGTGTGTGGAATGCTGCTAATAAATTGTTCGTTTGACCAAAACGCCAATTTTTTTTTCTTAGTGAACTTTGACTGTCAGAACTGTCACAATTCTTTTTTGAGCTGTCAAATCGGCGTGGTAGCCAAGCAAACCATTTGTTAGCAGCGTTCCATACACGAATTAGGGAAATTCAGTACATTAAAGTACGTTTATAAACAAGTTTAAATATTTTATGCCTCAATTTGATATATATATTTGTAAAATATAAATTCATCCGTAGAATGTTCAAATCCAGACAGTTTCTCAACGTGATTCGGGTTGCAATTAATATTCCCATCGCTATTTTATTGCTATATCCGTATTATTAAATTCTTTAGAGGCAATATATTTGTAAATATTTTTATTAAACACGTAGAAATCGTATTTCTACAATAAAGGGGGAATGAATTTCGCATAAACAAAAAAAAAATGTCCCTGCCGGAATTGATGGTCGAAGTGGTATATTAAAAAAATAATTAGGTCAAGCTTTTAAAGTAATCAAAGAACTTCTAAAATCCTTCCTTTTGATCACAATCTATGAAACCTATTTTGGTTTGAACTTTCTGGAACTATGTTGCTTCAGGTCGATGGTATATGAAATCTATAAAACACATAAATGCAAATTAATTTATATTGGAAAAATATAAACAACAATATACTTACCTATTAGGTTTCTTGTAGGCACTTGGAAGATCTTTTTCCGCACATTTAATGCACTTAATCTATGACTAAAAAAATGCAAGACTTTAATAAATGAAAATTATTAAATTGCAACATTGTAGGCCACTTACCACAAATGTTTGAAAAATATAAATCACAAACAAAAACAAAGCTGACACGTGAGAAATGTCAAACGCGTTGTTTTAGTGAGAACCGGAACAGTACTCACAAAATAACAGAACAGCACTGACAGCAGTTCGAAAAGCACTGACAGCACTTAGAACAGTACTTGACAGAGTTGGTACAGTTCTAACATGGCGAATGGGTGAATGGATAGCCAGTTAAAGGTGACATACAAACCACCACAACCACATTGTTAGCATTATCATATGTTAGAAGTTCTCCGACGACTATAAAAAACTATCTCACACAAACGATCGCGCTATATCTAATTACTTTTTGCATACACCACCTCAACCAACAAATCCGACGGGGAAATATTTTGCTTGCAGTGAAATTTTTTGTGCATGCGAACCTTTGTTGGAGGAATTAGATTTATACGTATTTAATAAAAACATTTTCAGAATATATTCCATATATATATAAATTTAATAATACGGAGATAGCAATCAAATAGCGAAGGGAATTTTGTTTTCAACCCGAATCAGAAACAGGGTGGAATTACACATTCTGCGGATGAATTTATATTTTATTACACTGTAATAAAGGCCCTTTTTTTCCTCAGTGAACTGTCAACTTTCAAAGGGTATAAGTCTCTGTGGCTGATAGTAAATTACTAATTACTATGGATCACAGATGAGGAATTAACCAGATAGTCAACTCTGTAATCCTCTTTCAACCCGCAAAAAATATTTAATAACGGCCGCAAAATGTGTGAGCCAGACACATGAAGTTAGAACTAATTTACTAGATTCCCTGCCAAAAATGATTGTGGGGAGTTTTGCAACATATCCAAATCGCAACAACAAAACAGCTGGACACAGCGGATGTTTTGGGAAATAGGAAATTCTGCGAATGTTAAGTTTATGTGATTCAACTTTTATAGCTATTTTAATATAAATGTGTAAGAAACAAAAAATTAGTTACCCTATAAAGTTGTTTTATATACATATATTAAATTCATTGATTGTTTTATAATTTATTTATTATTTGATTCTTTTTGTTCAACATATGAAAGTTTAATGAATATATGTACATATTCCTGTTCCGTGCACCTATAAAAAAAAAGTGGAAGAGAAGTTTATTTAATCGTTTTTTAATCATTTCATGTTACAAACTTTGTACGTTTAGTCAATCAATTTTCTTAGGCGGTTTTGGAAATTGTTTGTATAAGTTAATATGCTTTATTTTAAAATTTATAGTAAGTGATAGACAGAAAGGTTTTATTCGAAAATTTTTTTAGAAAAAAACGAAAAAAATTTTTAACAGGATATTTAGCCAATATTTTTTCCAATATATCGCCTATACCAAGTTGTTGGCCACGCCCACTTTTTGGAGGCGTTTTTTTTTTTCAAAAAATTGTTTTTTTTTTATAAAATTTATAGAATGAAATAAAATTGTACCCATCATCTTCTTAACGCTATTTTCTTTGCGGCATATAGGGATATGGATAGGGTATCATACTGTTCGCCCCACGCGGACTGTAGCCCTTCCTTATGTTTAACAGAGGACTTTAGTTGTCAAGTTATAATATTTTGTAATATTTTTAAAAAAAATTTTTATGAAAATAAGCAAAACAATTTACTACTACTAGTAAGTGATTGCAAATATTGTTTTCACGTACCAAAAATAAAATTTGTAAGGATTTGGATCACGTTATATTAAAAAGCTTTTTAAACCAGTGCCCAATTGTGTAATGCAACGTTTCCACCGAGCGCTTAACCGAGATTACGGTTAATCTGCCGTTAATCCACTTTAAATCTGAATGTTACCGCGCCTGTAACCTGCGTTCTTCAAAAATACAAAAAGAAAACTCGTTTTTAATAGCTAAAGAGCTTTAAAAAAATTAGTTTTATTCAATTCAACCAAGATGAAAAGTCAAAAAGAAAGAACTAAAGGAAAGTCAGATCAGCATGTGGTTTCTTTTGTTTTACATAGCGTCAATATGGGCGGCATATTTTGCTCGCGAGCAGTCCCTTTCCCTGATGTCGCTTAATCTATGCTAGGGTGGCGGCAACACTAAAGATTAACCATACAAATTTTAATCTGCTTAACACAAGATTAAAAATAAATCTAGGTAATAAACTTCGTTTGCATGAAAATTCGGGTTGCGAACACACTCTATACTACTCTCAACATGTCTCATATTTTTTTTTTTTAATTTCAGTTTTGTTCCTTCTAGCTACCCCAATATTCATTGAGCACTGACGCCAGTGTTTTCTGTATGTACGACTTCTCCCGGCCAATGCAACCATTAAAACATTGATATTGGTTTGGAAAATAAAATGGTGTGCTAATATTATTTTTATTCTTTTTCCACTCATTAAACTACAGCAACCAATTTTAATTTTATTTTCGCTATGTTTGTCATTCAAGAATAAACATTTGTTCTCTTTTGAAATGTCAATTACATTCTCAATTTTAAAGCAAAAATGCTATAAAGAGAGTCAAACGTCAGACTAATCTATTTTCTTCAGTGGAAACGCTGAAAGATTAATTTTCCATTTTTTGTGCTTAATCTCGGTTTATTTTATGGTGGAAACGTAGTATAAAAGTACTTCAATTCTTCAATATAACCATTCAGAACAAAATCCGTGTTTGTAAAGTTGTACTTAAATCTATTGTCAACCAAAAATGTATGATCAACTTAATATATAATATAACATAGCTTTATTCTCAATATTATAATATTTTGTGATATTATAAGTTGTGTGGTAAGTATGTTTTTATAAATTCATATTCACCGCATATTGTGCATGTTTATTTTACACACGCAAATTGTGAGCTGTAATCTGCTGATATTCATCAACTGTTCCCAACTTCTTGGTATAAAAAATGACATTTCTTAGCGGCAGCAATTAGCCCCATATAATTCGATGCATGTGTGCGTTATTCCCATTTGATTTGCACGTAAAAGCCCATATAAGTGCAAATAATGTGGGGCTTATCAGTTTCATCTTACTGTAAATGCAGCCTGTGATTGCTGCGTGTTTACACTATCGGAGTATTCTTTCAACTTGCAGCGTTCATACTTCTTTTTTTGTTATCATGAGCGTATTGATTCAAGCGATGACGAATATTTTTAAATAAAATTTTTGTTCAAAGGAAAAGAAACACCGTGTTAGTATTTTTTATTATTATGTTTCTATATGTCTATATTATTATACTTCTAAGCCGTCGCGCCTTAAAAACCAATTAATTTGATCATTGAAATGATACATGATAATTTGTTGAACTGGTTTTAAAGCTACAAATGGATACAGAGCATGGATTGTTCTTTTTTTCATTTTTTTTTATGCGCTTTTCGTTCCATGGTTGTATATCATTCCTACAAACTCTCCGCGTCCCAATTTGAAAATTCGTCAGTGGTATTAACCACAGATTATTAATTATACAGATAGTTAATTGAGAGAATTTTTGGCTCTCTCGCCCTCACTTTTTTATTAGCCTCAAAAGGGAATAGACTGTGTATATATAAGTCAAGAAATTTATAAGCCAAGAAATTTCATAGATGATTTTGCGGCAACTCAGCTGTGATATTAACATCAAAAATGAACGCGTTAAAAATTAACATCTTATATGTTACCTAAGGGACCAGTTATAGCTATCATTGAAATCCATCACTGAACATTTTGTTTTCGTATTTTGAGACGACTAAACAAACCATATTGGCTTTAAGCGGTATCAAAATAAAGCTAAACACTTATAGAATTTTTCTACAAACAAAATTAATTAATTCTGATTTAAACTTTTCTATAAATCTGGTTTTATTATTTCACTGATAGAAATCGATTTCAATGAACAGCTGATAATCGGTTCCCTAGCTTTCATTGAAATGCATCATTGGAACAAATCAGTGGAATAGTTGTTTAATTTTTTTGACAAGTGGGTTATAGCAATCATTGAAAAATTTCTGTTCCTTAGTCGGCTTTAAATCGTAAAAAAAGATTTTCAATGATGGAATTCAATGATAGCTATAACTGGCCCCTAAGAACCTGGAAACACGTTCATTGGAGCTATATTGCTACACACACAAAAAGTGTCATTAGAAAATTGAAATTGAAATTTCTTTTTGTGGGCCTTATTGAATCAATGCGTTTGCTTTGACTTGTTGTCTATCATAGAGGAACCCACCACATAATAGGTTTAATACTGGTGAGATGAAAAAGCGAGAGGGAGCAATGCAGTGGAGGAAGCTGAGCCTCATATTGGTGTTTTGTTCCGTCTCGCTTGTTCTTTTACAAATATTGAGTACAAGTACCTGGTTTATATAGTTACGAGAGTGTAAACATAATGGAACATGTGCCAAGACGACACAGTATTATGTATTTTTGTACATGTTTATTTTCTTTTTTGTTTATTTAGATGTTTTTTCTTTTAAAATGTTCCCCTTATTGGCTTGTAGTTTATAGTTTAAGTTATAAGGCTATATGCGAAAGCATATGTATAGCTGAAGGCTATGGGTAAAAATTACACACTGGTTTAGTCTTTGCGATTGTTTCAATTGTTTATATACTAATAAATTAGTAAGTACTATAATACGATAAGCATTTAGAACTAAATACCAAAGAATTGCAGCTCAGAGTAAAAAAATCTTGTAAGATCGTAAGGAGGGATACGTTCCATTTCATGTGAATGATTCACGGTGGAGTAAGCTGAAGTTGGTTTGTTTGTGAAGCAAAATCTCGATTTATCCGAGAAATCCTTTGGCGAAATTCTTCGAGAAAGCATTCTCACGTATTGTATATTTTACGGGTGGGATGGCAATGTTGATTTGTGTGCTTAAGCCCTACGTTGAGTACCAGTTGGCACATGGTGGTTCCCCTCGCCTTCACTCTTCCAACCCAAATTTCAAATGAAGATCTTTGTCAAGATTGATATGGTTTGGAACCGAAAAGTTCATGCCCACACCGAGAATTTAACTTGACAATGGATTTTAGGGGGATCCTTGGTGCAATCTTCCCTTTACTTTCTGACTCACAAAAAATCTACCTGTCTCGAGCGACATGACTCAAATTCCCATCAAAGTGTAGCCTATTTATAGCTATTATTCAAATGCATCATTGGAACCAATCGGTGTGATAGATATTTATTTTTTTGACAGTTAAGGCCACTGGTATATGTTTATATGTTAGAGTTGATCAGTAAAAGCAGAGCTGACAGATAACAATAGCAAGAGTAGCATGTCAGTGAAACGCTTATGTTCAAAATTATAGAAACGAATATCATGTGTTCTGTGAAATTGATTTAAATCATACAAATAATAAAAATTAATTTTAAGAAAAGTTGAAATCAGAATTAATAAGTTTTGTTTATAGAAAAATTCTATAAGCTTTACTTTGACTCCATTTAAAGCCAAAATTGTTGGCTTAAGCTAAGATTATATTGCATGCCAATTGTTAATATGAATCACCACAGGTAAATGGCCAGACTAGCTGTCAAATGACAGAAAGGTTAGCATTGTTAGGTTGCATACTATACTACGAGACAAAAATGACGTAATAGGTCATATGTAAGATTTGTAAGAAAATTGCGATAACTGCAAAATAAAACCTTGTTACCCGGATGTCAAACGTGCGAACGAATTGAATTATACATAATCCTAGAAATGCCATCACCAAATTTCAATAAACTGCATACAGTCATGAGGGCATTGTGCTGGCATTCGTGATAAGTGTCGGATTACACTTCTTGTTTATCTGTCAAATTTATCTGTCAAAATAAGCATGGTCATATGTGGTCATTAAGTCATTTAGGAAATGCTCATAATACTGCATGACCTTATTTTGACAGCGATACTGTCAGAATTGGTCGCTATTTGACCACTTGGCATGTAATCTAATCCTATCTTTAGTCGTCGTAAAATGGGAAAACATAAATGTCAGTGATGCATATCAATGACAGCTATAACTAGGTTCCTTTTTTTTTGTATCATTAACGCAACTGAAGTACCGCCTAATCGTGTATGAAAAATCGTGTTGTGTAAATTCGGACTTAATATTTTATGGTCAATTTAATCGCATTCACTCACAGCTTCAGTGTTTGCGAGAGTGCGTTGCGTGTAATCTAAAGCGAAATGTGCACACATACTTTTATTCTGCAGTTTTCCAGAAGCAAACAAACTTCTCCACTGCTTCTAGGGGTGCATGCATTCACTTGTACTCTGAACCAGTAAACGCATTTTAAGAGTCAACCTGAAAGGTTGAATCGGTATATCAACTGAATTTTGTATTTATCGAAACAACAAACTGCCAGAAGTTATTCTATAGTTTATTAACTTAAGTTTAGTGTGAAACAAAGTGCTATTATTCCATACATTTATACCTCTTTTATTATCTAACCAATACGTGTTCCTGCACGATGGCTGAAGAACAAGAAATGTTTTCGAATGACATTGGTGATGCTTTTGTTACGGGAGGCGTAGGGTGAGTATTTGAAAAAAAGACGATATATACATATATGTTTTCTGATTTGATGAAAAAATTCCAATTCCAAATAAATTGAACGAAAGCATTTGGCCTAGAAATTGCATATACTTATATGGTCACATTGGTGCATACTCTCAATTCGATTGGTCTTTCTGTTTGATGTCTAGTGATTTAATGGCATGTTTTTGGCGCGCCGGTCTTAATTGCTTATTTCTTCTTTTTGTCATTAGTTTTGCAAGCGGCAACAATCTGGTAGCTCGAATGCCCACGGAGCGGTATGCGTTCGAGTACAACATGAAACATAAAAACCGTGGAAACGCATTAATATTTAATCATGAATCATTTGATATCCCATCGCTCAAAGCAAGATCTGGTACGGAGGAAGATTGCAAGCGTCTTTGCGCATCATTGGAAAGATTGCATTTTAATGTGCAGGTGCACAAGGACAAGAAGTTAAGGGATATTCAAAATATTGTAGATGATGGTATGTGTATTATCATTGCCATTATATTAATAAAAAAAACGTTACTTTCGATACTTTTATGGGAATAGTTGCTATTACTAGCTTCTTACCTTAAATGGAGAAGTGTACATTTAATTCAGTTTAACAAAATCATGTGATTTTTTTTACAGCCGCTCGCTCAGATCACACTGACAACGATTGCATTGTAATTGCTATATTATCCCATGGAGAATTAGGATACATTTACGCCAAAGATGTGCAATACAAGTTAGATTCAATTGCGCATTCCTTTACAGCACAAAATTGCAAAACGCTGGCTGGTAAGCCAAAGATTTTTTTCATCCAAGCTTGCCAAGGTGATCGCTTGGATTCTGGAATTACGCTACAAAAGACTGAGACTGACGGTGAATCCTCTATGAGTTATAGAATTCCAGTTCATGCCGACTTTCTTATTGCCTATTCAACGATTCCAGGTAATGAATAATATGCATAATTCTATGAGCTCTTCATATTAATGTAATTTTCTTCTCTTCAGGATTCTATTCCTGGCGTAATACGACTAAAGGATCGTGGTTCATGCAATCACTTTGCAGGGAATTAGATGAGAATGGAAAAACATACGATATTTTAACACTATTGACGTTTGTTTGTCAACGAGTTGCATTTGACTTCGAGTCGTGCACTCCAGATCTACCAACGATGCATCAGCAAAAGCAAATTCCATGCACGACAACAATGCTGACGAGAATTCTGCGATTTGTCGATAAGAAATAATGACAAATAATTGATTTATCAAATTATAATTTATGTATATGTATTTTAATATACAAACATGCTTTGCCATTTTCTATAGTAACATATTTACTTTTTGTTTGTTTTACATAACATTCCAAAATGGAAATACACAGTTAGGCATTACAATTTTGTTATACCTTTTCTCGGTAAGAGTATTTTCTCAGTAAATAAATTTCATTTCAATTTGTATTAACTAAAATTGTTTGAATTGTTGAAGTGTTTTATCAGTTGAGTGGAATTTATCTTCTTCCTGGCTGATTGTAAAACTAATGATAAATAATGACATAATAGATATGAGATATGAGATTATTGAAATATTGTCACAACTAAGATCATGGAGAAAAGTTAATTTTGGTCTTTTCTTTGAAAAATGTTGGCAATACTTCAAGATAAAAGAATATGTAGTGTAAAACAACTTACCTATATAAAGGCAGATATATAAAAACGTTAACCTTTTAATTCTTGATTTATGTTCTCGTTGGGGTAAAAAATATTTCTTTTACACATTCTTGCTTCTGGCGTGAGGGGCAAGATATACACTTATTTCTTTTTTTATTCTTCACCTTTGAATACAAAATTTTACATAAACATATCTATTTGAGCAAAGGAGTTAGATTTTTTTGATGTTTTCTAGTCTGCTGTTGTTCAAAAATGCATGTATTGTTTAGGTTTTGCATAGTTTTTGGAAAGTCTTTTTTTGTTGTAGACAGTAGTGAACACCAGTCGAGTCCGACCGAACATTCTGCTTTTCCTCCTATGGTAAAACATTCGGTTTCGGCAAAAAAAAGCCGTAGGTTAAGATGAAGCAGAATATTGAATTGATGAACCGTTTTTTCGAGAATTTTTCGCATTTCAGGTTCAACTACATACGGCTTCGGCAAAACAATAAGGTGGGACTCTAGTTATTAGAGGCTCCCTTATTGTTTCCTTTACAGCAGTGTCTGTTATTTCATTCCTTCATAACTATGTCTGTGCTATTGTTTATGTATTCAAAAATCCCGTATTTAGATTACAGGAGTTCGGCAACATTTGTGTTCATAAAAGAAAATTGACAGTTGGCATGTGTTTTTGTTTTGTTGTCGAGCCGTATGAGAATGGCGAGAGAGAAAATATAGGAACAATTTTTGCAAACAAACTTGCATATATTTTAAAATATTAAATTAATATATGCATGTAAAACATAGGTTCAGTCTTAGAAGAACAGAAATCCTTGTAGATTAATTTTTTGGGATACTTTCCAAGTGATTGATAATATGTCTTAATATAATTTTTTTTAAGACATTGTTAAGGATTGATGGCGATTCTCAAAGATGTGCAAAGTATTTAGTATTCGAGCTGAATACTATTCATTGACAAAATTGCTTCAAATCTGTAATTTGGGACTTTTTTTTTATAATATGCAATTATGAACTCATTGTTTTCAATGCATGAATGCCGCATGCATGCAGATTCGTTTGCTTTCATAAATGTATTCAATGAATATGTGCATGTGGCATTATTTACAATTATGAACTCACACTATTTTGACTTTTTTGGATGAAAGATACATAATAATATTTACCATAGATGCCAGTTTTTTCTTACAGTGCTCCTTAAATTTAAATTTAGAATCAAATATTATTACAAGAAATTGTTTAAATTAACTTTATCTATTATTAATAGATATAATTTTCCTCTGGTATGCATACAGAAATAGGTACATATTGGGCAAATGTTTTTCCTACATATACATACATATGTACTACTTCACATTTTTCAATCTGAGAGCTTCTTAACCCTTTACTGCTTGAATTATGAAAGAATTAAAAAAAATGTTAAACATATTTTTATCTTGCATTTTACAGGAATTGTATACAGAAAAAGCCGTAAAAATGGCTTTATATTATCACAAAAACCAAATCAATGTTTTCAAAAATGAAAAAGAACGCAAAAAAAACATAAGATTCAATTTTTAAATTCAATGAACCATACATTTTTCTGGCTGGCAATAATGAAGCTTCCAAATGGAAAAGAAAAATGTGGCCCTTGTATGGAAGGAAAGTCAACACGGCTCCCATTTAAAATAGTAGCATATGCAAAGTCATTTAAAATAGGAGATCTCGCCCACTCGGGGATTGCTGGACCTGTTAAAACACCGTCCAAAGACGGTTATAGGTACTTTCAAACAATTATTGACGACTTTTCTCACTTCACAGTTGTGTATCTTTTAACAAATAAATCCGAAGCTGCGAATAAGTTAATAGAATGTGTTAAAAAGTTAGAGGCAAAAATAGAAACAAAAGTTAAAAGAATAAGATGTGACAATGGAGGTGAATTTTCTTCAAATTGGTTTAAGAAATTTTGTAACAACCGAGGTATAAAGGTAAAATATACATATCCATATAGGCCTCAGCAAAATGGGACAGCAGAACGAAAGAACAGAACGATTTACAATAAAGCCAGAATATTGCTTAATGAAGCCAATCTACCAAAGCATTTATGGGGTGAAGCAGTGCTACACTCAACCTATTTAATCAATAGATCACCTTCTCAATATATTAATAACAAAATACCAGCTCGACTTTTTGGAAGAAAATTAAACCTGGATGGACTCGGAATATTTGGATCAAAAGCTTGGATGTTCAATATTCCAAAACAAGATAAACTTCAGATGAGATGAGATGAGCAAAAGAAGTACGCATGGTTGGATATGCTAGGACAGGTTATAGATTGTGGGATGCGGGGACTGATACTGTTACTACTGTTTTAGTATCAAAAGGTGTGCGATTTGACGAGAGAAAAATAAAGTTTGATAGTAACAACAACGAAAACATTAAAATATCGAAATCAATAAACTACAATAAGGAAGATGAAGAAAAACAAGATTCAACTAACCACAACTATGAAGACATCGAAGAAGAAAAAGAATCAACCAATCAAAATATGTTCAATGAAGAAGACACAAATAAATCAAATTCAAATGATGATGAGCAAGAAACGAAAACAACGAAAAGAGGAAGACATAAGAACACCTGGAAATTTAAACGATTATGAACTCTATCAAGCCTATTGTTTAACATCATATGAACACGAACCTCAGACATACCAAGAAGCAATTGACAACGGATGGGAACAATCTATTAATAATGAATTGGAAGAACAGGAAAAAATTAAAACATGGACAGTGACATTACCTAACGGGAAACAATTAGTAGATGCGAAGTGGATGTTTTGAGCAAAAGGAAATGGTATAAAGAAATCTAGACTAGTAGCTAGGTGGTACCAAATTAAAGAAGACCAAGACTTTGGGAAAAAATATGCACCAGTCGCAATAATGTCAACAGTAAGAACAATATTATCACATGCAATTCAAAACAACTGGATGATCCGACAATTAGATGTTCCAACAGCATTTCTCAATGGAAAATTAGAGACCGAAGTATATCTTAAATCACCGGAAGGAGTAAAAATTAAAAATGGAAGTGTCTTAAGGCTGGAAAGAGAGTTGTACGGTTTGACGGAAAGCCCACAGTGCTGGAACAAAAGGTTTGACAAACATATCAAGAAAAGGGGATTTGAGAGGTCACAAAATGATTTTTGCTTTTATATCGAAGAAGACTCATTTCTGATTATATACGTAGACAATATAATATTAATTGGGCAAAATCTTGCGAAAGGATTTTGAAGAACCC
Organism: Ferdinandea cuprea; assembly: GCA_963576555.1. Taxonomy (NCBI): domain Eukaryota; kingdom Metazoa; phylum Arthropoda; class Insecta; order Diptera; family Syrphidae; genus Ferdinandea; species Ferdinandea cuprea. Next base: position 18,429,108 of record OY754962.1, on the reverse strand, counting down.
AGATCATTTCTAGGAATGATGATTTAAAAATTACTCAGAAAGGACAAATTACAAAAATGTTCGACAAATTTGGCATGAAGGAATGGAAAGGAGTTACTTCACCATTAATTAAAGGATTTCAAGTGGATTAAAGTGAAGAATTGGAAGATGTTCCATACTGACAGCTAATAGGAGGTTTAATATTTGTATCAACCGTTTCACGACCCTATATAACCTATGCGACTTCGTACCTATCAATATTTGGATAAACCAACTAAAAGTTTATGGATTCAGGCAAGGGTGTATTAAGGTACCTCAAGGAGACTCAGGACATTGGCCTAGTGTATAATAGTAATGCTATTATTTCACGACAATGTAATCGTAATCGATAATATTTAGTAGATTTACTTACTTCATTTTTGTTGTCATGATGGCGGTGATGTTTTTTTTTTTAGCAAAATTTCGTGTTTGTTTTCGAATTTTTTAAAAACTATTGACACAAATAAATTAATTTAAATTTTGGATTAAAGAACAGATTTCTGGCTTTTAAAACTGCTACTGTACTATTTTGTAAGTGTGTAACGTTCTCGCTAGGAATGGCTGCAGGTGCAATGGCACCAGCGGGCTTTATCCACCACTGCCTATACCATAGGGTCGAACCGTAACTGCCAAAATAAAAGCAAGCTCGAAAGAGCAAATGTTAATAATCTTGACCTGTTTCCTTACGACCTTTTGCTTCATATGTCGCCCTTATAAGTCAAGGTCACAGGATCCTCAAGTCAGTCCAGGCAGAATTAAAAATTAGTCCAGAGAAGTACCTGACATAATACCAATTCCTTTATTATAATTAAAATGTCTAAGCTCTATAACTAAAAGTTTTAACAGTAGATTTAATGTTTAGTAGTTCCAAAATATAATTTAATTTAAAAAAAAAAAAAAAATAAGCATCAATCGCGGATGAAGACAAGATTGCTAAACTAATGTATTGACTTTGTAATGCATATCTCATAATACGAATTCTATTTTATATTTCGTTAATATAGTGAATACAATAACATCATTCTAATTTTCCAGTATAATGATGCGTTTTAAAATTAAATGACAGAACAAAAATCAAAGCATGAGCTCTTCACATAACTGGTCAGCTGTTTAATACCGACAACTGATTTACCTTAATTTCCAAAAAAAAATATTATGCAATTGCCGTAGCGGCATACTATGAAAAGGCACAAAAGAAAATTTAAACAGGAGAAGGTAAACAAAGGCTCTCTTACTTAAGAGTACCAAGACAACTCTTTAAACTAAGTAATTAACTGGTCTCTTTTTCCATTCAAATTCCCTTATAAGTTACACAATAGTTCACTCAGCAATGTAATGTACATAATCAAATGAAATATGATCACTTACCGATCTTTCTATTTTGTTTTTGCGGAGATATGACGTAATATAAGATAATCCAGGGGTGAGGAAGATGTTGTGCACAGCATTGTCCAGCCCGTGGCGATGTTCTTATTTCTTTGATGTATGTTGTTGTTTTAAATTAAACTAGGGAAGAAGGTTATGTACATTTATTTGATTTATTCCAAGAGCCAACACCTGTATAATTACTTGGCACAATTCCTTAGCCAAGGAATGAGGAATTAACCAGCACAGATGAGGAATTAACCAGATATTCAACTCGAGAGCGAATCTCTCACCTTGCCTACAAGCTAAGTCGAACTGATAAGCCCCACATAATTTGCACTTATATGCGCTTTTACGTGCAAATCAAATGGGAATCACGCACCCATAAATCGAATTATATGGGGCTAATGGCCGCGCCCATGAAATGTCATTTTTTATAGCAAGAAGTTGGGAACAGTTGATGAATTTCAGCAGATTACAACTCACAATTTGGGTGTGTAAAATAAACATGGTCAATATGCGGTGAATATGGATTGATAAAAACATACTTACCACACAACTAATAATATAACAAAATATTATAATATTGAGAATAAAGCTATGTTTTAACCAATTTGTATATAATAATATAATTATATTATAATATATATTATTTTTAATCTTGTGTTTAGCAGATTAAAATTTGTATGGTTAATCTTGAGATTTAAAGTGGATTAAGGGCAGATACCTTAATCTCGGTTTAGTACTCAGTGGAAACTTTGCATCATACAATTGGGCGCTGGTTTAAATCGCATTTTAATATAACGTGATCCAAATCCATACAAATATTATTTTTGGTACGTGAAAACACTTTTTTAACAACATTTGCAATCACTTACTAGTAGTAGTACTAGTAAATTGTTTTGTTTATTTTCATAAACATTTTTTTTTTAAAATTACAAAACATTATAACTTGACAGATAAAGTCGTCTTTTAAAAAGAGTGGCTAATTAATTCAATATATATATGTATCATAATGTGCATGCTTATTTATGAGTTGTATTCAACTACCAAGCATTTTCGATAGAAAAATGCACCAACAATATATTTATGCAGTACATTCCAACTACCTTCTGTCCTCCTTCTTCTGTCTATCACCTACTATGAATTTTAAAATAAAGCATATTAACTTATATAAAAAATTTTCAAAACCAAAACCAAAATTGATTGACTAAACGTACAAAATTTGTAGCACAAAATAATTTAAAAAAGATTAAAAGTACTTTTTATCCTTTTTTTTGTATCGATGCTCGGAACCCGAATATGTACATATATTCATTAAACTTTCATATGTTGAATAAAAGCAATCAAAGAATTTAATATATATATAAAAAACCATTGCAAACTATTTACTATAAATATTTTACACCCAAACATTACTAATTTAGTAATATTTATGCAATAATACAATGAAATATACATTTTATTTCATTTTATTAACCAAAATGGAAAAAGTATAACAACCCAAGAATGTTTATTTTAAGGCAGATAAAAAAATAGAGAATTATTTCTTATAACCGCAAAAAATATTCCAATTAAATTGTAACAACTTAATTGAGTAACTAATTTTTTTTTTTTTTATTAACATTTACATTAAAATAGTCCTAAAAGTTGAATCACATAAACTCAACACTTCACAGCATTTCCTATTGCCCAACACATCCGCCGTGACCAGCTGTTTTGTTGTTGCGATTTGGATATGTTGCAAAACTCCCCACAATTATTTTTGGCGGGTAATCTAGTATATTAGATGGGAAAATTGAGAGAGGATTTTGCGGCCGTTATTAAATATTTTTTGCGGGTTGAAAGTGATAGGGGATTGCAGAGTTGACTATCTGGTTAATTCCTCATCCAACACGGAAATGGCCAAAATGAAACATACACCACAGATAGAATGCATCTAGCAAATGCAGTGGAAAGTAGAAACTCGTTCAGCAGAAACTAGGTATAAAATAAAGAACTTAAATTGTAAAACAATATTGAAATATTTTGGATTGCTTTGATTTATTAAATAATAAAACAATACTTAAGAAAACTAGAACTAGATTTAAGTTACACAAATAAACTCATACAATTTCAAAAATTGTTGAGGTACCAACAATAAAAACATGTATAATGGTTATTGCCAACAAATAATTAGATATAATAATTGCTGTATTAAAAAATAATACATTCATATTTAGGCGATATTTAAGCAAATAAATGAGGGAATACTTTTCTTCATCCTAAAATAATATGAATCTTCACCGAAAATGTAAAGAAGCCATGTTTCATGCAATTCACTGATGTGAATTCTATAACTGAAGATTTTTTTATGATATGAAATTGGGCAGGTCGCAAAGCATTCATATTTTTATAAATTCCGCTTTCTCTTTTTGCCTAAGGAAAAAAAAAACAGAATTTATTTGCCAGGGTTTTTTTTTAAATGTGGATCGAAAAATAAATAATAAAATTTAAAAAGGAAACTTAAAATAGTACGTATTATTTCAAAGAGTTTCTTAACGTCTGGGCAAAGTGAAAGCATTAGTTTATGAGCTCTAATTAAATAAAACAACAACAACTATATGTTTTTTGGTTTCTTTTTTTTCTGCAGAATTTTGATATTTGATTTTTTTTTATTTAGTTTAAAACATTTACAAAGATTACAATGAAGTATCTAAAATGACGTAAATGTTATCATGAATGATTTATTTATTTATTACAATTTAATACAAAATTTTAAAATTTGATTTAGGTTAGCATAAGATATAAATTTATATTTAAATTGGATACAAATGCTTACATTAAAATGATAAAAGAGCGAAATAAAAAAATTAACAATTTAGGGAACAACGTTTACAAAACTATAATAGAAATATTCAAATACAATGTTATGAAATAAATATATAATAAATATATATAAAATATTAAATATTATATTAATATAACAATTCTGAAGTGAAAGCGAGGCAAACAGTATTTTTGTAGAGCTGTGCTGTGTATTTTCGAAGATTAAGCGCATTTAAGATCAATAGAACTTTTACAATTTTCAAAAATTAAAAATCAGTAAAAGATATAAATAATGGGATATAAATATTCAGAAATTTAGTACATTTAAATGTATTTCAGGTCGCAAAGCATTCATATTTTTATAAATTCCGCTTTCTCTTTTTGCCTAAGGAAAAAAAAAACAGAATTTATTTGCCAGGGTTTTTTTTTAAATGTGGATCGAAAAATAAATAATAAAATTTAAAAAGGAAACTTAAAATAGTACGTATTATTTCAAAGAGTTTCTTAACGTCTGGGCAAAGTGAAAGCATTAGTTTATGAGCTCTAATTAAATAAAACAACAACAACTATATGTTTTTTGGTTTCTTTTTTTTCTGCAGAATTTTGATATTTGATTTTTTTTTATTTAGTTTAAAACATTTACAAAGATCACAATGAAGTATCTAAAATGACGTAAATGTTATCATGAATGATTTATTTATTTATTACAATTCAATACAAAATTTTAAAATTTGATTTAGGTTAGCATAAGATATAAATTAATATTTAAATTGGATACAAATGCTTACATTAAAATGATAAAAGAGCGAAATAAAAAAATTAACAATTTAGGGAACAACGTTTACAAAACTATAATAGAAATATTCAAATACAATGTTATGAAATAAATATATAATAAATATATATAAAATATTAAATATTATATTAATATAACAATTCTGAAGTGAAAGCGAGGCAAACAGTATTTTTGTAGAGCTGTGCTGTGTATTTTCGATGATTAAGCGCATTTAAGATCAATAGAACTTTTACAATTTTCAAAAATTAAAAATCAGTAAAAGATATAAATAATGGGATATAAATATTCAGAAATTTAGTACATTTAAATGTATTTATAACCAAATTAAGCAAGTGTTTTAATATGCGAATTGGAATAAACTAATGATTAATCATGTCGTAATTTAAAAAACCATTAAGAAAATGTACCTGACTAATTTTATGAAATCTTACTACACTGTAATAATTAATCATTAGTTAATTCCAATTCGCATGTTAAAACACTTCTTTAATTTGGTTATGAATACATTTAAATGTACTAAATTTCCGAAATTTCATATCCCATACTGCCAATAAATTATTAATATGACCTCCAGATTTTTTTGTTTTTGTGAATTGTCATCTGTAAAAATGTCACCTTATATTTAGTTACCATAATGAATGATTTATATTTCTGTACTTGCGTAACAAATTCAAGCACATTGGAAAAGGCAGTCAGGTATGGTTATTTTTTTTTATTACATTTTTTAACAGAATAATAATGCTAAACAAACATTGTTCAAGATAGCCCGAGAATAAAAAAAAACACAAGTTACAAACTGATAAATATTTATTTTGATGGTGGACTGTATTTGGTAAAATAATGACTGCTCTGGTCGTGCTCTGCTCAAAGACTAAAAATACTAAATTAATCTCGTTCACAGCAAAGGTCTTCGGTCGCAGCAACAGTTACCTATACAGTAGTGTTTGTCATCGTCGCCTTGCCGTCGCCTAAAAAAGGGTTACTGCAGAATGCAGGTGTGCGCTGGTTGTCGGTCGCAACCACCGCTACTCGGGCGATAGCATTTTCCGTCGTCGCCTTCGATGGGATTCGGCGATGTTGCTCGTGTATGTTGTTGTTGTCTGCGATGAAGGTAGTCTCGCGCCGCACTAGGATGCCGTTTGTTGTCGAACGATGATTTAATTGTTGTTGTTGCTTGCGATGCATTATCGCTTCTGCTCTTATGTTTTTTGAACATTCCCCCCCCCCAATTGAAGAGTGATCTTCAATTGTTGGAATCGCTCTGATCCATTGGGAGAACGCAAAGTTTTTGGATCGGCCTTACCAATGTTGAATGCTCAGTTTTGATGTCGGCGCTCCTTACGAGCCCATCCTTGCCCTTGTGAACTGCGGTGATCCGCCCAAGAAGCCATAATGTAGGTGGTAGGTTCTCTGTCTTGATGAGTACCAAGTTTCCGACCTTAATGTTTTCGCGCTCTTGATTCCACTTAAATCGTTGTTGTAGGGTGTTCACGTATTCCTTGCTCCATCTCTTCCAGAAGTGCTGCTGCATCTGGGAGATCACGCTCCATAGCTTCAGTCGATTCTCTGGTACCTCGCTGAAGTCTGCCGTGAGTGGCTGCACAATTTCCTCGCCGATGAGAAAGTGCCCCGGTGTTAGAGCACTCAAGTCGTCCGGGTCATCCGTCAAGGCAGTTAATGGCCTTGAATTGAGGCAGGCTTCTATAAGCACGAGAGTTGTAGCCAGTGCCTCGAACGTGAAGATTTGTCTGCCCAAGATTCTGCGCAGATGGTGCTTCATCGATTTCACTCCGGCTTCCCAAATGCCGCCTGTATGCGGTGCACCTGGGGCGATGAATTTCCATTCAGTGCCCATCGCGTTGATTTGCTCGACCGGAAGACTCGCTCTCCATTGCTTTGCCCATGCTTTCAACTCCTTATCGGCGCCGACAAAGGTAGTAGCGTTGTCGCTCCACAGCACCGAACAAGCGCCGCGTCGTCCAGTGAATCTCTGGAATGCTGCCAGGAAGGCCTCTGTGGTCTGGTTGGTGACAAGCTCCAAATGTATTGCGCGCGTCACCATGCACACAAAAACCGCAATGTAGCCCTTTTCGATGATCCTGGATTTTCCTGCTCTGGCTCTGATCTGTACCGGACCAGCATAATCTACGCCGCTATGCCTGAACGCTCTCGCCGGCCGTACACGATCCCTCGGGAGATTGCCCATCAGCTGCTCTTCTACTTCTTGTCGTAGACGGAAGCACTCCCTGCATCTCGCAATGGATGATTTTAAAACACGTCGAAGCGATGGAATCCAAAATCTCTGCCTGATGTATTGCATGCAGAGTTGTACCCCACCATGTAGCGTTCGTAAATGCGCTTCTCTTATTAGGAGCTCAGTGAGTCTGCTCTTTGCGGGTAAAATAATTGGATGCATGCTATCGTAGTCCAGCGATGATTGCTGTAAGCCTCCACAGACCCTGAGTATTCCATTCGAGTCTAAGAAGGGATTCAAAGTGGCTGTACTGCTTGAGTTGTGCCTTGGCCGCTTTTCCAATATCTGCATTATCTCCTGCTCATATGCTGCTCGTTGCGTTACCTTAGCCCAGTATTCTAACGCCTCCTTCCGCTCCATCGCTGTCGTATAACCAGGTTTGCTCTTCTGGTTACCTTTCTTGCCCAATCGAATGAATTTGATGACGTAGGCCGTGGTCCGCAGTATGCCTTGAAGTGTTGATTTACGCTCCAGAAGACTAATGTTGTCTATGCACAGCTCACGTGCTCTTGTAATCCTCGCCAACATCCTCGTGTTTGCAACTGTTGCCGTCTTCATGGCCGTGGCTGCCCGGATCCTTTCCGTTGCATTTAAGGTGGGCTGTATGACTGGCCATTGCTCCTCCGGTCCGCTCAACCATCGTGGTCCATTCCACCACAGGGATGAATTGTGCATCTGCGCAGCGGAGATCCCTCGTGATGCCAGGTCCGCCGGGTTATCCCCGGAAGCAACGTGCTTCCAAGGTTGGTCACCTGCATAGCCTTGAATGGAACTTACTCTGTTCGCCACGAATGGTTTTAGATCGGACGGCGCCTTCCTGATCCAGTGCAGCACGATCATTGAATCGGTCCAATAAGTCCTGGGCACGTTCTCAAGCTCTGTCGCACTTATCACCTGGCTCATTAATTTGCACAATAAGTGTGCTCCACACAGCTCTAGCCTCGGAATGGTGATGGCTTTCAGTGGCGCTACCCTCGTCTTTGATGCAACTATGACGCACCTTGTTGCTCCGTTGGGCGGTGTTGACCGCAGATAGATCACCGCTGCGTACGCTCTGCTGGATGCATCCGAAAATCCATGTAGTTGCATCGTTGCACTGCTCTCACATCCTATCCATCTCGGCACGCGAATTGACGTTAGGTGTGTTAGTTTCTCGTGGAAGCTATTCCATATTGGCACAAAATCGGATGGTATATTCTCGTCCCAATGAACTCCAGAACGCCACAAGTCCTGGATCAGAAGCTTGACTTGGATGGTGACTGGGGCGAGATATCCATTTGGATCATAAAGTTTCGCCGCGGCACTGACCACGGCGCGCTTGGTCAATTTGCGATTGCTCCTCTCGTGGTCGACGTTGAAGAGGATCTCGTCCGTGGCTGCGTCCCAGCCAAGGCCCAGTATAGATGCCTCGTGCTCCTTTGAAAGACTGACTTCGGTCTGCCTGTCCTTTCCACTGCATAGCTCTGACCGCACTCGCTCACTTGAAGACATGAATTTGTCCAGCTCAAAGCCGCCCGCCTTGAGGGACGCAGTGATTTCTCTGCACAATGAGATGGCTTGCTCTTCGCTCTCCGCTCCGGTTAGCATGTCGTCCACGTAGAAATTGCAGAGTATGGCCCCATATGCTCGGGGGTATGCCTCCTTGTGGTCACGCCCACATTGTTGCATCGCTCTTACTGCGTTGAAGCCGCTGGATGTCATCCCGTATGTCACGACGGTCAGCCAGTATTCCTGCAGCGGCTCGTCTGGGTGCTCTCTCCAGAAAATCCTTTGAAGGTCCCATTGCTCCGGATCTATTCTGACTTGGCGGAACATTTTCTTTGCGTCCGCCGTCACTGACACCTTGAAGCACCTGAAGCGTGTGATTAAGTCAGCCAGATCGTTTTGTAGTTTCGCGCCCGGAAACTGTGCGTCGTTGAGCGAGATTCCGCTATCGCTTTTGCAGGACGCGTCGAACACCACACGAAACTTTTTTGTGACGCAGTGGTGTGGAATGTGGTACACCGGTCCTTCTGGATTGTGCTCTAGTGTAACCGGAGTCATGTGGCCTAACTGCCGGTACTCGCTCATGAATTGCACGTACTTTGCCCTCAGCTCTGCATTCGCTTGCAGTTTTTTCTCCAGCTGGAAAAATCGCTGTAGGGCCGCTGCTCTCGTACTGCCCAAGCTCTGAATTAGTGGACTTAAGGGTATGCTCACCAAATACCTTCCCGTCGAATCCCGGCGGTATGTGCTCTGAAAGTTGTGTTCCGTCCACTGGTCGTCCGCAGACATCGAAATTTGTCCATCCTCCTCACGAATCTCCCAGAATCTCCGTAGGAGGTCGCTCAGTTCCTTGTTTGATGGTTCTTCGGTTACGATCGTCACCCTTGATGCGCGAGCTGATGATTGCGACTGCCCGAAGACGATCCATCCGAGGTGTGTGTCCTGCGCTGCAAGTCCGGAATCGTACCTTTTTATCCTGCTCTGGATGATTTCAGCCCAGACCTGGACACCTAGCAGAATGTCAATGCTGGACATCCTGTTGAAGCTTGTGTCTGCTAAGCTCAGCTCGTTGAGGTCTGCCATCTCGTCTGGCATAAGGTCGTTGTCAGGTAAATCAGATATTATTTGCTCCATCGTGTAACATCTGATTCGTAACGTAAATGTCGGCTCCACCTGGGAACGGATATGCAGATGGACAACCCCAGATAGCCGCACATTGGCATGTGCGCCGATGCCTGATACCCGAATGTCTGCTTTATTGGCCTTGATGCCAATCCTTCGGATGAATTGCTCTGTCACCAAATTAATTTGGCTCCCACTGTCTAGAAGCGCTGGTGCCTCTAGTGTTCGTCCGGTTCCACTGCTGACGTCAATTCGTGCTGTGGCCAGCAATGCTCCCTCCAGCTCTGTGCCACCAGCCTCCTCGATGCTCCTCGGGTGCTGAGTATCTATTGGTTTGGGTGTTGATTGCTATGCGTTCGGTTGACCCATCTGCTCCTGGGGAGCGGTGACCTGCTCGTGCTCCTGAGCCACTGCCGTTGCAATGCTAGCTCCCGGGGTTCTTGCCTCTGGGCACAAGACGCTGTTGTGTTTTCTGTTGCACTTGCGGCAGCTGCCGGCTTGACAGTTGGTTGCGATGTGCCCGCCCTTTAGGCAATTGGCGCATAACTTCCATTGGCGCACTTTGTCAGCTCTTGACTGGATTGAAAGTGCTAGAAAGTCTTGGCACCGGTATAGCGCGTGCTCTGCCCTGCACAGGGGACATCGGTTGATTGGTGTTGCTCTGCTCCCTCCAGCTGCGCTGCTGATGAACCTGGACTTCCTTTGCTCTTCCTTGATGGGATGCTCGATACGATCGAGGAAAGTTGAATCCAAAGCACTTGCTCGCTTCTCCAAAAATTTCATAAACTCGGCGAGAGTGGCGATCTTGCGCACGTCTTCCCTCGCCATCTGCCATGCTTGATTGGTTTCGGAGTCCAATCGTGCTCTCAGCATGTTCACAATCATGGGATCCCAGGACCCGGTGTCTACCCCGAGAGGACCCAAGGATGTAAGATGGGCATTTGTCTCGTTGATGAGGTCGCGGATGTCCCGTGATCTAGTCGCGCCTCTGCCAATATTCGGGATGGCATGTAAGGCGTTTAAATGCGCACCCACAATGCTCTGTGGGTTGTCGTAGACCTCGTTCAACTTCGCCCAGGCCTCGGTAACTTGCCAGCGGTTTATGAGTCTGGCGGGAGCTTCCTCTAGCGCTTGTTTCAGCTCCTTGAGTTTCGTGACATTCGCCATGTGCTCGTTGCTATGGACTTCCGTTATAAACGAAACTCGCGCCATTTTGTGAAGTCACCTCTAAAAGTCACAAGTCTAGTGGGGCGCTCTTGCCGCACCTGGATTACGCTCGCTCTTGACGTGGAAGCGTCAGCTGTCGTATTGGCTGCGTCCTGCTGTCGCCCTATCTCCGCTATACGCGAGCGTAGTTTCGCCGTGGCGTCATAAAACGCGTCTTCCACGCATGCCAGATACTGGTCGTGAGCGACCAGCTCTTCCTCCCCCACTGCTGCTTCGACCAGTAGCAGATGTTGCTCCAGCAACCTGTTGTAAGCGCTCTCTGCTCCTGCTAGCTTTCCGCAAAGCATGGCTTCGCCGGCGGTGATGAAATCAGGCTCGCTGACGTACTTCACAATTCGCATGAGCGATGAACGAAATACGTCCCTGCGCGCTATGTCACCCATTGCACAAAACGAGCGACCTTGATTGCACTAATCCTTTTTCTCTCCCGTAAGACTGTATACGACAGCTACAATTCGGGTCGACCCCTCGAAAATCGCAGTAATCGTACACAGAATTGAGTTTAACTTGCTTTTTAATTTGCACACTGTACCACACTGTATTTGCTTTAATAATTCGCCGCTCTGCACAATCAAAAAGAAAAATATGGTATCCTGTTATCTATTGCCGCACGTATGGCTTTATAATTGTTTGTGTGTTGCACACTGACACTGCACAAATAGCTCACGAATGTTTTTTCTTTTCTAAATAAGATGAACACTTGCCGCAATGGCTTTTTGATAGCACTGGCTCAGCTCAATTTGGCTCGATTGGACCAAAATGTTCAAGATAGCCCGAGAATAAAAAAAAACACAAGTTACAAACTGATAAATATTTATTTTGATGGTGGACTGTATTTGGTAAAATAATGACTGCTCTGGTCGTGCTCTGCTCAAAGACTAAAAATACTAAATTAATCTCGTTCACAGCAAAGGTCTTCGGTCGCAGCAACAGTTACCTATACAGTAGTGTTTGTCATCGTCGCCTTGCCGTCGCCTAAAAAAGGGTTACTGCAGAATGCAGGTGTGCGCTGGTTGTCGGTCGCAACCACCGCTACTCGGGCGATAGCATTTTCCGTCGTCGCCTTCGATGGGATTCGGCGATGTTGCTCGTGTATGTTGTTGTTGTCTGCGATGAAGGTAGTCTCGCGCCGCACTAGGATGCCGTTTGTTGTCGAACGATGATTTAATTGTTGTTGTTGCTTGCGATGCATTATCGCTTCTGCTCTTATGTTTTTTGAACAAACATGAATAGTGAAAATTTTGTATTAATTTACTGCAATCACTTATACACTGTAATTTAAATTTCTATTACATTTTAATAAGTAAATAATTACATGTGTTTCCATGAGGAACTTTAATTACTACAAGTAAAGCTGGATACATTCACTTTATTTCATTTGACATATCAAATACATTTTACTGAGCTTTACTGAATACATCCATTTTCATATATGAGGTGAATATTCAAACATATGTTTTTAAAAAAATTCAAAGTGATGTGAGAATTGTTTTTAATTAAAGTGTTTAAAATGGGTCTTACAAATAAGAAAACAATTTCCAAATATGTACTGGGTTGCCTTAAATATGAGCACACATACCGGCCAAAGGAAGAGTCAAGGTAATTTATTTTTGCATGAATATTTTAATTTTGATTGTGCATGACTGAGCAGGAAACTGAAAATTGTCCTTAACTCCATCTATGCTACTCTTGCGAAGCTATACAGTGACTTTGTGTAATTAGATATAAAATGTTACTATCGTGGAATTTTATTTATTTTATAGAAAAACTAATTTCTTATGCTATGTTAATTTATGATGCAATAGTTATCAAAAATAAATAAACATTTTTTGTAAAATATCTAGTCTTCAATTTTATTTTATGACTATCAAATGACGCATCTTCCTTTAAACATTAAATCCGCAGGCGATTGACCTCTTTTTGTCTGAAATTAAAGAAAATGAAAACTAGAAGAAAAAAATGTTCTAAATAAATTTTAAATTTTATAAAGAAAGTACACATTTTTCTTACAAAACCACGAGAATACAAAAAATCTGAAACAACTGTTTACTTTGACTAAGAGAAATGTCAAAATACTTACCACTGATAAATAGGTGCGTCCAGGCCAAAAAATTTCGAGTGGTGAATTCATTCCTTCAGGTTCACATATATTCACCGACACGGCCGTCACTGGAAATCGATTACAACAAAAACAATGTAAACAAAAGGGTTTCGGGGGGCAAAGGAGGGAAGAGTTTGGCATCTCTTTGCTTCTTTCATCTGCTTATGACGTTGCGTGGCACGGTGGACGGATGAAAACTTTACTTATGCGTTTACTTTATGTACATAAATAAGTTCTAAGTTGACGACTGCGAGTTTGATTAGTTTAGCTTTAATTTTATATCGATCGCCACTCGCGGACTGTACGTCTCGTTCGTTTTATTTTATTATTATTTTTTTTTATTTTAACACTTTCGCACCGAAACACTTGTAGCACTCTGCAACTGGTAGAAAAAGAATCCCCGCAAACGACTCGCCGGGCCTCATAAACATGATCATCACATCTTTAATCAGCGCCCAAATTCATACAATATATCGTTGCAGGATAATATGCTAAAACATCGCATAGCATATGCACTGCCAATGGTTTGGCTAATCATCTCTTAAGAGACGCCTACTTTGCTGTCTTGGTTCTGGTGTTGTAACCCTTTTCATACTATTTTAATAGGGCATGTGCCCTTGCCAGAGAAGACTTGAAATGAGAGTGTAAGATATTCATCTGGGCCGACTTCGATATAAAGGACATTTCTGAATTATTTAGAGTTCCTAAGTCTCGTAGAAGCCTGTAGTCGGATCCGTGCTCTATCATCTCTTGGCCGAAAAGAACTTCATAAGGAGATAGACCTAATGCAGAGTGGATAGTGGAACGAAGAGCACAGGCGATTGAGGGGAGGTGTAAGTCCCAGTGCTTTTGTGCGGGATCGATGTACGAACGAATAGCCGATAAGATGGACCTATTTACCCGTTCACTGGCGTCAGCTTGTGGAGAATACGACGCGGTCTTGGGATGTTTAATACCAAAGGAACTCATGCACTTTGCAAACTCTTGGCTAGTAAATTGTTTGCCATTATCCAATAGGATTGTCTCAGGAACGGTTGTTTCCGTTGTAGCTTTTTTAAGAGGCTTTAAGAGGACAAACTTTGTCAATTGATCCAAGGCAATAATAATATGAGTATTCCCAGTCTTGGAGCGAGGGTAAGGTCCCAAAAAATCTTTGTAAACCAGCTGGAATGGTCTTTCCACAATAAACGCTTTACCTAACGGAGACCTTACACAGTGATTTCCTGTGCAGTGCTTAACCTTCTTATACACGAAATGGTTCGAGACTTGAAGGTCAGGTAGCTGATCTTTTTGTTTTTCGATGGTTTCTATGATCCTACAGTATTCCTCAGATTGAAAGCTGGGGTCTGCGAGATCAATATGCAAGACTTCGCCAGCATCATTCAACTTAGAGACATCGCTTTGCAGCTCGTCTAACTCATAAGCACAAGATAACGCATCTGGCACAACGTGCTGTGATCCTTTACGATGCTCTATGCTAAAATCGAATGCTTGCAATTTCAGACTCTATCTGGCTAACCATCCGCTAAGGTCCTTTTGACTCATCAGCCACTTAAGGCTCGCATGATCAGTGACAATCTTAAACGACTGTCCTTCTACATACTCCCGAAATTTTTGGACGCCCATGACAACAGCTTAACACTCACGCTCGGTCACGCTATCATTGCGTTGTGCCGAATTAAGTTAATGGAATAGAAATATATTGGCCGTTCATGTCCCTCTTCGTCCTGTTGGCATAACACACACCCAATTCCAGAATCCGAGGCATCACAAAGGACGATAAAGGGCTTAGCGAAATCAGGGTTTGTTAGAATTGGGGCGGATGTGAGGGTATCTTTAATCTTATTAAAGGAAGCTATTGCTTTATCATGGAAGTTGCATTTTTTCCTTTCTTTAAAGTATCGGTAAGGTGAGTAGCTAGTGAAGAAAAGTCTTTAACAAATCTTCGATACCATCCTGCAAGACCTAAGAATCGCCTAACCTGCCGAGCTGATGTTGGGACGGGGAAATCGTTCACCGCTATAATCTTAGCCGGATCGGTCTTCAGACACCCTTTTCCCACAATATAGCCGAGGTATTTGAGTTCTTTGAAACAGAATATTATTATTATATTTATATATTACTTCCGGACAATCGAAGAACGAATGCCCTATCACCTTGCAGTTCCAGCACTTAAAACCACGCGTATCACGTCTAGGCTGGAAGGCATCAACCTGTGGAGAAAAATCTTTCGACAAACTACCCGGGCCAAATTCAACTTCGGAGACGAAGTTTCGGCGGGCGGGTGGCATGTTTAAATTTCTCGCTCGTTGCGGTCCGTGGTCGTTAAGGTATTTCTCGATATTTCTGCAAACGTATACCATTTCTGGCAAGCTGTTCGTTGAGCAAGTTATAAGCAACTCCCCGGTGCGCTTGCGAACGTTTTGCTTTAACAACTCAATGATTTCTTGATCTTGTTTAGGAATACGTAGCCGGCTATTCATGGTTTGGATGACACTATAAAAATCGTCGAAAGTCTCGGACGGCAACTGATGTCGATCGGATATTTTGCGAGAAAGTTCAGAATCAGATTCTAAACTTCGGAACTGTTCAATGAGGGCTAAGCGCAGAGTCATCCAGTTCACTGTGGTATTAGTCTGTAGGTAAACCCAAAACCAACTTTCCACTTGCCCACTTTGGACCGTAACTGCCAAAATAAAAGCAAGCTCGAAAGAGCAGATGTTGATAATCTCGAACTGTTTCCTTAGGACCTCTCACTTAATATGTCGCCCTTATAACTCAAGGTCACAAGATCCTCAAGTCAGTCCAGGCGGCGAAGACGAAATGGTGTTCGGGGTATTCTGCTCGAAAGCTGGAAATGTTCCCCTGGAGCTAGCCCACCCCGCATGTATACGACTTTGTCAAATTCATGCGTCCATAGCTTCCGCAGCGCTCACTAATTGCGAAAGCCCCGTACTTGGTTCTCCTGCAACGCAAAAGTCCTTCCCTTGATTAACCTAGAACTGTTTCACACCCACCCTGAAATAATTTAATCCCATGATATTCATGATGTCTAAATCATCAGGAACCAAAATACTTCACGTTGAATTTCTAACATCGACTCAACAGCCAACTTAAGCTGTAATACATTACGGCGCCAAACGATAACAAAAAAAAATAGTCCAGAGAAGTACCTGACATAATACCAATTCCTTTCTCTTTTCTTTTTCCATTCAAATTCCCTTATAAGTTACACAATAGTTCACTCAGCAATGTAATGTACATAATCAAATGAAATATGATCACTTACCGATCTTTTTATTTTGTTTTTGCGGAGATATGACGTAATATAAGATAATCCAGGGGTGAGGAAGATGTTGTGCACAGCATTGTCCAGCCCGTGGCGATGTTCTTATTTCTTTGATGAATGTTGTTGTTTTAAATTAAACTAGGGAAGAAGGTTATGTACATTTATATTGAGCAGAACTTTACAAAGGGCAAAAAAAACTAAATTTAATTACAGGAATATACTTAGCTAGTGCTATTTTAATTATAGGTTTGATGATGATCGGTGGATATCCATTTTGTTTTTTTTTTTTTGTTAGCTACATTGGTGATGTTGGGCGGGATGATGATGGATCGTGTTGGATGATGGCTGCGGGTTCGTTCGGGCTTTTTATGCTGATCAGGTAGAGAGGGCGAACGATGGAACTGAACTGATGAGTGTGGCGGTGACCTCCGACTGTTTTGGGAGTGCGTGGTTCGGTTTGCTGAGGTGCTGGCCGTCTTTGGTGTGTTTTTTGACTTTAACGGCTCGGATTTGGATTTTCGGTGGCTATCGATTGTGGCCAGCCAATTTTGTTGGTGTTGCTGCTGTTGTTGTTGTTGGTGCTGGTGGGGCTATTGGTGCTAGTGTCACTGTTGTAATTCCAAGAGCCAACAACTATATAATTACTTGGCACAATTCTTTAGCCAAGGAATGAAGGGGCTCTAGACGGCAAAATGAAATCGGTGTCTTCCTGGTTTATTTCTTTGTCCCAATGGTGAATATTGTTCTCTATCGGGCGTCGTGCGTGCGTAGAGTATAGAGCATACTTATGACGTTGCGTGGCACGGTGGACGGATGAACTTTACTTATGCTTTTACTTTATGTGCATAAATAAGTCTTAAGTTGACGACTGCGAGTTTGATTAGTTTAGCTTTAATTTTATATCGATCGCAGTGGAATACTGGATGGCCACTCGCGGACTGTACGTCTCGTTTTATTTTATTATTATTTATTTTAACACTTTTGCACCGAAAAACTTCTAGCACTTTGCAACAGGTAGAAAAAGAATCCCCGCAAACGACTCGCCAGGCCTCTTATATAATCTCGGTGTTGTTCTATTTTCTTTCCTAGCGGGCTATCTCGGGCGATATCCCCGTTTTTCCCTTATTTAATCGCTTTTGTCCAATATATGCCTTGGTTATACATATACGTGAATAGTATGTGTGGTACGCTGAGGTATCATAGTATCATGTGTCTCTTTCCTAGGGAAGTTTGAAGTTCGCCGCCCTACATGATCATCACAACTTTAAACAGCGCCCAAATTCATACAATATATCGTTGCAGGATGATATGCTAAAACATCGCATAGCATATGCACAAACCCGCTCCCAAACCCGCTTACTCCCACTCCACAGAGTCAACCAGTGGCTCTCAAACGCTTATTTTATGCTACGCGAAGAAGGAATTTTATACGAGATATGCAACACAGTTCCTTACCAGTGTTTCCATTGTCTTTCAATGCACTGTTTTCAATTTTAAGTCATTTTTTTATACATTGCCCCTCCTGCCTAAACGGAGCAAGATAGACCCTTCCCCCTCCCATAGTAAAAAATGCAAATGCTACAAAAGACAGTTTTAAATTTTTGGCGCCGAAGTTATCGTACTATCCCCAATATACATAATAATATTATTTCATTATCACAAAAAAAAAATTAAATAACTTTAAAAAAAAGGGGTAAATTTACTAAACTTTGATAAACATTTTTGTGTAATGGATTAAAGAACAGATTTCTGGCTTTGAAAACTGCTACTGTACTTTTTTGTAAGTATTGCCATTGTCTTTTAATACACTGTTTTCCATTTTAAGTAATTTTTTTTTATATTGCCCCCCTACTATAGCCAAAAATGCTTGCATTTAACCCCTCTACAAAAAACAGTTTTCAATTTTTGGCGCCAAAGTTATCGTACTCTCCCCAATATACATTATAATATTAATTCATTATTACAAAAAAAATAAACCATTTTTTAAAAGAAAGGGGTAAACTTACTAAGCATTGATAAACATTTTTGTATAATATAACGTAACTGAGCGATTTCTAAATTAACACATTTTTTAATCGAGGGGGGCTGTAGAAGTACGGTATTAAATAGTACTAAAGTAACATTACATGACTATCCTTTTGAACACATTCAAGTGCTATATTTTATGAACATATTCTTTTTGTTATCTTTTTGAGTTCTGAATAAAAATTTTAAACGTTTAAGTTGGCGTCCTTTCTAATTTACTCGGAAGAAAATAAAACAAAGGTAAAACTAATTTTAAAATATAAACCAATAATATAAAATGTATAACCAGATTTTGTCGATGTGTTTTTTCCGGTTTTGGAAAGGGAATTATATTCGCGATTTTTCATGCTTGTGGTATTATGCCTCAATTGAAAATTCTGTTAAATAATTTAAATATTCTATCTTTTAAAGACAGGGGCGGTTTTTTATCATTGCATAGTAGATGCGACCAAACCCAGAAGTCTTACCTCTTACCGAGCTTTTGTAATAGGAGATTCGATGATAGCAGCAGACGGACATATTTGGTAAGAAAGCTCTTTTCACAGATTCCCGAAATATAGCGTTTGCTTTCCGAAAGAGGATAAGATGGGTCGGTACGAAATCTTCTTGCCTTTAAGCGCTTATCTCCCTACTTCACCATGGCACTTAAGCTTAGATGGAGGTATCGTTGCATTTGCTGCGGTTCGTATCGTTTTTTAAATGATGGCGGCTTCCATGTTAATCTTAATTTTACAGGAGATTTCTCTGCTGTGGAGTAGGTTAGGATAGGCTAAGACAGAAGTGTGATGTAACAACCATCATACAACACTAGGCACCGATGTGGGCCCATCGAGATCCCTGGGGAACAGGCTGAATTTTTTTAAAAATCTAAACGGTAGAAAAAAACATATACACTTTCCCTTTTCAAGCAACCAATTACCCTACAAAAGCCTGTGATGTTTGTACAGTCTATTTCCTCCAAAGCTTCGAAGAAGTAACTCTCTAATAATTTCCTACGACTACTTGAGATTGCCTTGCATTCACACAATATGTGCGGTATATCCTCAACAGAACCTGCAGATGTCTATATCTGACAGCCAAAGTCTCTTTGCATGCTTTCGCAAGAGGCAATTCCCTGTCAGGACTCCTACTTCTACTAGTATTCTTAGCTTATCACTGCTAAGTTTTATTAACTTCCTGAAACTCGAGAAGCGACACAGTATTTCCCCCAAGATTAATGATTTTGTTTTAAAGGATTTTATTATCTGAAATAATTTACAGATACAATTATTAAAACTAAATTATTTCAGGAAAAAATTTATTTTCTGACCTCAGTCTCGCTCCTGCCCGCCAGTTCCAATAAATTTAAAAAGCAAGCCGTTTGACAGAAGTCGAGACTGGGAGAGTTTCGAGTGGTATTTCTTTAAATGGGCGCGTTAATTTTTCGGCTCTCTGCAACATCCAGACTCCCGTGAATCGCCACACCCTCAGATACACCCCCTTGGATATCCAGCAGAGCCAATTTCAAAGCGGTTCTACGAAGAAATTGCAAATCTATTCTATTGTCTGTGGCAAATTATTGAAATTTATTATCAAAATTCGTGCTCTGTGAAAAATGTGAAATTACGTTGTTTTATAGAAAAATTGTGTTCAGCGATAAGCAAAACTGTCACATTTGGAGTGATGAGCAACCACATGTCATACAAGAATTACCGATGCATCCCGAAAAAACGACAGTTTGTTGTGATTTATGGGCTGGCGGCATCTTCGGTCCATTTTTCTTCAAAGACGACCGTGGAAGAAACGTTACCGTCAACGGCGAATGATATCGAGCCATAATACGCGATTTTTTTTCGGCCCATTTGGCTGAGTTGAACTTGGTTGACATATGTTTTTATCAAGACAGTGCCACATGCCACACAAATCGTGAAACAAAGGAAATGTTGAAGGATGAATTTGGTGAGCAGCTTATCTCTCGAAATGGCTCCGTGAGTTGGCCGCCAAGATCATGCTGTTAAGAAGTTGAAGGGTATGCCTCCGCGCAGTTGACACATGATGTGCTTTTAGAATCGGCAGGGGAATGAGTTGATAAATTGCAGGTGCTGCAGAAAGCATTACTGTTGCACCGTTTGGTTGTATGTGCTAGCAGCTGGCAGTTGCGGCATCTTAAGAGATTAGGTAGGTTTCAGATGTTCAAAAAAACGTTATTTGTACAATTTTTAATTTAATATATACAATCATATATTTTATTTAAACAATTCAGCATATCAAAGATACATACGTATTTAAACAGTATTTTGTGAGATTTCTCAAGCCGTGGACAGCATATCTCATTGTTGGTTCATCTAAAATCAAAAACCCAAAAATATTTCGTTAGTACATGGACAAATTTCGTTATTGGACGAAGGAAAAAAAATTAAATTTAAATTTTTGACAGGCATTGAACAAAAAATAAATTTTTGATAAAATGCTCGAAAAAATTGGTTGTAATAAAAAAAGATCCTTCGTTCAATGATAAGATAATGTTATTTTAAAAATGTTTCCAAAATTTGAACAAAATCGCTTCATAACTTTTCGAGAAATCGTGCCCACCGACTTAAAAAATTAAGTCTTAAGATAAACGCGTATACCTGCGAAACGCTACACTGACGTGGCCTGATGGTCGGAACTTACGATGGGTCTATCTCTTAGAATTTTACTCGGATCGATTTTAAATTTTAAGAGAATATTTTAAACATATTGTACTATTTGTATTATATGTTACTATTAGTCTTCCATTCCCTTCATCGTCATCAGATTGGCAGTGAGGCGGTTGGGAATACATATACACAAATTCAGCGGCTTATGCAATTAAAATTCAAATAAAATATGTTTGCTTGTTCAATTCGCATCTCGGATCGGAGAGCTCTTCCGGATTACCAAACGAAAGCGACATTAAATACCTCATTTTGAAAAAAGCAATTTTCATTAATTTTGAGGTCAATGAATTACCATTCTTATCATTTTTACCGAAACAAAGACCTCTTAAAGCAAAGTCATCAAATTCTGGACCAATAAAAAGTTGTCAAATAGTCGAACACACACATATGCCGAGGCCGCGTTTACAGCGAATGAACAATATGAAATAACGCCTGATATAGTCGCTCAAGTTTTCTCAGCAATTCTTGCCAGACTGGTTTAATAGAGTCGTTTAAATAACCACATGTTTGAAAAGTTAGACGAGCTCGAACACAAATTTCAAGGAACACAACATTCTTCGTTATAGGTGTTAAGTTTAATGCAAAACACACCTTATAGGGTTCTAGTTAGATGTATTACATCAGAAGGTAGATGCCTATTTGAAGCCGGGATGGAATTCGTAGTAGACTTTTTATCTCCAGGTAAACCAACGTTTACCGATTGGCCGACGAGTTCTTCGAAAACTCCACAACTTATAGATTTTTACATCGCAAAGGATGTGCTTAACACCTGTGTTAAAGTTGAGGAAATTTATGATCTTTCCTCTGACCACTCGCCAGTTATGTTGACTATTAGCGGCTGCCTACGGGAAAGGGAAGGTCCACCCAGTTTAAAAACCAACTGGGGCTCATTAGAAAAGACTGCGCAAATAAAATCAGTCTTAAAATAAGAGATACGAAACAAAAAAAAAGGGCAATAAAACATTCTCGGGAAATGACCGAATTAGTAAAAGAGTAAAGAAAATCGCGTAAAAATTGGCAACAATTTCGCGCTCCTCAGCATAAAACGATATTCAATAATCTATGTACTACGCTAAAGAAAACGATTCGGGACTTTAAAAATCGAGAAGTCTCTTCATATCTTGAAGGTCTCACTACGGATAAGAGTTTGAGCTACTCGCTCTGGAAAGCTATGAAAAGCATTTAAAAGGTAAAACCCAAGCCCCTCCTATCAGAAAACATAATGGGGAATGGGCGAAAGGAGACAAATAAAAAGCCGACATATTAGCCGAACATCTAAAACCTTTGACGTTCAAGGGCTAATTAAAGACACAGTCTTAGCCGGGATACCAGACAATTTTAAATCGAAGTGCGCCGATTAATACCTGATCACCAATTCGGGTTCAGAATCAAGCACTCCACAATGGCCCAGGTTTATAGAATAACTAATGAAATAGAAAAAGCCCTAGAGGAGAAAATATTTGTTCTAGCGTTTTTCCTAACGTCTCCCAGGCTTTTGATAAAGTATGGCATACGTTCATATCAAGACTCTTCCGTTTTAAGCACTGAAACGAATATTCCGAATTCAAAGAAATCGCGACAGGAGTTTCACAAGGAAGCGTTGTGGGTCCGATTTTATTTTTAATCTATACTCGAGATATTCCGCAAAGAAAAATATTAGCCGTGAGCAAGTCGACGGACAGCGTGTTTGAGTGGACAATAACTTGGCGTACTGCGATTAATGAAACCGAATCCACGCACGTTAATTTTAATTACAGAAATGTAAATACGCTTCCCATATTTATAGACTTCGTACAAATTCTGTACGCAAATGAAACTAAATATTTGGGAATGACGTTATATGCGAAATTAAAATGGAAATCGCACGTAAAGCAAAAACAGGAAGAGCTCGTTATTAAATATAATCAAATGCATTGGCATTGGTCGATTTTCTAAACTCAGCATGCAAAACAAGCTGCTTTTATACAAGCAAGTTCTAAAACCGGTTTGGACGTTTGGTATACAACTTTGGGGTTGTACTAAAACAAGTATCATAAATATTTAACAAACTTTTCTAAATATTGTGCTAAATAGAATTGTAATTGTCGGTATTAGCAGTTACTACCGCTGAGAGGCTGCCTGCCGAACGTGTTCAAAACCTAAAATTAAAACTATTAGATAGGTTATAAGCTAGTTGTTGTATAAGGGACTTAGAAGGGATTGAATTGGTCCGTTGAATTGGGATTGTATGTATTTAAGGCATGTGACAGATGACCAGGCATTTCGAACCAGATATGCTGATGATCTGACAGTGAGGCTTCATCTGAGACATGCAATTTTACAATGAAATTATAAATAAATGGACTAGCAATTGTGAGGTCAAGTACCTCTTCTCGAATCGCATTTATGAAGGTTGGCTTAGAACCTCTATTTAAAATATCTAAATGTCACTCCCAATGAGATAATCTTAAAGCAACTCACCTCTTCTGTTGATGTCACTACTTTCCAATACTGTATAATGCGCGTTTGCATAGCAAGTGCAGGTTATTTTCTTGGCAGTGACTTATAACCATATCGGAACTGTAGAGATTATGTGTTTCTAATTTCAGCTTCTTAGCTTGAATTTAAAGGCCCAAAAATTGCGTACGGAAGGACGGACATTGCTATAGTCTTAGGTTTTGGTCCTGATCCTAAATATATATACTTTTAGGGTTTAACGACCAATATTTAAGGGATGTTACAAATTATGTGTCAATGTATATATATATATTTAGGGTAGGGTATACACTTAGGGTAGGGTATAAAAACAACAAACATAAATGAAAGACTACTTCATAATAACAAAAAAAAAAAACGTACAAAATACAAGCAATTTCAACAATGTACAATAGAATAATAAATTGTACGGAAATAAGGCAAATTGTACTTTTGTACTTGATAAAACTCAATAGGGTTTTTCGCGAAATATGAAAACGTCAGTGAGAAAAAAAAGGATAGCTCAAACGATGGAGGGAAAATAAAAGTGAGAAGATTATGTTGGCGGGTAGAATTAAACCTATCTAAAAGTTGGAATAGAGTGGTATTAATTATTGTCAAAGAAAAAATATAATGTCAAATAAGTTAGTAAGTTTTAGTTTCACTGTGAATTAATCGAGCACTCAGTGCCGTGTAATGTTCTAAGTAAATATAAATAAATTGGCTAAATTCACGGGAGGAATTGCGGCGGCAAATTGGTTTTTGTAAGTTTTATTTAAATATTAATTTATAGTGCAAATTGAGAAAATGTGTAATAGCCAAAGTTAACAGTTTATTAAATATATAATATATATATAATTATATATGCAAAAAAGTAAATCAAAAGTGATATTCTGCATCCATCTAGTGAAAAGAATTTGTATATCGATGTTTTTTGAAAGTAGTGTACATTGAACCTAGTACCCAACTTGTAAAATATGATTCATATTAAGAACCTAAATATACCACCGTGTAGATGAAGAAAATTCGAACTTAAGAGTGATTTTTCTTAATCGGATATGTACTTCAGAAGTTGCATGAGTTTTAGTTCAAGTCTAAATATTCATCTACACGGTGGTATTTTACATTTTTAATGCTTATATTAGTTTTTCACAAGAATTACCTATTAACACTCTATTTCAACTTTTATTCAGATTTAGTTTATAGACTAACAATCTCGCAAAGTTTTGTTTGAAAAATTGCATCTATGGTCTTGGTTGTTTTAGTGGTTCATAACACGTTCTGTATGATGAGTAGTCGGCAAGGACTTGTTTTATTATATCGAAATCCGTCACATCTGCTATGATCAAAAGCTTTAGTAGCCAAGATTTGGTTGCAGCTTCTATTACTTACTATGCAAATGATAATTTGGTAACCTCTGTCGTTGCATCTGCTTATTTTCCTTTTGACTCTATAATTCTCCATACACCAAAGGCAGTTTTAGAGCTCGTAGAGTACTGTGAATCCAAAAGTTTGTTTCTTGTCTTGTACAATGATGCTAATGCCCACAACACTCATTGAGGCAGTAGCAAATGTAAAATAAGGGGAGATCGACTCTTTTACTTCATCTAATCATTTGCCACTTGCTCTTCACTCTTAACAATTAACTTGCTTGCCGCGTTCACAAACCTTTTATTTGATCGCCAATAACCCATGGTTCCTGGGCCAAGCCAAAGTCTGTTCTTTTGAATCTTAAACTTCTTCTATTACTATACAAATGCCGCTACCAGACGCTGATACCTTGTCGGTGGTCTTAAGAATCAGCTTAACCTGACCGAACCGTATGCTATACTCCCTTTGAGGTCAAGGAGCTTATTCATAGAGGCGTCGTCGATAGCCATCACCTGATAAAGAAGTGCACCGCTGAATGACTTTCTTAATTAGGCTTAATTTCATCGTTCTGTGCCTTAATAATAGCAAGTATCTTCTTATTTGACATTTCGTGGCTCTGTGGAAAAAAGAACTTCGGACGATATACATACAAAAAGGTTCGGATGAGGCCCATATGGCATCTCCTTCCTTAGCTTGTATATTAGGTTGATCAACAGCAAACCTTCGCCAAAGTGTACTCAACAGCACGGGGGCCATGGGCATTTATTGTTTATTTGCGAAATTTTGATTCCCACGAGTATACGGGAGAACATGTCACCCATACCGGATCCCAGTACGACATGGGGATGCTGGATTGAAACTCTTACTAGCGACTAAGTACCCACTAAGCTACACATTCCTCAGCGTACGCTATTCTATATTGGCTTTGATAATTGTTAAAGGCAGTCCTTAGTTCATTGCTCATTAAGCCGACCTGTTTGACATGCGTGACTCTAAGACAGCTTAGCTGCTTGAATCATTCCAATTTAATCTTTATTTCCTTACCCGATTACCAATCCCCGACTGTAACTAAAGAGAATATTGACGCGTTGTAATTAAAAAATTAGTACGGTTTGGCTAAAGAAAAGCTTTCGGACTCTCGATCAACTGCTGACATATGCGAAACCCTTACAATCAACAGATTTTTAAGTTAGGGTTAAGAAGGCAATAGTGAAGATCACAATGACCACAAACAACTTTGTCAATACCAACAGAAATTATGTGGGTAGCAAAAATACCCATCGTTCTATTGCGCATGATGTTATAAATTGGAAAAACAACACTTTCCGAGTAATTTTTTTGGTCGGACGGAAACTCAGTGCAGAGGACAGAAAATTGACTTGGCTATTATTACATGAAGGATGTGTTATACGGGATAGTGAGGTCATATTACCGGTTTTAATCATTCGATAAAAAACGGTTCGTTCTTTTTTTCGTGAACAGTCACGTAGAAGTAAATTCCATAGTAATAGATTGATATAGATGATTAAAATTTTTCAGGATTATTCGAGATGGGTCTTAACAATACAACGGGTGATCCAAGTAGAGATACTTTTTTCAATAGCCTTTTTTGACAGATCACGTGTGAGTCGTGTCATGCTGTCATGTTATTTTTGTTTAGTATTGTTTGGCATTTCATAATGGAAAGACTTACGCGTGAACAACGTTTACAAATTGTTCAACTTTATTATGAAAATTCACGTTCTGTGAGGAATGTGTTTCGTGCACTTCGCTCAACTTATGGTCAACATAATCGGCCTACTGAGCGTACTATTCGCAACACCATCACCCATTTTGAGACCCAGCATTCATTATTGGATAATATTCGACCGAATAGACCACGTCCAGCACGCTGTGAAGAAAATATAGCGGCCGTAGCTGAGAGTGTACACGAAGACCGTAGAGAGTCGATTCAGCGCCGTTCGCAGCAACTCGGACTGACGTATGGAACGACTTGGCGCATTTTACGTCAAGATCTTAAATTGAAAGCGTACAAAATACAGCTTGTGCAACAACTGAAGCCGCTCGACCTTCCCAAGCGACATCGCTTCGCTCTATGGCCTCTTGAAAAGTTCCAAGAAGATCCGACGTTTTCGATGATAACCGACTATTTGATGCCTGAAATTGAAGCTCGTGATCTCGGCGACATTTGGTTTCAGCAAGATGGCGGCACTTCCCACACATCGCATCAATCAATGGACTTATTGAGATAACATTTCGGTGAGCACATAATTTCACGTTTTGGGCCGGTCGATTGGCCACCAAGATCGTGTGATATCACACAGTTAGACTTTTTCCTGTGGGGATTTGTAAAGTGAAAAGCTTATGCCGACAAACCCGCTTCGATTCAGGCCTTGGAGGAAAACATCACGCGTGTCATTCGCCAGTTACAAGTCGAAATGCTCGAACGAGTAATAGAAAATTGGACTCAACGGATGGACCATCTGCGACGTAGCAACGGCCAACATTTGATAGACATAATCTTCAAAAAATAAATGCCAAAGAATGTTCTTTCAAATGCTAATAAACATTCTCCATTAAATTTGAATTTTCTGTGTTTTTTTCTTTAAAAAAGTAGGGAACTTCGAAATGGATCACCCTTTATTTTTTGGGAAATATGTCGCGATTATTTAACTTGTTTTAATGCTATTTGGGGAAATTTGTCACTGCCTGCTTTTTGTGCACAAAGCTCATGCTATAGTCCTTAAATTCGTCCTTAAAAGTGATTTAGAGCTTGCTTGGGCGGCATTACAAAAGCAATTTGAAAATAAACGAATTCTTATTAATACGTGATCAAAGACTTTATTTTTGCTTCAATCGATTTCGAATGAACACGGTTCTGCTCTAAGAAAACTGCACATAACAATTATTGATTGTTTCTCAATTCTATCAAGATATGAAATCGATATCGCGGATTAGGATCCAATCTTAACCTTAACGGTTGCCCAGAATCTCCCTAAAAACACATTGTTTTTATGGGAACCAAATATGGCCAACAACAATGATATTCCTTCATGGAAACAGATGAGTGATTTTCTTGACTCAACTTATAAAGTTCTTGAATCTGTCGAAGATGTGAAACACAGTTCTCGAAAGAAAACTACTATGAACAACAATACGACACGATTGAATAACTTTCATGTTAAACAAAGTTATTCTTCGTGCAAGCTTTTCAAAAGCAATCACGCATTGTGGTCTTGCAAATCCTTTTTAGAAATAGGCTCTCAATTTCGAAGAAATGGAGTACGAACCCACAAATTCTGTTTCAATTGCCTTTCCCCATCGCATTCGGTCTATGAATGCAAAAGTAAACATTTTTACAATCAGAGTGGTAAGACGCGTCATTCCCTCCTTCACGGTTCAGATGCTGACTCACGGGCTACCACAACCATATCAAACAATAATAGTGTCCACTGTCCACACGGCAAACTTTCTTTTCAAATCCATTTTATAAGATCTTGCTGGCTACATCGCTTGTTAAGGTTATCATGCACAATCAGTCATTATACCCTATCATTATATTATTTGACACATAGTTTGTAGCACCCCTTAATATTCATCATAGACCTCTAAAAGTACCTATATTTATGATCAGGACCAAAACCTAAGACTATTTAGCAATGTCCGTCCGTCCGTCTGTATCAACTTTTGAGGCCTTGGAATTTTTGCTATGAAGCTGAAATTTGGACTATACTCCCTAGGGTTGCGAAATAGTAAAGTGTTAAAATTTTTCAAATACGCCCACTGCCACACCAACAATTTAAAGAATAATTTTAAAACTAAAGTTTGATAGATAGAGTGTTAGAACCTTCACAAGATATGTAGGCACTGCCCTCCTTAATAAGTTTGCCATATAAAGTGTTTTGCCGCACCTACTTTTTGTCTGCCTGCTTTTTGTCCATCATCTTCTTAATGCTTTTTTCTTTGGGGCATGCAGGTATATGGATAGGGTATCATACCGTTAGCTCAAAGCGGACTGTAGCCTATCCTTATGTTTTTTATTAACGATGGACCCAGGTTCGGAAGCCACATTTATATTATAATCGATAGTGAATCGGTTGAAACACAGAAAGTTTTCCACAAATGCTACGGTTTGCCGAATCTGAAATGTGCAAAGTGAACTTGCAACGAGTATGTGCTTTCTTACTCTTGAATCATGGACCGATTCGACTCTACACTTAGTAAGTGCAATTGTGCTAAAACGGTTGACTGGGCCCCTTCCTTCACGTGCTCTTAAAAGCCTTCCAATGTGGATATCTTGGTAGGGGTAGATATTTACCCCCTTCTGCATTTCTCTTTATCCTGTGGTTTAAGTTACCAATATTCTCTACTTATATGGGACATTTTTATTAACCCCACCATGCTGCCGTGCTGTCCCCCAAGATAAAGTCTAAACGATGTGTAGTATTTAGGCCCCGCCTAACAAAATGATTTGCAATTATTAATATTAAAAAAATTGAAACCCGTTCTGACAGTTTTTGCTGTTGCATAGTCATCCACACGATAGCACGGTGAGCGAAGGAGATACCATTTTATAGCTATCCATTTAGGAAAACTCACATATACCAAAAAAATATCCTGTCGTATAAAGTAGTTGGCTTTTTACAGTCATCCACACGATAGCACGGTAAGCGAAGGAGATACCATTTTATACCTATCCATTTAGGAAAACTCACATATACCAACAAAATATCCTGTCGCATAAAGTAGTCGGCTCTTTTATTTTGTTATTTAAGAAAGAACTTTTCGTGTTCTATTACATTTTCAAAGACAAATAATACTTCATGATAGTTTCAAAAGTCTTGTGTTTTGCAAAAACAGCAACTTTAAACTCAGGTAATGTCTCCCTTTGAAAAGTTAACTTATCTTTTTCGTTTACTAATAATGTTTGGTTGGATTTTGCAGGACTTTTTGATATACAAATCTAAAATGGTCGATTTGTATCAATATGTAAATGCATACGTGTGCCCATTTTAAGAAAGTAAAAGGGAACTTTTGAGGAAGTTACAACCTTACTTGTAGAAATTGAGTAATGTATAAAATCTGTCACAATATCAAGGGGCCCAGTAGTGCCCAGCCAACTTTTCTGGCAACTTTGGCTCTACACCCTTATTTAAACGAATCAACTCAGGCCATTTTAACCCCCCTCCTCGCTTCGCTTACAACAAAGCTAAAATAAAATAAAACTTTGAGGATTTATTGGGATAGCAGCACGCTCCATACCAAATGTCAACTGTTTAACATGAGCGGTTCCTGAATTATAAGGCCCCAAAATTAGCAAAAATAGTAACCACTGACTCACTGACAGATCATCCAATCATCGTAGCACCTTGAAATTTGGCACAGTAAGAGGTTTTCTGGAGAAACCACAGAGAAATATCTAACATATTTGATTTTCCATCCAGGGGTCGTGGTAGCCGCCCACTTCTCTTAACTCATCATCGTCATCATCAAAACTATGGAGCACTACCAATCGTCGTAGAACCTTGAAATTTGGTACAGTAACACGGTTTGCGGAGTAACCACAGGGAAAAATCTAACATATGTGATTTTCCACCTAGGGGGCGTGGCAGCCGCCCACTTCTCTTAACTCATCATCGTCATCATCAAAACTATGGAGCACTTCTAATCAGCGTACAACCTTGAAATTTTGCACAGTAATAGAGTTTGCGGAGAAACCACAGGGAAAAATCTAAGATTTCTGATTTTCCATCCAGGGGGCGTGGCAGCCGCCCATCAGAACTATGGAGCACTTCTAATCATCGTAGAACCTTAAAATTTGGCACAGTAATAGGGTTTGCGGAGAAACAAAAGCCAAAAATCCAACTTTTGTGATGTTCCATTTAGGGGCGTGGTAGACTCCCATTTTCTTTGGCTCAGTCCCCAAAAGACTTACAATTATGATTTTTTACATGAGGGTTAGATTTTGAGAACAAACTCGGACAAAATAATATATTAATTATTTTCCATTTAGGCGGCATGGTAGACACCCCCTTTTTTTAGAGCTATGAAATAATGCGTGTAGAAAGGATTTGAAGACACAGACAGACAACAGACAGACAACAGACACAAACTTTGTGTATATTCCAAAAAACAGGCGTGGCAACCGCCCAGGTATCAAACTCATAGGTACATTTTTAAAATTGGCAAGTTTTAAAATTGGGAAGTTATAAACATAAGGAAAGGCTACAGTCCGCGTGGGGCGAATAGTATGATACCCTATCCATATCCCTATATGCCGCAAAGAAAAATGCGTTAAGAAGATGATGGGTAGAATTTTATTTTATTCTATTAATTTTATAAAAAAACAACATATTTTTTGAAAAAACGCCCCCGAAAAGTGGGCGTGGCCAACAACTTGGTATAGGCGATATATTGGAAAAAATATATTGTTAAACATTTTTTTTCGGTTTTTATAAAAATTTTCGAATAAAACAGCATTTTAGTGAAAAACGCCCACAAAATATAGGCGTGGCAAAAAACTTTACATGACAAACTTGTAAAGGTGGGCAGTACCTACATATCTTGTAAAGATTACAACACTCTATCTCTCTAACTTTAGCTTTAAAACTGTTTTTTCTAAATTGTGGGCAGTGGGGGTATCAACAAAAATTTTACACTCTACCACTTCGGGACTTAAGCGAAGATAACTCTTGTCCTCTTCCTCCGACACCAGGTCACTCTTGGAAGGTTCACCATTGCTCTCGTTGCCTAAAGGTCAGATCAGTGAGAGTGCGTCCGCTAAGAATTGGGAAGAAAATACAACAAGTTCTACATTCGAAAGAAGAATGTTTGGCTGAGATCCAAGGGAGGAATTTTTTGTTTTAAGTAGTAGGGCTGATTAGCACTGCGGTCGCACTCGCAGAGGATATGTTCTGCCGTTTCTGGTTGTTCTAGGCAGAGTCTACACACAGCTGTAGAGCTTTTACCCATTTTCAGGAGACGATGGTTCAGGGCGCAGTGACCAGTTAGGAAGTCAGTTACGATCTTAGCATCAAGTTTGCTCATAGAGAGGATCTGATAAGCTCGTTTTTTGTTGGCGAGGGCAATGAATTTTTAAGCGTGGCGTAATCCTTGGATGGAGTGCCAATGGGATGTACGCATTTGGTGTTCCCAAGTATTGAGTTCAACTTTTATATTACTGGTGTGTAATCCACAGAAGGGGTCTGGGCCGATGAAAGGGGTCGCAGAGCCTTTTCGTACTAGCTCAATGTCCTCTTCATTGCCTAGAATTCGTTCGTGTCCTGGGACCCAACAAAGAGTCACTCTGCTGTGGGACGTAAGTTGTTTTAGAATGGTTAGACAGTTACAGACAAGTTGAGAGTTGAACTTGTAAGAGTTAAGAGCTTTGAGTGATGCTTGACTGTTTGAGAGGATGTAAATGTCCGCTCTTTTGAGATTACGCCTTAAGCATTCTCTTGTGTATAGTTCAATGGCATGAACTTCTGCTTGGAGGATTGATGTTGTGTGTCCTAGGGGAACTGACATTTTGCAGTTGGGTCCGCTGATGCCTGCTCCTACACCCGTCGACAAAGGGAGGAATAAGTTGAAATATCCAAACCGATATATCGACATTGGGGATATGCGCCTACAATGTGGCGCTTGGGTAGCGTTGTTTTATTTCACCCGGGAAAGGATGAACGAGTTAGAATTGTCACTTTAAAAACAGTTCGGTCAATAACAAAACTATGCATTTTGCCCTTCGACGAAGTTTTGCAGCAGATTCATTCATCCCAATAAAAATAAAAAAAAACAATAGAAAATACAATAATATAGAAAAGAAATCTATTTGGTTGAAATATCTGAATTGCAATGCACAGAACCTAAATTATTATCATATATTTTTTATATACATCTACGTATAATAAATACATTGTCATAAGATATATCGTACTAAAATGTGTGAGTGCCCTACGCACTCATTACAGCAAACCCCGACAATGGATTTATTAACAATATGCATAAGCGAGCCGAGGCGCTTATTTAAAAAACACCTCAGCCGATGGATTATTGTAGTAAATATTTTTCTTTCGTATTAATTTGGCTCTTCTCACTAGTGCATAGGGAGGCCGGAATGTTCACTTTATTACTCTTTTAATTCCCCTATTGTTTGTGAGACTTCTTCAATGTGGTACACCCTGGTGAACTGATGGACTGTAGCGACACTTAAACCATGTTTGGATCTACTGCTTATCACTGGTGGGGGGGGGTTAAATAATAAAACACGACTTGCTGCTTAATGCTAAGTGAAAACAGTAAACTAAAAAATTTACTGTTCGAATCTTTGCTCTTTATACAGATACTTACAGTAAGAAACCATCAAATGTTTTCACGTAATATGCGGTGAATATGGTTTATGAAAACATACTTACCTTAACATAATATCAAATTATAATATTGAGAGTGTTTGACCCAATTTATTCTAATTTTTAATGAAATATAATCAAAATTATATTAATTAATGTGACTAATATTCCATAAGTAAGTTCATCACACATTTTCGGTTGACAATAAATGCATGTTGATATAACATGGACCTAATTCTAACAAATATTATTTTGGAACATGTAAAGCATTTTTTTAAAAACTTTTGCAATCACTTACTAGTAGTAGTAAATTGTTTTTTTGTTATTTTTATAAAAAAAAAATGTACAAAAAAATACAAAACATTTAAAAACTTGCCAAATAAAGTCATCTTTTGGAAAGATTGGCTAACTAATTCAATATGTAACTACAATATAACTAAATGTACATGCTTATATATGAGTTGTACTCAACTACCAAGCATTTTCGATTGAAAAATGCACTCACAATATATTTATGCAGTGCGTTCCAGCGACCTTCTGTTCTAATTTACTATAAATTGGAAGATAGAGCATATTAACTTAGATAAACAATTTCCAAAGCCGCCTAGGAAAACAAACGGCTAAGAATATGTATATACATTAAACTTTCATATGATGAACAAAAACATAATAAAACCATATAAGAATTGAATATAAATATGCAAAAGTAATCCAAAATTATTTTCTATAAATATTTTACACCCAAACATTACTAATTTATTAATAATTATGCAATAATACAATAAAATATGTTCATATCTATTATTTTATTAAAAATTTTCATCTATCCGCCGAAAAAAACAAACCAAAATGGAAAAAATAAAACAACCCAAGTATATTTATTTTAACGCAGATAAGAGAACTATTTATTTTAGTCCAAAATAATATTCGAATTAAATTGTAACAACTTCGTATTTATTGTGTAACTTATTTTTTGTTTCATCTTGAACATGTACATTAAAATATTTTTAAAGTTGAATTACATAGACTCAACACTTCGCAGCACTTCCCAGCAAAGCCGCCGTGACCAGCTATTTTTTGTTGCCATTTAGAAATGGTGCAAAACTCCCCGTTCACAAAATTCACAAAATAAAATAAATAAAAATGTTTGCCTGTTCAAGGCGGTAGAGGTATGCAGGGTTGACTATCTAGTTAATTCCCCATCTGTGCTACGGAGCCAACTATTTAAGATAAGAAAGATAGTTCCGATACCTGAAGCCCCAATGGAAATACTTATTAAATTTGCCACCAGGGTCCCAAATCTGGCCACATTTCTTGAATGTAGTGGAACGCATTAATATCTAGAAGTCTAGCAACGAATAATGTATTTTTCTTTTAATTTAACAATTCTATTAGAAATAAATTCGACGTTGGCAAGACTATGTAATCGATTGGTGTAGAAGTGCCAAGGAAACCTTATTTTATGAGATTTGACTTTTTTAATATGCTTGTTAGCACACTGGCTCCAGACTGCTCATCCATAAAGCATTGTCGATTGAAAGATCACTATGAAAATTATAAGCTTGTTGAAAAGAGATTTCGGGTTTGTCAAGGGATACATAATTTGTATTATTTTGTTTACTTTCATTATTCCTTTTTAAATGTAAGCATTAAACTTTAATTTTTTATCTAGATGTATTCCCAGATATTCCACGATATCTCCCCATTTTATATCTATGTTATTTAGCATAAGATTGCGGTTCGGAAGGAAATAAGCTTATATTTTTCTAGTGAAAATGATTGTCTGCGTCTTCGACTCATTTATTTAAATTTTCCAGTTATTTAGCGTATATTGCGAATTCGCAATTTGGGAGTAAGAACAAATCAGACGTGATATGTTGTATAGAAGGGGTCCTAACACAGGTGCTTAAAGGATCTCTTAGTCACAAAACTTTGAATTATGATTGCCTGCGTCTTCGACTCATTTATTTAAATTTTCCAGTTATTTAGCGTATATTGTGGATACGCAATTTTGGAGTAAGGTAAAATCAGACGTGAATATGTTGTACAAAAGGGGTCCTAAAACAGATGCTTGAAGGATCTGCTAGTCAGAAAACTTTGAATTATTTTTATAAAATATAATGGGAAATTGATCTCTGTCATTTTATGCATGAGGCTATTACGCCAGACGCTATCAAAAGCATTTTCAATGTCTAGTAGGACAAGACCAGTGGACTTTTGACAGTTGAAATTAGTTCGGATGGTGAACAATGCTATGGTGCTCATGAAAACCAAATTGCTGCTGGGGGTATATATTACTTGATAGTATGAACTCATTTAATTTATTCTTAATGATTCGCTCAAACATTTTGCTCGTACAGCTTAAAAGCCTGTAGCTTTTAGGGTCATTTAATGGGTTTCCCGGTTTTATAACGGCCTACGGAGCCTGGCCGGAGTACAATGACAAAATTGTTCTCGGGGACTTCAATGCTAAAGTCCTCCACGAAACCACAACAGATAATGGCTACCGATTAATTGATTTTGCAGCAGCTTGTAATATAGTGATAGGTAGCACTAGGCTTCCGCGACTAAGGATCCACACAGCAACCTGGCACTCTCCAGACGGTCGAACCAGAAACCAAATCGACCATGCGCTAATCGATGCGAGACACGCATCCAATATCTTGAACGTGTGCACTTAGCGAGGGGCAAACATCGACTCTGACCATTTTCTTGTTGCAACTAGATTCAGAGCTCGACTGTCCAACGAGAAGAAGCTGCGTACTGCCCAGAAGAAGAAATTCGAAGTTGGACGCCTTTGCACATCTGGAGTTGCCAGAGGCTACAGAAAGCGTCTGAGTGAGAAGCTCTCCACTGTGCGTACACCTACCACAGACGCCAACAACCAGTAGTCTCAATATCGCGACATCATCAAGTATGGTATGATGATGTATGCGTATACCGGAAGAAGGTGACAGAAGATGCACATATTAGAACGCTGCAGAGGAAAACAAGGGCAGCAAGGGATGAGTACCGAGCCAGGAGAAGGGAGGAGAAGAGGGTCATACGTAGGAAGAAAAGAGAGCACACAGTCTCCCAGCTCGAGGAGATCGAAGAGTCTGGCGACCGAAACAACATCCGGAAGTTTTATAAGAAAGCCAAGCAACTGGCTGCTGGCTTTAAGACCAGAAGGCAGGCTCTTCGAAACAGCGATGGAAACCTAGTCACCGACGCGCAGGGAATAGTAGATGTATTTAAGCAGCACTTTCAGTAGCTGCTAAACGGGCAAAATGTAGAGAGAGTGATGGGGCAAGAAGAGAACCCACGTCCAGTCAATTAAGAACCAGTCCCGCCGCTCAGTATAGAAGAGGTTGACTTAGCAATAAAAAAAACTAAAGAACAACAAAGCCGCCGGCTCTGATGGTCTACCTAGAGAGGTTTTCAAATACGGAGGTGATGTTATGGTAGGGCGCATGCACCAAATCATCAACCAAGTCTGGGTGGAGGAAAGCATGCCATCAGCTCCATATGTCCCATCCTATCCAACGTACAGTGTGACCATCTCAAACCTTTCTGCAACGCACTAATCGGCACGTACCAGTGTGGCTTCCGGTCCGGCAGATCAACTGTAGACCAAATCTTCACACTAAGGCAAATCCTGAAAAGACCAACGAGTTTCAAGCTGAGACACAATATCTCTTCATCGCATTTAAAGTGGCATATGACAGCATTCATCGTCAGCATTTTTGTGGTGATGGCCGAATTCGGGATCACGTCAAAACTGATCCAGATGTGTCGCATGACACTAGATAACAACTTCGAGGTAGTCACGGAGTTCATCTATCTCGGGGTAAACATCAACTCCACAAACGCCATCTTAGTGGAGATCTGTCGAGGAAATCGCTGCTACTTCGGTTTGGCAAAACAAAAGGGTTCAAAACTCCTAACTCCAAGGACGAAGTGCATGCTCTACAGAACCTTTATCCTGCTAGTTCTGCTATACGGCGCCGAGTGCTGGACGATAAGCAGGAAATTGAGAGTTAATACTGGGATCCTTTGAAAGAAAAATCCTTCGACGGATATTTGGTCCTGTATGCAGGAGAAGATACAACCGCGAACTCTATGAGCTATACCAAGATGACTATATTGGCTCGGCCACGGGTCGGGAGCCCGTTAAGTAAGTAAGTATAGGAGAGTTCGGAGAGTTTGTAAGATAAAATCTAAAGTTGAAGGACTTTTTCGTCGGGAAGTAAGTAGGACTATTTGTCAATATTATTTAAAATTCATGCCTTCTGTTCAAGCCATCTAAGACGTTTCCCCAAGCGTTTCATCTTATGCATCCCTAATTCATATGCCTGCATGTGTAGTCGCCCCAAATTAAAAAAGGTTTGAAGGGGGAAATTTAAACCACCTGGAAAGTACACGGACAAAATATTTATACTTCTATTATTGTTAAAATGAACCTCTATACTAAAATTTTCAATACATTTTGTGTTAACAAGTGGTAAAAGAGTATGCTTGAGTGTGTTCTTAATAGCAATAGCAACTTCGCCGCCGATCTGCTCACTCTGTCCGCACGATAACAAATATTCTGAGTTGTTAAGAGAAACATTATTAGAAAGCCATGTTTCAGAGACTAGACAAACGTCAACTTCATTTTTATTTAAAAAACATAAGGAAAGGCTACAGTCTGCTTGGGGCGAACAGTATGATACCCCATTCATATGCCCCTATATGCCCCAAGGAAAAAATCATTAGCATTTTATTTCATTCTATTAAATTTAAAAAAAAAAAAAATTTTAAAAAACGCCCCCAAAAAGTGGAAGTGGTCAAAAACTTTGTATAGGCGAATGTTTGAAAAAATATTGGCTAAATATCTTGTTAAACATTTTTTTTCGCTTTCTATGAAAATTTTCAAAGAAAACAGTATTTTAGTGAAAATCGCCCACAAACTTATAAAGGAGGGCAGTACCTACATATCTTATGAAGGTTGTTACACTCTATCTCTCTAAATTTGGTCCTAATCATAAATATATATACTTTTATGGGTCTACGGCGAATATTAAGGGATGTTACAAACTAAAGGGTGATCCATTTCGAGGTTCCCTACTTTTTTAAAGAAAAAAACACAGAAAATTCAAATTTA
Organism: Ferdinandea cuprea; assembly: GCA_963576555.1. Classification (NCBI taxonomy): domain Eukaryota; kingdom Metazoa; phylum Arthropoda; class Insecta; order Diptera; family Syrphidae; genus Ferdinandea; species Ferdinandea cuprea. Next base: position 18,390,645 of record OY754962.1, on the reverse strand, counting down.
ATGGAGAATGTTTATTATCATTTGAAAGAACATTCTTTGGCATTTATTTTTTGAAGATTATGTCTATCAAATGTTCGCCGTTGCTACGTCGCAGATGGTCCATCCGTTGAGTCCAATTTTCGATCACTCGTTCGAGCATTTCGACTGGTAACTGGCGAATGACACGCGTGATGTTTTCCTCCAAGGCCTGAATCGAAGCGGGTTTGTCGGCATAAGCTTTTCACTTTACATATCCCCACAGGAAAAAGTCTAACGGTGTGATATCACACGATCTTGGTGGCTAATCGACCGGCCCAAAACGTGAAATTATGTGCTCACCGAAATGTTATCTCAATAAGTCCATTGATTGATGCGATGTGTGGGAAGTGGCGCCGTCTTGCTGAAACAAAATGTCGCCGAGATCACGAGCTTCAATTTCAGGCATCAAATAATCGGTTATCATGGCACGATAACGGTCGCCATTGACGGTTACGTTCGCATCGGCATAACTTTTAAAGAAATATGGACCGATGATTCCACCGGCCCACAAACCACACCAAACCGTTGTTTTTTCTGGATGAAGTGGCAGTTCTTCAATCTCTTCAGGTTGCTCTTCGTCCCAAATGAGGCAATTTTGTTTGTTTACATACCCATTGAGCCAGAAATGGGCCTCATCGCTAAACAAAATTTGCCTCGAAAACGTCGGATCTTCTTGGAACTTTTCAAGAGCCCATAGAGCGAAGCGATGTCGCTTGGGAATGTCGAGCGGCTTCAGTTGTTGCACAAGCTGTATTTTGTACGCTTTCAATTTAAGATCTTGACGTAAAATGCCCCAAGTCGTTCCATACGTCAGTCCGAGTTGCTGCGAACGGCGCTGAATCGACTCTCTACGGTCTTCGTGTGCTGGACGTGGTCTATTCGGTCGAATATTATCCAATAATGAATGATGGGTTTCAAAATGGTTGATTGTGTTGCGAATAGTACGCTCAGTAGGCCGATTATGTTGACCATACGTTGAGCGAAGTGCACGAAACACATTCCTCACAGAATGTGAATTTTCATAATAAAGTTGAACAATTTGTAAACGTTGTTCACGCGTAAGTCTTTCCATTATAAAATGCCAAACAATACTAAACAAAAATAACATGACACGACTCACACGTGATCTGTCAAAAAAGGCTATTGAAAAAAGTATCTCTACTTGGATCACCCGTTATGTGTCCAAATCAATATACCCTTAGGATAGGGTATAAAGAGAAGAATTCTAAGCAAGAATTCTAAGAATTTCAACATATATCACTTAAAAATGTTAATGTACAAGTACTTAATCGCTAACTGGGCGATAACATTAAATTGATTAGCTTTTGTTGCACAATTTTTTAGAAGAGATGTCATTTCGATGGTGAGAGATTGAATTTCTTCGATTGAGAAGAGAATATCCTCGGTGTTAGTTCTTTCTTGGTAGTTGGGGTTGTAGAATAGGGTAGCCACTGATCGGTATAATCTTGGATATACCCATTGATTTAACTATCTCTACACATCAATTGTGCTTATTTTACCTCCCCGCGGTAGCCATCGGATACTGGTCACGTTCAGCTAAACTTGTAAGCGCGAGTATTGCAGAGAAAGATAATACCAACGCTATAATTACTATGTTTATGATGACTGACTGAATGAGCCTTAGAAGGCTGGCTATATAGGCACCTCAGAGATAGAGAGAGAGAGACGTACGGCGGATGAATTCACTGGATTGGATCAACGGTGACTTCAACGGTCATTATGGAATATACCTGATATGAGCTACTTCGACATATTTGGAGCTAAGGTCATTGAGGATTTTCAAAACTATTCAGGATGTTGGAAAAGAGATGGTGGCGGATGAGCATTTAATGGGCCAACGGCAGCGCTCGCATTCCCGTAGTGGACTACTGGCAACAATCTAAAGTTTATTTTTGGATCTGGCCCTCCAGGTTGGTGGTTGTGTCGTCGGGGTAACTTCCCTACCACGTAAAAAAAAACATGTTATGAGGGAGACTCCATTGTACACCCCGGGTGCTGATATTACCGCGGTCCAGGAGATACGTTGGATAAGTTCAGGTATGCAGAAACGAAAAACATGCGACATTTATTACAGTTGCCCCAAAAGGTTGCACGTATTAGGATGCGGATTCGTCGTGGGAAATCGGCTAAGATCAAAGGTCATTGATTTTAGACCAATTTGCGATCGCCTGGCTGTAGTCCGTATCCAAGGCACATTTTACAACATCATATGATGATCATGATATGTGCCCACTCCCCTACCGATAAAGCTGAAGACCCAATCAAGGACGAGTTTTATGACCTCTTGGGTCTTAAAACTGGGGTATGCGGACGATATCGACATCATCGGCCGCTGCCAACGTGCCGTGATTAAGGCTTTTACGGCAATTGAAGAGCAGGAGCGCTTAGTTGGCCTTGAAGTAAACGAGGACAAAAACAAGTACATGCTTTCAACAAACAAGGAAACATCTGTCCACCGGCTAGGAGAAATCGTAACTGTTGAAAGCAGAAACTTCGAGTAACCCCGCAAACGACACCTTAGTTGAGATTCAACGAAGAATTACCCTAGGAAACCGTTGCTAATTCGGTTTGGCAAAACAAATGGGTTCAAAACTCCTAACCCGAAGGACGAAGTGTAAGCTATAAAAAAACTCTGATCCTGTCAGTTCTGCTATATTGTGCTGAGTGCTGGACGATAAGCAGGAAAGGAGAGCAGATACTTAACTCTTTTAAGGGGAAAAATTCTTTGAAGAATATATGACCCTGTGTGCGAGGAGGGCGAATGGAGAAGATACAACCGTGAACTCTATGAGCTGTAACAAGATGTGGATGTAGTCTAAAAAGCCAAACACGACGACTTCATTGGCTCAGCCACATCGAGCGAATGGACAATAATGCTCCAGCCAAGAGGATCTTCGAATCCCAACCCCCAGGTTCGAGACGACAAGGAAGACCGAACCTCCGTTTCAAAGACCAAGCCATCGCGGATGCCAGAGCGCTTGGTCTGGATAACTGGATGCAGCGTGCCCGGGACCGTAGAGTATGGAAGGCTGCTCTGTCTCCGGCAGAGACTCTTCACGGGTCGAGAGCGCTTTAAGTAAAGTAAGTTAGTTCTTTCAGTTGGCTTGTTTGACCAGCTTTGAATTGGTGCAATGATGGGGAGGGTCATTGGTGCCGTTTGTGTTAGTCTGCTTAAGTCTCTGACGTCACTCATTTTCATTTTTCTCGTTGGAGGTTTAAGAGGAGAAAAATTCTCTATGAAGTTCGTAAATTGCGTTGATACCATGTGTTGTTCATGATTTTGTGTCGAAGAAGTGGTCCACTTTTCAATTTCCAATGGTCCAATTTCCAAAAAATGTTTTCTAAATACTAACGCAATTAGTATCAGTAGATTTGTGGTTCTCTTAACAATTGACGCATTGTATTTTGTCTGTAAAACTGCAATCAGTAGTTTTGTGCTGCCCGGAATAATTCGCACAGAAAGTCATTACAAAACAAAGTTTTTCCCCGTGACCAAACATTTAACAGTCGTGGCACTGGGTGTTTTTGATTTCACTTAAACGAATTGAACCTAGCTCAAGAAACACAATATAAAATCAGTGTAATGTTCATAACGCTTAGACACCAGTTTAATTTCTTTGCACTTAAGACCGAGTTTAATTAATTAATTTTTTCGTACACTTATTGGCACATCATCTAACCCAAAGTGAATGACTTTGAATGACCTTTGGCTGGAGAGATCATGTGAAAACAATTACACTTTCTGGTTTTTAATGCATAGCATGTTTTTTATGCGGGTCGATACTATCCCATTTAATTTATTACCCAATGGATATTTTTATGATTGAATAATCAGTAATTTGAATTTTATTAATGATGTTATGAGCAGATTCAATTGTTTTTTGCAACACTTTGTGTTTCGTGTACTTCGGCATAGTATCCTCAAAAAAATCATATCTTCCTTGCATGCCATAGACCCAATGCATGTAAAAATTGCATTTGAAAATTCCTTCGGGCACTCAAAAAATCCTCTCTCAAATGTTCTATCTGTGAATCACAGATGAGGAATTAACCAGATAGTCAACTCTGCAATCCCCTATCACTTTCAACCCGCAAAAAATATTTAATGACAGCCGCAAAATCCTCTCTCAATTTTCCCATCTGTGAATACGTGTGAGCCAGACACATGAAGTTAGATCTAATTTACTTGATTGCCCGCCAAAAATAATTGTGGGGAGTTTTGCAATATATCCAAATCGCAACAACAAAACAGCTGGTCACGGCGGATGTGTTGGGAAATAGGAAATTCTGCGAAGTGTTGAGTTTATGTGATTCAACTTTTTATTTTATTTTAATATAAATGTTTATAAAGAAGCAAAAAATTAGTTACCCAATAAAGTTGTTACAATTTAGTTGGAATATTTTTTGCGGTTATAAGAAATAGTTCTCTATTTTTTATCTGCCTAAAAATAAACATTCTTGGGTTTTTGTACTTTTCCATTTTGGTTAATAAAATGAGATAAAATGCATATTTTATTGTATTATTGCATAAATATTACTAAATTAGTAATGTTTGGGTGTAAAATATTTGTAGTAAATAGTTTGCAATGGTTTTTTATATATATACATATTAAATTCTTTGATTGTTTTATTATTTATTTATTATCTGATTGTGTTTATTCAACATATGAAAGTTTAATGAATATGTGTTTATATTCGGGTTCCGTGCATGGATAAAAAAAGTGAAAAAGAAGTATTTGTAATCCTCTTTAAATTATGTTGTGTTACAAGATTTGTACGTTTAGTCAATCAATTTTCTTAGCAGTTTCTTTTCTAAGGCGGTTTTGAAATTTTTTATATAATTTAATATGCTTCATTTTAAAATTTAAAGTAAGCGATAGACGGAAGAACGAGAAAAAAGGTAGCTGGAATGCACTGCGTAAATATATTGGGGGTGCATTTTTTTATCGAAAATGCTTGGTAGTTGAGTACATCACGAAAATGTTTGGTATTTGAGTACATATCATAAATAAGCATGCACATTATGTTACATATATATTGAATTATTTGGCCACTTTTTTTAACAGCTGACTTTATTTGTCAAGTTATAATGTTTTGTAATTTTATTTTATATGAAAATAAACAAAACAATTTACTACTACTACTACTACTAGGAAGTAATTGCAAATTTTGTTAAAAAAGTGTTTTGATGTACCAAAAATAATATTTGTAAGAATTTGGTTTACGTTTTATTAAAAGCGTTTTAAACCAGTGTTCAATTGTGTAGAGTTACTTAACTGCTTCAATATAACCATCCATAATCTACGAAATCCTTGCTAGTATAGTTATACTTACATTTATTGTCAACCGAAAATATATGATGAACTTACTTATTATATATTAGTCACGTTAATCAATATTATTTTGATTATTTTTCATTAAAAATTAGAATAAATTAGTTAAAACACAGCTTTATTCTTAATATTATAATATTTTATTATGTTATTAGTTGTGTGGTAAGTATGTTTTTATCAATCCATATTCACCGCATAATGACCATGTTTATTTTACACACCCAAATTGTGAGTTGTAATCTGCTGAAATTCATCAACTGTTCCCAACTTCTTGCTATAAAAAATGACATTTCATTGGCGCGGCCATTAGCCCCATATAATTCGATTTATGTGTGCGTGATTCCCATTTGATTTGCACGTAAAAGTCCATATAAGTGCAAATTATGTGGGGCTTATCAGTTCGACTTAGCTTGTAGGCAACGTGAGAGATTCGCTCTCGAGTTGACTATCTGGTTAATTCCTCATCTGTGCTGTGAATACGCGTGAGCCAGCCAAATAAAGTACGGAGGCATTGATGTGTCAAAAATATGTCATTAGCGCTGGCAGTTTTGCAAGAATTCCAAATGGCAAGAAAAAACAGCTGATTATAGCGGATGTGTTGGGAAGTGCTGCGAAGTATTTAGTTAACGTAATTAAAGTTTAATAGATATTTTAATTGAAATGCTTATGAAAAAAAGAAAATAGTTATATAATAAATATGAAGTTGTTGCAATTAAACGCGAATATTTTTTTTGTTAATGTGTTAAGAAAGAGTTCTCAATTTTGTACCTGCCTTAAAATAAACATACTTGGGTTATTATATTTCTTCCATATTGGTTAATAAAATGACATAAAATGTATATTTAAATGTATTATTGCATGAATATTACTAAATTAGTAATGTTTGCGTGCAAAATATTTATAGTTAATAGTTTTGGATTAGTTTTTCATGTATATTAAATTCTTTGGTTGTTTATTATGTTCTTATTGAACATATGAAAGTTTAATATATTTACATACCTACATATTCGGAACGTTCATATGAGAGCGAGCGAGCGAATTGACAAACTGCGACAAAATAACTTTAAATGCATTTTTAAACACAAACTGTAGACTTGACTATTTCAATTCCAAGTAAAGAACGTCATTAAGTTTATTTCATCATGTTTAACAAATTTAGTAACGTTATTATCTTTGAATTGGAATAGTGAATAGCGGCGAATAAAATAGCAGCGAATATATGAAATACTATGTTAAATTATTGAAATGGTCAGTTAACGAATCAGGCGTTACTCATTATTTACTTCATTGAGCTTTTATTTATTTTACCTACAATTCTAGTAATTTTACAGAATATTTCATTAATTCACTGCTGAATTTTATTTGATATTAATTATTTTACTCGATATTCGATAAGTCAACCACCAAAATTATTTTATTATTACTGACAATTTAAAACTGCTAAATTAGTTTAACTACTGGCAAACAAATTATGATAACCCTTATATTATGTTTAACTTGCGCAACTGCTAAAATGTTTACGAAACTGCTAAAAATGTTTACCCAAAAAATATGCTTGTTTGGTAAAACTATTATTTTAGTTTACATAATAATTAAAAACATTCACCAAAATTTTATTCTGTTGCAAATTCATTATAAATCGTCGCATGTTATTGCGATGTTACTGGACACAGCCGAGTTTTAACTTTTGATATGTCAACATGAGATCTTCTCCAAAATTGATTCTTAGGCGCAGAACTGCTATTGTGTGCGTGAGCTGGCTCAATTTGATTTGCATGTAAAAACATATACGAACACAGTACTGTTCCTTTTTGAAGCAAATGAAAAACGATAGGCGGGAGGGCCAAAAATCCTCTCAGTCGACTATCTGTATAATTACTCATCTATGGTACTGCGCCTTTTTGAAGCAAATAAAAAACGATAGGCGGAAGAGCCAAAAATCCTCTCAGTCGACTGTCTGTATAATCACTCATCTGCGAACTAAACTAACAATATTAAAATACCTCGAACATAAGCTTCACCTGCACCGTATGCCCATGCGACGGATACGTGGTTTCCTGTTATTGAGATCGTGTTTCCCACGAGAGAATGATGAAATCCGATGAATCCAGACATAGCGTCAGCATAAAGTATGTGGAAAAATTCTTCATGTTTTGAATTAATGTTTTTGCAGTTAACTCCTCCCTTCTTAATTTCGAACGTCCCCGTTTGACGTCATCGGTTTCCAGAGGTATTGGAATTGATTGATGTTTGATTTTAAGGATGTTGTGGGCTTTTCCTCTTGGATCGTAGGGAGTTGTGGAACCTCATTTGGGATTTGTGGACCATCGTTAACTACATTAATTTGTAGGCGCTGAGATCTTCTTCTGATGATATTTTGTGAAACGATAATTGAAACTAGGGCTATTGAGTAGGTTAGGTATGCATGAAGTGTTGCTGATGTTTACTACATCGTCTAAAGGACATATAGATAACTCATTATAAGTCTTACAATTAGTTTTTATACCATATACGTACATTTTTGTTACATTTTAAAATGAAATTAAAATGAATTCTATTAATTAAACTGCCTTTTTTCACGGCTTTGAGTATAATTGTTTCACAAGATTCTACTTTAGTTGTTGGTAGACTTACAATATAGATTATATTTTTATTATCTGATGCTATTTTAGTTTCAGCGAACTATATAAGGAACTATATAATCATTAATATAATAATAATTAGATAAAATAAAAGAATTAACTAAATTGGCCTTGGCCCAATGTATTGTATATTCAATATTAACAATCTCTTCCTTAATCAATTCTAACCTATATTTAAAATTCAATATTATTTCGGTTTTAATATTTTCATTTGATTTTATCAGTTTTAAAATTTCATTTGGTACTTCATTTATTTTTTCTGTTGACAATTTATTAACTACTACTTGTTTATTGTTGTTTTCCAAAACATTATTCATTTTATCCACTAATATATTATAATCATTATGATCAGGATTCCCGGCAATCCATTTCCATGCGTTGCCTTTGAAATCCAATGATCGCTTTTGTTTATTATTGGGCTTAAGTCTATTAAAATGGCTTTTAATTTGGGTTAATTCATGGACAGAGATGACAGAAGCAAAGATATGCCAAACTTTTACTTCCTTTGCCCCTCAAAACCCATTTGTTTACATTGTTTTTGTTGTAATCGATTTCCAGTGACCACCGTGTCGGTGAATATATGTGAAATAGAAAGAATCAATTCAGCACTCGAAATTTTTTGGGCTGGACGCACCTATTTATTAGTGGTAAGTATTTTGACATTTCTCTTCATAAAAGTAAACAATTGTTTCAGTTTTTTTATGTTCGCGAGTTTTCGTAAGTGAAATCTGTATTTTCAGCAATAAATTTATCTTATTTTGCAATTCGATCAACATTTTTTTTGTTCTTGTTTTACTTTTTTTAATTTCAGATAAAAACCAAGGCCGCATTACTTGCCGTTGGTGTGAAAGCCGGTGCCGCGAGTGACGAAAGCACGTGATGGTTGAAGAATAAACATTGAGGTGTACTGCAATAAAAGATTGCTCATGAATATGGTACAAGACTATGAGAAAATGAAGTGAGTTGTTTGTTGATCACGTATTGTATAACCATGTTATGTTTTTCTTTGTTTAGATTATACTTGGCTGGCCCGGGGAAATTTGTCCTTCCAATCAATTTGACAGTTTGTGGCGACATAATAGTGGTTCTTTACCATGCACTCAATGCTTTCAAAGGAATGGGACGGCCACAAAATGAAAATGGTCGACAATTTCGGTGAGTAGGCAATTGCTATAGGTCTCACAGTTTAAAAAAAATATGCTGCCTTTTGTTTTGCAGTTACAAAACCAACATCGACACCACGACCAGAGCATCGTAAGATCGCACCAGTGAGACCTGCGCCACCAGCACCGCACATAGAAGGAAACAATCATGGTCAATCACCATTAGTAAAGCCAGACGTAACGGATCACAATGGATATAGAAATGAAAGCCATTCACCAGCTCCCCCAACTGATTTGCTTAATTTGGTAAGCCAGTCAATGCCCACGGAACTAACAGCTCAAAGTCAGCCTCACATTGTACCTCCAACGGAGGCTAGCTTTGATTTGTTGGGTGGGATCTTTGGATCCTGGTGAGTTGCGTTCGGGTCCGATTCCTGATATTTTAGGTGAAGCCGCAGATGCTAGCATTGAATAAAATACTAAAAATATTCTCTTTTGTTTTGTAGATAACATTCAAGAAAAATCAACTGCCGGATTAGATGATATTTTGGGTTCGATAAGCTCATCGGCTGCACCAGCTGCAGCTGAGTTTAATTTAGATTTCAATGCGTTTCCATCGGGGATACAACTCCATCATTTCCATTGAGCTTTCCACGTTCACCAGCAGCAACCACGACTTTCGCAGCTGGTATGAGCTCCAGTCAAGGACCTAGTAAGGAAACGTCACCGCAACAGGTATGAGAAAACACATCAAGGACCGCGTTCCATAAATGAAATGCGAAAAGAGGAGGTTGTTAAGGACAGCGATCCAGATAAACTACGCATTATGGAGTGGGTAAGCCGAATGACTATGTTTAGAGGGCATAACTTAACTCATTGTTGATCGCATGTTTTTTTTAGACTGAGGGAAAGAAAAACAACATACGTGCTCTACTGTGCTCATTGGATACGGTGCTGTAGAACGATGCAAAATGAAAAAAATGTGATATGTCAACTCTCATAACGCCGATGTTAAAAAAGCGTACCGCAGAACTTATTTAGCAGTGCATCCTGATAAAATAAGTAAAAATATTTTTTTTTTGTTCAAAACACTCAGATTGATTCTCTCCTTTTAGCATAACGGAACAGACAATGAACACAATGCCAAACTAATATTTATGGAGCTCAATAACGCGTTGAGTGACGTTGAAGACGATGCTACCCATATGTTTGGTTCGTTAGCATGCCTGCCCAACCAATCTTCCTCTACTTCTACTATTATTTTGTTCTTTTTTTACCCCACCTGGTAAGAATATTAATAGTTAATAGTATATATTTCCATATCGAATAAGTTGTTCAAAGTGGCTCGGGGTTAACATAGGTTTGGAATGGATTTTAGATCAGAACAGTATAAATTGAACATAAGAACGAAATTCTAAAATAATACCCACTAGGAAAACTTAATTAGACTCATATCTAGGGTATTGAAATTGCGACTTAATAGCAAAAATCCCTATCGGTTAAGTGGTTCAGAAATGACATGGGTTTGAATGTGCTTTTTCTGCATTTTCGATTTTACTTTGGCCATAAATGCAAGATTCGCAAGATACACTTCCTCAATTTGGTTATAGATACATTTAAAGGTATTAAATTTCTGAAAATTCATATCCCATACTGCAAATATATTAGTAATATGACCTCCAGACCAATATTTTCTTTTACTGATTTTCATCTTTGAAAATAGTAAAAGTTCTATTGATCGTAAATGCACTTAATCTTCGAAAATACACAGCACAGCTGTATAAAAATACTGTTTGCTTCGCTTTCACTTCAGAATTGTTATAATAATATAATATTAATTATTTTATATATTTATTTTATAACTTTTTATTTTAATATTTCTATTATAGTTTTGAACGTTGTTGCCTAAATTGTTAACTTTTCTATTTTTCTTTTATCATTTTAATGTACGCATTTGTATCCAAATTCAATTTAAATTTATCGCACATGCTAACCCAAATCAAATTTTAAAATTTAATATTTAATTGTAATAAATAAATAAATCATTCATGATAACATTTACGTCATTATAGATACTTCATTGTAATCTTTGTAAATGTTTTAAACTAAATAAATAAATATCAAATATCAAAATTCTGCGGGAAAAAAATGAAACCAAAAAACATTTTGAGAAAATTATAGTTGTTGTTTTATTTAATTAGAGCTCATAAACTAATGCTTTCACTTTTCCCAGGCGTTCAGAAACTCTTTGAAATAATTCGTATTATTTTAATTTTCCTTTTTAAAATTTTATTATTTGTTTGTCGATACATTTTAAAAAAAACATTGGCATAAAAATTCATGCTTTTTTTTCTCCTTACAAGTACTAGTACATAGTACTAGGTCTTTTTGGTGCAGGTGGCCAATTTCCTTGTGGCTTATTTGCGTAGTTCACTCTTGCGGTTCCGACGGGGGAGGTTTCCATTGGTTCCACTCCCGGCTGCTGTCTTAATTGGCGGTAATTGACGAGTATTATTTCCGTAACCTTGACCATGCGTCTGATACTGATTATGAATATTAAAGTGGGGCTGTCTAGGTTTTTTTTTAAAGGGGCAGGCCTTATATTACAGTTATTATTTAATGGGGGTGTTCTTTGATTGTAATTCATAACAGGTTGGGGAAAGTATGCAAGTTTTGGTAAAATGGGATTCCATTATTAGGTAAGTTATTTTGCTGGGGCCTTCTTGTTGGGAGTAACGGTGCTACAGGGCGAGCCATTTTCCTTAAAATTCCTTGGTTATTCATGGCATAATTAGCTCTAAAATTAGTCGGGCGAAGTCGGCTTTTAGGCCTGGGATAAATGTGTCCAATGCCTTTTCTCTATAAGTTTTGGTCAGTAAGAGAGAGCTTCCTGACCAACCTCCATACAACTAATTTTATTGAGAATAAGGGATAAATGAGTGTACACAGCTTGATAAAATCCTTGGATTGTATTATTGCCCTGTACGAGAGCAGTCATTTGATATTCTAGAGTTCCTAGATCACGTTTGTCTGCATAATGCAGAGCCAAACAACGAGATATACATTCCCAGTTAAGGGGAGTGTTATAAGATTCTAATGCGATATCCGCATTTCCTACGATTTTGTTTCGAATGACAAAAAGTATTGCGAAGTATTTTGGATTTCCTCTCAGCGGGGCGTATAAACCAAGTATCCTGTCAACGCTCTTTCGCCAGGAACTCTATTCCCCTGGTTGACCTGAAAATTCTCTCAGGAAAATAGGATACATAGGTAATATACAAATAATACCAAAAGTTCTTATAGTTCTTAGAGATACGAGAAAAAAAAAATATATATATCTTAAATAGTTCTATTTTGATAAAATATGTTCTAAAAATAAAATAAAGCGGCAAACACTGCGCGTACCACTAGGGTTTGATTTTTATTTTTCCGCGTTTAATTATTTCGGTACGGGATTTATTATAAAATACTTTTTACACTACTTGAGGACGTTAGTTTTTGTTGTTGAGATCGTGTTTCCCACGAGAGCATGATGAAATCCGATGAATCCAGACATAGCGTTAGCATAAAGTATGTGGGAAAATTCTTCGTGTTTTGATTAAATGTTTTTGCAGTTAACTTGCATAAGCATGGTAACCAACTCTATCATAGGCCCGGCCCGGAGATTTTTTTTTTGCGAAGTGTTTGTGACAATGCATACTTAATAGATAAGAGTCCCTTTTTCCAAAAAGATATTAAATATAATTTTTCATTAATTTTTGATTATAATTTCTTTTATAACAAAATAAAAAATTAAAAAATGTAAGGTATGCGAGTGAAACTGGCAGAAAGTTTTGCAAGTTTAATTGTGCACATTATGTGATTTTATCTAACTTACAAGAAGCTACATGGCTAGAACGAATCTAATAAAACAATGGGCGCTTAAATCTTCTTATCTAAAATCAATTTTTCAAAAAAAAACCTTTACCTTCTAAATATGATTTTCTAATTTAAATTTTATAGAAAATATGTTGGGGATAGAAGGATATATATTAAGAACAGCAAAGCATCCTCAGCAAAATAAACAGATCACTGATTACTGCCAGAAATTGGCGCATTCCGTCCTTATGTTTTATGACTATCATTACCTAACATTTATTCGAGCACTACCTAGTTTTAAATCGCTGTAAACGATTTTTAGGTTTAAAGAAATTATAAACATTTAAAACATGGCGGCCCGGAGAAATTTCGGCTAGTCCCGCAGCCCGTACATTTGAGCAAATTCCCGAAGTCTCCGGACCAAAATATCCCTGTTGGTAACCCTATGCATATGAGTTTTCATAGCCGAAAATGAAATGAAAACAAAATATTAAATATCTTTGAAGTACCTATGTACGTGTGAACGTACATCTTCATCTGAAGGTATTTTTAAATTCGGCGCAAGGGACAACCATTAAAAAACTGTGAAGGCTTCTCCATTTTGCAGGTTCCATGGAACTTCGTTAAGAGGAATAGGATGTGCTTCTCTTTCTTGAAGTACGGACACAATGTCAGTGCCTGCATACAGCAGAAAACGTGTGGAATTGATGAATCCACTAGAGTTCACGACCGAATTCTTCATGAGCCGAATGCGACACATATAATATCACCAGCATCAGATGAGAACGAGCAGCCAAGGAGATTGTTAGGCTGCACAACAAACGTGAACCCAACAATTATCTTCCGTATGCTGCCCGTAAGGCTCTACAATGACGACATCGTATTGAGGACGTATGCCTTCCTGGATGAGGAGTCCGTGACAATTATAGATTCTGATTTGGCGTTACATCTACGGTTGAGTGGTTAAAGGAAGCATCTGAAAATAGTAAGGAGACATCAACCAAAGAATCTTTAGCTGTTGATCTTCAAATCAGAGCGAATGAAAATAGCGCCTTGAAGTATTCGTTGAACGGAGTTCAAACTGTCAGCGGACTAAATCTGCCAATTCAATCTCTTACTGCCGCCGGTCTAGAGCTGTTCCCTCGCCACGTTATGCAGTCGATGACGTTTGGGGCCAGTTGCTCATCGTGCTCGAAAAATTTCGAAAAAAACTTCAACGCTATGTGGTTCGATGATCACGATGGCGGTCACTGAAATTCATAAAAGTGAGGGGCTTGAATTGCAAGATTTTACCTCAAGTTCCAAATATGTTCTGAGAGATATCTGTGGTAGAGACGAAAAGTGGATGAGCATTTGAGGTGTGCTGGAGAAAGTTCTGGGGATATGCTGTGGGCCTGCAGAAGTCATTTTTATCTTTAAAATCATTGATTCATAAAAATCATTCATCATATTTTATCCTGTCCAGATGATCGCCAATTCGTCACCCTTATAAATTTGCTGCTTCGGATAATATGGATCCATGGTGTTGCCTGGGACCAGCGGATTGCAGCAGAGGTCTATCAAAAATGGATATTGTGGAAGGCGGAGGTTTCGATGGCAGTCAGTTGCAAGATTACTTGGGGCTACAGTCCTTATCTTTCGTCAGCGAACCGCACAGTTCTTTAAATTTTCGTCGATGCCAGGGAAGTGTACTTCAGTGCAGTTGCGCACCTTCAGTGCAGTGACACAAAGACGGTTCTAAGTGAACTACGGACTATAATTATGTCTGGCCATCAAAAATAAATAACTAGACTGAATTATTTATTTCACAGATAGAAAGAGAGAGCATTTTTTCGTCATTTTTAAAAAATGTTTGCGAGTTCAAGGGGACAGGGGTATGCTGAGTCTAATTACTCATTTGTAATCTATAACGCAACTGCTTCACAACAAATCTAGTGTACTTTTGCACTCTTTCTAAAACAAACTTTAGAATTGCAATAAACAGAACACCATACTTTAGACCAATATTCAAGGAAAGGAGGTTCTAGAGACATGTAGCCTCTCACCACAAACTCGCACTGCTCACCTCCACGTCCTCGACTGGGGATAGGGTCTCAACCTCTGTGGAAGATCGTAGGTGGCAGCAGACGAGAGAGGAGGGGAGGAGTGCCAGTTCACTACGGTCTCCAACACTAAACCAGATTGTTTGAAAAGAGATGGGGACAGAAGAGCCCTTAATGGGCCAACGGCAGCACTTACATCCCCGAAATGGGTTACTGGCAAGGGTGTTACCGGCCTGGTGTCCTAGGGTCAAAGCAAGGCCCTACCCTCAAGGTTGGGGGTTGTGCCGTCGGGGTAATTTCCCGACCATGTCAAAAATCTTTAGTTATGAGAGAGACAGCCAGCCAGCCTCGGATTAAAAGAACAATCTCCCTCAAATGACAATAAGACCTGAACGTTAACGGACATGCGAGTGTGTACCTGTAATGTGCGAGCATCCTACACTCCAGGTGTAACTCAAAAACTTGAGACTGTCCTCTCGCGGTACAAGGCCGACATTACCGCGATCCAGGAAATACGATGAATGGGATCAGGAATTATGAAAAGAAAAAATTGCGACATTTTTTACAACTTTAACAAAAGATTGCATGTGTTAAGATGTGGATTCGCAATGGGAAATCGGCTTAGATCTAAATTAATGGACTTAAAGCCGATAAGTGATCGACTGGATGTGATCCGCATCAGAGCTACATTCCATAACATTAGCCTAATATGTGTAAACGCCCCTACCGACGAGGCTGATGACCCTATCAAGAAGGAATTTTATGACCTTTTTTTATTTGATTTTATGATTTGGACGGAGCCTGTCCGGAGTACGATGTCAAAATTGTACTCGAGACTTCAATGCTCAAGTCGGCAAGGAAAACATCTTCGGCGGGTTAGTTGTTAAGCACCGCCTCGACGAAACGATAGCAGATACCGGCTACAGACTAATTGACCTTACTGCAGCTTGTAATACGTTGATAAGTAGCACTAAGTTTCCGCGACTAAGGATCCACACAGCAACCTGGCACTCTCCAGACGGTCGAACCGACAACCAAATCGACCATGTGCTAATCGATGCGAGGGACGCATCCAACATCTTGAACGTGCACACTTACCGAGTCGCAAACGTCGACTCTGACCATTTTCTTGTTGCAGAACACATTATTCATTTTTGTTATAATACCGCCAGCATTTTGATAGTAAACTGTGACGAAGCTTGGCAGCGATAAAGGCATAAAGGATAAGTGCGAAGAATTTGTAACATTGTTGGCATTTACGTTTGAGCGCAGACGGCGGCGCTCTCGTTTTTTGGAATAAAACAATAATTTTTCGCATGCACATTTAAAGGCCATTTCTCAGCATTCAGCGCTTCATCGATGATACATGCAGGAACACCCAGGCAAAAATTGATATACTTAAAGGATGACAGGTCAGCATCTCTTTTATGAAGGGGAAAACAAGAGACGAGGTTTACGAGGAACTTCAACTTATTAGACGCATATGATACAATTGAATCCGCTGTTGTGTTTGGTGAAAAACGAGAGAGATAAAGCCTTTTTGGTCGATATACATTTAGCCAAAGGGGAATCTTTACCGCTGTTTCTTGGTGGCTCTGTTGTTTTGCGTTTTCTGTTGTTCATTGTGTTTCATTGCAGACTTGATGGTTAACCGACATTTTTAAAATTTTAGTTGGGCGTGGAAAACGGAATTTTGTCAGGATAATCATTAGCCATAATTGCTGAATGATACGCTTCATTCGTGTTGATTTTTTCATTGGTTTTTTGTTTTTATTTCCTTTATTATTCGAAATGGGCATTGTTGTTGCTGCAGTTTTTTAAGGTTTTTTATCGCTTCAACCAATTGTTGAACAACTTTACAAACTAAATCAAGTATGGGAACACTAGCACAGGCATTACATTTATAACACAATTTATGCTGGACTTTAAAAAGTTCAAGCAACTCGCAGATAAAATAGCACTTTTGTGATGAAATTTTAGACCGCAAATACCGCCACACAAAATAAAGTCTTTAGTGACGACATTATTGCATTTAGCTCAGTTTTCAGTCATAGTGTAAGGAAAAATGAGAAACAAATTTAATCAAAACTTATTGAGAGCAAGAAAAGAAACACGTCTGTACTCGTCTAAAGCCGAAACAATGACAAGACAAAACAGTCTTGATAACGAACGAGAAACGCTGGATCGCACACCTTTTGCGAGTTAGCGCCGAAAGTTAAGACTCTTGTGATCGCTTTAATTGAAGTTTTTTAAGGTTTTTATCGCTTCAACCAATTGTTGAACAACTTAACAAACTAAACCAAGTATGGGAACACTAGCACAGGCATTACATTTATAACACAATTTATGCTTGACTTTAAAAAGTTCAAGCAACTCGCAGATAAAATATCACATTTGTGATAAAATTTTAGACCGCAAATAATACCACACAAAATAAAGTCTTTAGTGACGACATTATTGCATTTAGCACACTTTTCAGTCATAGTGTAAGGAAAAATGAGAAACAAATTTAATCAAAACTTATTAAGAGCAAAAAAAGAAACACGTCTGTACTCATCTAAAGCCGAAACAATGAAAAGACAAAACAGTCTTGATAACGAACGAGAAACGCTGGATCGCACACCTTTTGCGAGTTAGCGCCGAAAGTTGAGAATCTTGTGATCGCTTTAATAGAAGCCGGAAATATAATTAGTAGCAGACCACTTACGTTCTTGCCAGTATCAGTCCAAGATGAGGAACCATTGACGCCTAACAACTTCCTGTTCCGAGCAATGAAGTCGACTCAAACCCAGAGGTCAGCATCTCTTTTATGAAGGGGAAAACAAGAGACGAGGTTTACGAGGAACTTCAACTTATTAGACGCATATGATACAATTGAATCCGCTGTTGTGTTTGGTGAAAAACGAGAGAGATAAAGCCTTTTTGGTCGATATACATTTAGCCAAAGGGGAATCTTTACCGCTGTTTCTTGGTGGCTCTGTTGTTTTGCGTTTTCTGTTGTTCATTGTGTTTCATTGCAGACTTGATGGTTAACCGACATTTTTAAAATTTTAGTTGGGCGTGGAAAACGGAATTTTGTCAGGATAATCATTAGCCATAATTGCTGAATGATACGCTTCATTCGTGTTGATTTTTTCATTGGTTTTTTGTTTTTATTTCCTTTATTATTCGAAATGGGCATTGTTGTTGCTGCAGTTTTTTAAGGTTTTTTATCGCTTCAACCAATTGTTGAACAACTTTACAAACTAAATCAAGTATGGGAACACTAGCACAGGCATTACATTTATAACACAATTTATGCTGGACTTTAAAAAGTTCAAGCAACTCGCAGATAAAATAGCACTTTTGTGATGAAATTTTAGACCGCAAATACCGCCACACAAAATAAAGTCTTTAGTGACGACATTATTGCATTTAGCTCAGTTTTCAGTCATAGTGTAAGGAAAAATGAGAAACAAATTTAATCAAAACTTATTGAGAGCAAGAAAAGAAACACGTCTGTACTCGTCTAAAGCCGAAACAATGACAAGACAAAACAGTCTTGATAACGAACGAGAAACGCTGGATCGCACACCTTTTGCGAGTTAGCGCCGAAAGTTAAGACTCTTGTGATCGCTTTAATTGAAGTTTTTTAAGGTTTTTATCGCTTCAACCAATTGTTGAACAACTTAACAAACTAAACCAAGTATGGGAACACTAGCACAGGCATTACATTTATAACACAATTTATGCTTGACTTTAAAAAGTTCAAGCAACTCGCAGATAAAATATCACATTTGTGATAAAATTTTAGACCGCAAATAATACCACACAAAATAAAGTCTTTAGTGACGACATTATTGCATTTAGCACACTTTTCAGTCATAGTGTAAGGAAAAATGAGAAACAAATTTAATCAAAACTTATTAAGAGCAAAAAAAGAAACACGTCTGTACTCATCTAAAGCCGAAACAATGAAAAGACAAAACAGTCTTGATAACGAACGAGAAACGCTGGATCGCACACCTTTTGCGAGTTAGCGCCGAAAGTTGAGAATCTTGTGATCGCTTTAATAGAAGCCGGAAATATAATTAGTAGCAGACCACTTACGTTCTTGCCAGTATCAGTCCAAGATGAGGAACCATTGACGCCTAACAACTTCCTGTTCCGAGCAATGAAGTCGACTCAAACCCCAGAAGCAATTTATAAAAGATCCATGTGCGTCCCAAAAGAGTGGCACAGTAGGCAACCTGGTACTTGTATGCGACGTTGATCTTCCAAGAAGCCAAATGGAAAAGAGGAATGGTAGCGAGAGTGTTTCCAGGTCAAGACAATCATGTTCATTCAGACGAGATTCAAACATCGTCGGATCTCTTCACTCGACCATCAGTGAGATCATGAATATTGATGAGGCTTCGGTGAGACCAGGGCACCTCACGGGGGTGGAGTGTTGTAAAATAAATAATAACATAATTTGTAATAGTGATGAATTATTGTTTCCAATCTGCCGACGACGAAACCCAAGCCATCGCCATCGCTAAAAAAAACAATGAACAAACTAAAAAACATTTTAATTGAGAAGAAAAGAAGTTTTTGTTAAAAAATAAATGAATATATAATATGATATAATTAATAATACAAAAAATATGTGAAAAGTGGAAAAAAACAACGGACGGCAGACGAATAAAAATCGTCTTTTGTGAAAGTTTGCGCGAAGTCACGTAGACCACTGGCCGTAGCAGAAGAAGAGTTGCGTTTATTATCCCGTTTAATGGACGCCACCGAAGAGCCGACCGGAGTGCTTGCGCCTTCAGCCTTTTCCTCTTCAGTTTTCACACTGGACGAAAACGTAAATGTAGACGACCGCGTTTAACGGGCGTACGTGGCAATATATGCCTGTCGCAAAACATTCCGCAGCAAATGGGGACTTAAACCACACATGGTATACTGGTTCTACACAACGGTTGTAAGACCCATCCTGACATACGGTGCAGTTGTTTGGTGGAAAGCCCTGGAAAAGAAATATCTTCTTTCCAACCTTACCAAAGTCCAAAGGGCAGCTTGCATAGGTATAACCGGTTCCCCAAGGACGACACCCACTTCAGCAGTAGGTCGGCTTAAACGGCCGTCAGACTTAGAGAGTGCGGACTCTGGTCCCGCAGACCTTACGGATGCAGAACTCAAATGGTGCGCCAGAAACAGACTACCTACCCTCGACATACACCTTCAGCAGGGGGTTCAATACGTTTTTCAGGCGGAGATCGAGGCTGTAGCCAAACTAAGAAGGTACTGTATTGCCAACAGGACGGTCTGACAGTCAAGCGGCTACAAAGATTTGGTGAAGTCAAGGGCTGTGTGCAAATGCAGAAAGTCGTTAAACAAGTTATTAGATGTCAACACAGTTACCCTGTGCTGGGTGCCAGGGCACACTGATATCACGGGAAACGAGAATGCGCACAAAGTTGCAGGATCAGGGAAAGAAATAAATGCATCACTGGCACTTGAATCAGTAAGAACACCGCATAGCACCATCGCACGTCAAATCGACAGTGAGTCCTTGACTAGAACCAACCTACGTTGGACACATCTCGATACGTGCAGACATATAAAAGAGCTATGACCAGCTGTTAACAAAATGAGATCAAAATTCACGATCGGGTTAAACCGCAGGGACAGCTTATGGGTCACTGAACTGTGGGTCTACATGCGGAACGGTTGGGCATACCGCACAACGACTAGAAGAAATATAGTCCTTTCATCACCAGCTATACTCAGATTTGTGTACAAATTCTAAGAGAGCGTTACTTTAAGCAAATACCAGCGTTTTTTCCAGGTTTTTCTAAGTTCGAGAAAAGGTACCCAGATGGAAACATTGGACCCAATTGCTGGTCTACGTGAGCCGTGGCTAAAGTCACAGGGAATCCCCCAACCTAACTACCTACCTATGTAGGTCATCAACCTACCTTTGATATAGCCAGAAGACAGCAAGTATTTGACTTATCCTGTCTAAAAGGCATTCGAGGACTATCATAAATTGGACGGTATCGCCAGATAGCACCGTATCTGACCACAGATACATCGAATTTTAAATCTACTGTGAGTTTTTACCTTCGCAAGAAAGGGGATATCCGAGAAAAACGAACTCGTCACAGTTTATAGAGGAGCTTGTCAACTCTGTAAAATTTCCACTCAAACTTAGATCATGACAGGGGGTAGCATAACGGTATCCGCCTTTGAACCGACTATCACATCTGCAGAGGTGACTGAGGATCAAGATAGGGGTCTGCTCAAGATCTGGCCAGCGTCCTAACCCGCTGCTTTGAACTATCGTTACAACAACCGCCCCCCCCCCCCCCCCCAGAAAAACGTTACCCTGGTGAAATTCGCAACTGCAGTGTCTATGTAACGAAACTAGGAAGCTCCTCAATCGGTTTTTAAAAGCCAACTTATCTTATTTGATTATGGAATAATTACTTTTATAAAAAGTTTTGTGAAGACGTTGAATCTTTAAGTTCAACTAGTAGGCTTGTTAAGGAACAATGGAAGTCAATGGAACAGACCAAGCAAACTTAATGCAATTCTTAAACCTGACGGTATATATACTGAAACAAAGGCGGTAACTTTCAGAGAAATCAGGTTACTACCTGTTGTTCAGATATACCGGCTACGATGGCGACCCTTGCACCGACTAACACCACTCCGTTTAGTTGGTATATTGCATCTGGAGTGGATCAAATATGCTATTGTATCTTTTGAGGGTTTAAAGTCACCACGTCCAAATGGAATTCACCCAGCTGGCGTATGGTTAAAGTTGTTTTCATACCCAAAATTGTTGAATTTGTCTGCTTTAGCCAAAAGCTTCAGACCCATAAGTCTGTTTTCTTTGCCCCGTGCAGGGACGGGAAGAAATAATATCCCTGCAGCGCCCGCCAGTGCTTGGCGACTAAGGCGGATGAATCACATCTAGTCAATTTAAACATCCAGGTGAGCCTAGCAACATATTTAACACCTTTAAACTGCCCCACAAGTGTGCATGCAAATCCGTGGGTTGACACGACTGGAGATCACCGGTGTCGTAAAAGTAAGATCAATCAAGAACTTATATCAGGAGCATGCACTTGTTGAACAAACAAACCTGCTTAACCTAGCATTATGGAAATCTACGTTCAAAGAAACACTACCCCACCAGGCACCTCTAATGCTACGGATTGTTGTGATCCTGAGACCTGCATAAATGCACGGGTCAGAGCTATTCGGTGTACGGGGGATAGAAAAATAATGGAAAGACTTAGGCGAAACCTAAGGGTCGCGAGTTGGAACGTTGGAAGTATGAGTGGTCGCAGCTACGAGCTGAAAGAGATGATGGTAAGAAGGCGATTGGAAATCTTGTGTGCCCAAGAAACGAAATGGCGAAACACCGGAAATCGAGCGCGTTTCTTTGACGTTAAGACAAAAGCATACAAGATGTTTTACTACGGTAAAGAACAGGGTAAGAATGGTATCGGTATCATCCTTGCGGCAGAGTTACTTAGCAACGTATTGACCATTTCAAAGTCCAGTGACCGTTTGATGTCTCTCAAACTGGTGATTGAAGGCGAGGTATCATCCTTGCGGCAGAGTTTCTTAGCAACGTATTGATCATTTCAAAGTCCAGTGACCGTTTGATGTCTCTCAAACTGGTGATTAAAGGCGAGGGGTGAAATATTGTCAGTGCATATGCGCCCCAAATCGGGTGCGAGCAGAGGGAAAAGATGCATTCTGGCTTGATTTCCACAACCTCATCAAGAATATCCCAAAGGATCAGATTTTGTTTGTTGGCGGAGATTTGAATGGACATGTCGGGAAGTCTAACGAAGACTAAAAGCATCGTGATTCCTTAAAGGATCTGCATATCATTCTGGTTGATTTTGATAAAGCATTCGATAGACAACCAAGAGATCTGATATGGGTAGCGCTAAGATAACGAAGAGTTCCGGAAACCTACATACAAATAATCAGATGTCTACGCGGGAGCGAAGACAAAAGTCAGATGTCCCGCAGGGGTCACCGATGAGTTCCTAATTTAAGTCGGTGTTCACCAGGGAAATGTCCTAATTTCTTAGCTCTTTATTACAGTCCTAAATTATCTGCTTGAGGGAAAAGTGACGGACCCTAAAGTGCATCAGTTATTTTTTGCTGACGACTAATGTTTGAGTAGATGTTTTAGGAGGGAATGGGTATCGTATTAGCCAAAAAAAGACAGAATTATTGTACTGCCCATTCTCTGACCCAAGTCAAACCATTCCGGACATTTGACATTTGAATGGGTGGTTTGTGGTGGTTCCCAAGTGTGAAAAGTTCAATCATCTGGGATCAATGGTCAACAGCGAAGTAACCGTTGATGACGACATCAATCATCGTGTAAGCGTACGGTGGATGAAGTGGCAGGAAAACTCTGCCATCTTCTGTGACCGACAAATGTCAGCTAAGGGGACGCTGAAGGCAATGGCAATCAACGTTCCCTTACAATCGCGTAAGAGAGGCAGGCCGAAAAACTACTGGATCACACAAATGCAGAAACACCAGCACCAGCCTGCAGATATCTTTTGAGGTCGAACCGGCGAACCCCACAGGCGGACCATTAGGAATGCAGTGAAGTAGAAGGGTTATGATCCCAGTAATCCTTACCATAATCTCGTTGTTAAATGGAGAGAAAGAAGTCTGTCTTCTTTCTTGCTGAAAAGTTTGGAGAGATCTCCATATGGTTGATCTCCATATGTGCAAAGTTGCTCTTCATCGTCTCTCTAAGATGCAACGTGCCTATCAGCGCGGCATATCCTGACTACTCCTGTCATTTGCATCGGTTAATTGGCGGAACATGCTTTCGCGGAAACCTATTACTGCTTCTTTTGTCAAATTCAAATGAACGGTCTGTCTAGGGCGCGCAGGGGCCTTCCTTAACACGCCGGGCTCTGCTATAGATGCTTTGGTGAACCTTTAATGTACGCTTAAAACTATCTTTCGCTTAAGCAGAGGTATCTTTCGGTACCATGAGCACTGAAATTCTGAAGAACTTTCTCGAGAATTATCTTTCGACCCCTGTCTTAAAGATATGCCGTCCGATGCAATGACACCAGAAATCTTTCTGCGACGAAACTACCACGTCAACTTTCCTCAAGTAACGGAATGGAGCCTGTCAGACTCTGAACCACGGAATGAATATCATCGTATTTTCACAGATGGCTCCAAGACGGGGCAGGGCTCTTCGAAAGACGGAAAAACTAACTGCATTAATGTTAGGTGTCTGCATGGTCAGTATTACGGCATCATCAAGGAGGTAGCCGAAACCACCCGAGGATACCAGCCACCCCAGAGAAAAAAGTGACAGAAGATGCACACATTAGAACGCTGCAGTGGAAAACAAAGGCAGTAGGGGATGAGTACCGAGCCATGAGAAGGGAGGAGAAGAAGATCCTGCGTAGGAAGAAAAGAGAGCACGCAGTCTCCAAGCTTAAGGAGATCGAAGAGTCCCGCGACCGAAACAACATCCGGAAGTTTCCTAAGCAAGCCATGCAACTGACGTCTCAAACATTTCTGCAACACACTAATTGGCGCGTACCAGTGCGGCTTCCGGCTCGGCAGATCAACTGTAGACCAAATCTTCACACTAAGGCAAATCCTGGAAAAGACCAAAGAGTTTCAAGTCGAGATACACCACCTTTTCATCGACTTTAAAGGCGCATATGACAGCATTTATCGTCAGGAGCTTTTTGTGGCGATGGCCGCAATGGTCCGCAAGGAGATGCGCCGTCGTATGATTTCTTCAATCTTGTTCTTGAGCAGATAGTGCGCAGGACAGGTGTCAACACGGAAGGCACTATATTCAACAGATCAGTCCAACTGCTGGGGTATGCTTACGGTATAGACATCATCGGTCGATCCCAGCGTGTCGTGATAGAGGCTTTCACGGCTATTGAAGAACAGGCGAAACTAGTTGGCCTTGATGTTAATGAGGACAAGACTAAATATATGCTATCAACAAACAAACAAACTATCATCTGTCCACCGACTAGGACAAAATGTCACTGTTAATAGCAGCAACTTCGAGCTAGTTAAGGAGTTCATCTACCTCTACCAGGAAACCGTTGCTACTTCGGTTTGGCAAAACAAATGGGTTCAAAACTCCTAACTCGAAGGACAAAGTGCATGCTCTGCAGAACCCTTATCCTGCCAGTTCTGCTATACGGCGCCAAAAGCTGGACGATAAGCAGGAAAGGAGAGTTAAAGGAGATAAGAGAGTTAATACCCGGATCCTTTGAAAGAAAAATCCTTCGACGGATATTTGGCCCTGTGTGCGAGGAGGGAGAATGGAGGAGAAGATACAACCGCGTACTCTACGAGCTGTACAAAGATGTGGATGTAGTCCAGAAAGCCAAAAAACTTCGACTAGATTGGCTCGGCCATATCGCTAAAGCAGAGTATCTTCGAACCCCAGTCCCCAGGTTCGAGACGACAAGGAAGACCGAACCTCCGTTTTAAAGACCAAGCCATCGCGGAGCCAGAGCGCTTGGTCTGGACAACTGCAAGCAGCGTGCCCGGGATAGTAGAGGATGGAAGGCTGCCGTGTCTCAGGCAGGGACTCTTCATTGGTCGGGAGCCCGTTAAATGAGTAGGTAAGTAAGTAAGTCTGCATGGTAGCACAATGGGCTAGTAGTTGTGTCTGAGAGCTTCATCGACAATAGCAACCACCAACAAAAAAAAATGGTTTGTGATTATTGAATACAATTCTAATAGAAAATACAACAAATGCACTGGAATCTTCAGATGCGTTAAGGCCTTAACTGAGCACCGAGAAACACGGGCCGACAGAGAAATTGATCTCTCTCTGCTAACCCTTCTATTAACAGTAATTTAGTCATACTTTCGTCTATCACACAGAACAGTAATTTATCAAATAGGTAACTCTGCATACCCCTTGAAACCCGCAAAAATCTTTATAACTGACCGCAAAATTCCGTCTCCGCATGCAGTGCTTTTGGTAAATCATATAATAAAAGGTAATTTGACGCCACAAAACAGTCAGCAAAGTCAATAACAATTTAGTTTATACACTTTTGCATACTTTGAGGATGAGAACTTCCGTAGCATGTTTATTTGACCTTCGTAGCCTTAAGCACCCTCAATTGACCAAAAAAGTATAACATCAAAATATTTTTTTTTTCACCAAACGAAATTTTTATACCAAAAAATATTAAAAATACCAAATTTATACCTCATATCAAATTGGTAATTGATAACGCCCAATGACTGTCTCTGGTTTAAGCAGTTTTACCCATGAAAATTTATTGTATTGAAAACTTGTTTTTACTCAAATGTGTATTTTTTTCTTTACTCATTTCATTTAAAGTTACGATTTATTAAGTATGCAATAAAATTTATTTACTTTTTAAAAATGAAAATTAAAAATTAATATTATTATTATTTCTCTTCAAATATGGCCGGTAATGGTAAAAAAAAAATTGTTTCATGCAATCAATATCAATTGGTATTCTTTTAGATATATAATTGAAATATATTTTTATAATTTGAGAAATCTGGATATGACATAATATATATTATTATTTTTTTTTGAACATATATTTTTCATTTATACGGAGTTGTTTTTACAATTAAAATATTCTTCGGGTTTTGTCTTGCTTTCGTTCTGAGGGAAGTAATAAGTTTTGTATTGTTTGTTTTTTTTTTTGAGAATTCGCAGCAAAAAATAGTATGTACATATACAACATTATTTACTTTTTGTTAATTTTTGCTATAATGACCTATTATATATGTATGTATTGAATATATTGAAATGAGATTTTATATATTCTTTTTTTGACAGTGATTCAGCTCACTCTTGTCCATTATTATTTCGATACCGTTAAATTATCACAAGAAAATCCAAATATAATTTTAAAATATAATAAAATTACATTTCCTATTACTTTCTTGGTTTGAATACAACAAGCAACGCTTTATTTTAAGGTACAATTAAATTTTTAGGTAGTTAGTATGCAATTTTCTATAATAAAATATATGTTATTTGCTCATAAGTATGAATTCATTTCATAATAATCCAAATTCCACCGGTTACTGTTATCAACTTTCATTTATTTAAATAACATAATATAAATAAAAACATATTAAACGAAAAATATAAATAAATAAATTATTATACATATTTAATTTCTTTTCTTTACCTAAGACTATAGGAAGGTTGTACAACAGAAATATTAATAAATAAAATGTACAACTAAATCAATGTAATATCTTTACCTATTGCGTTGGCCACATTTATTTTTACATCAAGTTCAGTTCAAGTGACCCTGTTAAAACTATTTTTTTACATAATGAATAATTAAGTTTATGTAAATTATATAAATAAATCAATTAGAAATGATTTCATTATTATTTTATAGAACGACATCATCTGAAAATGTTGGGCGTACGTATCTGGTATGCGACATTTGTTTTCATACAAACTCTTTGCCAGCAAACAAGAGCAAAATAAGATAAAAAAAAAATAATTCAATACGCACAAATAAGGATTTTTTTTTGATTAATGATTTAAGTGACTAAATAAAGAAGCATGCTTTTTATTATTAAATTTGTTTTACAATCTTGCTATTTGTTTTTGAGTTTTTAATTTTTGCTTTTAACATTTCTTCTTCTCTACATATTATAATTTTAATTTATTTTTTCATTGCTATGCATTTTCATTCGGTAACATTCAAGTCAGTTACAGAACAATACACTGTGCACCCGCTCGATTTTGTGTTGTTTTTTTTGCTTTGTTAAGGATTGTATTGAAGTTCAATTTTTTATATCATATTCATCTTTAACTAAATACTACGTTCTCGTATTTTAAGCCCTAAAAAAAATTGAGTGCAATATTGCTCAATGATTAAAATTAGAAGGTTATATTTTGCTGTGGGTTGTAGTTTCATTTTAATGTGACTGCTGCAACAATAATATTATTTTTTTATTGTCCTTCAAGAATGAGGACTTTTATATTGGTTGCTTTATTGCAACGGATAATCGAAGAATTATTTATTTATTTGTTTAAATACTTTTAAGACAATGAAATATGTAAATTTATACGGTGCGAGGGCATGCATACATGCAAATGTATGTAAATGTAACCCTCAAGGAAATACGAGTACCATATCCTTCCTTCAGTATGCTTGAAATATTAGTTTTCCTTGGCATCTTGAATTTTTTCAGTTTTATTTTTTTGTAACATAACTAATTGCCAAAGGTTTAAATATACGAATCCTTAATCTAAATTGTGTCTATATCGCCGTAGGCGTGCGCTATTCTCAAGTTTTGGTGCACCTGGTGGCGGTGTGATGTCATTACGGATAGCCTCCGATGCAGCCAGACTAAGATCCCGCGCCAACGCAGTGTACACGTCGAGTTCTTGAGTGTTTTCAAACTTACTGTCAAATGGATGATGCAGCGCATCAGTATCACTGTTGCCGTTTCGATTTAACAAGGAAGGGGAGCACATTTTGTTTGGCTCGATCAAAAGCTCGGACTTATTGTGTTCAGCATGCTGCTGCTGCGTTCGCTGACTGACTGATTTCTCCTCACTGTTATCGGAAGATTGATCTTCAAACTGGCCCAAAAGATGTATGGGAATACTTTGCGTTCTAAAATCCGGATAAAATAATAGAAAATGTTAATGGTAAAATAAATATATGTAAGTTGGGATAATAATAATGTAATAATAACCACGTTTTCCCATTTGATCCCTATGTTAAATCGTTTTTTGAAAAGATTAGTTTATATATATTTAGAATTCCTAAAACAGAATTTAAAAT
This sequence comes from Ferdinandea cuprea, assembly GCA_963576555.1. Lineage (NCBI taxonomy): Eukaryota > Metazoa > Arthropoda > Insecta > Diptera > Syrphidae > Ferdinandea > Ferdinandea cuprea. The sequence goes on along the minus strand of OY754962.1, from coordinate 18,361,808 downwards.
TTTAATCATTTCTAAAAAAGCTTCTTTTTATAAATAACTTTGTAATTTTTTCATCGTTTAAGGGGTGGAAAGGCGAGAGGAAAACTCTGCTATATTCTGTGATCGAAAACAGAGATAGCAATTTCTTTCAGCAGAATTTAGAACGCAATTTGTTTCTACTTTCTTTAACTGTCCTTCGGGTAAGTGTAACATTACACCCGAGGTAGGCATGCCTGTCTTTAGAGACTCCGTATACTGAGTTGTAGCGTGTACAAAATATACAATGGACAAAGCAAAATGATTAAATATCGCAGGTGGTAGCGCAGTTATATGAAAAAATCCATAAAATCCAAATCTAAGGGTTGCAAGAAATGCATCTTTTTAAAAATTAAAGGACAAAAGAAGTCTTTCGCGCGTAACCCGAGACTCAGAGAAATTAAAATTATAACTATTTGCAGGCCTACTTTTATCACGCATCATTGCACCTTCTCCTCTCTACCTACAATACCGCTTGGAGCTCGTCGAGAACTCGTGTACACGCGCGCGCCATGTTGTGGGTATACTTGTTTATATCATATTTATTTTTATCAAGAGCTGAGAAGAGCGGAGTCTGAGAGACTCCAAGTAGGTAGTTATGTGATTGAAATAAGAGGTAGGTAGTTAAAGGTTGGTAAACACATAAATCGATCTGCTCGAAGTCGGGAACAAAGCACTTTAAGAAGTGCTCTCAGCTCAAAAAACAGCTCAACTCAAGAATGTTTAGAACAAGCTCAGATCGTTGCGATTAATTTACCTATGAAGAAGAGCTAGCACGTGACACTAATGTAACAAACAAAAATAAGAAAGCCAGTTCCTCACCAGTGATGAAGATCCCTGGTAAAGTAAGGCTTAAAAAAACAACAGCACTGAAAATAAAATGCACGAAAAAAACCTTCTGATAGGGTATACCCTTTTGGGTATTGTCGTTGTCACAGATTATTAAAAGTTATATAGCATTTTTAAGGAAAGTTCAAAAGCTTTCGAAAGCAACCTCGCATTTTCTCAAAAGCTTAATGCTAAAAAATTAAATGGAACACATGTGAAAATAAGTCGAAAAAGCCACATCGAGTAATTTACGGGGCCTGTATTCTGCGTGCTGCAAAGAAAATGTTTTGCAGGACTGTAAAATTAACTGCTTTAAGATTACCGACGCAGTTGATTTTCTCAAAACAGAAAAGCAAAAAACCAAGCGATATTAAAAAACCGTTGTTAGTCGTGGACTTTTGCTGTTCATGTTACGTATAATAAGTCAGAAAATATTTTAAAAATGTACAGTATAAGAAATATCCCTAATATCGTGGTCAAAATTTAGGTGGATCATGCGACTCACGTCTTAGCCGCATGAGTGTTGTCACTTGGCAATTGGAAAATGTGGTAGTCTTAAACAAAAAGGATTGGCAGATTCCAAATTGCGGTAGATTTGAGATATATCTGCATAAGCTATGCAAACTTTTTCGTAGAGAATGTCTTTATTTTCCAAAATCTAAAATATGAAATTTTTATATTTTTTCTTATTAAGCTTTACTATGCTATACATGTTTCAATTATTTACTATATGATTTTAGCGACCTACAGCTTGAAAGCATTTCACCCAGATGTAGTGGTTTGACATTTACAAATTATTAAATTGGGCAGTGTTATTGTTCAACTCATTTATGAACGCCTTAATTTCAGATGATATTATTTCAATTTTCACGTCCACTAAACCAAACAAAAAAATATTCACACTCTTCTGCTTATTTCAGTCATTCCTTATATCTATTTCCAATTTTCTAACTCCCTGTATAAAATTTTATGGACCACTTAACCAAAACAAAAACAATTACATACCTGTCAGCCGTTTTTCTTACACAGTTAATGTTTGTGTTTGAACGAGTTGGGTCTAGATCTACCCATCAGAAAACAAAAATAAAAGTTCCCACATCATAAGGACCAAGTTGTTCAAATTAGTTATGAACTAGGATCGTATTTATTATGGAAATGAATGAAGTGAAAAATGTGTGTCAGCGTTGTCAAAAAGTAACCGATAGGGACATTTTGCCCTTTTCTATTGGCCAACTGGAAATGACTTTCTAATCTTAATTTTCTTTATTCATAAAGAGATTCATATAGTCTCTTATAAACCCTTATTTTGAAAATGTATTTATTAACATTTGTTTATATAACAGGTCATAGTTTAATTAAGTTAGTGTCTGTTTATCTCTAAGTGTGTAGTGAGTATCAAAATATCATCTGCACTTCCTCCTACAATCGATTTACATGAAACGCTTTGGAAAATAGAATTATTTCAAATTTTTAATTTAATGGCGAATGTGATCGTTCGTGTGGTCAAAAATCAAGCAAGTTGAACAACATGTGAATTTTGGCGGGCGTCAATAGCCATTTTTACTAAAGTAATACTGCGTAGTAATTATTATAAATTTCTTAAATAAACGAGCACAATAAAGACATGCACATTTTGATTTTCTGGGTTGGTTCCCATAAGGAATTGGTTGCGAAATGGATTATTCTTTTATTTAACGAAAAAGGCGCCCAATAGTTTTTTTTGCAACGCTGATTTGTACACATTGCATTGAGTTTGGTTTTTAGTGGAGAGTCGTGAGGATAATAATTTTTACCACTACTAAGTTGTTTATAAGTATACAAACCATAAGAAATTTTTTAATTAATTAACAGATGCAAAAGTTAACTTATATGTATGTAGTAGGTACTTATGCACATAAATCGCAAGTGAAACATTTTTGAACGGAACGGAAAATTCTCCGATTTCCTACGATTCGAAAGATTTTTGCTTCGAGGTATTCTTAAAGTTCCGCCAATCAGGCTAGTAATTTTTTTCATATGCTTATGCAGACTTGTTAAGGGAAAATTTTTTTTTTATCCGTAAGTAAGCTCTTAAGTTTTTTAAATATATGATCTTTAATAGGATAACTTATACCGCATCATCCATTTTTTGTTCTTGTTGATTTTGAAAATACAATTTTTTATTTCTGGCACTTTTTTGACAACTCGGTTATTTAAACCATATGTTCAAACATAAAGATGGTTATTTCGAAAATATATCGAAAAATATACGTCGACATATATCGGCTTTTCGATATATAAGTAAATTTTGTACATCCTTATCAGAATCTAACATTTGTCGCTTATCAAATCAATGCGTCGTCGCATTTTATTTTTTGTTTTCTGAAATCGGATACCTCGAATGTAATTAGAGTCTGCGACAAAGTATGCATTGCAGAAAACTTTCCGTTCCGACGGATACCTCGCTAGGGCCGAGTAAGACTATATAGAAACTAAAAATCCTTTAAAAACGCAAAAACATGTATTAAAATTACCATACTGTGCGTACACACTTGTGTTAAATAATAAATGAAAGAATTATGTACGATCGTTTGTGAAATCGCAATACAATAAGAAATAAAACGAACACCTCATACTAAACGCTATGCTTCCCGGGTAATACACTATAAACTCGCGTCCCGGGTATCAAGAGCACTACAAAATACTAATGATCATACTAACGGATATTTTGATAAATAAATTTGCAAGAAATTTGAAATATTATTTTCTCTCAGTTTCCTATCACACATTGACCGAAAACATTTTTTGTTTAGAATAAAGTTCTTTGGGAGACTTCTATTTAAAAGGAAAACAAATAAGAGTTATTACGGAACCTTCCAAAAGGTTGATATTTATTTGTGATCTCTGCTTTTGAGTAATGTTGATTAATAACTCCAATATTAATCTTAGTTGTGGAGCTTATGTCTTAAATATTTATGCTTTTATACCCTATCCTAAGGGTATATTAATTTTGACACATAGTTTGTAACACCCCTTTATATTCGCCGTAGACCCATAAAAGTATATATATATTTATGATCACGACCAAATCCTAAGACTATCTAGCAATGTCCGTCCGTCCGTACGCAATTTTTAGGCCTTTAAAATTAAGCTAGGAAGCTGAAATTTTGACCACGTATTCCCTAGGGCTCCGAAATGGTTAACTATAAAAATTGTTTGAATATGCCCACTGCCACGCCCACAATTTAGAAAAAACCGTTTTAAAGCTAAAGTTAGACAGATAGAGTGTTACATCTTTCACAAGATATGTAGGGACTCTCCCCTTTATAAGTTTAATGTTCAGCATAAGCATAATGTTCGCATTCTTTTATTTTTTATTTTCATTTCATTTTCCGGCGCAGTGCATATCACTCAACGGACATCTCAAGTTACAGTTACACGCGCAACCGAAAAGGCTGAGTAAACAGTTTCCGCGGTCCACGGTGACCTGGTAAGCTGGGAGTTCAAAGTGGTCGATAGATATAAGGGAGTGTATTAATCCCATTCGAATTAGTTATTAAGCTGAAGTGTTAAGTTATTGTAAAGTTGTTTCCCTTAAATAAAGTTTGTTTTTTTGTCCGAACGTCTTTTTATAAGTTATACATTGATATATATTATTATGTATTTTATTTCGTTAGCGAAAGAATTTATTTAGTTCTACCTTATTTTCCCCTTCATTTATTTATTTATGTTTGCAATTCTTCCACTAATTTTATGAAGAATGAGTTTATAATCATTTTTCTTAATCCACACTATTATTGTTTAGCTTTAAAATACAAAATTAAAATAAAAAAATTATGGTAGAAATAATTGGAAAAACCTTGATCAAATAGTAATACAATTTCAAGATTCAGTTTTCCAGTTCTGCATTAAACTTAATTTAAACGCGGTTACAACTAAAATTTCTAAAAAATAAAGATCTGTTTAAAGTCAGGGTACACTAAAGTAGAAAAAAAAAGTATAAGGCTTTAACGGCCCATACAGGACCTAAAGCCTAGCTTCTCCAACCATTGAGTGTGCGAAGTTATATTTTTGACTGACACGAATAGAGGGACCTACAGTTTAATGCCGATTACGAACAGTTATTTATTTTTGAGAAGCTTCTCATGACATTTTTCACTCTTGGCTGTTTGTCAGAAGTTCGCAAGAGGTGGGGCAGCGAATAAAAACTTTAAGGTGATATTTCAGTTCAAGATTAAGAACAAAAATTTATTTCACTATATGTAAGTATTATTAAAAAAAATAAGGTGTAAACGGCCCATACAGGACCTAAAGCCTAGCTAGCCTAGTGTTTTCCTGACACGAATGGAAGGACCTACAGTTTTATGCTGATTCTGAACGGAAATTTGTTTTGGTAAATCTCCTCATGAAATTCTTACTCTTGCATGTTTGTCATGCGTTCGCATGAAATGGGACAGCGAATAAAAACATTCAGGTGGTACAAGCCGGATTTGAACCGAAGCCGCTCACTTAGTAGTCCAACGCACTTAACCACTAAGCGCGTTTGACCTTTTAAAACCATAACCGCTAATTTCTTCCATAACACGATCAGCATCACCACCACAAGCAGTCAATTTGGTTTCTTTTACATCATATAATTCAAAGCCCACGTAGTGTAACAAGAGATCGTGGCTATGAATGGAATAATTTCTCTGAAGGAAATGAACCGCAATGCTTGTCTCTCATTAGCACCTGACAAGAGGATAAGTGCTGTTTGCTGACCAAGGTTGAAAACCTTCAAAAAACAGTACATTTTTTGCAACAAAAATTTCTGAATAAATGTGTAGACATTGTTGGCACACCATACGACGACAGCAAGGCAAGAGCATTGACAGCGGCGGTTAAACTCCTAGCGGAAGGCGAACATCACTCCTAATGAATAGGATATATATTGTCATGTCAAAACAAACAACACAAAGATGTATACAGTAGAGATGGCACGAATAGTAATTTAGCCGAATACCGAATACCACGCCCTTGCCCAAAGCGCCGAATATTCGCCTGCCGAATTCGGCAAAATATGTGTACATGATAGGTTACGACCTGCAGAACTGTAGTACTAATCAGCAACAGCATCGACCAAGTAACGGTAGTTGGACCGGCGAAAACTAATTTCTATGAACGAAGTTCCATAAATAATTTTTAAAAGCCTGGTAGTGTACCTTCAGCCATTAGCGTGACAATATTAAAGCATTACAATTGCTTCTTTAATTTTTAAAGTTTTGTTTTTTTTCGAATTCGGCTTAAAAGCTAGTCGCATCACATTGTGTTACCAAAGTGGTTCAAACGGAAAGAGCAAAACAACAAATTCTTTTAGAAACCCTGAAATTTAGTTGTGATGAATCTACTTGTAGTTCAACTGAGGAAGATTCTTCTCCAATCCGAAAAAAAAAAACAAACAAAAATGATAAGACCAATGAATTACAGGATAGTTTCTGGCAATGTTTTGAGGAAGTCGCTAGCGCTACAGAAAATATTCAAAATGATGAAGATACAGAAAGAAGTGTAATTTTAAACGAAATGGAAGTTTATTTAAAATCTGTTCGCCAAAATCGAGCGGAAGACCCATAAAAATGGTGGTCAGCAAACGCAAAACAGTTTCCAAGTCATACACCATTTGCCAAGATCTATCTATCATCTCCTGGCACTAGCGTATATATTGAGAGGTTTTTTTTAGAAGCTGGAATTATTTATGAAGAGAAGGGTGAAAAGTTAGTTTTTATTCATCACAATTTGCCACTTACACATTTTCAATATTAAAATTATTAATTATGAATAAAATTGGTACATTTCGAGTTATATTTATGCGTTTTTTGTTTATGGTTTTTTATTCGGTATTCGGCCGAATATAGCGTATTTTACACAAATATCAATATTTTTTATAATGTTTCTTTCGCTGATTGAAGATTGGGTTCTGCTTTCATTCCATGGATTTTAATTTAACACATACGATGGCCATTGGATTTGTTTTTGTAGATTGAGCAACGTTGTTGTGTTTTTAACCTCTATACTAGGATACCACGAACATTCGGCAACTATTCGGGTTTCGGCCTATTCGGCCACATATTTCAATAATCGGTATTCGACCGAATATAGCATAATATTACGTACATTCGGCCACATTTATCATCATGTTTATTTGGTAATGAATTTGGCAAAAAACTTATCTTTATTAATGAAAGTCTATCGAGTTTTAATGGATTAGTTTTTATTGTGCATCAAAACATTAGAAGCTTGAGGAAAAACCTCGATTTGTTTCTTGTTCACTTAGTCTCTTGCTAATAATCCTGAAATAATATTCCTTACTGAAATATGGATTTTTAAACGTGAGAGGGAAATTTTAAGATTCCTGGTTTTAAATTCTATGTGAAGGGTAATAATACTTATGTCTTTTTTTTATTAATTAACACTTGAACAAGTATTATAGCTCTGAACTCATAAGTAGCGATATGTTTAGGATTTCTGTAAATATTTTTTTTATGAAACCAGCCCTTATGTGTTTCTATAGGATTCATAAGGTTATTGAGGAACTTTCTAGTCTTATTGTGACAGCAAAGCAGCTGACTACAACGCAATCGACAAAGTGATTTTGCGGAGCGATTGCTGCATTTGTATTGTCTTTTATTTATCAAATCGGCTGTCGCCGGCGATGGTATATTACCATATCTAAAAAATAATCTGATTATTTTTAGGTCGGTATTTTTTTTAAGTCTTAAAGTGTTAAAATTTTATATTAAATCAGGAAAATCGTTTTAATATATACAGCTTTATTTATAAACATATTTAAAGGCCAGCTTAACTTTACACAATACTTAAACTGCACTTAAGCAGCAAAACATTATTTACAAAACTTGAACAACGTTGCTTAAGCGATGCGTAACCTAAACGCCAAAATTTGCGTTTGGAGGCTGTGTAAAATTTTTTTTGATTGCAAATCATATTATAAATAATTAAAATAAAAAAGTTGTAAAAAGTTATAAAAAGATATGAAAATTCCATTCGGTTTTGTGAAGAATGTCGATTTAATTAACTTCTTCAGCCATTAAAATAACCCGAGACAATAAAAATCGTATAACTAATTATAAATATGTGTGCGTTTGTAATATATTAATAGACCTATAAAAGTGGAATCCCAATTTTCCGAGCTTTTTATTTTATTTTGGGAGTCCATCATCCTACGCAAATTATTTCAATATAAATAAACAAAGATCTGTCAAAAGCAACTGAGTTTCTACACCCTTAAAGCAAAATGTGATAGAATCTTATGTTTTTTTAATAGTTTGGAAAGCGTCCCTACTTATAAAGGCACGCAAGATCGTTTATTAATCAGAATTTCAACAAAGTTACGTAAAGGTTGCGTAAATAAATACTTACGCGATGTTTAACTAAACAACCTCTGAGAGGTGTTTTTAGGAAATCGAATAAATACGGCTGAAAACGTATAAGCAGAAACATGTACCAATAATTATAAAAAACATACTAAGATCGTTCTACTATTTTAGATTGAAAAAGATAATAAATAACGGACTAATATGACAAGGCTGACTGCAATGACAAATGCTTTCGTTCGGATAAGGATAAGGTCCCGCCGTAGTCAATCCGCTGGATTCAATGATTGAAGTGAATACCACTCCACTCATGACACCGGTGTGGTATTCCACCATACACATCACACCGATCGAGACACCGACACCAAATATAAAAAAACTTTATTTTACTCGCTGGGTGAGTTCATGAGCCCATACACAGCACACATTTTCGTACAACGACACCGGTGCACACAAAAGTGTAGTGTATGATGGGTCACTTAAGTATTTAGAGATCCAAAGATCCAGACACATGTTTAGTGTCAAGCGATAAGATAGGGGACCTCTTTCTATTGCGAATAGAGACAAAATTGAAGTATACTAATATTTTGGAAAATGTTATACTAACATATGCGGTGGAAGATAATATGCCGTTGATTTTGCTATTCCAGAGAAATAATGTTTAAAAGCACTCATCAATCTAGTGAGTGCTTGACTAAGGGATCACAATGTCGCCATATTAACGTTGCCAAGTCAGTCTCCCGATCTCAACCCTATTGAGAATTTATGAAGTGAGTTGAAGAGACGTTTATAAACCCGCATTTCAACGAGCAAAATCTAATTTTAGCAATATTTTCAAGATATTTCGTACCAAATAAATACTACCGATACGTGCCAGAAGCTTATAATGTCTATGCCTAGAAGGATTGCGACTGTACTAAAGAAAAATGGTGGTTGCACCGGTTATTAATGTGTAGGATTATAAATAATTAATAAAGAGTTTAACATTTAAATAAAATTTTATCCTGAACACACCTTTTATTTTGTCCTGGCTGAAAAAAATATTTTTTCTAAGGCTTGAAATATCGAAAAAAAAAATAGAAAGCACACCTATTTTTCAGCAGTGTAAATTAACAGCAAGGTGCAATTATAATAACAATTTTCTTTATTGACCCTTAAGAAATTAATATTCATTTAGTTTTTTACTTATATATACCAATTAAGCCGACTTATAAAAATTGTATTTTACAAAATTAGCTCCGTAAGCTTTTTTATCATTATAAATACATGCTTTATTTAATAAATAGGGTAGGTTTTCTATGTATGCTTGCTTGCTCCCAACATACTCAACCCTTAACTACCTACCACTTATTTTATTCACATAACTACCTACCTATAGTTTTTCAGATGTTCCTCTTCTCAGCTCTTGATAAGAACAAATATTACATAAGAAAGTAAGTATACCCAGCATAGAGCTCGCGCGCGCACGTGTTCTCGAGAAGTTCCAAAAAGGTATTTTAGGTAGAGAGGAGAAGGTACACTGACGAGAGTTACGTTATCTATAAATTCCCATATTCCACATCAAAATGCTGACATGCTTGTCTGCAGCTGGAATGCTCCAGACATAAGCTCGAATGCTTTGGCAGAATCCAATAGCAAAGCCTTCGAGCTGATCATGCGAGAAGCGAACGCGGAAATTTATGATGACGCAACATCTTCATAGTTGTGAATGGGTTCTTAGTAAAAATATTTTTAAAAGTTGTCAGGTTAAAAGGATTAAATTAAAACATATATATATTTGCATACATAAAGGTAATTTTTAATACAATCTTTTTTTATTTAACATGCATAGGTGCGTGTAAAGACTTACATATTACATATCACATAATTTTTAAATAGAATGCACACACATTTATTTATGTATAAAACTGATTATGCACAATATTTGTAAAAATGTTTTTTGAGGAATATAAATATAAATATTCAAGTTTACAAAATTATAATACTCAGTAAGTGCAGGCATTGTGAGACTTGTTTTTAAATTAAATTATGTCCTTTTGTCTGTTTTGTTATTTAATGAGTTTTACATTTGAATAGACGATATATACGTTGGCAGTTACGGTGTTTTAAAAAAGTCGGTAAGTAAATTGTTTTTAATAGCATAGGAAGCTATGTCATTTAACCATGCAAGTGCCTATGAAGAAGCTAAGACATGACTAAAGATGTATGCTGGCCCAACACAGGTTCGGGGCCTGAGAAAATTTCTTCTGAACCTTGCCTAGCAAGCTCATCGCAGATCTCATTTCCCTGGATGCTTAGCCTTCCGACCAAATTCATAGAAAGCTTGAGTTCTAGCACTAACTTGGACGAGGTAAGAGGGTTTAGCAGCGCCCCCGTGCAGCCGAGACATGCCGTTCTTTGGAGTTTGGCAAAAGAAGCAGTAACACGTTTCCGCGAAAGCCTGTTCCACCAAACAACCGATGCGTATGAGAGGAGCGGTCTAATCATGGGCGTATAGATCAAAAGAACACTTTTCGGAGACAAGCCCCATGTCTTACCAAAAGCGCCTCTACACTGCCAGAAAGTCGACAGTGCTTTATCGGTTTTCGACCATAGAAGTTTTTTATCGAGGAGTATACCCATATATTTGACTTCATCGAAGATAGGGATGGTGACACACATGCTGTCAAAGGTAGCATTATCAAAAGCACCCTCAACATCGACGAAAATGCCCATCGACTAAGGTTGCACCTCGAACTATTGTTTCAGCAACTAACTCAGTTGAAGTTGGAAACCAACCTAACGGAAACAGTTTGAAATGGTTTTCTAACTAACATTATCGGAAGCCTTCTTTAACCACCGGCAACCAACGAATACATTTGTTTATACATATATGTTCCTTAATTCATCCATTGCGGAGATATGATATGAGTTTATGCTAGAAAATTTCTGTAGTGTACCTTCAGATTCTTTATTATGCCTCAGTCTAACGGCTGCAAGTGAGAATTGCAATTAGGAGGTAAAAACTTCAGCTGAACCCAATTTGAAAATATGACCGATGTCATCCATGCTTTTTCATTTTCTCCCATCGATATATAAAAGCTGCTGAATGTCAACATTTTTAAAAATCCTCTTGGGTTAGCAGATTTTTTTCTCAAAGCACTACAAAGTAGGTTTACGTTCCCTTGAATGTTTTCCTCCGATGCACTTTTCTGATTTAAATGCTAAAAATGCTGATGCTGTGCACGAAATAATAAACCAGAAATAATTTCAGGCATGTAATTTGGCACAATGCACCTATTTTTGCTATGTAGTCTCCAAATTAACATCCACTCCTTTCCCACTCTTAGTTTGAAAAAAAATAGTGTGTCTTTTCCGGAGTTTTACGAGCCATCCGTTTTTCGAGCGAACTAACTGAAACGATTGATAGACTTCCTTATCCAGCTCCAGTGAACACGATGATTTTGTTCTTTTCCTATTTAAAAATCCATAGTTATTCAAAGATTGCTTTATTTAATTTAACTATTCGTTGAACTTTGACTTTCACTTATTCGGAATTTTTCTGCTACTAATTTGGTTTTTTCATATTAAACCTTCTTCGACAGATCTGACTCAGAGTATCGTTGCAGATTTCTGGTAAAATATTTTTCATTACAGAAATCTTTTGGCGAAAACGTGTGTGTAGGTACATACATACATACCTACTACCTAACTTAACTGTAACTCAAATTCCACAAAACATAAACCAAACGTTTCTATAACAGAACTTCAGCCCGTCTTTAAAACACAACGAAAATGAATGTTTTGTATGAAGACTGTGTCCGAAAACAAACTAAATACCTACTTTTGAGCATCATAGCATCCAACTGTCATTTGTTTAATATTATTTCAGAGCTGACTGCTAATACAATTCTTCCTTTTGTTTTTGTTCTGTATTCCAATTCGGAGGTTCAGAAGAAATTCTAACGCAAATTTTGCCCCATGATTCAATTAAGATATGACCCATTTTTAAAAGGTCCGCTTATATGAAAAAACGGAGTGCGTTCATTTGATATGGTTCAATTCGGAGGAGTCCCAATTATAGAGGGGCCAGAGCTGGAGGTTTCACTGTATATTGTATTAATAAATAATAAATAATAAATTGTTTAAATCTCTGAAGAGAATAGCGTTTTATTTCATTAAACTTCCGTGAAGAATAAAAAAACGCGTGCAAATATTTTTAATTAAAATAACAATGTCTGACAGACTCCATGTATGTAGTAGGGTTAAATCAGTTTCTATAACGACTTAAAAATAATGAATAGATGTAGAATACATGAAAACAAAAACATATAGAATGTCTATAGTCCGCTTGGGGCGAACAGTATGATACCATATTCACTCCCCTTTCCATGAAAAAGGTATAGCGTTTTCTATGATGAATGACATTATATTTTGTTAAGATTTTTTTTTGTTTTCAAAGAAAACACCGCGAAGCTTTAATAATAAAATGTTACAAAAGGCTTCTACCAACATCTTGTTCGATAAAGGTACGACTCTTTCATAAATGATGTTAAATGGAGGTTATAGCATCATATATGTTTGAGTCCAACAAAGATTTAATAAGCGCATTTGGATAAAATTCTAAGTTTTCTTAGAGTAGGATTGATAAGGTATATCATTAGAGGTGTTACCTTGCAATCTTAACTCCTTACAAGTTATGCAACAATGTTCAGTATTTATTTTGGGGGTCTCAAACTTTTCAAGGTAACCTAACAATAAAGGAAGCTTTCCTTGATTAAGAGCATTTTGAGAGCATTTTGAGGTGTCGCATCGCTTGCTAGTATTAAGGTATCTTCTGCTTAAAAGATTTCGCGGAATTCTCCATCAAAATCGAATGTACTTTCATGTGGGAAATCATAAAGAAACCTTGTAAATAAAATCGACTACTTAGAGCATATAAATTGTTTTTTAAATCCGAATTGTGTTTTAGGAATCAAATCAGTGTCTTCGCAGATGTTGCTTACGTTATTAATTACCCCAATCATTGAATGTGGCGGATTGACTACGGCGGGAGCTTATCCTATCTGCATCCGTTCACTTGTGCTATCACAGATGTGAACATCCGAACGGCGGATGAACAGCTTTATCGGTTCGAAAAACCAATTTATCGATTGCATTTTAGTCAGCAAACATATAGAAAAAAAATACCCCTCGAGATGTTATCCCAAAAATTTTATATACGAACTTTGAAGCAAATCCGTCGATCTGTTTCGCCATTGGCGGACTTTTCTATAGTCGTAATATCATCTCTCATAATTAGTTTGAGTTCAAAGTATCCATACATTTAAAACTAACTTTTTATTGCTTCTAAATTGCTACATTGCTTATTGTTGACTACAATAAACTGAAGCCAACTTTGAATCGTATTCAGAAAACATGAACTTTTGAATAGACTGCGAATGGTCTGCGTTTTCAATGATGACCTATTTTTGAACACTTTCTTAACGACACCGACACACTTACTATCCGACGCGACGGTTTCTATGTCGCAGTCAATCTCAGGATTCCATGATTGGGGTTTTTAAAACAATTCTCCTATATTCGATATATTGGACGAAACTCTTAAATTTCCTTACACGATCTTTTTTTCCACTGGCTAAAATTTGGCTAGTTTCCAAATTGTAGAATGAAATTAGATATCTCATCTATGCCTGATGAATGCTTGTTGTAAGGAAGAACATGTATTTTATCAGAGTTGGTAAGAAGTGGACTAACACAAAATTCTGTAATGGTTGACAACACTTCTGAAGTTAAATTGTTATTGAAATAAGCTATTTTTTCCGAGTAACAGGAAAAAGAAAAAAGTTTAAATGTACTAAGCTTAGTCTCAATATCAACTAGTTCGACGCCATTATATGTAAGTTTGTCCTTTGGTATATCTATACCAACAATTTTTCTTTCCGATATTCGATCAATCTCCCCCTTACTCCGAGCGTCGAACTTTCCGAGTTGTAGGGGCTGAGTAAGGTCAATGATTCTCGAGAAGCTTTTCTCTAGCTGAGTCCTGAAACCGAAAGACGTTCTTCCCTGTGTTTTCCCTCCTTTCCTTTCCCTCCTAGTCTTCATCCGCTCCTCTGGGCCGGACGAAGGTTTCATACGACCCGTGCCGAACATCAATCTGGCTGGGGGCCCAGTCAAAAAGCCCAGTCGCTAACGGAGTATCCGGATACCTGGCGCCCCCCGGATTTTGCTAGCCTTGTCTGTATATTGCGGATCTCTGTACAGATCGACCTCCTTTCTCCGCCACTCGTGGGTTCTACTATGAACAATTTTTGCTTTGGGGAAGTAGACAGACTGGATTGTGACTACCTACAAATGATTCAATTTCAATATATTTCCTTGAAACAGGATTATAATTTGAATAATCGGAAAGTAAGAGTTATTTTATGTGGTGTTTAGCGAAGAGAGGCAGAGCACAGAGGAAAGATGACTGTAGGCAAGACGCTCTGTGGTTTTATTTTTTGGGTAAGTGTCTAAAATGTCTCTATGACGAAGTCACTGCTTATGACCACCCTATTATTTTTCCTTTCCCAGTACTGTAAATGACGCTTATAAAAAACACGCATATATGTAAGAAAAACACGTTTATAAGAAACATAAACAAAATCACCGTGTACGAGCAAATTTACACCAATGTAAAAAACATACCTTATAAGAAGCACGCTTATAAGAAAAACACTGATATTAAGCATTTTTTTACAACACCGATTCTCAGTTTTCCTCTGAAATATGATGTGTATAAGAAACTTTTGTATAACACAAATAATGTTCCATCCATAAAAGGAACATTTAAGTCGTTTTCGTTTGGTAATCCAAGAGAGCTCTCCGATCCGGGATGCCAATCGAACAAGCAAACATTTCATTTGAATTTGAGGTGTATTTGCTGTTGTATTTGGGTATATGTAATTCCAACCGCCTCACTACCAATCTGAAGACGATAAAGGGGATGGAAGACAAATAGTATTAGTCATTCTAATATGTTTATATTACACCCAATATTATTTCATTATTTGAGTAGTTAAATTTGGAAATAACTTTCAGCTAGTCTCGGCAAAATTGAGGAATTATTAAATGCATCAGCAACAAATATGACATTGATCGATTATGACGTTTATGGTGTTTGAATGTCAGAAGCGAGTTTTTCTTCTTTCCAGGAGAGCAACTGTCATTTTGGTACCAACCGAACAGTTTTAGAAGAGTCCGGAAGTCTTCCGGATTACCAAACGAAAACGACATAAATGTTCCTTAAATGTGAACAAACACGCGCTTAATAAAATTCATTAAGTGTCAGTTCAGTTGTGTTTTTTGAAACTGAAATAACGAAGTGAAAACAAATTTATTTTTTATTGTTTTTTATTTTTTATAAGAAACTCCTGTTCCTTATATCCGTATTTTTCTTATAAAAAAAGTTGTTCTTATATCCGTGTTTAGGATATAACAAACACACGCTTAAAAGAAACAAAAATTATGGCATTTCGAAGTTTCTCATAAGCGTCATTTACTGTACACCCTTTGCTGCAATAGGCTTTTTTTGTTTGAGCTTCTGACTCGTCGATGTGATAGGTCTGCACTCCGGTGAGTCGACTATTTTTAATTTATTGAGGTCTGTGATGACCTGTTAGGTATCCAACAAGATTTTTAATCCCATTTCTGGGTAGATTTAGTATCTTACGTACTTAACCACTATTCCACTGCACCCACTTTGTTTTAAAGACAATAGGCTTCTAATACTTTTTAAATCTTTGATAGACTTACAAACCTCCTTGTATGACAAACATATTTAATTTAACATTCTGGGATTTTGTTTTCGAAACTTAATTATTTTACTCATTTCATTTGGCGCAGAGTCTTTCAGAGCTCTACGAATGATTTCAAAAGGTTTATTCCAATCAATACTTATAAGATGTATTACCTTTGTCTAATGATAAACTATATTTACAAACTTGTACCGAATATCAAAAACTTTACATTCGGCTGCCGCCAATTTAATCAAATCAGTTCGTAATCTGCAATTAGCACCAAACACACAAATAGATGGGCAGAAAACAATTATGTCTAATTTACCCGATGCATTGTCGTTTGTAGTCGGTGTTTTTTTTTTTTAGCTGAATGGTTGCTATAAATATCAGTTACATCGCTTATAGTGGCGAGATTGTATTATTATCAGATGTAGATTGGTTATGACTCATAGAATAAGAACCATCCACAATCGGCTGCATATTTTCTTTTGTTTTTCACACTCGTGGTGTAGGTATGTGCTGATTGTTGTACCCTATTTTAAGGGTATATTAATTTTGACACATAGTATGTAACACCCCTTAATATTCATCGTAGACCCGTAGAAAAGTATATATTTATGATCAGGACCAATGCCTAAGAATATTTAGCAATGTCCGTCCGTCCTTCCGTATCAACTTTTGAGGTTTTTTAATTTATGCTAGGAAGCTGAAATTTGGAACATATACTTCCTAGGGCTCCGAAATGGTAGTGTCATAATTGTTGTTTTTCCAATATATCGCCCATACCGATGCACTTTGATCTTAACTATCTGTAAACTGTGAAAAAAAGCAGAGCGTGGTAGAGCATTCCACTTTCGTAATGTACTTGTATTTCACTACGTCTGAATATAGGCTTAGGGGTAAACTGATGTGCATTCCTAGCAAGCCGAGTATTGTGGTTGGTTTTTTGTATGGGTGGACTGCAACTGCCAATTTCTTTCAAGCACTTATTGTGCACTTAACGACAGCCAGGAGACATTACGACCGTGACTAAGAGAGCAACCGATTTCGCGATGACTATCGAAAAATAAGTTCTCCCGCACGTAGTAGCTCCAATTATGTGATTGGTGAACCCGAGTTTGGGGCGGCTAGCTATAAAATGAGCAGAAATGGCAAATAGCGATTGCCTCAACTTTTGGTCGTAGGAGAATTTGACACGATTAATGTTGGCATTGCAGTCATTTTTGGCTCGTTTAAATTTTTTTCGGTTTTCTTCTTAAAAACCGGAAAATTTCCTCTTTAGCCATGATAGCTTCTTTACAGCTCAAGTCATACCACGCGTTTTACTCTTTATCCTGTTAGGGATAAAGCGTTTCATACTCAGGTGAGTTATATTTGTATTTGCCAATATGATGGCAGCGCCATCCACGTCGTTGTCGAGGAAGCCCAACGACCAGCTAAGACTTCTAAAGAAACCGTTTAAAGCTTCCCAATTGGCTTTCTCGTATTGCTATACCGTTCTTTTAGGAGCTTGTTCCTGGAGACTATAATACATATAAAGTGAATTTTGGGTGAGAGGTAGAAACAAGTTCAGAGTGTTGGCGTTTATACCGCTAATGTCCGGTATTTCGTTTCAGCTCATCTACAAGCTGGGTTAAATTATCGAACTAGACATACCTTCCTTCGGGTGTTGTCTGACCAGAATGTCGAAGCCATCTTGAATTGTGTATATTGAAATCGCAGGAGGATAATGGGTTACAATTCTGGTGATGGAATCAACTCATAAGTCGATTGCCTGTCCTGGTTAGGGCTTCTCTAGATAAGGCAATAATGAATTAATTGCCTACGGACGTGGAATTCTAACCAAACAAAAATTAAATTCCGTATTGGAATATTGGCCATATTGAGGTAGAAGTTGGTAGGCTACCTCACTACGTATATAAATGGCGATAACACGATGGAAAAAGAATAATTGAAAAAAGTAATACTCAGGCAGGCGAAACTCCGATAAATCGGAAACAATGCTGGCCTGTGATTCACGAAATGCCAAAACAGCTGGCTTGTTGTGAATCGCGTGTTAGTTACATACATCAGCAAGTCCAATACAGAAAATGCTGATGAAATATATGCATACCAAATAAAAGCAAAACCGTTTGCCTGGCGATTTATGTTGCAAAAGCGGCGATCAATCGCATGAACGAATTTCCGTAAGACGGTCTGTTTCCGACCGGGTATAAATAAAGAATTAAATAAATAAAATATAACTGGCGCAGTCGGTAGGATTATTTTCAGGAGCATTAGAATCTAGTGAAACGGACAGTAAAACTTTTAAAGTTTTACAAGTGCGAATCGCAGTAATGAAATATTACAAAGAAATAAAACGGTTAAAGTGTTGAAGTGTAAAAGGTGCGATACAGAGTAATCTAAAACAAAATTCAATAGATTAAGAAGAAACGACCAGTATATATTAAACCCAAAACACAATCTGGAGAGAAAAATATCTCGAAATAAAATTCTTGACGACCACAGAGGAATGGCGCAGAATATTACAGAATAATATTTAGCCATGCTAACAGAAATGGTAAGCCACCAAAAACCAGCCGGGAAGTCTAAGGAGCAAACTCGAAAAAGAACGACGTCTGCACGGTCATCTACAATGGGAAAATCATTGGCCGAGCAAAAAACTACCTGGAAACATCACCTCCATTGTGATGTTGCAATAGCAAACTAGAACTCCACTAAAAGGCAACAAAGGACCAAGTTCAGATCATGAAGGAGATTTGTTATATAAAAGTAAGTTCGATTTTCGAATTATGTGATAAAGTAAGAGTTGTTAGGCAGCAATGGGCCTATTGAACTACCTAAATCATACAGACCTAGCAGTCTGACATCTTTTGTTCTTAAAATTATGGAAAGACTTATAGATGTTCATAGCAAAAGTCAGTTAGAAATATCTAACCCCCTCACTCAAGTCAATTTGCGTACAGAAAGGGAAAGTCCACTGTAGGTGCTCTTCACAATTTTGTAAGAAAGATAGAACAAGCACTTATATCAAAGAAAATTGCCTTATGTCCCTTCTTAGACGTTGAGGGTGCTTTCGATAACACCGGATATGTCGCGATTGCCAGGGCAATCACTAGTAAAAGTATAGAAGATTTTACGAACCACTAGATTAGAGCCATGCTGGAAAGTCGAATCATATCCTTCTCCTCAGGTGGTGTGTCAGTGTCTGTGACGGCAGTTAAAAGCTGCCCTCAAGGAGGGGTACTTTCCCTACTCCTATGGTCACTAGTTATTGACAATCTGCTAGTTAGCCTAGAGAGACTAGGCTATAGCGCCATTGGTAATGCAGATGACCTGCCTATAATTATTAATGGTAAGCTTAGTGCAAACTTTACTAGTGCTATGTAGGATGCATTACTACAAATCTTAGAATGTTGCGAACAAAAAGGACTTTGCAAAAATCTTACCCCAACCATTGTAATGCCTTTCACTAGGAAAGGATTGGTCAATCTTCAACCCATCACTAGATAAAAAACTTAACTAGAATTGTCATATAAAGTCCGCCACCAAACGCGCAACTAGAGCCATGTGGGCCAGTTGACGCTTGTATGGCAGAACTTAGGGTCTTAGTCCCAGAATAATATACTGGCTGTATACAATGATTGTCAGACCCATCCTCTCGTATGAAGGCGTTGTCTGGTGGTCCAAAGTACTTGAACGAACAACGGCAAATGAGCTATAGAAACTTCAGCGTATTTCTTGTCTCGGCATAACAGTTGCGATGCGCACCTGCCCAACAACTGCACTTGAAGCCATTCTTGAGCTCTCACCCATGCGGATATTCATTAAGAAGACAGCTGCCAGAAGCGATGTTAAGCTGCAACTTGAATATAAGTTTAATCCAGTAGACCTTGTGGGTCACCTGAAAATACTTAAAGATATCCCAAACATTGTCATGTTTTACTGAATCCCAAATATTATGGTTAGGGAGTTCATGTTTTGGAATCTATTCGAGTTTGAAATGTTTGCCCGTTCTAAGTGGGCAAATAGTGTTCCGACACTAGATCCGAGAAGTCTGAACTGGTACACCGACGGAGCAAAAATGGAAATAGGAGTCGGAGCTGGGGTCTTTGGAACCAAAACCTGCTGCTTTGGGAAAGTATCCCGGATTTAAGACAATCCTAAAGATTAATTAAACCTTATTCCTACAAGGAAATTCTACTATTAACAGCTAGGTTCCAGAAATCGAAATCGATATTGCAAATCGAGTGAAATCATTTTCAGTGTTCTATATTTCGACCTGTTTGGAACTTTCGAAATTTTTCGAAATCACTTCGCGTGAAATTGAAAACAGCTGATATCTGCCACTTGACACATTTTTAAAAGTGTTTCTATTTTTGGAAATTATTTGCTGGTAAATTATTTTGCTGTTCACGCATTTTATTGTTTAATTAATGAGTGCTGTGTTCATTGTTGTTTAAATATACACAAAAAAAAGGACAAAGGCTGAGAGATATATCGAATCCCTTTGATATTTTTAAATATACACAATAAAGGACAAAGGCTGAGAGACATACCTAATCCCTTTGATATTGGAGAGGTTGCTTATGTTATACAAGCTGAAAACGAAAGTTCATTTGTTATTAATTAATAATTAAAATTAAATAATTATGTACTACCTACCGTCTAAATAAATGACCATTCATAATGGTTCTGCAAATTGAAGAACCTTACCTTGAGCAATCTTTAATTCCTGTCACGTTTTTGGTTTTTTTGGCAAAGAAAATTTCTAAAGCTCAATCGGTCAATCAAAAATTTTGACAAAAGTGCTAACGATTTTGGAGAATCGAATTTGTTTTTTCCATCCACTCGCGTCCTTCTGTGATGAACCATGACTGTTCACATCTTTTCTCAAATTTTCCACAAAACTTCTGTGACACTCGATCTCTTTTCCTAAAATTTAATTTCTTACTCTGTTTTCACCATTTCGAATGTTACAGATCGACTTGAAATCACTTTGAAATCGACAAAATCGAATTGTGGAACACAACAATTTCACTTTGGTTCAATTTCGAAAAATTTGAAATCGAAATCGATTAAAGTGATATGTAGAACACACAAATTCATTTTCGATCGATTTCGATTTCATTTCGAGTGAAAGTGAAATGTGGAACCTAGCAGTAAGTAAGGAGAATATTAGGAAGCTGGTGGGCTTTTCTGAAAGGCCACTACGGCATGAAATATCACCTTAACAAAATGGACATATGTCCAGAGACTGAATATCGGTTCTGTCTAGAGGACGAGGACATTTCCAAACATATCCTTAAGACGACGGATCTTAAATAAAGACTTTCGTACATCAGCAGAATTCAGAAAATCTGAAACCCACAAAAAGTGGGCGTGGCCAAAAACTTTGTATGAGCGATGTGTTGGAAAAAACATTGGCTAAATATCTTGTAAAACATTTTTTTTGCTTTCCCTGAAAATTTTCGAAGAAAACAGTATTTTAGTGAAAAACGCCCACAAAAAGTGGGCTATCTTTAGCTCTCTAACTTTAGCTTTAAAACGGCTTTTTCTGTGGTCGTGGCAGTGGGCGTATTCAAACATTTTTTACACTTAACCATTTCGGAGCCCTAACTTCAGCTTCCTAGCTTAATTTTAAAGGCCTAAAAATTGCGTACGAACGGACGGACGGACATTGCTAAATAGTCTTAGGATCCTGTTCATAAATATATATACTTTTATGGGTCTACGACGAATATTAAGGGTTGTTACAAGCTATGTGTCAAAATTAATATACCTTTAGGATAGGGTATAAAAATATAATTACAGGGCTGGGGCTATCCTCACAATAATTATTATAAAAATCAACAGTCTCGAAATTTAGACAACCCATGGAAGTTGACGCAGTAAATAATAGAAACGAAATTAATCATTTATCAGAAGGAGAGTTTTTTTTTTATAAACTAGCATTGGAATAAAATATATATATATATATATATATCATATATATCATTTTTAAAAGAACCCACCGACCGACTCAGTTGGTATTGTCATGTTCAAAGGAGGGATCCTACGAACCCCGTCAAAAAGGCAACGGCAATCAACGCCCGCTAACAAGCGCGTAAGAGAGGCAGGCCTAAAAACTCCTGGATCACACAAATGCAGAAACACCAGCGGGGATGCACCAAAATCGGGATGCCTGCAGATATTATTTTGAGGTCGAACCAGTGAACCCCACAGGCGGACCAGTAGGAATGCAGTGAAGTGGGAGGGTTATGATCCCTGTAATCCTGATTATAATCTGGTCGTTAAATGGAGAAAAGAAGATCATTTTTACAATTGATAAATCAAAGTACGTTAGTTTGGTAGACACAGGATCTACAATCAGTTTGTTAAACTCCAACAAAGAAGGAAGTAAAACATATGAAAAGTTTGTGGGGCAAATATGTATTAACACTATAGAAGGGCAAGTTACAAAAAATACAGAATATGTTAAAACTTTATGTCCAGAAGAATTTAAATAGCCTGATAATACCCAAATGAAATGGGTTAAAATTAATTGAAAAAAAGGGTACGCATTTTTGAATTTAATGGATTCTGTTAAAAAATGTTAAACTAATTGATATAGAGAATCAGAAAATACTACTAACAAATTTAAACTTCCATTTTTTAAGTAAAAGAATCGAAAACGAAGTGAAATTATTAAAAAAAAACATGATTTGGTAAACATAAAATTAGATCATTTTTGTGGAAATACCCACAAAAAGTAATCGTATCAAAAAACCTTATATGACAAGCTTACGAAAGAAGGCAGTGTTTACATATTCTGTGAGGGTTCTAACATTTTATCTTTTAAACTTTAGCTTTTAACAGATTTTTTCTAAATTGTGAGTGTATTTAACTTAACCAATTCGGAACATTGCCAAATAGTCGTAGCTTTTAATTCTGATAATAAATATATAAACTTTAAGGGGAATTGCAAACAATGTGTCAAAATTAATATAACCTTGGAATAGGGTGGCAGGACATATAAAATTAGAGAACATAGGAGTCTCTATTCAAAAATGTATTTTGTAAAAACTACTAACTAAGGACAATAAGTAAAGGTGCGATCAGACGGTCATTCAACCTTGTCATCCGGATGACATGCTGACGTCAGAAAACTTGTTTATTTCAGACGCGATTACCACTTTAGGATAAATTTTACGTCATAGTGACGTCAGGATGTCATTCGGATGACAAGTTTGGATGACCGTCTGATCGCACCTTAATTCAAATAGAGCAAAAAATGGTTTATTGAATATTGTAGGTAGAGCTCAAAACTGGGTTTTCGTAACAACGGATGACGTTGATCGATCATTTACAGTTTACTGACAAATAAAGCTATTGAAAATCTTAATAAACAAATTAAAAAAATCGATCATTTTAACAAGACACCACATGACTTTAAAATAATGGAATCATATAACCTTACTTACAATATAAGGCAAATTAAAATATTTAAAAAATAAAGTGAATCAAATACTTGACGATGGCAACGAAGAACAATTTAATTTTTTTTTTTTTTTTTTTTTTATTTTTAATAGTTAGACTATTACAATGTAGATTGTTATTAATAAAAACTATGCAAAGCTCGTGTAATGGAATATACCTAAAAATAATTGCTTGGTATTCGCAATTAAAATACCTACTAATTATATAGTAGCAAAGTTGCAATTAATTAGGTCTATACCAAATGCAAACCAGAAGAACTAATTATTGAAATAAATAGTCAAATATACGAATATAATGAACAAGCTCTTTTCAAACATCTAAAATATACTAAAATTTTTCACAAAACATGTTCATTAGTTTTTTAATTATATAACTAGTGTAGAAGAAATAGATGATGAATCTATTTTATTAATATATATTAATAATAAAACTCTACTTCAAATATGAAATTATAAATTTGATTGGAAATATATATTTATATTATATATTATCAATTTCAATAATTGTACTTTAAAGTTAAGAAAAAACTAATTTTATGATAGAAAAATTGTTGTAAGTTATGTGTACTATTATCCCGCAAATAATGTTAAGGAAATGATTGTTTAATCAAATAAATTTTATGAAAGGTATAGAAAATTTAAGACAAATTAAGAAACTGCAATATCATAAAAATGGGTACAGTGGCTTAGTGGTTAAGTGCGTTGGACAACTAAGCGAGAGGTCGCTGGTTGAAATCCCGACTTGTACCACCTGAGAGTTTTTATTCGCTGCCACCTCTCGCGAACTTCTGACAAACATCCAAGAGTAAGAAATGTCATGAGAAGCTTCTTAAAATAAATTGCCGTTCGGAATCGGCATTAAACTGTAGGTCCCTCCATTCGTGTCACAGATATAACTCCGCACACACAATGGTTGGAGCAGCTAGGCTTTAGGTCCTGTATGGGCCGTTTACGACTTATATTTATTCTAATTTTAATATCATAAAAATGTAATACATAAGTCTTATGACTTAAGGTATGTTCTTGTATGTATCTTGGAAAACAAAAGAAAAGGAAGAGATGAGTATGTAATGTAATCTCAATAACTTGGAACCAGACACTTCTGACTTAAAGCGAGGAAACTGCATACCAAAAGCAAAAACGCTTGCTTGGTGATTAGAGTTGCCATAGTAGCGGTCATTAATGTTAGGACAGTACGAAACCATTTTGTGTGGGGAATAAAAAGCAATCCGCCATTTTGAATTGATGATAACGTCACATAGCGCATTTGGTTCTACTCATCACAACCTTTCATTTGATGCCCATATTATGGGTGTGGGGAAGTAAAGGTAATCCACTATAAATTACCGTTATATTAAATTTTTCAAAAACCTGCCAAGTATCTACAAAAAAAAAGACCAAAATATTTTTAACCTATTTTAAGTAAATTAGTGATGTTACGGAGGGTACCGTTATTCAAAACGATAAAGCAAAACAGACAAAAATGAGTACTAACAAATGATCGTTTAACATTTATAAATGTCAATGTCTTTCTTTTTATCGCAACTTCACACTAATTTTTTTCGATTACAATATTGATAACCACGTTGCTTGAAAGAGTTTTTTTTTTTTTAAATGGCATCAGTTTTTATCCTAAACATAATTCTTTTAAACACATTGCATTTTTGGTATCGAAATCTAATGTTAAGTTAGGTTACGTTAGGCTTTATAAAACACTTTAGGGATTCATTTACCCTTAAATTGCTGTATAGTTCTTATGTTAGGTCTATTTTAGAATACTGTTGTATTAAATGGAACTCATTTTACAACATTCATTTAAATAAAATTGAAATAATCCAAAGAAAGTTAACAAGGTTTATAAGAAATTGAAGCTGCAACGTTTTTTACGGGTGTCAACTACTTTGAATTCAATCGAAAATACAAGTACGTTGTTTATTTAGAAAGAACGAACATAGGGTAAATTATGCGCTTAATGAACCCATAACTCGTTATGTCAGAGAAACTAATCTTGTTTCTAATCTTAGTAATTTAAATTTTAATTTAAGCTGATTTAAGCATATTTTAAATTATTAAAAAATCAATTGTTATTATACCTTTAAATCTAATTTATCTATCTATGTACGTATTATCAATATTGTTTTTTTCTATTCTTTTTATCTAAATGTTAACGTTTGATATGTCTAAATTATAGTCAAACGTATCCAATCCTACCACGCCACAAGGCGAATGTATCAACGCGTGCATTAAAATGCGTTCAACACACGCATTGCAAGTTGCATTAATAGTATTGAACCGAGAGCATTTGATAGTTAACAGATAGTTGGCTAGTAAGTATATCATATAAACAACAGTTTAACAAAGAGGTATTCGGAGACTAAAATGTCTGCTACCAAATGTATATAGTGGCTGCCAAGTTTGCATTAACAATTTTGATAGTATGTTAGTCAGAAAAACAATTTTAATTATATTCTTACCTGCTGGTATTGCGAGATCTAGGACGTGCAAATCGTAGATTCAATTGTGATGGATCTGTGACGTACTTCTCAGTTTGACGGCGTCTTTTTAGTCCTGTACATTTTACATTTCCAGCATGGATTGATTGCAATAAAAAAAAAATTTCCAATATTTTATTCTAATACGATGTGTGTTCTGTTTTTTTAGGAGCAGTAGTTCCTTGCAAAGGTATGCTTAGGAGCAATGTGGCAAAAAATTTAAAACTTTGTATTTTTTTAACAAACAAAAAGCATAACCAAGATAACGAGGTTTTTTTTTGGATTTATTTACAAAAAAAAAAGAAAATTTTATATAAAGACAATCAATAACAAGTGCTTTGAATACAAAAAGAAAAAAAACAAAACAAATAGAGTTCAAGTGTTTACTGTGGACATCGTTTAAAGCTATTGCAGTTTTCGATACGTGACAATATTGTTACAGTTATAGCGGACTTGTTTCTTGATAGGATATCAAATTATAAATATCTATATTTTAAATATTTTTAAATATTTACTTTAAAAAAATAAAAATAAAAAACATAACATTTAACAAAAATCAAAGAATGTTAATCAACTGACACAGCACACATACGAAACGACTGGTGAGACAATGGTAATTTCTATGTCTATAGTCTTTCTTTATAACCAACCTGGAGTTAAATCCGCAAGAAAACCACCACCACTTATATTACTACCAACCCCTTCACCAACACCGCTACCACTGCTGACACCAACATTGTTGCCAATATTATTAGCAAATACGTTGGTTGCAGCGGCAGCATCACAGCCAGCCCATGAAGCACACTTAGAAAGGCGAATGTTAGGATTTAAAATTGGAATTTTACTAGCACCAAGTCCAACAAGGCCAATGCCACCGCTACCGCCAATGTTGCTGCCATTTGCTGGTGCTGCACCGCTTATTGCAGAAGAAGTTGAATCACCTTTCGTACCTGTTGATGCCGCAGCATTTGTAGTTGTCGTCTCCGTGATTGTCGTCGTCGTTGTTGTTGGTGCAGAACCTAAAGCAGGTGCAAGAGCATTAGTTGCTGTTGTTTTTGATTTTTTTGCTTTAAGCTGTAAAGCTAGTTGTATGAGATCTTCAGAATCATCGTTTTCATCTTCGACCGTGGTGTTTATATCATTTGATTCACTACCATTAGGCGCTTTGATTTTTTTCATTTTGAGGACATCAATTGCAGTATCACAAGCGATAGGAATTGCTTTCGAAGTTGACTTTTTCGCTTTTAGCTGCATTGCAGCTTCAAAAAGATCATCGTAATCATCGCGTCCTTCTTCGGCTGTGGTGGCTGTGGTATTCGTATCATTCAAATCACTATTATTGGGGGCTGTAAGAACTTTGAAATTTTTCATTTTAAGTGCATCAACTTCAGGATCACTGCCTATCACATTAGCTAAAGTTGAAGAAGGTATAACTTTGTTGCTGTTAACAGTTCGCTGGCTGTTGTTAATGTTGTTCTTTACATCAAAGTTACTCATCGGTTGTCCTACTGGTGTTTTACTATTTAAATTGCTTACGGATGTTATTGTTGCATTGTTGAATATAACACTATTTGTGGCACCAGTGGCTGCTAAGGCATCGTAGTATACTGATTCTTCAGGATTTGGACTCTCTGCAATAAAATACGAAAGAAAGAGAGAAAGAAATAATAAGTTTTATAAAGAAAATAAGCTTGTTTTTTGGTGTGTTTAACCTACCTTGAGGGATCACTCTTATTTCTAGACGTCCGCTTATTGCACATCCTTCATCATGTGCTGTTTCATCACTACCACCTCCGGTGGTACCATGTGTTTGTTGCGATTGCTGTTGTTCTTGCTGCTGCTCTGGCGGCGGTGGAGGAGGTTGCTGCTGCTCTTGTGTTTGGTGTTGTTGAATTAACTGCTGATGTAACAATTGTACCATAGTATTGGGCGTCGTCGTTGTTGTCGTTTCAACTCTCCATGGAATAAACTTTAACTCGCAGTTTGACTGAAAGATATTTGTGGATGCCAGAAACTTCATACTATCGCACGCCGTCGATGGTTGGTCGTTGCCTTTGACTGGAAGATTCAATGTAACATCAATTTGAAGTTCTTGGAACTCTGGAAATGCGACATTTGGGAGACTGTTTCGATGCTTCGATGTTTGCAGGCGTCCATTGTTATTATTTGCTATATTGTTGTTGTTAATGATGTTGTACGTTTTTATTGTCGTAATGTTGTTACCTGTTACAGCAGCTGCTGCATTAGCGACCTCAGAACAAATTTCCCGTACGCACACATTTCGCGTGATGTCCATGCGGTAAACCTAGTAAAATAAATTTAATTTCAAAAAGTTAATTTTAATGTACACGACATAGCAGTCATTGGTAAAATTTTCGTAAATACTAAAAGATTTCGATCGCAAACACTTGTTTTTTTTTAATATTGCCAATATTGACCGCGATCAACTACGGACCCTGCAAACAAATATTTCTCTTCACCCACACATGCAAAGCAGGCCTTGTAAGTGCAAAATTAATTTATTTTTGCACTTTTTAAAAATACTCAAAAGCGGGTATACGTATGTTTAGAACAAAAAATAATTGCAATTGCAAGGTGGCTCAAAGTCATCCCCAATCTTAAGGTAATCTAATTTTTTCCAATGGCGTCTTATAACATCGCGAGCATGATAATTCAAGAAGCAAATGCGATTTCTATTAGGCTCGCCGGAGTGTACCTACTCTAACTCCAACCAACAAATGTCGATGTACATATTTTAACTTGCTTTCGCCGCCACCGCCTCCTAAGCTTTGGTTAAGTCTTTGTGTAGAATTTTTAAAAAAGACATTGGAAATGCTGGTAAATGATCCCGAATGTGCATCAACTTTGTCGACGGTTTCTTCAAAAAAATAAAATAAATAAAATTAGGGAAACGGGTGAAGACTCTTGTACCACCTTGCATTTATAGATACATCTAAATGATACAATTTATGATGAGCAAAAAATATAGTAATGTATGCAACGCAAATATGTATGTACATAGCAAGAAACCGTGTTAAGTTATAGAAGGAATTGAATAAGTAGTTACAAAACAAAACGATTATTCCTTACTGTATAATCAAATGCGGCCTGTTGTATGACAGGCGGCTCAAGATCCCTGCGCAATATATTACCCAACGCTGGCTCTGACCAACAGTGAGGTAGCGACTCTTGTAAGTTCGTATAGTTTTCTATACCGGCTATGTTCAGATTGCACCTGGATAAATGTGAGTGTTAAACTTATTTTTTTCTGAAGGGAATGAGATTAAATAGACACAATAGATTTTTTAGACCAATAAGTAGTCTTAAGGAATTTGTAAACAAAAAACAATGTATATAACTTTCGAGACATTTTTTGAATTTCTGTTTTTCTTTAAAAAATATTTAATTTAGTTGTCTGTTATTCAAAAATTGACTCAGATTGTTTAAGGACAGATAGAAGAAGGAAAATAAGAGAAAAACTAACTCAGAGGAAAATGTTATAAAGAATAAAATTTGAAACATACTTTTTCCGTTTAGCGTCACGCTTTCGCGAGGTCGGTAGCTTACTGACTAAATTTGGTTGTGATTGTGAGACTAAATGACTTTTACCTCTGTGATCGGGACTCTGTAAGAAAAAACACAATAAAGAAAAAAACATAAAAGAAAACAAAGGCATAAAAAAGTAAACAACATATATAAAAACAGAGTTCAAAAAGAAAAAAAAAGGATCAGAGCAGTGTATGCACACATTTGGATAAAAACACCATTTAAAACATGTTCAATCGTTATGTGAAAGTTGCTGATATCCCATGCTTACCTGTGGCTCTTGTTTCCACTCGTTGTCGGTGGTTTCCTCTGAGTCGTCGAATTGACTCTTCCACTGTGAGGCTAGTGTCAAGGCACCACCACCCTTAGTCATTTGTTGTAACGCTGAGACATTTTCATCATCAATAAGAGCAAACTGTGTTACAGAGTGATCACGAGTTGTACCGCCACTAAGTCGTTGAGTTGAACCGGTGCCAGTGCCTGGCGACGGCCTTAAGTTAGAGCGACGGCCCGACACACAACCGCCAGCACTGCTGGCATTTGCTGAACCGCCACCGCCGCCTCCACTCAAAGCAACCGCCGCACGACCAGCCGACTCGCCAGCACTCATGTTCTGATGGTTTCGATTATTGCGAAGGTAGTCTGCACTTTTGTTGGCATCGAACGAAAACGGTGAAGCATCATTTTCACGGGGCGAACCAGTTTCTGATGCGATCAATTCGTGGACACAGCTCGGTGGTGCTGTCAGTACCCGCAGTCGTCCATACGTTGATTTGTCCTGCGACTTAAGACCTGCTGTAATCGCTATATTATCATTTGCATGGGTATCTGTTTCGGTTTGGTCGATCTGGGAAGTTGATCGGCGAGCTTTGGCTGGACTACAGACCGGGTTAACCACGCCTCCATCGGTTACTGTGGTGGTGGAGTAGGTTTTCTTAGGCAAAATATCAACAGCTAATGAGCCACCACTGCCATTTCCAGTTGTAGGCGTAAAATTGTGCTCTGCAGCCGGGGTACCAATAATAGACGAAAGTCCCTGAAAACGAGATGATTTTGTGGCAGGTGAATCAATAAGTGAGTCAATTGGAACACCTTGATAGAACTGAAACGAAAAGAAGATAAAAATGTGCTCAATAACTTTGATATGCTGTATCACGTACCATCGGTTGCAAGGGAGCCGAATTTTTCGGTTGCATGTGGCTATTGTTTAATTGCTGCTGTTGTTTCTGTTGTTGCTGATGCAAAGATTGAACCGCAACATTAGATACGACATTAGGTATGGCGGTTGTGGTCGCTGATTTTAATAAACCTGTGGTGCCAGCCGACATTTGCTGGACTAACTGATCGTTGCCTATAATTGCACCCACACCAACAACAATTGGCATTTTGGCACTGATCTGGTGTTGTTGCTGCTGTTGAAGATTTTGTTGCTGACAGCTATTGTTCTGATTAAAAATAGCATTTTGTATGATTTCATTATGTGGCGATGTTGTTGCATTGCAATTTTTATCAACCTGTGAAGAAATAGTGTCGGGTAATAGGGGGTATCGGACTACTTTTCTTTTATAGCAGAAGATTGAAAATCTTTCGTTTGAGTTAAGGTTCCTTTTTTTTTTGTTACTTGTGAAAATTCCGTTTTCAAATACATGTGCACACAAAAAAGAGGCAGACTATGCACTTTTTTCTATTTTCATTTACCTTGTCTTTCAAGTGATTGGCAGGCTCAGTTGAGGCAATGTGCGCCGTGTCCACTTCGTTCCTTCTTCTTATCTATAAGATATAAAAAATAACAAAATAGATCTTTAATTGTTAACGGCGGTTTTAACATTACGTACATATTCAGTTCCACTAGCGTTTGAAGCTGCAACAGTCATTTGAGTCACATTTCCGTGCACGTATTCATTTTTAGTCTGCGCATGCACGTTATTTATTTGTGTAGTTGTGGTTGTACCTATGGCATCTGTTTTCTCCCAGTCGTATGGATCGGATTCTTTTACACCGCGTCGCTTCATACAACGTTCGAATAATGAGATCAACATCTAAATCATTAATAAATAAAAAAGAGATCTGACTAATACATGGGCTTGAATTTAAATTACATTATAATCTGGTCGATCGGCATATGTCAGCGATTGTATATGCTCCAGAAATTGCTTGAGATCGGATGGAAGATGTTTGAGCAAAGCACGATGATCATACTTCTCCTTGGTGAGCCCAACTTGTTCCTTGTCTTTGATTTTTCGCCATGGCAACTGGCCATTGACAAACTCGACCAGCATATAAAATAAAGACCACAAATCATCATGCCTTCCCATTTCCCGATTGCGATGGGCATTTATCGATGCATATCGTACTGTTCCACGAAAACCAGCAGCGGCGCGTGGACATCGCACCTCACCTGTTCCCGTTGTGTATTGACGTGCTAATCCAAAATCTAACATGTACACGCGCCGGCAATTGTACGGCAGCCGGCCAATCGAAAAATTACTCTAAATTTTGTTGCATCTTAGTTACGAAATAGGTCAAAGGTAACAGAAAACTTGATCAATTCTTAGCTTACCGGTTTAATATCACGATGCAAGAATCCCACTGAGTGTATTGATTCGATTGCCTTAAGAATTTGCAGGCCCAGACGTAGTGTTGTACTAAGAGAAAACGCTCCTCTAGGTTGAGCACGCCGTAGCTCTGCGAGATTCTTGCCCTGCAGCTGCATAACCACATAGTTGAAGCGATCATTGCGGCCGCATCCTATAAATCGACACACGTGCTCTTTACCTTGAAGCTTTTTTAGAACGGCAACTTCCATTTTAAGGACTTGCTTTGGCTGGCGTGCTGATTCCACTTTTAAGGCCACCTGTTCGCGGGTAATTAAGTCTTGACCTTCGTATATCTCACCAAATCCTCCTCCACCAATTTTTCGAACAACCTTTAGCCAAAACCAAATTTATATATGCAATTATATAAGAAAAAAATATACAAAAATCCAACAACAACCTTCCATCTCTCTTTGACCACATGACCGGGCTGCAACAAGTCCTCAGTAGTCATTCTGTTATTGTTGTGAATATTATTATGATGTTGGTTTCGTTCTTCAGTTTGTCCTGGAGAGCCCACCCGAAATGTTACACGATTTTGGACACCTAATCGTCTTGGGTTTGCAGGAAGTGTCGCTGAACGTTGTAAAGCATTCCCTGGTTTTACTTCATTGTTGTGGTGTGGGTGTTGATGCTGTTCGTATGGGTTGACGTCGGCATCATCGGCTCGTCTAATAGAAAAATAAAATGAAATTTTGCCAAAACGGAATGGAAAAGAGAACTTGATGTTATAAAATTAATATAATTCGTTTCTTCACATTTTTTTTTTTTGATTTTCCTACATAATATTCTATTAATCTTTTAATTCTATAGGCTATAATATACATATTCTGTTGCAGTTCTACAAAATGACTAAAGTCTGTGCCAAGTGTGACCAAACTACTTTTTCTAGGATTGCAGTGAAATTGTAATTTCGGGAATTAATTAACCGTTTTAGTGTTGTTGTCAACCAGTGTCGAAGAGTTAAAAATGGAACGCTCTCGCATCAGAGCAAGAATCGAATTCACTCCTCTGCTAAGTATGTTATCAACCCTTTAAGTGATGTAATTAACCAAGTTTACAATAATGTACCGCAAGTTTCGGTGCCGATGTTAAAAACTCAATATATACAACTCTTCTCTGAATTCCTTGGTTCCAAAAGTAAACAAAAATGTAAATTTAAACAGAAAATCGAAGTCCAAGTCCAGTGAATTTATTGTCAGCGACAGAAAATACACCCTAATTAATTAATTATATTAATTAAATATGTCACTTGTGTTGTTTTAAAAATCAAAATCTAAGTTCAATGTCAAAACAAGTGTAAATGACAATAAATGTCTGTTTTCTTACTTTTCCACGTAACTCCAAGCTTAATTCCACAACGAAAGTAAAAAAAAAGAGTTTATCACTTCCTCTCAACTGAGAAAGTTACCAAATTTTTTGCTAAACACTGTCTAAACCACCTGTTCAAAGTGCTGTCATAAATCAACTGATAAATTCAATTCTAACTTTTTTTTTGATGTTTTTCATGTTTTAAATTTTCAAACCAAAATCAAAATTAAAACAAAGTGGGATAACAATCGACTCAATTCACATCATGTCCACAAAATCTTCACTTCGAAATTTACATTACAATAATAATTTAATAATCCACACAATCATCATGATCAATCCAAACCTGGCGCTTTATAGACGGTCAAACAGCTAATCAATCTGAGGCGCGCATCTAACATGGTCCCTGGTATGATAATATAGGAAATCAAAGTCAGCGAGCGAAGAGTACTGACTCAGGACAAGGGAGGAAAAGGCGATCCTGCATAGAAATAAAAGAGAATACGCAGTTTCCCAGTTTCTAGTCACCACCGCGCAGGGAATAGTAGATGTATTTAAGCAGCTGCTAAACGGGTACCACTTAGAGAGAGTGATGGGGCAAGAAGAGAACCCACGTCCAGACAATAAAGAACCATTCTAGCCACCCAGTATAGAAGAGGTTCCCTCAGCTACATAGATTTTCAAATGCACCAAATCATCAATCAAGTTTAGGTGGAAGAAAGCATGCTCGATGACTTGACCATTAGCTGCATATGCCCCATCTAAAAGAAAGGCGATCATATGTTTTGCAAGAACTATCGATGTTAAATGTTGCGTATTAGATCCTATCGAACGTACTGTGTGAACGTCTCTGCAACACACTTATCTACACGTACCAGTATTGCTGGCCGGCAGCATCTACCATAGACTAAATTTTAACCCTTAGTCAAATCCTGGGAAAGACCAACCAATTTCAAGTCGAGACACGTCATCTTTTATCAATTTCAAAGCCGCATATGATAACATTCATCGTCAGGAGCTCGTCATGACGATGGCCTAATTCGGAATTGCCTTATCCTATGATACTGGTGCGCCATCTGCTAACAAGCCCGAGTATAAGTTATGTGTTGCCTGCTTTATGTAAGCAACTACATTCAGCATTAATTAATATTAACTCAAGAAATATTCATTCGCAAATTTACTTTAATAAAGAACAGTTCATTTAAATTAAACAATATCAGTCGCATAAATTTTACTCGATAAGGGAGAAG
The DNA here is from genome assembly GCA_963576555.1 of Ferdinandea cuprea. Lineage (NCBI taxonomy): Eukaryota > Metazoa > Arthropoda > Insecta > Diptera > Syrphidae > Ferdinandea > Ferdinandea cuprea. The sequence continues at coordinate 18,327,188 of OY754962.1, read as the reverse complement.
ACAAAAACGGGTTTAATGTCAAAGTTAAGAACTACCACTGCACTTTGAGTTGGAAAATTCAACATCGATGATTTGTATATGGATTTCTGAGCAACGGTTCACCTAACAGGACGAAAAAACATTTAACAACTAAATGGTGGAAAAGTGGTGACTTCATCTCTGCCGAAAGCGACACTATGGTATTGCTTAATATAAATGAAAAATCTGTTGAAACGCCAATTTGCGATGTAAGATTTGCCGAAAGTTTAAAGTTTAATCTTATTTCTTGCAAGCAGCTTGGTAAGAAGAGATTAACGAAGAAAATAATTGATCGCAATATATGCAAAATTTCTGTCGGAACAACTGGAGCAGGTAAAAAAGCAATACTTCATTGGGCGATGATTTGTACAAGTTCACAAGGGTTAAAGAGCCAACTGTGTGGACCTGTTATTCTTCTTCAGTCAGCACTGAATTTGCAATTTGGCATCGTCAACTTTGGCACTTGAGTGTATGTGGCATGAAAAGGTTAAGAGCATCGTTTTTTAGGACCAGGAATGCGATAGTGTTTGTGTTGGACGTGTGAAAGGGAAGCAGCACTAAAATCCGTTCCCGCAAGAAAAAATACTACAAAGATTTCAACAAAGTTGCGCCTTATCCATAACAACTTATGCAGGAGGGATCGATTGGTGGCAAACGTTACGTACTTACTTTTACAGATGACATCACACGTAAGACGTTTGTTTACTTTTTAGCAAGCAAGCCAATGAGGCATTCGCAAAATTTAAAGAATTTAATTTAAAGCGTTGAAAAAGAGACGGAATGCAAAATACGAGCGTTTCGAAGCGGCAATGGCAGAGAATTTGTTAACAATAATTTCGAAAATTTTCTGAAGGCGCATGGTATGATCTGCCAAAAGATAGAAAAGCTATATCATGCAAATTGGTTCTCCATAAAAAACAAACCGTGTTGGTGAAACAGTACGCTACAAGGCTCGTCTTGTTGCTCGAGGACCCATGCAGGTTCGTGCTATCCACTTCAATGAAACATTTGCACCAATGGTGCGCTGTACAACACTTAATTTCTTAATTGCGGTAGCTATTCTTAAGAACTGGAACATCGACGAGATGGATGCAGTTTCGGCATTGCTTCAACCTGAGATAGATATCTACATGATGCAAACCAAGTTGTTTTCAAAAAAGTTTGCAGGCTACGCAAAGCACTATACGGCCTCAAACAATCGGGCTATATGTGGAACGAGAAGTTGGACAAGGAGTTGTGTGACCTAGGATTTGTTAAAGTCAAATTCAATACATGCGTTTATCATTGCCATAGCAAAGAAGAGGTAATTATTATCGTTATTATAGCCTTGTTTTTTTGGTAAGCGTATATAAGATTGCACAAAAGAACGCTCATTTCCACTAAGGAAATTCATCAAAACAACTTGGCATCACCAATATCTATGACATCTAATGACACTTTAAGTGTGTTTATATTTGTTAAGGTTTTAACCCTTTATCTCTTTAACTTTAGCTTTAAAACGGTTTTCTCTACATTCGTAGAGCGTATTTAAAACAATTTAACTCTTTACCATTTTGGGGCCCTATGGTCATACCATATATATATGGTATAGTCCATTCATTCATACGATGACAAAATTGCATTCTCACTTTAGCATAACACCATCAACTCCTACTTCTCACCTCCCAATGGTGACTGTTGGGTGCCTAGTATCTCGACTGGAGATGGGGTAACCAATCCCTGTGGAAGGTCGTTCGTGGCAGCTGACGAGAGATGGGGGAGGAATGCCAGCTCACTAAGGCACTTATCCTGTTTCCGGACGGCGGCGGACGAATTCTACGGATGGATCAACGGCGGCGTCCACAGTTCCAGTTAGGTGGAGCAAATGATCTCCCTATATGAGCTACTTCGACTTATTTGAAGCCCAGGTCTATAGGGATCTCCAATACTAAGCCAGGGTGTTGGAAAGAGTTGGTGGCGGATGAGCCCTTGATGGGCCAACGGCAGCACTCACATCCCCGAAGTGGGTTACTCGCACCGGACTTACCGGCCTGCTGTCCTAGGATCAGGAATTATGAAAACAAAAAATTGCGACATTTATTACAGCTGTAACTAATGATTGCACGTGTTAGTATGAGGATTTGTCGTGGGAAATCGGCTTAGATACAAAAAAATGGACTTCAAGCCGATAAGTGATCGCCTGGCTGTGATCCGCATCAGAGCTACATTCCAAAACATTAGCCTTATATGTGCACACGCCCCTACCGACGAGGCTGAGGACCCTATCAAGGAGGAATTCTATGACCTCTTGGACGGAGTCTACGGAGCCTGTCCGAAATACGATGACAAAATTGTACTCGGTGACTTCAATGCTAAAGTCGGGAAAAAACGGCTACCGACTAATTGACTTTGCATCAGCTTGTAATACGGCGATAAGTAGTACTAGGTTTCCGCGACTAAGGGTCCACACAGCAACCTGGCGCTCTACAGACGGTCGAACCGCCAACCAAATCGACCATGTGCTAATCGATGCGAAGCACGCATCCAACATTTTGAATGTGCACACTTACAGAGGGGCAAACGTCGACTCTAACCATTTTCTTGTTGCAGTTAGATTCAGAGGTCGACTGTCCAACGAGAAGAAGCTGCGAAATGTATTTAAGCAGCATTTCCAGCAGCTGCTAAACGGGCAAAATGTAGAGAGAGTGATGGGGGCAAGAAGAGAACCCACGTCCAGTCAATGACGAACCAGTCCGTCCGCCCAATATAGAAGAGGTTGCCTTAGCTATAAAAAAGCAGAAGTAGACAACAACAAAGCCACCGGCTCTGATGGTCTACCTGCAGAGCTTTTTAAATACGGAGGTGATGTTATGTTAGGGCGCATGCACGAAATCATCAACCAAGTTTGGTTGGAGGAAAGCATGCCCGATGACTGCACCGTCAGCTACATATGTCCCATCTACAAGAAAGGCGACCCTATGTTCTGCAAGAACTATCGAGGCATATCCCTGCTTGTCGCATATAAGATCCTATCCAACGTACTGTGTGAACGTTTGAACAACGCTGGGAAATATTGCGACATAGCGATATAGAGAAGATGGCGATTTTGCCAAAAAATCATCTTTTCAGATGAAGCTCATTTTGATCTTGGCGGGTATGTAAACAAGCAAAATTGTCACTTTTGTGGCACAGAAAACCCGCACGCATACATTGAAAAGCCGATATACCCAAAACGAGTCACTGTTTGGTGCGTATTTTGGTCCAGAGGCATAATTGGTCCATTTTTCTTCGAAAATGGCGATCGTTATCGGGCCATGTTGAACGAATTTTTGTTCACAAAAATTGAAGAGGAGAATATTGGCAACATTTGGTTTTAACAGGACGGCGCTACGTGCCACACAGCCGAAGCTACACTCGATGTTTTGCGCCCTGTTTTTGAAGATCGCATTATCAGCCGCAGAGCTGATGTCGTTTGGCCACCGCGAAACTGCGATTTGACACCGTTACACTTTTATTTGTGTTGTGCCGTAAAAGATAAGTGTTACGCCGACCTGCCAGAGACAATTGACGCTTTAAAGGACAATATTCGTGAAGCCATTGGTGAAATACAGCTGCACACAATCGATAATGTGCTTAAAAATTGGACCGATCGTGTAGGCTACTGCATGGCCAGTCGAGGCAGCCGTTTGAATGAAATTATTTTCTATTATTAACCGGAAGGATTGTACTTTCAAATAAAAAAAGAAATTTGAGAAAATATTTAGTAGTTTTATTTTATAGCATTTTCACAAAAAAAAAGTTATGTGGCGGACCATATATATTCGGACGGACAGTGAAATACAAGGATTCGCTTCTTAACCGTACAGTACGAATGTGGAATGCTCTACCCCGCTCTGTTTTTCCTGCACATTATAGTTTACAAACATTAAAAACCAACGTGCATCGGTTTCTCCCTTTCACTAATCCATCATTTCCCTAATGACCGCACATTATAAAAAAAAAACTAAATTTACAATTCAAGCACAAAATTTGCTTTGTATCAAACCCTCAAAAAAACTATCATTACGTTAGCTTGCGTAAAGAAGATGGCGTTTAAATGCCAAAAACTTACCAACATCCCTAAAGACTTGGCTCAAGATTATCAACTGACAAACGCAGAGTTAAATATCAATATCGACAAGTATTGTCTTGAGCTAATCTTACTACCATAAGGTGTTATTAACTTACACCCCTATCATGGAAAGTGCAGTATCTGAGATTCCCTTCACTTGCTCGATTCACTTTCACTTGTCATATGCATCGTGGAATCCGATATCGATGCAAATTTAGAATTTTAAGTTGATCGGTAAACAGAAGTTAAAGGAAGTGAAATTTGGAAAATAATTTTAAATTTAAATTAAATAAGTAAAATCAGTAGCAAATTAGATAGTGTAGCCCATCTTTGAATTCAGAATGAGGAATCCCGTAAAAAAAACCGTAGTATTAAGAGGAACTGTGAAGACATAATGCATCTTCCAGAATCAAAGAGAATCCTGAAACACAATAATAATGTATTAATAAAAAAAAACAGAATTTTTTTTTTTTTTATTAAGCTCCCCTTAAATAAATACTAAATCGAAGTCGTCTTCTTTGTCTCCGAAAGTCAAATTAGCATCGAGCTTATGATTCTTAGGCGAAGAATCTTATGCATAGCAAAGGAGTGGAGTGGACAGGAGTGGTAATGTGAGTTAATGGAACGCATATTAGCATCAAAACTCAATCACAATATAGAAATGTATACAGTATTCTTAAGGAATATGTTGTTCTCTTAAAACAACAAATATTCTTGCTACCTGCTGCTCAGATATGCGACCATAAGCAGTGGATAAAATGTGTGGATGCAACATATCCAGGCTCCAACCATGACTGGTTAATAATTTATTTTTACATTTTACACATATCAAATTGCATTGAATTTCTTTCCCGCAAAACTGTAAAAACCTACTCCCAACATGCATATTCCCAATACAATATGGGGATTAATCCCAAACCACATTCCAATATTGATCCATAAAATTATGTATAATGACATAAACATTTCAAAATTTCTTACAAATATTCGAAAAAAAAATTACTTTTGATTTACTCCTTTTGTTTAGCCCATATGTAACGGTTGGTCGAAATTTCTAACAGCACATTAGCGGTTGGTGAGCGTGTAAATGGTTTTACAATTTTCATGTTTGATACTTGATTCAATATCGAACCGACCGTTTTTTGCATTTTTCCCAATTTCTATTTTCAAGTGAAGCATCTTTTTAGACAAAAACAGAAAAATTCTGTAAAAGAATTGAATTATTAAGAAACTATAACGCAAAGGAACTGGTTTGTCACGAATTTTCTAAATTTTGAATCGATACTGGAATCAAACGCCAATTAAACGTAGAGTATACGCCGCATCAAAATGTATGGATCGTACCATAGTAGCGCGCCGCATAATGGGCATAATGGCTGCATCGGATTTGCTTTTATTCTGCAGTATTTTTAGATTTAAAAAGTGCTTTTGAAACGGTGGATCATTCAATATTATTGGAAAACCTTATAAATATGGTGTTAAATGTAATGAACATAAGTGGTATCGTTCATATCGTAAAGTCAGAAAACTATAGTGAACGAAAATATTTTAAATGCAGTGAGTATTAATATATGCAAGAAATAATTTTGGGAGTTTTACTATTTCTATTATTTATAAATGACATGGAAAAAGTCGTAACATTTTCTAAAGTAGTTTTATTTCCTTCCTTTCTAAGGAAAACCGATGGAACTTGGACAGAATCTACCCACTTTAGCTAGGAACTGTGGGCGGGACTAACTAGCTAAAACGGAATTGGGTAGACACTCATTGGGTGAAGCCGCCACCACAAAGCCGAAACCGTATCCGTTCCTTGTTTACACAAACATGCACACCGAACAAATAAAGTTCATCAAAGAGGTTCGTACCCCTAAATACTTTACCCAATCATTGCAGTGTGTTCCATTCGGAAGTCATGGCGATAAAAGAAGTCTTATCTTGGAGAGAAACGTGATATCCGCTAGTGAGGGAGACCATCCTGAACTTTTTTTGCACATGCTCCCTGTCTTCAAAAAACATAAGGCCAACCTAGGAGCCTTCTTTCATGTCGATATTGAAGACCTCTGTACTATTGACAATTAAGGTCTCTTTCGCTATATTCGAAGTGTCTGTGACTGTCACTTCAAGCTAACCTTACGTAACCTATTGTTGTACACTTGCATTTTATACCCAAAGATGTCTTATAAATATTTGCGAAAAAAATGTTTGCAATATAAAAATTTATATTAGAAGTTGATGAAAGTAATAGTTATTAATATTGTCATATTTCTGTCATAAAACAATAAAAAGGAAATCGATCATAACAGGACCCCAAGATAAAAACTACAACGTGTTTTGCAAACAAAACGAAGGTAAGTAAGGAACACATTTCCATTTCCGCCAGAAGATCTAAAACAGCTCGAGGCAACTATATAGGGATATTTGCAATACTTGTTACAGAAATAAGTTCTGGCAAACATATGAGATTGCCTAAAGCTGTATAAAAAATCAGTTATATCCTTCCTTTCTAAAGAAAATCGATGGAACTTGGACAGAATCTACCCACTTTAGCTAGGAACTGTGGGCGGGACTGTGAACAGCCATATTACCAAATCGGTAAACAGAGGCCTATCCCAATTAAAAGGTCATCAAAAGTTCCTTTAGTCCGCCCTAGTTATAAGAAAACAAAAGTGCATGTGAAATATATTTTGCTTGCAACCTCTCCCAGATACTTTTAGATTTTTAATGTTGGGTATACAAATTTCTTTCCATCTGGACAAACGTAAATGTCCTATACATAGCCTACAGCTTCTCCAACTATTGTGTCTGCGAAAATATTTCTTTTAATGCGAATAGAATAGACCTTCCGTTAAATGCCGATTTTGAGCGGCAATTTAATTAGAAGAAGTTCTCATGATAGTTCCTACTCCTGAACCACTAGGCCATTGATAAAAATTAACAAAAACAGGTTGTTTGAAATATCAATTTGAAGTAAATGATTTTTATCCACACTTCCTTTAGATAACCGCACTGTGCGGCAGCGACACACTAAAAACAAGTGGTCAATGAACAACAACTATGAAGCCAACCGGTGCAAATGGTGCAGTGTAACTTTCTTTCCAATTATAATTCCGACAAGTGTGACTGCTTCCAATTCACTTGATTTCAGTCAGATCCAAGTGTCGTCAGAAATATTCCAACTCTAAATTGAAATTAATTTACCATAATTGCTTTTTAATAGGCACAAATGACATTATTAGTTGTGTTTTATTTGCTGTGGCTAGCTGACCCTATTCGGATATTGTTGTCTAGCGCTCGAATGCAAAACAAAATTTAATCACAATTATGTAGGAAAAATCACGAGGAGTTTGAAAGTAATACAAAAACATGCAATGACATAATTCCAATTGGGATAATGAGGACTTCTAGTTAGAAGTTCACAAACAAATTCTTAAATAACAAATGAATAAAAACAGTAAGTAACAAGAATTGAACCAAACAATTATCACCGTTTCACAAAATGACTGCAAACACGTAATATTATTTTTTATTTTATGGAAACAATCAAGCTGAATTTACCCCAATTGTGATGATTAGTGTAGTGGTTTATTATTAAAATTTTACAGTATTTTGTTAGCTTTGCTTTTGATCCAAATAATGATGAAACCTCAGGAAAGAAAACAGCATAATTTTACACACACAATTAACAATCAACAACACGATTAACGATATAAGTCTGATGCTGAATTTTCTTAATTTTTTAACGTTACATGTAGACAATTCTCTTGGAAAATGCCAACCGTCGCATTTTGCAACAACAGCAACGAACAAAACAAAACAATAATAGCGAAATAGAAACTCCAGCTAAAATCAGCTCAACCGAAAAAAACCACCACCCACACCTTAAACTATCGCGCGTGAACTAGAATAATAAACAAAAAAATATGTACTAGAAGAAACGTATGCATTCAAACTGACAACAGTCCAGGTATGGCATATGTCATTTTACATTTGTACTGTATCAAAAGTAGAAAATGAATTGTATTGAAATTCTACTGGATGATAAAAATATTCCTTATATGCGATTAAAATAACAATAGGAACATTGATCACACAAATTTCATACATTGTTTTTTAAACAAAAAGCAACGACAACTTGCAACGATAAACGAATACTAAAATTATACTAATTTGAGATAATCAGAAAAGTTCAACTTTTTTACTCAAAAGGATTAAGGGAGTGTCCATATTTTTCTGGTTTTATGTGCGTTTCAAGTAGCTGTATCTTTGTCCAAATGGCTGCATCGAGATGAAATAAAAAGCATTTTCTGGCAGAAAATTTCTGTAAGCAATTTTTTACACAGTCACATAAAAATCAACCGTCACGTTAAGCTACAATACTATATTAAAGGGCCAACTGTAATGCACTTCAGTGGGATTCACATTATGTCAAAACAGAATGAAAAGCCCACGCAATTTCTTTCAAACTATCTAGTCGCCCATAATGAACTTTATAATCTGTCAAATTGTCTTCTTTCGGTTTGGTTTCGAAAAACTTAAATGGAAAATCAGTTAAGAAAATTAAGAAACGTAAAGGCATATATTTGTTTGGACGGTTAAAATTATTAGATTTATGAAATCGTACTCCGTATTTTGTAACATTTATTATTTTTTTTTTTCTTCTTCTTTCTTTTGTGTGCCTTCTGTCAAATTTACGTACTGAATGTCCCATTTCATTTAGACTTTCCGTAAGCCAGCCGAAGTTAACGAAAACTTGACGAAACACTAATTAATCACGTTATGGGCAGGCAGTACTATTTGCATGTAATGGTACGTTCCATTAAGCTGGCTTAAGCTCATTCAAGTGCATTATGTTTGGCCCTTAACAATGAATCTACACACATTTAACAAAGGGGTTTTCCCTCAATCCGCTCTCTGGCTCTCAAATTTGCGCACAAAATGACCAACATCTGGTTGTCAAATTGCTTCTTCGCTCTCAATTCTCAGCAACCAATGACACTTTTGATATATCCAGGGATGGCAAATTGGTATTAAGGGTGTTCAAAACCCGATCCTTACACGTAAATATATTTTATTATTATTATTTTTATATTGTGTTTAGCAGATTAAAATTTGTATGGTAAGTATCGGGATTTAAGGAAGATATATGGAAGTTCAGTTTTAATCTTGGTTCAGTACTTGGCGAAAACGTAGCATTAGGAGTTTATTTTTTTTGGTTAAACCAATACATTGGTCATAAAAACTGTTTATTTCATTGTTTCAAAGAAACAGTGTGTTGAATTTTTAAATTATATAAATATATTTACTAATACCTCGTGCTTTTTACTTTTATGCTCGACTTCTGATTTGTTGAAATGCATGCGATGTCAGAACTTAGTAGGCAATGTGCCAGGTACGCATTATAAATGTCAAACTGTGCTTCGACATCAGATTTTTCCCATTATTCGCAGAAAGGAAATTTAAGAGATAACAGCCGCCATTTTAAAAAAATTTTGTGCATTTTAGGGGCCATAACTCATTTGTGGTCATGCTACGACGTACGAGCACTGACCATATCACAAAAAAAAACTCTAAGTATAGATTTATTTTCATTTCGTACCATCATTTCTATTTCCGATTCCCTTTTTTCCGACAATAATGCCACTTACACGAGTGGTGACTGCAAACATTATTTAAAAAATTAGCGGACGAAATTCATTGATTTTTTTTTTATTTGCTGTAAGCAAAAGCTCGAATCACACAAAAATATTTTGTAGACCCATGCAAATATAAAAAAATACAATACTGCCTGCCATAAGCAAATGAAATAAATTTCAAAACCAGCTTTAAATCAAATTTTTCATTTATGATGAGCTTTAAACTTTCAAACCAGAAATTGCAAGGCAGCAGTTGCTAATGGTAGTCATCAAGTTTAGTTATAAACCGTCTTTGAAAAACAATTAATGTTTTCATATTTTTTTTTTGATTTTTGTTTTAATACGAACTTGAAATGCATAATTAAACATTTTATTTCCTTTTTTTAGGACCACTAAGCAGACAATATTATTGGCCTTAATCGGTATCAAAATAAAGCTAATCACTTATGGTTTACTTTTTTTTATTTTTTATTTTTTATTTCATTGATTGCAATCGATTTCAATGAACAGCTGATATTTTTTTCTACAATTTGAAACACAATCGTTCCACTATTTCTATTCTTTTTATTCTCATCTCATATTCTCATCTGTTAGGGTTTGCTTTCAATGATCAACTCTAACTTTAAAACCGGTACCAGTGGCCTTTCTATCTAAATATCTGTTCCACTGATTTGTTCCAATGATGTATTTGAATGATAGCTATAACTATCCCCTTATGTCGCCATTTACTCATTTAAAAAAAATGCTAATATCCGTAAAATTAACTAGGTATGGAAACTGGGTTACACTCTGTAATATATAGGGTGCGCCATCTAACGTTTTTTTTTTCAACTAGTGCTTATTTCGCGAATACACACTTAGCTCATGTCCGATTTGACAGATATTCAGTTTTATAATTCCGCTGAACGAATATGGTTGTGTATACGCTTCAACAACGCTGGGAAATATTGGGACATAATTGTGCCATTTTTCTTCGGCAAACTAAAGGGTCCGCCATCTAAGGTTTTTTTTTCAACTAGTGATTATTTCGCGAATGGTAACACTTAGCTCATGTCTGATTTGACAGATAATATACCGGTATACAGCTGAACGAATATGGTTGTGTATACGCTTGAACAACGCTGGAAATATTGCGGCATAATTGGGCCATTTTTAATTTGTTTTTTTTTTTAAATGAGCAAGGAGTGGCCGTTACAGTCAATGGCGATTGTTATCGGGCCATGTTGAACGAATTTTTGTTCACAAAACTTGAAGAGAGGGATATTGGCAACATTTGGTTTCAACAGGACGGCGCTACGTGCCACACAGCCGAAGCTACATTCGATGTTTTGCGCCCTGTTTAAAAAAAAAAGTTATTGGGCGGACCCGTTACGTAGATCATCATTTTATTCACATGAACGTCGTGCTTACACACACTCAAAATAATAAAAGCAATTTGAAGGACGGGGAACGCTGAAATCTTAGACAAAAAAGCGATTTCCCTTGGGAAGTCGAATATTTTGCTTCTCTCAGATACTTCCTTTTTTGGTCTTCACTCTTCCAACGCAAATACCAAATGAAGATTTCTGTCAAAAGTGATACGGTTTGGAACCGAAACGTTCATGCCCACATCGGGAATTCAACTTGAAAGTGGATATTCGGTGGATTCTTGGTGCAATCTAACCTTTTCTTTTTGACTACCTGTCTCGTGCGACATGACGATCATTTCCATGAATGATACATACGTAGCACCGCCTGGAGGTGCTGACATTTGAATATTTTTGGAGGAATTTGTTATGTTGGTACTCCAAATGGCTGTGTTTGTAAGTAAAATCCGAAATTAAATAAATTGCGATTATCTGATTGGTTTAAATACATTTAAATTATTGAAATATGTACTGATTATAAAAGCAAAACAACATTTTGTTTTCTTATGAATTTATCGTTACTCAGCGAGTCGCTTTACATTTACGAGGCTGTAACGCACACTTTCATGTGTTGCGAAACTGAATCGCAATTTTGGGCAATTTAAGAAATTGATATCACCTTTGGTCAATTTTTGTTCAGTACGACGCTCCCATACAATTTCAGTGTCGGAATAACGACAAACGCCCTTATTTTGTGTACAATCCGTAGCACTGTTTGACTTTTGCCTTTTACATTTACACTCAATAGACTTATTGCTTTTGTTTTCATCTTTTGTTTGTTTAAAATAGTCACTAAATTAAAAACGAAAAAACCATTCCCGCATTTGAATATGAATGTTTTTATCATACAAATCAATTTGACTTCTATAATATAGGAAACACCATACGTTGTGCTATGTACAAAACTATCTATTTTTGAACTAACCCATTGGACAACAGAGCCTAAAATTATAAATCAAAACATTTTATTGGTCAAAAAGCGTGTGAAATATTTTAAATAATTTGGTAATGATATCCATACTTATATGTTTTCTAGGTTTCTTTGTACTTTAAAAACATAAGGAAAGGCTACAGTCCGCTTGGGGCGTACAGTATGATACCCTATCCATATCCCTATATGCCCCAAAGAAAAAAGCACTAAGAAGATGATGGATAGCATTTTATTTAGTTCGATTAATTAAAAAAAAAAAAGTTTTTTTGAAAAAACGCCCCCAAAAAGTGGGCGTGGCTACAAACTTTGTATGGGCGATATGTTGGAAAAAATATTGGGTAAATATTTTGTTAAACATTTTTTTTCTCTTTCTATCAAAATTTTCGAAGAAAACAGCATTTTAGTAAAAAACGCCCACAAAAAGTAGGCGTGGCAAAAAACTTTATATGACAAACTTATAAAGCAGGGCAGTGCCTACATATCTTGTGAAGGTTGTAACACTCTATCTCTCTAACTTTAGCTTTAAAACGGTTTTTTCTAAATTGTGGGCGTGGCAGTGGGTGTATTCAAAAACTTTTAACACTTTACCATTTCGGGATCCTAAGGAGTATATGCTCTAAATTTTAGCTTCCTAGCATAAATTTAAAGGCCTCAAAAGTTGATACGGACGGACGGACGGACATTGCTAAATAGTCTTAGGATTTGGTGCTGATCATAAATATATATACTTTTATGGGTCTACGACGAATATTAAGGGGTGTTACAAACTATGTGTCAAAATTAATATACCCTTAGGATAGGGTATAAAAACATAATCTTGACAGTTGAACAAAATCAATCTGAAATTTTATACCGACTTCAAACAAAACGCCTAATTAATGACAATTTCTTGTAGACCGTTAAAATATATATGTATATTTAAGATCAGGACCAGTACCTAAGGCTATGAAGCAATGCCCGTTCGTTCGTATCAACTTCTGAGGCCTTAAAATTTTTGATAGGAAGCTAAGACTTGGAAAATATAGGGTCCAGAAATAGTAGTGTTACAAATTTTCAAATACGCCCACTGCCATGCCCAGAAAAAAAAACTGTTTTATGGCTGTAGTTGAACAGATGAATGGTTAAGACCTGAACAAAATATGGAGAGATTGAACTGCTTTACAAGTTTTCCGTATAAAGTCTCTTTTCCACACCTTCTTTTTGAGGGCTTTTTTTAACAATAAGTGGTTTTCATCGAAAATTACTATAGTTAACGAAAAAACTTATATAACAAGATTTTTAGCCAATATTTTTTTTTAGCATATAACGCATATAAAGTTTTCTGACCACTCCCACTTTTTTATAAACGGCAGCACGGTCTCCTTCTGACAAAATTATTTATGAAGAAGAAGAATAAAAAGTACAAACAAAAGTGTACGAATATTAACTGCTACATCCTGCCCATTATTTTGCAAAAACATCTAAACATAGTGATACCTTGGCGTCTTGTCATTTATAGTAATTGCATCCTGCTTAACCGTGTCCCTCAGTCCTGTAGACATGTTAGAGTTGTTTTTCTACCCAAGGCTGGCAAGAGTAGTCATGAGTCCGCAAAGGACTTCAGACCAATTAGCTTATCATCTTTCGTACTTAAAATACTCGAACGCATCCTAGACCTTCACATAAATCAAAACATTTTATTGGTCAAAAAGCGTGTGAAATATTTTAAATAATTTGGTAATGATATCCATACTTATATGTTTTCTAGGTTTCTTTGTACTTTAAAAAAACATAATCTTGACAGTTGAACAAAATCAATCTGAAATTTTATACCGACTTCAAACAAAACGCCTAATTAATGACAATTTCTTGTAGACCGTTAAAATATATATGTATATTTAAGATCAGGACCAGTACCTAAGGCTATGAAGCAATGCCCGTTCGTTCGTATCAACTTCTGAGGCCTTAAAATTTTTGATAGGAAGCTAAGACTTGGAAAATATAGGGTCCAGAAATAGTAGTGTTACAAATTTTCAAATACGCCCACTGCCATGCCCAGAAAAAAAAACTGTTTTATGGCTGTAGTTGAACAGATGAATGGTTAAGACCTGAACAAAATATGGAGAGATTGAACTGCTTTACAAGTTTTCCGTATAAAGTCTCTTTTCCACACCTTCTTTTTGAGGGCTTTTTTTAACAATAAGTGGTTTTCATCGAAAATTACTATAGTTAACGAAAAAACTTATATAACAAGATTTTTAGCCAATATTTTTTTTTAGCATATAACGCATATAAAGTTTTCTGACCACTCCCACTTTTTTATAAACGGCAGCACGGTCTCCTTCTGACAAAATTATTTATGAAGAAGAAGAATAAAAAGTACAAACAAAAGTGTACGAATATTAACTGCTACATCCTGCCCATTATTTTGCAAAAACATCTAAACATAGTGATACCTTGGCGTCTTGTCATTTATAGTAATTGCATCCTGCTTAACCGTGTCCCTCAGTCCTGGAGACATGTTAGAGTTGTTTTTCTACCCAAGGCTGGCAAGAGTAGTCATGAGTCCGCAAAGGACTTCAGACCAATTAGCTTATCATCTTTCGTACTTAAAATACTCGAACGCATCCTAGACCTTCACATAAGGGCCGGCCCTTATGTAATTCTCAACATTCATGTCTCAGAGGGAGTTCCACTGAGACTGCACTGCACGAGGTAGTGCGTACCATTGAGAGATCAATGAAACACCACCAATTTCCGCTAGCCACCTTCTGAGATATAGAAGTAGCCTTCAATAATGTCCATACTGAGGCCATCCAAGTATCTCTCATCGAGCTAGGTGTAGAGGATTTCATTGTCTCTCCCTCTCCTCCAGTGCTAAATACTTGGCGCAATTCTCCCCCCCCCCCCCTAAACTCAGCTGGAAGCTGAACATCGAACACCGGATTCGGAAAGCAAATATAGCATTCTACACATGTAGCAAAACTTGTGCATGTTGCTGGCCGTTGGTTCGCAAGACCCTACGGGCGCTGTAACATACTCGATTTTATACCTAGGAATGTAAAAGTACCATCCGCTGACTGCACAACACCCAAACTCAACTTCCAGAAAACCTTCACTTCTGCCTTTCCACCTAGGTTAGATTGCGAGGCAAGCACTGTCATTGACAAATCTGCTATATCCATCTTCACCAACGGGTCCAACATGGACTGTGGAGTGGGAGCGGGTGTCTTTTCAGATGTACTACACACATCCTCATCCCTCCGGCTATCGAACTCGTCTAGGGTCTTCCAGGCGGAGGTCCTTGCGATTAGGGAAGAAGGCAAGATACTCTTAAATAACACCCCACCGTCGACAGTCAAGCCGTAATCAAGGCCCTAACCCCAGCCAGGACTACGTCTAAGCTTGTCGAGGAGTGCGAGGAAATACTGTCTAATACAGGCCGCCGGTTTAGAATCTCTCTCATCTGGGTTCCAGGGCACAGGAACATAGAGGGGAAAGAGAAAGCCAATTAGCTGGCCAGAAAGGCTCCTCCATTCGGGAAACCTGCGCGGTGGAAGTTCACCCCTCACCGGGTTACGTGAAGGGAGAAATCTCCCCATACTTCATGGCGAGGGCGGAGTCTAGGTGAGGGAATCTGACGAACTGCGCCACTTCCAGGAAGACCTGGCCCCACGACAACATGATGGTCAGACCCATAATTGCATATGCCGCTATCACAAGTGACATGCGCACCTGCCCAACAACAGCACTAGCAACCATTGTTGGGCTTTCACCACTACAGATCTTCATTAAGAAGATAGCTGCTAGATGCGCCATCAAGCTGCAACTCGAATATAAGTTCGAATCAGCAGACCACGTGGGTCACCTGAGTATACATAACTTAATCCCAGACATGGATATGTTTTACTGTATCCCCGACATTATGTTTAGGGAATACAGTTTTGGGAAATTATTCGGGGTTGAAATATTGGACCGCTCCAAATGGGCTAACGGTGTTCCATCTATAGATCCGAGAAGTCTGGTCTGGTACACAGACGGATCAAAAATGGAATCTGGAGTTGTAGCTGGAGTCTTTGGAACCAACACCAAAGTCTCAATACCAATGGGAAAATGTCCAACGGTATTTCAGGCTGAAATCCATGCCATCGAGACCTGTGCTAATTTAATCTCATAAAAAGGTATTAAAGGTGCCAGAATACACATATTCTCGGATAGTCAAGCAGCACTACAGGCATTGGCATCCCATACTTTAGTGTCCAGGTCAAGAAAAAGCTGCTATATTGCTTTACAAAACCTAGCGAAGCAAAATAAAGTCAAACTTGGATGTGTACCGGGCCACCAAAGTATTGCAGGCAACGAGCTTGCAAGCGAGCTAGCTAGAGCAGGATCGGAATCTGAGCTCCTAGGACCAGAACCCTATTGCAGTGTCAACTGGGCTACCGCTCTAAGGCTAGTTAATGTTTGGGAAACAAAACTTTGTCTCACCCACTGGGAAAGTGTTCCGGGTTTGAGACAATATAAAAGATTAATTAGGCCTTATTACTTAAAAGAAATCCTAATCTTGAGTAAGGAAAATATTAGGAAGCTGCTGGGCTTCCTCACAGGACATTGCAAGGTAGGTCCAGGTTGAGATATCACCTCAACAAAATGAGCCAGTGCCAAGAAATCGAGTGTAGATTCTGTCTAGAGGACGATGAGACCTCTGAACACATTCTATGTGAATGCCCGGCCCTTCTTTGGTTAAGACGAAGAATCTTCCATAAAGAGGTCCTTTCAACAGGAGAGCTGATGAACTCTGCAACTAAGGGCGTGGTGACTTTCATCAGGGAAATCACACGTCTCATAAGGTAATATTCCTTTTAGATACAATAGACCTTTCTGGTCGCAGTGTCAGCCAAGTGGGCAAGGGAAACAAAAAAAAAACATCGAGCATAATATAAGTATATTATTATAAGTATATATCTAATAAAGGAGCAGAACTGTGTAATAAAAGTTTATCAAAAGAAATTATGTTTACCCGTATCAATATCAGTTATCAAATGAGTGCTTACTTCACAGAACAACAAAATCGTTTGGAATTAGTCTTTGCGAAAAGGGATAAATTACATCGAATGGAATTTTTTAACAATCTGGAAAACCAACATCACCTTCTGGCAAAACCTTGCTTTGTGTACGTGGTGCAATGTAATCTCTTATAAAAAAAAATTGCAATTGATTTTTCCGAAAATTAAACTACTAACTACACTTAACGCCATAATGTGGTTTCAGCTGAATGTTTCTCAAAATTAAATTCGCTGTCAATAAGTCCTTCTCTTTTTCGCCTGCGCTTGGTATAGATAAATCCCAAAAAAAACGGTGTTAAATAAGTATGTCAAATTGCCATAGGTATTTTGATATTTCATTTCAGGATTTTAAATTTCGAATGAAAAGACGTCATGTTGAGATATACAATTAATTTTTACACTTGGGCATCTAAGCACCGTTTTAACTTATTTGCAATCTATTATTACAAAATCACGATAGCGCAAAATCGATAAAAAAAGTTAGCATAATCTCAAATCGCGTCAAATGCTGCACGAAAAACAGGAAAGGAGAAATAATATTGGATTACTGTTAAATTAACATTTAATTCGATTTCAGTTGTGATAAAATTCATATTAATGTATTTTGTATAATATGAAGCGTGTAAGTTTATGCGAGAATAATCGCTTATTGTTTACACCCTATCATAAGGGTATATTAATTTTGACACATAGTTTTTAACACCCCTTAATATTCGTCGTAGACCCCTATATGTATATATGTATATTTATGATCAGGATCAAAAACTTAGACTATTTAGTAATGTCCGCACGCAATTTTTAGTTCTTTAAATTCAAGCTAGGAAGCTGAAATTTGGGCCACATATTCCCTAGATCTCCGAAATGGTTAAGTGTAAACATTTTTTGATACGATTACTGCCACCCCACAATTTATAAAAAACCGAAAAAATGTTTAACAAGATACTCAGCCAATATTTTCCCAATATATCGCCCATACAAAATTTTTGGCAATGCCCACTTTTTGGGGGCGTACCCACACATCCGCATCAGCCTTGCAGGCGTAGCTATTTATTTTCATTTTGTTTTGTTTAACGTTAGCAATATTTTTTTTTAAAGTTCTTGTTTAAAACTTTATTGAGATTAATCCGTAATTGAAATTAACTGTCATCAATATTCCTCCGAAGCTCAGGCAGTATGAACAAAACTAAAGAATCACCGGCAGCAACAAAATTGGGTGTGTGGGGTCAGAATTTAATGCACTCACTGAATTTTGACATAACAAAGTGCATTTCTTCTGGAACCTTTTTTGCTACAAAAGCCAAAAGAGTGCACACATTAGTCATAGTGATCAACAGCATTTTTACAAAGAACTTAATTATTTATGCAAATTTATGGCGCGGGGTGTTAAAAAATAAAACATTATTAAATAAACTCTGGGTCGATGTGGTGATAATCGGTTTTTTATTATTGAAAATACTTAAGGAATTAAGGGGCTTCATCTTGCACTAACTAAGTAAATACTTATCTGTTTGGGCGTTCTTTCATGTTGTCTTAATTGTTTCCAATACTTACAGTTTTTATTTCAGGCATAATCGATTGCTATAAAAAACCGAACTATGACAAGCAAAACAACCCCAAAATGATAGAACATTTTACAACACAATTATTTTTGGGCAATATCTCAGCAGAGATGCTGTTCATAGTCCCACATTCCTGATAATAAACAAGTCAGCAATGGAAATAAAAAAACAAAGGAAAGGCTATGAAAAACTGCGTACGGGCGGACGGACATTGCTAAATAGTTTTAGGTTGTGATACTGATCATAAATATACATATACACATCGTCGAAAATGGTCGTGATGTGTCAAAATGAATATACCCTTAGGATAGCGTATAAGTATAAGTTGTCATTTAAAAGCATCGAAAACTGTTCGAAATCGGCGTTAATTTATAGGTCTATACTTGTCCGCAGAACTAACCTAGTGGAGTTATATACACAGCCTCACAAAATTAAAACAGGATAAAACAATGTCTAGTTTAGCATTTAATTTAAGTTATAAACCATCAAAATAAAAATTTACAATTTGGAGAAAGAACTACTTGAAATCTTATAACTTCTGAACTATTGTAGATACAAAAAAACTGTGATGATATTTTTAAGAGATAATTTAATAGCACAAACACTTTTTGAATACAGTTTTGACTTCTCACATGTAATAAAAAACCATTATAAATAAAAAGCTAATAAACATCATATTTTAATTCTCACTTTAGGAAATTTTTTTCGCTTTTGTTTGTATATAAAGGGTTATTTAAAAATAAAAGATAGGTGCGAATAATTTTGTGAAGAAGTGTATGTAATAAGCAGGGATTTTCCTTAATATTCGGTATGTGGGGTATACATTACTGTAGAACGATTGTTTTCCTAAAATAATACCCGGAAAAACCCTATACATTAATAGTTAAATATTTATCGATGGCAGCTCTGTGCCTGTGTTCTGTAACTCTGTCGAAGACTTCTTGCATCGAGAAAATGTAAGGCGCAGGAGTTGATACTATGAAACTTTTATCCGGTTCTTAAGCCGCATCAATATATGACAAATGGCATTCCAGATATCGGAATCTACGGTTTGGCCAGTTTTTGTATTTTGGATATGTGGAATCTGTGACATTTCTGATATATTAACGAAGTTTAGGAACCACGCAAAACTTTCATATAATCCAGACTTTACATTTTATCGATGCGAGAATGTATTAGAGCATGGGCACTGGTTTGGTAAACATGTTAAGCCTTCGTGAAATAACGAACGTCACGAAAAACATATTAAATTTAATATTCGGTATCAGAAAAAATTGTAGGATATATTCTTTATTCCTGCCAAAATATATAGCTTGCAAAGAGAAATTGCGAAATTAGCTGGGTGTCAATGCCCTGTTTTATTATGTGAAATAATGTGAGCCGTGAATTATTTGTCCCAATTAAACAGCGTTTTCAGCAAATTTTGCTTACGGTTGTTTCTTCTTATCCGTGGAAGAACTTACGAATGTGGACTAAAGCAAATAGAATAGTCGCCTTAGATCAGAGACATCTCTGCGGAAAAATAAATGTGCGAAGATTGTCAATAATTTGGATAAAAAAAATGGATTTTGCAGTTGAATGAAAAGTCCATCAAAGTTATAAAAGAACTAAAATGGCCCGTTTAGGAGCACGTTTTGAAGACTCAAAAAGCTTGCTAAATTGCCAACGAACTTTTAATCTGACAATAATTCTTCAACTCTGTAAAGGCTTAAATACATTCGGCAAAAAGTGAAGTACACACACGAAAATGTTTTTTCTCTTTCCACACCGTTTGCAATTTGTATTTTTCTCTCAACTTTTCACAAGTAACACTCACTGGATCTTTACAGCAATGACCACCCACCAAACTGCCTAAGCCGCCTAAATTGGTATACGGATGGCTCACAAAAGGACTCTGGTGTGGGAGCTGGTATACATGGACCAAATAAAAATATCTGAATACCTACATACGGGGAAAAGTCCCAGCTGAACCCAGTCAGAGCTTTATGCCATTAAAGATTAATGAATGCGCAAACTTCATTTATAGCTCAGGTACCAAATGCGCCAATATCCATATATTCACGGACAGTCAAGCAGCTACAAAAACCCTTAGAAACCGATTGAATCGAAAGGAACGAAAAATCCGCTGAACTCGCGGTATATTAGTTATACAAAATTTATCTCAAATTTTATATTATTTAGTCTAAGCAAAATTCTGCCATTTAGCACAAAAGGTCTTTTTGGTCGCCTCTTTTATTATGGCATCGGCGAGTCAGAAGCTAAAATATAAAACAAAACGCCCCTTTCTACCTTAATGCAAATAGACTCCATGTGATAATTCAAGAAACCGGTGAAATATTGCTTCACTCTTGAATATATTTCAAAATGAAAACTCTACAAACACACACGTTTCTATTATTATAATTGCATTGTTAAAATTATGAATAAAAAACACATTCACGACCTAATTAACTAAGTAATTTATTGCTTGGAAAAAGGCGAGGCAACTGGGTCACGCCTTTGAAGAACCGCACATAATCCTGTAAAAAGGTGGAGCCGTGAACCCCATATATTTAAGACACGCTTAATTTATTTAAATCACACTAACATAATAAACTAGGATCTTTGCTAAAATTGAGTTGCTTAAATTTATTAGAGCATTGATTTATTGCATTGTTTTATAAAAGCCATTGATATTGTAGCCCTTTTTTGAATGATAGTTAATAAGAAGTAACAAAACTCACTGATGCGAAAAGCATACGACGATACATACTACATACACACTAAGAAGAGAATTCTCTCGATTACTCATCATTTTTAAAGGATTTTTGCTTACTCTATAAGAATTTGTTAGATATACTAAAAATTATAAGCACAAATTTATATTTTTTTAAGTCTTACCTTTAAAAACTTGCGTTTTTTTTTGTCTTTTGGAGACGAAGAAAAACTTAAAGTATTTCAGTGAATATTCCCTTGCAAAAAGTTGATGGAATTAAACTTTGCTTTTTTGATTTCTCACTCCATTACTGCAGTAACTTTTATTAACAGTTACACGCGCAGGACGTCTTTGAAGTGTATATTTTTCAGTGGGACTTATTTTCACAGAGAGAAATTAATAATTTGTTTATATGCAGTTTGAATACGTATTGTTTAATTGAAAAGTTATTCCGATTGCCGATATCTTTAACATTCATTTTTTATTTATTCAATATTTGAAAAAAAGAAACAAAAGATATCTCATAAAAATATTTTTTTTTACAGAATATGTAGAGAATGTGAATTTTAATTTAAAAAATAGCTACTGATTATAAAAGTATTCCATATACATAGACGACTAGAATTCACCCGCGCACATAACCACTTTTTATTTTAATTCTTTAAAATTTTTTAATTATTGGCAGACAAACTACATATTCTCTTTTACAAAATTGTTTTATGCAATACGTATCTTTCTTTTTTATGTAATCCTTAGAGCCACGAATTGCACATGTAACGATTTTCCAACAAAATCGGAAAACTAAAAGTTTTAAACAGAAAATCTATAAAAAAAAGTATCTCCTTGAAATAAATTATTAGCACCGTTTTTAATTATATAAAAATAGTTATATTATCCTACTAGGGATACATATTATATCTCTTAATGAAGTTGTAAAACAAATAAAAGCAGGTATGGCAAACGAACTTCACATACAAAAAATGTTCCACAAATGCCAAGAAAATAAATAAATCGATTATTGTTATAATATCCAACACTAGTTTTCCTGTTCTCGATTTGATTAGTTCACGTATGAATTGTGTTCATTTAACCGATTGTGTTCAAACAGCCCTAAGTGTGTGTCCGTCAGCAGCGGTGGTTCGGAGTGTTTTTGTGGAATTTCCATGGGACTACGTAAAACTAAAGTTCACCTGCTTTGGAAAATATGATGCTAAGGCTGGGCACTCAGTTTTGACAAATTCATTGCCTCGAGAAGAAAGAAGCTTTTTACAAACACGCATGTCCTTGATTCTTTTGTTGTGGAAGAGTTTTGTTTTACTAGATATTACATACAATTTTTTTTATGTTAGGTTGCCTAGCGATACGGTTGTTTAAATGAAAGGTAGGTGTAGGTACATATGTATATGCGGCAGCAACTACATTCACTTCCATTGCTTTAGGTACCAGTTAAACCCAACATATTTTTTGAAGCACTCAAGTTAAAAGTTGAACACCATCTTTGTCTAAAACAAAGTGCACAATTAAACAATACAATGTTTGCAGAACAGATGTTAGTTATATTTACGTACAAAAAGCAAATTATAGAACAGTAAATGTAGACTAATATATTTTTTCTACTAAATCATCAAACGAAAGTTTTTGGCCAAGCCCACTTTAGGGGGCTTTTTTCAAATAAATCTGTTTAAACTTCATAGAAATCTAAACAAAATGTCATCTACCATGTTCTTAACGCATTTTTCTTGCAAGGATATAGGGATATGGATAGGGTATCACACTGTTCGTTACAAGGACTTGGTTGAGAAGTTGGTAACAACAATTTTAGTTCTTAGTTACAACTTCTAACTTCTGGTGTATTTAACCTTCGATTGTTTTACGATTGATAAGTGCTAAAATTTGTTTATACC
Organism: Ferdinandea cuprea; assembly: GCA_963576555.1. Lineage (NCBI taxonomy): Eukaryota > Metazoa > Arthropoda > Insecta > Diptera > Syrphidae > Ferdinandea > Ferdinandea cuprea. Next base: position 18,303,907 of record OY754962.1, on the reverse strand, counting down.
CTATCCTAAAAGTATATTTTAATTCTTATTTTATTGCACCTTAACCATAGAAAGATAAACTGCGCCCCGGAAGCGCACGCAAAGTATATTTTTTTACTTTCTTCTTTTAAACGACGTTCGTACAAACTTAAATTTCTAAGCCATTTATGTTTATTATGTTATTTATTTATGTTTTACTTAATTTAAAGTATTGTAACAATGAAATGATATAATTAAAAAAAATATCTACTCAATTTTGAAAAAAAAAATTTTTAATTGTGCGCAGTCGCATGTTTATCTTTTCAGTACTAAAAAATAAGTTTATCTTTCTAGGATTAATGTTACTTACAAATTTATTACACAAAGTTGAGACATGTATATTACCATTTTCCAGGCATATGGTGTTAAATTAATTAGCAAAGTGACTATTTTTCCACAAATTGTTGTTCATGTGAACTAAATCCCAAATTTTGTCGAAGTACTATGTGAAAATTTGTTCCATATGGGACTTATTTTGTAAGACCACCCTTTTGCCTAGATCAAAACTTTAAAAAAAATGGACGAGATTGGTACTGAAAATTACATTTCATGGGGGCGGTCATTAAAACCCACATAATTCCTTCGGAGTTTTTCTTCTATTTTATTATTTACTTCTCTGTAAACACGTCGCTCGATTTCGACAATAATATTTCGATTTCTTTTACCCGAACGGAATTCATTGTGAAAATTCATGTAACATACATATGTCAATTTCCATTGAACTTTAAATAAACTGGTCTTAAAATTCACATTTTTCAGCACCAATGAATAGCTAATAGTAAGATTTAAAAAGATTCATACTGTCACCCAATACGTTTAATATTTCTCGCATCCCTTTTAGCTTGCCTTTCGAAGTCATGTTGTTTGAGTTTCATGAAATTTTCAAAATATAATTCTTTACGGCAATATAAAATATCTATCTTCTTGTGTTAGATGTAATATTAAGTGGTTTTCTATTGTGCATTTATGCATTGTTTTCCAAATAATATTTCACTTTTTTTTCCAAACAGTATGATAGGAGGTCACTATCTTTGAAGAAGATTAATTAACTAATAACTATTTTTAATTGCTTTTAATGAATCATTTTTAATAGATATCAATATAATAACTATAGAGACAAGAGAGAAACGTTTTGGTGTTAGTGCGAGTCTGTGTGGATCTTGCATTTGGTTTGAGATTCGCAGAAACTAGTCTGAATGTATATAAATTTGAAAGACAAAACTGCTCTGACAGTAGAAAAAATTGGTCTAAATCTTTTAAAAACCAGATTTTCGGGACCAATGGAAAGCCACATTAATGGAATTTAAATTGATTGGGCTTAAGAAGCTTCGTTCGATGTTTGTAACTCGAATTTTTGGAACCATAAAAAAGCGCAAAATGTTAATTATCTTATTTGTTGGAATATATTTTGTATGTGAAATAATTATTTGATACTTTTATGACGGCGGTCTGTAACGTTTCCAATTTTTTTAGGTCCTTCCTTAATAGTTCATGTTTCTACGTCAAGTGATACTTAATCATCAGTATTAGTGCAACAAACAGATACCGAACCTTCTGTGTCAGTGTCTGCTTTATATAACTCATATTCTTTTTCTTCTACTTCTGTTCTTCTTTTTCTCCTCTGGCATGAAAAGAGATGTTCATACTGCTGTACCTAAACCTTCTAAATCTTAAAGGCTTGATTTCAAAAGTCAGCGTAACAATAGTAACAACGCTCCTGAAGTTATCATTGAAACATTTTGTAATATAAAGTCCAGTGGAAATCAAGCGGACATTAATAGTTATGCTACTTGGTGTGATAAAAATGGGTTCATTTTGAACCCATCTAAATGTCAACATATAACATATTCAAGAAAACATCATCCGATCATACTTTTTGTCATGTTGATAGTTGTAAAGGTCTCGGGGTTTTCTATGAACCGAAACTTAATTTTATTGGCAATATTAGCTTATAGTCTAATAAGTCAAACTCCATGTTGAGTTTTATTAAGAGGTCTTAAAAATTTGATGACCCCTACGTTACTCAGTCTTTGTATTGATGTAAGTCAGTAAATTTAAATTAAAAATGAGTTTGCGTAATTATGTTTCGGTGTCGTAGAACATTATATACCTCTTGGGTTTGTGTTATTTACATATGTCCATTCGTTGTATGTATGGATGTATATATTAACACCAGATATAAACGATGAGCCTGTGCAAGACCTCTGCTTGCAATAAGCACTCCATGACACATATCGATAGTGTGCGAATTTAGAAAATTAGTCAAAGCAGCTGATGAATTTTTCATTTTGCTGTTCTATTGTGTATCCAGCTTATAGTATGTTGATGAAATTGATATAAACCCTCAAGCATAATTCATTAATTTATTATATAAAATTCAGTGTTATACAAACCCATCCCAAGGTCATGATTGGCACATCGGCAAAAATATGCTGACGCTCCTTGTTTTAACTTTATTCAGCGTTCCGCTCGTTTCGTCATGCGAGTGCTGTTCCATACCGTTAGTGGTGTAATAGGATTGGCGATCCATTTCCTGACCTTTTTAGTGTAGTTTCATACTTTAACAGTATCGCCTGGATAGAAATGTATTCCGCTTGGATATGTCAAACTCTCTTTGATCGGACTTAGGCTGCGCGTACAGTAAATCGAAAAGCATATACGTAAAACAGTTTACATATTTTCTTTTGCACTTCGATCTCTCTCTCTCTCTTTACTGTGAACATTTTAAACGCTATTCGCATGGCATACCTTTACTGCTATATCCTAATAAGCAAGCCTTCGCGCGAGCGAACGATGAACTTTGGTCTGTCGCATCGCTTGTTGGTAGCGCTACCAAAATGCGTGTCCTAACTAGTGTTGTCGCTTGCGAAATGCAAAATGCGGTAGTTTTTATAAAAAAACAGATTGATAGATTCGAAAAAATTGTGACAGATTTAAATTATATCTGCACACGCTGTGCAAAGTGTATACCTAATTATTTTTAATTTTTATTTGAATGGATGGAAATGTAAACAGCCTACGTTGTACATTCCTTTACATTTTCGAAAATATAATAAAGCCCAACCATAACTTTTACTCAGACGCAGATAAACAGATAAGGCGGCATTTAGGAAATAATTCATGTATTTTGTGACGACATGCCAGTCGGGCTAACACAGTTTTTCTATGAAATAAATGATTAATGTACATTAGGAAAATGCTAATATCTCAGTATTCCCGCTTTTTATTTTTTTAAATATTAGCTTATGATTCAAAACGCATCCTATATAGAGAAATAGTATATTTGTATAAATTTGCTGAAATAGTATAGTGTTTCTTCTGATGTTATACCCTTTGCACATCGCATTGAAATCTGAGGTTTCGCAAAAACTTCTGAAACCTCCATCGAAATCAGAAGGTTTCCCATACAGTTTTCAGATTTCCAAACCTCGAAGTTGTATGAGGTTCGCACAAAGTTTTTCCGTGATTCTGTCACTCCCCATAATGTTTGACTATGAAAAGCTTTTATAAGTAGCTTCTGCCATCTCAGAACAAACATGTACGCACAACCCCGTTTTTGTTTTAATAAGAACACAGATTACGAACATGTTGCTTAAAACCTCAAGTACAGTGCAGACTGCTGTCATAAAATATATTGGTATTATTTCAGAACATGGCAATTACATAGCATCGACAACTACCTTCAAGAAATATCCCTGCAAAACCGATATAAAATCTCTGCATTGGGGAGGACAGGGGAAGTTTCTCGCCATGGCCTTCATTTTGACTATGGCAATATGCGCAGCATGTTCTTCGGCTGGTAGAACCCCCTCAGGCTTTCGGAAATCACCGCACGATTAAGAATGGCTCCATTTCACATAGAGAACTGCACATTTTACCTTTATATAAAGGTTCCGTCAGTTCTTTCTCCGCCAATAAGCTGTACATATTCCTTAGAATTTCATCCTTGCTGGTTTCGATTTCACATGATCCCTTGCAGGAATTTCGCATAATATAGAATACGTTTTGCAATCATACTAGAAAATTCTTACAGGGGTTGAAAATAGCAACCAAAAGTTTGTGGTGAGTGATTAAAGTGAGCTTACGTCCATAGCTTCTGAAGAATCGTTTTAGTGCACCGAAAATCGAAGTCGCTTCTTTATCAACTTTTTGAAGCTGAGAATGACCGCAAAGCTTAAGCAATTGGAAAGTCCAGTCCATCTAGATCGTAGGAGCAAAGCACTAAATCTGTTATTTCTTTTTTTTATTAAGTTGTAGAGCGGATGCAATTTCGCGGACAGATTACTTAAAAAGCCTTCCATAGTAGTCTACCAACCCTAACAAACTTGTATTTCGGGGAGTCGCTCGGTGCGTCGACGATTGCATTCATTATATCTTTAAGTTGATAACAGTCCAACATTATTTATCCTGCGCGGCGTAGCACTTCCAGAAGCCGAAGCATGTGCTTCTCGATAGTTGAATTTGCATTGTATGTCGTCGAAGATATCGCATACTCTCGAAATGTCCCTCAATGTATTAGATACGTATACCTGTCAAATAGTTGTTGCCAACTTTGTGCCGAACATAAGTCAATTAACTCGGAAATCTCCCTTATTTGTTATAGTTTATTCATTTGTTAAAATAATTAGAGTTTATACCCCTTTCATGGTTCTAAGCCTCGCACTGGATCTGCTAATTATTATCAAATTGTTCAAAGGAAAGATTTTTAATTTGTAAGGCTTAATTTGATATATAAAATATAAACACTTTTTTCAACTTAGTACGACCTAACAGGTGATTTTTTAAGAGTTAAGTTTTTCAGATTGGCAGCACTGGTTAGTAATGGCGTCCAAATGTAATCTGTCAAAGTAAAAAGTGTTCAGTATACTCTGCCATTTAACCTTGAAAGACAAACAAAAGAGCAACGATTCCAAATTATTGAAATTTATTATCAAAATTCGTGCTCTGTGAAAAATGCGAAAATCAGCTGTTTTATTTAAAAAAATTTCAGCGATTTCTGGCTCAACGGATATGTAAATAAGCAAAACTGTCGCATCTGGAGTGATGAACAGCCACATGCCATATAAGAATTACCGATTCATCCCGAAAAAACGATAGTTTGGTGTGGTTTATGGGCTGGTGGCTTCATCGGTCCATTTTTCTTCAAAGACGACCGTGGAAGAAACGGCGAACGATATCAACCCATGATACTCGACTTTTTTTACCCCAGTTGGGTGAGTTGAACTTGGTTCACATGTGGTTTCACCAAGACGGTGCCACGTGCCACACAGCACGTGAAACAATGGAAATGTTGAAGGATGAATTTGGTGAGCAGCTTATCTCTCGAAATGGCCCTGTGACTTGGCCGCCAAGATCATGCGATTTAACACCTCTTGATTATTTCTTGTGGGGTTATGTAAACTCGTTAGTCTATGTGGACAAGCCTAACATAATTGAAGTCTTACAGGATAACATAACACGCGTAGTTCGTGGAATACGTGCTCGAAAATTTGAAATTGAGCCGCGGACAACATTGACATGAAGTTGTCTTTAAAACGTAAATGGTAAAGGCCTATTTATCGATTACAATAAAAATTTTGAATATTTGATGCAAATTTGCGTGTTTTATTCGATTTTTAAAAAAAACTTCGCTTAAGAAATCACCCTTTATTTGAAATCTAAGCACGTTAATTTTTACCCATTGAATTGTTTCTCTACAAAGGGAATAAATATGACTTTTCTTGGCGTTTTGTTGTATATAAATACTGGTGTCCTATTTAACCTTTTCGATAGAAACGAAATAATGCTTCTCTGCCATTAATTTGCACTATTCATTGTCTTTTCTCTGTTTAAATCAAGATAACATCGTTTAATATAAACTAACAAAAAACATTTTAACGAAATTGAGAAGTAAACAAAACACTTTTCGTAGAGACTTATTTCACCATTTTCATTTGTTGTCGAGTCGATGAATTGTTGTTGTGTTCCCAAAACTGTACATTTATAAGGATGCATCCCGATTCCTACTATTCTTTACTCAACGGACTAGGCGCTAAATCATCTGCAAACTGCGCCCTCTAACCTCAACCTTCTTCACCACATGATTTTTTTAAACGAATAACATTTTTTTCTTCACCACGAAAAATTTGGCAATGAAAAATGAAAAAATAATCCTGATGAAATGTTAAAATTACCTGAATATTTTTGCAAATAACATGCATAAGTGCAGTGACACCCGGCGAATAGCAAACTGCTGTCATGAAATTGTTATTTTAATTTGTTTTTTTACCTTATAAATAAATGACATTTTTTTAAAAACTAAAATTTAAAAAAAACATACAAAGCTCTAGCTCACATAATTATATTTCATAAAATAAATAGTGCGATGTTCACATTGAGCACATGATCTATTTTTTCGGATTCAACAGGTTGTTGAGTTAAAATTAAAACAATTATATTTTAAAACATGTTCCAATCATGAAAAGGTAACGTCCAAATTTTGAGGTGTTAGAGGCAACATGATGAGAGAATCTCATAAATATTCGGTGGGAGGAGTCAATTTGTGTTTTTAATTTGCAATGCATAGTGCGATTTTTGACAAGTTTTCGGATATACACAGATAAACCTATTTGAATAGTCTAAGATATAAATAATTTATTTTTAAATATTTATATCTTAATTTTCTATAAAACATGTATAAATGCTATTTGGTTCTCCCTGTAAATTTCAAAAGAACACCAACACGTGTTAATGGTCTTATAAATTAACTGATGAATGTCATATCGTGGGCAAAAAAACAAAACATCTTAAAAAACTCAACAAAGAGGAATCTCGCAAAATTCTTACAAGGGTTAAGAATTTTTAATTTTACTTTACTTTTTAATTTTATATTAAAAATCCAAACTAAAATAATAATATATTTTCGCCCACACAAAACGCCGCACTCATAGTTACCTTGATCTTTTTAAGAAAATTCGCTTAATTAAAACTGATTACTTCATAACATAGGAAAAACTAATATTGATTATTTTGTTTTGATATATAATTTTTGACAAAGTATATTTAAGAAAGAAGATAACTCGCTTACCTCTGTTTTTCGTTTAATTGCATTTTGAAGAATTTTTTGTTGAACTTATTTAACACAAATTTTAAAGTTTTAATTAAATTTGTCAATATGATATCGGAAGTTTTATTCGATTCAGGTGTGATAGGCAATGGATGAATGGGTTATTCACAATGAAGTATCCTGCATTGGGTAAAATATAATAATAACAAAAATAACAATAACATCGACTCTACAGGATTAATATACAAACATCCATACATACATACATATTTAGTTAAATTTGTACGTATGTATGTTTTCCAACTCACAAGTAATTTTCATGATTGCAATTTTGCACCCAAAAGCAAAACATTTTTCTTTTTGAATTTGAAAACAAAAAATATTTGCAGATTTTTTTTCTTCCTTAAGCTTTATACTTCACAGTAGACAACCGCGATTATTTCGTTTCCATTAAGCATCGGCCGCATCAAATCGAGTAGATATTTTTAATTTATGTATTTTTCCTACTTAACTAACACTTTAAACATTTTTTTGGTTATTTAATTAATCACACTCTTTTTTTATTATATTCTTATAAAAAATCATTTTACTCTACTCACGACGCGTCTGACACTTCATGCAAAATATGGAACTGAGAGACGGCAACAACAATGAAAACATTTCAAATAATAAACTTTTCGTAAAAATTTTTTTGTGTGTTTTTTTGTTTGATTCATCTTTTTCGTTCTCAGAAATGTCTGAAAGTGAAACACATACTTTATTTTGTTCGTAGAAAATAGATGTACTAATTATATTTGTGTATAGGTTTTTCTCTATCCCCGGTGTTCTAGGCGTCTATAATAAGACCCACGAGAAGCCACTTTCTTCCTGTGAACTTGTTGTCAACATCAGCGGGTGGATTTTTTCAAAGAGGTGAAATGAAAATACAAGAACGCGGTCAGATCTTTAACTTAAAGTGTGCGTGTTGGAGATTTAAAATAAATTCTTTCAATATTTGTTTTGGTATTTTCCCAACTCAATTATTTTCTTGTACATCATGCCTCTCTACACCATTTTACTTTCCTGTGTTTATGAAATTTTTAACAGTCATATTCGATATAAGACCGGGCATATTCAATCATTGATCGTTGAAAATTGAAAAATTGTAACTGCGAAAGGTTTGATTTGATAAGAAACACATCGCAGAATTTTATTAAAATCGAATTACACGAAGACGATCCTGCAGATGATCGTAATTCCTTATGGTTGAGACACCAGTCAATCTGCGAAGTGTGTCTATGAAATTTTAAACGGAATTTTTTTTCAATATGTATTGTTTCAAAAATAATAACGCTGATTAATAAAAATGTCTATCACAGTCTATATTGTCCAACTCCCTTGAATCACGTTCTGAAGTTTCAACGAATTTTTATATAAAAATATTCGTTGCATTACTGCCGTTTTCGATAAAGTATCATAGCTCGATACATATTTATTTGCTAGTATTGTATTAGTCACTTCAATATGTAAATTTATTTTCAGTGTTTTATTTGTAGAAAAACGAAACACAGGTGATAATACGAACGGAATGCCCACGCGAATTGTCAATAAGGAAGTGATATAAAGCTTAGTATGTACCTTTATATTATTTTTGTATATACATGCAACTTTGTATGTACTACATGCTTACGAATTTACGGTGTGTTTTAATAATAAATTGCTCTTTAAAGGGGGCATAGAATACAGGTCAAGCAAATTATATATATGATTTTTTAGTACTACTCATTTTGGAGCATTTTCAGCGGCTGCCTATTTTCGTCGGTGTTATTGTATTACAAATCCTAATTTCGCATTTGTTTTCCATTTATGTAAATTAAACAACGGCTAGAAAGTTGATTTTTTTTTTACTTTAAACTTTAGATATAATTTTTCCTTAATTCTGTTTTCATGCTAGTTTTTTTGCCATTCGACCCATTCTAGAGCTACTTAGGGCGAAGACAGATGAAATGCCGCAACCAGGCAAAGCTAACCACACAACATTAACGATGAAACCCAAGACTTTCGTGCATCCTTCAGGAAGCAGTTTACGGTAACGGCCCTTAAACAAACGCTTTTTTTCTCTTGCTCAAATATGACCACTTTTCTAAAATTTTCAGGATTAAATGAAATAAGATAATCAAAAAAAAAATTTTACTATAAAGTAGAGGCCTTTTTAATCGAACTATCGATAATAATTTCGGGGGAGAGTACGATAACTTTGGCGCCAAAAATTTAAAACTGTTTTTGGTAAAAGGGTTAAATTCAAAAAAAAAATTTTTATGGGAGGGGGGTCTATCTTGCGTTTAGGCAAGAGGGTAAATGTAAAAAAAATACTTAAAATGGAAAACAGTGTATTAAAACACAATGGCAACACTTACAAAGAAGTGCAATAGCAGTTTTGAAAGCCAGGAATCGTTCTTTCATATCTGTTTTTAAATTCAGTTATTTGAATCAACAGATTTTGGAAAAATCAGCATCAAACTCAAAATTTTGAAAGAAAAAATTAAAAATGCATATTGTGGGCTCATTTTATCAGAAAACACTAAATTTTCTTGTATTTACTGCCCCTATCAGACCCTAATCAAACACAGAAATCCATATTGCTCTATGTCTTCTAGAAGACCTAGAACTATATGGTTTTCTGTGGTCGATTAGGAATAAACAGGGTCAGTAAATACAAGCAGCAAATATAGTACTTGGTTTTCCAATTCTGAAAAAATCAGCCTACAATATGCATTTGTAACATTTTTCAAATGTTTGAGTTTGATGGTCATTTTTGCAAAAACTGTTAATGAAATAAACTGAATTCGAAAATAAATATAAAAGAACGAATTCCTGGCTTTCAAAACTGCTATTGAACTTCTTTTTAAGTTTTGCCATTGTGCTTTAATACACTGTTTTCATTTTAAGTCATTTTATTTACATTGACCCTCCCGCCTAAACGGGCAAGATAGACCCGCCTCCTCCCAAACAAAAAAATGCTTGCATTTAACCTCTCTATCAAGAACCGGTTTAAATTTTTGGAGCCAAAATGATTGTACTAGTTCCTAATTTTGCATATAACGAACCCGCGTAAGGCCACGGCATAGAATAATTACAACTAATAATTTGTAATTATTCAATGGCTACAATAATTTTTTAATAATAAGCATAGGATTATTTCAGAAAATCGGTTTTTGAAAATATTGTTAGGTGTTTAATGAACCTTGATTTATTTAGAGCGGCACTAGAACTAAACCTCAATTCAAACTAGAATAGTAAACCATCATTTTATGAGTTTAACTATTCTCTTTTCAGTTGTGCACTTTAAAAAAAATCAATCTTCTTGAAAACACAGCATGATCTGAATTTGCACTTTGAAAGATTTGACTAATTTTTACCTTTCGTATAGCAAAATGTTTGCAAATCAAATCTTAAGTCGATTTTCATTGAAACAGTTAGAGTATACTCCAACCAGAATGTCCGGGACCCGGGAGCCCGGGAGCCCGGGAGCCCGAAATTGTTCGACGAATTTGTAATATCTATATGAACAAATAAATATATAAATTAAAGATAAATCGACACATAAATATGTAAATACTAATTAACATAAATACAATTATAACATTTATGAAAATAAATTGGAAGAATAAGGAAATCATGTAACTGTATGATGTTGTGTATTGAGTGCATTTATTAGAGGATTATCAGGAATGTTGCATCTGTTTTGGAATGATTCAGAAAGTTTCTGCATTCTGTTGGAGATCAAATCAACACCAGCTTTATGGTGCAGACCTATTGTGGAATAATGCCAAGGAAGATTAAGCATCATTTTCAGGATTTTGTTCTGAGATATTTGAAGTTTTTTAACATAGTATTTGGCACAGTTACCCCAAACTTGGCAACCGTACACGAGAATCGCTTGAAATACGACTTTATATATAATTATCTTGTTTTCTTTGGAAAGCAAAGATCTTCTGTTGATAAAGGGGTATAACAGTTTAATAGCGATATTTGTCTTTCTATGAACCTGTGAGATGTGTTCGTTAAATGTCAGCTTTTTATCGAGATATATGCCTGGATATTTAACAAAAGTTTGCCAGGGTATCGATTTTCCTAAAATATTGATTTGATGCGCCGGTAAAGAGCAAGACTTTCTTTTTCTGGTGAAAAAGATAGCCTGGATCTTATCGGCGTTAAGCTATATTTTAGATTTTGTGAAACAAAATTTTGGTTAATAGAACGAGATAAAATGTATTTTTTTTTATTGTTGCCTAAAAATTACTAAATTAGTAATGTATTGATGTAAACTAGTAAACAGTAAATTGTTTTGGAATGATTTATATATATATATTAAATACTTTGACTGTTTTATTAAATATTTATTATTTGATTGTTCTTATTCAACATATGATAGTTTAATGTATATACATATTCGAGTCCTGTGCATCGATAAAAAAAAAGTTAATAGTTTTTGAATTATTTAATGTTACAAACTTTGTACGTTAATTCATTAAATTTTCTAAGCTCTTTGTTTTCTTAGGCGACTTGTAAATGGTTTATCTATTAAGGGGAGTATCAAACTTGGGAATCATGAATTCCAATAATTTTTATATATGTTTTAGGGTAGCTTCCCCTGACTAACAGGGTAAAAGGGTAAGACGCACTTCTTCCCCGTTTTCGAGAAAAATCGCTTCAAAGTTTTGATAGTAAGTAAATACAAATGATTTTTTCACTGCTTGTAACACAAGCGGTGTAGCTCGGTGGAAGGGTGCTCAACTAACTGATCGCCTTCGCGGGATCACTCATTCCATTTTTTTTATTATTGTTGTTTTATTTTTCCTTTTTTTATTGGAATGCACTGCATAAATATATTTTGGGTGCATTCTTATATCGAAAATGCTTGGTAGTTTATCATACAAGTATTTTAAAAAGCCTTTTTAAAAGTTTAATAAAACCACAGACTAACTACGAAATCCGTGTTCGTATAGGTATACTTAAATTTATTGTCAACCGAAAATGTGTGATCAACTTACATATTTTATATTAGTCACGTAAATCAATATAATTTTGATTACCTTTTAATTAAAAATTATAATAAATTGGTTAAAACATAGTTATATTCCCAATATTTATTTATTTAACTACAAACATCTAGTCACAGTTATTCAATATTGACATTTTAATTACAAAACAAATACAAATATTTATGTTACATTTTTCTTAATATTTCTTTCACTTTATCTTTTGTAAGGTTAAAATCCAGCATATGATTATATATATTGAAATCCCTCGTCAGGTTAGTTATGGGTCCGTTGCTACCATAGTTACATCTAGACGTACTCTGGTATAAAAAATCCGGGTTCCTTGTTATTCTCGGTCTGATTTTAATTTTGAGTGATTTAAGAACATAGGTGGATTTTATGCTAGCTGTCAGAACACAAAACACAAAAATCGTTTTATGACTCCCAATCGGCTTCTTGCTTGCTCACTATAAATGAAAGTTATAGTATCAATATCATGTTGCAAGAAGATATATCCTTGTGGGTCACAATATGAGTAAAACAGCTTACAGTCATCCGCAAAAAGTAAAATCTTACCTTAACTAACACGAAGACAGAGGTCATTAATAAACAACAGGAATAAAAGTGGACCAAAGTGACTTCCTTGAGGGACACCAGAATAAACAACTTTATTTTTTGACAAGAAATTTTTGAACCTCACATTTTGCGCCCGATTACTTAAATAAGAAGAAATCCATTTCGAGATCCATTTAGGGAATCCATATAATTCAAGTTTTTTTAACAGAATAACATGATTCACTTTATCAAACGCTTTACTAAAGTCCGCATAAAAGACATCTGTTTGTAAGCCTTTCACTATGTTCTCATTGCACCGCGATGTAATGTACATGTTTACAAATAATTTTCTCAAACAGTTTTGGTATACAGGACAGTCTTTCCTCTATAATTCTCCAACTGATGTTTGTTTCCACTTTTGTGTAAAGGGACAATGAACGAAGATTTCCACAAAAACGGAAAGACACCACTGGGCAGCGACAAGTTGAATAAATAAGTTAACGGTTTAGAGATGAAATATATAGAAGATTTGACAAAAATGCTAGAAACACGGTCAGGACCAGGAACACAGTTATCATCTAAGGTATTTATATATTGCACGATTTCAAATTCTGTCAGTTTAAGTGTCGGAATATCACAGTTTGGTTTTATATTGGAGGAAATATTATTAGGTGTCAATAATTCAATGCTGGAATATGTTGATTGGAAGAAGTCAGCAAACATATTACATATTTCATCTTCTTTACTTGATATGTGATTATTATACTCCATATTTGCTGGAAAATTTGAAGAATTCTGTTTTGATTTAATGGATTTCCAGAAAATCTTAGGATTCTTTTTAAAGTCACGCTTAATTTTGTTAATATAGACCTCATAAAAATGTTTTAAGAAAATGTTTAGGTTATGTCTGCAGTCAGTGTATAAGAGATAATCACAGTAGCAATTTGTCCTTTTCCATTTTTTACAATAAACATTTTTTGAGGAGGCGAACACCCTTATTAATCCAAATATTTGATTTAGGAAAATAACATTTCTTTTTTAACGGCACGCAGTAACTAATACAGTTGAACAAATATTTATAAAAATTATGTACACTTTTGTCAAGATCATTTTCGTTTAAAGTGTTTGTCCAAGTATAAGATCGAAAAAAGTGGTCAAGTCTTTTACAGTAAATTTTTTTTAAAATCAAGCATGTATTCAGTTGTCAATTTAGATTTAGTTTTAGTATTTTTTAGGTCAATTATAATTGCTCAAAATATTGCACTATGGTGAGGAACTCTTGGAAGTAGCCACTCTTCACCAGGAAAAACACTACATAAATCAGGACAGTCACTAAGAATAAGATCAAGAAAGCGCTGGTTTTCATTAGAAATTCCGTTAATTTGATAAAGCTGATATTTTCTATAAATAACTTGCCATGTAATAGTTCAAGTTGTGACAGATTATAAAGTGAGGGACATGCCGGATCCATAAACCAGTATGTGTTGGTTAAAGTAAAGTCACCGAATATAAACAATTGTTGACAACCGATAAAATTAGCAATCTGAACAAGAGCAAAACAGTATTTTTCATAAACGGATGCAGATGACCCAGAGGGGATGTAAACACCAATAACGCAAACACAGGAACAATCACTTAAAGTTAATTTAACAGCAGTTAATTCGAAAGTCTTAAATTCTTCAGGAGTAAAGAATCAGACTTAATACATTCATTCACCGCAAAAGCAACACCACCTCCATTATTATTCGTTTGTAGTATTTTATTATACTGTGTTGTCAATTGCGGCTTTAAAATCGATAAAAGAAAAGTGAGTATGGATCTGAACTTTTTGAACATAGTGTGAATGTTTGGTCAATTGTGGACTTACCGTCCCTAACATTTAATAGAACCATTCCGCATTGATAGAGTCCATTGAGATAGTTTACAAATAGTTTTAGGCGTTTTTTATTTTTTTTTTTAACAGATACCTATTTAAGATGATATACATATGTATGTTCGTGCTCCAGCCGTTTGATCCGAAGAGTTCCGCAAAACAAGAAGAACTGAAGAAGGCACCGACCATATCGAGTAGCAAAAGTTAAGCAAACACTTGCCCGTGGAATGAAGTTTAAAGACCTGGGCAAGATTTTTCTGTGAAACTGATGTGGCAGGTTCAAAGCTTAAAACTAGTCAAGAAGCCAGCGGATAAACTGGATTCGTAAGGTGTGTTGATGCAAGGACTTCGTCTGGTGACTTAGACATATCTTCGGCAGCGAGACTAAACCAAGGACCGTACTACTGGCAGCACCCACATCTGCCATGGATGACACTGTTTCCTTAAAAGGCTAAGGAAAGTATTGGCATAAGAGTTGGCGAACGGCTCTAGTCAGTGATTAAAGTGATAGCTTTCGGGGAATATTCCAGCTATTACAAGCTCGATATTGTTCCGTACGGCTAGACTTAACAGCATACAAAAATTTGTTTTTGAAATATTGGTGGTTTTAAAAATTACCGTTATTTGAATTTTTACAAAAACCAAGTATGCAGTATTTTTGTTTCCACCCCATGTGTCCAAAGTACAAGAACAAAAAATGTATTATAAGTAATTTAAAAAAAAATATGGCATATACCGTTGTTTCAAACGACAAAGCAAACCAATTAAAAAAACATAAGGAAAGGCTACAGTCCGCTTGGTGCGAACAGTATGATACCCTATCCTTATCCCTATGTACCCCAAAGAAAAAATTCATAAGGAAGATGATAGATAGCATTTTATTTCATTCCATAAAATTTATAGAAAAATGGGCGATATATTGGAAAAAATATTGGCTAAATATATTGTTAAACATTTTTTTTCGATTTCTATGAACATTTTCAAAGAAAACAGCATTTTAGTGAAAAACGCCCACAAAAAGTAGGCGTGGCAAAAACCTTTATATGACAAATTTATAAAGGTAGGCAGTACCTATATATCTTGTGAAGGTTTTAAAACTTTATCTCTCTATCTTAAGCCTTAAAACGGTTTTTTCTAAATTGTGGGCGTTGCAGTGGGCGGATTTAACAACTTTTAACACTTTACCATTTCGGGACCCTAGGGAATATATGCTCCAAATTTCAGCTTCCTAGCATAACTTTAAAGGCCTCAAAAGTTGATACGGACGGACGGACGGACGGACGGACATTGCTAAATAGTCTTAGGATTTGGTCCTGATCATAAATATATATACTTTTATGGGTCTACGACGAATATTAAAAGGTGTTACAAACTATGTGTCAAAATTAATATACCCTTAGGATAGGGTATAAAAACTATGGGATGTTGCCCCAGTGATATTTAAAACTTCAAATTTGGTCACTTTCTTAAACCTGCTCTACCCTCCCGTATATAAAACTCGTCATTCAGATTTATTCAATATATTGGGACTTCTCTGAGAAGGAACTTTTTCAAATAACACGTTGTCCTGTTTTATTATACTTGCAACAGACAAATAATTTTCTTGCAAACAGGAAGACATTACGGAAAACGAATGCTATTGGAGATGCTACACATGCTGTCAACAGAAGATCGGACTACGAAAACCTCAGCAACATGCATTGCCAAATCTTTAAAAGTTGATGACAAAACAATCTTGTACCGTATAATGGATGTGCGTTTATAATTTAATTTTGACCTTGCTTATATGTACGTTGTTTATTTAAAAAATTAACTACCTATGTTGTTTTATAATTTTAATTTTAATGTTCTGACGAATTTTTTTTTTTTTTAAATTGCTGTTTTTAATGTTGTTCCGAAACGTCGCTAAAATGCAATACAAGTTTTGTTTGACCTGGAGCCCACTCAAAATAGCAATCATATCTATAGTCTAAAGGTCACTTCAAACAATCATCAACAAGGTTTTTTTGCATATCAATTATAACAAACTAATTTAGTCGGTCTCATCGTCTTTGCTATCACTACTATAAAAAGCGAAATGAGAATTTGATATGCGAAAATTATTTTCAAATTTAAGGTTCTCATTTAAAATCAATTGCTCTTAAAACCTTTGCTACTAACAAGTTTTCTTACTTAAAATGCTATCTTTGACAAATTTTATATAAATTTTATGTAAGAAAATCACCTGCATGTAGCGTCAGAGAAGAATTGATTTTTAATGAGATGCTAGAACACATATGCAATTTTGAGCTTGGAACCATGTAACTTTTTGTTCGGGAAATAAAATCACATATTCATATTATTTTTTATAAAACTGCCCCAAAAAGTAGGCTCAGACCGGATGATAAGAAGCAAAACCAGGAATGTGCGACACACTGACTGGGATGCCTATTCATTGATGCTGCAGAGACAATTAGCCTATTAAGGTTACGCTAAACTCGATGTACTTCAAAAACCTGATGGGACAATTACAAAATTTAAAGAGACACTACAACTATTGATGAACACTCACTGCCCTGGCTGAATGAGGTGACTCATGGTTTGCGTGCACACTAACAGTTGTAGTGTACAGTGGAGGGCTGCTGCGAAAATTATAACAATGGAAAGAACGAGAGCAATTTTCTTGCCCTCATCTAGGAGTTATAGAACTATCATTGCAATGACATATGCTGGGAGAAGGGCTAAGGCGGTCTTTATTTCTAAACCAGAAAAGGATACTTTTGATCTTCAAAAAACGTTGGGACTATTAGCTTTTTACCAATTCTACTCAAGAGCCTGTAAAAATTGATTGACATGCAGCCCAAGCTGAGTATTCCATCTACGTTTTATGACAGGCAGCATGCCTATTAAAAAGCCAAACCCAACGAGACGTCATTAATAATGGAGCATAAGACCAGAGTACATGAATCACTGGACCGCAAGTTTTACTCCCTTGCTGTCTTTTTGGATATTGAGGGTGCGTGTGACAATCCTACCTTCTGCAGAATTGAGTGTGCTTTGAGATCTAAAGAAATTGAACCTTCGTTGGTGCAATGGATTCTTGCGATGCTTAAAAACAGAGGGTGTTAGAACTACCGATACCGCAATTCGTCCACCGACTCTTGAGGTTATACCCCTACGAGTATCAGAAAGTGCGAAATATCTGTAAACGATCCTCGAGAGGAAACTTAATTGCAAGTCAAATGTCAATGATAGAGTGAAAAAGCAGCTTTCTATGCATGCAGTCGCATCTATGGCAGGAAGTGGGAACCAAAACCCAAAATAATATTTTGTATGTACACGGTAATAGTGCGCCTGTTGATGCAGGAGTAAATTAATTAAATTATTTGAATTTATATATATATATGTATATATTATGAAGTTTTATTGTAAATTCGGATAAGCACTATTTTGAACTATATTTATTACAGTAGTTAAAGGCTAAGTTTAGTACAACTTAGTTTTTTAGAAAAGGAAAGAGATAGACTTATTCAGTAACTACTAGAATAGAGATGAACGGCAAAAAGGCCGCCAACACCAGGGGATTCGAGTGGAAGTTGTCCAAGCGTACAGACGCATACATTTTATACTAAGGAGTGAATTTAAATAAAGCAGTTATAACGTTAAGAAAAAAAAAGAGATTGGTTTTTTTGTGATAAATTGCATTCAATCTGCGAAGTGCAAGTACACTTCCACCAAGTTAACCAGCAAGCGAGACGGCACGCTCATCGTGGGACAATCAGCAGAATCCAGCAAAAGAATTATGAAAACTCTCACAATTAACATTGGTGCCGAAACCCGTAATTCGTATTCCCACCTCAGATTCATATTCGATAGTCACCAAAATTCTGCAACTGCAAAAGTTTTTGCGCAGATTAAAAGATCGATGGTAAAAGTTTAAATTGAATTTGCTTAAATTCAATTTTTGCAGAGTGAAAAAAGAAAGCTCAAATTTCACACAAGCAAATCGAAGAAAAAGAAGAAAAAGCTTTTCTCATCGATGGTAAAATTTTAAATTGAATTTGCTAAAATTCAATTTTTGCAGAGTGAAAAAAGAACGCTCAAATTTCGCAC
The DNA here is from genome assembly GCA_963576555.1 of Ferdinandea cuprea. Classification (NCBI taxonomy): domain Eukaryota; kingdom Metazoa; phylum Arthropoda; class Insecta; order Diptera; family Syrphidae; genus Ferdinandea; species Ferdinandea cuprea. The sequence continues at coordinate 18,285,303 of OY754962.1, read as the reverse complement.
AAGCAAATCGAAGAAAAAGAAAGAAAAAGCTTTTCTCATCATCGCCGCAGTGGACTTCTAATCGAAGATCGAAAGGACGAGAACAAAACGCCTATAGTGGAGAATCAACGCGAAAGAGCTTTTTCATCGAAACTCAAACTGCAACATCACTCAACTCACTTATCCAGTACCCCAACGGAAAGCTTGAGGTGAATACATCGATCGTCAACATTTTGGAGAAAACGTAATCCTTCCTATTTTCAGTTCCATTTACATGGTAACGAGCTTTCTTATTGAAAAAGCTTTACCATATTTAATTTCTTAAGTGATTGATTCTACACCTTGTTGAGAAACTTCATTGCATAAGCAACGCTTAAGACTTTGTTGCTGGCTAATTTTTAATTGTATGTATGTAATTTGTATACATTACATAATCGTTGCTGCTGGACACACTTATCCGTCACATAATTGTTGCTGAATAAGAATACAAAAAAACGATTGTTGTTGCTGGAATTTTTGTTGATTGAAAGCTCCCTCACTCATAGTTGTTGCTTGGTTATTAGAAATAGGAAATTTTCGTTGTTGCTGGTTTCAAAATTACAGAATCCTAAGCATTCTTGGTTCCTATATTAAATTTCCGTGAGTAGCGAAGGTTGTTGATTAGCTATGTCAGATCAAGAAGAAACCGTGATAGACCAGGTTTTGCAAACACAAAATGATAATGCTCCAAGTGGTACTAATGCTAAAAAGACATTATCAGATTTAAAAGTTTTGAGAGGAACTACTAAGCAGAGCTTAAATAGAATCAAAACATATATAGAGAAAAAAGGCGAATCGCTATTAGCGACTGAATTGGAGTGTCGATTAAGCATTCTAGAATCGTACTTCAAACAAGTTTTAAATGTTCAAGCATCGATTGAGAAGTATAATGTTGCTAGTGATATTACAGCAAATTTTAATTTCAGAGATGAGATCGAGGATATTTATGTAAGTTCAAAATCATTGATATTAAGTTATTTGGGAGAGCCGAGAAATCACAATGTCGCTGGTGCTAGTGAGAGTTTTAACACTACGTATTTCCACCAACCACCCACTCGGCCAAAGTTGGAACAAATAAAACGTTGGAAGTTTTCGGAAAATTTTCTGAATATCCCAATTTCATCGGTTTATTCATCAATTTAGTTGATAAAATTGACACTCTTGATAACTTGCAGAGGTTCAATTATCTTCGACGTTGTCTTTCGGGTGCTGCGCTGAGTGCCGTGCAAGAATTCGATATGATAGGGGCTAACTATCGTAAGGCGTTGGATAGATTGAAAAAGCGCTTTGACAATAAAAGTTTAATTTTTCAAGAGCATATTAGTTTGTTGTTGGAAATCCCAAAAGTGGCTAAAGTTTCTGCCTTTTCGCTAAGGAATTGAGGTTCGTTTTAATACCCATCTCACTGCAATGCTCTCAATCGGAGATTATAAAGACATAACCAATGCTATTTTGATTTCTCATTGAGTGGAGTAGGCACTAACTTCCTTGACATTATTGGCCCTTTTCATATCACCTACATGTGCAATTCTTTTAGTTCCCTTTAAACTTATTTCATATAAACTTTTGCTTATATTTTTAATAATCTGAGCGAAAACATAGTTGCAATAGTCTTTATGTACATTTCTATACCTTATTATTTTCACTTGGCTTTATAACTTACTTGTTCTTTAATTTCAATGCATTGAGTGCGCACCTTCCCAAGGCTGTATCTCCGAAACTTTTATTCGGAATAACTTGAAAATTGAGGATAATATTCTCGTGATGTTGTAAAAATTAATTTAGACAATTTATTTTACAATTCTTAATTTCTTCCTTTTTTAGGCTTAAATTAGATAAAAAAATAACAGGCTTATAACTAAAAATTAGTTCTGATGGAGATTTGTGTGTCGTTGTGGTGGGGATATTGCTATACATGAAGGTTTCTCATTTTTTGGTCTTAACATAATTCTTTAATGAATTCTTGACCGTTTACACTGCCCTTTCGGCTAATCCATTAGATTGTGGGTGATACGGTGGTGACTTAATTGCATTCTTCTCACAAAATTCCAAAAATTCCCAAATTGCAAAGGGTTGGCCTTTATCCGTAACGATTTCTTTTGTTACCAAGTTAGTATAAATGATTGTGCCGTGGTTCTATTTATCACCTTTATATCCGTAAACTTAAATCAATTAAAACTTAAATATTGTTTCTCTCATCCCTAATGGCCAAATTGTTGATATCGAATGATTGACTTTTTTTTTCAGTAGCACAAATCTCACATTCCCTGACATATCCCTCTATATTAAAATCCATACCTACCCTCCGAACATAGCTTCTACCCAATTCTTTCATTCGTGCCATACCTAAGTGGCCATCATGTAGATATCGAATGATTGACTTTTTTATCAGTCATTTTATCAGACAAATCTTTTTCACACAAGGCGACCCTTAATAAAGCGTCGGCATGTTGCATTTTGCTTCCTGACCGATATTGTAAAAAAAAAATGAAATACCGATGTACGTTGGTTTTAAATTTCTGTAAACTATAATGTGTGTGAGGTGCTGTGGCTTAGTGGTTAAGTGCTTTGAACCACTAAGCAAGAGGTCGCTGGTTCAAATCCCGACCTGTACTAGCTGAAAGTTTTTATTCGCTGCCCCACCTCTAGCGAACGTCTGACAAACATCCAAGAGTAAGAAATGTCATGAGAAGCTTCTCAAAAATTAATTGCCGTTCGGAATCGGCTTTAAACTGTAGGTCCCTCCATTCATGCCAAAAATATAACTTCGCACACACAATGGTTGGAGAAACTAGGTTTTCGGTCCTGTATGAACCGTTTACGCATAATATTTTTTTTTAACTTATAAAACAACGATAGGCAGAAGACATTGCGACGATGACTAAGAGAGTCAAGCGATATCGCAATGTGTCTATCGTCAATAAGTTTAATCACACGTTTTTGAATCCTATCCAGTAGCGCCAAATATGTTATTAGTGCACCAGCGTTGTACTCAAGTTTTGGACGAATAAACGGAAACGCCTTATAAATTGTAGCCAGATCAGAAGGGGTGAAATATTTCTTGTATATATTTCGCAGCGTTCTTGGCGACGTCGAATATGTGGTCAATCCAATGAAGCTTATCGTTAATACGCATACCGAGGATGGAAAACCTTTCGTTTAGATAAGTCATCAAATCACCATTGGTCTGTTGCTGCGAAAATCGTGCTGCCGGTCATAAAGAAGTTTTCGGGATTTAGGATATTTCATAAGCTGACGATATATCAGCGTTTCCATGACCTTGAAAAGAAGAGACGTTAGTGCAATTGTTCGGTAGGAGCAGACAGAGGAAGATTCACCTCTTTTGGGACGAGCTGGACAAATGCTGTTTTCTATCTTCTCAAAAAGACCCCTGAAGAATAGGACAGATAGAAAAGCTTACGCAGTGGTTTTTCCAGCGTGGAAGAACGCGTCTTCAGAACGATAGGGGAAATACCATCTGCACCAGCGGATTTATGTATGTTAAGATCTCGAAGAACTATTGCCACTGTACGAGTGCGGGATTGGTCCCATAGATTGTTCTACGCGCTTGACAAACGACCAAAAGTTTTTACTACCGGTGGGACTTGGTAGTATTTTTTGCCACGGTTAATGGTGGATATTGCAGTCATTCAAGGAGCCACCCCCAACAATGAAGAAGTGACCGACATAACAGTCGAAGAAGTTGGAAAATCCTTCAAGAACTCCAAGAAGAGAAAAGCGGTTGGGCCGGATGAGATACCCAGTGAGTTCTTGAAAAAGATGGGAGACATCGGGCTCAGATGGCTCATGATTCTTATCTCCAAACTCATGGCAGGTGATCCAATGCCCAATCAGTGAGGGGGAAAGTTATCTTCTTCCTTTGCACAAAGGAAAGGGAGATTCGCGAAACTGTGATAATTACCGTTCAATTAAGGTGATGTCACACACCATCAAGATTGTCGAGCGGGTATTAAATGGCCGCTTAAGACAAATAATAATAGTACGCTGGTAAATCCAAACACAGATGCAATCCAAAGTATAAGGATCATAATGGAAAAGCATCGTGATTCCTTAAAGGATCTGCATATGATTCAGGTTTATTTTGATAAAGCATTCGATAGACAACCAAGAGATCTGGGTAGCGCTAAGACAACAAGGAGTTCTTGAAACCTACGTACAGTTGATCATGGAAATTTACGCGGGAGCGAAGACAAAAGTCAGATGTCCCGCAGGGATCACCGATGAATTCCCAATTAAAGTCGATGTTCACCAGGGAAGTGTCTTAAGTCCTTTGCTCTTTATTACAGTCCTAGATTACTTGAGCGAAAAGAGACGGACCCTAAAGTACATCAGTTATTCTTTGCTGACGATTAAGCCGTCATAAGTAATGATCAGTCTTCCCTGCTGATTAGGCTAGTGGTTCCCAAGTGTGAAAAGTTCAAATATCTGGGATCAATGATCAATGAACAGTTGATGACGCCATCAATCATCGTGGAAGCTTGGGGTGGATGAAGTGGCAGGAAAACTCTGCCATCTTCTGACCGAAAAATATCCCCTAAGCTGAAAGGAGGGCTCTAGTCCGCAGTTGTGCATCCGGAGCACACATACGGTTCACACTGCTGGACAATGTACAAAAAGTATGAGGGCAAGTTGACAGCAGCTGATATGAAGATGCTTCGCATGACAGCAGGAGTAACAAAGCTTGATAGAATTAGAAGTTCCAGAATCCGAGGAAGCCTTCACGTCAAAGCAATCCTGATTATAATCTCGCCGTTAAATGGAGAGAGAGAGAGAGATTGCAGTCATTTCTGGCTCGTTTGGACTTTTTTTGGTTTTCCTCAGTTGGGTTGGCCTTAAATGACCGAAAACTTACCTCTTTAGCCCTGAACTCTTCTTTACAGCTGAAGTAACACCACGCGTTTTCCTTAGGTCTTATACTCCTTATCCTGTAGGGAGAAGCATTTCATACCCAGGTATTTGTAATCATATCGCCAGCGGCATCCACGTCGTTGTCGAGAAAGGAGTCTAAAGAAACCGTTTAAAGCTTCCCAATTGGCTAATATGAGCATTACCATATAGCTCATTTAGGAGCTTGTTCTTTAAATAAGTGGTTGGAGTACGAGAAATTCTATTGGCTAATATGAGCATTACCATATAGCTCATTTAGGAGCTTGTTCTTTAAATAAGTGGTTAGAGTACGAGAAATTCGCCGATATGAAACAATGGTCTGACGAACCTAGAGGCGATAATACATTTAAAGTGTATTTATCAGGGTGGGAGGTAAGAAACAAGTCCAGAGTGTTGGCGTTTTGACCGCTAATGTCCGGTATTCGTTTCAGCTCATTCACAAGATGGGTTAAATTATCGACCTCGATATAGAAGAATGTCGAAGCCATCTTGAATTGTGTATATTTAAATCGCAGGAGGATAATGTGTTACAATTCTGGTGATAGAATCAGACTGTGCATCATACTCTTTATAAGTTGAATGCCTGTCCAGGTTAGGGCTTTTGTAATGATGTAGAATTGGTAGGCTACATCACTACGTAAAAAAACAGCGAGACCACGATGTGCAAAGAATAATGGCACTAAATTATACCCAGGCAGACTAAACTCTGTTAAATCAGAATCAAAGCAGACCTGTGTTTTACTTAGTGCCAAAACTGCTGGTTCATTGTGAATCGCAGGGGCGTACAATGAAAAAAAATTTGACTTTAACCCACGAATGTTGCTCACATCCATTCTTAAATTCCCAGACATAATAAAAAACCAAATACAAAAAACTCAACTCCGATGCTGATTAAGCTAGGTCGCACCGTGTAGAGCCTGATGTCAGCTTTCCAAAACAAATCACTGTAGGTGTTATACCCATACAATAAATTGCTTTGGTCTACCAACAAAATCTACACAACGCGACCCGCTATTCGCCAAATGATACCCTACGCAACCATAGCAAGTGCACGCATAAACATACGCCAAGTAGGGCAGCAGCAAACGAATGGGAGTTGGACGAGAGGGATTGCCCTATCACAATGCACTTTTGTTTTGTATTTTTTATATACACACCACAGCACACTGTTTTGTTTCCATTTTTTCGGCAATCAGCGCCTCCGCGATTAGCATTTTTGGTTCTGTGCACACTGGCTACGGACCGATTACAAAACATAGAATAAAACATAAGGAAAGGCTACAGTCCGCTTGAGGCGAACAGTATGATACCCTATCCATATCCCTATATGCCCCAAAGATAAAACCATTAAGAAGATGATGGATAGCATTTTATTAAGTTCGATTAATTAAAAAAAAAAACTTTTTTTGAAAAAACGCCCCCAAAAAGTGGGCGTGGTCAAAAACTTTGTATGGGCGATATGTTGGAAAAAATATTGGGTAAATATTTTGTTAAACAGTTTTTTTTGCTTTCTGTGAAAATTTTCGAAGAAAACAGCATTTTAGTCAAAAACGCCCACAAAAAGTAGGCGTGGCAAAAAACTTTATATGACAAACTTATAAACGAGGGCAGTGCCTACATATCTTGTGAAGGTTGTAACACTCTATCTCTCTAACTTTAGCTTTAAAACGGTTTTTTTCTAAATTGTGGGCGTGGCAGTGGGCGTATTCAAAAAAATTTTACACTTAGCCATTTCGGAGCCCTAGGGAATATGTGGTCCAAATTTCAGCTTCCTAGCTTAATTTTAAAGGCCTAAAAATTGCGTACGGACGGACGGACGGACATTGCTAGATAGTCTTAGGATTTGGTCCTGATCATAAATATATTTACTTTTATGGGTATACGGCGAATTTTAAGGGGTGTTACAAACTATGTGTCAAAATTAATATACCCTTAGGATAGGGTATAAAAAAATGAAAAGTTGCATCATCATTTGCAGCTAGGCATTTCGTTTTTTGGACATTTAGTTTTAATTTGTTGCTTTTTGGTTAACCAAAGGCAAATATGCTGGACATCTTGCATCTTGCATTGACATTGTTTAGTGGAGTCTCCTGCGATGCATAAAAGTACGTCGTCGGCAAATAAAGTTAGTGTAGCGTGAGTAGAGTAATAATTTCTTTCATATCATTAATATAAACAGTAAAAAGTTATGGCCCGAGGTTTGATCCTTGTGATATGCCTAACATCGTGGGTAAAACCTCCCAATAGTTGCCATTTACTTTTTTAATTTGGCACCGACGTACCAGATAGCTTCTTAACCATTCAACGCAGTGCCATTGACGCCATATTTAGACAGCTCCCCAAAAAGATGTTCCGGTCTATTGTTTTAAAAGCTCTCTTAAGGTCCAAGCAAACAGATAGTATTTCTTCTTTCTTACTGAAAGAGATTCCTTCCAATATGTTATTACCATGGTTAATGCTGATTCACATGAATGTGCTTTCCGAAAACCCGATTGATTTTCAACAATGAGTTTATTGTTTGCAAAATATTGTTCCAACTGACCGTGTCCTATCTTCTCGATTACAGTTACGCCAGTAGCATGCCGGTCCCAAGCCCGGATAAAGGAGGAGGTGTTGGAGGCAACGGTTTTTAACCTATCCTCTGTAAAATAATCCGTTAGTGTAGTGTAGGTTAGAGCTACAGGAGCAGTAGTTAAAACTCAAAACATTAATGAATGAACAACCTTAAGGATGTTAATACTCCAGGTGGTACTGGCAATAGCCAAAATCCATCCGTGGTCTTCTCGACTGCGGCTGGGGCTCGGATTCTGGAGGCCCCAACATTCATTGAACACACAAGCGACTCTTGTGGCTCTATGTCCGACTCTTTTGGCAAACTGAGCATGAGTAAGGATGCTACCCACTACACCGCCGCTGACAGCTTGCCCCGTGATATCTCAACGGTTGAACAGGCTCCTGAAGTGGCTGGCTTTGAGGTGCACCTCACTAAGGGTCAGCGAAAGAGGAAAAGGAAGCAGCTGAGCGATCTGCGGCGCAAAGAAGCTCCACAGGCTGAAGGCGCAAGCACTCCGGTCGGCTCTTCGGTTGCGTCAATGAAACGGGATAGGTCGGTGGAAGTCTCACAAACGGAAGCTGACCTGACCCCTTCATCAGGCAATGCCTCCTCTTCTGCTGAACCGAAAAACAAGAAGAAGCGACCCAAGCTCGTTAAGAGATACAATCCTCCTCAAGCTCCTGTGTCTGCCCACGCCCTGTCTCCGAATGAAGTCGGTGCTTCTACCAGCAAAGGTAGTAGTTTTGATGGACGGACATTGGTTGTAGTGGACTCACCCTTGAATATGAGTAGAGGATGAGTAATGGATGATGCTGGTGTTGTGACCAATACTGGGTGCAGCACTAGTGGACAGAACTTTGTCGACGCGGACGGCTCTGATGGTAGGTGTGCGCCTAAAAAACCATGTGCTAAACGCAAAAGAGTGCGAGTTAAGAAGCATTCCTACAAGAATGCTGCTGTCTCCTCTTTAGCAGTTCGCATTGGGAAAGCGGGCAATGATAACAGTATGAGTGTTGCAGAGTCCGAACACTGCAAAACTCATCTTTTGGAGCTGGCTGCGGCAACAAATGCTTGCATTCAGGTGGAGGGCTGTGTGTTAAAGGACGGAACCCTCATGGTGAAGACTTCATCACAGAAAACCTCTGAATGGATTAGCAGTATGGTGCCGAAAATCCCTACACTTAGGACTTCATCTTTTGAGGTCTACAAACCACCCAAGCTTACGCGGGCTGTCTGCTGGATCCCTGGAAAACTAGAGAAATCGACACAAAAGCTTGGATTGTCCGTTCACACAAGAAGAGTAAAAACCGCCACAATGAAGGTGGTAGTTCTCTTGTTGTGAGTATAGACATTGCTGCTGCCGATATTATCAATTCTAGGTACAACATGCGTCCCTATCTGCATCTTGGCAGGATCCATTTCCATTTCAATGTCAAACAGTGCTAATAGTGGACGTTACCCAGAGTATTCATCCATCTTGTTTACTCAAATTAACCTACAGCGCTGCAGCTTCTACCGGCTTAATTCCCCTATGACTCTCTAACCCCTCCTCCACCAAAGGCTGTTGTAGAGCTCGTAGAGTTTTGTGAATCCAAAAGGTTAGGTCTTGTCTTGTGCTGTGATGCTAATGCCCAGAACACTGTTTGGGGCAGCAGCAAATGCAAAACATAAGGGGAGATCGACTTTTGGACTTCATTTTATCGTCTGATATTACCATCAACAATGTAGGTCATCAACCTACCTTTGTTACAGCCAGAAGACAGCAAGTAATTGATGTTACCCTGTCTAACAGGCATTTGAAATCTATCATAAATTGGAAGGTATCGCCAGATAGCACCTTATCGGATCACAGATACATCGAATTTCAAATTTACTGCGAACTTTCACCTTCGCTAGAGAGGAGAAATCCGAGAAAAACGAACTGGCCACGGTTTAGAGAGGAGCTTGCCAACTCTGTCAAAGTTCCACTCAAACTTAGATCAAGACAGGGAGTGGAGAGGTCTGCTCAGGATCTGAACAACATCCTCACCCGCTGCTTTGAACTTGCGTGCCCTGTTTCTAAACCCCCCCGTAGAAAATCGGTACCCTGGTGGAACTCCGAACTGCAGAGTTTTCGTAAAGAAACTAGGAAGCTGCTAAATCGGTCTTTAAAAACCAACTTAGTGGAAGACTGGAATCTTTATCGATCGAAGAAAAAGTTTTTAAGAGACTTATTCGCAAGTCGAAAAATGACTCATATAAAAAGTTTTGTGAAGAGGTCGAATCGCTTAGTGCAACTAGTAGGCTTGTTAAAGTCCTCCAAAGGAACAGACCAAGTAAACTGGATGCAATCCTTAAACCTGATGGCACGTACACTGAGACAAAGGCGGAGACTTACAGTCTTCTACTTGAGACTCACTTTCCGGGTAATCAGGTTACTACGTGTTCTTCAGCTCTTCAAACGACTGTGGCTACATTTGAACCGACTAATACCACGCGGCACAGCTGGTATTTTGCATCGGGAGTGGTGACTGATGATGCTATCAAATATGCCATTGCATCTTTTGAGAGTTTCAAGTCACCTGGTCCGGATGGAATTTATCCAGTTTTGCTGAAACAAGGTTTAAGTCAGGTTTTGCCAATGTTGAAAAGAATTTTCACCGCGAGCTTGGCCTTGGCCTATATACCTTCCCCATGGCGAATGGTTAAAGTGGTTTTCATACCAAAAATTGGTAAGTCTGACTACACTCTAGCCAAAAGCTTTAGACCCATAAGTCTGTCTTCTTTCTTACTGAAATGTTTGGAAAGACTGGTTGAGCTGCATGTGCGCAAAGTTGCTCTTCGATCACACCCTCTCTCTGAGATGCAACATGCCTATCAGCGCGGAAAATCCTGCGAGACTGCGCTTCAAAACCTTGTTGGTAGGATTGATAGTGCCCTTGACCGGAAGGAGTACGCGTTGGGCATTTTCGTCGATATTGAGGGTGCTTTTGATAATGCGACCTTTGACAGTATGTGTAACTCAGCCAGACAGCATGGTGTAGATGAAACTTTGGTGTTGTGGATTAAAGCAATGCTAATGTACAGGACGTTGGTAGCGGATGCAGATTGTGGCAAGTGCGTCATAACAGGGGTAAATAGGGGCTGCCCTCAAGGTGGTGTTCTGTCTCCCCTCCTATGGTGTATGGTGGTAGACTCTCTGCTTACGGCTCTCAACTTTCCTGGAAACTACACTCAAGCTTATGCGGATGATGTCGCCGTTCTTTCTGTCGGTTCAAATCTAGGGGCTGTCTGCTCTCAAGCGCAGAGATCCCTGGATTTGATCTGGTGCACTAGTAATGGGCTTTCAGTGAATCCTCTTAAAACCACGGTTGTTCTCTTTACGAGAAGGAGAATCATCACTGGCCTGTCCCATCTCGTGCTCAAAGGTATCACTATCCCTATATCCGAAGAAGTCAAATATCTGGGTGTAATCCTTGATAAAAAACGTCTGTGGTCCAAACATGTCGAATCGAAAACCGATAAAGCGCTATCGACCTTCTGGCAGTGCAAAGGCGCTTTTAGTAAGACATGGGGCTTGTCTCCAAAACGGGTCCTTTGCATCTATACGGCCAGGCTTTCGCGGAAACGTGTTACTGCTTCTTTTGCCAAACCCCAAAGAACGGCTTGTCTCGGCTGCACAGGGGCCTTCCCTAGCACCCCGGGCTCTACTCTAGATGCTTTGATGAATCTTCCTCCCCTTGACTTATATATCATGGGATGTACCCTAAAAACCATCTTTCGCTTAAAGAGAGGTGGTTTTTGGTACCATGCGCAATGGAATTTTGAAGAACTTGCTCGAGAATTATCCTTTGACCCCTGTCTTATGGATATGCCGTCTGATGCAATGACACCAGAAATCCATCTGAGAAAAAACTACCACGTCAACTTTCCACAGGTAACGGAATGGCTTCGGTCAGACTCTGAACCATGGATTGAATGCCATCGTATTTTCACGGATGGCTCCAAAACCGGGCAGGGGTCTGGTGCTGGTGTCTTTGTGGAATGCGATGATAATCGACTTTACTACCCCTTGGGTAAAAATGCATCTGTTTTCCAAGCGGAGATTTTTGCCATCCTAATGGCAATGCGCTATATTGTGAACAACAGGTGGAGGGCTAGAGGCATTTGCATCTGCAGTGATAGCCAAGCTGCATTAAAAGCGCTTCTAAACCCTCTTACCTCGTCCAAGTTAGTGCTAGAACTCAAGCTTTCTCTGAATTTGGTCGGAAGACTGAACACACTGGCATCCAGGGAAATGAGATCTCGGATGAGCTTGCTAGGCACGGTTCAGAAGAAGTTTTCTCAGGACCCGAACCTGTGTTGGGTCTGCCTGCATCTTTAGTCATGTCGTCTATCGATTCTTGGGTTTCTCGTGAACACAAGATTCGGTGGCGCGATAGCGGTGGATGTAGACAGACCAAACTACTGCGCCCGGACATTTGCAAAAGGTCAGCATCTTTTCTTCTATATCTGAGGAGAATCGACTGTAGGGTGCTTGTAGGCGTTCTTTCGGGCCACCAAGCTTTTGCTAAACACTTAAATGTGTTGGGCTTAAGCGACACCGCCACCTGTCCTGCTTGCAGTGAGGAAGATGATAGAGCAGAACACTTTCTCTGCAGTTGTCCGGCCTATGCTCGCATCAGGTGGCGGATCTTCGGGGCTGACGTGGTGAGTGCAAAAACATCTAAGCTCTTTATCACTGAAGCTCCTTCTCGTTTTTCTTCGAAAGACGGGAAAACTAAGTACATTAATGTAAGGTGTCTGAATGGTAGTACAATGGACCTGTAGTTGTGTCTGAGCGCTCCATCGGATAGCAGCAACCTCCGACAAAAAAAAAAAAAAAAAAATTCTTCTCGAATATTTTTTCACTCAACGAAAGATTTATTTGAACCATTAACTTTTCCGATTGGAGTTACTACTCAGGTTTTCCACTGCTCCGGAAAAACTCCGTCAGCGAGGGATCGATCCTAGTATCATATGCGACTTAATCATATTAAAATCGTTTTATTGTTCATATTTTTTGAAGCGTTCCCAAAGTCTCTACGCGTTATTTTTCTGAACGAAAAATTGTTATTTACTTTAGATTCTATATAATTTACATATGGAACTATCGGAACTCATTTATTTATATTTTCAACGCTAATAATAAAATATTTATTAAATTTATTTGCTATTGATTTACTGTCTTGTACACGTACATCATTAAATTGAACACTTTCTATTTCACTTTTATCATTTACGCGCAACAAGTGATTTCCAAACTCTCCACATTGATTTTTGGTCGGAAAAATTTGATAACGTAACTTTAAAATATGTAGCCTTAGCCTTTTTAAGTTCACTTCTGTAATAGTTACGCAGATACATAAAATTATAAAATTTATAATATGTTCTAGTAGGCTAGTCGAAATCAAAAGCGAGAAGGAACTCCATGAACAGATTTCTCTATACCATAGAAGAGAATCTCTGCATAGTGGAATAAACGAAACATACTACATAATGGAAACAATTTTTTTCCCTAGTTTCAAGTGAAAGCGCAATCAGCTTAAAAAAATTGCAAAAAAGTGTCAAGAAATCATGTATGATTGGAAAATTTGCATAAAATCAAATAATACATTCAGATATATTTGACATTAAAAAAAAGAAGTATTTGTTACCATTATAGACAAACTCACGAAATTGCAGTAGGGTATGTAATAGCGGATAGATATTGAAAAGCAATTGTAATAGAATATTTTTCTAAATTTATAAAATCAAAAAAAAAAATCAAATCAATTCCAAATATATTTTAGATTTTCTTATTAGTAGTGAGGTCGGAATACATTTCACAAAACCCGATAGCCATATAAAAAATGCGGGTATTTAGAGATTATTATATCAAATATTTTATTTTATAAAATAACAGGTAACGAAGAGTGAGATTTATCAGTAGAAATGGAATTGCAAATAGTTTTAGGTAATAAAAACAGCAGATACCGTTCATCCCACAACAAAAACTACACCTAGGGCATCTAATAAAGAAATGAATGAATAAGTATTGAGTGAAAGAATACAGCAATCTGAGTGTCTAAGATCTGTTTCATTCCTGGACAACATCACCTATTTCTCAGCGTTTGGCTGCCCTACACTACCAATCGTTAGCTGTCCTACTCATCAGCAGGCTTGCCAGATTTCTGTAAGGCTTTATGGCACATTTTTATAGTTTTATCGCAAAAAAACGCAAAAAATTGCAAAGAACTTTTGACTTTTAAATTCACACAATAATGAAAAACAATACAATTCAGGTACATAACTCCAAATATAAAGTATACAAACAACCAATTTTTTTTAAATGTATTTATAAATTAAATAAAATCAAGGTTACTTTGTGTAAAGTTATAAAACGAAAAATACAAATGCCATACCGCACTTGTACCTCACCCAATTTTTTTCCGAATGTAGTTCAGCTTTTATATTGCCTTTTTCTTCAACGGAGTATTTTTCGTAAATGCGTAAGTTGAAGGCTTCCAGAATTTCTGAGATGGGTTTGAAACTATTGAAGGGTTCCAGTAATTTTTTTTTAAATGCGAATGATTTTTTATACTTAATAACGGATCCATAAATTGCACGTTTAACTTAGTATGGTTTTATGTTTTAATAGCGCTCATGGCTGAGAAAGCTTCTTAAACAATTGCAAACTGACTTACCTTTTAAGAAAAAAAGTACCAAAACTTTATATTCGTCATTTCCTAAACAATTGATTAAACGTCTGAAAGTAAGAGATAGGCCTTCTGATCTTTAAAAAAAACTGATAAAATTTTAGCAGTAAGAAACTAATTAACAAATTTCAAAATGTGTTTAAGTTCCAGATCAAATATATGTTTTTATAGATGCAAGGCGACAAAGTCTTCACGGTGATGAAGGACATTTACATGTTTTTTTAATGTTGGCTGTCTCTTTGGAATGTGTGAAGAATAAACATAAATATGGCACGTTTTGCGATATATCGCACAATATGGCAAGCCTGCTCATCAGTATTCTTTTCTACGTTTTACTTAATTTTCTTTTCATTCTGTTACTGACGATAACTGTGAAACCTTCAGTCGATTAAATTTATAACTTTAACATTTAATGAAACTAATTTATATATGAAGTTTCGAGTTTGATTATTTTCCCCTACACTGAGCTTAAGAAAAATAACCAAACCGAAGAATCGAGAAACTTGCACAGAAGCGAAACAAGTAGAAACAATGGAAAATTATAAAAATTTTCGAAATAAAAAACAACTTGGATATAAAATAAAAAATCTTAATAAAGTACACAATAAAAATATTTAAAAACCTTATTCATTTTCAGGCAACAACTCTCCTAACACTATTATTTATACAGACAATACACAGGACACTTCAAAGAGCACTAATCAATGAACTAAGGGATTAAGAAATCAGTAATCACACAAATACTATTTTGCACATATAAATCCAGACCAAATTCTTAACACAATCATACTTATACGAACTAATACCCTTTCCACATTTCACAAGTAGTGGGAAATAAAAATTGAAAAATAATTGCACGAAATTTGTTAATTGTCAGTGAAATGTTTTTAAAAACTTTAATTAAATTTAAAATGCACAGCATAGCTATGAGGATTATATCTGAGGAAGAAGAAAAAAACAAATTATTAAGAGATGATTCTTATTTTTTACAGTTACAGTTAAAAAAATGTTAGCGTTTATTGCAATAAATTAACACATTTATATTTTACCAGATTTCAAAAATACTATAGGCTAAACAAATCAGGTTTTAAGTATTTGCTGTATGTACTTGTGAACTGAAATTCGCTGTTTCAAGAATAGTGAAACTCGCCGCTTGCTAACGGTTTTTTGCAGAATGTGGATACTAGAAAGGAGTAGGAAAGGATCATGCTATCCTCTTTCAGTTTGAAACTTATTTATTGGACATTTTTGAAGAGAAACTTTGTCCACAATGGATAACTACGCTGTATTGCTGACACGCATGTCAACATTATATCGCAATCTTCAAATAAACACCTCTTCTATAACAGAAAGGGAATATGTAGCGTGAATGCTTTACTTTTAAGTGAAGTTTGTTAAAATGTTTGTGACAATCAGCGTTTCGTAGACTCTACACATCCCGGTAGGAGCAAAAGCGATCGAAGAAGATTTTTATATGGATGATTATACAACAACACTCGGAAGAATCGGCAATTAAGTTGGCTAATAAAATCGGCACTATATTCAAAGGAGCTAAATTTGAACTGTGCAAATGGAAGTCAAATAGTAATGCACTTGAGGAATCGTTGAATTTAAAAACAGAAAAAACTGTTGTTTTCTGAGGGGAAGGTACATCATGTAAGGACTTAAATGGTTGATAGAGAAGGACAAATTTGCATAGTTGGTAATATAGGAATTATGGAAATTAGGGATCGATTGGGATGATAGACCACCGATTGAATTGGAAAATCGATGGTTGAAATTTTGGAATTCAATTATCTACTTGGAAATGTTTCAAATAGATAGGTGGCCAGGTTCAGAAGAAAAGGCAAAAAAAAAGATCATGGATTTTCAGATAGCAGTGAATCTGCATTGGGAGCAGTTGTACATGTTCGGGTAGAGCATGAAAATGGAATGGTAACTAGCAAATTTTTAACATCAAAAACGCGAGTAGCCCCATTAAAAAGTGTTACTATTTCGCTTTTGGAACTATCGTCAGAGGAATTACTGTCAAAAATGATAAAGAATATTACAAATTCTATGGAATGGCCTACAGCGGAATATATTTCTTGGCTCGGTTCTAGTCCAGCATCCTATTGGATTAGAAAGGAGACAACGGGTATGAGGACATACGTTACAAATGAAGTTGCATCGATTCAATTAAATACAGAGAAATGATGCTAGTGCCATATTGATGGTAAGGAAAATCCAACTGACTTATTAACAATAGAAGTTTTACCAGAGGATATGGTGGATAAGGATTTATAGATTTATGGACCTGATTGGTTAACTAAAGGAATAATGATAGAAATGTGTAAGGAATTTCAGGAAGAAATTAAAAAAACATACAATATCAACATATAAGGAATCATTACGCATTGGACTTGTAGGAACAAGTTCAAGTGTACCACTGTTGGAATATGCTAGCAAGCTCCAACAAGCCGTTAACATTTTAAGCTATGTTAAGCGGTTCATACATACTGCAAACAAATAAATGGAAGTATAAAATTAAAACGGAAAAATCAAAGAGGATTGATGCAATAGAACAGCCACCAATCCCAAGAAGATTAAAAGTTGCAGCCAATTGAAAGATGGGTAGAGCTTGCGTTGACCTTAATTCCAGTCGGTAAACCAAGCAGTACCTAAACAGAAATAAACGATTTTTTGAGAGGCATGAAACCTCCCGATGAGTCAATATATTTTATTATATGGTATATTTAGTTCATTACGTTTTTTCTTGACATGAGTTTTCCAGCGCAACTTTACGACCAAACTCAAGACTAAGTGCTTAGCTGTGTTCTAATGCAGAACTGCTTTATTATTTGTGTACAATGGTATATGTTGTAAGTTTTTATTTGTAATGTTAACATGAAACGACTTCAGTTCATTTAATTTTATTTGTAATTTGTTGGTCCAATTAGATGTATCATTTACTGTACTTTGCAGTTTTTCTGTAACTTCCTGCACGGTTTTTTCCCACTGCAAGTATTTACAGCAATATAGTCTGCAAAAGTGGCACCAGTAGTTTCGTTATTTTGTGGAAGGTCGTTCGTGTATAGAAGGAATAGAACGATTCCCAACACACTACCAGCTTTTATGTGTTTCAAAGCGGAGTACTCATCTTATTGCTGAATTCTTAATAATCGTTGCATTATATACGACTCTAGAATTTCATAGTACTGTTTTGGAAGATACTTTGTGCCAGACTTTATCATTTTCCTGTGTCATATGAAGGCAAATGGCAGAGCGTATTTGTTTTTCTTTTTAAGATTTTTCGTATATATCAGTTATTCTGTGGATCTGTTGATAGTTGAGTATGTATTTCTTAATCCAAACTGATGGTTTGGGATCAATGTTTTTTCTTGAGGACGAGACTAAATATATGCTATCAATATTCGCTGTTTCAAGTGAAGTTGCTGCTGTTGCTAGCAGCAACTTCGAGGTAGTTCATCTACCTCGGGGTAAACATCAACTCCACAAATTACATCTTAGTGGAGATCCGTCGAAGAATTACCCTAGGAAACCGCTACTACTTCGGATTGGCAAAACAAATGGGTTCAAAACTCCTAAATCGAAGGACAAAGTGCATGCATGAACCCTTATCCTGCCAGTTCTGCTATACGGCGCCGAGTGCTGGACGATAAGCAGGAAAGGAGAGTTAATACTGGGATCCTTTGAAAGAAAAATCCTTCGACGGATATTTGGTCCTGTGTGCGAGGAGGGCGAATGGAGCAGAAGATACAACCGCGAACTCTATGAGCTGAACCAGGATATGGAAGTAGTCCGAAAATCTATAACTCCTCGACTACATTTGCTCGGCCACATCGAGCGAATGGACAACAACGCTCCAGCCAAGAGGATCTTCGAATCCCAGCCCCCAGGTTCGAGACGACAAGGATGACCGAAACTCCGTTTTAAAGACCAAGCCATCTCGGACGCTTGGTCTGGACAACTGGAAGCAGCGTGCTCGGGATCGCAGGCGGTGGAAGGCTGCCGTATCTCAGGCAGGGACTCTTCACGGGTCGGGAGCCCGTTAAGTAAGTAAGTCTTTTCTTCTAGAATTGGATGAAGTTAGGCAGGATTGGCAGTAATGATATCGGCCGCTATGACGTTACTTCACTGGGAAATTTGCCTGGCTTTGTTACCATAATAACTTCCGCGAACTTCCACATACGTGGAACATACTTTAGTCTGAACGCCGCAGTTATTATCTGTCCCGTATTTATTATTTTTATACCCTATCCTAAGGGTATATTAATTTTGACACATAGTTTGTAACACTCCTTAATATTCGTCGCAGACCCCTAAAAGTATATATATTTATGATCAGGAAAAATCTAAGACTATTTAGCAATGTCCGTCCGTCCGTATCAACTTTTGAGGCCTTTAAAATTATGCTAGGAAGCTGAAATTTGGAACATATTTGAACGGGTTGATCTTTTCTTTTATTTCTTTGGTTATTTCCCTAGAGGTTACTGCTGGAATCGATCTCTCTTCCTCACAAATTTCTTCCGTTAGTTGGAAATTATCACTAATGGTTATAAAACATTTTCAAGATGTTCCGCAAATAGATCCGCCGTGTGTTTGTTTGTTTTAGCCCAGTTACCGCTGCTGTTTTTCACTGGCGATACGTTGGTCTTTGTGTTTGTAGGCTTCCACAGTGAGTATTCTGTACTAGCAACGTTTGTCAGATTTGTAAGGTATCTTTCCACCGATGAATTTCTAAATTGTGGTTTCTTTTTTCAGAGCTTATTGCTTAAGCTTTTAATTATATTTTTTTTTTCACTTGGAGCTTTGACAGTTACCTTTGTTTGCAGGCTGGTCTGTTTTCAGATATAATGTCGCAAACTTCTTTGTGATACAGGTTTCTTTTTACTTTGCTATTTAATTAATTGTTGATAGTTCGATGGGTTCATATACTAAATATCTGAAATATATCCAGTCAGTTAGTTTGTTTACAAGACGTGGGTTGCGTTCCTTTAATATAATTTTATTACCAAGTGTAAGCAGCAGTGATAAGTGATCTGAGTCAAGATCTCGCTCTTCGTTAACTTTGGTAGTATTTGAGGCGATATTCTTAGTTAAGAAGAAGTCAACAACGTCAAAGTTACAGCTTTTAAAGTTATTTTGTTTCAGCCTGTGGCTAGGAGAACAATAAGCAGCTGCTACCGTTATATGTCCACTGCTTATTTTTATGTGTACGGATTTGGCTTTTGTTTCGTGCCTAATACCTTCTTTAATTATGGTAAATCTTGTAACTTCAAAGCTTGTATTTTGTTCCAATTTTAAAATGTGTCTCGGAGACTAGACATATGTCAATTTTATTTATATTTAAAGTCGCTTGTTTTTTTTGGACCGGTTATGAGGCCTAAGTTATCATTTTCGCTTAAGGGTAGATTTTCTTTAGCTCTATCCACTTTTCTATTCATTTGGTGACTAGATTTCGGTCTCAAGTCTCTTTTGCTTCGTTTTTCTCCGTTTTTGGTTGCGTCTTTTTGAACAGGCTTTTGCATTTTCTTTTGCTTGATGTCTTTTACCTGCTGTAGCTCTTTGCTACTACACACCTTCTGTAGTTAGCTGGCTGTCTTTTACTACAATTGTCGCATTTAGGGACACAATTTTTGTAACCAGTAATTTTAACCAATATTTAACAATTAAATAAAATTGGAAATAATTACGAGCAAATTAATTAATAAAAAAATTTAGGCAAATGAAATATTAATATTACAAAATACCGACTTTCCATTCTCGTTATGTGTGTTAATGACAACCTTCGTTGGAATGACCCATATTCGATGTCGCGAAAAACGCTGCGAAATGTCTAGGCTTCCTTAAGCGATGCAAGAAATATTTCACCTCTTTTGATCTGGCAAACATTTATAAGGGGTTTATTCGCTCCAAACTTGAGTATAACGCTCATATCTGGTCCGGTGCTCCAATAACATACTTGGAGCTACTTGACAGGATTCAAAAACGCGCGGTAAAACTTATTGGCGATCGAGACATGAAAATTGCCAGTTGCATTCCACCCCCACAGCAATTCAACCGCAATACTCGCTATGCTAGGAATGCACATCAGTTTACCCTAAATCCTGTTTTCGGACGTACTGTGAAATATAAAGATTCGTTTCTTAACCGTACAACGCGGATGTGGAATGCTCTACTACGCTATATTTTTCCCTCGCATTACAGCTAACAGACATTTAAAACCAACTCGCATCGGTATCTCCTTTTTTCTAATCCTTCACTTCCCTAATGCCCGCACTGTGTTACTTCATTATAAGGGTATCCAAAATCTCCTTTTAGTGCGCGTATATTACAAAAAAAAAAAAAAAAAAAAAAAAACATAAGGAAAGGCTACAGTCCGCTTGGGGCGAACAGTATGATACCCTATCCTTATCCCTATGTACCGCAAAGAAAAAATTCATAAGAAAGATGATAGATTTTATTTCATTTTATTTCATTCTATGAAATTTATAGAAAAAAATGTTTTTTTTGAAAAAACGCCCCCAAAAAGTGGGCGTGGCAAAAAACTTTGTATGGGAGATATATTGGAAAAAATATTGGCTAAATATATTGTTAAACATTTTTTTTTCGATTTCTATAAAAATTTTCAAAGAAAACAGCAATTTAGTGAAAAACGCCCACAAAAAGTAGGCGTGGCAAAAAACTTTATATGACAAATTTATAAAGGTAGGCAGTACCTACATATCTTGTGAAGGTTTTACAACTTTATCTCTATAACTTAAGCCTTAAAACGGTTTTTTCTAAATTGTGGGCGTGGCAGTGGGCAGATTTAAAAACTTTTAACACTTTACCATTTCGGGACCCTAGGGAGTATATGCTCCAAATTTCAGCTTCCTAGCATAATTTTAAAGGCCTCAAAAGTTGATACGGACGGACGGACGGACGGACGGACATTGCTAAATAGTCTTAGATTTTGGTCCTGATCATAAATATATATACTTTTAGGGGTCTGCGACGAATATTAAGGGGTGTTACAAACTATGTGTCAAAATTAATATACCCTTAGGATAGGGTATTAAAAGCATTAGGAAGATGATGGATAGCATTTTATTTCATTCTATGAAATTTATAGAAAATAAATAATTTTTTTGAAAAAACGCCCCCAAAAAGTGGGCGTGTCCAAAAACTTTGTATGGACGATATATTGCAAAATATATTGGCTGAATAAATTGTTAAACATTTTTTTTTCTATTTCTATGAAAATTTTCGAAGAAAATACCATTTTAGTGAAAAACGCCCACCAAAAGTAGGCGTGGCAAAAAACTTTATATGACAAATTTATAAAGGGGGACAGTACCTACATATCTTGTGCAGGTTGTAATACTCTATCCCTCTAACTTTAGCCTTAAAACGGTTTTTTCTAAACTGTGGGCGTGGCAGTAGGCGTATTTTGAAAATTTTAACACTTTACCATTTCGGAGCCCTAGGGAGTATATATTCCAAATTTCAGCTTCCTAGTAAAACTTTAAAGGCCTCAAAAGTTGATACGGACGGACGGACGGACGGACATTGCTAAATAGTCTTAGATTTTGGTCCTGATCATAAATATATATACTTTTAGGGGTCTGCGACGAATATTAAGGGGTGTTGAAAACTATGTGTCAAAATTAATATACCCTTAAGATAGGAAATAAAATGCTATTTTATCGTTTTTTTTTAGGATAATACGGATATGGGTAGGGTATCATACTGTTCGTCCATGCGGTGTAACATTAAATAGTAGTCAGATGTAACTGCAGGTATTATTTTTGTTGTTGCTGTTCAGCAAACATAAGGAAAGGCTACAGTCCGCTTGGGGCGCACAGTATGATACCCTATCCCCAAAGAAAAAAAGCATTAGGAAAATGATGGATAGCATTTTATTTCATTCTATGAAATTTATAGAAAAAAAAATATTTTTTTGAAAAAACGCCCCCAAAAAGTGGGCGTGGCCAAAAACTTTGTATGGGCGATATATTGGAAAAAATATTGGCTAAATATATTGTTAAACATTTTTTTTCGATTTCTATGAAAATTTTCAAAGAAAACAGCATTTTAGTGAAAAACGCCCACAAAAAGTAGGCGTGGCAAAAAACTTTATATGACAAATTAATTAAGGTGGGCAGTATCTACATATCTTGTGAAGGTTGTACAACTTTATCTCTCTAACTTAAGCCTTAAAACGGTTTTTTCTAAATTGTGGGCGTGGCAGTGGGCGTATTTTGAAAATTTTAACACTTTACCATTTCGGAACCCTAGGGAGTATATGTTCCAAATTTCAGCTTCCTAGCATAATTTTAAAGGCCTCAAAAGTTGATACGGACGGACGGACGGACGGACGGACATTGCTAAATAGTCTTAGATTTTGGTCCTGATCATAAATATATATACTTTTAGGGGTCTGCGACGAATATTAAGGGGTGTTACAAACTATGTGTCAAAATTAATATACCCTTAGGATAGGGTATAAAAACACGTTACTCAAATCGTTCATGAGCTCTCCAGCTCTCCTACTTATTAACACCGTTGAATCAGAAACTTTAGGTGTAGCTCTGTCAATGAATAACAAATACTCAGGAGTTTCAAGGCTATCAGTTTCTCTTTTTCTTACATATCTACCTCCAGAGAAACTTCTCTGCTGAGACCACAGATGGGTAATTAACCAGGTAAGTCAACTCAGCATACCCCTGTCCTCTTGAACCCGTAAAACAAATAGAAAAATGACCGCAAAATCTTCTTTAAATTTTTTTATCTGTAAATACGTGTACACCACAGAGGGTGCTGGTTATTGCCAAATATATGGTGGTTGAACACCAATTTGACATTAATGATACATTAATTGACAATTTTTTCCAAAATGGATTCCTTGGAGAACTACTGCAATTGTTTGACTGAGCTGGCTCAATCTGGTTTGCATGCAAAAATTTAGCCAAAAGGGAGTTCGAGAAAGCAAAAAATTATCTCAGTTAATTATCTGTATAATTACTCATCTTTGGCTGAAACATTGAATCCGCCCATAAAAACTAGAGTGCCAAAGAGAAGAGAACAACCATATTTGCTTTGTGACTCGAGTTTGCGTAAGAATTAAGTATGCATGCAGGATACCGTTTATATCACAGCAATTTCTGGGCGCCCAATTTTATTTTCTCTTTAATAGATGTCGCCACGTACACTCAATCGAGATCGACAATTTGCCTGGACCATTGTAACTTGTTTTATTGCTTAATTTAATTTTTTCGATTGTATATTTTAAACTAGTTGCCAGGTGTTAAAACATTACAAAAGTAATTCATATCCTCCACATGTTCGTGGAATTCTTCAAATTCTCACCAATAGTTTGCCATGTCGTAGTAAACAATTTTTTTTCAATCACTGGTAATCAGATTTACTCGTCCGATCTTCTCAAAGTAACATCCTGGACGGTTTTTGAATGGAGTAAGTAATGCGTTTGATGTTAATGTGTTTCCTTGTCTAAGAAACATCATAACCAAACTGGTGAAGAATAACCACCTTATTGGGCCTAGTCTACACTTCGTTTTATATTCCTTTCTTGAAGTGTATGAGCTTTCGCTGCATACTTCAAGATGTACATTAAGTGAAGTCGTCAGCGGACTACGCTGAGTGTGGTTTCCGATTCTTGTTGGCTTGCTAAATCTGTTATTCCATTCCCAGTATGGGACATAATTTAGTAATCGGTAATCGGCGAACTTCATTGTAATTTCCTGGCAATTTTCCCTAACCACCAGTAAGTTGGTTGCATTCGCTCAGCTTTTATGAGTACAATATCTCCGATATGAATATTTAGCTGCCTTGGCTTCTACTTTGAGCGTTGATGTAGTTGTGATAAATTGTCCAGAAATCTTGTGACATTTTCGGTACTAACAACCAATGAGAACGACAGCCTCGACTTTGATCCAAGATGGGCTCGGGCAATTCGTTAAGTGAAATGTCTTGCAGTTAACATCATATACATAATTTATATCGTTACTTAATGTAGTCAGCGGTTGAGAGTTGAGGCAAGCTTCTCTTTGGGATAGTAGTGACGACAGTCTCTCTAATGTTAGAAAAGTGTCGCCAATAATCCGCTTTAAGTGGTGCTTCATTGATACTTCCCACATCCCTCGGAAAGGGTGCGTGGCGGATGGAATGTAGTGCCATGTAACACCATCTGAAATAAGTTTCTCAGCAACGTAATTTTCAGGTTGTTTAATGCATTGCTTTTATTTTATTTGTATTTCCTTGTTAGCTCCGACGAATGTTGTTCCGCAGTCACTGTAGAAGTGCAATCAAAGACCTTTTTGTCACACAAAACGTTTAACAGCTGCTAGGAATGCTTCAGTCGTAAGATAGCTAACCAAATTAATATGAATTGCCTTAGTAGCTAAACATATGAATATCGCAATATATTCTTCCGTAGTACGGTTTCCTCGTCCTTTCGAAAGTAGTATTTGAATAGCTCCAGCATAATCAATCCCCGTGTGTGTATGGTTTTGATGGAGTTACTCTTGAGTCGGCAACATACCCATTATTTGATTTTTCCAGGCAACGTTAAACGGTGACATTTCAAAGCTAAATCTATGACAGTATGCGATTAATTTTTTGTATCAATAAAACCGTTGAAATATCTCATTGTTTGTACTGTAATCCGCAACAACTGTTAATATAGTTCTTGATTCCGGAGCATTATTTTCTTCGACTTCGACAGTAGATCAAGTACAGCTGTGGTTTCTTAGCCATTCAGGGCCTGTCCACGATAATGAGTGATCCTTTGTTTGATCTGGTGTTATACCTCCAGATGCGCAGTCAGTACGGTTATTGGCTGATCTTATGTGTCTCATGGAAATTGAATAAGTAACTTCCTGAATTTGGGAAACTCTATTTGCCGCTTTAAGTGGAGCTTCATTGATACTTCCCACACCCCTCGGAAAGGGAGCGTGGCGGGTGGAACATGCCATGTAACACCATCTTAAATAAGTTTTTCAGCAACGTAATTTCCAGGTTGTTTAATGCACTGCTTTATTATTATTTGTATTTCCTTGTTAGCTCCGACGAATGTTGTTCCGCAGTCACTGTAGAAGTGCAATCAAAGACCTTTTCGTCACACAAAACATTTAGCAGCTGCTAGAATGCTTCAGTCGTAAGATCGCTAACCAAATTTATATGAATTGCCTTAGTACCTAAACATATGAATATCGCAATATATTCTTCCGTAGTACGGTTTCCTCGTCCTTTCAAAAGTAGTATTTGAATAGCTCCAGCATAATCGATCCCCGTGTGTGTATGGTTTTGATGAAGTTACTCTTGAGTCGGCAACATACCCATTATTTGATTTTTCGAGGCAACGTTAAACGGTGACCTTTCAAAGCTTAATCGTTGACAGTATGCGACTGTTCTGATTAATTTTTTGTATGAATAAAACCGTTGAAATATCTCATTGTTTGTACTGTAATCCGCAACAACTGTTAATGTAGTTCTTGATCCCGGAGCATTATTTTCTTCGACTTCGACAGTAGGTCAAGTACAGCTGTATTTCCTTAGCCATTCAGGACCTGTCCACGATAATGAGTGATCCTTTGTTTGATCTGGTGTTATACCTCCAGATGCGCAGTCAGTACGGTTATTGGCTGATCTTATGTGTCTCATGGAAATTGAATAAGTAACTTCCTGAATTTGGGAAACTCTATTTGCCAAAAAGGTTTTTCATTTTAATGGACATCCTATAATCGAGACCAATTGTTGCACAAAATCGCGAGCAAACTACTGAATTAATATCCTAATGGCGGAACAAACGAACAAAATTGCGGCCGCCACCGCCCGAAAGCTAAAGCTATGTGACAATATGTATCACTTCACGGATCAGGTGCAATGAAAGCAAAGATTTTGCTGATCTCCGGCAGCTGAGTGGAAAGTCCGTTCAAAAAAAAAAATAAGGCAAAGGCAAAGAAAACGGATTTAACGGAAACAGGGCACGAAAATTCAAAGCAGCGGGTTCAGATCCTGAGCAGACCTCTTCACTCCCTGTATTGATCTAAGTCTGGGTGGAACTTTGTACTAAGTACGAGGCATGGACCTGTTTCTATTGTTAAGTGAATTCATTCATTTTGATTGCGAATTGCTTGCTGGATGATACATATGTTGTATTTAATTATTTAAAATTGTACACTTTTGTAGTAGGGTGCTATGAAATCTTTCTTTGTCTGCGATTCCAGTGTGTGAATTCGGTTTTGTAAAATGAGTATTAACTTTTTTTGAAAAAAATTCCTTTTTGTGTATTGAGTTGCATTCATTGTCTGCTAATATATTTTAGGTTTTCCTGCTTTGGTAATATGACTCTTTAATTCTTCTACTATATTGATATGATTCAATATCTAAATATATCTAATTCTATCTTGTGCCCTATAAGAACATTTTATAAAGTTTATTTAATTATCATTTGCAAATAACACTATTAATTTTTCCTGAACTACATTATACTGATCCTCATTTAATTCGGAGTATATTTCCGTCACCCCTTTTTTTATAAATCTTTTTAATATTTCTTCTTAATTTTCAAAATCGTACTCTGCGATAAAAATTATACGTTTGCCGTGTACTATTTCTACCTCTTCGGTTTTTTGATTATTTAAGATTATGTGACTTTTATATTTGTTAACTATTTCATCTTTTATAGAAATATGGTTCAATGTTGTTAATGCATCATAGTCTTCGTTTTTGTCATCGTCTAAGCTATCTTCCTCCGTATTAAATAATATTGTTAAATCTGAATCATAATCGTCTATATTGTCTAGGGAGTCATTGGTGTTGGTGATGTTTGTAGTATTCTCTCCGTCGTTAGAACTAACATCTTCGTTAGTCTGAAGTAGACCTAAAAAAATCGGCTAGCATATTTTGCTTTCCTTTTATTTAATCAATTGCAAAGTTATATATGTATACCTATTGTAAGGAGTCAGCGTTGCCTTTATATTTAGAATGTAAGTATTTTAGCTGGTCACAGACTCACAGACCGTATCTTAAATTTATTGCTGTATAAATAGGGGCGGAAATAGTTTACAAGTTTACCGCCCACTTTTTTTTTAAGAGGTTAGGTGGAAAATCGTCCATGAGACACGGCGTGAGGTTCTTACTCACAAAAAAACAACTTCCTTCAAAAGTAATATTCTATCTAGTAGTTTTCATTTCCGGTTGTATACACGTTTGGCAGGCAACCTCCCAGCGAATGCGCCTGCTTATACCGCCAATAGCTCGCGGTTACACCTTATTGCGCTCGTTCAAATAGTTTTATACGTTGCAGTCGGCGCACTAAATTTGTCTCGTACAAAATTTGTAGCATTTCGTTCTTGCAATGGCCATAAAGGCGAGTCCGTTGCTTATGGGCAATTGCTTTTTGGTAGTTATACCTAAGTCTCGGTAAATATCACTGTTTTTGATATACCACGGGGCGTTTAGAATTGTTCTTAGCTCTTCATTTTGAAAAATTTGTAAAATTTATATGTTACATCTTAGAACTTGCTTGTATAAAAGCAGCTTGTTTTGCATGCTGATATTAATTATATTTAATAACGAGCTCTTCCCGTTTCATTTTTACTTGCAATTTCCATTTTAGTTTCGCATCTTATGTCATTCCCAAATATTAAGCTCTATTTGCGTAAGACATTTGTACGGAATCTATAAATATGGGTAGCGTATTTACATTTCTGTAAGTAAAATTAACGTATGTGAATTCGGTTTCATTAAGCGCAATATGCCAAGTTTTTGTCCACTCCAGAACGCTGTCAATAGCAATTTGGAGGTTGTTCGTTTCTGATTCAACCGTATTTCTCACGGCTAATATAGCTGTATCATCCGCAAACGTAGCTACAGTCATGCCTTGTTCTTGCGGAATATCTCGAGTATAGATTAAAAATAAAATCAAACCCAGAACGCTTCCTTATGGAACTATTGTCGCGATTTCTTTTGAATATTTGTTACTGTGCTTAACACGGAAAAGTATGTCCGCTAGATAAGAACTTAGTATCTCATATAACTACCTTGGAAAGGCCAATTTTACTTAGGTTGCAATCACGTGTATCAAGTATTTGTTAAAAGCCTGGGAGATGTCAAGGAAAACTCTAGTACACATTTTTCTCCTCAAGCGCCTTTTCTATTTCATTAGCTATTCTATAAACCTGGTGGATGGTGGAGTGCTTGGTTCTAAACCCGAATTGGGGGTCAGGTATTAATCGGCGCTCTTCGATAATTGAATGTAATTGCTTCAATAAAAAATTTTCGAATAACTTTTGCCACACCTGGCAGCACTGAATAGCCAGTTACCTTAGGTAACAGCACTGGTACACGTAGGCGGCAAGCCGCAAACGTCGTCTGTCAAACAAACACCAATCGAAGGTCAAAAAAAATTGAATAAACTTAATTTAAAACATAAGGAAAGGCTACAGTCCGCTTGGGGCGAACAGTATGATACCCTATCCTTATCCCTATGAACCAAAGAAAAAATTCATAAGGAAGATGATAGATAGCATTTTATTTCATTCTATGAAATTTATCGAAAAAAAAAAATATTTTTTGAAAAAACGCCCCCAAAAAGGGGGCGTGGTCAAAAACTTTGTATTGGGCGATATATTGGAAAAAATATTGGCTACATATATTGTTAAACATTTTTTTTCGATTTCTATGAAAATTTTCAAAGAAAACAACATTTTAGTGAAAAACTCCCACAAAAAGTAGGCGTGGCAAAAAACTTTGTATTGGGCGATATATTGGAAAAAATATTGGCTACATATATTGTTAAACATTTTTTTTCGATTTCTATGAAAATTTTCAAAGAAAACAACATTTTAGTGAAAAACTCCCACAAAAAGTAGGCGTGGTCAAAAACTTTGTATTGGGCGATATATTGGAAAAAATATTGGCTACATATATTGTTAAACATTTTTTTTCGATTTCTATGAAAATTTTCAAAGAAAACAACATTTTAGTGAAAAACTCCCACAAAAAGTAGGCGTGGCAAAAAATTTTATATGACAAATTTATAAAGGTAGGCAGTACCTACATATCTTGTGAAGGTTTTACAACTTTATCTCTCTAACTTAAGCCTTAAAACGGTTTTTTCTAAATTGTGGGCGTGGCAGTGGGCGGATTTAAAAAATTTCAACACTTTACCATTTCGGGACCCTAGGGAGTATATTCTCTAAATTTCAGCTTCCTAGCATACAGTTAAAGGCCTCAAAAGTTGATACGGACGGACGGACGGACGGACGGACGGACATTGCTAAATAGTCTTAGGATTTGGTCCTGATCATAAATATATATACTTTTATGGGTCTACGACG
Source organism: Ferdinandea cuprea (assembly GCA_963576555.1). Classification (NCBI taxonomy): domain Eukaryota; kingdom Metazoa; phylum Arthropoda; class Insecta; order Diptera; family Syrphidae; genus Ferdinandea; species Ferdinandea cuprea. Next base: position 18,255,757 of record OY754962.1, on the reverse strand, counting down.
AATATTAAGGAGTGTTACAAACTATGTGTCAAAATTAATATACCCTTAGGATAGGGTATAAAAATCGGGATTAAATGGAGCAATACAAGACTCTTATCTGTCATTGAATGATTCGGTCATTAAATTTGAACGATTGACACAGCTCTAACCTGCTTAAATTTGCTGAGAGTGGTGGACACAAGTAAACTGGACGCCGCACCTATGCCATAAGGACTAATTATAATAATTATAATAATTTTAGAGGAGCAACTTTTTACTTTTTTGAAATGAGCTTTCGCAGCTCGCGCTCCACCTAAAAGGCGTTTTCTCATTTTTCAAAACTGAATATAGGTCATGCAACTTGCCCGATAAATGTGGCACGAACCGAGATTAGTACTGTAGTAACCCTAAGTAGGTTCCATAATGCATCACGTTTCTTTAAATTAAGGCGAATACCTTCGGAACTAAGTCGATATCCCAAATATTCCACTCTGTCTTTAAAAAACATGCATGTTTATACCCTATCCTAAGGGTATATTAATTTTGACACATAGTTTGTAACACCCCTTAATATTCGTCGTAGACCCATAAAAGTATATATATTTATGATCAGGACCAAATCCTAAGACTATTTAGCAATGTCCGTCCGTCCATCCGTCCGTCCGTATCAACTTTTGAGGCCTTTAAAGTTATTCTAGGAGGCTGAAATTTGGAGCATATACTCCCTAGGGTCCCGAAATGGTAAAGTGTTAAAAGTTTTTAAATCCGCCCACTGCCACGCCCACAATTTAGAAAAAACCGTTTTAAGGCTTAAGTTAGAGAGATAAAGTTGTAAAACCTTCAGAAGATATGAAGGTACTGCCTACCTTTCTAAATTTGTCATATAAAGTTTTTTGCCACGCCTACTTTTTATGGGCGTTTTTCACTAAAATGCTGTTTTCTTTGAAAATTTTCATAGAAATCGAAAAAAAATGTTTAACAATATATTTAGCCAATATTTTTGCATTATATTGCCCATACAAAGCTTTTGGCCACGCCCACTTTTTGGGGGCGTTTTTTCAATAAAATATTTTTTTTTTCTTTAAATTTCATAGAATGAAATAAAATGCTATCCATCATCTTCCTAATGCTTTTTTTCTTTGGGGTACATAGGGATAAGGATAGGGTATCATACTGTTCGCCCCAAGCGGACTGTAGCCTTTCCTTATGTTTTTTCATTAACCTTAACGTTAAAATCATCTAACCTCACCAAAACTTATTACAATATTATCATAACACTCTTTAAATGTCGTACCCACAATTACTACATCTTCTAAATAAATATCTACCTTTGTGAAAGCCAGAAGATAGATATAATTGACGTAACCCTGTCAAACAGGCATTCGAAGAATATCATCAATTGGAAGGTATCGCACCTTATGAGATCGCAGATACATCGAACTTCAGTTCTACATCGAATTTTCACCTTCGCAAGAGAGGAGAAATCCGAGAAAAACGAACCGACCGAGCTTTAGAGAGCAGGTTCTCTACAATGTCAAAATTCCACTTAAACTTAGATCAAGACAGGGGTGAAAAGTCTGCTCAAGATCAGAATAGCATCCTCACCCGCAGCTTTTAACTTTCGTGCCTTGTTACTTAACCCCCCTCCCTCCCGCAGAAAACCTTGACCCCGGTGGAATTTCGAACTGCAATGTCTTCGTAAAGGTAGCAGGAAGCTCCTAAATTGGTCTTTAAAAACCAACTTAGTAAAGCCTGGAATCTTTATCGATCGAAACAAAAAGTCTTAAAGAGACTTATTGGCAAGTCGAAAAATTACACCTATTAAATGTTTTGTGAAGAGGTCCAATCTCTAAGTGCAACTAGTACGCGTGTCAAAACCTTGTTGGAAGGATAGAAAGTGTTCTTGACCGAAAGGAGTACGCGTTGGGCATTTTCGTCGATATTGTGGGTGCTTTTCAAAATAATAGCATGAGTAACTCTTCCAAACAACATGGTGTAGATAAAGCTTTGGTGGTGTGGATTAAAGCAATGCTAATATGCATGTGGCTGGCAACCGAGGCAGACTATGGAAAGTGCATCATACCAGAGTTAAATATGCCAAACTTCAAGGAACGGCATGTGTCTGCTGCATAGGGGCCTTCCTTAGCATGGCGAGCTCTACTCCAGATGCCTTGATAAATCATCCCCCTTTGATATACATATATATCATGGTTCATGGGGTGTACTTTAAATAGCATCTCTCCCTTAAAGAGAGGTGGCTTTTGGTACCATGCAAAACTGGAATTTTAAAGAACTTGCTCGAGAATAATCGTCTTATGGATATGACGCCCGACGCAATGACATCAAAAATCCTTCTGCCACAAAACTACCACGTCAGCTTTCTTCAGGTAACGGAATGTCTTCAGTCAGACTCTGAACCATGGAATGAATGCCATCGTTACATAATAGGTATAGCATTTGCAGTGATAACCAAGCTGTATTGAAAGCGCTGCTAAGCCGTCCTACCTCGTCCAAGTTAGTGCTCGAACTCAAGCTTTCTCTGAAAGCCTCCGAGGCCTATGAGAACTCCGATGAGCTTGCTAGGCAAGGTTCAGAAGAAGATTTCTCAGATCCCGAACCTGTGTTGGGTCTGTCTGTATCTGTAGTCATGTCTTCCATTGATGCTTGGGTTTGTCGTGAACACAGATTCGGTAGCGCGACTGCGATAGATGCAGTGAGACCAAACTATTGCACCCGGATATTTGAAAAAGGTCTGCGTTTTCTCTTCTATCTCTTAAGAGAATAGACCACAGGCTGCTTGTTAGCATCCTTTCGGGCCACCAAGGTTTTGCTAAACACTTAAATGTTTTGGGCTTAAGCGACATCACCACCTTTCCTACTTCCGATGACACAGCAGAACACATTCTCTGAAGTAGTTCGGCCCTTGCTCGCAACAGGTGGCGGATTTTCGGGGCTTACATGGTGAGTGCCGAACATCTAAGCTCTTTATCACTGAAGCTCCGTCTCATATTTCTTTGAAAGACGGGAAAACTAAGAACATTAATGTAATGTTTGCATGGTAGCACAATGCGCCGGTAGTTAACCTCCGACAAAAAAGAAAGAAAAAAAAGAGTTTTAGCATTCCAAGTCCCAGCCCTAATGCAGCAATACTCCTAAAGGCATATATTTCGAAACTCGTTCTAACAAAAAGATGTTTTTTTTTTGTTATTTACAATTTGAAACTTTATTAAGCTGCTAAACCTTCAAGGCTGTACCTTTAAGGCACTAACTCGTCGTGGTCTTCGCTGCTGTTGAGCCAAAACAATTAAGCGAGATTCAGTTTGATTGATCTTCGGTAACAAATAGTCTGTCTTTTTGATCATATTTGATTCAGGTGCCGAGTCAATGTCGCCACTAATGCTTGGAGTCGTTGTCAGAGATGGGCGTGGATGTTGGTGTTGATAAAAATTCCTTCCTGAAATTAACTGAAATTTTTAATTTTTTATCAATAACAATGCGACATATATGCGCTCTGTTTAATTTACCTGGACTTTCATTCGCTGCAATATCGGATTGCGGCGGCGATTCAGATCTCTGGACTGAAACAGCTAGTGGAATTTGGCCAGTAAGTCCACACCAAGTTTTGCTCATTGATCGATGATTTTGCGGTAACCAGGAGGAGAGCACTCGGTTGTTATTGCTGCTACTTGCTGCAGAAGTTAGACTCATCCAACTTGAATTGATATGCCGCTGTTGGGTTGTTAGTGTTGACAAATTATTGTGATGTAATTGAGACGGCTGTAAGCTGCGATTATGTTTAGTAAAGTCTAAAAGAAAATATGGTAATGGTTAACTGTAATGTAGCTGGGAGAATTATTTTATTTCATGTTCTAAAATGGAACCTTTCCAATTTTTAAAACCTTTCCTCTGATGTACCAGCTCGACATTTCGCCGCGAACGAAAGTAGTAACTCGCAATTTCACTGTTATTCATTGGACGTTCCAACTTCTGCAACGAAGCTCAAGTCATTTACTTTTACTCAAATTAAAATGCATTTGCTTGATACACAGAAAATAAATCAACAGAAAGGGAACACTAAAAAAGATTTTGAAACGAACCTGCTCCTCCTCAGATGCGTCGCATTCGTCGCTAGCATTGTCTAGTACAATTCTTTGGGTCTTTGCCGATGGAGCGGAGGCTGAAAATATTTCGTATACCAATACATATGAATTTCAAAAAGAAAAGAAAAACTTAAATAAATGATGATGATTTAGTAAATAGCAAAGCAGTCACCTTCTTTGATAAATAACAAATGTTTTCTTTATCTTAAACAGGAATGTGTTTTGCAGTATAGAACTTGAAAAATTTCATCGAATGATTAATTTAAATACAATCTGGGGAGGGAAATCCTTCACCGCCAGTTCGTAATATTAGGTCCAAATCAATTAGAATAAATTATTTTATACAATCGCGGAAATTTAACGGTCTAACAATGTTTTTGAACTAAGAATATCGGCGCTATTTCTTGAGTATGCTGCGATACGATACTAAATCGACCACGGGTACATAGTCCTGGTAACCCGTAAGCGACAAAGAAATTATTAAAGCAAACATTAAGGAGAAAACTTAAAGCCTGCTAACCTGAATAAAAAAGCCATCCATGTTGTGCCATTTTGTCGACACCGACCATCGGTCATCGGTTGCAACTGAGCGTTCTTTTCTTCTCCTTAACGATTGATTGGCATGTGCTTTCTTAAGCATGTGACGTTTCCTATGTTTATTCGACAAGAGGCTGTAGATGACGAGCCTCGACTTAATGAAGACAGTGCTGGTGTTCGGGATTGTGATTGTGCACTTATAAATGTGTTTGTCATAAGCTTTGTTTCTAGTTTTGTTTTATAGCGAGTGCTGTGACAAGATTTTACTCACCAGCGAATGGTAGCTTGAAGCTATTCATTGATTCTTCCGGTAGTTTCCAGCACTTTAAGTCATCATTCCAACCCGAAGAGCGCATTATTTCGTCTGGGTCCCTATAATAGCGTACGATAAATAGGTATGACTATGACAAATGCCAATCACATCGATTAGAACCTAACTTACCAATATTTCCCATCTTTTCGGAGGAAAGGCAGGGCCATCTCTAAAATTTGCTGATAAAATTTAAGATTTCTTTCTAGTCGTCGAATCGACTCTAAATAGTCAGCTCGGTCTAATTGAAATTCAGATTGAAGATCGGAAACTTCTCGGTCAAGAGCTCTGATTTTCTGGCGATAACTTTTTAAGGTTTCATTTTTCACTTTAAGTTCCTGCTGAATGCTACTATAGTGCACCTGCAGAAGGTTTCTATCTTCAGATTGCTCTACGCGGCTTAGGGCGTGTGCCAAAGCACTCAGCCTTCCTTGTGCGGCGAGTTTCTTTTTGTGTCGCTTCTCTTTTAATTGTACGTCATTTGCGCGCTCACCACCAATGAGGGCTTTTTTGATAATTTCTATTCGATTCTGCGCCTCTAGTTGAATATTATTAGATTCATTGCTAAGGAGACGGCGAGCTTCATTTAAATTGGTTGCACTTGAACGATTGTTATTCGATTCGATGGTAGTTAGTTCCTTCAGCTGATTATCGTAATGTGTCTTCAGACGTTCCATATCATGTACTAGCTCTTCCTTCTCCATCTGCTGGACCGCGTGCTCCTCCTTTAAGCGATTTGTTTCCAGCTCATACTCCTGTTGCAATTTTGCCTTTTCAGTTTCCAGCCAACGATTATTATCTTCTGAAGACGGTACCAGCGTTTGGCTTGATTCCAACATTTTTTTTAGCTTTAAGATCTCCTCTTGATATTCGCGGAGCATGGCATCCTTAGGGTCTTCATTAATTTTTGGCTTATTTGATATATTCTTCGCTCTCGAAGCATATCGTAGAGTTGATAAAGTCTCGTCATAATTGTAGTCAGCTGGAGAGACACAAGCGATCATCAAAGTCTTTGTATTTCCGCCAAGAGAATCCTGAAGAAGTCGAGTAAGCTTTGAGTCTCTGTATGGAATGTGTTTAGTTTTCCCATCCACTAAAGCCGAAATAACATTTCCAAGTGCTGACAGTGACAGATTTATCTTGGTAGCTTCCTTTAGCCGATCTCCAGCTGCTCCAGTCTTATTTTGTCGTTCCGAACCAGCCAAATCAACCAAATTAAGCTTTCCTTTGCGAATTCCAGGGGTTTTTTTTCCCGGTGTAGGAGTTGTCTCTATATGCTCTAAGCTTATCGTAAAAATAGAATGTGATCGCGAACTTCCAGCATTCATGAGAGTAGCTCCAACCATCCGATTTTTTGCTCCAATTTTTAATAAGTCATCGCATTCTCTTGCATTGTGCACTGTATGTGTGGATAAACTCGGTACGGTTACTCCTTCCCCAGGAATCTCTTTGAGGATGTGATTTGCGTTTGCGCTTTCATGCGGCGAAAGCAAATCGCGAATGTTTTCATTATAGATTTCCAAGTAGCTCACTAGAGCGAGAAATTGCACCCCACTTGCAACCGAAATGGCCTCGAATATGTGGTCAAATGAGCGCGATATAATACCGCGATGAGGAGAGAGGATATCAATATTTTCCGGTCCTTGCATCGTATGCGACTTTCCGCAGCCTGTTTGTCCGTAGGCAAAAATTGTGCCATTATAGCCCTCGAGGACATTTTCCACCAAAGCATAGCAAATGTCATTATACAGAGCCTCCGTGGGGGCGATCGCAGAGTATGCGCTATCGTAGGTAAAGGTTTTTGCCGGCGCGAGTGGATCAGAAGGATTTTGTATTACAACAGTACAATCCTCTATTTTAATTATTTCCTAATTATGAAACATATTTTATAACAAAAATAGTTGCTGTTTATAAAAAATAACCTCACATTGCATCCAATGTCGTGTTCCTTTTTGTTCATTGGTCGACAACGAACGACAACTCGTACGTTTTCACCCATTTTACTGTCTACGTTAACTTAATCGATGAACTATGAATCTAAAGGATAAAAGTAATGTATTCATAAGCTGGTCGATCGATATAATTATAGGACAATAATATTTGCAAATTGGTCATATGTTTATATTGTAACTTGATGACAAATTTATTGATTATTTTGTGCTGCTGAATGGTCACCAGGTCATATTATCATCTATTGAATGAATCCTGAAAGGACTGTTGGTATTTATTAATATATCCACCGTATAGTCTCTCTATCAATAATTATAAGCGTCGTGTATTACCATCATATATTACCACCTGAAGGGCAAATGAGAAATAATCATAACAAATAAGTATTGACCTTGGAATCATCTTACAATATATTTATAGTGAAATAACTATGTACTTCAGTTTATTACTTTAACCAGCACAGACACCGTATATGAATAATAAATAAGTAAAAATCACAATTCAGTTTTTAAATTTGATGGTTACAAAAAATTCCAATATATTTTTGTTTTTAATTCTAATACTCTTTATAGCCTCGCAACGAACATATGCAGGAAAAACACAACACGAGTCTCGAAAACAAAAACAAAATTCAACTGGTCATTTACTATTTGGGTCATATTATTTTGAACTAAAGTACCAGCAGCAAGGCAATGGATAAACTAGCCAGTATTGCCGAAGTTACAGACCACTACAGCTCAATGTTTCACACATTCCATGCTGGAACAGAAACCAAAAGTTATTAAGTCAATTGATTGCTGACCAATTACTACACACTCTTTACCGTCGATACAAAAACACCCTTTATAATATTCAAATTGGGTGGTTGTCAAATGAATGGTTTGGCGGCGGATGTAGATGGTAATTACTAATCGCAGGTATTATATACACCGAAAGAATTTTGTAGAAGCCCATTTGGTTTGTTTTATTGGGCTCAACTCTTAGGGCTTAAGAGTTTTAATATTGCTTAGAACCACATGAGCAGCTTTGCGTACAAATATTGATATTAAGAAACCCAAAAGAATTAGGTGTTTGTGAGGAAAATATGGTACTACTTTTTGTGATGTCACAAATGGTTTCAATTCTATTTTTGGGAGGAGAATTTGAATTAAATGATTTTATTTATGCGCTGAGTACGTTGTTTGGATTTTCATATTGTTATTTATATTATAATATTGTTGTTTTTACTATGGATAAGTTTTAAATTAAATTGTGCATAAAATTAACAAAACATAAGGAACGGTGCCATGACAGCGTCATAGGGCCAAATCTTTAAATCTTAATTCAAGAAAAATGTTTTTTCTTACCTCAGTCTCGCTCCTGCCCGGTACCTAATTTCCTTTAAATTCAAAAATAAAAGCCGTTTGACAGAAGTCGAGATAAGTTTTCAGTAGGTATTTTAATCTTACTTTTTTTAAATGAAATAACGCCAAATAGGCATTATGATGCTTTATTAAACTACATATCAATCTCTCATTGGTAATCCGGAAGACTTCCGTACTCTTCTGAAAGTGTTCGTTTGGATCTTAAATGACAGTTCTTCGTCTGGAAAGAAGAAAAGTTTTCTTTCGATTTAAAATTAAAACCAGAAGCACTCACACAGTCAACCACAAATGTCATTAATCAGTAAATATAATTTTTGTTGCTGATCCATTTGATAATTCATAAATATTTTGAAGATATTAGATAAAAAAAAAGTGATGACCAAAATGTATGATGATTTTTGTTTAAATTATTAACTATGGCTAATATCACTTATTTTCTAACCCCTTCATAGTCACCAGATTGTCACTGAGGCGGTTAGAAATACAAATATATTTAATGTTTAAAATTCCAATAATTACTGAGCGTCATGTTTGAAATATTGTTCGGAGACATGATTATATCGTCGCAGATTGTAAGCACAATGCACCATATTATTAAGAGCTACCCCAAATTTGCATTTTTTTTAACCCACTCTGCCTAATTGTAGGTCACAAAACACTGTTTCTGACTTTACCAACATTATTTAAAGTTTTCCTGATATCGTAAAAGGCTTTTTCTATCGTGTACCTTATAATTATTCAAAGTAAGCGTTTGATTATAAATTACACATTTTTTAAAAACTATGTTTGTGTTAATAGAATAGACAGAAAAACTAGACAATAAAACTTGCGTTCATTTAATATTTCGTTGGTCCTTTTTTCTCTAATTTTCGTTAATATATCTCCAGTCGTATAATTTCTAAGGCTGTAAACAATAAATATAAACAATTTCGAAGCACAAAATTAAAGCTGGCAAGCCAATAGAAGTTCATATAGCTTTAACGTAAGATTGAGCTTAATTCAGCTTCTTATTCTGGCGGTCTTGATGGCTTGTTTCATAAGAATATTGGTAACCATTCATATTTTTAAAGAGAATTTTAAAAGTCACTTTAAGTTATCGCAAATAATAACCATAAATTTCGCTCCAGAGAAAATATATTACATTCACCAAACGCTTTTGAATTTTAAAAAATAAGTACAAAAGATTTATATTTTAAGATCATTGTAGTGGATTTCTTTAGTTATAAAAAAATTCATATATATGTATAAATATTTTGAGATCTTCTCCTATTTATTCAAGATTTTGAAGTCGAAACGAGACGAATGGCATTTATATATAATTTTTTGTTTTTTGTTAAATTAAATATTTGTTAAAATACAGTTTTTGAAAACCAGAGTGTTTCTATCAAGTTTAATCCTGAAATTCTCGATTTACTTAATATTTTAATAAATCTTTTCCGAAATTTTACTACCAAGGTTTTTTTTTATTTTACTACTTAGTAAGAATTTAAATTCGTCATTTATAACGAAAAACAAATATAAATGTGAGAACTTTCCAATGACATCAGCTGATTTCTAAAATCTCACAACACATGGTCGCTGGCTTAAAAATATATTTGATTCAAGAATTCTGTATTGCCAACGGTTTTTGTTGATGTTGTTTTGGCATATATTTATGTAGGTATGGTGGATGGTCGATGTCTGGCCTAAGCCAGGATACCCAATAACGCTGTAGAGCTGTTTTAAAACCACAACTCATGGGAAAATATGAATAAAATGGTAAGGGTGGTTGGAAAGTAAATTCAAATCCACCCAGTATAGTTGAGGAAGGTGATAATATGGTTAAGGCCGATATTTGATATATCTGAAAGTTCGTTGAAGAAAGGGTTTTCAAGCGCTCGATGTCTGGCCCTGGCCAGAGCCCGGCACTCGCATAGAACGTGAAACACTGTTTCGATTAAAGCGAGGAGATTATCTTATTTACAAAACTTAATGGGGGGTATGTAAACTCCACACAGGATCCGGGAAGAGAGGAGCCATGTCTGGCCAGCTCGTCGGCTTTCTCATTCCCGTCTATGTTCCTATGTCCAGAAACGCAGATGTCCTGGTTGAAATAAGAGCCTTAATCGCAGCCTGACTGTCTACGAATATGGCTATGTTCTTTTTGCTAACGTATTAATTAAGAGTATCTTACCCGCTTCCCTGATCGCTAGGAACTCCGCCTGGAAGACGTTGGATGAGTTCGCTAGTCGGAAGGATAAGGACGTACGCAGTTCCTATGAAAAAACGCCCGCTCTCACTCCAATGAAGATAGTTAGAGCGAACTCTTTAATTATAGTTTCTGCCTCCCAATTCGCTCTGATCAGGAATTCTTAAGAGAATGTTTTCTGAAAGTTAAGTTTAGGTGGATTGTTGTCAGTAGATATTGATCATACGGTCCTGGGTAGTGAGTCAAGGATATTTATTGCAATCTCCGTACGGTCTTGAAGCCCAGCAACCGGCAATCGTACTGCGCTACAAAGCACATATGATTTTATATACAGGTCCAGAGGGGGGATGCTATGAATCATATTTAGTGCATCGGTCGGACTTGACCATAGGGCTTCTGTGGTCCCAATTGCAACCGTTCTCTGGAATCTGCTTAACTTAGTAATAATATAAGCTCTACTTACGGCGGGCCACCATACCAGGCTAGTGTTTATTGGGCGTACTACAGCTGTGTAGATGCAAAGGACCATTTATGGTTTAAGTCCCCACTTTTTACCAGAGTTTTGTTAGATGGATAGAAAGCGTGTTGGCTCCCCAAAATGACTTACTGACTGCAAAAAAGAATTACAAAATGCACCACACTTACAACCGACATAAAGAATATAAGCAGTCACAGAGTAGGGGATTATTTGAACTTACATTATATTGACTGCTTTCATTAACTTACAGGTTTTAATGCTCAAAATGACTGGACTGGTTAATGTAGCGTTAAGTTAGAGTCATTAAGTACGTTAAAAGACGTACATCATAAGCTTTAAAATCAATTAACTGCATTATTTAATTCTCAGCCCAGTCTAATCTAAAATTAGTTTAGGGGCCGTAGACTTAAACCTGAAATAATTTTTGATTTTTTGCAGAAGTAGATTGTATCCACCAGCATACGGGATCTTTATCCATTTCTATACACAAGTTCTCTACTAAGTTCAGCACAGCAGTTTTACAGCTATGATGAGATCTGAAACCTATTTTGCATTTCGTAAGTAAATCACCTTCATTCAGCTTAGGATTCCAAAGAAAGAGTTTGGATAGAAGTGGAACAGTGTCTTTCAGGATTGAAATAACTTTCGTGATTTTCCAGGTTTAATTATAAGCCGAACTTGTAAGAATAGTGCTGAATATATATGCAATGCAGCGTAATATTTGGCGATGATTGTTCTTAAACCCTATTGAAACAATAACTGTTAATAGTTTTTATCTGCATTAAAATGTTATCAAGGAATTCCTCACCACTATCATCAACAGTATAAGATTCAGTTCTTTCTAAACATCGTATTCACTTTTTATCAGGTTTTCAGGAAGAATTAAAAACATTTAAGTAAAATAAGTCCTTGCGAATCGCACATATTTTAGATGAATCTCCGAATTTCGCAGTCTTTTAAATTGTACATGAAAAATACATAGTCGAAATATTTGTCAACGATATCTCGTTTAAAAATAAGAGACATTCTTCGAAGGAGAAGCTTCCAAGCGTTATGTTTCTCAAGTGACAGAGAGCTGGGCAGTAGCAGAGATAGTGAGGTTTGTCCACGTAAATGTCGTTATCGACAAAAAATTTAGAATCGCTTCCAAACTTACGTCTATATCCACAAATATATTTTGGTTTTAAGTTTACAAATTCTCTCGAGGACCCGCTTGCATACATAGAATGCATTTGGTATCTTCCTTACTCGTTCATTGACATTCAACCTCCAGTTAAGTTTCCTGTCAAGGATTACACATAGATACTTCGCACTCTCCGCCATTTTTAGAGGGATCCCCTTCATAGCGGGTGGTTAAAATTGTCGTATATTCCTTTTGTTTGTGAACAACACACGCTCGATCTTTTAGGGATTTACCGAAAGTTTCTATAGTAAGTTTTCTAACAATTCGATTATGGTTGATAAGAACTTGACTGGCGCACGCAATACAACATCGTCTTCGTAAGTAATTACTTTAATTTTGGTTTCTAATTTTATAAGTACGTCATTGATGAAGAGGACCCATAGTATTTAGAATAATCGTCGGCTTGTACGCCCAACCTAAATAAAAGACACTTATGTCGTTTTCGTTTAGTAATCCGGGAGAGCTCTCCGATCCGGGATGCCAAACGAACAAGTAAACACATTAATTCGAATTTATTTCCAATCACCCCACTGCCAAATGATGACGATGAAAAGTATGGAAGATAAATAATATTAGCTATTGATGTAATATGTTTATATTATACCTTATATAATTTCTTTATTTGTTATTTTTGAATTTGTTTTTTGTCTGTGTTAACTTTTAATATATTTATAGTTCATTTACAATCGCGCAATAGAAAATTTGTATGCGTATATCCCATATACTCGATTTAACGTTTATGTGTTAGAGGAACTCGCTGTTCATTTATCTGCCACTGAAAATTTCGCAAACTTAACCTTATTGCATAATTGTCCTCTTTTTCCGGTCATCTCTTTTTTTTTTAAATGGAGATTTACTCGTCAGGCAGTCTACGGTTACGGCCAAAACTCCAGACCTTACAGATTTTTACATTTTAAAAGGAATTCCCGAAAGCTATGTGAAAGTTCAAGAATGTTTCGATCTGTCTTCTGATCACTTGATAACTAGCGGCTGCCTATTGAAAAAGGAGGGCCCACATACACTTACTAGCGTATCAACTAACTGGGACTCCTTTAGAAAAGACTGCGAAAATAACATCGGACTTAACTTATCTCTTTAAACGACATTTGAACTTGAAGTCGAAGTCGATCAATTTATAGGAGTCATACAAAGTTCACCCCAGTATCCTTACAAAAAAATAACAAAAGCGAAATAAAATTTCCTCGCTCCGCAGCATAAAACTATATTTAATAATCTTAAAAAACAGATTCAGTACTTTAAAAATCGCGAAGATTCTATATATCTGGTCGTGTTTGTGGGTTTATTCTCTGCTCCTCTTTAGCTGGAAAAAGGAAAACTCGACTGCCTGTGCTTCTGCTTATCTCACTGATAGATTGTTTTTGTCTTCATCAGGCACCAAACAACCTAAAATAGAGCAAAGCGCTTCTATTCTAGACACTGCTGCGCATGATTACGAATTACGCATTAAATCTAACTGATGTTCTCCACCCAACATTATTTTGCTTCAGGCGTAAATTACCCAATGAAACCATCATCATTGTGTATATATAAAATAATATATAAAACATAAGGAAAGGCTACAGTCCGCTTGGAGCGAACAGTATGATACCCTATCCCTATCCCTATATGCCCCAAAAAAAACCTTAAGAAGATGATGGATTGCATTTTATTTCATTCCATAAAATTTAGAAAAAAAAAAAAATATTTTTTGAAAAAACGCCCCCAAAAAGTGGGCGTGGCCAAAAACTTTGTATGGCCGATATATTGGAAAAAATATTGGCTAAATATCTTGTTAAACACTTTTTTCCGGTTTCTATGAAAATTATCGAAGAAAACAGCATTTTAGTGAAAAACGCCCACAAAAAGTAGGCGTGCCAAAAAACTTTATATGACAAACTTATAAAGGAGGGCAGTGCCTACATATCTTGTGAAGGTTATAACCCTCTATCTGTCCATCTGTAGCTTTAAATCGGTTTTTTCTAAATTGTGGGCGTGTCAGTGGGCGTATTCCAAAAAATTGGAATACATATTTTAGATGAATCTCCGAATTTCGCAGTCTTTTAAATTGTACATGAAAAATACATAGTCGAAATATTTGTCAACGATATCTCGTTTAAAAATAAGAGACATTCTTCGAAGGAGAAGCTTCCAAGCGTTATGTTTCTCAAGTGACAGAGAGCTGGGCAGTAGCAGAGATAGTGAGGTTTGTCCACGTAAATGTCGTTATCGACAAAAAATTTAGAATCGCTTCCAAACTTACGTCTATATCCACAAATATATTTTGGTTTTAAGTTTACATATTCTCTCGAGGACCCGCTTGCATACATAGAATGCATTTGGTATCTTCCTTACTCGTTCATTGACATTCAACCTCCAGTTAAGTTTCCTGTCAAGGATTACACATAGATACTTCGCACTCTCCGCCATTTTTAGAGGGATCCCCTTCATAGCGGGTGGTTAAAATTGTCGTATATTCCTTTTGTTTGTGAACAACACACGCTCGATCTTTTAGGGATTTACCGAAAGTTTCTATAGTAAGTTTTCTAACAATTCGATTATGGTTGATAAGAACTTGACTGGCGCACGCAATACAACATCGTCTTCGTAAGTAATTACTTTAATTTTGGTTTCTAATTTTATAAGTACGTCATTGATGAAGAGGACCCATAGTATTTAGAATAATCGTCGGCTTGTACGCCCAACCTAAATAAAAGACACTTATGTCGTTTTCGTTTAGTAATCCGGGAGAGCTCTCCGATCCGGGATGCCAAACGAACAAGTAAACACATTAATTCGAATTTATTTCCAATCACCCCACTGCCAAATGATGACGATGAAAAGTATGAAAGATAAATAATATTAGCTATTGATGTAATATGTTTATATTATACCTTATATAATTTCTTTATTTGTTATTTTTGAATTTGTTTTTTGTCTGTGTTAACTTTTAATATATTTATAGTTCATTTACAATCGCGCAATAGAAAATTTGTATGCGTATATCCCATATACTCGATTTAACGTTTATGTGTTAGAGGAACTCGCTGTTCATTTATCTGCCACTGAAAATTTCGCAAACTTAACCTTATTGCATAATTGTCCTCTTTTTCCGGTCATCTCTTTTTTTTTTAAATGGAGATTTACTCGTCAGGCAGTCTACGGTTACGGCCAAAACTCCAGACCTTACAGATTTTTACATTTTAAAAGGAATTCCCGAAAGCTATGTGAAAGTTCAAGAATGTTTCGATCTGTCTTCTGATCACTTGATAACTAGCGGCTGCCTATTGAAAAAGGAGGGCCCACATACACTTACTAGCGTATCAACTAACTGGGACTCCTTTAGAAAAGACTGCGAAAATAACATCGGACTTAACTTATCTCTTTAAACGACATTTGAACTTGAAGTCGAAGTCGATCAATTTATAGGAGTCATACAAAGTTCACCCTAGTATCCTTACAAAAAAATAACAAAAGCGAAATAAAATTTCCTCGCTCCGCAGCATAAAACTATATTTAATAATCTTAAAAAACAGATTCAGTACTTTAAAAATCGCGAAGATTCTATATATCTGGTCGTGTTTGTGGGTTTATTCTCTGCTCCTCTTTAGCTGGAAAAAGGAAAACTCGACTGCCTGTGCTTCTGCTTATCTCACTGATAGATTGTTTTTGTCTTCATCAGGCACCAAACAACCTAAAATAGAGCAAAGCGCTTCTATTCTAGACACTGCTGCGCATGATTACGAATTACGCATTAAATCTAACTGATGTTCTCCACCCAACATTATTTTGCTTCAGGCGTAAATTACCCAATGAAACCATCATCATTGTGTATATATAAAATAATATATAAAACATAAGGAAAGGCTACAGTCCGCTTGGAGCGAACAGTATGATACCCTATCCCTATCCCTATATGCCCCAAAAAAAACCTTAAGAAGATGATGGATTGCATTTTATTTCATTCCATAAAATTTAGAAAAAAAAAAACATTTTTTGAAAAAACGCCCCCAAAAAGTGGGCGTGGCCAAAAACTTTGTATGGCCGATATATTGGAAAAAATATTGGCTAAATATCTTGTTAAACACTTTTTTCCGGTTTCTATGAAAATTATCGAAGAAAACAGCATTTTAGTGAAAAACGCCCACAAAAAGTAGGCGTGGCAAAAAACTTTATATGACAAACTTATAAAGGAGGGCAGTGCCTACATATCTTGTGAAGGTTATAACCCTCTATCTGTCCATCTGTAGCTTTAAATCGGTTTTTTCTAAATTGTGGGCGTGTCAGTGGGCGTATTCCAAAAAATTTTACACTTAACCATTTCGGAGCCCTAGGGAGTATGTGGTCCAAATTTCAGCTTTCTAGCTTGAATTTAAAGGCCTAAAAATTGCGTACGGACGGACGGACGGACATTGCTAAATAGTCTTAGGATTTGGTCCTGATCATAAATATATATACTTTTATGGGTCTACGACGAATATTAAGGGGTGTTACAAACTATGTGTCAAAATTAATATACCCTTAGGATAGGGCATAAAAATGTAATAATAAAACGCACAAAATGGGGCCCCATCAGTGCTCGAAGAATATTAGATTTATCCTAGACTTAAGAAAAACAATTGCGAACAAAAAAATTATTGTATTGAATTGAATGACGAGCCAAGATATACCGTCGATGACATTCACAATACGCAGCCAGACAACAAATGCACCGGAAATCATGGGCACAAATTTCAAAGTCTTTCTTAAAATAAATTGTTTCATCTTTCTAGCTTTCATCCATTACTACAAGTGAAACCATCATAAATGATATTGTATTGAAGCCCAGTCTAAATGCTTCACTCCTTGTTCGATACAGATTGGTTAAACACGACGAATGCGATGAAAATCTTAAATATGTCAATTTCAAAATAGGTTCCAATATAGTATGGCCAAATGGCGATAAAACCTGGCCTTTTGTTTACATGCCAAAAAACCAATAATTTATGACAACACTTTTGTTGCTGCTGCTGATGTTTTGTCATCCGTTTTGGTAGGAGATCCTGCTGTTGTTCTTCCGGGTGTTGGTAATTCCAGACCTAAAGTAAATCTTAGTTTCAATTTATTTTATCAAAACGTTGGTGGTGTAAGAACAAGACTTGAAGAATTATTTCGCGGTCTACAAATATGATATTTTTGCTTTAATATAACAATAATCCAACAATTTGGCTTGACATCTAACCTCTAAATTCTAATTTATGTAATGTTTTCCGAAAAGATCCTTTTATGAAAAGATTTTGTACGCAATTAAAATAGTTCAGCTTATGTTATATGATTTGGCAATTTCAATAAAGGTGTCATCGACTGGAAACTTGATCTCGAACACCTGTTTCTGGTACTAAAAGCACTGTCATTGATCTCTTTAGTCAACTTGACCTTATTCAAATAAAAGCTTACCTTAACCGATTAAACCGCATCTTGGATCTTTTTTTTATAGATACAAAATTTGGGGTGTCTATTATGACGGTCCGGAAAATCAGACGTTAATAATACAATATACCATGTAAGTGTCGCTGTTGATTTTTCACTTTGGTAAATATGTCGATAATGTTGATCTTGCTCAAATTTCTAATTACAAGCGTAAACATTTTTTCGCTTTAAATAGGTTCCTTTCTGCTATCCCGTGGAAACCTAAGCTTCATAATCTAAACCTCATTAAATCTGACTAAGTTCGTAGCCAAGCCAGTAAAAACAATTAGAAAAAGCTCAAATCTCCACTAGCTTACCAAAAGGTTAGTGAACTTAAGGAACAGAAAAAATAAAACTCACAAGCTATACAAGTGCAATAAAAGTAACCTAGTGCTACATGAAGGATAACTTTAATGCTAAAAAGAGTTTAAGTTCTTCCACAAGTTTCTCTACAAAAATTTCATATTATCTGTCGAGTCTAAAACTAAAACCGACAGCAAGACTGGTGTAGCATTAATTTGAAAAGTAATTTGTTTGGCTTTCCAAGTTGTATGGATTATCTTAATGAATCATCAGAACATATTGGCACCATTATGTAACTACTTCGCATAGTATTTTAAATCGTTTTACTTGGCTTTCTCCGCTGATCTCCCCAATAATCTACTTCAGTCAAACGCAGATCTAATCGGACTTGGTAGCATACAGCTCAGCTACTCTGTTGTTCTAGATCCGTTACTTCGCGCAAAACTTAATTTCTATGTTAAAGAACTAATATTCGATTGTCAGCATGGGTGTGTATCGGGTAGATCTACCTACATCCACTAATAGCAATTCTATGCGATTATATCAATAATGGTTTTGAAAATGGTTACCATACGGATATTGTCTTACCGACTTTGCCAAAGCCTTCGAGAGAGTGAATCACTTTATCCTTATTCGGAAATTAAAACA
Organism: Ferdinandea cuprea; assembly: GCA_963576555.1. Taxonomy (NCBI): domain Eukaryota; kingdom Metazoa; phylum Arthropoda; class Insecta; order Diptera; family Syrphidae; genus Ferdinandea; species Ferdinandea cuprea. The sequence goes on along the minus strand of OY754962.1, from coordinate 18,237,272 downwards.
TTTTCCATTTCGCTCAAATTTAATAGAATGGATTTCAAGTTATATCACCGACTGAAGTCACATTGGGTGCCTCCTTTTGCTCATTGGCATTCATCTTATTTTTATTCATTCCAAATGCTTGTTATTCGCAAGTGACTTGGAACTTTTTCGTACTATAAAAAATACTCATGACTGTCAAGAACTTCAAAAATATTAAGATAGTCTCCATTTGGTGCAAAAAGAATTGTTTATTCTTGAACACCACAAAGTGCCAAATTTTTACATAGTGCTTCGTGACCATGCAGTACCATACGTTTACCAAATCTATAATGTCAGGCTGTCGTTTAGAGGTATTTAGTGAATTTTAATAAATAAGGCGGTATGTCATTAATAAGTATATATTGCTTGGTTTCATTTGGCTCAATACTAAGAACTTCACCAATATATTGCTATTAGATCTATTTAGAAATACTGCCTTGTAATCTAGAAACCCTTTTATGCAAAAACCTCGCAAAAAATAGAACGAATTCAGCAATGTTTTACTAGATACGTCCTAACGCAACTTAAAGAGTGACTCGACACTCCTTATAGATCCAGATGCCTTCTCATAAATTTACAAAATCTTGAGACAGACGAAGGTATTTTTCTGTTATGTTGATAAAAGACATTATTAGTTATTACATTAAATGTCCGCAATTATTTGGCCGGAATAATCTATTTTATCCCGTGCAAAATCTCCGTATAAGCTTTCATTTTCGTGAAAGCTTCCTCAGAACTCCGGGGAAGCTGGTAGAAATTAACCTATTGCGAGTTGAGTTAGGGAAGTTAATAATATCATTAGTCAGATTAACTTGTTTTACGAAAAATTAATCTGTGAAGATTCGCTGTTTTATCGAGAAATTGTTCAGCGATGACGCTCAACGGCTACGTATATAAGCAAACCTGTCGCATCTGGAGTGATGCCATGCAAGAATTACCAATGCATCCCGAAAAAAACGACAGTTTCATGTTGTTTATGGGCTGGTGGCACCATCGGTCCATTTTTTTTTCAAAGACGACCGTGGAAGAAACGTTACCGTCAACGTCGAACGATATCAAGCCATGGTGCTCCAGTTGGCTGAGTTGAACTTGGGTTGACATGTGGTTTCATCAAGATGGTGCCACACGCCACACAGCTCGTGAAACAATGGAAATGTTGAAGGATGAATTTGGTGAGCAGCTTATCTCTCGAAATGGCCCTGTGAGTTGGCCGCCAAGATCATGCGATTTAACGCCTCTTGATTATTTCTTGTGGAATTATGTAAAGTCGTTAGTCTAGGTGGGCAAGCCGAACACGATTGAATAGTTACAAGATAACACAACACACGTAATTCGTGGAATACAGGCCGACATCCTCAAAAAAGTTACGCTAAATTGGAATACCTAAACATTTGGAACGGAGATTTATCGATTACAATAGAAACTTTGAATATGTGATGCAAATTCGAGTGTTTTTTTACGATTTTTAAAAAAAAAATACTCTTAAAAAATCACCCTTAAGTATGTATTTTTGCATAGTCTTTAATAGAGGTTCAGCCTGGTATCCTTACAAAAAAATAACAAAAGCGAAATAAAATTTCCTCGCTCCGCAGCATAAAACTATATTTAATAATCTTAAAAAACAGATTCAGTACTTTAAAAATCGCAAAAATTCTATATATCTGGTCGTGTTTGTGGGTTTATTCTCTGCTCCTCTTTAGCTGCACACTGTGTGGTTTCTCCAGCTGTTAAGGAAAACTCGACTGCCTGTGCTTCTGCTTATCTCACTGATAGATTGTTTTTGTCTTCATCAGGCACCAAACAACCTAAAATAGAGCAAAGCGCTTCTATTCTAGACACTGCTGCGCATGATTACGAATTACGCATTAAATCTAACTGATGTTCTCCACCCAACATTATTTTGCTTCACGCGTAAATTACCCAATGAAACCATCATCATTGTGTATATATAAAATAATATATAAAAAATGTAAATAAATTTCATATATAATTTTTTAAATAAAAATGTAATAATAAAACGCACAACGCACAAAATGGGGCCCCATCAGGGCTCGAAGAATATTAGATTTATCCTAGACTTAAGAAAAACAATTGCGAACAAAAAAATTATTGTATTGAATTGAATGACGAGCCAAGATATACCGTCGATGACATTCACAATACGCAGCCGGACAGATGCACCGGAAATCATGGGCACAAATTTCAAAGTCTTTCTTAAAATAAATTGTTTCATCTTTCTAGCTTTTATCCATTACTACAAGTGAAACCATCATAAATGATATTGTATTGAAGCCCAGTCTAAATGCTTCACTCCTTGTTCGATACAGATTGGTTAAACACGACGAATGCGATGAAAATCTTAAATATGTCAATTTCAAAATAGGTTCCAATATAGTATGGCCAAATGGCAATAAAATCCGGCCTTTTGTTTACATGCCAAAAAACCAATAATTTATGACAACACTTTTGTTGCTGCTGCTGATGTTTTGTCATCCGTTTTGGTAGGAGATCCTGCTGTTGTTCTTCCGGGTGTTGGTAATTCCAGACCTAAAGTAAATCTTAGTTTCAATTTATTTTATCAAAACGTTGGTGGTGTAAGAACAAGACTTGAAGAATTATTTCGCGGTCTACAAATATGATATTTTTGCTTTAATATAACAATAATCCAACAATTTGGCTTGACATCTAACCTCTAAATTCTAATTTATGTAATGTTTTCCGAAAAGATCCTTTTATGAAAAGATTTTGTACGCAATTAAAATAGTTCAGCTTATGTTATATGATTTGGCAATTTCAATAAAGGTGTCATCGACTGGAAACTTGATCTCGAACACCTGTTTCTGGTACTAAAAGCACTGTCATTGATCTCTTTAGTCAACTTGACCTTATTCAAATAAAAGCTTACCTTAACCGATTAAACCGCATCTTGGATCTTTTTTTTATAGATACAAAATTTGGGGTGTCTATTATGACGGTCCGGAAAATCAGACGTTAATAATACAATATACCATGTAAGTGTCGCTGTTGATTTTTCACTTTGGTAAATACATATGTCGATAATGTTGATCTTGCTCGAATTTCTAATTACAAGCGTAAACATTTTTTCGCTTTAAATAGGTTCCTTTCTGCTATCCCGTGGAAACCTAAGCTTCATAATCTAAACCTCATTAAATCTGACTAAGTTCGTAGCCAAGCCAGTAAAAACAATTAGAAATAGCTCAAATCTCCACTAGCTTACCAAAAGGTTAGTGAACTTAAGGAACAGAAAAAATAAAACTCACAAGCTATACAAGTGCAATAAAAGTAACCTAGTGCTACATGAAGGATAACTTTAATGCTAAAAAGAGTTTAAGTTCTTCCACAAGTTTCTCTACAAAAATTTCATATTATCTGTCGAGTCTAAAATTAAAACCGACAGCAAGACTGGTGTAGCATTAATTTGAAAAGTAATTTGTTTGGCTTTCCAAGTTGTATGGATTATCTTAATGAATCATCAGAACATATTGGCACCATTATGTAACTACTTCGCATAGTATTTTAAATCGTTTTACTTGGCTTTCTCCGCTGATCTCCCCAATAATCTACTTCAGTCAAACGCAGATCTAATCGAACTTGGTAGCATACAGCTCAGCTACTCTGTTGTTCTAGATCCGTTACTTCGCGCAAAACTTAATTTCTATGTTAAAGAACTAATATTCGATTGTCAGCATGGGTGTGTATCGGGTAGATCTACCTACATCCACTAATAGCAATTCTATGCGATTATATCAATAATGGTTTTGAAAATGGTTACCATACGGATATTGTCTTACCGACTTTGCCAAAGCCTTCGAGAGAGTGAATCACTTTATCCTTATTCGGAAATTAAAACATTTTCCATTTCGCTCAAATTTAATAGAATGGATTTCAAGTTATATCACCGACTGAAGTCACATTGGGTGCCTCCTTTTGCTCATTGGCATTCATCTTATTTTTATTCATTCCAAATGCTTGTTATTCGCAAGTGACTTGGAACTTTTTCGTACTATAAAAAATACTCATGACTGTCAAGAACTTCAAAAATATTAAGATAGTCTCCATTTGGTGCAAAAAGAATTGTTTATTCTTGAACACCACAAAGTGCCAAATTTTTACATAGTGCTTCGTGACCATGCAGTACCATACGTTTACCAAATCTATAATGTCAGGCTGTCGTTTAGAGGTATTTAGTGAATTTTAATAAATAAGGCGGTATGTCATTAATAAGTATATATTGCTTGGTTTCATTTGGCTCAATACTAAGAACTTCACCAATATATTGCTATTAGATCTATTTAGAAATACTGCCTTGTAATCTAGAAACCCTTTTATGCAAAAACCTCGCAAAAAATAGAACGAATTCAGCAATGTTTTACTAGATACGTCCTAACGCAACTTAAAGAGTGAATCGACACTCCTTATAGATCCAGATGCCTTCTCATAAATTTACAAAATCTTGAGACAGACGAAGGTATTTTTCTGTTATGTTGATAAAAGACATTATTAGTTATTACATTAAATGTCCGCAATTATTTGGCCGGAATAATCTATTTTATCCCGTGCAAAATCTCCGTATTAGCTTTCATTTTCGTGAAAGCTTCCTCAGAACTCCGGGGAAGCTGGTAGAAATTAACCTATTGCGAGTTGAGTTAGGGAAGTTAATAATATCATTAGTCAGATTAACTTGTTTTACGAAAAATTAATCTGTGAAGATTCGCTGTTTTATCGAGAAATTGTTCAGCGATGACGCTCAACGGCTACGTATATAAGCAAACCTGTCGCATCTGGAGTGATGCCATGCAAGAATTACCGATGCATCCCGAAAAAAACGACAGTTTCATGTTGTTTATGGGCTGGTGGCACCATCGGTCCACTTTTTTTTCAAAGACGACCGTGGAAGAAACGTTACCGTCAACGTCGAACGATATCGAGCCATGGTGCCCCAGTTGGCTGAGTTGAACTTGGGTTGACATGTGGTTTCATCAAGATGGTGCCACACGCCACACAGCTCGTGAAACAATGGAAATGTTGAAGGATGAATTTGGTGAGCAGCTTATCTCTCGAAATGGCCCTGTGAGTTGGCCGCCAAGATCATGCGATTTAACGCCTCTTGATTATTTCTTGTGGGATTATGTAAAGTCGTTAGTCTAGGTGGGCAAGCCGAACACGATTGAATAGTTACAAGATAACACAACACACGTAATTCGTGGAATACAGGCCGACATCCTCAAAAAAGTTACGCTAAATTGGAATACCTAATGGACCATTTGGAACGGAGATTTATCGATTACAATAGAAACTTTGAATATGTGATGCAAATTCGAGTGTTTTTTTTACGATTTTTAAAAAAAAATACTCTTAAAAAATCACCCTTAAGTATGTATTTTTGCATAGTCTTTAATAGAGGTTCAGCCTGGTATCCTTACAAAAAAATAACAAAAGCGAAATAAAATTTCCTCGCTCCGCAGCATAAAACTATATTTAATAATCTTAAAAAACAGATTCAGTACTTTAAAAATCGCGAAAATTCTATATATCTGGTCGTGTTTGTGGGTTTATTCTCTGCTCCTCTTTAGCTGCACACTGTGTGGTTTCTCCAGCTGTTAAGGAAAACTCGACTGCCTGTGCTTCTGCTTATCTCACTGATAGATTGTTTTTGTCTTCATCAGGCACCAAACAACCTAAAATAGAGCAAAGCGCTTCTATTCTAGACACTGCTGCGCATGATTACGAATTACGCATTAAATCTAACTTATGTTCTCCACCCAACATTATTTTGCTTCAGGCGTAAATTACCCAATGAAACCATCATCATTGTGTATATATAAAATAATATATAAAAAATGAAAATAAATTTCATATATAATTTTTTAAATAAAAATGTAATAATAAAACGCACAACGCACAAAATGGGGCTCCATCAGTGCTCGAAGAATATTAGATTTATCCTAGACTTAAGAAAAACAATTGCGAACAAAAAAATTATTGTATTGAATTGAATGACGAGCCAAGATATACCGTCGATGACATTCACAATACGCAGCCAGACAGATGCACCGGAAATCATGGGCACAAATTTCAAAGTCTTTCTTAAAATAAATTGTTTCATCTTTCTAGCTTTCATCCATTACTACAAGTGAAACCATCATAAATGATATTGTATTGAAGCCCAGTCTAAATGCTTCACTCCTTGTTCGATACAGGTTGGTTAAAAATGACGAATGCGATGAAAATCTTAAATATGTCAATTTCAAAATAGGTTCCAATATAGTATGGCCAAATGGCGATAAAATCCGGCCTTTTGTTTACATGCCAAAAAACCAATAATTTATGACAACACTTTTGTTGCTGCTGCTGATGTTTTGTCATCCGTTTTGGTAGGAGATCCTGCTGTTGTTCTTCCGGGTGTTGGTAATTCCAGACCTAAAGTAAATCTTAGTTTCAATTTATTTTATCAAAACGTTGGTGGTGTAAGAACAAGACTTGAAGAATTATTTCGCGGTCTACAAATATGATATTTTTGCTTTAATATAACAATAATCCAACAATTTGGCTTGACATCTAACCTCTAAATTCTAATTTATGTAATGTTTTCCGAAAAGATCCTTTTATGAAAAGATTTTGTACGCAATTAAAATAGTTCAGCTTATGTTATATGATTTGGCAATTTCAATAAAGGTGTCATCGACTGGAAACTTGATCTCGAACACCTGTTTCTGGTACTAAAAGCACTGTCATTGATCTCTTTAGTCAACTTGACCTTATTCAAATAAAAGCTTACCTTAACCGATTAAACCGCATCTTGGATCTTTTTTTTATAGATACAAAATTTGGGGTGTCTATTATGACGGTCCGGAAAATCAGACGTTAATAATACAATATACCATGTAAGTGTCGCTGTTGATTTTTCACTTTGGTAAATATGTCGATAATGTTGATCTTGCTCGAATTTCTAATTACAAGCGTAAACATTTTTTCGCTTTAAATAGGTTCCTTTCTGCTATCCCGTGGAAACCTAAGCTTCATAATCTAAACCTCATTAAATCTGACTAAGTTCGTAGCCAAGCCAGTAAAAACAATTAGAAAAAGCTCAAATCTCCACTAGCTTACCAAAAGGTTAGTGAACTTAAGGAACAGAAAATATAAAACTCACAAGCTATACAAGTGCAATAAAAGTAACCTAGTGCTACATGAAGGATAACTTTAATGCTAAAAAGAGTTTAAGTTCTTCCACAAGTTTCTCTACAAAAATTTCATATTATCTGTCGAGTCTAAAATTAAAACCGACAGCAAGACTGGTGTAGCATTAATTTGAAAAGTAATTTGTTTGGCTATGTATGGCTAATACAGGCCGACATCCTCAAAAAAGTTACGCTAAATTGGAATACCTAATGGGCCATTTGAAACGGAGCCGCGGACAACATTTACATGAAGTTTTCTTTGAAACGTAATTGGCAAAGGCCTATTTATCGATTACAATAGAAACTTTGAATATGTGATGCAAATTCGAGTGTTTTTTTACGATTTTTTAAAAAAAATACTCTTAAAAAATCACCCTTAAGTATGTATTTTTGCAAAGTCTTTAATAGAGGTTCGTACTATGATTGCAAAAAAAAATAAACAAATTGTACAATTACACGCCCCTATACTCTGTCCAATATAAATTAGTACACGTCTTATGGGGAAGCTTTTTAAAAATCAGTAGCAGTATTTTTCTACCATACTAAATTAAAAGCAAAACCTCATGAAGTGTTTACCCTCTCTTATTCAACACCCATTTAATTGACGTGCATTCAGAGCTACCAATGTCCGTTTGGTAACTCGTTCAGCTTTTTTTTTTCTTTGGTTTCAGTTGAAGAGCTTTAGGTTTTAGAGCTTTGAAAAAAAGTTCTTGATGATGAGTGTTATCGTGGAGGTCTTGTTTTGATCTTTGACATTTCTTTTAATGTGTGGAGAATATGTTAAAATGCAGTTACAAAATTGTAATCTGTTTTCTTTAAGGAAAAATATTATTTGCGTTTGCTTCGTTTTTTTATGAATTTCTTTAAACTCATCCAAAGACTTAAGTGCCGAAAAAAAGAAATTGTTTACGCGACAAAAAAATTCAACAAAATTTGAAAAATAAAACAGTAACTGCAAGTAGGCGATTTTTTTTCTGGGTAAACGAACAGTTTATAAACTTCTTAACGAAAATAGGCCACCACCCGCCACCAAAGAAGAAAAACCAAACTGATTTAAAAGAAGACTATTTAGATGATTTCAATAAGTGTGCCATCCGGCAAATTGTACATCAGTTTTTTCCAAATAACGAACTTACGACGCTGGATAAAATACTGCATAAGGTAGGACGCAATGCAAACATCATTAAAATTAGCAGGTCTTCTCTGCATACGGTTTTAAAAATTAAACTGAGTTTGTAATTTGCCCATCGTCAGCGAAAGAGTGTTCTGTTGGAAAGAACTGACATCATAACATAAAGATAAATTTGTTTTATTTTTTATAAATAAAACAATTAAAATTAAAATTTCAATTTTAAAAAAAAAACATGGTAACCAAACATAATATTCTTTCCGGTTTCTGCTGATTTAAAATCCTTAGTACGGAAACCCTGTGAGTTTTTGTTAGAATAGCACCTTACAAAAAACAAAAGAGTGCGAATGAGAGGCAAGCATCCCTATCTTCCCTGTACTGCCAATTTATGTTGGACAGAGTATAGCGAGATATCCATCGGAACGGAAAATTTTCCGCAACGCATACTCTGTTGGAGACCCTAATTACATTCCAGGTATCCGATTTCGGAAAAGAAAAAATTCAATGCGACAACGCATTGATTTGACATGCGACAAAAGTTAGATTCTGATACGGATGTACAAAATTTGCCGATATATCGAAATGCCGAAATATGTCGACGCATATTTGAAGTAACAGTACTTTAAACTTATATATGCCCAGAGGCAGGCATTTCATACTGAATAAGAGAAAATATGCCAAAAATTCTTACTAGCGTAAGTTAGCAACTAGTTTTCGAGTTACAGATATTTACATTCCTATGATAGATCTTATATTTGGAAAACTTTTTAGTTTACTTACAGATTTAAAAAAAACTTTCCCCTTAACAAGTCTGCACAAGCATATGAACAAATTACTAGCCTGTTTGGCGTAACTTTAAATAAATAAATAAAAAACGCAATTCAATGCACTTTGTTATTAAAAAAAATACTAGTTGCTCAGCATCCCAAAATACAGCAAAAGCTTCCGCTTCTGGCGTCTCCTACATACAACTCAAATCCTCTTTCGCCGGTTCATAAAGTAAAGTGGCACAATCTGTGGATATAGTTTGAAGCCCTACGTCAGACTGTATTTTTTGACAATATACAACACATACATATGAAAGCTGAGCAGAGTTGTTGAAGCTTTTTCGAAATACGGGACTAACATAAATAAATTTTAAATCGGAATTCTTATAATTTTATTTTTTTTAATCGAAAATTAAATAAGAAATTACTTCGTGTTCTTACTCATTTATTTTTGTTTTGTTTGCTTTTTTTTTTAATTTTACATTTTTATGCCATGTTTTTTTTTATAAATATTTGTCGTCGGTTCTATACTGTATATATGTACTTTTTTTTATTGGTGTTTTAACTATGGATTTCTTTAATATTAAAAAGGCTATTTTGATTTATTACTACTAAATGTAAGTTTTTTTGTTTGTTGGATTTATGCCCAATCTAAAATAATCAAAGTTTAAAAACAATGCAATTTAATTTTGCTTTAACAAAATTTATGGGCTTAAAACATTTTTTTCTGGTGGACAACAATAATAATTGAAAAAAAATGTGTATGAAATAAATATATGCTTTTCGAGTACAAAGAAATAAACAATCAATATAAATAAAACGAAAGTCTACACAACTAATTGTACGTAGATAACTTATCTACGGGATTATTGTTTTCGTGGAATTTTGTTCCCATTTTGTTCGATTTTTTTACAATTCATTGTACATACATCATTTATCTACAGAGGGTTATTGGTTTCGTAGAATTTGTTTCCATTTTGTGGCGCGTGTTATAAGATGAATAAGATACATTTTTGGAAGCAAACCCAACTTTTTTAAGTACGACTATACTAATAAGAAAACGCATTTGTCACATGCAAGACAAAACTTTGTTAAATTAAAATTTAAAGATGATTTTGTAAATTTGAGGTATCAATACCCATTCCGTAATGTGTGACATATGTATGTATGAGTAAAAACATTCGGAACAAAAACAATTAAATTAGTATGTTGTAGCTTGTCGACTTGAGAATTTTTTAATGCAATATTTCCGAATGGAAATAAATTCAGATCTTCATAGGATGACTTAACACCAAAAATAGTACAAGCTAATGTACAAAACTTACGCAGACATTAAAAAAAGATCAATTGGCAGTTGAATGTTTAATTACCTAAGGAATTGATTTACACACGATAAGAGTGAAAACCTCTTAAGGCATCCTGATATTCGAATCTGTTAACGCACCTACATACCACACAATAACCACATGAAATAGCAAGTTAAAATAAGAAAAGATGTGTAAGATGTGTAAAATTTCTGTCAAATAAAAATTTAAAGGGAAAAATACATACAATAATAAACCTACATTTCCAAAAAATTAATATAATAGTCGCTGTATAATTTACAGCTTCATGTGCCAGAGTGTTTAAAATCTGATATTATTGTAAGATGTATTGACTAATAAATAAATTAAAAATAATATTCGTGGATTCCATTATCTCGTGTTAATCGTGTTCCTATATGATTCTTAATTCTTAAGTAAATTTAGCAGTTATTTTGTTTTCTTTTCTTTTTTACTCCGCATTGGATGGAGCGCTTTGTTATGGATTTCCAGCTAATATTTAAATTTATTTTTGCTTGCTTGATTTTTTCATTGTATAGCTCTCTCCCTTTTCTCCAGCGCTATACTTAACATCATCAGAATTATGTTTTAATATTGGAATCTTTCTATCTTTTTTGTTTTGTTTTTTTTCTTATGAAGGAAGCAGTATTACCTCGTTAATAATTTGTTTTTGACTACGTACTAAAAAATATGTTTTGTTTAATTAATATGGAATTGAAAAGATGGAAAATACATTTTCTTCTGCCAAACAAAAAAACTTTTAAAAACAAAAAAATCATGATATTCCGCTGCAGTAGTCAGTAGTTCATTTGTTTCTTTTCTTTTAATTCTAATTTGTTTTACTTGCTTGGTGATGAAAGAAGTGCAATAAGCACATGATTATGATTTTTTTTTCTAAGCAATATTTAATCATTTCGCTTCTTTTTAACTTCGGGCTGACTGTTTTGATCCTCGGAGCTTTCACAGTGTAAAGACCTGGAAAATAATTTTAATAAAATTAATAAATGAAAAAAAAACTGCAGAAGAAGCAATTAAACAACCTTTTGCCGCTGCTCAGTGTTGTATCACTATCATTTGTCTCCTCGTTAGCAATTATAGGTGTTATCGGTTTTTCCAGGCTATCCTCAGATCTGGAACTGCTCTCATCCAAGCTGTCAATGACACCTAAATATAACGTAAATTATATTTTAGAAAATCGAAGTACGTATTAGGAAAAGAAACAGAACATACCGTTGCCATTATTTTTGCCATTAGCTTGTGCTGATGGCGATTCCAAATTACTTTCATCAGATGGCTCGAATGTGTTTGACGGTGGTGTTGTTCCGTCTGTATTGGTTGTCGTTTGTGTTGTATTATCAATGCGCTCCTGCGAAACGGAATCATTTGATACTGAATTTTCATCGACTTCATTGTCCATGGTTGTTGATGTAACAGTGGTGGCAGTTGTGGACGTAGATGAGCCATTTGTTGTTGAAACCTTAACCAAAGATGAGCTATCTGGCATTTCATCGAGTAAATTTGGATCCAAATCAGATGCAACGTAATGAGCCCACAATGCCAATTCAACCCTAGGTTAGATTAAGGTAAATAAAAAACACAACACAACAACAAACAAATATCTTACCTATGTGGAGACCAGGATGAGTTACTGTCGCGCTCCGAATTCAAACGCTGTACCGTCGTTTGGATGTGTTGTACAAAATTAAGGTATTCCTTCGTGGTGTAATCTATGCCTTCAATTTCTGGAATCGCCATGAGGCACTCATCGGCCATAAATGGCGCACTATCTGGCGCAGCAGCTGCTAAAAGGGCAGAGGCCATTGTGGTGCCAACTCCTTTTAAATTTGATAAAGCAGTAATAGCTTGCTCAAGGTTTGGTAGTTTTCTAAATGCTTTCTTAGTCTCTTGCATGACAGCACGAGGTGTATTAACTTTGACCAAGTACGAAAGTTGTGGATAAAATTTTCCGCGCTAATATCAGAAAGGTAAGCATAAAAATAATAGTGAGTGGCGTTGTACAAAAAAAAGTTTCATGCTTATAAATTAAATCCGCCGGGGGAATATCAGATCCGCAAATCAGATTCCCTGCATTTGATATTTCACATTAAATAATTTTTATAAAAAATGGATTTTTTTAAGAAAGGATACATTGTCCCAGCGGATTTTATAAGAGGAATGTATATGAGAACTTACAGATTGTTTCCACTTCATTGTTTGAACAAGTTCTTCGTGTACCATGTGTGCGTCTTTCCCCCTTTGTTTGATCGTCTTTGGGAGATCATTTTGATACCTGAATGGAGAAATTTATGATATTAAACAATTAATTATTTAAGTTTAAGTTTGTATTATAATTATAATTATCATTACTAAAACATGGCTATTCGAGCGACATCACATCGCGCGACCATACACTTCCTTTGGGAAATTTTGACCTTTGTAAGCCAAAGTATTGTTTTAACAATTTTTAATTTATTATAAATAGTTAATATATATGAAAATACCAATTGTAAACATTCCATTGCCATAAACAATTTTTTGGCATAAAAAAAATTTAACTATTAGGCAGGCTATTTTGATCAAATAAATAATTTTGATGTATTTATATAACGGGTTTTCCAATAAGGACCTGAAAACTTTCATTTAAATGAAACGCAATTACAGATATCTCAAATATGTTATTATATTTGGTTTGAAGTACAATTAAAACATTTATATGTGGGATTCATAGTCGTTCATGTGTCAACATTTGCAGCGATCGCTTCGTTTAAACCAAATATCATTCATGTCTAGTTCATATAATTGACAAAATAAAAACATTGCAACATGTCTATGTAGGGATCTCTATTGATTGAAACGTGACAGTCAAATCGATTAACGACATAACGGACATGAAAACCACAACATACAGTTATTTTTGTGTATGAAGTTGTGTTTGTCTAGGTTTTAACCTGTACAATAACGCATATGTATTCTGTTTGTTGACGAAACTTTTGCCAAAATTGCGTTCACCGACTCGGATTTTTGGTAATAAATTTCAATTATTTGTAAACGTTCTTCGGCCGTTAACTTCACCCTGTGGTGTTTTTACCGGATCTTTTGACATTGACAGTTTGAACGCGTACACTGCGAAATTTCAAGTTATCAATCCTCAAAGCGAGATTAAGATTAATTTGCCCCTAATCTAACTTAAATCTTAAGATTTACCATACAAATTGCTAAACACAAGATTGAAATATAATCTAGAAAGAAACTGGGTTTGCATGTAAGAATCGGTTTGTGAACACACTAAATACCAATTCACCATACCTGTGTATGTCAGAAGTGACGTTGGTTGCTGAGAATTGAAAACGAGGAAGCAATTTGACAACCAGATGTTGGACATTTTGTGCGCAAATTGGAGAGCCAGAGAGCGGGTTGGGAGAAATCCCCTATGCTAATCTCCTCTTTTTCGGTGGAGACGCTAAGAGATTCATTTTTAATCTTTTGTGCTTAATCTCGGTTTAGTGTTCGGTGGAGAAGTAGTTTAAAATGATGTCGGGAATTTGTGGGTGAGGTGTTAAGTTCGTTGGACTACTAAGCGAGGGTTTTTATTTGCTGCCTCACCTATTGCGAAAGTCTGACAAACATCCAAAAGTAAGAACTTCTAAAAATAAATCAGCGTTCGGAATCGATACTTAACTGTAGGTCCATTCGATTCATGTCAAAAAATATATCTTCGTGCCGCAATGGTTGGAGACGGAAGACTTTAGGTCATATATGGGCCATTGACACATAATATTGTAATTTAGGGTAAATACAAGTCGAAGAAGAGTGTGAATTATATATTGTAATTACGAATGGTATTTCGGATATTTCATCGAATCCAAACAACAACACTATTGCTAATTGCTAACTAAACTGCCACTTAGTCGGAATTTCAACTCAGCTTAAGGGACTGTTTACATGAGAGCGAACTTCGAATAGGCGAGTCGCGAACATCAATTTTAATATACTTATGAATAGTAAACTTCTATTGCTTCTACCACAAAAGCTTGATATTTAATTGATCTAACATATTATCTGAAAAAAAAACTGAGTCTAAATTGATTTAAATAGCAATATATACAATTACAAAAAATTTCCCGCGAATTGAAAAATTCTTGCTGCGAACTGTCACTCTTTATTCACAATCAACATAATACAGACGCGATCCATATATCCGCGAATAAAAAATTCGTTCGAACATAACCTTAAAATTTACACATCTTGCTGCTAACATTTACGAATCAGATTTGCGGGTACTTGCGACCAAAAAAACTTCTCATGTGAAAGAAATGTCCGAATTTACGAATATTCGCCCGTTCGCAGTTCGCTCTCATGTGAATGATCCTTAAAGGATCGCTTTAAATAGCAATATTTACAAATACAAAAAATTTCCTGCGAATTGAAAAATTCTTGCCGCGAAATGTCACTCTTTATTCACAATCCACATAATACAGACGCGATCCACAAATCCGCGAATGAAAAATTCATTCGAACATACCCTTAAAATTGACACATCTTGCTGCTAGCATTTACAAATTAAATTCGCGGATACCTGCCACCAAAAAAAATTGTCATGTGAAAGAAATGTCAGAATTTACGAATATTCCCTTGTTCGCAGTTCGCGATTCGCTCTCATGTGAATGATCCTTTAGGTGACTTGTAACTCAGTTAAAAATCTGCCAACCGCTTGTCAACTGCTTTGTGGAATGTGTTAAAAGTTGCGTTTGCTTCGACAGCCTCACCATTGAAACCAGATTCTGAGGTTTCATCGAAACCTCAAACAATAACGAAATGGGAAACCTCCTGATTTCGATTGAGGGTTCAGGAGTTTTTGCGAAACCTCAGATTTCAATGTGGTGTGAAAAGGGTATTGTGGGCTTTTTGTTGGGCTTTTGGTTTTTAATATTGATGGTAACGCTAGCAGCAACCGCCCGATGTTCACCATACACCCCACAATCGGGCATACACCAGAAAGGAAATATCATAAAAAAATGTAAATCACACATGCAGCATGCGCAACCACAAAAGCAACACCACGCATAAACATTTCATTGCGCATGCCTGCATGTTTGGTATATGGGTCGTATTGGACGCTTGCCTAATGAAAAGCACCTACCCCAAAGTTAAATGACAGTTACACCTGCTGTCTGTGAAGAGAGCATGAAACAGGGCACCTAGGAACTTGTGGTGTATCAATTCAATAATTTATTAATATTTCATTCCAGGAAATGTATTTTCCAGCCTTGGCATATCCTAAGATAGGACTTATATTTTGTTTTTACATTGAGACATTTTCCAACTAAAAGGCCTCGGAAATAGTAACCTCGCCAATATAAGAAACTTTTATGAATGGTTGGGGTCAACAAAATATAAACATTATTTTACTAAGTTATTCATTTTGTTATACATATTTAATTTCACCAAACTTATGCTACCACAATTGAAGGAATAATATTAAGAGGGTCAACACTGACTAAATGCAGAACGGCGCCAATGTTATTGATTCTTAATTCGTTGCCCTTTTTATAAAAAAATTATATACATATATAGTACATTAATCTAGCAATACTTTTACAATTAAGTAGGTATGTGTTATCCTCTCTGGATCAGTGTGAACTACTTTTTTAGAATAAAACTACCGTCACACTTGTCATCTCAGTAATAAGATTTCATATTCTTTTAATTTTTAATTTAAATAAAAAAATGTGTAATAAACTTACCAGTGGTCGAGTCGAATGAGTTCTTCCGGCTTTTTGTTACGTTTTTCAGCTTTAAGTTTTAGAACTTGTGGATACAATTTATAACAGTATTCAAATTGTTTTGTGTTTCCATGTGCGAAAAACGACGCTGTATCCTTTCCAGACGTCATTTTGTTTTATTTTTAATTTTTTTTAATTTCTTCGAGTTTTATTTTAATGGTAGCGCGCTAGTTTGTTTAGATTTTAGCCACTCAACAAAATTTCGCTCCAGTGAACGTTTTGTTTCTTTTTTTAACTTTTATTTCCTTGTAAAATAATTCAATTAGAGAAAATCGAACTGCCGCAGTCACTGAAATTACAACTATTGCTGGCAAATTTATTAAAAACTGTCGCCTTCTACTACACACAACTGCCCTTTACCTTTTTCTCTTTTCTGCTTTATTGTTTTTTCTTATTTTTCATTTACTCGTTTACATGCAGGTACACATTTATGTATGTGAATGCTCAGTGTATATACACATAATAAAGACAGACATATACCTGACCGATGTTGAATGGATATGTGCGGTCCTCTGTTTCACTTCTTCGTACTATACTACTACTGCTGCGGCTGCCTTCCAAGCTAGCTAGCAGTTTTCAATGTAAATATTTCTATACACAATATATCGCTTTTTTTAGAGCGACCGATGGCTCTTTCAAATTTTACAAAAAAATGTTTTGCTATCTGCAACGGAAGAAAATAGAAACACGTCACTGGATGCTGTTGCAAACGGCTTCTGCTTTTACATCAGACTTTCACTTAAAATATTTATTTAATATACAAAGCTTTTCTATAATTCCAAAACCTTAAAAAAACTATCGGTCCAGAATATGCAACTTCAGACAACATATACTGTGGTATTGTGCAGCTTTTTCGGGAAGGAAGCCAGTCAACGTTAAGAAAATGTCACTAAAAAATACTTTGCCATATTTTATCAAAATTCCGAAAATTGCATTTTCGTACTGACAACAATTATTTTATTTAATATTTAAGCACTCGTAATTTTTCCCTAGGTACCCATGTTCATCAATGTATGAAATACCTACAACGCTAATTATTTCGCTTCGACTAATCTGCTTACCCAGACTTACCATAAGAATGAAATGGTTAGGCCAAAGTCGAGCATTCACAACACTATGACTGCACACGCCAAAGACTGCGTTATTGGCAGCACTATTGATTTAAATTAACAAAAAAAATCGAAAGGAACCCATGAATGTCTTTCACTATTGCATTCATCTTGTTAGTACATACTAGTAAAATGTTTACACAAAAACATTTTTTCGTCTTTTTACACCTTCTTTGCGGAATTGCAAAATTTCCAACATTATAAAAGCACAGATGAATTAATTGACTACCTACCTGGCTAAGCACTCGATTCTAGAGTATCAACTTTTTATTTGCTCACACGAATTTGATGCCTATTCTTTTTGTCGATAGGTTGTATAAAAATATTTTTGTATATATACTATTATTTTCTACAATTCTAGAGTTTACACATTAGTTCGGTAATTTTTTAGAGAGAGGTAGATTTATTATTTTTCGAATAACATTGATAATAATAACTAATTTGTTCAATAAAAAAGAAAACAACTTTGCCCGTCCAATTGCCTTCAAATGACGATCGTGTAAATCAGGCACCACAGAATAATAATTATAATTGCTATTCTGTGTCAGGCACACAAAGCGAACAATACTTTCGAATAAATGTTTTTGCGCTCGTCGCACACACGCACACCACACTACGAAACTAAATACAATGCCAGGGTTACCTTTACTCTTTTAAAATGTAATAAGAAAGGAATAAAATGAAAATTGTTAATCGTATTCGAATTTATTAAACCAGTTGCATTAACCTTTCCAGTAACGTTGCATAAATCCTTATTTATAAAGTATTTTCCCATCCATACTGTCCACCCAAAGAGGTGTATTTCATCAAGATAAAAAAAATTTAAGGCGTAAACAGCCTTCTCCAAGCATTGTATATGCGAGAAATATGGAAACACATAATAATATTGCGACCCACATTTTGATGCCGATTCCAAACACCAATTTTATTTTTGAGACATTTCTTACTCTTGGCTATCTGATATTCTGCGAAAATGGAACTAAGAACCCAGCAGAAGACAACGTCCAAATTGTTTATCAAATTATATAAAATCTTAACGTTTTGCTAACTTAACACATTACAGCATATGTTAAGGAATTGTGTCAAAAAAAAAGAGTGAAAGCCAAAAGATTTAAAAGACGAATGCAAAAAGTTGTATTCTCCGGAAATTGAAAAAAAGTAAAATTTTTTATAATCGGGTTTTACTTAAAGATTGAATTTGATATGGATATATATATTTTTACGATGGAAACAATGCATGAGTCTTTATTTCATTTAATTTTAAGCCTAAATGAAGGATATGAAGATTACGGTATGCGAAGAAAAATAAAAACGATAAAACATTTTGCCAAAAAGTGCCTATAATAACAATTAGTAAGTGGTTTGTAAATTTTTGGGAGTAGTATTAAGTTGCAAATATGTTTCTTAATGAAGTACATATATATTGAAGATGACCTTTTCTTATGTCGATTTTCAGTGACCACTTTATGGTACTTTAACTGCTGTCAGGATAAATTATAAGTTTTAATTGGTTAAGTGTTTGCTAATAAAGACACGTTTAAGCTCAACAAAAGCTAAGTTTTCAAATAGAGAATAAAGTGGAAAGTCGATTATAAGCTTAACTACGGTAACCCTGAGCACTGCAAATAATGACAGTGTATATTTTTCAGCAGTCTCTTCCATTAGCAAATGTGTGAAATGAAATGCAACATGAAATGCGTGGTATATCATAGCCGGCACTTTAACGAAAATAGATAAGAACGTCCTTTTCCTATAGAATACCATCAGCCATCTGCTTATGGAGCATTTTCCCTACTCTCGCATGTGTACTCCTCTACGAATTTTTACAATATTGTATATGCTACTTAACCCCTTTCCATGTTGTCCTACTCTATGCCTTGCCTTTTAATGCCAGAGTTAGACTAAGTAAACTATATTCATCCACAGCGCATAATCGGATGAAGTATATATATATATAAGCAATTTAATTTACACAGTTGGTTTATTCCCTCTATTTTGTGTAGGATTTTTAAACACATAGCCAACGTCGAAAATTAGAACCAATTTTTTTTATGTAATTGCTTGCATGTGTTGGGTAAATAGAAACCTATATTCGATGAGCGGTTTCATGGTGGGACTTTAATTTTTGAATTTGGTGGCATCAAATTTTAGGAAAAATTTGCCACTATCATTTGCGCAAAATTTATAGAGAAAAAAAAATAATTATTCACACCAATCATTGAATCCGACGTATTGACTGATGCGGAGGGAGTCGCACTGGATTTTTTACCTTATACAAACCGTCGGATAGTAAGTGCGAATGCCAGTAAGAAAGTGTTCAAAAATAGGTGTTATTGAAAAGGCAGACTATCGGCATGCCATACAAATGTTCTGGTTTTCAATTCGCAACTATGTATATTGGTGCAGTGCAACTATATTTTGAGTCAAAATCATAAGAAGCAGTGAATAGTTAGCTTAAAATGTATCTAGAAACATGTTTTAAATTTTCTTTTCAAGAAATGCTAGCATTTCCAGTAAATAGAAACATCTTTTAGGTAAACGGATGAAATTCGGCTTTACCGTTGTAATGCATTATGTTTATTGGATGTAAACATGTGAAGTTCCTATTAAAAAATAAATAAATATTAGGCGTAAACGGCCCATACAGGACCTATAGCTTGTGGAAATTCTATGATCCGCCCATGGATCTCCCAATAAATAGGTAGTCGTATAAATGCTGCACTTTGCGTGCGCTTTGTGTTACTACCATTTTCTTCTTCCAATAAGATAAAAGAAAACCAATTACATACATACTATATGCATTTTTTGAAAAGGTACATTTTTAAAAACTAACTAAAATTTTCTTCCCAAAAATGTATTGTGACATCAAAGCAGCTGATTACAATGCAATCGATTATTGGTTTTGCGGACCGATAACGCAGTTCACCCGCCGTTTTTTGTAATAAAACAAGTAAACGGATGCGGATCGGATTGCCAGATAGGGCTGTTCGAGACAACGTCATTAGACGTTTATATACCATATCCTAAGAGTATATTAATTTTGACACATAGTTTGTAACACCCCTTAATATTCGTCGTAGACCCATAAAAGTATATATATTTATGATCAGGACCAAATCCTAAGACTATCTAGTAATGTCCGTCCGTCCGTCCGTACGCAATTTTTAAGCTAGGAAGCTGAAATTTGGACCACATATTCCCTAGGGCTCCGAAATGGTTAAGTGTAAAATTTTTTTGAATACCCCAACAATTTAGAAAAAACCGTTTTAAAGCTAAAGTTAGAGAGATAGAGTGTTACAACCTTGACAAGATATGTAGGCACTGCCCTCCTTTATAAGTTCGTCATAGTAGTAGTTCGTTTTTTTGCCACGCCTACTTTTTGTGGGCGTTTTTTACTAAAATGCTGTTTTCTTCGAAAATTTTCATAGAAAGCGAGAAAAAATGTTTAACAAGACCCAATATTTTTTCGAACATATCGCCCATACAAAGTTGTTGGCCACGCCCACTTTTTGGGGGGCGTTTTTTAAAAAAAATATTTTTTTTTAATAATAGAATGAAATAAAATGCTATCCATCATCTTCTTAATGCTTTTTTCTTTGGGGCATAGAGGGATATGGATAGGGTATCATACTGTTCACCCCAAGCGGACTGTAGCCTTTCCTTATGTTTTTTTTTATAAGAACTGATCTATATGGATCTTGAATTTGTATGCACTAAAGCAAATACACATGATCTAACTATTTATCGAGATCGCGATTTGTGTTTTATTTCCTTTAAAGTCGGACTTACTTCGTGGAGGGTTTGTTAAAGAAAATAGTACAAGTAGGGTAGTGGCACCAGATCTCGAACAGTTTACCGATTTTGAAAATTGAATAGGCTGTAAAAAATACTCGCATTGAGGTAGGAATATATTATTAATTAATTCTGATAGAGGAACGCAAATGTTTTTATGTCTCTTAGCAGTTATTTCATTTCACCAAAAAATTATGATAGAGAAAATAGTACAAGTATTATGAAAATTGAATAGGCTGTAAAAAATACTCGCATTAAGGTAGGAATATATTATTAATTAATTCAAAAACTCAAATGTTTTTATGTATCTTAGCAGTTATTTCATTATTGTTATCAATTCACCAAAGTTATCAAGCTGAAAAACATATATTTTTTTTCCTATTCTTAAACACTTGTTTCCCAAACCCGAACACAGAGTTTCCACATTTCAAACATAAACAGCCTATATGTTCACCCATTGGAGCCTAAGGTCTCCAACGCACTTAACCACTTAGCCACTGCGCCCACGATCTGTGGTTAATCAAGCCAATTATTTATAAACGTTAGCAATATACTACTAAAATGTTTCGGTTTTCTTTCACAGAGTCTCCGAACGACCCACAACAAAATCGACGGACATTGTATATATAATTTTTGAACGTACTTTGTGATATGGAAAAGCAACCACAGGAGGCAATGTTTCACCATTTGCACTGAAAACCAGGAGAACTGTAAGATTATTTGACCTGGTATAAATTCCGATACCCTTTTGGGCCAATAACGTTCCCCGTTTTCAGTGCAATGCTAAAAGATGCTTGGTCGCTGTTGAAAATTATCGTTCTCTTCTTCTAAATGTTTTTCCAAATTGGTGAACCACTTGCAAATGGTCTCTTTTTTTATTATTGATCTGGCTTTACCGATGGTCTAGGAGTTCTTTAGGATAGTTCGTTGTGGTGTTTCAGGAAACCGTTGTACAATTTGTACCCAGACCTTTCGTTTTTAAATGGTGTGTATTTTTGTTCCTCCAGCGCGTTTTGCACTACATCAAGCAACTCATTTGGTTCCTGCAGAAATTCACATTTCCGTTGCAGTTCCAGGCTTTTGGAGCTTATCAAAGGCTCTACCATGGAGTGTTATGATCATTTCGAACACCTATTCGTTTAGGGAGATAGTATAGTGTACTGATTTGGAATTATAGCTCGTGTACATGGCCATACAAGTCTACCACGCAGGACATTAGAAAGAGAGAGAGAGAGAGAGAGAGAGAGAGAGAGAGAGAGAGAAAGAGTGATGGAGAGAGAGAGAGAGATCTGCCGTCAATGATTTTAAAGATATAAGAGTGGATCAGAGATCAAATAGTCTACAGTCGGCTGCTACCTCCCAAATTAACATTACCGACCAAAATACGTGTCACGTATTTTATCATGTTTGGTAGTGCTTTCCCTTCCTTGCACTAGAATTTTTAGTATAGTGCATCCCAATTATCCTGCTTGGTTGACTTGTGTGGCCATGTAAACCAGCCATAAACATTACCGCCCGCCTCGCAGAACTTTGTTCTGTAAAAAATATATAATATCCTAACCAAAGCCCTATATCTGAAGGAGTATACAGAAGGGGATCTTCTGTTTTTTTTTTTTTAAGTTTTACATAAGATACAAGTTGGTATTTCCAAAGGGATATGTTGTAGTTTGTATTTAGAGAGATACTGGTGCAATTTATTATATTCATATATATATATATATATATATATATATATATATTTTTAATATGAAATATAATTTTTCGGCTGGGCTCGTCGCGTTTCAGACTACACGATGTTTTGTAGTTGCGCTTTCTGCCTTTAGAACAGCATGGTGCGATATATTATAAGAAGCAACATTGCCTTCAATGGACAATGGCTACTTCATTCATATTGCAAACATCGGAGTACTCTTATACGACCTTATTATATTCAGTTGATAAGTTAGTATTCTTTTTTAATCGACGTTCTGAATTTATAAACTGATTTTCACAGATCAGTATCTTCCGTCAGATACCCGATATGTTTTTTTGGAAAATAAATTCTCGCAATATCGATCTTGGTTCGATAGAGGCCTGCAATCTGTTACCTCTTCTACTTCTCAAAAACGCTTTATTTTATCATCGAGAAAACCTGATTAAAATATGGAATAAAGTACGTAAGTGTAAATGGAATTCTTAGTCGAACTTAAGTAGCTTTTAAAATAAATTGATCTTTGATTCAGGGTCAATTAATGCTTGTAGAGTGTAATTAGTACCCTGAATGTAAATAGACACTAAAGCTGTTTCCAAAAATAGACCCATAAAAGTATATATATTTATGATCAGGACCAAATCCTAAGACTATTTAGCAATGTCCGTCCGTCCGTTAGCAATTTCTAGGCCTTTAAAATGAAGCTAGGAAGCTGAAATTTGGACCCTAGGGCTCCGAAATGGTTAAGTGTAAAAAATGGTTGAATACGCCCACTGCCACGCCCTCAATTTAGAAAAAACCGTCTTAAAGCTAAACTTAAGGAGATAGAGTGTTATAACCCTCAGCAGATATGTAGGCACTGCCCTCCTTTATAAGTTTGTCATTTACCTTTTGTGGGCGTTTTTAACTAAAATGCTGTTTTCGTCGAAAATTTTGATAGAAAGAAAAAAAAAATTTTTAACAAAATATTTAGCCAATATTTTTTCCAACATATCGCCCATACAATATTTTTGGCTACGCCCACTTAAAAATATTTTTATTTTTTTTTAAATTTAATTGAATAAAATAAAATGCTATCCACCATCTTCTTAATGTTTTTTTCTTTGGGGCATATAGGGATATGGATAGGGTATCATACTGTTCGCCCCAAGCGGACTGTGGCCTTTCCTTACGTTTTTCTTACTTCAAAGCATACGTGAGGCATTGAAATTTTTAACGTTTTGAAACGACATCTGGGCATTTTGTATCTCAGCTTTGCTGTTACATTTTTAATTAAATATATATTGTCAAAACTCAAATAATACTTTTAAACACATTAATAGATAATAATTTCAATAATTTTGAACACATAAATAATAATTTAAACAACCCAAATGTCATCGCAACAGATTTGTTTGTTTGATTTGAAACGTTATACATGGTATCACGACTTTAATATTGCATTAAGAAACGCTTGCCCATGCAGTACTACAGCAGTACCGCATTTAGGAATTCAGCCTTTGTATAGGCACATAAATGAGTTTGCCGCCCCCCCCCCTCCCATTAAAATCCTGCATACGCCCTTGGGGCAGACGAGCTGGTACTGCAAGGTCAAGAACAGCCACTAACTCTACAGTGGTATGGAGAGCAGGTGGAAACAAAACCGGCAAGAAAAGTTGCTGTCGAAGTTCAAGGTGTCGGAAAAGGTTATTTCTTGCGAAATGTAAGAACCGTAAAGGATTAAAGTCTACCTTATCAGTCATTCAACAAGGATAGTTTCCCACACCTGAATTCCGTTCCCGTTATTTCTTGTGAAATGTAAGAACCGTAAAGGATTAAAGTCTACCTTATCAGTCATTCAACAAGGATAGTTTCCCACACCTGAATTCCGTTCCCGTCTGCAATTTTCAAAAATGCAAAACCGATACTGATGGTAGGTCTGGGCATTGCCACCTGGGCGTTGCGGGAGTAGTTATCGAGGATGTGGAGGATAAAGTAATAGCCGCACAAACTAAGCTGGGATGGGTTGTATATGGACCTCAACACGCCGACAACAACAATATGCCAGTAGTTATACATATCAAAGAAGCAGAGGCGATCAACAAGTTAGATAAGATATTAGAGGTGTATTTTTGCGTGAAAAATTTTGCAGTGCGTAAGGTCGAGACCGTATTGGAATCGGTAGATGACAACCGCGCCAGGCAGATGTTGGAGTTAACAACAAAAAGAGTTGGAAATCGTTTTAAGACAGGACTACTGTAGCGCCAAGGTGAAACGGTTCTACCTGATAGCCTTAAAATGGCAACGAGACGTATCTATAATATTGAAGCCAAATGAGAAGGGATCCAGAGTTCGCCATACTATACCAAGCGCAAATGAATAGTTACGTGGAGAAGGGGTATTCCAGACAGTTGATGCCAGAAGAATTGCAGTCCAATAATAGCCGAACGTGGTATCTGCCACATTTTGAAGACACTAGCCATCATAAACCCGGAAACCTTCGCATTGTATTCAACGCATCCGCACAGGTAACAGGCATTTCTCTCAACTCTACTTTACTCAAAGCCCCTGAGCAAGCCGCTCTTATTAGTTTCGCCAGAGATTGGTTGGTGTAGTCGCCGTTATAAGTGAAATGTTCTCGCAGATTAATATTTGCCAGCGGATCAGGTGTCACAGATGTTTTTATGGAGAGATGGGAAAACGGATCAGCAGATTAAAAGCTACGTCAATGATTTTCGGAGCCGCCTGTTCACCCTGTTCGGGTGTGGTTACCGACGGTTGTGGTTTAGCGAACATGGAACAAGCTCCACTAGTTAGTCCCCGTGCAGAGGAGGAACTAAAGGACATCAATAGACTCCCAGATAACGTTAAGGAGTTACAAGTCTTCGATGGGAGCCCGACACAGTATGTGTCATGGATCCATGCAGTGGAATCCATTTTAGACGATTTCAAGATCGTCAGGGGTAAGCCTATCTATAGAGCCATTTTACAGCATATTAGACAAAAAATAAGGGGAAATGCAGACACTGCATTGATCTCCTATAATATCTTCGAGGATGATTGGGAAGCTATCAAACGTTGTCTCTCACTGCATTACGCGGATAAGAGAGACATCCGTACCCTTGAGCATCAGCTCAACCAATTGGCACAAAGGGGTTCGAAATTGGATGAATTTTATGCCACGGTAATTCACCAGTTTTCTCTCATCATTAATAAAATAAAAACGGAAACCTATTCTCAAGAAACCGTAAATACTCTAGTAGAAACATATCGTTACGGCGCATTGGATGTATTCATCCGTGGGCTATCCGGTGATCTCTCGCGGATGCTTATAATCCAAAAACCACGAACTCTGCCAGAAGCCTACATGGCTTGTTTGGAAATCCAAAATTTTAATTATAGAAACCACACGATCCATACGCAAAATTCTTCCAATTCCATTACGGCTCCGATTAACCAGTCGCTTAAGCCAATGCATGGAAGGTCATTTGAGACTCGGCCCATGGTGCCACCGAAAAGGTTCTTGCATCATTCCGGCCCATCTCACACCTATCCAAACAACGACAATCCTCCGCCAAGACCAACAGCCCCAAAACCACATGAGAAAATGGAGCTTGGTTCTGTGCAGACCAGCCAGATCGGAGGGATACCGTCCAAATTACGGTAAGCAGCAAAGGCTGTATAATACTGTGGTATTGCATGAGGGGGACACGGAGAAGTACAATCAATTGGCCGAAGAAAACGTTGAAGACACTGTAAATTTTATGACGCGCGCCTCTCCATCCTTCCATATATAAATAGAATACATAACGCGAGAAGGCGCCAACTTCAAATTCCTCATTGAATAAAAATGTTATTAGTCCTTCAATAAACCAAAAACTACATGTTTAGCTAAACCTTTCACAGTGCATTGCGCTGCTGGAAATATAATCATCAATAAAAAAGTCTCAGGTAAATTGTTTGAAATGGCAGGCAATACTTCAATCCTTACCTTCTACGTTCTCCCAGGGTTGGTGTCATTTCACGGAATTATCGGAGATGACACGCTTAAAGAATTGGAAGCAATAATATAACGGAAGGAAAACACTCTGACTCTCAAACCTGGAGTCACTATTCCCATAAAATCTCGAGTCTCTGGCCAAGTAAACGCGGTTTTTGACGAGACATTTCCGGAAAATGTTAAAGCTAGACTTCGTGAAATGATTGTGAAAAAAGGACCAATTTTCGGTCCAATTGACACCAAGGAAACGATTAGGACAAACGTTAGAGCAGAAATAAAGACTAATACGAGCAAACCCATGTATGCCAAGAGTAATCCATACCCTGCATGCATGAGGGACGTGGTCGAGAAAGAAATAAAAAACCTGCTCGAGGAAGAAACTATTCGTCCTTCCAGTGGTCCTTACAACTATCCGATTTGGGTCGTATCCAAAAAGCCAAAGCCATCCGGCGAAAAACAATATCGTTTGGTAATTGATTACAAGCCCCTCAACGGCATAACGATTCCTGATACTTATCCAATTCCGGATATCAATTCTACACTTGCAAGCTTAGGCAATGCCACATACTTTACGACATTAGATTTAACTTCCGGTTTTCATCAGATTCCGTTTGGAATAAAGGAATTTATAGGTAAAATATGTTATGTTTATATTGATGACATAATTGTTTACGGCCATAGCGAGGTAGACCATCTTAAGAATGTTGATACAATTTTCAGAAGACTTGTGGAGGTAAATCTTAAAGTGAATTTGGAGAAAACGCAGTTCATGTGGACACAGGTAGAGTTTCTCGGTTATATCATTTCTCCTGAGGGTATACAGCCTGATCCTAATAAAGTATTAGCTAAACAACATATTTCACCCCCTGAGACGTTAAAAGATCTGAAAAGAAAAAAAAAAAACAAAAAATAAATTTTGCTTACGTCATCCGAGGTCCTGGCCTTCCCGGACTTTTTTTTTTTTTTTTTTTTTTTTGTCGGCGGTTGCTGCTATCCGATGGAGCGCTCAGACACAACTACAGGTCCATTGTACTACCATTCAGACACCTTACATTAATGTACTTAGTTTTCCCGTCTTTCCAAGAAAAACGAGAAGGAGCTTCAGTGATAAAGAGCTTAGATGTTCGGCACTCACCACGGCAGCCCCGAAGATCCGCCACCTGATGCGAGCATAGGCCGGACAACTGCAGAGAAAGTGTTCTGCTGTGTCATCCTCCTCACCGCAAGCAGGACAGGTAGTGGTGTCGCTTAAGCCCAACAAATTTAAGTGTTTAGCAAAAGCTTGGTGGCCCGAAAGAACGCCTACAAGCAGCCTACAGTCGATTCTCCTCAAAGATAGAAGAAAAGATGCTGACCTTTCGCAAATGTCCGGGCGCAGTAGTTTGGTCTGTCTACATCCACCGCAATCGCGCCACCGAATCTTGTGTTCACGAGAAACCCAAGAATCGATAGACGACATGACTAAAGACGAAGGCAGACCCAACACAGGTTCGGGTCCTGAGAAAACTTCTTCTGAACCTTGCCTAGCAAGCTCATCCGAGATCTCATTTCCCTGGATGCCAGTGTGACCTGGTACTCAGACAAGATTCACTATGTTCAGTCTTCCGACCAAATTCAGAGAAAGCTTGAGTTCTAGCACTAACTTGGACGAGGTAAGAGGGTTTAGAAGCGCTTTTAATGCAGCTTGGCTATCACTGCAGATGCAAATGCCTCTGGCCCTCCACCTGTTGGTCACAATATAGCGCATTGCCATTAGGATGGCAAAAATCTCCGCTTGGAAAACAGATGCATGTTTACCCAAGGGGTAGTAAAGTCGTATATCATCGCATTCCACAAAGACATCAGCAACAGACCCCTGCCCGGTTTTGGAGCCATCCGTGAAAATACGATGGCATTCAATCCATGGTTCAGAGTCTGACCGAAGCCATTCCGTTACCTGTGGAAAGTTGACGTGGTAGTTTTTTCGCAGAAGGATTTCTGGTGTCATTGCATCAGACGGCATATCCATAAGACAGGGGTCAAAGGATAATTCTCGAGCAAGTTCTTCAAAATTCCATTGCGCATGGTACCAAAAACCACCTCTCTTTAAGCGAAAGATGGTTTTTAGCGTACATCCCATGATATATAAGTCAAGGGGAGGAAGATTCATCAAAGCATCTAGAGCAGAGCCCGGGGTGCTAGGGAAGGCCCCTGTGCAGCCGAGACAAGCCGTTCTTTGGAGTTTGGCAAAAGAAGCAGTAACACGTTTCCGCGAAAGCCTGTTCCACCAAACAACTGATGCGTATGAGAGTAGCGGTCTAATCATGGCCGTATAGATCCAAAGGACCCGTCTTGGAGACAAGCCCCATGTCTTACCAAAAGCGCCTTTGCACTGCCAGAAGGTCGACAGCGCTTTATCGGTTTTCGATTCGACATGTTTGGACCACAGAAGTTTTTTATCAAGGATTACACCCAGATATTTGACTTCTTCGGATATAGGGATGGTGACACCTTTAAGCACGAGATGGGACAGGCCAGTGATGATTCTCCTTCTCGTAAAGAGAACAACCGTGGTTTTAAGAGGATTCACTGAAAGCCCATTACTAGTGCACCAGACATCGATCAAATCCAGGGATCTCTGCGCTTGAGAGCAGACAGCCCCTAGATTTGAACCGACAGAAAGAACGGCGACATCATCCGCAAAAGCTTGAGTGTAGTTTCCAGGAAAGTTGAGAGCCGTAAGCAGAGAGTCTACCACCATACACCATAAGAGGGGAGACAGAACACCACCTTGAGGGCAGCCCCTATTTACCCCTGTTATGACGCACTTGCCACAATCTGCATCCGCTATTAACGTCCTGTACATTAGCATTGCTTTAATCCACAACACCAAAGTTTCATCTACACCATGCTGTCTGGCTGAGTTACACATACTGTCAAAGGTTGCATTATCAAAAGCACCCTCAATATCAACAAAAAATGCCCAACGCGTACTCCTTCCGGTCAAGGGCACTATCAATCCTACCAACAAGGTTTTGAAGCGCAGTCTCGCAGGATTTTCCGCGCTGATAGGCATGTTGCATCTCAGAGAGAGGGTGTGATCGAAGAGCAACTTTGCGCACATGCAGCTCAACCAGTCTTTCCAAACTTTTCAGTAAGAAGGAAGACAGACTTATGGGTCTAAAGCTTTTGGCTAGAGTGTAGTCAGACTTACCAATTTTTGGTATGAAAACCACTTTAACCATTCGCCATGGGGAAGGTATATAGGCCAAGGCCAAGCTCGCGGTGAAAATTATTTTCAACATTGGCAAAACCTGACTTAAACTTTGTTTCAGCAAAACTGGATAAATTCCATCCGGACCAGGTGACTTGAAACTCTCAAAAGATGCAATGGCATATTTGATAGCATCATCAGTCACCACTCCCGATGCAAAATACCAGCTGTGCCGCGTGGTATTAGTCGGTTCAAATGTAGCCACAATCGTTTGAAGGGCTGAAGAACACGTAGTAACCTGATTACCCGGAAAGTGAGTCTCAAGTAGAAGACTGAAAGTCTCCGCCTTTGTCTCAGTGTACGTGCCATCAGGTTTAAGGATTGCATCCAGTTTACTTGGTCTGTTCCTTTGGAGGACTTTAACAAGCCTACTAGTTGCACTTAGAGATTCGACCTCTTCACAAAACTTTTTATATGAGTCATTTTTCGACTTGCGAATAAGTCTCTTAAAAACCAGTCTTCCACTAAGTTGGTTTTTAAAGACCGATTTAGCAGCTTCCTAGTTTCTTTACGAAGACACTGCAGTTCGGAGTTCCACCAGGGTACCGATTTTCTGCGGGGGGTTTAGAAACAGGGCACGCACGTTCAAAGCAGCGGGTGAGGACGTTGTTCAGATCCGTGGGCAGTTCGTTTTTCTCGGATTTCTCCTCTCTAGCGAAGGTGAAAGTTCGCAGTAGATTTGAAATTCGATGTATCTGTGATCCGATAAGGTGCTATCTGGCGATACCTTCCAATTTATGATAGGCTTCAAATGCCTGTTAGACAGGGTAACATCAATTACTTGCTGTCTTCTGGCTGTAACAAAGGTAGGTTGATGATATCAGACGATAAAATGAAGTCCAAAAGTCGATCTCCCCTTATGTTGCATTTGCTGCTGCCCCAAACAGTGTTCTGAGCATTAGCATCACAGCACAAGACAAGACCTAACCTTTTGGATTCACAAAACTCTACGAGCTCTACAACAGCCTTTGGCGGAGGAGGGGTTAGAGAGTCATAGGGGAAATAAGCCGATGCAGCGACAAAGGTTTCCCAGTTATCATTTGCATGGTAAGTTATAGAAACAGCTACCAAATCTTGGCTACAAAAGCTTTTGATCATAGTAGCTGTAAAAGATTTCGATACATAAAGACAAGTCCTAGGTCTTTCGGATTGCTCATCATAAAGAACGTGGTATAAATCACTCAAGCAACCAAGACCACAGATGCGACTTTTCCACACCCATGGTTCCTGGATGGATATTATGTGTGATTTTGTTCTATTTACAAGCCACAAGCCTGCTACTTAAAGTAGCAGCCTTGCAGTGCTGTAGGTTAATTTGAGTAAACAAGTTGGATGAATACTCTGGGTAACGTCCACTATTAGCACTGTTTGACATTGAAATGGAAATGGATCCTGCCAAGATGAAGATAGGGACGCATGTTGTACCTAGATTTGATGATCTCGGCAGCAGCCATGTCTATACTCACAACAAGAGAACTGCCACCTTCATTGTGACGGTTTTTACTCTTCTTGTGTGAACGGACAATCCAAGCTTTTGTGTCGAGACCAGGATTCTGGGTTTGCAAACGCTTTAGCACATCCGCCGATTTTTCTAGTTTCCCAGCGATCCAGCAGACAGCCCGCGTAAGCTTGGGTGGTTTGTAGACCTCAAAAGATGAAGTCCTAAGTGTAGGGATTTTCGGCACCATACTGCTAATCCATTCAGAGGTTTTCTGTGATGAAGTCTTCACCATGAGGGTTCCGTCCTTTAACACACAGCCCTCCACCTGAATGCAAGCATTTGTTGCCGCAGCCAGCTCCAAAAGATGAGTTTTGCAGTGTTCGGACTCTGCAACACTCATACTGTTATCATTGCCCGCTTTCCCAATGCGAACTGCTAAAGAGGAGACAGCAGTATTCTTGTAGGAATGCTTCTTAACTCGCACTCTTTTGCGTTTAGCACATGGTTTTTTAGGCGCACACCTACCATCAGAGCCGTCCGCGTCGACAAAGTTCTGTCCACTAGTGCTGCACCCAGTATTGTTCACAACACCAGCATCATCCATTACCAGTGCACGGGCAGCACCAACATTAGGTGCACTTCCTCTACTCATACTCAAGGGTGAGTCCACTACAACCAATGTCCGTCCATCAAAACTACTACCTTTGCTGGTAGAAGCACCGACTTCATTCGGAGACAGGGCGTGGGCAGACACAGGAGCTTGAGGAGGATTGTATCTCTTAACGAGCTTGGGTCGCTTCTTCTTGTTTTTCGGTTCAGCAGAAGAGGAGGCATTGCCTGATGAAGGGGTCAGGTCAGCTTCCGTTTGTGAGACTTCCACCGACCTATCCCGTTTCATAGACGCAACCGAAGAGCCGACCGGAGTGCTTGCGCCGCAGATCGCTCAGCTGCTTCCTTTTCCTCTTTCGCTGACCCTTAGTGAGGTGCACCTCAAAGCCAGCCACTTCAGGAGCCCGTTCCACCGTTGAGATATCACGGGGCAAGCTGTCAGCGGTGCAGTGGGTAGCATCCTTACTCATGCTCAGTTTGCCCAAAGAGTCGGACATAGAGCCACAAGAGTCGCTTGTGTGTTCAATGAATGTTGGGGCCTCCAGAATCCGAGCCCCAGCCGCAGTCGAGAAGACCACGGATGGATTTTGGCTATTGCCAGTACCACCTGGAGTATTAACATCCTTAAGGTTGTTCATTAATTAATGTTTTGAGTTTTAACTACTGCTCCTGTAGGTTAGAGTACACTAACGGATTATTTTACAGAGGATAGGTTAAAAACCGTTGCCTCAAACACCTCCTCCTTTATCCGGGCTTGGGACCGGCATGCTACTGGCGTAACAAGGCGGAGTTAAATTCCCGGACTTTGATAAAACCTTTAATCTCACGACCGACGCGTCAAACTATGCGACAGGCGTAGTGCTTTCGCAAGGCGAATGGGGAAGGGTCCGTCCAATCGCCTACATCTCGAAATCTCTCAGTCGAACTGACGAAAACTATGCCATGAATGAAAAAGAGAAGCTGGCAACTTGATAACTTGCGTTCATACCTCTACGGGGCAAGGAAGATTCGTATCTATACAGACCATCAGCCTTTCGCATTGGGAAACAGAAACCACAATGCTAAGTTGAAGCGCTGGAAGGCCCGCATAGAAGAGTACAATTGTGAACTCATCTACAAACCGGGAAAATCCAATTTAGTGGATGCTCTGTCAAGGTTGAAGTCGGAAGTTAACCACATGCAGACTCAGAACACCCTGAGTCGGAACCAAGTATAAGGTTGACCTGAGGCGAATTTACCAAAACCGCCGATGAGAATGAAAACAGCGATTCGGCCACTGTTGACGCAGATGAGCCCGACAAAGGTGAGACTGCAGAAACTGTCGAAGAATGCCGGTCGTCAAGCTCAACTGCTCATAGCGCTGATCAGGATAGCACGGATCTGATTCTGCACGTGGAAGCTCCATTGAACGTGTTTCGCTATAGAAGGGAGCATAGGAACCCTCGCTAGAATAAGGAACAGCTCCTCGAAACTTATTACATTCCCAGAATGAATAGCCTCATAAAGAAATATACCAAATCATGTGAGGTATGTTATGCCAATAAGTATGACAGGCATCCAATCCACCCTGAATTTCAACAAACTCCTATTCCTTCCTATCCTTGTCAGATACTTCATTTGGATATCATCGAAATCCAAAAAGAAAAATTCATAAGTTGCATAGATAAGTTCTCGAAGTTTGGTAAGCTGTTCCATATCAAGAACAGATCTGTCCTTCATCTCAGGGAGAAAATTATTAAGATCCTTCACTATTTCACGGTACCAGAAATGCTTGTCACCGACAATGAGAGTAGCTTCCTTAGTCCAATTATTATCAACTTTATCAAAATGTTGGGGATTAAAGTGTACAACACACCTGTGCGTCGATCTGAGGTCAACGGTAAAGTCGAGAGATTCCACTCGACGATCATAGAAACCTACCGATGTCTCAAGTCTGAGCACAAGGACCTATGACTGAAAGAACTATTAAGCATAACGGTTGACAGGTACAACAAAACGATACACTCAGTTACGAAGCGAAAACCAAGCGATGTGTTCTTCGACAGAACTCATAGATTTAACTATCAGAATTTAATTTCGCACCAAGGCCAACCGGGAATTGAAGCATGATATTAAAAGAAAACAATGAGAAACAAATCTCTATAGAAATAAGAAACGAACGCCACCGAAAATTTACAAAACAGGCGACATTATATATACGGCCTCCAAAGGAATTAGGGCCAAAAACAAACCACTTTTCCGAAAGGAAATAGTTGCAAAAAATAATAAAGTTACTATCACAACATCGAGAGGCAGAAGAGTCCATAAGACACATATTAAGAATATCAAGAACACATTATAAAAAAAAATCAATTTATATAACATAACGAATACTTATAGAGTATAATTTTAATCATAATCCACTATAACTTTATCTCATGTTTGTAATATTGAATTTATATTTTATATATATTATACGTCTTTACTGTTTATCAATTTATTCGTAATAATAATAATTTTTTAATCATACTTCACTATAGAATTTTGTTTCAGCTTTTTAATGTAACTGCATATCTGTTTTTTCAAATAGTTATTTACTTACTTTATTAAGACTCTTTAGACCACAAACCAAATTGTGTGCATAACTCCAATATATATTGTTACTATTTATAAAATTTATAATCCCATCCGCCAGACTGGTTTAGCTAATCTGCCTAGCACCAACACAGGGGTTGCAGCTATTCGAGTATACAGCGCCATTGGTTTCCATTAAGGAGGGAAAAGCGTGGTTAGTCAACGGAAACTTCAATTTCGTCCATGTCATTAACTTAGGCCAATTCGAGCGCCAACTGGAAGAGGTCACCGACTCCGTCGACAGAAGCTTCAAGGACAAAGACAGGAGGCAGCTGATAAAATTTTACCTGACCCAAATAGGTGACCGCATCAATTTGCTGAAAGCAAAACCAATTAGGAAGCAGAGGTCCATTGAATAAATCGGCTCAGCACTTAAATGGATCGCAGGAAATCTGGATGCAGCAGACTGGAATAAAATTTTACAAAGCCAACAGGAGATAGTTTTTCGGAGTAATCAGCGATATGACGAGAAAACTCAACTGGGTCATCGATAATTCCAACAGCGAGATAAGGGTAGCCTATATTCACAAATTCGAACAAGACATTCTTTAACAAGTCATGCTCCTTAAGGGAGAAATCAACGAAATCATACGAGGTTGCCAGATGGCAAAGAGGGGGATCATCAACATAAATTTGCTTAACCACGACGAAATCAGCAAAATCGTAAATGAATTCGAGTTTGGAGCTCCGTCAGTTTACGCGAACGACTCAATGCTGCTTTACGTATTGTCGATTCCCAAGGTGAGGAAGGAGGATATAACTTGCTCCTGCTAAGACCATCCATCATTAATGGCACGCAGGTTAACGTCGAGTTCAATAAGGTTTAGTTAGCCAAGCGGAAACGTATGGCATACTGCAAAAATGTCTCGACATTAATAATTCTACGGTCTGCAGAGAGGAGTCACTTGAAAGATTTCTGGAGGATCACTCTGTGTCTAAATTACTCAAAGGAGGACATGCAAGAAATGAAGTTGTCGAGCTCATGGCCAGCTCTCTTCAAATAACTCAACCCAATCTCTGTTAGAAACCTATATCGTGCGATTAAGCAATGAAACGATCAGGCTCAAAAACAGGACATTCACGAGTTCAAGCTATTCGTTCCTACAGGCTCTACCACCCGTTATGGGGAATATCACCAACCAAGGACACAATATTGAACGCCTTGGTAATCTGACATGGAGGATGAAGTTGCCTACAATTACGGATGCTGTTATCCTTACGTTATTGATTTGCTTTTATGTCATATAGCGTACAGTAAGTGGAAAACTCAGTCTCCCGACCATAGGGTTACCACTGGAAGCCGCGGCTAGAAGTTAGGAAAACTGTTGATCACCAGCTGCTGACGTCACTGATCTGAGAAGGGAAGAGTTAACACGAGTGAATGTACGTTGACCTTGGGAAACGTGATCCCATTGGACGATGCGTAACATTCCGTTGTGCCCCGGGAACCAATGCTTACTAAGCATATGCGCAGTGCATTGGCTGGCAAAGTACATATCAGGTGTACACAAAGTAAGAGGATTTTCATTTAGAATACCGGACAGTGTTGGTCCGAAGAGTAAATTTTTTATAATCCGCGTCCGCGAAATCTTTAAGTAGGGTATCATACTGTTCGCCCCAAGCGGATTGTTGTCTCTCCTTATGTTTTTTTTAAATTTAATAGAATGAAATAAAATGCTATCCATCATCTTTTTATGCTTTTTTTTGGGCATCTAGGGACAAGGATAGGGTATCATACTGTTCGCCCCAAGCGGACTGTAGCCTTTCCTTATGTTTTTTCACTGCAAAGCATAAGTGAGGCATTGAATATACTTTTAAACACATTAATAGATAATAATTTAAATAATTTTGAACACATAAATAATAATTTAAACAACCCAAATGTCATCGAAACATGTTTGTTTGTGATGCAAAGGTTGCTTTTTTTGCGCACTACATACAATTATACTGCCTTATACATGGTATCACGACATTAATATTGCATTAAGAAACGCTTGCCGATGCAGTACTACAGCAGTACCGCATTTAGGTATTCAGCCTTTGTATTGGCACATGATGATAGGTCTGGGCTTGCCACCTGGGTGTTGCGAAAGTAGTAATCGAGAATGTGGAGGATAAAGTAATAGCCGCACAAACTAAGCTGGGATGGATTGTATATGCACCTCAACACGCCGACAACAACAATATGCCAGTAGTTATGCATATCAAAGAAGCAGAGGCGATCAGCAAGTTAGATAAGATAGTAGAGGCTTATTTTTGCGTGAAAAATTTTGGTGTGCGTAAGGTCGAGACCGTATTGGAATCGGTAGATGACAACCGCGCCAGGCAGATGTTGGAGTTAACAACAAAAGATTGGAAAAAGTTTTAAGACAGGACTACTGTGTACAAGATGGTACGGTTCTACCTGATAGCCTAAAAATGGCAACGAGACGTATCTATAATATTGAAGCCAAATGAGAAGGGATCCAGAGTTTGCCATACTATACCAAGCGCAAATGAATAGTTACGTGGAGAAGGAGTATGTCAGACAGTTGATGCCAGACGAATTGCAGTCCAATAATAGCCGAACGTGGTATCTGCCACATTTTGAAGACACTAGCCATCATAAACCCGGAAACCTTCGCATTGTATTCAACGCATCCGCACAGGTAACAGGCATTCCTCTCAACTCTACGTTACTCAAAGCCCCTGAGCAAGCCGCTCTTATTAGTTTCGCCAGGGATTGGTTGGTGTAGTCGCCGTTATAAGGGTAATGTTCTCGCAGATTAATATTTGCCAGCGGATCAGGTGTCACAGATGTTTTTATGGAGAGATGGGAAAACGGATCAGCAGATTAAAAGCTACGTCAATGATTTTCGGAGCCGCCTGTTCACCCTGTTCGGCAGAACACATAAAAAACAAGAACGCCAAGGAATTCCAGAAAGAGTCACCGGAAGCTATTAGGAACATTGTTTACAATCATTATGTGGATGATTTTGGCAGCAGTTTCTCCAGTGGTTCCGAAGCTGAGCAAGTAAGCCTGGAGGACAAAAGGATTCATGCGGAGGATATCTTTACACAGCAACAGAAAGACAATTGTATCAAGGGTGAATGACTCGTGGTGGCCAGTTTCCCAGTCCGTCAGCTTAGAATCGGACAACGAGGTCGAAAAGGTACTTGGGATGTATTGGGACCATGAAGATGATACGTTTCGGTTTTGTTTCAAGTTTCACAGAATTGCCAAAGATGTTTTGGAAGCAACAAGACCCCCAATCAAAAGGGAGATGTTGGCTAGCGTAATGGGTGTCTGCGATCCATACGGATTTCTTGCCAATTTTCTGATCTACTCGAATATTCTACTGCAGACGACTTGGAATTCCGCAATCGGTTGGGATGATGCATTGCCATCCCATTTACACCACCAGTAGAGCATCTGGTGGTCGAGTTGAACAGGATCAAAAATTTCAAAGTTCATCAGCCGAAGGTATCGAGCACCACATATTTGTCGACGCCAGTGAAAGTGCCTTTGCCGCTGTAAGTTACTTTCGCATATATCAGACCTTCCCAACCTATTCACTGTTATTAGAAGTCGATGTCGCGTTTGTTTCGGGTAAAACCAGGTGCACGCCAGAAAAAGTGTCTCTCTATTCCACGCCTGGAATTACACGCAGCAGTTCTGGGAAGCCGATTGCAGACAACCATACGAGCAAATCGCAACATAAGTATCTATCAGCAGATTCGTATTTTGGAGTGACTCAAAAACCAATATTTCGTAGTTTCGGTCAGTCAACCGAAGGTATAAACCATTTATCGCACACCGGGTGGCAGAAATATTGTACTGGCTTCCGTCCGAGTTAAATGAAGCCGACGACGACGCAACTCGAGCCAGTATTTATAGTATTCGTCCGAGGATGCTTCGCATTAGCCAGGCAAGTACACATATTATACATGTTGCTAATTTTGCTTCCTTCAATAAACTTAGAAAGACGGTAGCTTGGATGTTGTGGGTGGTCGAGCATGGTTGAGTCGGGCGAGAGCAACAATAATAACATAAGAGCAGGGACAACCGGTCAGCGAGTGCTATATACCAACATCAGTCAAAAATTGTCAAACGGTGCCTAAGAATGTGATTACAGCTACGGGGATTGCAGCTACCGAAAAGTTTCTTTGCTGCCAAGCCCAAAAGGATGATTTCTACGAAGAGAGTTCTGGACTGGAGAAGGGATTATCAGTCCCAATAAGTAGCAATATATTCCAGTTTTCTCCATACTAGGACTACGTCTAGGTGGTCGAATCAACGCAGCATATTGGCTTCCTGCTGAAGCCAGATATCCAGTAATTTTACCGCAGTGCCTTCAATTAACGCAGTTATTTGTACATCATAACTATGATCTTCTCCATCATCAAAACGATGCCCTCACTCTCAATGAGATTCGTCAGCGATATTGGGTACCTTAAAAGGATAAGGAAGAATTGCCAAGCGTGTAAACTTACACGTGCCAAATCAGCGACGCCGTTGATGAGACAACTACCAGTGGACTGCTTAACACCGTTCATTTGACCCGTAACCTATACGGGGTTGGATTATTTTGGCCCACAACAAGTTGCCATAGGTGGCCGAAGAGAGAAAAAATGGGTGGCACTCTTCACTTGCCTTGCCATCTGAGCCATCCATCTGGAGCTTGCAACGGACTTATCCGATGTATTGATTCTGTTCCTGAGGAATTTCGTCAACAGGAGAGCAACCCCTATCCGCATAAGAAGTGACAATGGTGCACATTTTATTGCTGCCCAGCAGAAGCTTGCAAATCGATTTCGATGCAATTCCAGGAGAAATGTCAGCAAAACGGTTCGATTGGAGGTTTGATGGCCCACTAAATACCAGCGAAGGTGGTATTTGGGAAAGGATGGTGCAGTCCGTAAAGAAAGTTCTCTTGGTAACGCTAAGTGAAGATGCGCCAAGAGTGGAATCCCTTCGACGCTTTAATCGGGGCGGAAAATATTGTGAATTCCAGACCTCTGACGGAATTGCCAGTGAGTTCAGAAGAAGATGAGCCATTAACCCCAAACACAGCCATCGATATTTTTTTGTTAACTCCCAATATCTATATCTATCCCAAGTTATATCATTTAGAGTAGTTATAGCTCAAAATTGTAAATATTCACATAACTTGATATAGCGATAATGGTGATGGTAGACCCCGCGACTATAATTTTTTTTTTCGTGTAAGGTTAATGCTAATTTTCCACCGAGCACTAAATCCAGATTAAGATTAATCTGCCCATAATCTACTTTAAATCTTAAGATCTACCATACAAATTTGAATCTGCTAACCACAAGATTAAAAAATAATCTTGAAAGAAACTAGGTTTGCATGTAAGAATCGGCTTGTGAACACACTTAATACCAATTTACCATTACTGGATATGTCAAAAGTGACGTTGGTTGCTAAAATTTGAGAGCGAGAAAGCAAATCAACGACTAAATATTGTGCGCAGATTTGAAAACCAGAGAGTAGGTTGAGAGAAAACCGCTACATTATTCTCCTTTTTGTTCGGTGGAAACGTGTAGAGATTTATTGTTAATCTTTTGCCTTTAATCTCAGTTTATGTTTTGGTGCAAATGCAGCATAAGGATTATTTATTCGCGTAATTAATAACCTTGTCTGATTGAAGGTTACAAAATTAGTTAATCCTTTTTTACCCAGAGTAATCCAGTCGATTGGGAGATTCAAGCCAAAAAGAAAGCCTTTTCTTCATTTCCATTTGACATTAGCTCATTTGGTTTAGAAAGATGGCGATGGTTTGGCGTTCAAAAATGCCGATTGTGTTTCTATTGCTGTTAAGCGGAGAGTTTTATGGGCAAAACGCGATTTTACAGGTCTGGCAGCTTTACGAACCTTAGTGAATGAGCTGTGTCATTCACGACGGCCTCGTGATTTGCATGGTGATAACGCAAGTGATAATGCGGTGCTGAGTCGGAAGAATAATCGGACACCGTAATAATTCGACATACCTTGGAATTCTGCTGTTAGCACGAAGAAGTCCATAATCATCTAGATAAGGAGATAAGGAGGCGATTGAGCTTGATCTGTTTATTTTTCCTTTCGAAGGCAAGCAGGCTATCTCTTCGGAAAACACGTCGTATTGGGCCTGCCTTAACAAAAATTTTTCCGCACTCAACGACAATCAACCGCAATCATTTTGGCATATGCTACTGCTGCGAAGCTGTTTTCGCTGGCGTCAACAGAAACATGAAGCTCAAAGTCTGGGTAAGAAGAAAAAACTGTTGAAACATAGCATGTAGGGATACGTACCTCCTCAATCTGTGGTAAAAAGCATATCCAGTGAATCCATTTTGTATGCTCAGCTTCTTGAATTGGATCATCCCAACTTATTCCACTGCGCCAAATTTCTTGGAGAAGTATCTTTCCCTACATGAGGAAGTTTGCCAACAATCCAAGCGGATCAAAGACTTTCATCAGGATTCGCAGTACTTCGCGTTTGGTTGGAACCCTTTTGCCCTGGAATACATCTGCATTTGACGAGTTTACTGTTACTTTAATGGTTAGATAGTCTGCAGCTGTGCACCACCACATTCCAGGAACTTTCTCAGGTGCAAGCTCCATCTTTGTGTTGAGGCTTACTTCTGCAGGAGAGCTAGATTGAAATGCTTCACCGATTGCTTTGGAGTTGGAGATCCACTTTCGAATGTGGAAGCCCCCCTGTTGGTGAATAAAGGTTATTTCTTTAGCAAGTCTTACCGCTTCAGCTTGGGATTCCACACTATCCATAAGGTCGTCGACGTAGTGGTTTGTACGAATCGACTTAACAGCTCTGGGATACTTGTTCTCGAAATCTTCTGCATTTTTGTTTTTTTATAAATTGCGCCGAACAGAGGCAGCATGTGGCGCCAAACGTCATGACCAGCATAATGTATTCCTCCACTTCGTTACTGCCCCGATTAAACCACAAAAATCGTTGGTAATTCAGGTCTTCCTTTCTTATCCAAATTTGGTGCAACATTTCTTAAATGTCGGCACATATTGCGTAACGCCTTTCACGAAATTTTAGGATGACGGACATTAAGGATGTCAGCAGATCAGGGCCCTTAAGAAGTACTGAGTAAAGGGAAACTCCGCCAACTTTAGCCGCCGCATCCCACACCAGTTTTAACTTACCCGACTTGTTCAAATTAAGAACTGGGAATATTGGTAACTACCATGTATGTGACCGATCTTCACCTGCTTCTTTTGATGAAAGTTTCCTGACATATCCCTTGGTTATGTAACTTTCGATTTTGTTGTGCAGTTCCTCTGCTAGTTTAAGGTCGTGACTTATCCATTGTTGAATGCATGACAAACGTCTTTTTGCCATAAAATAACTATGGGGAAGTTGAATCCGTTCATACTTCCAAAGCAGTCCCGTCTCCAAGCGGCCTTCCTTTCGTTGAGAATATGTCTGTAGTTGCTCAAGTGCTCGCTGATCATATGTCGATTGCAGTGGGTTAGAATCTAAAGATGCAAAATTCTCGTTGCACAGCAGCTCGTTCACAAGTTCTTTCAACTCAAATTCACGTTCACGGCTACATTCACACACGTGAAAGTTAATGCGAGCATTTGAGTTCTCCGGCGTTGACATTGATATAGATCCTGGTTGAGGGCAGCTGCCATAAATCGTCCAACCCAGGCGGGTCTTAGATGCCACAGGTTCTCCCATACCTCCTTCCTTACACTTAAGAGTAAGTCCTAGCTTCCAATTGTTAAGTCCAATGAG
The DNA here is from genome assembly GCA_963576555.1 of Ferdinandea cuprea. NCBI lineage: Eukaryota > Metazoa > Arthropoda > Insecta > Diptera > Syrphidae > Ferdinandea > Ferdinandea cuprea. Next base: position 18,194,813 of record OY754962.1, on the reverse strand, counting down.
AAGTCGAGGAGCCGCGTCGGAATACGACTCAATGGGCAGGTGTCTTAGGTGCCTATAATGGCCTTGAAACTTGACTGCGTCCAATGTTTTCAGTGGTAGCTGGATATGCTAAAGCTCATCACTCGCGAATCGTCTCCATATCTATGCGTGTTGGCGGTCCATTTGATGCAGAGAGGATCAGGAGTTCCTTTAATGTTAAGTTAAGCCGCAACATCCTCATCCATCAGCGTCAACGATGAGCCGTCATCCAAAAACGCATATATTTTTATCTGGACTTTGTTGCCCGTTACTAGTTACCCGTTGCGTAGATGAGTGTGGTTCAACTAAAGCAGGCAGGCTCGGCTGGGGGTACATATATGATGGTCCATTCGGAATATCAAATATTGTTTCTTGCTGATTTTGTCGTGAACACGAACGTTGCTGTACATTGACAGTGTCTTCGGGCTGACGTTGGTACATGTCGGCTGGAAGCGATGGGCTTACAACTGGTAAAGCCGATGAGTGCACAAATGTTTGTTGCGACGTTGTTATTGGCTGATACCAGGGGTTGGAAGATAACTGAAGTGGCCGCTGTTTCGCTAAGCGTGAATTAACGTTTTCACCCAGCCGTGTATAGCGCACACTCGAGCCATGTTCTATAGGGTTCAATGATTTGGCAACGGTTTTGTGTTAGCTTCCTTCTCAGTCTTCAACTTTGCTGTTAGTTTCTGTGGAAATTTAATCATTGACATCTTTAACAAAACCATCGTCTGTAATTTCAGTTAAGATCTTGTACTTACGGTTGAGAAATTCGTTTTCCATTACTTTTTCTTCCTCTAACTTTACGTAATTCAATATTTAAACGCCTTACCGATGAAGAACTTTGTGAGGACTTCGAACTCCTTAGCTTTGAGGTTGTGGACACAGCACGCGCTTTTGAATGTTTGACATTTGATGCTGAATGTTTTGCCTCGGTGACAGATGGGTTGCACAAATTACCTTTCAAGCCTGAAAATGCATTTGGTACCGGCTTCGAAGCAGCGTGATGATTTGTCGACCGCAAAGGAGTACTAACCGAGGGCTGCAACGCAGCTGTGGATGGATCAGGCGTATTGGACGATTAAAAGACCCTTACATGTTTCAAAGATTTTGGAACATTACAAGTAACAGATGTTTGGTCTGGGACCGGCGTGACAACAGATTTCGCATGCCCTGAAGCAAAATTCTGGCTTTTGGATGGAGGAATTTCTATGAAAACTGACGTGCGTTTAGGAATTGCTGTAGATCCCTCAAATATATGTGATTACGGCGGTTGAGTTACACTTTGATGTTCTACAGTAGTGGAATTACCACTCTGCACGGATGATTTAAGCTCCAACTTCGATGCTGTGGATGGCTGATCAATTCTCATATTCGACAACATTTCCGAAGCATCGTTGAACATCCTTTCGACTGGCATTTTGTTTGATTGATTAAAATTCGTGGATATTTGCGTTGACTTTATTGGTTCTACGTAAGCCTTGGTTGACGATGGCTGGATTACACCCGAGCGCGCCGAGCACAGTAAGTCACTACCACTGCCCGTAGTTGATTTTGCTGCAGTAGAGACGTTCAATGACGTCGGCGTGGAATGCCCTTCACATGCCAAATCTTGGTTTGTTTTAAAGCTGTCAACACCAGCACACATGAAGTGAAACCAATTTTCACATATGTCGCACGCCACCATGTTGTCTTCTGAATCAGGATCGCTGCATAATTGGCAATTATATTCCCTTATAGGGTCTCTTCCATTCATCGATATGTAATACTAGATCGGATATATTTGTTGGCCAAAGCGTCAAATAATTTTTTAAAATTGTTGGGAAAAATTTTTTTGAGCTGTCAGACAATAAAAACGCTAATAAGATTTTTATATTTTAATTCAGTTTTAAAAATCTTGTCTGATTGAAGGTTACAAAATTAGTTAATCTTTTTTTATTTTACCCAGAGTCACAGATGATAGAAGTTTCTATCATCTCTGCCCAGAGTGATCCAGTCCATTGGGAGATTTGAGCCAAAAAGAAAGCCTTTTCTCCATTTCCATTTGACATAAGCTCATTTGGTTTAGAAAAATGGCGATGGTTTGGCGTTCAAAAATGCCGATTGTGTTTCTGCTGCTGTTCAGCGGAGAGTTTCATGCAGAGATGATAGAAACAAAGAGATGCCAAACGCTTACCTCCTTTGCCCCTCGAAAACCCATTTGTTTACATTGTTGTTGTTGTAATCGATTTCCAGTGACCACCGTGTCGGTGAATATATGTGAAGCAAAAAGAATCAATTCAGCACTCGAATTTTTTTGGTCTGGACGCACCTATTTATCAGTGGTAAGTATTTTGACATTTCTCTTCATAAAAGTAAACAATAGGGTTGTTTGCGACAACGTCAGTGTCAACTGAGAGAAAAAAAAAACAATAAAAGAAGTGACAACTAAAACGTCGGAGGGAAAATATAAGTTGAAAGAATATTCCGGCGGGAAGTATTCATTAATGTAAATCTATTATGTAAATCTATTTAAAATTTAGTATAAAGTGTTACGAATTGTTGTTACAGACCAAATTTAATACATATTAAGAAAGTGTTTTAGTGGTAATGTAACCAAATCGAACAATCAGTGCCGCGGATTGTTCTAAGGATATTTAAATAAATGGTAAAATCCACGGAAAAATTTTTAGCCGCAAGTTGGCTATTGAATGTTTTGTTTGAGTAATTATAGTGAATATAAAGAAACCATTAAGTGGTATTTAATGTATTCAATGTATTTAATGCGGTTAAGTAAAATGAGTTTTTGAATCGGTGTTTTTTTTTTGTTTTTTTTTGGTGAATGTAGTGCACATTGAACATAGCACCCAAGTTGTAAAACATTGTTCTTATTAAAAATATAAATATACCACTGTCTAGATGAAGAAAATTAGAACTTAAGAGTGAAAGATTTTCCTTGATCGGATGAGTGGTTCAAAAGTTTCACGAGTTTTAGTTCAAGTTTGAAGAATTTTTGTAATTTCCGTCAAAGTACTTACATTGAACCTTAAAACTCGTGAAACTTTTGAACCACTCATCCGATCAAGGAAAATCTTTCACTCTTAAGTTAAGTTAAGTAAAACTTTTGAACCACTCATCCGATCAAGGAAAATCTTTCACTCTTAAGTTCTAATTTTCTTCATCTATACAGTGGTATATTTATATTTTTAATAAGAACAATGTTTTACAATTTGGGTGCTATGTTCAATGTGCACTACATTCACCAAAAAAAAAAAAAACAAAAAAAAACACCGATTCAAAAACTCATTTTACTTAACCGCATTAAATACATTGAATACATTAAATACCACTTAATGGTTTCTTTATATTCACTATAATTACTCAAACAAAACATTCAATAGCCAACTTGCGGCTAAACATTTTTCCGTGGATTTTACCATTTATTTAAATATCCTTAGAACAATCCGCGGCACTGATTGTTCGATTTGGTTACATTACCACTAAAACACTTTCTTAATATGTATTAAATTTGGTCTGTAACAACAATTCGTAACACTTTATACTAAATTTTAAATAGATTTACATAATAGATTTACATTAATGAATACTTCCCGCCGGAATATTCTTCCAACTTATATTTTCCCTCCGACGTTTTAGTTGTCACTTCTTTTATTGTTTTTTTTCTCTCTCAGTTGACACTGACGTTGTCGCAAACAACCTTATTTCAAAAACATGTTTGAATATTCACCTCATATATGACAAGGGATGTATTCAGTAAAGCTCAGTAAAATTGTATTTTATATGTCAAATGAAATAAAGTGAATGCATTCAGCTTTACTTGCAGTAATTAAAGTTCCCAGTGGAAACACATGTAATATTTAGTTATTAAAATGTAATAAAAATTTAAATTACAGTGTATAAGTAATTGGAGTAAATTAATACACAATTTGCACCATTCGTGTTTTGTAAACATGACAAACATTATAAAACAATTAACCATATCTTTTCGCATAGGCTTGCATTTGTTACTCAAATACAGAATTATAGATCATTTATTATGGTAACTATAAATAGACATTTATACAGATGACAATTAACTAAAACACAAAAATCTGGAGGTCATATTACTAATTTATTTTCAGAAATTTAGTACCTTTAAATGTATCTATAACCAAATTGAGGAAATGTATTAATACGCGAAATGAATTCAACTAATGATTAATTATTGCAGTGTAGTAAGATTTCATAAAATAAGTCAGGTACATATTCTTAGTGGATTTTTAAATTTCGACATGATTAATCATTAGTTTAATTCATTTCGCGTATTCATACACTTTCTCAATTTGGTTATAGATACATTTAAAGGTACTAAATTTCTGAAAATTCATATCCCATACTGCAAATAAATTAGTAATATGACCTTCAGACCAATATTTTCTTTTACTGATTTTCATCTTTGAAAATAGTAAAAGTTCTATTGATCGTAAATGCACTTAATCTTCGAAAATACACAACACAGATGTACAAAAATACTGTTTGCTTCGCTTTCACTTCAGAATTGTTATAATAATATTATATTTCATATTTTATATATTTATTTTATAACTTTATATTTTTAATATTTCTATTATAGTTTTGTTAACGTTGTTGCCTAAATTGTTAACTTTTATATTTCTCTTTTATCATTTTAATGTACGCATTTGTAACCAAATTCAATTTAAATTTATCGCTCATGCTAACCTAAATAAAATTTTAAAATTTAATATTTAATTGTAATAAATAAATAAATCATTCATGATAACATTTACGTCATTATAGATACTTCATTGTTATCTTTGTAAATGTTTTAAACTAAATAAATTAATATCAAATATCAAAATTCTGCGTCAAAAATATGAAACCAAAAAACATTTTGAGAAAATTATAGTTGTTGTTTTATTTAATTAGAGCTCATAAACTAATGCTTTCACTTTTCCCAGGCGTTCAGAAACTTTTTGAAATAATTCGTATTATTTTAATTTTCCTTTTCAAAATTTTTTTTTTATTTTTCAATCCATTTTAAAAAAACACCTTGGCGTAAAAATTCTGCCTTTTTTTTTCTCCTTAGGCGAAAAGAGAAAGCGGATATTCTAAAAAAAAAGAATGCTTTGCGACCTGCCTTATTCCATCTTCAATTATAGAATTCACATCAGTGATTGTATGAAACTGGTTTCTTTACATTTTTGGTGAAGATTCATATTTTTTTAGGATGAAAAAAAGTATTCCCTCAGTTATTTGTTTGAATATCGCCTAAAAATATATGTATTATTTTTTAATACAGGAATTATTATATCTAGTTATTTGTTGGCAACAACCATTATACATTTTTTTTTAATGCTGGTACCTCAACAATTTTTGAAATTGTGTTATTTTATTTGTGTAACTCAAATTTAGTTCTCGTTTTCTTAAGTTTTGTTTTATTATTTAATATTTAATAAGTTCTTTATTTTATACCTAGTATCTGCTGAACGAGTTTCTACTTTCCAGTGCATTTGCTAGATGCATTCTATCTGTGGTGTAAATTTCATTTTGGCCATTTCCGTGTTGGATTAGATTCTATTTCCGGCATCTTCGTTTTTGGTTTGTGGGCGAGGTCGGTGAGGCGGCGGGGGAAAAAGTGGTGGATTGACGAAGAAATCGTGATGAATTGACGAAGAAATCGTGATGAATTGACGAATTTACCCATACTTGTTTAAAAATATGATAGTATGGGTAAATTCGTCAATTTTCTGGAATTTTTCTGGAATTTAGCTTGTAGGCAGAGTGTTTTCCACTGGAAAGTTTGGTATCTCTTTGCTTCTATCATCTCTGGTTTCATGGGCAACAGAATTATTGCATATATATTACTAAATAAGTAATGTTTGGGTGTAAGATATTTATAGAAAAAGATTTGGAATGGTTTTTATATATTTATATATATGAAATTTGGTTGTCTTATTTTTTATTTACGTTAATATGCTTTATTTATGGTAGCTGTAATGCACAAATATGGTTCAATAAATAATTATTTATTTTTATTTTTCTATCTCAAAACTTCAGTAGCAACCCTCCGTTCCAATGGCAGTTTTTTCTTTGTGATTGAATGTCTACAGGCGCAATCCCTAGCATCCAGCATTAAGTCGATGCGTAGTTAGGGGTAAGAGTATTTTTTAGTGGAATTGTTGAGTTTGCGACACCTGCGCACATGGACTACGGGTGAACGCCATGACGACTGTACAACTTTTTGAGCTCTCATGTCGACCATACCAATATTAACCCAGCTTCTGCTTGCCGTGCGTTTATGTGAAACTAAAGGTTATAACCTTTACTTTTCTTCTGTGCTGAAGATCATCTGTCTTTTACTTATCTGTGAGACTACGACAGCTAAACATCTCCAGATGTGATTTAATTTTGGGTAGGGTTGTGTTTCTAGGTACTCAAATATCCTTCTCAGACAGATTGGAGACGCATATCGCACATGTCTCATAAAATAGGGAATAGTGATCTTAATTTGTTGGATCTGCTGTGGCTGGTATACCGTATCTGTATGTACGGTAGAGGTCATTAGGCGAATCCAACAGTCTAGTAATGCAGGAATATAAACCTCACAGGAATTTAAAAATAAAAACAATATATGTATTTAAAAATATTCGTCTGGCAGGGTTCCGGTGGTTGCAAGTGATGCCAGGCGAGCATATAGCTACTGCTTTGATTGATGGGAGTACTAGAGCACTGTTTTTTGAAGTACAATATCTTTGTGAATTACTCTATCGATATGAACTAAACACCGTTTTAATGCCCTAAGCTTCTAGTTTTTAAATCTGCCTATAGATATGAAATAAACACCGTTTTAAAGCCCTTAGCTTCTAGTTTTTAAATCTGCTAGCAAAACATACTTATGAGCTATACTTGTTATCGCAATTATAAGAAAAGGAGTAAAACCAGAATAAAACCTATCGATATTAAATAAACACCGTGTTAAAGCCCTAAGATTCTAGTTTTTAAATCTGCCTATCGAAATGAAATAAACACCGTTTTAAAGCCCTAAGCTTCTAGTTTTTAAATCTGCTAGCAGAATATACTTATGAGCTATGCTTATTATCGCAATTATAAGAAAAGGAGTAAAACCAGAATTTTCTAATTTTTCATGTCCTATTGTAAGGTCCACAAACCTGAGAAAATTTTCTTTATAAATACTAATATATTACTCAGATAGCTTGTTTAAGCTGTAATTCGATATGTTTAAAGTCTCCCTACGTAAATAAATGCCTGAGATTTTTTGTTTGATCATCGATAGCTCAGTGACGAATTATCGCACGGTAAATCTAAGGGCAGTTTTAGAAACTTGAAAACATTTCCAGCAAGATGCTTTCATAATACAGTAGCTCCCACGAATAATCGGTAATACGAAATTTTAAACAATTAATAAAAAAAAATCTCACATTTCTGCAATCATGTTATATTAATGAGGAAAAAGCTCCATTAATTGTTGACGTCACACGGTTCTTTAATTTTTTTGTTGAAGCATTTTTTACATTCATTCTACACTAATTCTGTACTAACAACTTTACTTAATTTGACGTTATTATTATCAGTCATGGTCACAAACGAAAAACAAGCCACTTTCAAAGGCAGGCAATTCAAATAAAGTGCAATAAGTGCATACGAAGCTTTCTCGCTACATAATGTGAATTTTTAAATCGCCTAAAAAAGAATGGTAACCAAAATTATATTAACTAACAAATTTATTTAAATCACTTTTTAGGTTTTGCAAAATTTGATTGTCTCAAAAACGGCACTTACGATTTTGATGATATTTTGCAAATTGGATGCTTTTTACAAACTTGTTTAAAATACAAAAATTGATCAAAATCGTTCGAGCCGTTTTTGAAAAAAACTCATTTAATTTAAATCTAAGAAAATTATTGTATGAAATTAAAACAAATTGTTTCAAAAATCGAAGTACGCAGATTTGTTGAACTTAACATCGCAAAAAAAATATTAAAATTTTTCGGAATTCCCTTTCGTTTTTGAGATATTAGCTGTTATAAAAATGATCGTTATTAGAATTTTTTTCCAAAAAACTGTAGTTTTTTGCCCCATTCCAAGTGTCCTTAGTACAAAAAAAGACCAATATGCTTTGAACCATGTTCTAGAAAAATATTGATAAGTGATTTTCATCAAAAAAATCGTAGGGCAGGTAAAAAACGCCGCAAAGTTAAATATTCAAATAATAGAGAAGTAAAAACAGTCCAAGAAATTGGTGAATTAGTCGGAAAAAGTCGTTTCACATATTCTGCTTATAAATATAAGCATATTTTGAATGAAATAAAAAAAAATCCTTTCAAAATTGCAAAAGAATTAAAAAAATTTCATGAAAAACAGGACCGCGTAATATGTGCCCTTGAACTCCACTCGCAATACTTTGCATAGTTATGGTTAATATGGCAGAATTGAAAGTAAAATCACATTTATTAGCCAAATAAATAAAATGGCAATTTAAAGCGGATGACTTTTGGAAAGTAAGGCAATAATGATTCATTCGAAAGGTTTATTTAGATAGTGTAATTATTTGTTGATATATTTTAAAGGTCAAGGCATGGATCAGATGGTAAGTCTAATGTGTGGTGTAGGCCGAATGCGAAATTTGACAATAAAAACACTCATACAGCTGTTAAGCACGGGAGAAAGTTCTGTGATGGTTTGGGGCTGTATGTCTAGCGCTGGAGTAGGCAATCGGCATTTTATAGATAGTAACTGGACAGAATTATCAATCTCAACATTCTAAAAAAAAATGTCAAGCAGAGCGCACAAAAATTGGATACTTTACACAATTTTATTTTTACCAACGCATAAATCTAAGGCATTGTATCTGGAGTAGCAAAGCTTTCGTTACCCCAACCTATTACAGACACCTCCTCAGTTACCGGACTTAAATGTGATTGAGCATTTGTGGGAAGAACTTGCAAGAAGATTTAATAATAGAAGTGTAAGCACGAACATCAGGTCTGCGAAAAAGTGGTACTTTCAACGTCCAAATGCCTTCAGGAAATCCTAGAAGCTAAAGGGCACTCCAACAAACACTAAACGTTTTATTACATTTGTTTTTAAAATGCTATAAGTGAGTTGGGCAGCTTTGTCAGATTATTCATGGGAGTTACTGTACATAATAATATTTAAAAAAAAAATTTGAAAGCATCTTTTAGAAAATGTTTTCAGGTTTCTAAGACTGCCCTTAGATATACCATGCGACAATTCGTTACTGAGCTATCGATGATCAAAGAAAAAAAATTCCTTTCTCTTAAAAAATCTTAGACATTTATTAACGTAGGGAGACCTAAAACATATCGAATTAAAATGGGACACGAAAAAATTAGAAAATTCTGTTTTTACTTCTTTTCTTATAATTGCGATAATAAGCATAGCTCATAAGAATATTTTGAATATTTAGATTTTAAAACTAGAGGCTTTAAAACGGTGTTTATTTTATATCGATAGGGTAATTATTCACATGGGTATTGTACTTCAAAAACAGTGCTCTGATACTGCCATCAATCGAAGCAGTAGCTATATGCTGGTCTGGCAAGCACTTGCACTTGCCTGCCAGACATTAATTTTTTAATTTTAAGGTAAAAAAATCTGCCTCCGCACAGGTGCCCACAATGCAGATTCGCGTCTCAAAAATCTGTAACTTTATTGTCTCTTGGAATAATTAAGTAAAATTTGAAAAAATTTTATCTTTAATATATAATGAATCATTAAATACAATATTTTTTAAGATCTGTTTTGTTTTTTAGTATACAAAGTTTATTCAAAGATTTCATTATAAATTTTGTTTTTAATTTGTTTATTTTTACTTAGATAATACACATTAAAATAAATATATTAATAAAAAACTATAACAACCAAAATAAAACAATTAGAGAAATGTAAAAACGTTATTTAAACAAAAAATCCTTGAAAAAAATGAACAAATAATTGGTTAAAATTAATATATAAATACATAAATAATTCTATAGTAGCTAGTTCTGTAGCAGCTGTAAAGCTTTTTAAAAAAGCTCCTTAGATTCTGGTGTATTTTATATACTTGATATAACAGGATCTGATGTCAATATCAAGCGATGAAGGACATCCTCTTTATTTTTCTTCTTTGGTTTTTTTTTATTCTCAAGAGTGTTTGCAGACCACAGCAAAAGCAAGATTATAAGAAATATGGTTTTCACTTTTATTAATTCTTTAGGTTTTGCTCCACACACTGTAGAAACAAAACGAGAAGAATCAATGAAGATACTAATAGTTTACTGCATTGAACAAGGATTCAAAGTTGGTCTCTTGCGATATTTCTTTTAAAAGTTTCCGTTTTTCTTTCTAACTTGAATTCCGGATCATGGCAACAGTAGAAGATTCTTCTGATTCTGATTCTCACATTGACCTAAGGGCTTGGATATTTATATACATTTTGTAAGCGTTCTAATCCATAATCTTGTAGTAACTCTGTCTTGTCTCGTAGTAATGACTATTTTTGGTTTAGTAATGTTCTGTGAATTTTTTTTTATCAGATTTTTAATTCTAGTTGCCTTTATTCGCGGTTATGTACCTGTTAATTGGAAGTTTTTCTATAGGTAGTTCTTGAGTTTCAACAAATCTTGTCCGTTGTTAATTAAATAATTACTTAAATCGCCTTTTGAAAGCACAAATTTATCAATTTTCCATTCTTCACTTTATTTTTTACTTTTGTAACAAAATTTTAATAAATGCAATTGAACTAACAAGAAATTACATTCATTTGTGAGACACAGATATTTAAAGGAAAAAAACAAAAACAAAATAATGTTTATGGGAGTTTTTTGCTAGAACTTTATGGAACATATATTGGAATTGTTCAAAAAGGGCACAATTGGAGCATTTTTTTTGTGCCTTGTTACTAATGTATAAAGGAATAAAATGCACTATGAAAGAAAATAGTGCAACCATTTAAAACCTTACTCAAAGATAAAAGCAAACAAAGGAAAAAAAAGCATAATACAAATAATTAAATATATTAAAGAAATTATATTTTTTTTATTGATTCAAAATTGTTTCATGATTAATATTTTCATTGGTTCAAAAGCCAAGATGACAAGCTTTCTAACGATATGTAACACTTGTGTAATTAGATTATTTAACACTCGAACAAAACTCTATTAAAGACGTTCTTCATTTCGCCATTCATATGGGGTAGTTTGTGGCGACAACTTCAGGTAGCCATATCCTTAAATTATGCAACTTAAACCATTAACTCAGTACAAAATTTGACTTTTCTTCAATTCATTTGCGTACAAATATCAACCTTCACATTAATTTCGAAAAAAAACATTTTTGAGGCGCAAAATGCCATTTGGGCCCACTGTGTTCCGTAGAAGTAGTGGGTCGATCTTTCCCGCATGATTAAGATCGCAGTTCCACATCATTTAGTACTTGTAGTATTTGGTATTCAGTCTTTTTTATACCCTATCCTAAGGGTATATTAATTTTGACACATGGTTTGTAACACCCCTTAATATTCGTCTTTGACCCATAAAAGTATATATATTTATGATCAGGACCAAATCCTAAGACTATTTAGCAATGTCCGTCCGTCCGTCCGTATCAACTTTTGAGGCCTTTAAAGTTATGCTAGGAAGCTGAAATTTGGAGCATATACTCCCTAGGGTCCCGAAATGGTAAAGTGTTAAAATTTGTTAAATCCGCCCACTGCCACGCCCACAATTTAGAAAAAACCGTTTTAAGGCTTAAGTTAGAGAGATAAAGTTTTAAGACCTTCACAAGATATATAGGTACTGCCTACCTTTATAAATTTGTCATATAAAGTTTTTTGCCACGCCTACTTTTTGTGGGCGTTTTTCACTAAAATGCTGTTTTCTTTGAAAATTTTCATAGAAATCGAAAAAAAATGTTTAACAATATATTTAGCCAATATTTTTTCCAATATATCGCCCATACAAAGTTTTTGGCCACGCCCACTTTTTGGGGCGTTTTTTCAAGAAAATATTTTTTTTTCTATAAATTTTATAGAATGAAATAAAATGCTATCTATCATCTTCCTTATGAATTTTTTCTTTGGGGTACATAGGGATAAGGATAGGGTATCATACTGTTCGCACCAAGCGGACTGTAGCCCTTCCTTATGTTTATACCCTATCCTAAGGGTATATTAATTTTGACACATAGTTTGTAACACCCCTTAATATTCGTCGCAGACCCCTAAAAGTATATATATTTATGATCAGGACCAAAATATAAGACTATTTAGCAATGTCCATCCGTCCGTCCGTCCGTCCGTCCGTATCAACTTTTGAGGCCTTTAAAGTTATGCTAGGAAGCTGAAATTTGGAACATATACTCCCTAGGGTCCCGAAATGGTAAAGTGTTAAAAGTTGTTAAATCCGCCCACTGCCACGCCCACAATTTGGAAAAAACCGTTTTAAGGCTTAAGTTAGAGAGATAAAGTTGTACAACCTTCACAAGATATGTACGTACTGCACATCTTTATTAATTTGTCATATAAAGTTTTTTGCCACGCCTACTTTTTGTGGGCATTTTCCACTAAAATGCTGTTTTCTTCGAAAATTTTCATAGAAATCAAAAAAAAATGTATGACAATATATTAAGCCAATATTTTTCTCAATATATCGCCCATACAAAATTTTTGGCCACGCCCACTTTTTGGGGCGTTTTTAAAAAAAATATTTTTTTTCTATAAATTTCATAAAATGAAATAAAATGCTATCCATCATCTTCCTAAGGCTTTTTTCTTTGGGGTGCATAGTGACAAGGATAGGGTATTATACTGTTCGCCCCAAGCGGACTGTAGCCTTTCCTTATGTTTTTTTATAATTTTCTACAGTTTTTTATACCCTATCCTAAGGGTATATTAATTTTGACACATAGTTTGTAACACCCCTTAATATTCGTCGTAGACCCATAAAAGTATATATATTTATGATCAGGACCAAATCCTAAGACTATTTAGCAATGTCCGTCCGTCCGTCCGTCCGTCCGTATCAACTTTTGAGGCCTTTAACGTTATGCTAGGAGGCTGAAATTTGGAGCATATACTCCCTAGGGTCCCGAAATGGTAAAGTGTTAAAAGTTTTTATATCCGCCCACTGCCACGCCCACAATTTAGAAAAAACCGTTTTAAGGCTTAAGTTAGAGAGATAAAGTTGTACAACCTTCACAAGATATGTACGTACTGCACATCTTTATTAATTTGTCATATAAAGTTTTTTTCCACGACTACTTTTTGTGGGCATTTTTCACTAAAATGCTGTTTTCTTCGAAAATTTTCATAGAAATCAAAAAAAAATGTATGACAATATATTAAGCCCATACAAAGTTTTTGGCCACGCCCACTTTTTGGGGGCGTTTTTAAAAAAAATATTTTTTTACGAAACTAGTTGGCCTTGAAATGAATGAGGACAAGACTAAATATATGCTACCAAGAAACAAACCATCATCTGTCCACCGACTAGGACAAAATGTCACTGTTGATAGCAGCAACTTCGAGGTAGTTAAGGAGTTCATCTACCTCGGGGAAAACATCAACTCCACAAATGACATCTTAGTGGAGATCCCTCGAAGAAATACCCTAGGAAACCGCTAGGATACCGCTACTTCGGTATGGCAAAACAAATGGGTTCAAAGCTCCTAACACGAAGGACAAAGTGCATGCTCTACAGAACCCTTCTCCTGCCAGTTCTGCTATACGGCGCCGAGTGCTGGACGATAAGCAAAAAAGGAGAGTTAATACTGGGATCGTTTGAAAGAAAAATCCTTCGACGGATATTTGGTCCTGTGTGCGAGGAGGGCGAATGGAGGAGAAGATACAACCGCGAACTCTATGAGCTGTACCTAGATGTGGATGTAGTCCGAAAAGCTAAAACTCGTCGACTACATTGGCTCGGCCACATCGAGCGAATGGACAACAACGTTCCAGCCAAGAGGATCTTCGAATCCCAGCCCCCAGGTTCGAGACGACAAGGAAAACCGAACCTCCGTTTTAAAGACCAAGCCATTGCGAATGCCAGAGCGCTTGGTCTGGACAACTGGAAGCAGCGTGCTCGGGATTGCAGAGTATGGAAGGCTGCCGTATCTCAGGCAGGGACTCTTCACGGGTCGGGAGCCCGTTAAGTAAAGTAAGTAAAGCTTTGGGGACAATTTCACAAGCTGTACAGAAGGGAGAGATATTCTTATTTAACGAGGTGGCTAAAAGGCCTTTCGAAGTTAATTGGTTAAGGTCTGAAATGTAATAACTTCTTTAAAGCTTGCTATTCCAAGTCAATAACAAGATTCTTAACAAGGCTTGTGAATAGAAGCATAACATACAATCAATATAGTGGAGATTTGCACCTGGGTTAAGATATCATATAAATATTTATTTAAGTCGAAGAAAAGGAAAGGAAATAATTAAACATTATTAATTATTTAGGTATGTATATATTTTGTGGATCAGGGAAGGCTCTCATAGACTTAGATAAGGACTATAAATATTTAACACAATGTTTGTGAATGATAATACTTATATAGCCAAACAATATTTTTAAAGCTACAGTGGTAGTTATTATAAACAAAACCTATATCTACTTAATTCAATTTTGATCCGTTTAGTTTTTCAATTTTTACTAACATGCAGACCTACTTTTTTTACATAAGATGAAATTATTGTCGGCATCAAGGTCTTACCATCCTACATAACTAGGTGCATCTACGATGTTTAAGATGATGAAATAGTATGAACTAATCACTATTTAATCTTCTCTCTGCATTAATCAGTTTGACCCAGTGGATGCGTGTTGGGTTGGCACGCGGATGGTTTCGAGTTCGAATCCTGGACAAGGCTAAGTAATTTTTCAATTTTTAATAATTTATTTCCTCTTCAGATAAACTTTCAAGCAACTTGACGCTTTCAAGTGATGGCAAATATTGATACGAACAAATATAATAAAAACTAGTAAATATGTGCAATTTTTTTTTAATTTCGTTAAGATTTCCGTAATAACTTGTGTAAGTCCTTAAAGTAACATCTAAGAAGATACTATTACTTTTATTGAGCCTGTGAACAATCTCTTAATGAAACTAAATAACTTCGCTAAAGTGCGCCGAATTGGTTTTCATAAGACCTCTTACAGTTCTTCTTCTCTCCATTTAACGACGAGATTATGATCAGGATTACAGGGATCATTACCCTCCCGCTTCACTGCACTCCTACAGTGTCCGCCTGTAGGGTTCGCCGGTTCGACCTCAAAAGATATCTGCAGGCATCCCGATTTTGGATCAAATCCAAATCCAAATCCACTTCATCATTGAGGCCAATCAAATGCTGGTGTTTCTGCATTTGTGTGATCCAGGAGTTTTTAAGTGTGCCTCTCTTACGCGATTGTAAGGGAACGTTGATTGCCATTGCCTTTTTGATGGGGTTCGTAGGATCCCTCTTTTAAACATGACAATACCAACTAAGTCGGTCGTGCTCCAATTTTTTCGAGAAGGGTTCTTTGACGTGAAGGCTTCCTCGGATTCTGGAACTTCTAATTCGATCAAGCTTTGTTACTACAGTTGTCCTGCTGTGCGAAGCATCTTCATCTCAGCTGCTGTCAACTCGCCCTCATACTTTTTGTACATAGTCCACCATTTTGAACCGTATGTGAGCACCGGACGCACAACTGTGGTGTATAGCCTTCCTTTCAGCTTAGGGGACATTTTTCGGTCACAGAAGATTGCAGAGTTTTCCTGCCACTTCATCTACCCTACGCTTACGCGATGATTGATGTCCTCATCAACTGTACAGTTATTATGGAAATAAGAAAATAGCTTTCCTTGGCCCTTATGGAAACTAAATTGTTAATTGGGCGGTCATTTTTGTTCGAAATGTGCTTAAAAATGTATAGATTTTGTTCAAAATATAAAGAGATTTTCTAGGGAACTCGTGATAACTTTTGGAGAGCTTCGAATTAAAGCAGGTTTGAATTAACGAGAGGCGACTGTATGTCACAAAAATCATTCCTATTATGAAACCATTTGATCTGGGAGTGAGCGAATTCCAGAGGCGGATGGCGATGACGAAAACTGTCGCTCGGAATCTTGGTTTGAAATATTCTGATTTTAATCAGAGTGCGTTCGGATTATGAAAAATTAATTTTACTAAGATAGTGAATTTTCATAACATAGTATATAGTAGCATTTGGATTTAGAAGGGTTAACCATTAAAGACTCCTCTTCAGAACAATATTGAATATTAAGAAGATCCTTGTTAAGTTTATAAGCTGCATCTTACAACTTATTTAGAACTTTAGATCATCCGCATACATGTGTATTTATGTGAGTTTATAATTGGTAGTGGGGGATCATTTATAACCAGACTAAAGAGCAAATTTCCGAGAACAGATCCCTAAGGTACACCTACAGAAGTTTCGATTATTTCTGATGCTATTATATTTAACACAATTGCTTGTATTCGTCCATGGAGGTATGTGGAGATTAGATTAGAAACAGTGGAGGAAAACAAATACAAAATTTTAAGATTAGAAATGGCTCGACCATGGCCTAAGAGCGTCAGAAAAAATACCATATCATTGTCTTAAGCAATTCGAAGATCTTCTGTTACTTTAAGGAGTGCAGTTGTGCAACTGTGATTCCGTCTGAATCTGATTGGGGCATAGTAACTGTTTGCGCTTTAGAAATACCGAAATTTTAAGGCGAATTAATTTTTGACATTTTTCATGCACTGGGAAATATTTAGTTTTTTTTAATATTATAAAAAACCTAAGTTATTATCGGAAGGAGGTGAGGTAGAACAATTTTTATAAAAATTCTATGAATTCCATCAACACCAACAGCCTTAACCGATTAATTTGAAGGGTGGCTTAACAACAGCGTGCTCAGCTGCATAGAAATCACTAGTATATGCAAAGCTATGTGCAATACTGAGAGGTTCTGCGTTTTGAAGGATGTTGATTGTACTCTTACGAATTTACGGTTAAGTTGGTTGGGATGAATATCATCCATTTTGTTTTTTATTTGCCGCCCTTAAATTCCTTAATTGGAGAGAAGTATCAAAAATTTCAGAGAGCCGGTAACGTTTCAATTTTGCAATTGCTAAATCACGCTTTTTTCAATTCATTTATTTCATCAGAAACCCACGGAATAGATGAGTGTCTAGGAATCCTAATTTTGAGAGGCACATGCAAATCAAAGAGGTACAAGACTGTGTTGAGGAGGTAGTTAAGCTGTCATTTCACAGTAAATCGGTAGTCAATCTATGTATGCAACTGTCCCTCCAGGTTTGGGGGTTGTGCCATCACGCCTTCACTTCCACGTAAAACACACTATGTTATGAGAGAGACACCAGCCTCGAATATGGACCCCGTCTTTTAAAATCACGACCCGGAGCGATAATAGACTACGATTTATAAGTATGCACCTGGAACGTATGTACGCTGTATACCCCAGTTGCTGCTCAAAAAGTGGAATCTGTCCTCGAGCTGTATAAGGCAGATATAATTGGGATCCAAGAGATACGTTCGAGGGATACACATGTTTGCACATGCGGTTTCGTGGAAAATTGACCAATAAGCGATCGCCTGGCTGTAATCCGAATCCAAGGAACGTTTTACAACATCAGCCTAATATGTGCTAACGCTCTTACCGATAAAGCTGAAGATTCAATCAAGTAGGATTTCTATGACTTCCTGGTAGGTGCCTACGGAGCATGTCCAGAGTATGATGTCAAAATCGTACTCGGGGACTTTTACGCAAAAATCGGTAAGGAAAACAACTTTGGCGTATTAGTCGATCAGCGCAGCCTCTACGATACGACAACAGACAACGGCTTCCGGCTAATAGACTTTGCAGCAGCTTGTAATACGGTTATAAGCAGCACTCGGTTTCCAAGAGTACGAATCCACAAAGCAACCTGGCGCTCTTCAGATGGTCGAAGGCACCCATCAAACATCTTGAACGTGCGTAAATTTCGGGGCAAGCGTCGACGCTGAGCACTTTCTTGTACCAGATAAATTCAGAGCTTGACTGTCTAACGAAAAAAAGCTGCGAACCGCCCAGAAAAAAAAATTATAGCCTAATATCCCACAGCAAATATTGTGGGATAGACTTTGCAGCAGCTTTTAATACGGTGATTAGCAGCACTCGGTTTCCAAGAGTTCGAATCCACAAAGCAACCTGGCGCTCTTCAGATGGTCGAACTGCCAACCAAGTAGTCCACGTGCTAATCGAAGGCACCCATCAAACATCTTGAACGTGCGTAAATTTCGGGGCAAGCGTCGACGCTGAGCACTTTCTTGTACCAGATAAATTCAGAGCTTGACTGTCTAACGAAAAAAAGCTGCGAACCGCCCAGAAAAAAAAAATTATAGCCTAATATCCCACAGCAAATATTGTGGGATAGACTTTGCAGCAGCTTTTAATACGGTGATTAGCAGCACTCGGTTTCCAAGAGTTCGAATCCACAAAGCAACCTGGCGCTCTTCAGATGGTCGAACTGCCAACCAAGTAGTCCACGTGCTAATCGAAGGCACCCATCAAACATCTTGAACGTGCGTAAATTTCGGGGCAAGCGTAAATTCAGAGCTTGACTGTCTAACGAAAAAAAACTGCGAACCGCCCAGAAAAAAAAATTTTATAGCTTAATATCCCACAGCAAATATTGTGGGTGAACCAAAAGTGGTTTACATGAGTATGAAGCCCTCAAATAACTAACAACCAATACGGAAGTCTGGCAGCATTTTTTTTCAGCGAAATATTAATGTTATGCTAAAAATCAGTTTTTGAAACAATTGGTATAACCATATGTGTGATACATTAAAAAAATTTTGAATGAATTTTGATTGAATTTAAAAAAATAAATACTCATAGATAGTTAATCCTGAAGCGCAGGCGAGAAAAATGTGGTGCAGTAAAAATTGCTGTGGGCTCTTGGTCTATAACGTTGGACACCTCAGCACCATTAGAGTCGGCAGAGTCTACAGAGAGCACCTAAGCGAGAAACTGTCCGCTGTGCACTCACCACCCAGAAATGCGAACATCTTATGGAACCAGTTTCGCAACATCATTAAGGATGTATCCCACGCCACCGTACGCTACCAACCATGAGTAGTATCATGATGAGTGCGTCCACCGAAAAATGGTGACAAAACGTGCACATTTACAAGCGCAAAACAAGAGCAGCAAGGGATGAACACCTAGCCAGTAGAAGGGAAGAGAAGAAAACCCTGCGTAGAAAGAAGAGGGCTGCTCAGTCTCCTAGCTCAAGAAAATCGAAGATTCCCGCTGTCGGAACAATATCTGGATATTCTTTAAGAAAGCCAAGCAACTGACGGCTGGTTTTAAGCACGGGATGTAGGGTCTTCGAAATAGTGATGGAGACACTATCACCGAAGGGCAAGGAGTTGCAGAGGGGTTTAAGCAGCATTTCCAGCAGCTGTTAAATGGGCATCACCTCGAGAGAGTGGTAGGGCAAGAACAGAACCGGCGTCCAATCAATGTAGAAGAAACTCCACTTCCAAGTTTAGAAGAGGTCGTTACGGCTATTAAAATCTAAAAAACAAAAAGTCCACTGGCTCTGATGACCTGCCATTGGAACTCTTTAAATATGGTGGTGATGTTTTGGTAGGGTGCATGCACTAAATCATCAACTTAGTATGGGTGGAAGAAACAATGCTCGATAACACTGGGCTATTAGTTTCATATGCCCCTCTACAAGAAACGCGATACTCTGTCTTGCAAGAACTATCGATGCATATCCCTGCACGCTAGTCGGCAAGTGTCAGTGTGGCATATGGCCCGGTAAATCGGCAATAGACCCGACTTCCACACTATGAAAATTACTGAAAAAGACCAACGAATTCCAAATCGAGACACACCATCTTGTTATCGACTCTAAAGTCAGACCTATACATGGCGATGGCAGAATTTGAGATCCCCGAAAAACTGATCCGACTGTGTCGCCTGATGGTAGAGAATACACGGTGCAATGTACAGTTTGACAGCAGCGCATCCGAACTGTTTCAAACATGTACCGGATTCCGGCAAGGAGACGCGCTGTCATATGACTTCTTTAATTCTAGGAACAGATAATGTGAAAAGCTGATGAAAACACGAAAGGCACTATATTTAACAGATCCGTACAGCTATTTGGGTATGCGGAAAATCCACAAATGCTTTCAACAAACAACCAAACATCCGTCCACCGGCTACGACAAAAAGTAATTGTTGAAAGCAGAAACTTGGAGGTGGTACTTACCTCGAGGTTAACATCAACTCCGTAAACGACATATGAGTGGAGATTCAAGAATTACCCTAATAATGCGGTGGATGTAGACAGACCAAACTACTGCACCCAGACATTTGCAAAATGCCAGCATCTTTTCTTCTAACGCTGAAGAGAATCGATTGTAGGCGTCCTTTCGGGCCACCAAGCTTTTGCTTAAACTTAAATGTGTTGGGCTTAAGCGACACCACTACCTGTACTGCTTGCGGTGAGGAGGATGACACAGCAGAACACTTTCTCTGCAGTTGTCCGGCCTATGCTCGCATCAGGTGGCGGGTTTTCGGGGCTGACGTGGTGAGTGGCGGCGAAAATCTAAGCTCTTCATCACTGAAGGACAGGTGAGCAGATACCAAACTTCTTTGAGAGAAAATTTCTTCGAAGAATATATGCGCGGAGAGTGAGTGGAGGAGGATACAACCGATAACTCTATGAGCTGTAGATGTGGATGTATTTCAGAAAGCCAAAAGACGTCGACTACATTGGCTCGGCCACATCGGGCGACTGGACTATAGTTATCCAGCCAAGAGATTTTTCGAATCCCGCACCCAGGTTCGAGGCGACAAGGAAGACCGAACCTCCATTTTAAAGACCAAGCCATCGTGGCTGCCAGATCGCTTGGTCTTAATAACTGGAAGCAGCATTAAGCGGTATCAAAATAAAGCTTAATCACTTATAGAATTTTTCTACAAACAAAAATACTTAATTCTGATACTCAATTTTCTTTAAATCTATTTTATTATTTCACTGATTGAAATCGTTTTCGATGAACAGCTGATATTCGTTTCAACAATCTGGAATAAAATCGTTCCACTGATGTTTTCGATTCTCTTGCTATTCTCAGCTGTCAGTCAGTGCTTTCAATGATCAACTCTAACCTTAAAACCTATACTGATAGAAATTAGTCAGGAAAAAATAAACTGAAGGAATATTTTTGCTGGTAAAAACACTTTCTTGACAAACTGTATTTACTCTTTGAAGAATCAGCACGACAATAATGTTCGCCAAATCTGTTCGCCGTGTAGGGAATAACGCAAATGAACAGGTTCGGCGAGCATGTTCGTCGTTTAGGGAATCGAACTTTTTTAGAAATCTTGACACAAATTAATTTGTGTATTTTATATTTCACTTTAATCGATTTCCATTCCAAATTTTTCGAAATCGAACCAAAGTGAAATTGTTGTGTTTCACAATTCGATTCTCGAAGAGGTTTTAGGAAAAGAGATCACAGAAGTTTTGTGGGAAAATTTGAGAAAATATGTGAACTGTTCATGGTCCACCACAGAAGAAGAATGGATGAAAAAAAACAAATTTAATTCTCCAAAATCGTTAGCACTTTTGTCAAAATGTTTGATACAGTGCTTGGCCCCAAAGCGAAGTCAGCATCTTTTCCAATTTGCCCTTGGAAATGTTCTTCACAAAGAAAACGCAAAACTGCGGCTTGCTGTAACGTGGCAGGAATTGAAGATTGCTCAAGGTGAGGTTCCACATTTATTTAGACGGTAGTATATATATACATATTTAATTTTACAATTAATAACAATTGAACGAAAGTTCAGCCTTTATAACATACGCACCCTCTCCAATTTCAAAGGGATTAGAGGGTCTAGTAATAGCTATCATTCAAACTGCCATATGAGAAAAATAAAAATAGATTTAAAGAAAAGTTTAAATCAGAAATAAGTAATTTTGTTTTGTAGAAAAATTCTATATGTGATAAGCTTTATTTTGATACCGCTTAAACCCAATATTGTTTGCTTAGTCGTTTTAAAATACGAAAACAAAATTTTCAATGATAGCTTTAACTAGCCCCTAAAGAACAACTTGATTATTAATAACCACGAGAAGCCTCGTTATTTTTTTAGTTGTAAAATTGATATTGATGGAATTTATCAACAGTCGGTGCAACATCTATGAATATTGCAGAACAAATTTGTTTTCCTTTCAGTGCCTTTTCTATAACATTAGTTATACGATGCACCTGGTCTATAGCCGAGTGTTTATTACTAAGCCCAAATTTATGGGTAGGGATAAGCTTTCTTTGCTCTATGATTGGGTCTAACCTTTTTAGGAAGGAGTTTCTGGAAAAGTTTTAAAAATAAAGGTAAGATTGGGCAATATGAGGTAACTTCTGATAAAGGCTTACCTTGTTTAGGAATAACAATAATTGCTGCTATCTTCTAGTGATGTGGAACATACCTTTCTTTAAAGCAAGCATTAATTATCAGCTTGAGGCAGTGCTTTCAAGATTTGAGCAGTTATAAAATCATAACCTGGTGATTTTCTATTCTTTAGTTTATAAATACATGTCAATTCCTGAAACGATTTTGGGACCCGTGAGAAATTTAGAAATGTTCCGGCATAAATACTGGACCTTTAATGGCTTACAAATAAACTACCCATTCTCGTCCAAAACATCAACCCATACATAACCTTCTCATTGCAGCGACGTTTAATCCTCGTGAAACTACTAACCCTATGCGCGTGTATAGAAATCTAAATCTTTCGTTCAGCTAATGTTGGCATAGATGTAAAACCAGCTTTGGAAATATACATATATACATCCTCGTATTCCAGCAGTTACCAAGCTTGTCAATGAATTATTGCCTCCAAATATGTAAAACACAAAATCACTTCGATTATTTTTTGTTTATTAAAAAATAAAATTAATTAATCCACGGGACTTCAATACGATATTGAATTTATGTATATGAATATTAAAAACTACTTACACGGTAAAAGTTACACATATATTATTATTTTACTTTTTTTGTGTAATTCTAAAAATTATTTCTTTGTATTTATTTTCTTTTTTCATTTATAATAAAAGTTCAAAATACTTGCTTACAGTTTTGGTATTTTATTATTTTTTTACAATGCCGAAAGGATTTAAAATTCCTCAAAATAAATAGAGGCAACAAAAAATTACCATTCTAGTGAACATTTAAATAATAATAAAAAAACCATTGCAATTTAAGTGGTTAATATATGTATGTATGTATATTGTTTTACTTTTGATAATGAAATGTGTATGTAGGCTTACGTATGTACATTAATTATATGTGTCTAAATAATTTAATTAACTATAAAATGTAGGGAGGATATAAGAAACATTTCGATTCCATCGTTTAACATAAACAATTTTTTGTCCTAATGAGATCAAATGAAATTAAAAAATTCATTCATTAAAAATTGCAGAAATATAAAATTTGACATACGAGTAACAATAATTCAAAAAGTAAATTTTATTTGGTTTAGACAAATATTTTTTTCAACGAACGAAGGACAGAAAAAAACATAAGTATTAATTAATTTCATGGCGCGGAAACACCAGGCCTGTTTAGCTGATTTAGCTGATATACAATCAATATTATTTTGCAGTGTTTTATATTCGTTGTGCATTGTATAAAGATTTAATGCAAAATATTGAATAAATTAGATTAGAAATTAATTGCTGTTAAGTAGGAAGAATCACAAAAAAATTGAACGATTGAATTTGCACTTACGAGCGATCACAAAGACGTTTGATATTTAGTGAAAATTAATGAACGAAACAGACGTGGGCGTATATCTTTCATTAAATCACCATAATCATTATTTAACCTTTTCCCTATCATACAAACCGTCATTGGTGCGGATTCAAAAGTGTTTTCAATTAATTAGCGTCAAAAATGTATCTAACCTTTAAAACCTGTTACATTTAATTTTCAAGAAATGCCAGCATTTTCAGTAAGTAGAAAAATATTTTAGATAAACTGCCCAAAAGTAACGAAGGAGGTTACGTTTCTAATGCATTACGTATATTAACATATGAAGCTACCATTACAAGTTTTGTATGTAGAGCAAAATGTTTAATTTTCTGATGATGTTGAGAAAATTCAAAGATCGGCACCTGGATAAATAGTTCTATAAATGCTGCATTTTGTTATTCCTTTGCGTGCGATTTGTGTTACTACTATTTTTCTTCTTCGAATTAGATTAAAGAAAACCAACTATTTATGCTAATTTTGTAAACATTATTAAAATTCTATTGATATTTGCTTCACAAAAATGTATTGTGACAGCAATGTATTATTCAGCCCAAATCAACAGACTACAATGCAATTGATAAAGCGTTTTTACGTACCGATAACGTTTTCTTTTCTTCCGCCGTTTTCTGTTACAGCACAAGTGAACGGATGCGGATAGTATAAGGTCCCGACGCAGCAAACCCACCGGACTCAATAATTGAGGTGATTATTATACCCTATCTAAGGGTACATAATGACAAGTTGAAGCAGCGTGCCTATTAAATGGATCGCAGAGGATGGAAGGCTGCCATGTGTCAGGCAGGGACTCTTCACGGGTCGGGAGCCCGTTAACCAACCAACCAATAATAACAAGAAAATAATAATAATAATAATAAAAAAAACCACTGTAATGACATCATTAAGTTTCAAAAAATTCCACATGGTCTTACTGGCTTTCGCGCGTTTGAACTACATTACACTACATGCGGTCATTCTTTCTAAATGTATGATTATTTAAGATATGCCTCCGCAAGAAGTTTCAGGAATAGTCATTATTTTAGCACTTGACATGCCTGCTAATATCATGATTATACGCGAGCGGAATTGTGTAGTTACATCGAAAATTAATGAAATTTTAGTTTGAATATATGTATGTATGCGAACGGTCCTAAACAGACATACTGAAAAGGCGAATAAAAACCGGCCTACATAGGTTGTTCTGCTCATTTGAAAACAAAAACATTTCCTATAAATCTGATCGTTTGTTTTGTTGCTTACTGTTTTGACATCCGTATTTGTGTACATTCTGCTTTGTCTTGGGAAAAGTTATTGCTATTAAATTAAAAGTTTAAAAACTCACAACTTCTTAACATATATTGCCCGAATTTAGCTTTTGACGTGCATTCTATTAAACTAATAACTATATATTTAAATGTGCTGACTTCATTCAGCTCTAACAATATTTTAGACGTTTTTATATATATTTTCTAACTCACACTTTCTTTATTGGACTTTGTACTTGTCGTAGAAATAGTGGTTAGTGTTGTTACAGGAGATAATACGTTTGTCGGTGTTGCTAATGTATCCGCTTTATCTGCCGTAGTAGCAGCAGCATTATCGAGTTGTTCTGTTGGTTGAAAAATATCTCCGCTTAAAGATGGCTGCATAGTATTATTTTCTGGATTCGGTTTCATGCAACGCTTGCATATGTAATCGTCGTCTGGTTTAATTTGTTTCCGGTCCAATCCGACACAAAACATATGAAACCATTCATTGCAGCCTCCATCGCACTGAACCCAGTCTACCTCGCGACCTTTGATTAAAGTTTTTAATTAGTTTTCGATCATTTGGAAAAGCAGAGTATTGTCTTACCTGAAGGTTTATGACAGTTCTGAGCACGACACTCTTCCTCATCATCAGATGTAGAATTCATCAAAGACATATCTTGTCTAGCCGATGACTTTCCCGCACGCTTGCGCTTGCGAATATTTGCATTAGTTGTAGCTGCCGATGGCTTCGGATTCGATAAAATTTCGCAATCAACTAGATCCATTTCACATATCGTGCCATCCTTTAATTTTCTATCACGTTTAGAAGTCGTCTTGCGGCTTCCTTCCGTCCCTATAAATAATAAAATATAATTGAAAAAATATTTACTACATCAAAGTCTCTCTGTCAGTATTCGGTTCCGTGGACAAAGTTTAGTTACGATATAAAATACAACTTTACCTTTCCATAAGCGTTTTACTGGAAGATTGGCTGTGCATTCGCCCATTTGACGTTTTTTGAATGCACGTGGTGTTGTACCAAACAAGAGAATTTCTTTTGGGTCTATTGCTTTGGGCTGAATGAATAAAAAGAAAGTAATCAAAATTTATTTGGTTCTGTGTTAAAATAACTCACGAATAATTTCCACATTTTTTGAACTGGTGTCAAATCTGAGTTAGCAGGCTTTGCTGTGTCAAGAATTTTCCACATATGATACGCTTCATCTACTGAAACTTCCAGCAAATTCGCTTCCAGCATAAGATTTTCGAGTGTTTCTCGAGTCGATTTCTTTAGTTCTAAGACCGGCGACGTAAGTTTTGCTGACTGCTGCGTTATGGGCGTTGCTATATCAGTGTTGAGAGCTTGAACCGTGGGAACTGAATAGGCGTGCTCGATTTCACTATAATACAGAAAATAAAAGAAGAAATTATTTTTAAAATAATAATAAATTTGAAAAACTTTTACTAACTTTGTAGCCGTCTGGTTTGCTGTTTGTGATTTGTTTGAATCTGACTCGTTTTCGGTGGTATCCTCATTAGATCGCATGAGTTGGAGATCTTTTTTGTCGCCCTGATCATCGTCAAAGATTCTTTCGCATTCACGATTTCCTTGCTGAAACTGGTCTTCGAACTCACCACGCGGAAAAGTCGAGTTCGAATACTCTTCACTGCAGCTATCGTCATTCCCAAGATCTGATTCCGAGAGATCGCCATCAGTTCCTTCCTCATTATCCGTCTTCGCGTACATGTATTTCTTTAGAGATATCGTTGACAGCGTAGCCAATGCATCGCGAACATCCTCAGTTGCAAACGCCTGGCGGGCACGATCCTGCCAATTCATGGCACGTTCGGTAAGACATTGCAAAGCTTCGCCTTCCGGCAACCGAATCGGCAATCGCTGTAAGGAAACCAAAAGTGAAAGAATAGCTTCCAATGATGGTCGACGCGATCTCATACACGATTGACACAAATATTTGGTAGATCGAATTGGAGTCGGACGTGGTAGACCTGCTGTTTCTTTTGGTGGCATTCCAGGTACACATCCTTTATGGAACCAGTCCAAACACAGCTCGCATAAGCGCATTCTGTCGGAGAATTTACCTCTGCAAAAGCAAAATTTATTTTCAAGTTGGTTCCTATTTGTATTTATGCGTCTCAATTCACGCATATCGCGAATCTCTTTCTCCTCTGCCTTTTTAAATGCATCGACCATCTGAGCGGGACTTAGATTTTCAGTAAACTGTTCCTCCGGAGGCGTTCTTTTGGAACTGTTGCTACCGATCATAATAGCGCTAACACGAGGTGATAAAACGTCCAGTAATGTAAAATGTGAGTGTTTACGAAGAAACGCCTTTGCTGTCTTCTCCTTCCATTCACGAGCAGCCTCAAGATGACTTTTCATACGATCAAGTTCCTCAAGTTTAAGTGGAATATTTAAGCCACGATTGACTACTGCCTCCAGAGTGTGACAGTAGGGATAATGCTCGTTCTTTTGTAATATTTCTACACCATTTAGCCAATCCTTTGCTTTTTTTAAAGCTTCTTTTAACACGGATTTCGATGGTAGCTCTGCTTGGATTTTGTCGGCATTCTCCAATATCAATTCGACTTGCTGTAAATCAAGCTGCGAGTTTTCTTGAAAGCATGCTTTTGCAGCCTTTTCCCAGCCCTCTACAGCAATAACAATACCCTGTAATGTTGCAATTTCTCTTTCAATAAGACAATCAGGTATAAGTTCCATTCCATCTTTAATTAAGCGGTTGAGTTCGTTGAGTTGAAGTTTCGTAGACACATTTCTTATTCTACGTGAGCGATTGTACCAGCTCACTTGATCCAATCTAATACGAAGGTTCTTTATTTCGTGCAGTTCAATACACAGCAAGGAACCTTCATCGATCAGCTTCTCAAGGGATTTCTCTTCTACTTTATTGATTTTTTTGCTTAACATTTCTTCGGCGGCAGCAACAAAGCTTTTTCCAAAACCCAAGAGTTCACGAACACTCTGGCCTTCCTTGATTATACAACATAGGTTGTCAATTTCCTCAACAAACAGTTCGAGTTCGTCCATCGTCAGCTTGTACTTTGTGGAATCATTGGAATGGCGAGTGCGTGTTCGCACTTTATTTATATCTAGCTGTTGAATGACAGTAACACATTTTTCAGCTTCCAAAACAGCGGAGCAAAGGCGATCGATTAACATTGAGCGTGGGAATTTCTTGCGTTCTGCTTCCATCACCAACTGTTGCAGATCTTCCAAACTGATTTTACTTGTTTCGTTGGGGGGATTAATAACTTCGCGGCACTTTGTTAGCCAAAGCTCAAAGCTTTGCGCTTTGATTTGAAGCTTTTTTAGCATAAGAGGCATTTCATCCAAAGTGTAACGATACTGTAAGGAATGACTCTCTGGCTTGCATTCACATAATTCGGTATAGTGACGCAAGCAAGCAATTTGCTTTGTGCATTGGCACGATACTGCCGATAAAAAACAAGTCGTTTTACAAACCTCGCACTGTCGCTCGTCATCTGGAATCAGCTCAAATGCTTCACGTTCTGCCTTTGTGACGCCCCATTCTAAAAGGCTTTTACGAAGTTTCTTTTCTGAATCGACCATTTTAACCATGTCTATGTAACAAGCAGTCGCTATAGCAAAGTTAAGTTTTTCTGGTTCCAATGCCATCTTACAGACGAGTTCGTCATGCGAAAATACACAGAATCGACGTAAAGTCGAATAATGATTAATACAATCGCGTCCCATTTTAAGCCAGTCTGCTGGCGCGAAATTAACAGCTTCTGCGAAGTTGTAGCCTTGATTGAAGCCAGCATGATAAGCGCGCGGAAATGTTATTACGAATTCTCCAGCATGCTGGTCAGTGCGATAGACTGGAACCCCGTTTTTCATTAAGATGTTGGGGTTCATGATAGTCACTAGCTGATGCAAAAGATCAGGTTGAGAAGCGAACAGCTCCGGCGCTGCACTTTTCATTGTTTTCTCAAAAACTTCAGCCTTATTTCCCGGCACTCCGTACCAAGTTTTTGGTTCACCCCAGTGAAGGTAGTTTATTGAATAGCTCCAGTGATCCTCGTTATGCCAGCAGAACGTAGCAAAGCACATACCAACGTACATCCACGGAATTTTCATGCCACTAATGTCGGCATTAATGTGCCCCAAAATCGATTCTTCCAAAAGTGGAAGATTATTTAAATTCCAGCTGGACTCGGCGTATTCCTGATCACCTGGTAGCAAGTACAAAGAGCTTTTTGTAGGAAAACCAGAGCCGTGGTCCATGGTGTGCAAGTCCGCGCCATACTCGACAGTAACATCCTCGTCAATTGAAGAAACTATTCGCCAAAATTCCCGCTCAACCAACTCTGTTGAAATTAAATGCACTGGCTTACGAAAATAGTCCGCTTTAAACTGATCGGCCATTTCGCCAAACTGCTGGAGTGTATACTCGCGCTGCGCCTGTTCAAAGCCAAACGCCTCGGTAGGTTTGCTAACCTCTTCCACCACACATCGTGGGCAACGCCAATCTCCCTTTGGAATATCGTGCAATGGTGGCAACAAGCAGAAAGTGTGATAGCTATCATCACATCCATCGCAGAGAAGCATCGCTTCCTCTACATCGCCTCGATTACATATGTGGCATATATATTTTGCCAATGGATCATTTTGAACAATTGGGGCCGGTGTAGCTGGACGAAGAAAACGTCCAGCCCGACCTGGCCTAGCTCCTACTATCTGAATACCATCGGGTTCGGTCTTAATAATACTGGCTAAAACTGTGCCCAATCCACAGGCAGACTCTTTGCTTGCATTCATGTTTGCAAACCTTTTTGAACGGCGAGCTGTCGTCTCATTGGGAGGAGTGATTTGTTGGCGTGAAACGATTCCATGAGGCTTGTAATCCTTATCATCGCTCTCAGATTCCAACTTTATATCTATTACTTTGCCAGAAGTATAAATATCGAAGGGATGAAGAATGCGTTCATAATGTCCCTTTAGGATTGCACCAATGCTTTTCCCAGATGGATATTGCATTCGATGCGCCACCTTGGACCATTTTCGCTCCTTTGTTGTTTGCTCTAAGCCACCTTCTGCCTGAACAATTCGATGCAAAGAATACAAGTCCAAAGCTTTCCTCTCGACCATGGGAATCTTAAGTGAAGAACCTTGTAGTTCCCAAAACTTAGCAATTTGATCTAAAAAGTTCAACTTGACACGAGTTTTTGCTTCCAATTCGTTTAAACGCTGCACACGTGGAGTGAATTTGAGATTATCTACATCTACAGTAAAGGGAGGAGTCCAAGTCTGTTCAAACAAAATAATTTTAATTTTAAAATAAGTACATTTAGACGAGTGAAGGGCGCTTACCTTTGGTGGAAGAATTTTTGCTATGCCATATTTTTCCGCTATCGGTCGAATTTTACTTATATAGGTAAGAGGATTTTTAAATTCTTCTTCGCTCGGTCTAAATACAGGACATTCTTCTGGCTTCGAAAATTCATATTCTTCGTTTTTATTTTGAGAAAAAGTGGAAGAACTATGTGGATGCTTGGGATAGGCCTTTGTCCGAGAAATACAGTTTCCCGACAGCTCATGTTGACTCTTTGTGGGACTACTTAAGGCGGATGATGATGAATCATTATTGCAACCTACAGTTGTTGAAGTTATTTCGACACCTGCCGTTGAGAGTGGAGGCCATTGAATTGACGTTGCTGCTGCACGAGTCACGTTTGAGTAACTGGCAATTTTGGCCTCTTCCGATATTAATGTTGACATTTTTTATTTTTACTTGCAAATCAGTTTTATTTGTAACATATTGTTCAATATAGGTTGAACTTTTCTGATGATGATCGGATGATTTCACAAGCTACGGAAAAGGTAAGATATAATATTAAAAAATAATCTTAAAGATTTTAAAAAATCAACATGATGACGAAATAATAAATGAAAGAATCGTATTGATCCCTTATGAGC
Organism: Ferdinandea cuprea; assembly: GCA_963576555.1. Classification (NCBI taxonomy): domain Eukaryota; kingdom Metazoa; phylum Arthropoda; class Insecta; order Diptera; family Syrphidae; genus Ferdinandea; species Ferdinandea cuprea. Next base: position 18,163,727 of record OY754962.1, on the reverse strand, counting down.
ATTATTAAATAATATTGCCATCTAGATTCAAGAAATTTAAAAACAAAACATCTATGCACATACGCAGGCAAAATATTGTGAACCCAATTAAGTTTTTCAGAGCGCATATCTTGCAATTTCAAAGTATTCGGATCAGACAATTGTTTTGATTTTTTTTTTATAATACACGTGCACTTAAGGGATTTTGGATACCTTATGATTTTGGATACCCAATGAAGTGACATAGTACGGGCATTAGGGAAGTGAAGGATTAGAGAAATGCAGAAACCGTTTCACGTTGATTGTAAATGTATGTAAACTATAATGAGGATGGAAAAACAGAGCGTGGTATATCATTCCATATTCGTATTGTACGGCTAAGAAACGAATCCTTGTTTCACTGTTCTTCCGAATATGGGCTAAAGATTTAACTGATGTGCATTCCTAGCATGGTGCCTATTGCGGTTGAATTGTTGTAGACGACAGACATTGAGACGATGACTAAGAGAGTCAAGCGATTTCGCGATGTCGCTATTACCAATAAGTTCAATATCAAGTTTTTGAATACTGAGCATTGTACTCAAGTTTGGAGCGAATAAGCGCCTTATGAATTCTAGCCAGATCAGAAGGGATGCAACATTTAATGGATCAGTTGAGGAAGCCTAGACATTGGGAAAACTTTTGGTGACGTCGAATATGTGGTCGTTCCAACATTGTTTGTCATTAACGCACACAACGACGATAAAAGCCTTTCGGTTTCAGCGATGCAAGTGCCATATATGCAGGTGGGGCAGTCCCTTAGTGGTTAAGTGCGATGTACCACTAAACGTCTGACAAGCATCCAAGAGTAAAATCACGTGAGAAGTTTCTCAAAAATAAAACTGCCGTTCGGAATCGGCATTAAACTGTAGGTCCCTCTATTCGTGTCAAAATTTAACTTCGCACACACAGTGGTTGGAGAAGCTGGGCTATGGGCCGTTTACGCCGTTTTTTTTTTTTTTTTTTTTTGTCGGAGGTTGCTGCTATCCGATGGAGCGCTCAGACACAACTACAGGTCCATTGTACTACCATTCAGACACCTTACATTAATGTACTTAGTTTTCCCGTCTTTCGAAGAAAAACGAGAAGGAGCTTCAGTGATAAATAGCTTAGATGTTCGGCACTCACCACGTCAGCCCCGAAGATCCGCCACCTGATGCGAGCATAGGCCGGACAACTGGAGAGAAAGTGTTCTGCTGTGTCATCCTCCTCACCGCAAGCAGGACAGGTAGTGGTGTCGCTTGACACCACTACCTGCTGACCTTTTGCAAATGTCCGGGCGCAGTAGTTTGGTCTGTCTACATCCACCGCAATCGCGCCACCGAATCTTGTGTTCACGAGAAACCCAAGAATCGATAGACGACATGACTAAAGATGCAGGCAGACCCAACACAGGTTCGGGTCCTGAGAAAACTTCTTCTGAACCTTGCCTAGCAAGCTCATCCGAGATCTCATTTCCCTAGATGCCAGTGTGACCTGGTACCCAGACAAGATTCACTGTGTTCAGTCTTCCGACCAAATTCAGAGAAAGCTTGAGTTCTAGCACTAACTTGGACGAGGTAAGAGGGTTTAGAAGCGCTTTTAATGCAGCTTGGCTAATATTTAATTTATTTTTTTGTTTGTAAGTGATATATATGGAAAATGGCAAAGTATTGGGATTGCGTTTTAATGACAGAAGACAGCATTGTTTTTAAAATTCTACTCTATTGGTTTAACCCCACTTAATAATGCTGTAACGTTCAGAATTTAATCAGCTTAACAAACGTTTCCGTTCCAGGTCCACGACCGAAGATAAGGGAAGTAAATTCGAAAACAAATATGCGAAGCTAAGGCTACTATCATCAGTGAAGGAATAGATTGAATTAGAGATCATTGATAAAAATGAGAAAGAGAGTCTGCGACAAAACAGAATCTTTGGTGAGTTGCAGACATAAACCGTCCAAAACAACTTCAATTGAAATGTCCAAAAGGTAATCCATTGCAGAAATGTTAAGAATGTTAGAAATGTAAATTCCAGTACAGTTGGTTGGTAGGGGGAGGGAGAGGAAGATTCGCCTTTTTTTGGACTGGCGAGTACGAGTGCGGAATTGAATTTGTCCCAATTGAGTGTTCCACGCGTTACAGTACAGGAGGACATAAAGCACAATCTGGGAGCGTTGAGCTAGCCGCAAAATGAGTAGAAAGCAGATTAGCTTTATTTGAAGAGCTGACAGCTGGGATGTCTTTATAGATGAGTGTCGAAACAGATCAATAGGTCGAATTTTTAATTTTTTCTAGTGCATTAGGAAAACAATTTTTTTCATACACATGACACCTTGTCGTAAAGCGTGAGCCTAAGCCGACTCAGGACCTTTTGTCTGGATCAACACCGCCAGGGGTAGGCAAGCGCCAACCACTGACAGGAATGCCTCAGAAGAATGGCTTATGAGGTAGACTAAGTGCTCCAAAAACTCTTACTTAGAGTACGTCAGGAAGTAAACCCGCAGAACAATTTAAAGTTAAAGTGTTGAGGAACCCGTGGCGAGAACTCCATGGAGAACTGCAGAAGTGGTAAAGAGAACTGGTCGCATACGGTCCCATCTGAAGCTTAGGTAAGGTCGGTTGTGTCAGTGCCTTATTTCGGTAAGTCGGCTCAGCTGGGATGGACCGTTCTTCCGGACATACTCTGGGTCAAAAATTCCACATGTAATAAAAGCACACAAAAAATAAGGATGTAGAGGAGGGTACGCAAGGTGCTGAAGGCATGGATGACACACTATCGGTGGTTGCAACGTTGACGACGCCCTTGAAGGCGGTCTGACTGACGAGGAGATATCAGGAAAGAGAGCACCTAAAACGCCAAAGAGGCTAAATTGAGTGCGAGGCATCAAATGGCTGTGGCACTTCTGTAGTGGACAAACTGGTGCTATGGGAAAGTGCGGCATTGAAAGCCGTTCCCATAGACCAGGTCCCAAAATGGGCAAAGGGAAGGCTGGCCATTCTAGAGGTAAGAATCGGCAAGAACGACAGCCTCCGCGTACTGCAAGCACAGAATCCCCAAAAACCCCAGATTCCAATGAAGGAATGGGAGATTGTTAGCAAGGAAGAGCAGATATATTATAGACCTCTGTTTAGCGAGCGAGGTCACTCTCATGCTCCTCCAGAACAAGGAGTAGCTGGATCTAGCCCTTAGTCAAGAACCTTGTATCAACCAGGACAAGGTTTTGGGGCTGAAACGCTTTTGTACAAGTTCTCAACTTGGAAAGTATAGTAGCGAAGAAGAATACCAATGTTATCACATTTCAGCAGTCGACCTGACGGTGGTGGAAGTTAGACGGACGGACGAGAGCTGCACCGTGTCGTCGGTCCCCTCAGATTCTGTGAGGGCGCTAGTAAGAGCGTCTGAATACGATAAGAACAACTTATTCATAAGCTGTGAGGTCAACGCACCATACAACGCTAGAGGTGGGGCTTTATTTGATTTTGTTCTTTGCTCCTGTCATATAATCTGCAATAGGAGTAACATTATTACCTTCATTAAAGCGAAAAGAAAGTAAGTTCTAGATGTAACGTTTGTATCTCAAAACAGTTCTGTGCAAGTGGCAAACTGGAGGATACCCTCCAGGCATCGCTTTCAGATCACTGTGAAATCCAGGACTGTGAATCAATGCAGGAAGTCGTTAGACGAGATATTATCTGATAACACAGTAACCCTGTAATGGGTGCCAGGGCACAATGATATTCCGGGAAACGAAGAAGCGTACAAACTTGTCACTTGAATCAATAAGAACACCGCTTAGTTCTATTGCATGAAAAAAATAACCTAAGCTGGACGAAAGCAAAAAAAGACGTTCTTAGATTTGTATACAAATCGGGATGGTGCTAAGAGAGCGACACGTTGAGTCTCCAACAGCGTTTTTCTTTTGTTTATTTTCAAGTGTTTTTGTTTAAGGTCACAATGAACCCAAATTGCCTGTCTATGTGAGACGTGACTACCGTCACAAGGGATCCAACAACCAACGCAGGTGCGCAGGTAGGTGCGCCTTAGGAAACCTAGTAATTTATTGGACTTTGAATTCACATAATTTAAGTTTGGGGTAAGTCTCCAAAAGACCTTCACTCTAGTTGTATACCTTTTTGTAATTACGTTGAAGCAATGTTGTATAAAAACAGTAGTGTGGATAAGAATTAACTCTCTTCCAAGTACGGTCACCAAATGCACTTTCGTTCAACAACATTGACTCTGAGTTGTAGTGTTTTATCTTTAATTCGTTAGTTGGAGTTTCAGGCTGCATTTGTATATTTAACGAGCAGTCAGACTGCTTGAACAACGGCTCATAGTATATATATATATAATTTCCTTTGCACATCCTCATCATTGAATATGATATCTTCCATAGAAAAATTGTCGTGCCGACTAATTGACTGTTGCATGGACGTTATTGACGAGTATTGCAGCAATACCCATGGTTGCATTAGTTCACTTAATGACGGTAGTACCTTTTTGGGCTTTAAATATACCATTCAAATACGGTCCTGTCGAACATAGCTGTGTTTAATTACCGTCGGTAGCACAAAACAAAAAGTTATAACCCAAAACCCTTTTCGGTGTAAATGAGCAAAGCGCTAATTACTTCAACATATCCTTTTGTTTAGAAATGTGTATACCCTAATTAATCATTAGCCTATGCACATTGCCATTCCTCGAATTTTTTTTGGAGATATGAATTTAGGTACTAGATTTCTTGGTCGAAATTGCAGACAGAGATAGCAAGTAATCAAACTGATTGAAGACGGAACAACAAAAGTTTCGTTTGATTATTTGTAACAAGTCCCAATAATCGTCAAACTTTAGCTGCTCGCCTTGATGGGTGCAGTTCATATTGGGCGAACTATATAGCTGGAACTAGAATTCTTAAAAATACTTTTCGGGTTTGCTTGTGGCCAATCCAGGAAATACCGAGTTTCACTTGATTTGGATTGTTTTTGCTGTTGCTGGTTTGGAGTTAATATACCCAATAACCATTGTAAAAGCACCCACACACTGAATAGGAGCAAGTAAAATTTTCAACAATTGCTAAATTTATGTTTTTTTGTTAGTGCAAAATGCAAGCACACTAGCTGTACAACATCAGGGGTACATTTGTTCTTAAAGGTAAATATTGTCGACATGTAAAAAGTTTTTTATCTATAACTCCTAATAGTGTCATATTCGGATATGTTTATACCCTATCCTAAGGGTATATTAATTTTGACACATAGTTTGTAACACCCCTTAATATTCGTCGCAGACCCTTAAGAGTATATATATTTATGATCAGGACCAAAATCTAAGACTATTTAGCAATGTCCGTCCGTCCGTCCGTATCAACTTTTGAGGCCTTTAAAGTTATGCTAGGAAGCTGAAATTTGGAATATATACTCCCTAGGGCTCTGAAATGGTAAGTGTTAAAATTTTCAAAATACGCCCACTGCCACGCCCACAATTTATAAAAAAACGTTTTAAGGCTTGAGTTAGAGAGATAAAGTTGTACAACCTTCACAAGATATGTAGGTACTGTCCACCTTTATAAATTTGTCATATACAGTTTTTTGCCACGCCTACTTTTTGTGGGCGTTTTTCACTAAAATGCTGTTTTCTTCGAAAATTTTCATGCTTTTTTTCTTTGGGGTATATACGGATAAGGATGGGGTATCATACTGTTCGCCCAAGAGGACTGTAGCCTTTCTTTGTTTTTTTTTTTTCAATTTTGCAAGGTAACATATTTTATTTTTCTTTCGTAATAAAATTAGGGTTGTTTGTTTCGCGCTCTGGTGCAACTTTCGAAATTGCGTTAGAGTTCCACTTGATTTTTGTTTGTTTTTGCGTATAATAACATAAAAAGGTATAGACAAGAGCATATCAAGTGCAATAACTTTACAAAACATTGTGTTTGAAAATTCAGAACTTAAACTTATGCAATAAAGTGCACCATAAATCTATTTATATTTTTTCCTAATTTAAAACTTTAATTACTTTTCACCTGAACATTTTAGACGAAAAAAAAGTACATATATTCCTAACGTTTGACTATCTCAGTACTGATCAAAATTTAAAATATTTTTGACAAATTAAATTATTTGACTTCTGACCGCCAATTCGACAATATTTTCCCAGTGCGGTGGCCTGATGAAATTGAGTAGCCACGAGCAGAGGGAGGGAACCACAAGGAGGCCACAATATCAGCCTATCATCCACAGAAGGGTATTACAATAGGTCCACATGGACCTATGTGCGGCAAGTGAAGATTGATCTTCCTAGTCAACCCAATTAACCTAAGTGCATTTTATAGTTAAATAATGCTTCAAATATAACACCGAGGTCCATTTAACTATTCACCATCTCAAGCGGTAATCCAGCAAGGCAGTATTTAAAAAAAATTGAGGCAGTCGATCTTGTAAATGTGATACTTTTGCATTGAGAAACATTTAAATACAAACGTTTCTCACACACCACGATGAGGCTAATGCCGGTCTTCCACTACGTGCTCAACTTATCAATTTCATGTTCAACGCATTCAATTCTGAAGGTCCCGACACATACAATCCGTTGCTGCGTGCGTCCGTTGTTTTTGCCTGACAGCAGGATAGAATACACGTATACTTATGGAAGGTGACCTATAAACAACGCATTGACTGTGGCGGAGGCCAATATAAGCAGGTTTGCCATATGAGCAGGTTTATTGTAGCTAAATGTGCGTTTTCTATTATTTATTTCAAGCTATTTATTTTCCAACTAAATTAGAACCATATTAGTTTTTTTTTATTAATATGGGTACGTTATGTATTTAAACGATTTGTCATTATTTGACAAACTTTAAAACTCAACGCTATGGGACATCATATGCGTGAATATTAACGTTTTAACGCACGCACGGCAGCCCAGCTGTTTTTACCCACCATAAACACATTAAAATATACATAAATACATTGAAATATCTAATAAAGTTGAATAACGTTAACTCAACACTTCGCAGCCATTTGGAAATGTTGCAAAATTCCCCGCGCTAATGTCAGGTTTCTCGAGCACACGTAATCACAAATAGGTTATTTGAGAGGAATTTTCGGCCATTTAAAAAAAATTGCGGGTTCAAGGCGACAGAGGTATGCAGAGTTGACTTTCTGTTTAATTCCTCATCTATGCTCTAAACTTTGTTCAACCAACGCGTTGGTTTATTATCGTTGCTCAACGCGTTCTTCAAAGTGTAGGGTAGTGGCGTACTGGACGAGCTCGTGTTGCTCGTTTGCAACAGTTGCGCATCGGGTTGAGCAACGAATTTTAAACAATGTGCAACACATTATCTTTTTGAATACTTCGTTGGTTGAGTGCGGTAAAATTGCGTTGAAGAGCCGCCATTGACAAACTCATACACACTCATCTCACACATCTGGGTTGGTAAATGGCATTCACATCTCACTTTAAAAAAATTGCAATTAACCACATTTTCTTTTTTTAATCAAGCACGTTAATTTTTTCCAAAACATTATCAACACTGCAGCCATGTTTCAATTCATTTAAAATAAACTTTGTCGAATGAATCAAAATAAATTAAAATAAATCTGACAATCAAAGGTGTGCTACAGCTATCTGTCAGTTGCTGAGTGTGTTGAACAACGTTGCTCAAAGGTTTCAAGATAATCGATGCCGTTAACTTAATAAAGGAAGAAAAGTGACAAACTGAAGGAGAAGTCGAATTTATAGTTAAGCGCGGACTTCACATATTCATGCTAAGCTTAGAGAAATCCGAAAACTTAGATAAAATTAAATCTATACCTAATATAGTCGTAAGAATTGAACCTACGCGCAAAAGTAGATGGCTTGTCCCTCAGTGTAAACGTTAATACGTTATAATTATACTCATGCATACTGCCAAAAGGAACCGCGTTGAGTTAAATGCGCAGGTAAACACTTATCGGAAGAGTGCGCTCTAAAAAAACAAGATTCGGCGACTTGCATTAATTGCACGAAAAATCACCCGGAAAACTATAGCGGCTGTGAAGTAGCTAAAGAGGCTCAGAAAAGATGCGACTTAGTAAAGAAAACGTCTCTACCGATCCAAAAACGATCCAAAGATAAATTTAAAAAAGAAAACGGAAAACCTGCTAAAGAAAGGAAAACAAGGACTTAACTAAATGTCTAAACCACCGCAGACGAGAGAACGAAAGATCGATGTAGAAAAGTCGACGAATCGTGGCCCGCAAGCGAACGCTGAATCCGCGATACAAGCACCAAAAGATACCACTGATCACTCCCTGAATACTATAATTGAGCTTCATAAAATGCAAACAAAACCGTGCTTATCTTAGCGTAAAAATTACACGCATTAAATATAACTTTGCGTCTTTTTATGGTCCTCCACGAGCGACGTTAGAAACAAAATGATTTTAGAAGAACATTTGATTAACTAAGACAGAACTTTGTAATTGGCGGAGATTTCAACGCAAAACACACCTTCTGGAGCTCCAGATGTATCTCACGAAAAGGTCGAATTCTTTTCGAAGTCCGTATGAAGCCCCGGGTCGGCTTTTACTCGTCTGGCAAACCGACGTACTGGCCTTCGGATATGGCAAAAACACCAGACCTCATAGACTTTTTTATCGCAAAAGGAGTATCTTTCGCCGGTCATTCTTATAATTACTAGCGGCGGTTTACGCGAAAAGGACGGTCCACCAAGCCTGACTAGCAAAAAGAATAATTGGGACTCCTTTAGAAAAGAATGCATAGATAAAATCGATCTGACGGTATCCCTTTATCGAAGCCTTGCAAAGATCAGCGTGGAACAATACTCCTCATAAAATGAGAGTAACCGCAAATTTCGAAATAAAATGTCCTCGCGAAATCACTGATACAGCAAAGGAAAAACGACGAGCGCGTTAAAGGTAGCAGGAAACTTAAAAAAGAGATTCAGGGAAATCGGCGGATGAAACTTCCAACTATTCGCTTTGGAAAGCTATGAAAGGTATGAAAAAGGAAAAGATGCAAACGCCACCCATCCGGAAAAATAATGGGAATTGGGCGAAAGGGGACAAGGAAAAGGCCAAAATATTTGCCGAACACCTTGAAGAGACATTTAAACCATTTTACGGTGCAGCGTTAGTTGAAGATGCTATTCCAACCACGGTATATGACAATTATCAAATAAGACAAGTATCGCTAGTCGAACTTTGTCATGAAATACGAAAAATTAAATTAAAGAAGGCTACTGGATATGAATTAATTACGGGACAAGTTCTTAAAGAGTTGCCCAGAAAAGCACTAATTAAGTTTGTTTATCTCATAAGCGCTTTGATAAGGCTTTTGTATGTCACCCAACAGTGGAATATAGCTGAGGTTATAATGGTTCCTAAGCCAGGAAAACCTTCAAATGATAACAAAATTTATAGACCAATACGCTTTTAATAATTATTTACCAATTTAAAAAACTCATATAAAAGCTATTACATCCAATTATCGAAGGACGACGGCTAATACCGGATCACCATTTTATATAGACCAGCACCACACATAGGAATCTGATAATCGGCCGTAGCAAGCCGTGAAGCAGCTGTAATTCGAGCATATTAACTGTTCGTGTTAGCAATCACAAGTTATTGTTGTTTCATTTAACCATTCAATATCTAATGACGGAAAGCTTGGCAGCTAATAATAGCCGCGTGTTTATACACGAAAAGGAAACGAGTTCTAGGAAACGAGTTCTTGATGTCTCTCAGCCCTTTGATAAGGTAAATATAAACTTAAAAATGCTCTTCCGAATCAATTTTTTGAGATACTAAGCTCATACTTAGCGGATTCTTTCGAGTTAAATAAGGAAACGATTACTCCGAATTCAAATAAATCGCGACAGGAGTTCCGCAAGGAAGCGTTCTTGGCCCGATTTTGTTTCGTTCGTAGCGACGTTCTCGGGTGATACGGCCATATTAGCTGTAAGAGACTCGATTCAGTCCGCGACAAATAAGCTTCAACAAAATATGCGTGTGGACAAAAACTCGGCGTATTGTTGTTAACGAGACAAGTAAGAAATCTAACCATTTATATTGACTCGGTACAAATTCCGTACGCAGGAGCTCGTTCTCAGATATAATCACATGCATTGCCTAACTAGAAGATTTTTCAAACTCAGCACGCAAAACAAGCTGGTTTTATACAAGCAAGTGCTGAAACCCGTATGGACGTATGTTATACAACTTTAGGGTGGTACCAAAGCAAGTAATGTTAACATATTACAGACTTTCCAAAATAAAGTTCTAAGAAAAATGGTAAATGGGCCGCGGTATATCAGAAACGCCGATACTCACAGAGATCTAGGTATAACTACCGTGGAAGCTGAAATACTAAATTTCGCACGTAAAGAACGCACTCCACCTTCTTGGCCATTTGCAATGAAGCTGTATTAGAACTTTTAGACCAGAGAAATCATATGCGCCGACTACAAAGGATAAATCCGTTTAAATGAACTAAAGGTGTAACCACACGCTTTTGTTGGTCAAGCAGGTGCTTCGGCTGGGATGTTTCCTGTTAAACGTGATTAAATATTTAAATTAAAACTTTTAAATAGGCATTAGCCTAGTTGTAGTATAAAAGTATTTTGAGGGGAGGTGTTTTTAGTGAGTAAGAATCTCACACTATTATGAGCACGCGCGGCCGGTAGTGTCTCATGGAAGATTTTCCACATACCCTCGAAAAAAGGGTGCTACAGCTATCTATGTCAGTTGCTGAGTGTGTTGAACAACGTTCTTGGTATTATTGGATTGCTCAATGCGCAATCTCATCGAAAATGTGGTTTAACAACTCGAGCAACGGAGTTTTTTGCCAAAATGAAACCAGTTGATCAATTAGGTATACGGAGTTATTCAACAATTGGATGAGTTGATGAAACAGGTGTACGGGGCTTTCAACGCGTCAAGCACAACCATGGTGGCATTTTAACCGAATTGCTTTGCTCAACGCCCGCAACGTGAGTTGATACGCTAGTGAACGAGCCTATAAATATATTTGAGTTGAATAAAGAATTGGACAAAGTTGGTTGAATGCGTTGGCTACCGGCATTACACTTAACAGCCTCAAACAGGCAGGCAAATTGGTCAACAAAGGAATTTTTTTTCAGGGTAAGTAGTATATTTCATAGGCTTTAAAGAATAACCTACATATATAGAGGAGAAACAAATTAGGGTCAAAGACTCACTTCAAAAAAATCTTCTTTTATGAACCTGGGTTTTTCTTATTTTATATACATACATAAGTAAACTTTGCCGTTCAGGGACGGGAAGTAAGAGTATCCCTGCAGCGCCCGCCCAATTCTTGTCGTAAACGACTTAGGGGGATAAATCACTTCTAGGTAATTTAAACATCCAGGTGAGCATAGCAACATATTTAACACCTTTAAACTGCCCCACAAGTGTGCATGCAATTCCGTGGGTTGACACGACTGGAGATCACCGGTGTCATAAAAGTAAGATCAATCAAGAACTTTTATCAGGAGCATGCACTAATTGAACAAACAAACTCGCTTAACATAGCATTACTGCAATTTACGTTCAAAGAAACACTACCCCGCCAGGCACTTCTATTGCTACGCATGGTTGTGATCCTGGGATGAGCAGAAATGCACGGGTCAGAGCTATTCGGTTTCCGGGGGATAGCAAAATAATGCAAAGACTTGGGCGAAATCTAAGGGTCGCGAGTTGGGACGTTGGAAGTATGAGTGGTCGCAGCTACGAGCTGGAAGAAATTATGGTAAGAAGGCGATTAGACATCTTGTGTGTCCAAGAAACGAAATGGCGAAACACCGGAAATCGGGCGCGTTTCTTGGATGTTAAGACAAAATGCATAGAAGATATTCTACTACGGGAAAAAACAGGGTAAGAATGGTATAGGTATCATCCTTGCGGCAGAGTTAATTAGCAATGTATTGACCATTTCAAAGTAAAGTGACCGTTTGATGTCTCTCAAAATGGTGATTCAAGGCGACGTGTGGAATACTGTCAGTGCATATGCTCCCCCAAACTGGGTGCGAGTAGAAGGAAAAAGATGCATTCTGGCTTGATTTTTTACAACCTCATCAAGAGTATCCCACAGGAAGACTATGAAGACTGCCGTGGAGAACCAGAATATGGCACCAGGAATTCTTCTGGTGAAGACATTCTAAGCATATGCAAGTCATACGGTCTGATCGTTTTGAATACAATGTTCATCAAACAGAGCTCATCAACATTCGTTTTGAATACAATGTTCATCAAACAGAGCCGGCACTTGGTCACTTATAGCAGTGGCGCAAATGAAACCCAGATTGACTACCATTTGGTGGCAAGTTTCATGAAGCCTAGAGTTAAAGATTGCAAAGTGATCTTGGGAGAGGCAATCACCCGGCAACACCGTCTCCTCCTGACAGAAATATTCATGGAGAAGAAGAACAAATAAAGACCAACCTGGACAAAGAAAAAGGCGATTCATTTATTATCAATATGAAAAATTTCCTCCGTAATAACACCAACGAAGTTGATGACAACTAGCCTGCTTAGAGAAAGCTTAAGTACTGCTTGGAGCTTCGAAAGGTCACAACCAGCACGGAAAGGAAACTTGGTGGTGAACAGAGGAAATTCAAGCAGCAATAACGGAAAAGAAAGTGGCTTTGAAAGCTTGGCCAAAGTGCCCCACTAATAATATAGTTGAAAAAGCTCGCCTTGAAGTTGAATACAGACGTTGCAAAAGTATCGCGAAGAAAAAGTGTGCCCAAGTTCAAGCTTAGTGTATAGAGGGTATGTATCAGGAGTTGGAGGAGGTATCTTCTTCGCCTGCTAATAGGAACCAGGTAACCCAGCTTCGACAAAACACGAACAAGGGAACAACAGTTTTCGAGATTGCCGCACAGAGAATTAGAAATGCTCAGGAAATTCGTTCGCCGAAGTCGCGGGAAAATCAACCACAGATGCAATCCAAAGTATAAGGATCATAATGGAAAAGCATCGTGATTCCTTAAAGGATTTCCATATGATTCTGGTTGATTTTGAAAAATCATAGCGCTAAGACAACGAGGAGTTCCTGAAACCTACGTACAGATGATCATGGACATGTACGAGGCAGCAAAGACAAAAGTCAGATGTCCCGCAGAAGTCACCGATGAATTACCAATAAAAGTCGGTGTTCACCAGGGAAGTGTCTTAAGTCCTTTGCTCTTTATTACAGTCCTAGATTATTTGCTTGAGGGAAAAATGACAGACCCTGAAGTGCACCAGTTATTCTTTGCTGACGATGGAGCCATCATAAGTGATGATCAGACATCCCTGCAACGAGCTCACCACAGTTGTGCGTCCGGCGCTCACAAACGATTCACAATGCTGGACAATGGACAAAAAGTATGAGGGCAAGTTGACAGCAGCTTAGATGAAGATGCTTCGCATGACAGCAGGAGTAACAAAGCTTGATCGCATTAGAAGTTCCAGAATCTGAGGAAGCCTTCACGTCAAATAACCCATCTCGAAAAAAATTTAGCACGAACGACTCAGTTTGTAAAGGAGGGATCCTACAAACCCCGTCAAAAAGGCAATGGCAATCAGCGTTCCCCTACAATCGCGTAAAAGAGTCAGGCCTAAAAACTCCTAGATCACACAAACGCAGAATAACCAGTATTTTATTGGCCTCAATGTTTAAGATTCAAAGGCCTGCGGATATTTTTTAAGGCCGAACCGGCATACCCCACAGGCGGACCAGTAGGAATGCAGTGAAGTGGGAGGATTATGATCCCTACAATCCTGATCATAATCTCGTCGTTAAATGTAGAGAATAAGACATACATAAGTAAACAAAATAAACGTATTAAAACTACTATATATATATATATTTTTATTTTTTTTTATTAAACATTTTTTTTCATTTTGTACAATTTTCGATTAAAACAACACATTGTAAAAACCGCCCTCAAAAAGTAGACGCGGAAAAAAACTATATATGTGGAAAGCTTGTAAGGAAGTTCACTGTCTACATATTTTGTAAATGTTCTAACCCTTTATCTCTTCAATTTCTAAAAAATTTTAACACTACCATTTCTGGACCCTAGGGAGTATATATTCCAAATTTCAGCTTCCTAGCATAAATTTAAAGGCCTCAAAAGTTGATACGGATGGACATTGCTAAATAGTCTTAGGTTTTCGTCCTAATCATAAATATATATGGGGGTCTACGAAGAATATTAAGGGGTGTTACAAGCTATATGTGAAAAACCCTTAGGATAGGGTATACAGAAATTATTTTTTTTTTAATCTTGGAATTGACTTTACTCCGCATTCAAATAATTGAAAAAAAATGGGTATTTTTTACATACATAGATGTATGTGTGTATATTTAGATCTTGGAATTTTTAATCTTGGAATTTACTTTACTCCGGATTCAAATGATTAAAAAAAAAAATTGTGTATTTTATAAATATATGTACATATGTATATTTAGAATCGAAAAATTATAATAACGGTACTATACAGCTTATTTCATTTGCAGGTATTTTCGGACTGGGAACCACTGTGCGCCATTCACATAAACTTTGCCCAGCCATTATAAAACATAGTCGCATTTTTGACACCTGCTAAATGCGAACTAGCAAACCCGATGCTTCTTGAAGAGTTAGTTATGGCAATGATCAGGAGATTTGAGGGGAAAAACACGAGTCGTCTATACAGCCATAAGTTACCGTCAGGATTTTTCAGTATGGCAGAGTAAACAAGCAAAAATCTTTCAACTCTTACCTCTACTCTTTTGATAGAAGCCAAAAGTCGCATTAACGCAGAATATTACACACAAAGATTTTCGTTTCGTGTCTGAAACTGGACCATGGTGCTGCAGTCTGCCGCAGTCGAAAGAGATATGATGCAAATGGTTGTCGCAGGTTTCCTCATAAAATTTTACATGAAGAAGATGAAGAAGTAGCGCCACAAGCACCAGTACGGATTCATAATTTCCGCACTCAAAACCATGACAAACACTCATTCTCATTTTACCAGCTGAGACCACCAAAAATCGTTCAACTCCTACCTCACTCAAATACTTCTATTGTCGGTAGAAGCCAAAAGTCGCATCCACGCAGAACATTACATACAAATGCAAAATTTGTGTCTGATTAAGAAATTTCATAATCCTCAGGATGGACTAACCGCCGCGATTTAATTTGCAGAAACATACCTGTGTCGCCAAGACCAGTAAGAAGAATTCAATCAAAAATTACCCCTGTAAAAGGGAGAGCCTATCTCAAAATCTAGTGCTTTATGAGCTTGCACCATATGTGGATTATGACGGTATGCCACGCCTCCACTGACGTATCGATGCTGTTTACTGCCTGCCTGCTGCTGCTAGATGTCCAATTATGTTTCCGCAAATCCTTTACTTAAACCAACCACCGGTATTAAATTCTGCGTATCCGATCGGTGCTTAAGAAAGTCAAACAGAACTGCCAGGGGTGTATTATTGCCAGAACCAAACCTACAACGCGCCAGATTAAACGCAACAAAACCCAACAAATTTCATTGGTGCACAAACGACGCTTCGATACTTATCGGATACACAATGAGATGACTGCACGTGGTAAAGATTGGAAGTTCATCTATCCGGTTAATCCTAGTGAAGCATAGGAACGAATGGTTCAATCCATGAAAAAGATACTGAAGGTGACACTGCGCGAGGAATCCTCTCGTATTAATTGAAGCGGAGAACATTATTATTTCCACGACATTGACAGGGTTTGCGGTTAGTTTAGAAGAGGATGAGCCATTAACTCTTTCCTAATTAGCTTCGCAAAATCTGCTAAGACGCCAAATTGAAGGGTTTGCCAATAAATTAAATTTAATTACAAACCCTGATTAATCAGAAGAACTTGATTTTACTGCCGTTCTATATAAAACTAAGCTTTAAAAAAAAATTGTAAAAGCACTTGATAAAATGGGGCCAGCCGCCAATAACAAAGGAATAAACAAACTAACTATTAGATGGATTCAATCAATGCTGAGCAGCGGATCAATGCTTGCCAAACTTGGTCCAACATCCATCACAATCAAACAAGTTAAAGGTTGTACACAAGAGGGTTTTTTATATCACCATCTTCTGTTACAGTCATCGACGAACTTCTGGACGACCTTAACAACTCAGGGTTTAGCACACAGAGCTTTGCCGACAACCTAGTGATCATTACAAGAGGAAAACATGGCCATACCAAGTCTCATGCAAATTGCCTTAACAAAAGTATAGAACTGGTGTCAAGACGAAGGTCTGTTAACTGTTAACTCCTCAAAAACAACAATTGTTCCCTTCACCCGGAAAAGTAATCACATCCAACCGTATCACTGAACAACACGCCAATACCATTCTCAAAGGAAGTAGTGAGGATTCCGCAAAAATTATACATAGTCTTTCGACTCAAGTCATTGACCTCATGCTCACAAAAGTAAACTTTCAGCGACAATTTAACATCACCCTAGGCTAGACAGGTCTCACTCAGTCTGGTTTACGGATGGTTCAAGAATGTCAACGGGTGTAGGAGCAGGCATTACCGGACCACACCTGCAAAATTTTAGTTCCCTTAGGAACTAAATATCAATCTTCCAAGCAGAAGTTTATGCCATCGTACTATGTGCAAAAGAATGCTGACTGTCTTACTATTTTAAAACAGCTCACCTCCCATAAAAGAGCCACTCTGTACTGGGTCCCAGGAGACAAATAAATACTTGGTAATGAAGTGGCTGACGAGCTAGCAAGTAATCCCCTTTAATTGGCCCAGAGCCCTTCTGTGAACTACCCACCAGTAATATCAAATTTGAACTCAATACATGGGAACACCAAAAGCGCATATCCCAAAAAAATCTATCCAAGGATTACGCCACGCCAAAAAAATCATTGGCCTTTTCCAAAAAAAAACGCGATCTTCAGATCCTCTTAATGAGCAAGCGTGATGCTAAGATCGTAACCGACTTTCTAACATGTCACTGCGCCCTGAACCATCATCTTATGAAATTGGGAAAAGGTTCTATAGATCTGTGTAGACTCTGCCTCGAACAACCAGAATCGACAGAAAACATTTTATGCGACTGCCCGGCCTTCAAATGAATAATTAGGTAACTGAGAGGGGATCATTAATGAATAGCAGGAGCAACAAAGGTTTGTGGTACCCTACAAAAATTATAAATTTTTAAAGAGTTTATCCGTACCAAATTCTTACTGGTAATCCACTTAAGAGTACAATGAAATCCTTGAGACCAAAGTTATTTTAAAGACAACACGATGCCTGTCTCTATTAAAGGCTTTAGAAAATTTATAAAAACAACATCGGTTACACATCTCCATGTTTCTAGCACAAATTTGTAAAAAGATTTAGGTTAGTTCCGGTTGCCCGTCCATGAAGAAATCCATGCTGATAGTCAGACATATTGTTACTGACGGCACTACAGAATTTTACAATAGACTGAAAAATCTAAGAATTCAATTGCAGTTTAGCGATGTGCCTATAGCTTTCAAGATTATTAAATGGGAGTGTCCATCACGATCTCAATGCTAGCAAGCGACATATAAAATATAACATGTTAGGTTCCGAAAAATTAAATGCACACTTTAAAAAAAAAATTACAGGAATATTATCCGGACTCATGCTTAGGTTAAATATAATTACAATTACGATACTACTGCTTTGCTTCAGCAGAAACGTTACTATGTTTTTGCATTAATGTTACATATTAGACTAAACGAAAAAAAAAATTCCAATTTTCATAATGATTAATTCATTCTCATAGATTTTATACTAAGAAATGGATTTTCAACGCCTGATACCTATTTCCTAAGCTAGGCAAATTTTTTTTTTTCATCGAGAACTAAATGACTAGAATGACAATTTCTAACTCGGGGTCTCTGTATCTGTAAATTTTTTCAATTAATATATAGTTACTATGAAGCGTTTCTAATACATATTTTGCACAGTACGGTTTTGTGGACATAGTCACGATAAAAAAAAACAGAGTACCCCAAAGGCCGACATGCCTTTAGTCACGTATATTTTAATTTCATCATAACACGAACTAAGTAGGAAATTCTGTGCCAATATTATTGCTTTCCTTATTTAAATTTGCAACAGCTATTATGCAGTTTTGGCTGCGCAAATACATAAAATGCATACAGAACTAAAGTTAGATAATTTAATTTAACAATTCAATAGACCCACTGCAACAAATGATAGCCATTTTGTTTTGCAATCGTTACCCTAGAATGATGAAAACAATAAGAATAAATTATAATACTTATAGTTGTAAGATGCTTTATTAAAGGCAAAATAATAATTATTTATAACACGCACTCGAAAGCCGGGAATTAAGAGAATTCACAATGGTTCCCCTTCTCCATCCAATAAAAACATGCAAATATTCTACAAAAGAATTAAAGTCATAGTTGATTGACTTTTTTTTATATATATATTATTAAATTTAACATTTTCCCATTTACACATAAAAAAAATATTTTGTAAAAAAAACTGCACTTGTGTAACCCACCTTCTTGGTGTAAAGGTAGGATATATTGCACAACCAACCCTTGCACTAGATAAAATACTCATCTTTTTTTGTCCTCAACAAAACAATCTGATTGATGATGTTGGATATTTGAACCAAGACATCGCAATTATCTTATTGTTAATTTAAATTGCATTACACAATTTCAATTTCTTAAGGAAGAATATGCTCCAAGAATCTATGCCAACAAAATTACACTAACATTGCTTTTTTATTTAAAGAATAAAATGATTTTCATTTGAAGTAGCATACCTTAAAGGAGTAAGTTAAAATAAGAGTCACCACGACCGTCGTTTAATTGTTTACAAAATGTCAAAAGTCCTTAAAAAAATACATTAATTGTGCCATTGTACTTTTTTTATAATAATAATAGTCAAAGGCCCCGGTTCCATCTTGTGTGTACGTGACCAAACGCTAACTGATCACGGTAAATAATCTATTAAACAACAAGGAAGAGGAAGCGTACGACATTTGTATTCGTTTTATATTATTGTTTGCCTCCTTTGTTTTGAGTAAAAAAAATGTTGACCCTATTCCAATTCGAAGTGGTGTTTTCAATAATAAACAAATCTTATATACTCTACTCGTTGATACTAAAAAAATTGATGCAACCCTACTAAAATCTACCAATAGATCAATTCTTTAAAGCTAATTAAAATTACATTTTTTAACGAAAAGATTATCAGTATATCTGCTAGGTGCTAGTCAAGAGGATATTACTTTGTAATATATAGAAATAAATAATTGCAATTTCTCACCTTCTGCTGTGTGGAACAGTATGGAAATAGATTAGTCTGATTCTTCACTTGTACAATATTTTCAAAAACTAAAAACAATATTTGTTTTGTTTTTTTTTTCTTTTCACCACTAAAAATATGTTTAACTTCATATATCCAATAAAAACATTGTTCGCATTGCCTTGCCAGAAAACTTGGACACAATTAACTAGTCTCTTTTTTTAAATGTTCACGATCGAAAAAATGACTCCTTCCGCTTAAAATGAAGGAACTTATTTCACCCCAGATACCAAATAACCAAAATAAAGACCAATATTTTTTTTAGGGATGATCAATTTGATTAGATGCATACATATGTATGTATGTTCTCTATTAACTGCTATAAAGCCAAACAAACACTGTAAGCCAGTTGAGTATAATTCGCGGCGTAGGTTGTCGTTGGAGATAAAAAGTTCGCCGTAATGTTTTCGAATTTATTTATTTTGTTTTTTTTTTTTTTGTTTTAGCGAGTGATGTTGCTGCAAAATGTAAAAGTGTGCACCTTAGCTTATGCGGAGTTATATTGGGCGCACTCCGAGTGTTTTTGCCTTACCTAACCTAAATATGATGGAATGGAAAGATATTTTTTGACGTTTCTTAATTTGTTCCACAGTTTGTTGACTAGTCATAAAAAACACACTAATTCCAAACACGCACTAGCATTGTTCAATGAGAAAAAATGGAAGGCAGAGCAGAACAAATTTGTGATAAATGTCAGTTCAAGGGTAGAACAAAAAAATACAGCCACATGCTGGTTGTCAAAAATGACAATTTCATTTTCGATCGTTGAATAATTATTTGAGTTTACAAGTTTAGTATAAATCGTAAATAAATGAAAATTAATCATGTACTTATTGTTACAACAACCGATTGGATTTTATCAGAAGATATTTCGATTTGTTCCATTTAGTTAATCAACAAACAACTTGTCACTTCGACGACAAAACAATTAATTTGCAATCACAACTGATTTTTACGTTTCTCACAAATCTGTTTTACTTCAAAAGCAAGTGCAAAAATTCTGCTTGGAGCAGAGTCCAGGCAGAGTCATTGAACAAAAAGCAAACATGAGCTGGACAGACATTTTTCTCATTGAACACAAAAACCTGAAATTTACATGCTTTGCACTGAGCTGGACAGCCTGGTTGAACAAAGCTACTAATGACCAATCCGTGGCAGTAGTCAAAAAAAGGCATGGCATGCTCCATTATTGAAGGGGCCCAGGGCTGACAGAGAGCATGATTTAGCATGAATTTCACGCTTTTTGGTCTCAAAATATGTTTTATGTCGATTTTCATTCACCCAGTTGGAGCAGTTCAATCCAGAATAACACTTCGGTTTCAATGGAACATGCATTACATGGATATGCCACTAAGCCGTTTTGACATTTCTTGAGTGTCAGTTTGTTTTTTTTGTTTTGCGTAGAAATTTTTTCCCTAAAATCATTCCGAAGTTTCTCTTCGGTGGCATCAATTTATAAATTTAAAATAGAAGAAGACAAATCATTGATACATTTTCCAAGAGACAACAACAAAAAATTAAAATATAGATAAATTCATTTTCTTTTATTGTTGTTCAATTTTCGTTTTCATATTGCATTTTATTAATTTATAGAAATTTTCCCTATAGTTGATACGAGTTCTTCCAAGTGATTGCAAGAAAAATAATATGTAGTACATTGTTGTTCAAAGTATATTAAATATCATTTTTATTATTCACAGATTTTGAGCATTATTCCCTGTAGCGGAAACCTGAAAGTCTTACCAATTGCCTAAAAAAAACTTAATAGGTAAATTTATACATTTATTGATATTGATACTTATAATTCATAAATCCGTAGCTCTTTGTCTGTATCCTGAAAGTTTTGCAAGTTTAACACAATCTCTTTTCGAAAGTAAGGTACAATACTTTATGGTCATATTGTGCGATTTCCTTTTAGAATTCTTTATATGCTAATGTTTGTTGTTTAATTATTGTTTGACTTTATTTTGTATTATTAATGATTTATAAATATAATATAATTTGTACGGATTTTGTTTTGAATTATAATTAATAGTGCGAAATTAAGTTCTCAAACCGCAACGAAAGCCGACTTAAAATAAATTTCATTGTTATTGTATATGGTAAATTCATGTCTGTAACACAACGAAATTATTTATAATAAAACCCTACTCGCTCGTTAACTCATGTGTCATGCTACGTCTCCACCGAACAATAAACCGAGATTAAGATTAATCTGCCCTTAACCTACCTTAAATCTTAAGATTTACCACACATTTTAATCTGCTAGACACAAGATTAAAAATAATCTTGAAAAAAACTGGGTTTGCATGTAAGAATCGGTTTGTTAACACACTAAATACCAATTTATCACACCTGAATATGTTAAAACTGATGTTGGTTGCTGAGAAATGAGAGCGAGGAAGCAATTTGACAACCAGATGTTAAATGTTTTATGCGCAAATTTGAGAGGCAGAGAGCGGGTTGGGAGAAAACCCCTACCTTAATCTCCTTTTTTTCGGTGGAGACGCTAAAAGATTAATTTGTAATCTTTTGTGCTTAATCTCTGTTTAGTGATCGGTGGAGACATAGCATTAGATAGCACGTGGATAAAAAAACTTATCCGTTTGTTAACTTTTCTTATTAATAATGAATGGTTCTCCTTACAATACTAACTGACTGTTTTTCTGATATATTAGCTTAAAAATGGCATCACTGACATAAATTGTACCAGAATCTATTACATTCTTGCTGACATCTGGCATATCCAAACAACGAATTTACAAATTTCTACAAATTGAGAAATATTATAGGAAAGAATTATGGAAAAACTTAAGCTAAAAAAATGGAATCAAAACAAAATAAGAGAAAGCGCACTGAAAACTGTTGCTTTGTGCCATTCTGATAAGCTGATTAAACGCGGAGTAATTAAGAATAGTGATTCCCCTTACGTCACCGATTGTGTTGACAAAGAAACACGGTAAGAGACAACTATCTTCTTCCGTTGATCGAGGATTGCCTTGAGTATTTTTTGGGCAAGAATGTGTTCACTCTGCTCGATATTAAGAGTGGCTTCCACCTAGTGAAGGTTTCATCGGACTCCACTTATCTTACGTATTTTGTAACGAAAATTATGATTATAAAGTTAAGCATCGGAGTGGGTCGAAAATGACCCATACTGACGCCCTAGTAGAATTTTTATGGTATCTGTAGTCAATTCTGAAGACATTGATTTTCAATTAAGTGCTTCTCAAAACAGTGATTCTAGGATTGTAATTAGGGAGAAATTATGCTCGGAGGAGTCCAACCAGTATGTTCTTCAGGATGAAGTAGTGTTTCGGAAAAGTCGTAGTGGTAATTTAAATATGTATGTCCCCTCCGAGATGGAAACCAATCTTATCTGACATGTGCAAGAGAAGATTGGCCACTTAGGTGCGTGAAAATCATATGACCAGGTGCGGATGCATTATTGGTTTCACAATATGAAAAAAAAAAGATTGGAAAATTTATTAGAAACTGCATAACGTGCATAATGTATTCTTTCCCTGTACATTCGTGTGAGAGCAATATCTTCAATATACCTAAAGAACCTGTCCGTTCTCATACGATTCATTTAGATCACTTTGGAGCACTCTCCTTTGTAGCTTCTAAGAGAAAGCATGTGCTTTTAGTTGTTGATGCTTTTACGGAGTACGTCAAGTTATATCCGGTTATTTCGACGAGCACTAAAGAGGTATGTGATTCACTCAGTAGATATTTTGAGTATTACAGTAGACCTTCTAGAGTGATCACGGGTAGGGGCACTTGTTTTACTCCATTAGAGTTCAGCTCATTTCTTCTGAATCGGAATACAGCTCATAGTGGATTTGTATGTGGTTTCCGTTCACTCATCTCAGGCTAACCGATATCTAGAGAGAGTCAACAGAGTGCTGGGACGTATGTTAGCTAAACTTAGCGAGCCTCAGCTGCACGCCGATTGGGCTCAGACACGGTCGCAGGTAGAATATGCGCTCAACAATACGATTCATATGTCGACTCATACCTCTCCTAGTAAGTTACTCTTAGGAGTTGATCTGCGGGGAACTGTAGTAGATAAACTTACAGAGTTTCTTGAAAAGAAAAATTTAGATAAAACCAAAAATATCCAAAGATCCTTAAGGAAACCCCTTCAGAAGAGCTGCAAAAGGCCCGGGAGTATAATCGCCGATACTTTGAGGAACACAACCATCCGGCGCGTACTTACGCATGGGGTGACTTTGTGGTTATAAAGAATGCAGACAGCACAAGTGGTACTAATAAGAAACTTATCCCGAAGTTCAAAGGGCCTCATGTCATTCACAAAGTTTTGGCGCATGATAGATATGTCATCCGCGATATAGAAAATTATCCGATACCACAGTTGCTATATTATGGCGTAATAAAAGCCAGAAATATTCGATTGTGGAACGAGGATTTCACTTAAAAAGTCAATTGATACTAGTATTGAGACTGCATCGAAAAATAAAATGAAGAAATTTTCATAAAGGCCTCCATTTTTCTTTAAAATATCGGAATTACAATATATTCAAATCACATGTGTATGGGGCCCCAATTTTCACGATTTTACATTTTTGTCAATGTAGTTTTCGCAGTCTGTCACAATTATTTTTTTCATCTGTCAAATCGGCGTTGGGGTCAAACAAACAATTTGTTAGCAGCATTCCATACACGAATTTCGGAAATTCAGTCCATTAAAGTGCGTTAATAAATAAGTTTAGTGTTTTAATCCGCAATCAATTAAAATAGTAATTAGGTCACGGTTGATAGTTTGGATGCAGATAGGCTGTTAAAGTAGTCGGAAATCGTCTCAAATCTATCTATTCAATTGAGTGATTTGGTCATCTAAGAAATGCTCATTATACTGCTTGACCTTATTTTGACACCGATACTGTCAGAATTGGTCATTATTTGACCACTTGGCTCTATCAATCGAAAGTTTATTTATTATTCGAATGTAGATTCGCGTTAATTTTTTGTCGCGTGTAATACTCAAATTTTTACATTTTATTTCATTGAAAAATTAAAATTTAAATATTTCTGGTTATAACTTGGGGAAAAGGTATAAAACAACATTTTTTGTACAATTCATACTCGATGGCAATAATTGAATAAACTTTGTATGTATCCAACAATTTATTCAACGATTGATATTTTAACAAAATATTCAACAAGCAAAACCAACTACAAACCAAACATACATATCGTCCTGTGGAAAAACAATCGCCCTTTTCTTTCAGTTGAACGGAGGTTTAATTTAGTAACTTTTCTTTAATAACTCATTTATAATTTGGTAGGATAAAACACATAAGCTGACTCCCGAAATTAATTTGTGTTACAAAACTGCAAATAATGCAAAATACTGCAAAATAAAAGGTTTTTGTACAAATTATTGTTAATTTAGGTGTTGCAACAGTATAAAAACATGTTTATAATTGTTCATTTAACCATTCAAATAATATACTGTTTTTTTCTTAAGTAATCAAAAAGAATAGCTTATGCCTTTATAAACTTCCTTAATAATATAAACATCACGCAAAAGTGTATAAAGCAAGAATTCTTAAAACCAAAGTGTTGAAACTAATTGCCCCAGTAAGGGAAGTCATTGATGGGAATAAAAAAGTCGGACGCATCCCTGTGGATGTACGAAATCCATTTCCCTAATGTTATAGGGGCAATTAATAGAAAAAGTTGTCCTATCGCTTGAGTAAAGGTTTGCAAAATAATAAACATTTTCTTATTTACTCCGTTTTATTTCAACGACATTTTTCCACAATTTTATTTCATATTTTATAGAAATTTGTAAATTTTTTATTTGAATATGTCAGATGTCAGCCGGAATGTAATAGATTTATAATAAAATTTATGTCAGTGATGCCATTTTCAAGCTATTTTTTCAAAAAACAGTCAGATTGTTATTGTATGGAGAACCATTCATTATTAATAAAAAAAGTTAATAAAACGGATAAATTTTCTATCCGTGTGCTATGTAAGACATGAGTTAACACGCGAGTAGGGTTTTATTATTAGTAAGGCTGTATATGTATCTGCAAATATATATATATATTTGGTTATGTTTTGTGCATAACTATGTTTAGTTTTCGATAAGTAAACTACAACCGAATGGAATCCATTTGTTCTTTCACAAAGTATAGGATCTTTAAGTTTTAACAGATGGCAGTTCAATCAAAAAAAAAATTGGTTTGTAGCAACAACAAATTTGTTTGCCGTACTTTCATAAATTTTAATACAATGTTGTAGGCTTACAATTTGAAATATTTTCTTAGGATTTTTGTTTGGTCAAATGTATAAAACCCAAGAAGTTTGACATTTACGTAACCCTGAGCCACCCAAATTCATTTTGCGAAGTTCAGTACAATGCAATTTATAGTGTGTTTCCATATTCATCTAATTGTTTTATATCAATCCTTTAATCCATATACATATTTCACAATGTGTCACATATTTTGATATCAAATCTTTCAATACAAAAGTGGATTGAAATGAAATGACTATAAAAATGACTGCATGTCATTGTATATTGACATCACGATTTGCACCTTGTATTGTGCCGGATTTACACGAGTCTTATATCCGTCTACCCAGAATCCTGGTCTCGACACAAAAGCCTGGGTTGTCCGTTCACGCAAGAAGAGTAAAAACCAACAATGAAGGTGGTAGTTTTCTTGTTGGGAATATGGACATGGCTGTTGCTCTTTGCATCTTGGCAGGATGCATTTCCATTTCAATGTCAAACAGTGCTAATAGTGGACGTTACCCAGAGTATTCATCCATCTGGTTTACTCAAATTAACCTACAGCACTGCAAGGCTGCTACCGCCCTTTTAAGTAGCAGGCTTGTGGCTTAGTCTTGGTTGCTTGAGTGATTTATGCCACCTTCTTTATGATGAGCAATCCGAAAGACCTAAAACTTGGAGCCACGATTTGGTAGCTGTTTCTATAACTTACCATGCAAATGATAATTGGGAAACCTTTGTCGCTGCATCGGCTTATTTCCTCTATGACTCTCTAACCCCCCTCCGCCAAAGGCTGTTGTAGAGCTCGTAGAGTTTGTGGATCCAAAAGGTTGGGTCTTGTCTTGTGCTGTGATGCTAATGAACAGAACACTCTTTGGGGCAGCAGCAAATGCAACATAAGGGGTGATCGACTCTTGGACTTCATTTCATTTCATTTTCTTCAGCCCTTCAAACGACGGTGACTACATTTGAACCGACTAATACCACGCAGCACAGATGGTATTTTGCATCGGGAGTGGTGACTGATGATGCTATCAAATATGCTATTGCATCTTTTGAGAGTTTCAAGTGGAATTTATCCAGTTTTGCTGAAACAATGTTTAAGTCAGGTTTTGCCAATGTTGAAAAGAATTTTTACCGTGAGCTTGGCCTTGGCCTATATACCTTCCCCATGGCGAATGGTTAAAGTGGTTTTCATACCAAAAAGTGGTAAGTCTGACTACACTTTAGCCAAAAGCTTTAGACCCATAAGTCTGTCTTCCTTCTTACTGAAAAGTTTGGAAAGACTGGTTGAGCTGCATGTGCGCAAAGTTGCTGTTCGATCACACCCTCTCTCTGAGATGCAACATGCCTATCAGCGCGGAAAATCCTGCGAGACTGCGCTTCAAAACCTTGTTCGTAGGATTGAAAGTGCTCTTGACCGGAAGGAGTACGCGTTGGGCATTTTCGTCGATATTGAGTGTGCTTTTGATAATGCGACCTTTAACAGTATGGTGGAGATGAAACTTTGGTGTTGTGGATTAAAGCAATGCTAATGTACAGGACGTTGGAGGATGCAGATTGTGGCAAGTGCGTCATAACAGGGGTAAATAGGGGCTGCCCTTAAGGTGGTGTTCTGTCTCCACTCCTATGGTGTATGGTGGCAGACTCTCTGCTTACGGCTCTCAATTTTCCTGGAAACTACACTCAAGCTTATGCGGATGTTGTTGTCGTTCTTTCTGTCGGTTCAAATCTAGGGGCTGTCTGCTCTCAAGCCCAGAGATCCTTGGATTTGATCGATGTCTGGTGCACTAGTAATGGGCTTTCAGTGAATCCTCTTAAAACTACGGCTGTTCTCTTTACGAGAAGGAGAATCGTCACTGGTATGTCCCATCTCGTGCTTAAAGGCGTCACCATCCCTATATCCGATGAAGTCAAATATCTGGGTGTAATCCTCGATAAAAAACTTCTATGGTCCAAACGTGTCGAATCGAAAACCGATAAAGCGCTGTCGACTTTCTGGCAGTGTAAAGGCGCTTTTGGTAAGACATGGGGCTTGTTTCCGTAACGGGTCCTTTGGATCTATCCGGCCATGATTGGACCGCTACTCTCATACGCATCAGTTGTTTGGTGGAACAGGCTTTTGCGGAAACGTGTTACGGCTTCTTTTGCCAAACTTCAAAGAACGGCATGTCTCGGCTGCACAGGGGCCTTCCCTATCACCCCGGGCTCTGCTCTAGATGCTTTGATAAATCTTCCACCCCTTGATTTATATATCATGGGTTGTATGCAAAAAACCATCTTTCGCTTAAAGAGAGGTGGTTTTTGGTACCATGCGCACTGGAATTTTGAAGAACTTGCTCGAGAATTATCCTTTGACCACTGTCTTATGGATATGCCGTCTGATGCAATGACACCAGAAATCCTTCTGCGAAAAAACTACCACTTCAAATTTCCACAGGTAACGGAATGGCTTCGGTCAGACTCTGAACCATGGATTGAATGCCATCGTATTTTCACGGATGGCTCCAAAACTGGGCAGGGGTCTGGTGCTGGAGTCATTGTGGAATGCGATGATATACGACTTTACTACCCCTTGGGTAAACATGCATCTGTTTTCCAAGCGGAGATTTTTTCCATCCTAATGGCTATGCGCTATATTGTGAACAACAGGTGGAGGGCTAGAGGAATTTGCATCTTCAGTGATAGCCAAGCTGCATTAAAAGCGCTTCTAAACCCTCTTACCTCGTCCAAGTTAGTGCTAGAACTCAAGCTTTCTCTGAATTTGGTCGGAAGACTGACCACAGTGAATCTTGCCTGGGTACCAGGTCACACTGGCATCCAGGGAAATGAGATCTCGAATGAGCTTGCTTTTCTCAGGACCCGAACCTATGTTGGGTCTGCCTGCATCTTAAGTCATGTCTTCTATCCATTCTTGGGTTTCTCATGAACACAAGATTCGGTGGCGCGATTGCGGTGGATGTAGACAAACCAAACTTGTTTGGCCGAAATAAAAAACATACCGCGCCTGCTGTACGCAAGTTTGTGAGACTTGTATGCTAGTGGACAACGCTCATGATCCCTGTCGTCGTACGGGGCGCACAGATGAGAACAGATAGCCGAGAGTGGAGTTTTGGCATCATTCGAATATTTTTCTTCGAAAATGAGGCGTTACAAAGCCATGTTAATCGACCTTTTTTTCTGATATTGTAGACATGGATTTGGACGATATGTGGTTCATACAGGAGGCGCGCCATGCTAGACAACCCATGCCACAATTGATAATTTGTGCACCAAATTCCAAAATCGTGTTATCAACCGTCTTGACGATGCCAATTGGCTGCCTGGGAGCTGCGATTTGACCCCTTCGGACTTTTTTTTTGTTGGGAACTGTTAATGACCGATGTTATGCGAACAATCCAGAAACGATTCAACTGCTTAATGCCAATATCTTCCAAGCAATCCGTGAGCTACAGACCGAAACCGTCAAATAGGTCTTCGAAAATTGGGGTGAAAGAATGCGCTACTACGAAGCTAGCCGAAGCAGGCACTTAAACAACGTTGTGTGTATGGCAATGTTGGCTGTTACTAATAAATCTATAATACATAAAAAAAAATAATTTTGTTAATTTTTTTGCATTTCTACAAAGAAACTTGTATTTGGGTAACCCTGTGTATACTTACTTAGGTGGCGCTACAGTCCGGGGTGGACCTGGGCCTCAACCAATACGCCTCTCCAGTTAGCACGATCTTTGGCTAACTGCCTCCAGTTGCGCACTCCAAGTTGGTTGAGGTCCCCTTCCACTTGCGCGCCCCACCTTAGGCGAGGTCTTCCTCTACTGCATTGTCCCTCCGGGTTGGATTCGAAGACTCTTCGGGCCGGAGCGTTGGTGTCCATTCGCTCTACATGTCCCAGCCATCTTAGACGACTAACCCGTATTTTTCTGACCAGGTCGATGTCGCTGTACAGCTCGTAGAGTTCGCTGTTAAATCTCCTCCTCCAAAGCCCGTCAACGCAAACGGGACCGAAAATCACTCGAAGAATTTTGCGTTCGAAACGAACAAGGAGATCTTCATCCGCCTTTGATAACGTGCATGCTTCTGCGCCATACAGCAGGACTGGGATGATGAGGGTCTTATATAGAGTCTCCTTGGTGTTTCTCGACAAGGCCTTACTAATCAATTGCCTCCTTAGGCCAAAGTAACAGCGGTTGGCAAGTGTAATTCTTCGCTTGATTTCTGACGATATGTCATTGTCAGAGTTAATAGCGGAGCTGAGGTAGATAAATTCCCGAACTACCTCGAAGTTATAGCTCTCTATCGTGACGTTCTGTCCGATTCGTCGATGTTGTGCGTCCCTTCTTGTTGACAGCATATATTTCGTTTTGCCCTCATTCACTTCTAAACCCATTTTTGCCGCCTCTGTACTGATACTTGCAAACGCACCAGTGGAAGCTCGCTGTGTTCTGCCAATGATGTCGATGTCGTCGGCGTAAGCAAGTAGTTGCACAGACTTTTGGAAAATTATGCCCCTGGTGTTGGCTTGCGAGTTTCGCACAATTCTTTCAAGTATGATGTTGAAGAAGTTACATGACAGCGCATCGCCTTGTCTAAATCCTTTTTTGACATCAAAGGTCTCGGTGAGATTGTTTCCGACCTTAATGGAGCAGCGAGAGTTCTCCATCGTCATCCTGCACAATCTGACGAGTTTGGCAGGTATGCCAAAACTAGACATGGCTCTGTATAGCTTGTCTCTATAAATGCTGTCATATGCGGCCTTCAAATCGATATAATAAAGATGGTGAGTATCGATCTGGACTTCTTGGGGTTTTTCCAGGATCTGCCGAAGTGTGAAAATCTGGTCAGTTGTGGACTTACTGGGCCTAAAACCGCACTGATAGGGTCCAATCAGTTCGTTGACGAATGGTTTCAGGCGTTCACACAGGATCTTGTATGCGATGTTGAGGAGACTTATACCTCAATAGTTGGCGCAGTTAAGAGGGTCTCCTTTCTTGTGGATCGGACAAACAATGCTGAGGTTCCATTCATCAGGCATACTTTCCTCTGACCAAATCTTGGAGACGAGCTGGTGCATGCTCTCTACCAAATCATCTCCCGTTGCCTTGAAAAGTTCGGCAGTTAAGCCGTCCGGCCCGGCAGCCTTGTTGGATTTCAGTTTGGATATTGCTATCCTCACTTCATTTCGGTCAGGTGGGCGGGAGTCTTGGCTTTCATCACCCATGTTGAATGGTTCATTCTGCCTGACAGCGGAATTTGTGTCATCATCGCCGTTTAACAGTCTGCAGAAATGGTTTTTCCATATCCTCAGCACCGACTGTGTTTCCACTACTAGGTTTCCTTGTTCGTCTCTACAGGTATCTGCTCGGGTAAAGTTGCGTTGACACGTTCTTTTTACCTTTTGGTAAAACTTCCGAACATTGTTCCTGGAGTACCACCTCTCTATTTCCTCGATCGCGCGCTTCTCATGCTCTTTCTTTTTCTTCCGGAGAAGCCGGTGTTCTTCCCTCCTCATTTGCTCGTAGAGCTCACGAGCCGCTCTCGTCCTTCTGTGCAGCGCCGCTTCGTAGGCATGTTGTTTTGCTGCATGCGCTTGCCGGCACTCTTCATCGAACCAGGGGTTTCGTGGGGGGGGGGGGTTTGGTGAAACCCAGCACATCAGTTGCGGCGCTTCTGATGGCTTCTTGGCAGCGATGCCACTGGTCTTCAGCACTTGATGCTGGCAGCACAGGACTTCTCGAGAGGTTGAGGGATACGCGATCGGCAAAAATTCTGGCGGTTTGTTGCGCTTGTAGCCGTTCAACATTGAATCTCCTCACAGTATTTCCTCGCTGTTGTGGTGTCTGGGATATCCGCATACGTACCTTGGCTACAACAAGGTAGTGATCCGAGTCTATGTTGGCCGCTCGGAAAGTTCGGACATCTAGAATACTGGAGGAGCGCCTTGCGTCGATCGCAACATGGTCAATTTGATGGACGGTTTGGTGATCTGGTGACCGCCATGTTCCTTTGTGGATATTGAGGTGAGGAAACCGTATGCTAGCTATAGTAACATTACGTCCCGCAGCAAAGTCAATTAGCCTAAGTCCGTTTCCAGACGTGGTGTCGTGTAGGCTATGCTTTCCGATTGTGCTACCAAAGATGTCCTCCTTTCCTATTTTGGCGTTAAAATAACCTAGGACGATTTTAACGTTATATTTAGGACATTGCTCATATGTTTTCTCGAGGAGCTCGTAGAAACATTCTTTGGTAGCATCATCTTTCTCTTCTGTGGGGGCGTGAGCGCATAAAAGGCTGATGTTAGCGAATTTAGCCTTGATGCGGATGGTTGTAAGGCGTTCACTAACGTGTCGAAAGCTCAAGACTTCTTGCCTAAGTCTGCCGCTTACAACAAATCCACATCCAAATAGACGCTGCTTCTGTTCCCTATAGCAATCACCGTAGTAGATGTCACAGTTTTTCATTCTTCTTTTGCCCGGTCCATCCCATCGCACTTCCTGGATGGCGGTGATATCTGCATTGTAGCAGGTTAGGGCCTCCGTTAATTGTTCGGCTGCACGTGGTCTATTCAGGGTTCGAACATTCCACGTGCAGATCCGAAAGTCATAGTCCTTTTTCCGTTTTGCAGGGTCGTCAACAGTGAATCCGTCCGTATCCGAGGCTTTTGGTTGCTTCGTAACCATGTGGTTTTTCCGTGGTTGGGTAGTTAACCCCACGCACAACCCCCAACCTGGAGGACCAGGCCCTAAATTGACCCTAGGATAGCGGGTCGGGTAATCCGTTGTCAGTAACCCACTTCGGGGATATGAGCGCTGCCGTTGGCCCATAAAGGGTTCATTCGCCACCATCTCTATTTCAGCACCCTGACTAGTGCTGAAAAAAAAACCTTACCGACCTTTGCTCTAAATATGTCAGAGTAGCTCGCTTTAGGCATCTGCCATCATGACTGTTGACAACACCGTTGATTCAATATGGTGAATTCATCCGCTGTATGTCCTCTTTCTGAGGGGATCATTTAAGACCTCTGAGACTCATCAGTGAGTAATTCCGACAGAGCATTATAGTGTTGCTACTTCTTTCGTGTTCAACACTCACGCTTATAAGTTTAGCAAGTCAAGCCCGGGTGAGCGAGACCAGTATCCGGCGGTTACCACTCGGAGGTAAAATAAGCACAATTGATGTGTACGAGATAGTTACAACGACTGGGCATCGCCAAGTTGATGCCAATCAGCGTCTACCCTATTCATACACACCCAACCACCAACCCGTGTATGGCAGACAGTATTGGGACCAGGTAAACTGCCACCTAGCTCTCAGAGTATGAAACAATAAAGTGTTTACAGTCATGTCAGTTGCTGTCAATTTGTATTGAATTTTGTAAACTTTTTAAACTTTCTGAATTAAAATTCAAATTGATAAAAACCTCTTGTGCGTGTTCAAAAGTTAATTAGTGGACAACAACTAGCAAATACGTAAGTCCTTTTGACGAAAAGAAATTTATAATAACGACTTTAATTTGTTCAATTTGTAATATGTGAAAAATATATAGTTTAACATTTATTTGTTAACGTTTATAAATGCATTTCTTTATACATTTATATGTTTTTGTATTTGGAATACAACGCCAGCCTTATATGAGCACACACATTTCCATTCGCTTGGATCTAATGCCAGATGCTTCAGTTCAACTTCATGTAGCCTCTCATTTATTTTTGTCGTTAGAACAACGTAGCCAATAAATTTGTCTTTGTGGGACAAAGTAGTGCTTATGGAGTATACCCAACCAGCATCCACCGAATTTTCGCCTTCTCGCAATGGTCGAACAGTGTCCTTAAAATATGTCACAATTTTGTCCATATACATTTTTAAAATTGTTGCTTCATCGTCTTCAATGTCGCTATTGTTGTTGTTGTTTAATGTTCTTGTTGTACTTATGTTTCTATTAAAATATTATATTTGTTGAAACTTAAGTCTACGCAATCTGACCTTCCTATTAGATTTTCCCAACACACTCATTCCCAAATGCACGATTCAATATTTTCACCTTAAGCACATTAAGTTTCGCACATTTCATACAATAAAATAGACACCTGCCCCAAGCCCAGACATTGTATCGGATTTCGTCTGACGCTGATAAGCAAATTCCCAATTTTCCCAACTCTAAAAATGTATTCCCACGATCTAGGTGTAAGAAAAATAGTATTTAAGCTTTGGAAATTTGTAAATAAAATCACTTGTCACAAATCAGTCCAAGTCTTTGTTTATAGATCAAAACAGATCTATTCATTTTTGGTGACCCCGACGTGATCTTGCTTCCCCCCACCAGTGGTAAGGGGCAAATCATTCTATCCGAAATAAGCGTAACCAGGGCTTCAAACATTGGTTCCTTTTTTTTTGTTGTTTTCGGATCGTACTCTCAGAATAAATCAAAGCGTAACCAGGGCTACAACACTGGTATCAACACAACATATATCAACGGATAACTACAGTCATGGATGAGATTGAAGTATTCCGCATCATTGCCAGGCAGAAGGCGTTATCGGACGAGCTGCAGAAGTTGCAGATAAACACTGGAAAAGATGGTCCCGGCAGGAAAACAAGCTCATACCGGGACAAGAGATTGAGTCTCATCGAAGGCATATGGCTGGAGTTCAGCGAGAATCATGAACGAGTAAAAGATTCTGTCAAGGCTGACACACCCTATATGCAATGCAACACCTTCGCTAAGGTAAAGCAGATTTACGAAGAGATAAAGAAATATTTGCTCTCAATTCCAGACGACAAAGATGCGAATCCCACAAGCGGCAAGCAACTATTGTCTGGATCAACTGAAGAGCTATACACAGGCATCAATCCGATACCCGAAGTGGTAAAAATTGTTCGACGGCAGAAGTCGATTGCACAAATATTGCAACGGGTGTTTACCAAGCTTGACGAAAGGTCTATGGAAGCATGGACTACTACGTTCTGTCAGCTGCAGTTAAATACAATAAATAAATATTGGGGCCAAATAGAGGAAATACATCAACAAATCGCAGAACTATTAGAAGACACTCATGCAGAAGAATACCAATTGGAGGGATATCTAACGTTGGAGGATAAAGTAAACAGCAATATGATTGCGTTATCCACACGACTAGAAGAGTTAACAACTCATCGAATGACATCCCAAGCTACATCGACATCTGCAATAAGCATGCCTAGCGCCACATTGAATTTACCTAAAATCACCCTACCGAAGTTCGATGGGGACTACCTACAGTGGCGACAGTATAGTGACTTGTTCACTGAATTAGTGCATAATCAACCAATTGCTAACTGCCAGAAGTTGTTCTATCTTAAGACAACACTTACTGGGGAAGCCGAGAAATTAATTCGGCACTTCACAACCTCTGACGCCAACTATATTGCTGCGTGGAAAGTAATCACAGAGCGGTATGAAAATACACGGCTGTTAGTCACCGCTTTAATAAATAAGCTTATGGCCCAGCCCGTAATTCAGCACGAAGGAGCGAGTCAAATAAAATCATTGCACGACACGACATTGGAATGCCTATTGAGTCTGCAAAACCTCGAAATCGAGACATCAAATTGGGATCCACTTTTAATGAATATACTTCTGAGGAAGTTGGATCGAAACACACTGACCATTTGGGAACAATCCCTGAAGAAACCGAAGGCGCTACCCAGTTTCCATGAGTTCCTTTCATTTTTGGAGACTAGATTCCAATCATTGGAGGCACTGGGTACTAAAACCAACAAATTAAATGTCGATGATACCAAACGATTGGCGCGAGTAACTCTTGCAGCGAAGAAAGAGACAGGTATTAGATGTGCCATTTGCGATGAACATAATCATCCCATTTTCAAATGTCCCAAATTTCTACAACTCACGCCAGTGGAAAGACTCAAGCAAGTGAAGGTGTTGAGCAGATGCTTCAATTGCTTAAGATTCGGTCATCAAACCTCAAATTGTACTTCGGGACATTGCACTAAATGCGAGAAATTTCACCACACACTGCTCCATATCCAAACACCAGAGGTTAAAGAGAAACAAATGAACACTCAAATACCAACAATCGACAATAGAACTAGCTTGT
Organism: Ferdinandea cuprea; assembly: GCA_963576555.1. Classification (NCBI taxonomy): domain Eukaryota; kingdom Metazoa; phylum Arthropoda; class Insecta; order Diptera; family Syrphidae; genus Ferdinandea; species Ferdinandea cuprea. Next base: position 18,127,995 of record OY754962.1, on the reverse strand, counting down.
CAACAACTAATTCAGACGATATGGTATCAAAATATGTTTTCCTGGGAACAGCTGTAATTAATGTTCTTTCACGGAATAACAGTCCTACCAAGGCAAGAGCATTGCTGGATTCGGGATCGCAAATGAGTTTCATCACCGAAAAACTAGCAAATCAACTTGGGCTAGCTTCTAAACATGAATCATTGCAAGTTTCTGGAATGGGAGATTACCCTATCCAGGTCAGTAAGACAGTGAATCTGTACCTTCAGTCAGGCGTTACTGGCTACAGTACAAATTTACAAGTTTATGTGCTGAAAACGATAACATCCAGGCAACCCAGCCAATACGTCAATAATAGTCAATGGCGACTACCAAAGAATATCAAACTAGCCGATCAAACGTTTAACCAACCTCAAGAAGTGGATATTCTCATCGGAGCAGAACTTTATCCCGAGCTTCTGTCGATAGGACAGATAAAAATCAATAACGGAGGGCCCACGTTGCAGAATACTTTACTGGGATGGGTAGTCATTGGAAGGACTACATTTGAAGTACCATCAACATTATTTTGCGGCATCGGAGTCGACACTTCATCATTGGATAATCTGGTGGAACGGTTTTGGAACTTGGAGGAAGCTCCAGTTACATCTGCATTTAAACAAAAGCAATTGTCAAAAGTGGATCGGCAGTGTGAGGAAGTGTTCACAACATCAACAAAAAGAACAAATTCTGGTCGTTATATTGTGAAGCTGCCGTTCAAACATAACCCAAGCAGTCTTGGGGAATCGAGGGAAATAGCTACTCGAAGATTTCTCAGCTTGGAGAAGAGATTGAGTAAACTGCCGCTAATTCGTCAACAGTATTCTGAGTTCATGACGGAATATATCGAATTAGGTCATATGAAGGAAGTTGATGGAAAATCAATAAAAACCCCTAATTTCTTTCTACCACACCATTGCGTGCTGAGGCCAGAAAGCAGTACCACAAAGTTACGGGTGGTATTCGATGGATCCTCAAAGACATCAACGAATATATCACTCAACGATATTTTGCACACTGGACCAGCATTGCAGAATGACCTACTCTCCATTCTTCTACGCTTCAGAGTCCATACGTATGTATTTACGACCGACATCTCCAAGATGTATCGCCAAATATTGATGGATGACTACAGCAAACAGTTCCAGCATATCATTTGGAGAGATACTGCGAATCAACCACTGAAGGTTTATCAGCTAAACACCGTTACCTACGGAACCAAATCTGCACCTTACCTAGCGATAAGATGTCTTCAAGATTTGGCCGAAACAGCAGATAGCAGGCATACACTGGCAGCGACCATTATTCAGCAAGATATCTACATGGATGATATCTTAACGGGCACCAACGACCTCAATGAGGCTCTTCGCATGAAGAAGGAGCTTACAGGTTTACTAGCAGAAGGACAATTTCATCTGCGAAAATGGTGTTCAAATACACCAGCACTCCTTGCGGATATACCCAAGGCAGACTGTGAAGCGGAAAATGTGCTACCCGATCAAAAGGAAGGATCAGTTAAAACTCTTGGTATGACCTGGTTGCCGTCATCGGATCAATTCCTCATCAAAACTAAATGGACAGAAGCAACAAGGGTGACGAAGCGATCAATATTGGCGGACACTGCTCATATTTTCGATCCAATGGGAATTATGGGTCCAGTAGTTATACTAGCCAAAGTATTTATACAAGAGTTATGGATCTCAAAATTAGATTGGGACGCTGCATTACCAATGTCGATGCACACTAAATGGACTGCCTTTAGAAAGAGCCTGCTCCAACTCAACAACCTAAAGATACCACGGCACATAATGTTAGCAGATTCAACTGGTGCGGAGCTTCATGCTTTCTCCGACGCTTCTCAGCGGGCATACGGAGCCGTAGTATATCTGAAGTCTACAAATCATCGAGGAGAAGTCAGTGTACAATTGGTATGCTCAAAATCCCGTGTAGCCCCAATCAAACAACAGACCATACCCCGTCTGGAACTATGTGCCGCTAAACTCATGACAAAATTGATAAAGTTTGTGAAAGAAAACTTACCAATCGAGATCAAGGAAACCACTTTCTGGACGGACTCACGAATTGTATTAGCATGGATACACACGCAATCGCCCTTGCAAACATTCGTAGCTAATCGTGTTTCCATCATTCAAGACGAAACTAGGAAAGACCAATGGAGATTCGTCAACACCGATCTTAATCCAGCGGATCTACTATCTCGGGGCTTATTTCCAGAGCAACTAATAAGGTCCTGCATGTGGTTCCATGGACCTCCATTCTTACAACAAACTCGAGACGACTGGCCAGCACAACTGCAGCTGATAAAAGAAGAAGAGGTGCCCGAAATTAAGAAAATTAAAACAGTCTTAGCAGCAGCGAACACAGGAATCCACTTTCTGGAGCACATCAACCATCGAAATTCCTTCTCAACACTACAAAAAATAACAGCATATGTCATAAGATTCATAAGTAATCTCAAAAGAGCAAGAACTTACAGACTTTTGGACAAAGTTCTCTCAGTACAAGAACTAAAAGCCGCCAAAACTGTTATAATTAAACATTTACAAGAAACAGCATTTTCGGAAGAGATGAAGTTACTCAAGAAATGCGGACAAGTATCAGGAAAAAGCCGCCTAAGCTCATTGTCACCCTTCCTAGATGACAAAACTATCATTAGAGTGGGAGGGCGTTTGGAAGCGTCCGGTCTCCCATATGATGCCAAACATCAGGTTATTCTACCAAGCTCTCATGTTTTCACCAGATTATTAATGACACAATTGCATTACGATAACCTACATGCAGGACCGCAAGCATTACTCGCTGCATCAAGACAATATTACTGGATTTTGAGAGGGAAACAACTGGCTCAAACCATCGTACACAACTGTATACGCTGTTTTCGAGCAAAACCAAAGGGTATCGAGCAATTAATGGGCAATTTACCCCCCGAAAGAGTTCAACCGTCAAGACCATTTCAAAATGTAGGAGTAGACTTTCTTGGCCCAGTCTACATACATTATAAAATCCGTGGTAAACAACCAACAAAAGCATATGTGTCTGTATTCATATGCTTTTCTACCAAGGCGGTACATCTGGAATTAGTAACGGATCTCACAACACAAGCATTTATTGGAGCACTAAAAAGATTCGTGGCGCGACGAGGATATCCAGCTAAAATATTTTCGGACAATGCAACAAACTTCATGGGAGCCCGGAATGAATTAAACGAAGTTTACTCAAAAATCTTTGCGAATAAAGGAACAGCAGCTATTAAAAACCACTGCGCCGAAAAATGTATCGAGTGGACACCGATTCCTCCAAGATCACCACATTTCGGAGGTTTATGGGAAGCCGCGGTCAAGTCGGCTAAACACCACATAAAACGGGTATTCTCTGGTGCAGCTTTAACACAAGAAGAATTCACCACTGGTCTTGCGCAAATAGAAGCTGTTCTCAATTCAAGACCATTGACTCCGATGTCTTCAGATCCAAACGATCTAGAGGTTCTCACTCCAGGACATTTTTTAATTGGGGCCCCACTGACAACTATCATCGATCCAGATTACAAGACATCTTCCATCACGCACGTAGCACGCTGGAATCTAGTTACATCAATACACCGAGAGTTTTGGCGTAGATGGAGCAGCGAATACCTGCAAGATATCCAGCAGAAGTATAAGTGGAAGCATCCCCAAGAAGATATCCAACCAGGAACCCTTGTACTAATAAAGGAAGATAACCTACCCCCTCTAAAATGGCTAATGGGAAGAATTATCAGGACACTTCCAGGTCCCGACGAAAGGGCACGGGTAGTCGATATCAAGACATCTAATGGAGAAGTACGAAGATCCATAGCTAAGATCTGTCCACTGCCTTCAGAAATACAGCAAAAACCGCCAAAGGAGTCCCTTACTAAGCCTACAGTAGTATTAAGAACTTCGGGCGTAAATCATCCTCTCAAAGGCAGATTCCTTCCTATAAACACTAGAGCTGATAATTCAGCTCTTAAACGAAAACGTTCAGTATCTTTTACAAATCAACAGCCAAAATTAAACCCACTCAAAACACTTTTAATGGGCTTATTAATAATTGGAACAGCTTTAGCACAAACAGCACCACAAGGTGCAGTGGAAGTTAAAACATTCGATGACAACCCTGGAATATACTTCGAAGACCTAGGTGAAGCTAATTTAATCACTGATGAGTGGAATCTCTTCGTTTATATCAACATGTCCAACTATTGGTACGAGTATCAGGGACTCAAAGATGGCGTCAATAGATTGAAACAAAAATGTGAAACTTTGCAACGACACCCAACTATCATTTGTAACCCAATTATCATGCAACTAGAACAACAACTACAGGAATCTGAAGCCTTGAACGATATCTTGAAACATAGAAATGGTGTAGCTATACGGACAAAACGATCTCCATTTGATGTTATCGGCACGATCGCAAACAAATTGTTCGGTATTCTGGATCAAGATTATGCACATTTCATTGAAGATAACATCGAAAAGGCAAACCAGAACGAGAAACACCTACTGGAATTGAGCAAGAACCAAACATCTATTATCGAATCAACAGCAAACGTTCTCAACAAGTCTATAACTGCAATAAGTACCCAGTTCATTATTGTGAAACAACAATTGACTCAAACGCACCACGCTGTCGATACCCTCAACCAAACACTAATAGAAGCAGAAGTACTTAGCTCAGTTACAATTTATGTGTCTAAGTTAATAGACAGATTTCAACGGACTCAACTAGCGATTCTCGAGGCAGTTACTGATACTCACCAAGGAAGAATTAGTTCACTCCTTTTATCACCAAGCCAACTGTACAAGGAGCTCAACAAAATCCGGAAAGATATACCACCCAACTTAACCTTGCCTGGATACGATGAGCACAATCTACCAAAGTTATACGAACTTTTAAGAGTGAAGGTCCGTGTAACCTCGACCACAATACTGTTTCTCGTCAAACTACCACTGTTAGGCAACCAAGTCTTCATGCTGTTCAAACTGCTACCATTACCTGTTCCACACAACGGCTCTTTCGTATTCATACAACCATCGACATCGTTTCTGGCCATAACCCCATATAGAGACCAATACTTTCCAGTTTCACAAGTCGAATACCAAGGATGTCTACAAATCGATGAGCGGAAATATATCTGCAAGCAACGCCATCCAATTTTTAACACACATTCAGTGGAAAATCAGTGTGAAATACATTTGCTCAATCACAGAAAACAGTTATCACCTTTCTGTACCATCAAAACTACCAGTCCAGGAAAGATGTGGATCCAATTACACAACCCGAATCACTGGATCTTCGCCTTTCAACAAGAAGAAACTATTTCTATAGTGTGTGGATCCGATATAAGCAGCACCAAGTTACTTGGAGTAGGACTATTAAAATTGGCCCAAAATTGTGCCATAAAGCAACCAACAATGACAATCAATTCTCACAATTTCTACACAGCAAACTCATCGTTCTCATTTTTACCAGCTCTAAACCTTAGTCAGCTCTTAGGAATACCACTTAGAAAATCACTTCAAGATAATCTTCAGGAGACGATTGAAGTAAATGAATCCATCATTCGCGGAGATGATGACCTAGCCCTATTAATTAAGAAGATTGCAGATCAAAAAACTCAACAAAACCTACCAAACTTATTAACTCATCATGACATACATCAATACACCATTGGATACATATCGTTTTTTGCTGTTTTGTTGCTGATTTTTGTCACATTTTCCCAAAGAAGAAAAAACAAGATAGATCTTAATCCAAAAAACATAGTATTTGAGCTCCAGGATCTCAACGCCGGGGAGAATGTTGAAACTTAAGTCTACGCAATCTGACCTTCCTATTAGATTTTCCCAACACACTCATTCCCAAATGCACGATTCAATATTTTCACCTTAAGCACATTAAGTTTCGCACATTTCATACAATAAAATAGACACCTGCCCCAAGCCCAGACATTGTATCGGATTTCGTCTGACGCTGATAAGCAAATTCCCAATTTTCCCAACTCTAAAAATGTATTCCCACGATCTAGGTGTAAGAAAAATAGTATTTAAGCTTTGGAAATTTGTAAATAAAATCACTTGTCACAAATCAGTCCAAGTCTTTGTTTATAGATCAAAACAGATCTATTCAATATTAATATCAAAAGTAAAACATCGACATATACAAAAATTATGCTACACAAACGCGGTTTGTTTACATATTTCACATTTAGTTTAAGCCGAAGCCTATTTGAAATTTTCACTTCTTTCACTGTTTTTATACACTTACACATTTTCCAAAGACATTCAGTAAAAAAATTACCACGTTTCATTTAAAATTGTGTTTAAAATGTGAATTTCTGTTACTACCGATTATTTGTTTTCATGTGCTGTCAAAAGCACTTTATTGTTTAAAAAAATTACCAGCAGATGTAGCTTATATAGAATAAATATTTGCATGTGTCCCAGAATATATTTTTTATGATACTTGCTTTTGCTTGCAGCAAATTAAAAAAAAACAATAAGTTTCGTCATCGGTTTTTTCTTACTAGCTGTGTGTTTGCTAGCCACAGATGAGGAATTAACCAGATAGTCAACTCGAGAGCGAATCTCTCACGTTGCCTACAAGCTAAGTCGAACTGATAAGCCCCACATAATTTGCACTTATATGGACTTTTACGTGCAAATCAAATGGGAATCACGCACACATAAATCGAATTATATGGGGCTAATGGCCGCGCCCATGAAATGTCATTTTTTATAGCAAGAAGTTGGGAACAGTTGATGAATTTCAGCAGATTACAACTCACAATTTGGGTGTGTAAAATAAACATGGTCATTATGCGGTGAATATGGATTGATAAAAACATACTTACCACACAACTAATAACATAATAAAATATTATAATATTAAGAATAAAGCTGTGTTTTAACTAATTTATTCTAATTTTTAATGAAAAATAATCAAAATAATATTGATTAACGTGACTAATATATGATAAATAAGTTCATCATATATTTTCGGTTGACAATAAATGTAAGTATAACTATACTAGCAAGGATTTCGTAGATTATGGATGGTTATATTGAAGCAGTTAAGTAACTCTACACAATTGAACACTGGTTTAAAACGCTTTTAATAAAACGTAATCCAAATTCTTACAAATATTATTTTTGGTACATCAAAACACTTTCTTAACAAAATTTGCAATTACTTCCTAGTAGTAGTAGTAGTAGTAAATTGTTTTGTTTATTTTCATATAAAATAAAATTACAAAACATTATAACTTGACAAATAAAGTCGGCTGTTAAAAAAAGTGGCAAAATAATTCAATATATATGTAACATAATGTGCATGCTTATTTATGATATGTACTCAAATACCAAACATTTTCGTGATGTACTCAACTACCAAGCATTTTCGATAAAAAAATGCACCCCCAATATATTTATGCAGTGCATTCCAGCTACCTTTTTATCTCGTTCTTCCGTCTATCGCTTACTTTAAATTTTAAAATAAGGCATATTAACTTATATAAAAAATTTCAAAACCGCCTTAGAAAAGAAACAGCTAAGAAAATTGATTGACTAAACGTACAAATTTTGTAACACAGCATAATTTAAAGAGGATTACAAATACTTCTTTTTCACTTTTTTTATCCATGCACGGAACCCGAATATATACATATATTCATTAAACTTTCATATGCTGAATAAAAACAATCAAATAATAAATAAATAATAAAACAATCAAAGAATTTAATATATATATAAAAAACCATTGCACACTATTTACTACAAATATTTTACACCCAAAAATTACTAATTTAGTAATATTTATGCAATAATACAATAAAATATGCATTTTATCTCATTTTATTAACCAAAATGGAAAAGTACAACAACCCAAGAATGTTTATTTTAAGGCAGATAAAAAATAGAGAACTATTTCTTATAACCGCAAAAAATATTCCAACTAAATTGTAACAACTTTATTGGGTAACTAATTTTTTGCTTCTTTATAAACATTTATATTAAAATAAAATAAAAAGTTGAATCACATAAACTCAACACTTCGCAGAATTTCCTATTTCCCAACACATCCGCCGTGACCAGCTGTTTTGTTGTTGCGATTTGGATATATTGCAAAACTCCCCACAATTATTTTTGGCGGGTAATCTAGTAAATTAGATCTAACTTCATGTGTCTGGCTCACACGTATTCACAGATGGGAAAATTGAGAGAGGATTTTGCGGCTGTCATAAAATATTTTTTGCGGGTTGAAAGTGATAGGGGATTGCAGAGTTGACTATCTGGTTAATTCCTCATCTGTGTTGCTAGCACTCGGTCTGTTCTGTACATATTTAATTTCGTAGCTGACATTTATCTCTATGTACATGTCATTTGTGTAAATGTTCATTTTACATATTATTGTAAATGATCTATATAGATCAGACGTTGATAATAAAACACTGAATCATCAAACACTGGTACCATTCTTATTGTTTAGCCAGCCTAACCTAGCAATAAACGACTAAGCTGCAGTCATATATCGGCATATCTCCACAATGACCGTCGGCGCCACTCACGCTGTACGATAAATAATCAACAAAGAATGTAAATAAATTTCATAAATAATTTTTTGAATAAAAATTTAATAATAAAACAACATTTGCACAATGCAGAGCCCCATCCGTGCTCGCGGAAAATTAGATTTATCCTAGACTTAAGAAAAACAATTGTATAAATATTGTAAACAACATTTTTTTTTAAAAAAAAAAAGAGTAATAAATTGTGCAATTCTGGACATTTCAATCATTATCTGCAATTAGATAGAATCATATCGAAGATGTTGGCTGAGTTCCAAAACGTCAAAAAAATGCGCATTGTGAATGCACACTGCTTTTATGATGCCAGGTTATGAAAGCTTTGCGTTGCTTTACATTTGTTAGTGTCTGGTTACACGTTCATTGGAATGAAAGTCATTCCCATGAATGTCGTGGCTACACACACAAAAAAGTCCCATATGAATGAAAGCAATTTGAATGGCGGGGAACGCTGAAATCTGAAACAAAACTAAATTTCTCTTGGAAAATCGAATACTTTTGTGCTCTCTAGTACCTGTATTCGGTCTTCACTCTTCCAACACAAATCTCAAATGAGGATTTCTGTCAAAAGTGATATGGTTTGGAACCGAAACATTCATGCCGACGCCGAGAATTCAAATCGAAAGAGGATGTTCAGTGGATTCTTGGTGCAATCTACCCTTTTCTTTCTGACTCACATACAATCTATCTGTCGCGTGCGACATGACGATCATTCCCATGAACGTGTAGCCAGGCACTTATGCATCATAATCATTCACGATGCTCTGTTTGTTCTGGTTTGCGCAGTTGATGCGTTCACAATGTGTTTTAGAAAAGTATGCATTGCATCTTAGTAAGAAGTTTGCATTTTGGAACGCTTGATTAAGCAGTAATGTGGAAGTACTGCGTTTTGGAATTCAGCCCTTATCATACTCAGAAAATAGCATCTAAAAATAAAATTTATTTGGTTGTTTGATTAGCCACCAATTCTGTAAAGCGCATAATAAGAATTCACTTTAACCGCGCATCTTCTTCTATTACTTCAATATAATCAATTATTATTAATTTTTTATCAATAAAAAGAAAAGCTTAATCTGTTTTTATTCGAATATAAAATTGCTCATTACTTTTTGGATTATCAATGATTTTACAATTTGAGTATGGTAGCATGGGACGTAGATGAGATAGTTTTCCTATTATCACTTGGGACACCTCGTGATTAATAGCAAAATAAGTTTCCAGATAACAAATATCGATCTCGATAAATAGTTAGATCATGTGTATTTGGTGTAATGCGCACAAATTCAAGATAATCAATTTTCTATTTTGAATGTGGCAATGACATGAAGTAATTTGAATAGTAGTTTCATGTCATTCGAGTAAATGGGGTCTAATGATGATTATTTGAGTCACTTGGTTTCATTATTAAGCTTTTTGAATGTAAAATTGTATTTGGGAAAATTACCCTCATATATTATGATCTATGCCCCCAAAGTTTCGAAAATGGTCTATGAAATGGTACCTTGACCTTGATATGTCATTTTTGAGGACATTCTGAGCACGTTGATGTATATATTTAGGGCGCGATCATGCCTCCTTCATATTTTTGTTTGCGTTAAAAAATTATAAATTTTTATATTTAATATTCCACATTATCCGATACTTCCACATCTCTAACCCACTCATTTCTTTCTTTTTGCGCATGAAACTATGAACAACAATGTACCTACCTCTTACGTTTCTTGTATTCACTTGCAGGAACATGTGGCTTTAATCAGATGACACGAAATCCATAACATACATAAATGGAAATTAATTTCTATTGGGAAACTAGGAACCTACCTCTTACGTTTCTTGTAGGCTCTTGGAAGAACTCTTTCCGCACATTTAATCCACTAAATCTATGAATAAAACAATGCAAGAAATTAATAAATGAACATTATTAAATAACAATATGACTGTTACCACAAATGTTTGAAAAATATAAATCACAAACAAAACAGAGCTGACACTGACACTCGAGAACCGGAACAGTACTCACAGAAAAGCTAGAACAGCAGTGACAGCAGTTCGAACCCCACTGACAGCAGTTCGCACAGTTCTAACATGGCGAATGGGTGAATGGAAATCGACAAATTAGCTCTCGTATGGATAGTCCTTAACTCATAAGGGTATTCAACCCTCCGAAGGCGGCATTAAATCACAAAATAATTATTTGGGTAAGCATGCAGACGTCAACACAAAACATTTCTGTCTATTGTATACAAATGAAATGCATATAAGCCTGGAATGCCTTTTTAATTAACAACGAATTTTTAATTTCTACACAAGAAATAGCTGCTTCAAAAATATCTACTATCATATGAAATGAAAATCCGTCTTGAAACTGATACATGTTTTCATTTCATTTCCATAGATTTTCTTAGAAAACCAAGATGTGCTTAGTAACCATTAGTACATCATACAAAAACATAAAAACTAGTTTTTTTCGCCATATTTTAATGACAGAATAAAGGACCGTATAGACGCGAAATTTATATTAAATGACATTTAAGATTTGAATTTCTGTGTAAATGCGGCATTGGCTTACGAATTGATTTAATAGCAGATGGGCTACTTATCAAATTCCACATACATTTTGGATAGTGCAGGAAACTCTTTCAAAGTGAAGGCAATTCGAGGGAGTCGGCAGAGGTTGACTTTCTCATTGTAGCTGATCTGTGATATTTAATGTAATGTTGGTTTATCAGTTTCCATTCCACTGCCAGTTGTCATAACATATTTTTAAATTGTGTCCGAGTTGTGTAGTGAGTTCTCCTAGGTTTGTCATTATTTTATTTCTTATCTGTTAGCATATGCTAACTTATTGAATTTATTTATTTATATAAAAATCAAATTCAATATGGCATACAAAATTGGGCACATTACCTATAACTGAAATAGAAAACCTATGTTTGCTTAAGAACAAAAAAAATTTAATAGAAAAAAAAACAAAATTAAATTATTTATTCTTAATGACGTAATTTAAATGTTTGATTATTCCAGTTATTACGTGCACATATATTGCAATATTTATAAAATTGAAGTAAACATCTTGTGTTGTAGGCGTGTATAGTAGCTGTGATTGTAATGTTGAAAACTACTGTAGGGGCAAGTGTTGGTGGTGGCACCAATCGGGTCCCAAAAACTTCACTTCTTGTGGATGACTATGAGATTTCCAATACGGTCCTGGGACTAGGCATTAATGGAAGAGTTGTGCAGTGCAGCAACCGTAAGACTCATCAAAAGAATGCACTGAAGGTGTGTCTCATGTTGTTTGCATTACTTCAAAATATTTAAATAATAATGATTGATATTTAGGTTCTTTTGGATAACCCAAAAGCAAGACGCGAAGTTGACTTACATTGGCGAGCAAGTGGCTGTCGGCATATAGTGAATATTATTGATGTTTACGAAAATACTTACAGCGGGAGCAAGTGCCTACTAGTTGTCATGGAGTGGTAATTAAAAATAATACTCCACTTACTCTCAAAAAGCTTTCTTCTTTCCATATACGATATGTTCTGCTAAATTTTTGTATCAAAATCGAGCTTAACATCCATATCATGGCCTTGCAAAAGTTTGGGGGTAACGTTTTACTTTACTGCCCTACCTCCAAAATCACTCAAATTTTGTAATCCAGTTGCTTTTCATGACATACTTCAAATCTGAATCAAAATGTTGGCGCTCTTTTACCATTCGGGCATGACACTCCCCAAAAATTTTGAAAATTGCTAATGAAATGGTATCAAAATTTCTGGATTAGAGTGTCCAAATGTTCTAAGTTTCATCAAATCGGGTCATAAAAAGAGAAGTTATCCACAATTTTTATTGTTTGCTTTGTTGGAAGGAAAATTCGTTGGTATGTGCTTTTCGCCTATGGCAACAGTAACTGGGTGGCCGGCTACGCTGGATTAAGAGATTTCAACCCTCTCCGCAGGCGGCAGGTACCGCTCACACAACTTCGTTGGTTCTGGTCTGGGTATGTGCTTTTCGTCTGGCAGGCGCCTTTGACTTCAGTACCTGGGTGGCATGCTACGCGGCATGGGTTTCAGTGTCCTTCGACGATTTCTCCTGCCAGCGAATCGAATAACAAAAAAAAAGTTTCTCTTTTTATAAAAATTGAACGGAGTGTTCAAAAATGTTGTTACCATTTCATAGGTCATATTCGTCCGAAAATTTGGAGGCCTGCCCTGCCCAAACGGTGAGAGAGCCCCAGATTTGAATTCGGTGCAAGTAAATCAACTGGATTGCTTAATTTGAGTGATGTTGGAGATGTGGCAGTAAAGTAAAATCTAGCCGAAAACTCTTGCATTTGATTATATGTATTTCCCTATACATTTGATGGCAGTAGACAATGTTTATTTATTTTAAACTTAATTTTTATTAATTTAGCATGGAGGGCGGCGAACTGTTTCAAAGGATTCAAGACAAAAAGAATGGAGCATTCACCGAACGAGGTACTTAAGTTCTCTCTTATCATAGAAATTTACTAAAATGTTGAAGCTTTTCTGTGTTTATTGTTTACTACTGAGCAGAAGCAGCCCAGATAATGCATGAAATTTGTGTCGCTGTACATTATTTGCATAGCAAAGACATTGCCCATAGGGACTTAAAACCAGAAAATCTTCTTTATACATCTCCTGCACCAAATGCAACATTGAAGTTAACGGACTTTGGATTTGCTAAAGAGACATTGGTTAAAGATACACTTCAGACGCCCTGTTATACGCCTTACTATGTTGGTAAGCAAATTGTTAACTCATGGTACTGGTATTTTATTGCTGCATGCACAAACGCTTTGGTTTTTTATTCATTTTCAGCTCCAGAAGTTTTAGGACCCGAGAAATACGATAAAAGCTGTGACATTTGGTCTCTTGGAGTGATTATGTACATACTTTTATGTGGCTTTCCACCGTTTTATAGCAACCACGGAGATGCAATTTCGCCGGGAATGAAAAAACGCATTCGAACTGGTCAGTATGATTTTCCAAACCCAGAATGGAAAAATGTTAGTCAATCGGCAAAAGACTTGATCAAAGGAATGCTAAACGTAGACCCTAGTAAACGTCTGACCATTCAGGAAGTAATGCGAAACAGTTGGATAGCACAGTACACTCAGGTACCACAAACTCCTTTGCATACTGGACGTATGCTTAAAGAGGGTGAGGATACTTGGCCAGAGGTGCAAGAGGAGATGACGCGCTCCTTAGCAACCATGAGAGTTGATTACGATCAGGTAAATTGTTATTCATTTGATGCTTGAGCCTATCCAATAATAATCAGACCTCTGTTCAACAGATGCATATTAAGGCACTTGACAATTCCAACAACGCTCTATTGCGAAAGAGGCGAGAAAAGCTTGAGGAACTTACACAAAAAGCATTATAATTTTGACCGACGTGGGGAGCGTTTACTTAATTTAGAACAAAGAGTTACACATGTAACTACTCGAAGAGTTGAACTATTTATTTAAAAGCTACTTCAAAAACTGGGCGCGGTAGAGGATAATATGTACACACACACACATACACACACAATATTAAGCTTACAATAAACAAATGATTTTATGTTCGAGAAAAGACAATACTTAATATAAAAAAAGTCAGTATTACTTGTGTTAAGCTACGATTAGATTATATTGTAAAATTCCACTTAACAATGACTATCTATTCCACCAGACTAAAAAAATCTGTAAATTCTTTTGCAACGTGCGTCCGCCTTCTTTGTATACCGATGCGACGTGTGGAATAATACATTGCAGATAGCCTATCCAGCAAAATGTTGAAGAAAAGCTGTCATCGTATGTTGGGTTTTCTTATTTGGAATTTTATCAAAAAAAGTAATGTATAACTTCGATACACTCGACATCGGAGTGATTGGAATAAATTTGCACCAAATTGGCAATGTTCCATATAATCTAATCTTTGGTTTAGAATTTATTTTCTGATTGATTAGGGAAATATGGACACGAGACTGGGATATTCATTGGGTTTTCAGGGTATGAAACTAAGGTCTGCGATCTGCGGTAAGTAACTCATTACAAAGCGCTACATATATGCACAGAAGTCATTCGGCCCTAGCGAAGTATCCTTCGGAACGGAAAATTTTGCTTCTACGGTCTGTTTTGCTTTTTTGGTCTAAGACAACGATTGAGTAGCAAAGCTATCCCTTGAACAGCTTAATCATTCCAGTTCTTCTGTATGGGGCAGATGCATGCAATTTGTCAAAAGTGAATGGGGTTGCTCTTAGCTCCATCGAGCGAAACATCCTTCGAGTGATTTTCCGTCTGCAAAGGCGGCGAGTGGTGAAACTCGAACTCTATGGGCTGTATTGCGACATCAATCTAGCTAAAATAGTGGTGGTGTAACGTCTGAGATGGCTGGGTCATGTAAAGCTGGACAGCTGTGCTGCAGAAGGGACATTTATCGGTTATGAACTTAGTGCCATTTGAATGTGTGCGTTCTTCCGGATTCTAAATTCAAAGTCTGAAGCAAATTTATTTTCTTTACAGGTGGGTAACTCTCATTTAAGTATCAAACGAACCCTTCCAGAAGAGTCCAGAAGGCTTCCGAATTACCAAACGAACACGTTACATTACATACATATGTATATGGTGTTTGATGTTATTAATGATACGCATGTTAACATTATTAACTTTAAGAACTAAATTAAATACCACTGTGTCGTCTAGTCGGCGAAATTCGACTTCCCGAATTCGACGAGACCAACCTGGAAATTCGCTTGAGAAAATGCATTACTAAGCATTACCTCAAGTGTTTGCATATTCTTAGTAGCCCTTGGCCCACTGAACCATTGCGTCAGGATAAGTATATCGCGGTTGTGCTGTCGCTGCAGTGATATTACAATAACTATGTCATTGGCGCAGCTGTTGGTTCAGTTGACCATGACGCAACTGTATGAATATTTGGGGCATAACATTCCAGCCAGGTTTCGACAACTGGTTTGTCTTCTTTTATTGAATCATAATAATATTATATAATATTGAGCTTATTAGATATAACTTTACATTTAAACTTAAGGCTCTGTTTTTGAAAAATTCGGATATGCTTACAATTAATATTAATATTAAAATAAATTAATTTAATTTAAAATTTTATTAGATACAAGTTTAAATTTATTACATTTATTTAAATTGTGCACCGCATATAAAAATACCAAAACATTAGTTACTTATTTGCTACTTGTAATTTTTTATCTAGACTTAAAATTAATGGTTGGACAATTTACATATCTTAGGTAGTTTCTTATAGTACAGTATGTATATGTGTATGTATATATATTTTTTATATTAAACCCTGGCAAACGCAAGATCCGCTGAGGCCATGGTTGTCCCAAGTTTTCTCTTCGGCTGCTGTTTTCTTCGTTTATGAGCTGGAGCCTCTCGAAGCTGCTTCACTCCTATCGGCTCTCCTGTATGCGTCTGTTTTAACTTTTTTATTTTGGTGTGCTCTATACATCTTCCTAAGTGCCACAAAGGTTGTACCCAGCATAAATACTAAGCTCATCGACAATAATGATTATTGATGACTTCCTATTGTCCATTGCTGGCTTCGAAGGATTTCTTCCGCTTTTGTCTGCTCGATTTGGCTCTGCAGATCTTCCAGGGACTTCTTTCCCTCGATCAGGATTGCATTGACGTCCGCATGGCTTCCCAGTCTTATTGGTAGGATCTTCTTATTTGTGGTAGAGTTGTCGGATCTTTTCAGGTCTTTGTACCGTACTCGAATTGTCTCCAATGTTTCAGCGAAGTCAACTTTTGGCCTCTTGAAAATAACACTGCTGCTATAAAGCTGTAAAAGCGCTGTACTGTACTCCGGTACACTTGATGTTCAGTACCATGTCGTTTCGTAGGTTTTACAACCATGAATTACTGGCGACCATTTCTACAAACATTGCTGGCTTCGAAGGCTTTCTTCCGCTTTGGTCTGCTCGATTTGGCTCTGCAGATCTTCCAGGGACTTCTTTCCCTCCATCAGGATTGCATTGACGTCCGCATGGCTTCCCAGTCTTATTGGTAGGATCTTCTTATTTGTGGTAGAGCTGTCGGATCTTTTCAGGTCTTTGTACCGTACTCGAATTGTCTCCAATGTTTCAGCGAAGTCAACTTTTGGCCTCTTGAAAATAACACTGCTGCTATAAAGCTGTAAAAGCGTTGTACTGTACCCCGGTACACTTGATGTTCAGTACCATGTCGTTTCGTAGGTTGTACAACCATGAATTACTGGCGACCATTTCTACAAACGTGTCATCTGATGCTGGAACTGAAATATGCTTACAGTGTTCTTGAGCTGTCGGGGTGTGCCGCAGCAGCTCGATAAGACATTCGTGACTGCTGCATGTGAACATTGGTCTTTTGTGCATACAGATTGCAATGGTTACTCGCTGGATTGTTGTAACTTTCTTGCATTTCGCGAAATCTTCCTTGGTAAGAAATACGAATAGTCCTTGCTCCTCCGATTCGGCTATATAATCTGCCCTTGTCTCGATCATAAGGTCATACTTCTGATTCCGTTTTGACGCGGTAGGTATACCTTTAGGACGTCTAACATAGCTGGATCCGGAAGGGGGATGATGACTTATAATTATAGCATTTTCGTAGTCGAAAACGGTGACCTTTGCTGTATGGTGAATCGTCAATTCGTTTTCGAGGTAGGTTTGAATTTTCGTTGTTAGTGACAGTTCCTTTATACTTTTAGATATATTCCCTATGTTTAAGATGGACGGATGTAGCTTGCCTTGGTATAAATCATCCAGGATTGCCATTTCAGCCGCTTGTCGATTTCATACCTCCAAGAGCTTAGTTTTGAGTATAGCCGCAAGCTCTTTTATCGTGGTCTTCAGCTGAAGTATTGCTATAGTGGTGTTTGTTTCGTCTGCAAACTTTTGGTATGTTGAGCCGAGGTCGTTTAGGTGTGCAGTTATTGCGTCGACATCTGCAATAACCTTGGTTAGGGGCTTACCTATGCAGTCATAGTTTGATTTCATCACTGTCTGCTTATTAATTAGTGTGAATGTATCTTCACTATTTTTATGTAAAATTTGCAATTTGTTGTACACCTTTTCCGAGTACACCGTCCATGGTGCCGAAAGCCCATTTTGTAAAACTCCCTACTAAGGGCCCTTCTGCTGCGTTTGTGTGCGTACATGTGCTGGAGATAACCGTTGTTTGCTTTTACGTTTTCCGATATGAGTGAAGCACCTTTAACCATGGTTTTACAAGCATCCTTGAAGTTATTTGACTGTCGGTCGTCTTGCAGGAACAAACACATTTGACGTATTTAGCTTTCGCAGGTATTAGCAAAGTCTACAATGCCAGAGAAATCCATTGGCGTTAACTTAGTGAAGATGATCCATGAATCTTTGTAGAATAAGGCATTCCCCACCATTTCGAATACGACAGGGGGTTTCGGAGAGGTCGATTACTTGGAATGGTTCTTCATCCAGCGTCGCGGTGAGCCTGATCAAGTTTGGCAGATACATAATGTATTTAATTTTAATCATACTTTAAATGTATCTTAATTAATAGTTAATTTATAGTTTAATTTATGGTTATATATTATAAAGGGTAGTTTTTTAGAAATTGGTTTTTCGAATAGAGATTTAAACTGACATTTTGTGGTAAAATCTGGCAACTCTAATGCCATTTATGTTCATTTTGGTTTGCCTTTTCATCATGAACAGGTTGACAAATGAACAACGCTTGCAAATCGAGCAAATTTATTTCGAAAATAATGGTTAATTTTTTTTGTTTTTTTAAATTTTCAGTGATGAGGCTCATTATGAGTTGAACGGCTACGTCAACAAGCCAAATTGCCGCATTTGGAGTGAAGATAATCCACATGAGACCCTTGAAACGCCATTACATCCACAAAAACTGACTGTTTGGTGTGCTCTATAGTCTGGTGAACATACTTCTTCCGAAATGATGCTGGAGAGTCAGTTACCCTTAATTGAGACCGGTATAGAGCCATGATAACCGACTATTTTGTTCCCGAATTGCATGGCATGAATGTGGATGAGATGTGGTTTCAACAAGACGGCACTACATGGCACACAGCGCACGACGCAATCGATTTATTGAAGGAAACATTCGATGAGCGCATAATTTTGCGGAATGGACTTGTCAATTGGCCACCAAGATCGTGTGATTTGACACCATTGGATTATTTTCTTTGGAGATATTTGAAGTCGCTCGCATACACCAACAAACCAGAAACGTTAGGGGACTTGGAAGCCAACATTCGTGGCGTTATTGCCGACATACATCCCCAAATGCTTGAAAAAGTGGTTAAAAATTGGACCTCTAGGCTTATCTTTATTCGAAGCAACCGCGGCGGCCACATGCCCGAAATCATATTTAAACATTAATGGCATAAAATTATCCTTCCAATAAAGCCAAATTGATGGACATTAAAACGATCTTCTTGCGTTTTATTTCAATTCGAAGTTCTATATCTCTAAAAAAAACATGTATATAGTAGAATATTTGTTCTAGATTGACTTATATATAGGGTTTATTCTATGGTGCTATATTATAAAAAAGTTCTGCTCCTTAGTTGATAAGTAATTTGTTCTACTGAAAAGAGAACAACTGTGTTAATTTACTAAAAATTGAAATAAAATCAAAATATTTGTCCGGTGTGGGTTAGGGCAATCGAGGGATGATTTGATTTCATGCTAGGTTTTTTTTTATGTTGTTATTAAATTGAGCAGAAGAAAAGAGTGTGTTAGTTTTTTTTTTTTATTATTATTGGGAAAATGGTTTAAATTGATTGTTATATGC
This sequence comes from Ferdinandea cuprea, assembly GCA_963576555.1. Taxonomy (NCBI): domain Eukaryota; kingdom Metazoa; phylum Arthropoda; class Insecta; order Diptera; family Syrphidae; genus Ferdinandea; species Ferdinandea cuprea. The sequence goes on along the minus strand of OY754962.1, from coordinate 18,108,526 downwards.
TCTTTTAATTCTCTTACCAATTCTGAAACTTGTGTTTACCTTACTGTTGAAGAACACAAGAAAATTTATTTTTTCTGGTGGGGTTCCTTACAAAACCATCTGCCCAACCTTGAACGTAATGATCTTCGAGCCCTTGTCGTAGGCGACTTTTGATCTTAACTTAGCTATTTTAAGATTCTGATTGGCTAGCTTTTGGGCAACCCCAAGTTGGTACTTGAGCTGGGAAGGGTAGTCTTCAGTATTATATAATTGAGTGGGTTTTCTTTTTAAATTAGTTGGCATTTCAAATTTAAACCCAAGTAAGGCATTCAAAGGGGTTAGTTGTGTCGCAGTGTGGATGGAGTTGTTGTGGACATGCATGGCTTGCCGGAGCCAATGGTCCCAATTAATTTCATCGTTTGCCACAAAGGATCGGACATATTCGGCTAAGGGCCGATGACTTCTCTCTAATGAACCGTTCGATTGAGGTTCATTGTCCGTGACAATAATCTTTGAAAACCTATACCTTGTCACAATTTGGTCATAAAATAATCATGTCACCGTCGAAGCTTCCATATCGGGATGGACTGCACAGTCCGTGAACTTAGTCAAATTGTCCTGAAAACTCAATATATATCTGTTTCCTGAGTGGGATATGGGAAGTCCACAGACAATATCCATGTATACCTTATCGAAAGGCAGTAAGGGAGTATCTGTATTGACCATGGGTTTTTTATTGGCGGGGGGTATTTATTCTTTTAGCACAGTGGACATTTTTTTAAGAAATCCCTGACATCCTTTGCCATCCCCTTCCATCTATATTGTTGTCTGATATGCTCTAAAGTTTTTTTGTTACCCTGGTAACCACCGAGTGATGAATTGTGAAAATCTCTTAAAATGGTTTTGACTTTCTGTAGTTGTAGCATTTTTTGTTGGTACATTTAATGTGATTTTATAATCATTTACCTTGTCTTTACCACTGAAAAGTGGGGATGCAGCTTTAGGAACAGCTGCGTGTTTGTTCCTCAAAGATGTTTCTGCCCGAGTGACAACCAGACATTGTTATTGTCATCCCAAACCCAAAACACCGTTTGAAATGTTGCAATGGCAAACCACCAATTCTTAAGCCCTATAGCAAGTAAAAGAAAAAAGGCTTTACGAGCATAGACAAAGGCAAAATCAAATAAAGTGCTTGTATAAAACACAAAATTCACAGTGTTACGAAACAAGCTGGTCAGCCTAATGTTGCAGTTGTTAAATGTATTTATGCTAGTGATCAATATGACATCACGATGTGCAAAGGATATCAGCCGGAAGTTAGACTTTATCCTAAAGCGGCCAAATACATTTTGCAACATCTAACACACTAGGCTCTGCTTAATAGAAAAATTAAGTAAAAACGATGTTTTTATTGGAATTTCTATGCCCGAGGCAAAAGAAGGTAAAGTAACTGCATTAGTGGATACAGGTGCAGATACAAGTCTTCCAAAAGAAGGTTCATTGAAGCACAATACACAAAGGAAACACGACAATTAGGTGAAGCATTGCCATCAATACTAACAAAATGTTATGGAATGGTTTCAATGCAAAGTGGCATGTAGTAAACGGTCTGAACGATATACCCGCAGATGGTATAATTGGTCGAGATATCCTATGGAACCGAACAATAATTGACACTGTGAGTAAAACGTTAAAGTTCGTTGACAAAAACAAGAACTTAGTTTCGGAGTGTCATCTTAAACGCCCATCTGAACCAAGCAATGTAATAAGAGTATCGTACTGGGAAATAAAGGCCAGATCTCAAAAAATCGTCCAGCTCAAAGTAAACACAGGTATTCGAGACATCCTTGTCCATAGCCAAGAACTAAAACCTCAAATTTATTTAGCAAACACAATTTCTAGAGTTAAGGACGGTCATATTCCTGTTTCAATACTAAATACCACTAACGATTCATTCCACTAAAGCAAAGATTTCATCCCCAAATTTGAAAATTTGAACAAGTTTCGAAGTATAAAAAGTGAGAAAATTAAAAATTCAATTTTAAGTGTAAGTAAACAGGAATCAAGTGAAAGATTATCAAAATTACTTGCATCATTAAACATAGACGCCAATTTAAACAAGGAGGAAAAATGTTCAATAGAAAGCATATGCATCCATTTTAATGACATTTTTCAGCTGGAAGGAGACACAACCCCGTGGTGAATGCAGCCTTTTCTCTATCCTGCTTATCAATGAGCACTTGATGGTAACCAATAGCTAGATCGAGGGTTGTGAAGTAGCGGCAATTTCCTAGCTGGTCGAGAATATCTTCTATTCTTGGCAGAGGAAAAGCGGCCTTAATCGTTGAGTTTTCGAAAGTCCAGAACAACTCGCCACCTCTTTTGTCTGTCGGCCCCTGGTTTTTTCGGGACGACCAAAAGCGGGAGTTCCATGGTGATTTACTAGGTGATATCACATTTTGGCTTAGCATTTGCTTCACCTGACTGTGGATCCCATCCCTAGCGACTTGTGGGTTAGAATTTTATGCGCTAAGATGTCGGTTGATGGCAGATCAGAAATGTCATTGAATTGAATGCAAATGTTTTCTATTAAAAATTTTTCCTCCTAGTTTAAATTGGCGTCTATGTTTAATGATGCAAGTAATTTTGATAATCTTTCACTTGATTCCTGTTTGCTTACACTTAAAATTGAATTTTTAATTTTCTCACTTTTTATACTTCGAAACTTGTTAAAACTTGTCTTTGCTTAAAAGGAATAAATCGTTAGTGGTAATTAGTATTGAAACAGGAATATGACCGTCCTTAACTCTAGAAATTGTGTTTTCTAAATAAATGTCAGGTTTTAGTTCTTGACTATGGACAAGGACGTCTCGAATACCTGTGTTTACTTTGAGCCCGACGATTTTTTGTGTTCTGGCCTTTATTTTCCGGTTTGATATTCTTATTACATTGCTTGATTCGGATGGGCGTTTAAGATGACACTCCGAAACTAAGTTCTTGTGTTTGTCAACGAACTTTAACGTTTTACCCACAGTGTCAATTATTGTTCCGTTCCATAGGATATCTCGACCAATTATACCATCTGCGGGTATATCGTTCAGACCGTTTACTACATGTCACTTTGCCTTGAAACCATTCCTTAACATTTTGTTAGTATTGATGGTACCTACGGTTGTACTATTTCCACCGAATGTTTCCTTCCTGTGGATTTGTGTATTGTGCTTCATTGAACCTTCTTTTAGAAGACTTGTATCTGCAGCTGTATCCACCAATGCAGTCCTCTTGCCTCGGGCATAGGAAGGTCAATAAAAACATTGTTTTTACTTAATTTTTCTATTAAGCAAACCGTTTGATGTTGCAATATATATTTGTCTGCTTTAGGATAAAGTCTAGCTTCCGGCTGATATCCTTTGCGCATCGTGATGTCATATTGCTCACTAGCATAAATACATTTAACAACTGCAAAATTAGGCTGCCCAGCTTGTTTTATACAAGCACTTTATTTGTTTTTGCCTCTATCTATGCTCTGCTCGTAAAGGCTTTTTTCTTTTTCTTGCTATTGGCCTTAAGAATGGGTGGTTTGCCAATCGCAACATCTGAAACGGTATTTTGGGTTTGGGGTGACTGTCGTTTTAGTTCTAAAATTTGATTTTCTGGAATAGGTTTTCCCGATTTGGGTATACTATCGCTTTTTATTAAGGTTGGTCTTGGGGCGCAGCTTAGTTGGTCTGGCTGGCCCCCGGTCGTTCCCCTGGCCTTTCTTTGCAAGTAGTTCCTTTTGCTATAACATTCTTCTTCAGAGTGACCCAACCTTGAGCACCAGTCACATTTATGCTTCGGCTTGCTATGTTTTGCCGCTGTCATGTAAACTTGTGCTTTTGGACAGGTCGCCAGTATTGCAGGAATCGCAGTACGGAGTTTAACGACGTATTCTGCATTCTGCGTAAATGTGATTTGCCTTACCACAAAAACTACACGTCAACTTCTCTGACGGCTTGTTTCGGAGGTGCTGTTGACTAGTCATATTTGAACTGTCTTGAGTGTGCTAGTTCGAATTAGTTTGACCTATATTGATTGGGATCTGAAGATGTTGATATGCGAAGGCTGGACTAACATTAGTCGCATGCCAGTCTTGGGTCATTGATTGTGGAGTGTTTATATAAGCATTATTGTGGAAATGCAAGTTATGGGAAATAGAATAGTTTGGCTTTGAGGGATTATATATTGATTGTGGACTCAGGAGATTAGCTGTCTTCAACACCGAGTCTGCTAACGTCTGTAGGTCATCCCCACTGACTGTCAACATAAATTGACGCAACGTTGGATCTAAAAGGCCTACCTTAAAACTACAGATTACTGAGTTCTTTAATTCATGTTTAAGTGCCACTGAATCTGAAATTGGGAAACAGGCGTCAATTATGTCGGTTGCTTTTGCTTGGAGTCCTGTAAGACGCCTGGCAAAGCCATGAATATCTTCTGTTGACAGCTGGTGAGACTGCTTTATTTTAGCCGACACACTATCTAGTGTCCGAACAGTGAGATATATGCCCTTGATCAGGGTCTCTAACTCTTTCAATGTACCTGGTTTGTTGCAGCTTACCAACTCAAATGCATCACCAATTAATCTAGTTGACAGCATTGCCACATATATTGCTTCACTCCCTGCATCTATGCATTTTAGTACCTAAGGGACAGGCATTAAGAAATTCGTATACATTTTCACAGAGCTCTGGTGTTCTTGCACCAGAAAATTGTGCTACAATTTGAGCAACTATTTTTGCAATTCTACCGTAGCTTATTTTGGTGAGTTTTTTGGATAGCTCCTTGCAAGGTACAAGGTCGAATACAAAGCAAGAGTTTTCGGATTGTAGGGCTATTATTTGTTCCCTTTGCTTCCTGTTCTCTTCTTTAAGCAACTTTATATTCGTGGTATAGTCCAATTCTAACCCACGGATTCTTTCAGTTTCACCTTGTGTTTGCGTGGCAGGGATGTTTATGTGCACTTTTCACTAGCTTGGACTGGAGTTAATTTTGAAATTGTTTCCTCGGCTTTTGTATTTACTTCTTCGGCTTCAACCTGGCTACGATAGAAGTTAAATCGTACCCTTTTGGCATTTAAGTGCTTGGATTTCACCTTGGTGACTAGCCTTAAGCCTTTTGATTGCCTCCAAATACTCTGTGAGTATAGCGTCGGTTGTTTCAAGCCTTATAAATTGTCTTCCACTGTGCACTAATTCGTGAATAAATAAGCGCATAAACTTCCCTGCTTATATGGTTTTAAGTTCTGCCAACAGAGTTTCGTTAAACTCTCTTATTTCTTGCCCTTGATCTTTCAATTCCTTCAACTGGGCTTTGGTGGACTCTCTTTTGTCCATAAACTTAAAACCAAGACAATTAACTAATTGACGACATTGGAGTCGAAATCAAAACAGAGAAAAAAAAACCTATCCCAACGAGGTTAGTGTCTTATAGAAAATAAAAATAGACAAAAAAAAGAAAGGGTAAAAGAATTAATGCAAACTTTTAATACTTACCTGTTTCAGAAACTGCTGCAGGTCCAAATCAATTTATTTATTCCCAATACTTTTATTACTTTTTGTGTTCCTTTGTTTCCACTTTTTATACCCTATCCTAAGGGTATATTCATTTTGACACATAGCTTGTAACACCCCTTAATATTCGTCGTAGACCCATAAAAGTATATATATTTATGATCAGGACCAAATCCTAAGACTATCTAGCAATGTCCGTCCGTCCGTACGCCATTTTTAGGCCTTTAAAATTAAGCTAGGAAGCTGCAATATTGACCACATATTCCCTAGGCTTCCGAAATGGTGAGGTGTAAAAAATTTTTGAATACGCCCACTGTCACGCCCACAATTCAGAAAAAACCGTATTAAAGCTAAAGTTAGAGAGATAGATTGTTGCAACATTCACAAGATATGTAGGCACTGCCCTCCTTTATAAGTTTGTCATATCTACTTTTTGTAGGCGTTTTTTTACTAAAATACTGGTTTCTTCAAAAATTTTCATAGAAAGCGAAAAAAATGCTTAATAAGATATTAAGCAAATATTTTTTCCAACATATCACTCCTACAAAGTGTTTGGCCACGCCCACTTTTTGGGGGCGTTCTTTAATTTTTTCTTTTTTTTAATAATAGAATGAAATAAAATGCTATCCATCATCTTCTTAATTCTTTTTTCTTTGGGACATATAGGAATATAGATAGGGTATCATACTCTTCGCCGCAAGCGGACTGTAGCATTTTCTTATGTTTCACAATGTTTTTGTCTTTTTTTTTTCGAATAATTTGGTTTTGTTTTTGTATTCTATACACTATCCTAAGGGTATATTAATTTTGACACATAGTTAGTAACACCCCTTAATATTCGTCGTAGACCCATAAAAGTATATATATTTATGATCAGGACCAAATCCTAAGACTATTTAGCAATGTCCGTCCGTATCAACTTTTGAGGCCTTTAAATTTATGCTACGAAGCTAAAATTTAGAGCATATACCCCTTAGGGTCCCGAAATGGTAAAGTGTTAAAATTTTGGAAACCCCCACTGCCACGCCAACATTTTAGAAAAAACCGTTTTAAAGCTAAAGTTAGAGAGATAGAGTGTTACAACCTTCACAAGATATGTAGGCACTGCCCTGCTTTATAAGTTTGTCATATAAAGTTTTTTGCCACGTCTACTTTGTGTGGGCGATTTTTACTAAAATGCTGTTTTCTTTGAAAATTTTCATAGAAATCGAAAAAAAATGTTTAACAATATATTTAGCCAATATTTTTTCCAATATATCGCCCATACAAAGTTTTTGGCCACGCCCACTTTTTGGGGGCGTTTTTTTCAAAAATATATTTTTTTTTTATAATTTTTATAGAATGAAATAAAATGCTATCTATCATCTTCCTTATGAATTTTTTCTTTGGAGTACATAGGGATAAGGATAGGGTATCATACTGTTCGCCCCAAGCGGACTGTAGCCTTTCCTTATGTTTTATAGCATGGTTCCTTGAGTGACCCAATAAGAAGCGAGGGCTTTTAAATGGAAGACGAACTACGTAACGGCCGTTGGCGTTTCACGAATTGATATAGACATGTTCGCAAAAGATATCATCGCTGGAAATCGGTTTCCGCTTATCACAGAAAAGTTGAAAAAGAACTAACATGATGACACAGGACCTGAGAGTACCCACCCAAATACTGTATTCTGGGCTACAAGAGATCCAAAAACGTTGGGCTTCAATCCTACCAGGACAATTGAAGGGTATAAGTCTGAACCAATCACCATGTCAATCTTTGAACTTTCATAGAAATGGGGATTTGCGAGTTCAAATCCGATAGGTGATGAAACTTCTTGTCGATGTATCACGCATGATGGCAAATCACCCGAGAGTCGTTTCAAAATGTTTGCATTGGCGAGAATTGTGAAAGTCGGAATATATTTGGAACCTATACACAAAGAACTCAACTTGGATGCTGTTGTGGTTACCATTGAGCTCATTCCGGAGATCTGAGCCTGTTTTGGCTTGACAGGAAGATTCAATCTCCTTTGCCCATCCTCAGATATAAAAGTCACCTCTGAGCCTGTATCTAACAGCGCGCGTTAAGTAAATTTACTTCCTGAATGGTAGTTCTATAGTTTTGACATGGTTAAATAAACCTTCAAGCACGTGCAAAACCTTTATAGCTAATCGAGTTTTACAGGAAGAGTCATATGTACCAAATAACAAGTGGAAGCATGTTAGATCTGCTCGCAATCCAGCGGATTTAGCAACTAGAGGTCTTCTACCAACAGATCTTCTGCTATCCAATTTATGGTGGCACGGCCCTACCTGGCTTTGTCAACCTCAATCTTCTTGGCCAGTTTGAACCGACCTGATGAAAAGGATCTCGAAATGAAACCAAAAAAGGCAAATCTATTTACATTGTCACCTAATATTGAAAGCATTACATCAAGATTCTCTTGCATGTTGTATGCTATATTATGCGGTTTTACCATAGAACCAGCCCTCGTTTTAAGAATAGTTTCTCCTTCACGGCCACGATCGTTACGCACAGCGAAATATCTGACGCCAAGAAACTGATTATTCGACTGATTCAGTTGTTTTATTTCAAGAGTGAATGTCTAAGTCTAAGTAAATTTAAACCCCATGTTGGTCTAACATCAAATTCTGAGGTCAAATGGAAGGCTCACTTGTTCTACTTTGTTTTTTAATGAAAGATATCCAATTATTCTTCCTTATCAAGGGAATATAACTGCTCTTTTGATAAAATTTCTCCATGAAATTTCAATTCACGGAGGTAACCAATTAGTAGTTGCTTGGTTCGGAGTGAATTCTGGGTACCAAAATTGGGAAATTTAGTTAAAAAGCACATTCGTTCATGTAAAATATGTATTGTTCAAAAAAGGAAGGTGCAAACGCAGATAATGGGAGCCTTACCATTAGAAAGGACGCAAATTCACTACCATTTACTAATACAGGTATTGACTTTGCAGGTCCCTTTGTTATACGGAGCTCTTTAGGATGAAACTGTTGACTTATAAAGGCATATGCCTGTATCTTTGTGTGTTTCGCATATGGGTGGACTCTGGGAAGCCGGAGTGAAAACCTTCAAACTATATTTTCGGAAGGTAGCTGGAACCAATAAATTTACATTTGAGAAGTTTGCTACCCTCATAGCAAAAATTTAAGCTTGCTTAAACTCGCGTCCCATTTCCCCAATTTCCCAAAATTCATCCGACATTCTTCCATTGACTACTGTCACTTTCTACGTGGTGGTCCTTTATTAAATCCTCTTGAGCTTGCTCTTGAGAATCAGTCTCTCAATTGTGTTAAAAGATGGGAAAGAGTAAAGATACTACATCATTAGTTTTGTCGTAGATGGAAATACGAGTATCTTAAGGAACTTAACAAAAGATATAAATGGAAATTCCCACAAAGAGATGTATCTATTGACGATTTGGTCGTAATTAAAGATCAAAACCTCCCCCCAAATGAATGGCGTCTCGGACGCATCGTAAAGGTCTACCCGTTTGTTCGCGTTGCCCATATACGGACTCAGAATGGAGTCATAATGCGTCCAATTGCTAAATTGTGTATCATAACTCACTCTTAACTGTATTTAATTAAACTTTCTCATCCCATGCAATTCATTCTGTACAAGTTAATCACCAATATACATTTTATACCTTAAGATATTGCACTGATCTATAAAAAATTTCTCGCTTTATTGTACATAAATATTAATATAAAATTTTTATTGAAATCCTTTTAGGCCAGTAATTTTCAAAATTCAAATAGTAACTGGGATTTGTAAACTTTTCAGCTATTACTGCAAGGCGGCCGGCAATGTTCAGGCCAAAGATAAATGAACAAATCTTAAAATTCTTGCAGTGATTTTCACTTGAAAAGTTAGATGTCGCTTATCCAAATTTATTTGAGATCGGAAACTGCTCAGCCGTATTTCCTACTAAGTTGTATACATCCTTCTTGATTTGAACCTCGTAGAGGAAAGACCTACTTGTAATAGAGAAATGAAGAGTGTACCATTACAATTACTCAATGCAATATTCTATTTTTTGTCGGTCTCTAATTTGGAGACTAATTTGGAGATTCACCCCAACAGTAGAATTACTCATCTGTGCTTTCTAAGTACCTGGTTACATGTGACTTCCATTCCCATAAACGTCGTGGCTCGTCGAATATTGTTGTGCTCTCTGGTACCTGTATTTGGTCTTCACTCTTCCAAACCAAATCTCAAATACAGATTTCCGTGAAAGGTTATATGGTTTTGAACCGAAACGTTCGTGCCCTCACCAAGAATTGCGGTGGATTCTTGGTGCAATCTACCCTTTTCTTTCTGTCTCACATAAATCTACCTATCACCTGTGACATGGCGATCATTCCCATGAACGTGTAGCCAAGCACTAATGTATTAGGTCCATTCCTTTATAGTTCGTTTCATCATCGCAATCGTCTTGGACGGCACTCAATCCTTCCAGTTTTAAATTCGAAAAGACTTAAAAAATCAAATGAAATATGGGATAGCCTGGTACAAAACCTGTTACATGTTCATCGGTCGACAGATTGATCACACTTTATATGCCATCGTTTGACTGGGTTCGTTGTTGCAGCTTGTGCTGCCTGTTTCTTGTCTAGCGACGGCGTTTCCAGTTGCCTATCAATAGTTTGATTGTTTAAAAATTGGCAAAGTAATTTGGACCGAAATCTTACTTTTAACGAGTTTGATGAGTTGTCCGATTCTATTACACGAATTTTAAACCTTTATCCTCACACTAAAATCATTGTTGCGGGCGATTGCAATGTTCACAATTCGAATTGGCTTTGTCATTCTGGACAGACAACACCCGAAGGCAGGTATGCTGAGATCTTTGCTGAGGTAAACAACTTAACCCAGCTTGTAAATAAGCTGACACGAAGACTTGTTTCTCACCTCTCACCCAGTACACCATAAATGTATTATCGCCTCTAGGTTCGACAGACCACTGTGTCATATCGACGAATTTCTCTTACTCCAACCACATAGTTAAAGAACAAGCTCATAAAAGAACCGTATGAACCTATACGAGAAAGCCGAATGGGAAGAATTAAACGGTTTATTTATGATTTTTAACTGGCCGCAATGCTTCCTCGATGGCGATGTGGAAGCTGCTGCTGATATGACTGCTGATATGATAACAAACATAATTCTCTTGGGTATGAAAAGATTTATCCCTAATAGGATGAAAAGTATCCAACCTAAGGTGAACGTATGGTGTGACTTGAACTGCAAGGAGGCTTTCAGGTTGAAAGAGGTGAGCTTTCTTATAAGGCCAACCCAACTGAGGAAAACCGAATAAAGTTAAAACGACCCAGAAATGACTGCAATGCCCTCATTAATTGTGTCAAATTCTCCTACGACTAAAAGTTGAAGCAAAAAATACTACAAAGTTCCCCCGGTAATAGAAACTTTTGGTCGTTTGTTAAGAATATTAAGAATTCGGCCTCAACATCTATCCCGACACTCATTTGCAATGACATTCCAACTGTTAGCTCTTTAGATAAAGCTAATCTGTTTGCTGCTCATTTTGCAGCTAGCTCAACGCTCCCAGATTTTGCTCTATCTCCCCCTGTACTAGAGCGCGTAGAATATACTATGATATCAGTTCATTTTCGCACTCGTACTAACCGAAAAGTGGGAACAATATATTCACCATGGTGGTGAAAGAAGGTCGTTGCAATTACAATTTCAAAGGCATTTGACAGAGTTTGGCATCAAGCTCAATTATCGAAAATGCATGCATTTGGAATCGATGTTACCCCTCTTCAATGGATTAGTAATTTCCTTTCGGGATGTTCAATTCAATTATTTTGGACGGTTTTTAGTCTGCAACTTACCAAATAAATACTGGAGTTCCCCAATGCTCTGTTTTGTCTTCGACTCTCTTTCTCATTTTTTTAAATGATCTACTCGCTCTTACTTCTACTAATATTCATTCCTTCATCGAAGACAGTACCCTCAGGTTTACATATTTGTTTCCTGGGCAACGCCCCTCATCTTCGGGCATTGAACTTGAACGCCAACGTATTTTAAGCTCGTTAAATTTCGATTGTGACAGCATACTTAAATGGGGTAAAACCAACAGAGTGGAATTTAATGCTTCCAAAACACAATGCTGTCTTCTGTCATTGAAGCGATACCCCAACACTCGCCATTATCCATGAATGGTACTTGCATCGCTGAAACCGAAAGGCTTTTCATCCTCGGCATGTGCATTAAAGACAATCTGCGTTGGAATGATCACATATTCGACGTCGCCAAGAACGCTGTGAAATGCAAGAAATATTTTACCCTTATTGGCGACCGAGATATTGCGAATTCGCTTGACCCTCTTAAGGACTATTTACATGAGAGCGGATGGCAAACTTCGAATATTCTTAAATTCTGACGTTTCATTCACATGAAAACTTTTTTTGGTCGAAGATACCCGCGATTCTGATTTGTATAGGATAGCAGCAAGATGTGTCAATTTTAAGGTTATGTTCGAACGAATTTTTCATTCGTGGATTTGTGGATGGCGTCTGTACTATATGGATTGTAAATAAAGAGTGACAGTTCACGGCAAGAATTTTTCAATTCAGTCTCTCAATTGTGTTAAAAGATGGGAAAGAGTAAAGATACTACATCATTAGTTTTGTCGTAGATGGAAATACGAGTATCTTAAGGAACTTAACAAAAGATATAAATGGAAATTCCCACAAAGAGATGTATCTATTGACGATTTGGTCGTAATTAAAGATCAAAACCTCCCCCCAAATGAATGGCGTCTCGGACGCATCGTAAAGGTCTACCCGTTTGTTCGCGTTGCCCATATACGGACTCAGAATGGAGTCATAATGCGTCCAATTGCTAAATTGTGTATCATAACTCACTCTTAACTGTATTTAATTAAACTTTCTCATCCCATGCAATTCATTCTGTACAAGTTAATCACCAATATACATTTTATACCTTAAGATATTGCACTGATCTATAAAAAATTTCTCGCTTTATTGTACATAAATATTAATATAAAATTTTTATTGAAATCCTTTTAGGCCAGTAATTTTCAAAATTCAAATAGTAACTGGGATTTGTAAACTTTTCAGCTATTACTGCAAGGCGGCCGGCAATGTTCAGGCCAAAGATAAATGAACAAATCTTAAAATTCTTGCAGTGATTTTCACTTGAAAAGTTAGATGTCGCTTATCCAAATCTATTTGAGATCGGAAACTGCTCAGCCGTATTTCCTACTAAGTTGTATACATCCTTCTTGATTTGAACCTCGTAGAGGAAAGACCTACTTGTAATAGAGAAATGAAGAGTGTACCATTACAATTACTCAATGCAATATTCTATTTTTTGTCGGTCTCTAATTTGGAGACTAATTTGGAGATTCACCCCAACAGTAGAATTACTCATCTGTGCTTTCTAAGTACCTGGTTACATGTGACTTCCATTCCCATAAACGTCGTGGCTCGTCGAATATTGTTGTGCTCTCTGGTACCTGTATTTGGTCTTCACTCTTCCAAACCAAATCTCAAATACAGATTTCCGTGAAAGGTTATATGGTTTTGAACCGAAACGTTCGTGCCCTCACCAAGAATTGCGGTGGATTCTTGGTGCAATCTACCCTTTTCTTTCTGTCTCACATAAATCTACCTATCACCTGTGACATGGCGATCATTCCCATGAACGTGTAGCCAAGCACTAATGTATTAGGTCCATTCCTTTATAGTTCGTTTCATCCTTGCAATCGTCTTGGACGGCACTCAATCCTTCCAGTTTTAAATTCGAAAAGACTTAAAAAATCAAATGAAATATGGGATAGCCTGGTACAAAACCTGTTACATGTTCATCGGTCGACAGATTGATCACACTTTATATGCCATCGTTTGACTGGGTTCGTTGTTGCAGCTTGTGCTGCCTGTTTCTTGTCTAGCGACGGCGTTTCCAGTTGCCTATCAATAGTTTGATTGTTTAAAAATTGGCAAAGTAATTTGGACCGAAATCTTACTTTTAACGAGTTTGATGAGTTGTCCGATTCTATTACACGAATTTTAAACCTTTATCCTCACACTAAAATCATTGTTGCGGGCGATTGCAATGTTCACAATTCGAATTGGCTTTGTCATTCTGGACAGACAACACCCGAAGGCAGGTATGCTGAGATCTTTGCTGAGGTAAACAACTTAACCCAGCTTGTAAATAAGCTGACACGAAGACTTGTTTCTCACCTCTCACCCAGTACACCATAAATGTATTATCGCCTCTAGGTTCGACAGACCACTGTGTCATATCGACGAATTTCTCTTACTCCAACCACATAGTTAAAGAACAAGCTCATAAAAGAACCGTATGAACCTATACGAGAAAGCCGAATGGGAAGAATTAAACGGTTTATTTATGATTTTTAACTGGCCGCAATGCTTCCTCGATGGCGATGTGGAAGCTGCTGCTGATATGACTGCTGATATGATAACAAACATAATTCTCTTGGGTATGAAAAGATTTATCCCTAATAGGATGAAAAGTATCCAACCTAAGGTGAACGTATGGTGTGACTTGAACTGCAAGGAGGCTTTCAGGTTGAAAGAGGTGAGCTTTCTTATAAGGCCAACCCAACTGAGGAAAACCGAATAAAGTTAAAACGACCCAGAAATGACTGCAATGCCCTCATTAATTGTGTCAAATTCTCCTACGACTAAAAGTTGAAGCAAAAAATACTACAAAGTTCCCCCGGTAATAGAAACTTTTGGTCGTTTGTTAAGAATATTAAGAATTCGGCCTCAACATCTATCCCGACACTCATTTGCAATGACATTCCAACTGTTAGCTCTTTAGATAAAGCTAATCTGTTTGCTGCTCATTTTGCAGCTAGCTCAACGCTCCCAGATTTTGCTCTATCTCCCCCTGTACTAGAGCGCGTAGAATATACTATGATATCAGTTCATTTTCGCACTTGTACTAACCGAAAAGTGGGAACAATCTATTCACCATGGTGGTGAAAGAAGGTCGTTGCAATTACAATTTCAAAGGCATTTGACAGAGTTTGGCATCAAGCTCAATTATCGAAAATGCATGCATTTGGAATCGATGTTACCCCTCTTCAATGGATTAGTAATTTCCTTTCGGGATGTTCAATTCAATTATTTTGGACGGTTTCAAGTCTGCAACTTACCAAATAAATACTGGAGTTCCCCAATGCTCTGTTTTGTCTTCGACTCTCTTTCTCATTTTTTTAAATGATCTACTCGCTCTTACTTCTACTAATATTCATTCCTTCATCGATGACAGTACCCTCAGGTTTACATATTTGTTTCCTGGGCAACGCCCCTCATCTTCGGGCATTGAACTTGAACGCCAACGTATTTTAAGCTCGTTAAATTTCGATTGTGACAGCATACTTAAATGGGGTAAAACCAACAGAGTGGAATTTAATGCTTCCAAAACACAATGCTGTCTTCTGTCATTGAAGCGATACCCCAACACTCGCCATTATCCATGAATGGTACTTGCATCGCTGAAACCGAAATGCTTTTCATCCTCGGCATGTGCATTAAAGACAATCTGCGTTGGAATGATCACATATTCGACGTCGCCAAGAACGCTGTGAAATGCAAGAAATATTTTACCCTTATTGGCGACCGAGATATTGCGAATTCGCTTGACCCTCTTAAGGACTATTTACATGAGAGCGGATGGCAAACTTCGAATATTCTTAAATTCTGACGTTTCATTCACATGAAAACTTTTTTTGGTCGAAGATACCCGCGATTCTGATTTGTATAGGATAGCAGCAAGATGTGTCAATTTTAAGGTTATGTTCGAACGAATTTTTCATTCGTGGATTTGTGGATGGCGTCTGTACTATATGGATTGTAAATAAAGAGTGACAGTTCACGGCAAGAATTTTTCAATTCGTGGGAAAATGTTTGTAATTGTAAATATTGCTATTTAAATCAATTTAGACTCAGTTTTTTTTAAATAGGATGTTAGATCAATTAAACATAATGCTTTTGTGGTAGAAGCAATAGAAATTTAGTCATTGTCGTAATGTTTCCTGTCTATCGTTGTTCTATCGATACTAACATCACAAGTGCTCAAACTAAATAGCCAGTTGCATTCTTCCCCTTCTACACTTCAACCGTAATACCCGCCATGACAGAAATGCTACTTTTCGAAAACCAATTTCGTTGCTTTACGAAATATTTGAATGTTTGAAAATGTTTATCCTCCGTTTTCATCCACTTAAAATTATTTTTAACCAGTCTCTTGTAACTGGGAACTTCCTTAATGAATGGAAATATTCTTTCATAATACCTATTTATAAAAGCGGTTTAAGGCAAAAAATAGAAAACTATCGGCCTATATCAAAGCTTTCTGTATTGTTAAGGGCAAACTCTTTTTTGCGGTAAAAGAAATTATTTCAAATAGTCAGCATGGCTTTGTGCGTGGTAGATAATGTGTTACTAATGTAGCTTTGTTTCAGACGCGATGGAATTTCCATCATGTTTATTCGCGGTATTCTTAATTATCATATTAATTCACCAGAATTGATCTTCTTATAAATGTATGTATGCATATGCTCCCCAGAGGTCACTGCAGGTTAGAAGCTTATTTTATACAGATAGGCATAGAACCAATTATGGTAATAATGAGCCTTTTACGAGGTGCATAAGCACATTTAATGAATTTTGCAACGAAATTGATTCTTTCTTGTCGGCTGCAGATTTTAAAAAGTCCATTAATTAATTAACTCTAAATGAATTATATTTGTAGTTACTTGAAATAGTCTATAAGATGAAGATCGGTAGATGAAGCTTAGTCGCGCAACAAACAACCGTTGCGTAAAGCGATACTCAACTGAGAGCTTACACTTAGAGAACGTAATGTTTTGTGTTTTGCTCTGTGATGGTATTAAAAATAAATAAAAAATTAAAAAAAAAAAATAATCCGGAAGAGCTCTCCGATACGGGATGCCAAATTGCCA
This sequence comes from Ferdinandea cuprea, assembly GCA_963576555.1. Lineage (NCBI taxonomy): Eukaryota > Metazoa > Arthropoda > Insecta > Diptera > Syrphidae > Ferdinandea > Ferdinandea cuprea. Next base: position 18,091,998 of record OY754962.1, on the reverse strand, counting down.
ATCGAACAAACAAACATATTTCATTTGAATTTTAAGTGTATTTGTCGTTGTATTTGTATGTATGTATTTCAAACCGTCTCACTACCAATCTGATTACTATAAATGGGATGGAAGACAAATAGTAAATATTATTCGTTGTTATATGTGTATGTTACACCCAATATTATTTGTTGAATTAAATTTGGTAATAACATTATGCTAATCTCGTCAAAATTGAAGAATTATTAAATGCATTAGCAACAAATATGAAATTTATCGATTATGATGTTTGAATGTATTAGTGCTTCTGGTTTTGATTCTGAATTCGAAGTCAGAAGCTAATTTCTCTTCTTTCCAGGAGAGGAACTGTCATTTTAGTACCAAATGAACAATTTCAGAAGAGTCCGGAAATCTTCCGGATTACCAATGAAAACTTTAATTTTAAGTTTAATTTTTATTAAACAAATGGTGTTTTCGTTGGGTAATTTCAGATTTTGATATGCATTTTTTTTTCTTTGTCCATAGTGGTGAAATTCACTTTAATCGGTGTAGCTTTCAAATTTACCATTTGAAACACTGCCAGTTGAGAATAATATGCACAGATTTAGTTTTAATTTTGTGTTTTGAGGTTAAAGAGTAATTGTCGGAAGCAATGTTACTCCTGAAGTGTGTAACAAGAAAAGGAACAATACAGTCTCTTCCTGCAATCAGTAGTTTCAACCAAAACAAAGAACTGCAATCATATATTATTGAAATCATCGAATTCATTGCTTTTCAGAACGGGACGGCTTAATAATAATATAAAAGTAGTTAAGTCATGAATTAATCAATTAAGAACCAAGTTCTTTCTCGTAAGTATTATTTATGGAGCTCCAGTGGAGCTGAAGTAGTTCAAAAAGCAATTGGAAGTAAAATGACATACATATGCCACTTGGATTTGTGCTTTTGGAAGAAAGGTAAATCTGTCGAAAAATCGAGCATCTCATGACGTTATTACTTTTGGATGTTTGTCAAACGTTCGCAAAAGGTGGGGCAGCGAATAAAAACTTTTAGGTGGTACAGGTCGGGATTTGAACCAGCGACCTTTCGCTTTGTGGTCCAACGCACTTAACCACTAAGCCACTGCACTCACCTAGTAGATGTATTTAGGCAGCATTTACAGCTGCTGCTAAACAGGTATCATGCTAAGAGAGTGATGGGGAAAGAAGAAAACCCACGCCCAGTCAATGAAGAACCAGTACTGGCACGCAATATAGAAGAAGTTGGCTTAGCTATAAAAAAGCTTAAGAACAACAAAGCCGTCACTTCTGACGATCTATCTGCAGAGCTCAGCAAATACGGAGGCTATGTTTTTGTAGGGCGGCGCATGCACCAAATCATCAATCAAGTTTGGGTGGAGGAAAGCAAGCCCGATGACTGGAACATCACGTCCATATGCTCCATTTACAAGATTATTATTACTATTTTGTTAACGACACCTTTTTCCTTACAAACTTTAATTACAATCCCTTCTTTGACCCTAGCTATGTCGTGTGCGTTACAAAATGAAAGCTAAAAATTCGAAATTAATTTCAAAATCAATATCCTTCAAAACTGGTATACATTGGCAGTTTGCAGACTAATTGACCATTTTATACTTCAAAAAAACTAATTAAGAAAGAAATTCCAAAAACTCGGATAGGAAGTAATTTAATGAACACGAATATTTAGTGAATTCAGAAAACACTATTTAACTAATTCATCCACAACAACATGAAATCTGTGAAACTGAAGTTTCAATGTAATGTATGTATAGTAATTGTTTTGTTGTATGATGTATGATCTGTGAAATAGGCCCTGGATTCATTATTATTTTGTAATAAAAAGACCTAATTAATTTTGTGAATTGTCGTGTTCGTCTTTACGACAAACGCTACAAGTGGTCACCCCGACAGAAGAAAATAGAAACACACGGTTTTTCATTAACTGCGAACTTTTGCTCGTCCCAAGACTGCGATGAAATCAAACTCTAATCCGGGTATCACCCAATCAGTTCCACCACACCAAACGCTTGGAGAAATCGATGTGCAGGAGATCGCAGCGCTAAATAATTGTAGAATCCCTACATTCTGGAAGAAAAATCCGGCACTGCGGTTAGTCCAAGTAGAAGCTCAGTTCTATAATCTTCGGATCTTGTCCGACAACAACAGATTTAACGTAATTGTCGCACCTTTGGACCCAGAGATTCTCACCAAAGTATCGGACCTGGTCCAGTTGCCAACGGAAAACGATGTGTGTAACTTTCAAACAATAACTAATTTCCAGATTCACGGAATCTAAGGAGCGACACATTAATAATCTGGACTAGAGGTAGGAGATAGAAGACCTACCAGCCTTTTGAGAGAAATGCGGTATTTATCAGGTGAAAATGTAGCTGACGAAATACTTACCACCATTTGGATGAACCGTATGCCCAGCCATGTTCGAGGAATTTTGTACGCTAATTTTGGAATGGTTGTATGCCTTAGCTGAAATCGCAGAACGAATTCTTGACAATACGGCCATTCCAGCCATTTGCTCCACGAACACACAGGAGGAAGACATTTGTAACGATAGTCACAGTCGCCTAGGCACGATTGAAATACAGTTTTCAAACTTGACCAAGTTGGTTCAGGAACTAACAACTTGGCACAACAAACCCAATAGACGTCGATTGAGTTCTATGTCCCGACCGGGCTGTTTAACTGAATCGGCAACACCAAACACAAAACCAAAAGTAGACTATTTTGCTATTAAATGTTCAAAGCCTTGGGACTACCAAAAATTAAACTGGAATCGCTGTTGTCATCTCAGGCGGTAGACAATAGCGATCGTGCGAACATCGAATACCGCCTCCATGTTTTCGACAAAGACAAACATCAGAAATTTCTTATAGATTTGGGATCAACAGCCTCTGTATTGCCTCGTTCGCCCAGTTGCAAAATATCCCCAATGCATCTGACTCTTTATGCAGCAAACAACTCTCCAATCAAAACTTACGGCGAAAAAGTTCTTACCCTCAACCTTGGTTTACGACGTGTCATCAGCCATTCATCATAGCAGATGATAAGACAGCAATCATCGGAGCTAATCTCTTGCTCACCACGTATTGATTCTCGACCTTAAATCAAGGCGCCTCATCGATTCAACTACATTGTTTACGGTACTGGGCACATTATATCTGTGAATTATACACAGTTGACGGACGACAGGCATACAGTGACGTCCTCAGAGAGTTCATCGATCCTGCTACCAAATTCCACACAAAATCGATTTTGTACAGCACCACCTCATTACTACTGGCCAACCGATAGTTGAACGAAACCGCCGACTTGCGGGTGAAAAGCTCAAACTGGCCAAAGAGGAGTTCAAAAATTTTGTGGACAAGGTATCTGTCGAAGTTCCAGTAGTCCATGAGCAAGTCCTCTTCATCTTGTTAAAAAAAAACTGGAGGGTGGCGATCTTGCGCAGACTACAGGCGTCTAAGCACTAAAATTCAACCGGACCGGTACCCGGTTCCCCACATTATGGACTTTACCGAGTCTCTCAATAAGAAAAGTATTTTTACAATCTTCGACTTGAACAAAGCCTACTATCAAATAGCTATGGCACCTGAAGACATCAAGAAAACTGCCGTGAGAACTGCCTTTGGACTATATGAGTTCGTCGTTATGCCATTTGGGCCTAAAAATGCTACACAAACTTTGCGAACACATTCGCAAAATTCTTAATCGTCTTAAAGGACATGGACTTTCCACCAACACCAATAAGTGCGTCTTTAGAAAGTCAGAAGTAACCTACTTAGGCCGCACTATTAACAGTTTCGGCAGCAAACCACTAGAAGACAGAATACAAGCTATTAAACAGTATTCAAAAATTGCTACGTAAATGGAATAGTAAATTATTATCGTTGCTATATATACATATATATATATTTTTTTTTACAATGTACGCGCACTAAAGGAATTTTGGATACCCTTATAATAAAGAATCATAGTGCGGACATTAGGGAAGCGAAGGATTAGGAAAAGGAGAAACCGAAACACGTTGGTTTTAAATGTCTGCAAACTGTAATGTGTAAGAAAAACAGAAGGAAAGGCTACAGTTCGTATGACACCCTACCTATATCCCCTATATGCCCCAAAGAAAAAAGCATTAAGAAGATGATGGATTGCATTTTTTTTTATTCTATTAAATTAAAAAAAAAGTGGGCGTGGCCAAAAACCTTGTATTGGCTAAATATCTTTTTAAACTTGTGAAAAACGCCCACAAACAGTAGGCGTGGCAAAAACTTTATATGACAAACTTATAAAGGAGGGCAGTGCCTACATATCTTGTGAAGGTTGTAAGACTCTATCTCTCTAACTTAGGCTTTAAAGTTTAATTTTAAAGGCGTAAAATTTGCGTACGGACGGACGGACAGACATTGCTAAATAGTCTTAGGATTTGGTCCTGATCATAAATATATATACTTTTATGGGTCCACGACGAATATTAAGTGGTGTTACTAACTATGTGTCAGAATTAATATACCCTTAGTATAGGGTATAAACAGAGCGTGGTAGAGAATTCGAATGTGGATTGTGTATTGTACGGTTTAGAAACGAGTTCTTGTATTTGACTGTCGGTCCGAATATAGGCTTAAGGGTGAACTGATGTACATTCCTAGCATGACGAGTATTGAGGTTGAACTGTTTTAGAGGTGAAATGCAACTGGCTATTTCGTTTGAGCACTTATGGTGGAAGTAGCGATAAAACAACGACAGGCAGGAGACATTGCGACGATGACTAATGGAGTCAAGCGATCTCGCAATGCCTCAATAGCCAATAAGTTTAATCGCACGTTTTTGAATCCTATCTAGTAGCGCCAAATATGTAATTGGTGCACCAGACCAGTTATGAGCATTATACACAAGTTTGGGGCGAATAAACGACTTGCAAATTCTAGCCCGATCAGAAGTGGTAAAATATTTCTTGCATCGCTTTAGGAAGCCTAGGCGTTTTGCAGCGTTCTTGGCGACGTCGAATATGTGGTCATTCCAACGAAGTTTGTCGTTAACGCACATACCGAGGATGGAAAGCCTTTCGGTTTCAGCAATGGAAGTGCCATCCATGGATAATAGCTAAGTTTTGGGGTTTCGCTTAAGTGACAGTATACATCATTGTGTTTTAGAAGCATTAAATTCCACTCTACTGGTTTTACCCCATTTAAAAATGCTGTCAAGGTCAGAATTTAATTTCTAATCCATTGAAAAAGGGTATCATCGATCCCAAATGCACCAATTTTCGAGAAGGGATCTTGATGCCAAACTTTGTCAAATGCCTTTGCAAGCGCAACGACCTTACTTTCACTTCCATGGTGAATAGATTGGTTCCACTTTTCGGTTAGATAAGTCATCAAATCACTTTATAAGCTGACGATTTATCAGCGTTTCCATGACCTTGGAAAGAAGGAAAGTAAGTGCAATTGTCGAAGTCGAAGCAATTGGTAGTAGGTAGTAGGGAGAGGAAGATTCGCCTTTTTTTGGGACAGGCTGGACAAATGCTGTTTTTCATCTTATCGGAAAGAGCCCTGAAGAATAGGACAGATAGAAAAACTTATGCAGTGGTTTTGCGAGCGGGGACGAACACCTCTTCAGAACGATAGAGAAATACCATCCGGACCAGCGGATTTGTGTCCTACAGAATGTTCTATGCGCTCGAGTACAGGGTGAGTCAAAGCACAATCTGGGAACATTGAGCTGAAAGCTGGCATGTCGTTGCAAATGAGTGTCGGGATAGATGACAAGGCCGGATTTTTGATATTCTTGACAAATGATCAAAAGTTTTTACTACCGCTGGGACTTTGTAGTATTTTTTCCTTCAACTTCTGGTCGTAGGAGAATTTGACACGATTAATGTGGGCATTGCAGTCATTTCTGGCTCGTTTAAAACTTTTTTCGGATTTCCTCAGTTGGGTTGGCCTTAAATGACCGAAAAATTACCTCTTTAACCCTGATAGCTTCTTTGCAGCTCAAGTCACACCACGCGTTTTCCTTAGGTCTAATACACTTTATCCTGTTGGGGATAATGCGTTTCATACCCAGGTGTATAATATATGTAATCATATCGAGGAAGCACAACAACCAGTTAAAACTCCTGAAGAAACCGTTTAAGGCTTTATCGTATTGCCACATGATTCTTTTAGAAGCTTGTTCTGTTTGGTTGGAGTACGAGAAATTCGAATTAAGAAACAAGTCCAGAGTGTTGGCGTTTTGACCGCTAATGTCCGGTATCCGTATCGGCTCGTTTACAAGCTGGGTAAAATTATTAACCTCAGCAAATATCTCGACATACTTTACTTCTGGTGTTGTCTGTCCAGATTGTCGAAGCCAACTTGAATTGTGTATATTGAAATCGCCCGCAATGACGATTTCAGTACGAGGATAATGGGTCACAATTCTGGTGATGGAATCAGACAGTGCATCGAACTCATTGTAAGTTGAATGCCTATCCTGGTTAGGGTTTCTGTAGATAAAACAGTAGTGAATTCATTGCCTTGCAGTGGTTAAGTGCATTGGACCACTAAGCGAGAGGTCACTGGTTCAAATTCCGATCTGTACCACCTGAAGGTTTTTATTCGCTGGCCCACCTCTTGCGAACGTCTGATAAACATCCAAGAGTAAGAAATATCATGAGAAGCTTCTCAAAAATTAATTGCCGTTCGGAATCGGCATTAAACTGTAGGTCCCTCCATTCATGCCAAAAATATAACTTCGCACACACAATGGTTGGAGAAGCTAGGCCTTGGGTCCTGTATGAACCGTTTACGCATAATATTTATTTTTATTTAATTATTTTTTATTCTGAATTCATTGCCTACGGACTTGGAATTTTAGCCAAATAAAATTAAATTCCGGATTCGAACATTGGCCATATAGAAGTTAGCATGCTACATCACTACGCATATAAGCGGCGATACCACGATGGGAAAAGAATAATGTCACCAAGTTATACCCAGGCAGACTAAACTCCGTTCAATCGGAATCAATGCTGACCTGTGTTTCACCTAGGGCCAAAACAGCTGGTTTATTGCGATTTGCGTGGGCGTACAAATAAAAAAAATTCGCCCTTAATCCACGAATATTACTCACGTCAATCCTAAAATTTGTGCACATAACAAAAAAACAAACACAAAGAACTCAACTCCGACGCTGACTAAGCTAGGCCGTACCGTGTAGATCCTGACGTCAGCTTTCTAAAACAAATCACTGCAGGTGTTATGCCCACACAATCAATTGCTTTGGTCTACCAACAAAATCTACACAACGCGACCCGCTATTCGCCAAATGATACCCTACCCAGCCATAGCAAGTGCACGCAAAAACATACGGCACTTGCTATAGCCAAGCAAGGCAGCAGCAAACGAATGGGAGTGGGACAAGAGGAACTGCACTAGCACAATGCATTTTTTGCATACCCTATCCTAAGGGTATATTAATTTTGACAAATAGTTTGTAACACGCCTTAATATTCGTCGTAGACCCATAAAAGTGTATATATTTATGAGCAGGACCAAATCCTAAGACTATTTAGCAATGTCCGTCCGTAAGCAAATTTTTGGCCACATATTCCCTAGGGCTTGGAAATGGTTAAGTGTAAAACTTTTTTGAATACACCCACTGCCACGCCCACAATTTAAAAAAACCGTTTTAAAGCTAAAGTAAGAGAGATAGAGAGTTAGAACCTTCACAGGATATGTAGGCACTGCCCTTCTTTATAAGTTTGTCGTATAAAGTTTTTTGCCACGCCTACTTTTTGTAGGTGTTTTACACTTAAATATTGTTTTCTTTGAAAATTTTCAAAGAAACCGAAGAAAAATGTTTAACAAGATTCAAGCGGACTATAGCCTTTCCTTATGTTTATACCACAATAGATCTCTCTTACTCGCTGTGATTAGACGTGCTTAGACAATGTTGTTAACGTTAAGTCTCATACCTACACTTTTGCTTAAGAATGAATTTTGTTTGCTCTAAATGCTTAAATTATCTAACTGATGATTGTTATAAATCGTGTGGACTATGCGGTTTACCAACTCATTGTAAATGTTCAGATATTTCCGAAGAATTTATAAAATTTATTAATGATAGAGATAACATTTTCTTTAAATGTGTTAAATGCAAAAATCTAAATCTCGATGAATGCATAAAGAGTGTTAAAGATCGCTTTGCTCTCTTGCAAGAAAGTTTTAGTTTGCATTTATTTTTCAAGCGAGATGTATCCAACGAAAATCTAAACATTAGTCGTGATATACGTGAAAAAACACGTCTGCAACGAAAGCCTAAGGTCAATGACCCTTCTAAATCTAAAACTTCCAATAAATTATCAATGAAGAGTGCACTTTCGGCGTCCTCTTTATCTCGATTCTCGCCCTATACTAGTGTTTCCCCCACTGTCCCTCGCACCGGTATTGGACAAATTAAGTCCATTGCAAGTACCTCTCGCAGTTCATCATAATTCCCAAATATTGCTTGTAATAATAACGATAAAGACATAAAGAAAAAGAAAAAAAACAGAAGTAATTGTTGTTGTGACCAATGCTAATGGCTTAAATGATGGTGATGTTGTTGGTGTTACTGCTGATCATGTTCCGAATGAGGTTGTTGTTGATTCCCATGATTCTATCGTGGCTGCTGCTGTGGGTATAGAAAATGCTTTTGGTAACAAAATAAGTGCCAACAATAATTACGAAGAAGACTTAAAGAAAAGTAAAAGTCCAGAAATTGTTGTTGTTGCACCCAATGCCAATAACTTAAATAATGCTGTCGCTGTTGATGTTTCTATTTCTAATAATGCTGTTGCTGCTTATGATGCTACCGTGGATGTCGTTGCAAATACTGCTGCTGTTGTTGTTGTTAATGAAAGTGCGGTTCGTATGGAAAATATTGTCTGCAATGCGAATTCTGTTGATAATGCGGTTGGTGAAGTGACTGTCTCACATATGAGTGTGGCGGTCGATACAGCTGTTCCGATTGATGCAAAAAGAAAAACAATAATTGGTTCCAAGATCCAATGTAATGGCCTTAAAATAGCGAAAAAACTTAAATGGTTCCATATTGGGAGTTTTCGCATCTCTACCGCTGCGGATGATATCATCAAATACATATCAACTGATCTTGAATTTGATCCAGGTGAAATTCAATGTTATAAGCTCCTTAGAAACTAGGAATCCGATAGTAACTTGAGATTCGTTAATTTTAAAATTGGCGTCTCTGTAGAATGTGCAAAGAATATCTACGTGGATACTTTTTGGCATAGTGGAGTAAAAATACGTCCTTTTGTGTTCAAGCCAAAAAACCTGGAGGGGTAGAGGGATCTCCGATTCCCTCTGGTTCTTTTCCTCTATCAATTCGCCAAAACAATCAGCCTAGACAACATCATAACTCATCGCTAAGGGTATACTTTCACAATGCAAGTGGCATTCGGACGAAACTTCATTATTGTCGAAACTTGGTTATACCCTGATATAGCTGCATCTGAACTCTTTGATTCTCGGCATTTTGTTGTATATCGACGCGACGAGGGGGAATCCTGATTGCTGTTAGTACAAAGCTATGTTCTATGGTAGTTGTTCTACCTAACTTGGACGTTGAGCAATTATGTATTCCTATAACCTTGTTTTCCTCACATAGTTTATTTTTTATCGTAAGTTATATCCACCTAGAAGTATTTTTGAAGTTTATGAAAAACACTTTCTGAATATTGATGCTATTAATAACACTTGCTCTGAATTCGATAATGTTTGTTGTTTTGGAGATTTTAACTTGTGAAATATCATATGGAACTGGTCAGTTAGTGATAATATGTTTGTTAGTTTCTAATAACAATAAGGATTTTGAATATGATTTCATTGACTCTCTTCATTCACTTAATCTGAATCAAATAAATAGAACTCCAAATGCTTTAAATAATATATTAGATTTAATCTTTGTATGTAATGAGTATCTAAATTCTAAAGTCTCGACACGTCCTTTTTCACTCTTAAATGAATCAATTCACCACAAAGAACTATTTATTGATATTGAATTATATATTTTCTTGCCTGGTGAATCTAACAATTGCTTAAAATCTTATAACTTTAAAAAGGCAAACTTCATTGAACTAAACAGTTATCTTGAATCTTTCAATTGGTGTCATGAATTAATAAATTTAAATCTTGAACAAAAGTACTTGAGATTTGCATCAATTATATTTGAAACTTTTTCCAAATTTGTTCCTTTTTCTCTAGCGTCAAAATCAAAAAATAAACCAAAGCTCCCGTGGTACAATTATCATTTAACAAATCTTAAAAATGTGAAACGTAAAGCTTTTAATAAATGTAAATGTTAACTTTAGCAAATTGCGAAAAAAATTTTTCTATTGTTTATAAATTCCTTCATAGGTGTAATATTAAGTCTAATAGTAGCTCGTTTTGGTCATTTGTCAATGCAAAGAGAAAGTCTTCTGGATATCCGAATATGTCTTATATGTCTTGTATGTCTTATAAGAACTCAGATGCTTCGAATATTACTTCGATTCTGGATCTATTTGCCGATTTCTTTCAATCCGTACACTCAGATCAAAACAATTTAAACAAGCAGTATTTGCCCAATATACTATACTAAGTACGGTTGATATTGGTGCGTTACATCTAAGCATTGATAAAGTTTTCTTAGAACTCAAATCACAGCAGCCTAAACTTAAGCCTGGTGCGGATGGTATAAAAGCTTTATCTTTAAAGAACTGTGCCAATGCACTATGCTTTCCTCTGCTCTGCATTTTCAATAAATCGCTCTCCGATGGTATCTTTCTTAACGAATGGAAAACTTCATATCTTATTCCAATTCATAAATCTGGGTCTAAGAACTTAATAGAAAATTACAGAGGTATCTCTAAACTATCCTCAATTCTTAAATTATTCGAAAGCATTGTGAACACAAAATTAGAGTTTTTTACCCGCGAATCCATATCTGAATTACTGCATGGTCTTATCTCTGGGCGTTCTACAACAACAAACATGGCTCTGTTTTCATCGTATGTTATCGAGAATATTGAGAGTAAGAGTCAAATTGATACAATTTACACCGATTTCAGTAAAGCTTTTGAGTAAATCATTTTAGCTTACTGCGAAAACTGAAATTATTTGGTTTCCACTCATCACTTCTAAGTTGGATCTCATCCTATTTAACTGGTCGATCACAAAAAATTGTAATCGATAATTCTTTTTCGAAACCTATAAATTGTATTTCAGGTGTTCCTCAGGGTAGTCATTTGGGTCCCCTTCTGTTCAATATTTTTATAAATGATAAAACAGCAGTTATAAAATTGTCGCATTGCCATCTCTCAGCTGATGATCTAAAATTATTCCTTAAAATTAAAAGTGTTAACGATTGCCGCCTATTGCAATTAGATATTGATCGAATTTTTGAATGGTGTAATTTAAATTGTTTAAAATTAAACATAAGAATATGTAACGTTATCTCATTCTATAAGATTCATACGCACACAAACTTCGTTTACCAAATTGATTCTGCCCCACTCTTGCGTGTAAAAAATATTAAGGACCTTGGTATTATGCTGTATTCAACTTTCTCTTTTAAAAGTCATATTGACTATATGATTGAAGGAGATAATTTACTTGTTGGTTTCATTAACCGAAATTGTATTGATTTTTGTGACCCACATACTTTGCTTTCCTTATAAATATCTCTAATTAGATCGTTACTCGAATATGCAGATATTATCTGGACCCGGCCTTGAAGACTTTCTCTAAACGCATTGAAAAAGTCCAAAGACGTTTTCTAAATTTATATTTTATAAAATGAAATGGACTTTTATCCCGGAATATAAGTCGCGTTGTTTACTTCTTGGTATTAAATCACTGAAATCCAGAAGATGTATGCATGATAAAACGTTTGTGAGGGATATTTTGAATTATCACGTTAAATGCCCTTCCTTACTATCCAAAATACCACTTTATGCACCAGCAAGAGTTTTACCCTCCAAAGATTTGCTTTTCGAGCAATACCACAGAACTAACTATGGTAATAATGAACCCATCTGTAGATGCATAAGACATTTCAATGAAGTTTGTTAGAATATTGAATTATGCTGGACAAGAGACTTGTTCAAAACTTTTTTTCCTTCTCTTTATTTATAAAATTTATTTTTATTATTTGTTCCTTTTTCTTTTTTTGTAAATATTCTAAATATTTTTATAATACTATTTCTAAAATCTGTTAGCCTTAGCTTGTAGATAAATAAATAAATAAATAAATACCCTATCCTAAGGGTATATTTGTTTTTTTTATGTGTAGGAATTTTAGAGTGGAAGTGAGTAATATTCGTGGGTTGAGGTCAAATTTTTTTTCATTGTACGCCCATGCGATTCGCAATAAACCAGTTGTTTTGGCACTAAGTGCAATACAGGTCAGCATTAATTCCGATTGAACGGAGTTTGGTCTGCCTGGGTATAAATTGGTGCCATTTTTATTTTCCCATCGTGGTATCGCCGTTTATATACGTAGTGATGTAGCCTACCAACTTCTACCTCAATATGTCCAATGTTTCAATCCGGAATTTAATTTTATTTGGCTTAAATTCCATGTCCGTAGGCAATTAATTCACTACTGTTTTATTTACAGAAGCACTGACCAGGACAGGCATTCAACTTATAATGAGTTTGATGCACTGTCTGATTAAATCACCAGAATTGTAACCCATTATCCTCGTACTGAAATCATCATTGCGGACGATTTCAATATACACAATTCAAGTTGGCTTCGACGTTTTGGACAGACAACAACCGAAGGCAGGTATGTCGAGATCTTTGCTGAGGTTAATAATTTAACCCAGATTGCAAAAGAGCCGACACTGATACCGGACATTAGCGGTCAAAACGCCAACACTCTGGACTTGTTTCTTACCTCTACCTCTTACCTCGCCTCTAGGTTCGTCAGACCATTGTATCATATCGGCGAATTTCTTTTACTCCAGCCACACAGTTAAAGAACAAGCTCCTCAAAGAACCGTATGGCAATACGAGAAAGCCAATTGGGAAGCTTTAAACGGTTTCGTACGGAGTTTTAACTGCTCGTTGTGTTTACTCAATAACGACGTGGATGCCGCTGCCGATATGATTACAAATTTAATTCGCCTGTGTATGAAACGCTTTACACCCAACAGGATAAAGTGTATCAGACCTAAGGAAAACGAGTGGTGTGGCTTGAGCTGTAAAGAAGCTATCAGGGCTTAACTGAGGAAAACCAAAAAAAAGTTTAAACGAGTCAGAAATGACTGCAATACCCACATTAATCGTGTCAAATTCTCCTACGACCAAAAGTTGAGGCAAAAAATACTACAAAGTCCCACAGGTAGTAACAACTTTTGGTCGTTTGTCAAGAATATTAAAAATTCGGCCTCGTCATCTATCCCGAAACTCATTTGCAATGGCATCCCAGTTGTCAGCTCTTCAGACAAAGCCACACTGCTTGCTGTTCATTTTGCGGCTAGCTCATCGCTCCCAGATTGTGCTTTGACTCCCCCTGTACTCGAGCTCGTAGAACATTCAATGGGACAAATCCACTTCCCCACTCGTACAGTGGCAAGAGGACTTTAAGATCTCAACATACATAAATCTGCTGGTCCAGATGGTATTGGATGGCAAAACCACTGGGTAAGCTTTTCTATCTGTCCTATTCTTCAGGGCTCTTTCCGAGAAGATGGAAAACAGAATTTGTCGAGCCTGTCCCAAAAAAGGCCAATCTTCCTCCCCCTCCTCCCACCGACAAATTTTACTTACTTCCCTTCTTTCCAAGGTCATGGAAACGCTGACAAACCGTCAGCCGGCAGCAACAGATCCACTGGTGATTTGATGACATATCTAACCGCAAAGTGGAACCAATCTATTCACCGTCGTGGTGAAAGTAAGGTCGTTGCGCTTGATATTTCAAAGACATTTGACAGAGTTTGCTCTTTTGTCGAAAATGCGTGCATTTGGGATCAATGAGACCCTTCTTCAATGGATAAGAAATTACCTTTCGAACCGTTCAATACAAGTTGTTTTTGACAGTTTCAAGTCTGCAACTCACCAAATAAATGCTGGTGTCCCCCAAGGCTCTGTTTTGTCTCTGACTCTTTTTTTATCAATGACCTCCTGTCTGTCACTTCTAATCCAATCCATTCCTTCGGTGATGACAGTACCCTTAGCTTCACATATTCGTTTTACAATTCACGTTCCTCATCTTCGGGCGTGGAGCTAGAACGGCAACGTAGTTATATTAAGCTCATTAAATTCTGAACTTGACAGCATTCTTAAGTGGGGTAAAACTAATAGAGTAGAATTTAATGCTTCCAAAACACAATGCTGTCTTCTGTCATTAAAGCGAAACCAAAATACTCTGCCATTATCCATGGATGGCACTTGCATCGCCGAAACCAAAAGACTTTCCATCCTCGGTATGTGCATTAACGACAAACTTCGTTGAAATGACCACATATTCCATGTCGCAAAGAACGCTGCGAAATGTCTAGGCTTCCTTAAGCGATGCAAGAAATTGTCACCCCTTCTTATCTGGCTAGAATCAACAAGGCGTTTATTCGCCCAAAACTTGGGTACAACGCTTATATCTGGTCTGGTGCACCAATGACATATTTGACATATTTTGGAGCTACTTGACAGGATTCAAAAACGTGTGGTGAAACTTATTGGCGATCGAGACATCGCGCAATCACTTGACCCCTTAGTCGTCATCGTAATGTCTCCTGCCTGTCATTGTTTTATCGGTATTTCCACCACAAGTGCTCAAACGAAAAAGCCAGTTGCATTTCACCCCTACAGCAATTCAACCGAAATACTCGCCATGCTAGGAATGCACATCTTATGCACCCTCGAATGCACCCTTAAGCCTGTATTCGGACGTACTGCGAAATGTAAAGATTTCTTTCTCAACCGTAATACGAATGTGGAATGCTCTACCACGCTCTGTTTTTCGTGCACATTATAGTTTACAGACATTTAAGACCAAAGTGCATCCGTTTCTCCCTTTCTCTAATCCTTCATTTCCTTAATGCCCGCACTGTGTCACTTCATTATAAGGGAATCCAAAGTCTTTGTAGTGCGCGTACATTATAAAACAACATAAGGAAAGTGCGAATAGTATGATACCCTATCCTTATCAGTATATACCCCAAAGAAAAATGCATTAAGAAGATAATGGAAAGAGGAAGATGATTTTGAAAACAGAAGGAAAGGCTACAGTCCGCGTGGAGCGAACAGTATGATACCCTATCCATATCCCTATATGCCGCAAAGAAAAAAGCGTTAAGAAGATGATGGGTACAATTTTATTTCATTCTATAAATTAAGGAAAGGCTACAGTCCGCTTGGGGCGAACAGTATGATACCCTATCCTTATCCCTATGTACCCCAAAGAAAAAAAAGAACCTAACTTTATAACTTCACCCATCAACCAAAATTTTAGGGACAACACTCGACCCTACAGACATTTTTATTGTCCACCGGTTGCAAATAATAACCTTGCCCAAAAGTCATACCCTAATTGCAACTCGGGATTCTAACATCAATATACACCCCAACGACCGACAGCTCCAAAACCATATATTAAAATGGAGGTGGACAGTTCCGTACAAACTAGGAACGTAAATTATATGAATCGGCCCAACAACAGGTTCAAACGGGAATGGAGGTCAGGTCAATTACAGGTCAATTACAACCCACGTAAGCAACACCGATTGCACCATATAGAATGTGGAAGAGGTGGAATCCGGTGATTCTTCTTTCGAGGAACCATAGCCAGAAAATGTTATGGGAGGGGCCTCGTTTCTAGCGTACCATACATAGAGTATGTTACGCGGGACGGGGTCGTTCTAAATTTCTTAGTGGACATTTTATGTAAATACCCCCGCTGGCTGGGAAAATTCTCATCGAAGGCAAAATTTGTGGAAAGTTCTTTAATTTTTTAGGTTATAGAATAAATATTACGTTCTTTGTTCTCTCGAGTTGAACATCATTCGATGGCATAATCGGCGACGGCACGCCAAACAATTAAGAGGTGTCATCGATAGGGAAACCAATAAACTTACCATAAAATCCAATAAAGTGATTATCTTGAAAAATCGTACTTTAAATGCATTTTATCAAATTGGCCTTAAGTAAAGACATTTCCATGTCTGCTAGAACTAAACTGGAAACCTTTTGCGGAAAGGTCAACAGCCTCTTCGGTCCTGTGGGTATCGAAAAAATAAAAACCAATGTAAGAGCTGCAATCAGTACAAACACGGATTAATCAATATATGCTTAAAGCTACCCATACCCCGCGTGTATTGAGCGATAGGTTAAGGAACTTCTGTCCGAAAACGTCATCCGTCCTTCGAATAGCCCATATAATTCTCCTATATAGATTGTTCCTAAGAAGACCCCCGCTATGGGTAGGCACCTTGTCGAGCGTGTCTTAGTAATGGGTGCGGTGCGGAGGCTTTGTATTGCATTGATTCAATGGGCTATGCTGTCGACGACGTAGTCGTCAGAAGGGCCATCTATTTCAGATAGGCTGTTGATGAGCGATCATTTAATAACTAACCGCCCCCTCTCAAACAAGAAAAGAAAACGAACTTATGTAAATACGCCAGGTGGAAGGCACAATAGTAGAAATCCACTCGCGAAAGCGGCAGGGTCACGGAGTCTGGAGGACCACATAGAGGCAATCCTACCAACGGTCGAAAAAGTCTAAGGACTCGAAGGCCAATGAAAATGAAACAGCTACGTAGGCCCCCAAAAGAATCGGTTCAGCCGACGAGGTAATAAAAAACTCAGCGAAAAAAGACATGCTTAAAGGCAATGAAGACCTCACCCGAACCATTATTGACCGTAACAATCCGGTTGGTAAACTTATGGCAGACAAATGGCTCAAGGTAGAGGCAAAGATCCTGGAGGCTATGGTATCAGAAGGAGAATCCTCCAACTTTGATGGAGCACATTGGCGGAAGCAAGTAAAGGTCGTCGAGTACGGCAACAAAGAGTCACTTGACTTCTTAACGCGCTATATTCGAGGCTTTGGAGAACTTTGGCCTGGTGCCAATCTAGAATCTAGAGACCTTACCTGCCTTAGCCCTACATCTGCTAACCCTTGTGTATATATGGATGCCTTCTACGGTGCCGGATGGACAATCCATACTGAAACTGGTTGGTCTGCGGAACAAAGAGCTGAAAGTAGGCGAATGGCGGATAGTGAGTTTCAAGTCGCGGGTGTCCGCAGGATCACCGCGCATTGCGGTGGATCAAGAATCCGCCACTCACCTTAGAACCGTAGAAGGGGTCGTCAATTTTTTGTTGGAAAATATCAAGTTCTCCCTCCCCAGTGCCATGACCGACGTCAGAAACCTCAGGGTGGTGCAAATTAAGTTGTTGATAAAGCTGACACCGATGACCTGCTGCTCTTCATGACGGAGGAGAGTGTGGACGCGGCCTTAGTCCAGGAACCGTGGTTATACAAAGCCAAAATCCAAGGACTGAAGTCAAGAAATTCCACACAACTCATTCTTACATCCGCATATGCCCTATAAGGAAGAAGACATCCCATCACCACTACTAAGGGACCTGGTACAGCACGCCAGCACCACCAGACCCAAGTATGGATGCCAACGCTCATCACACACAGCACCCCACTGCAAAGATATTAATAAAAGAGGTGAGTCTATACTTGATTTTATATTACACATATTTGTAACAGGGGTAGTCATTCTACTTTTCACAAAAAAAAAATTAGGGAATAGGTAATCGATCTAACATTAGCGCTCCCAGTAGACAGATTCATGGTTAATGGCTGGAAGGTTTCTCGAAGTGATCTTTCTCTGATCATTCCAGGATAACCTAACTGACTCCTTTAAAAAATTCTGCCCTATTAGTAGTCTTCCCAAAAGAACACACACGGCTTGGTGGACTAGGGAACAACGTCTTTTTAGGACCAAAAACAGAAAATGAATATCCTTGACAAACTACTGCTCCGGCATTGAATGCACCATAGAAGCGACAAGGCACGGGAAAGAGACGATATGCGGATAGCAAGCGCGTGCTCATAGTAGTGTCAGATTTTTACTGACTAAAAACACCACGCTTCTATAGAATGTTATATACTGCTACTAAAATATAATTTATCAAGCAATTTTTCTATCACGAATTAAAAAACTTTTGACAGGTTAATCCTTGTCCTGGTTAATCCTTATTTTGCCAGGTCGAAATTTTTCGTTCTTTGTAGTTGGCGCAATAAATTATTATCATCCAAAATTTGTCAGACTGTATTGTTCATATGTTCCTATATTTCTATGTTTCTAGGTTCCTATGCTTTCGCGCGAAGCTTTAAGTTTCAGCTTCGATTGAGTTAAGAGGGGTTTCCTCAGCCCAAATTTTATAAAAGTGAAGTGAATGGACAAATAGAAAGGTTTCATTCCACAATATTGGAAATTAACCGATGTCATAGAGTCGAAAAAACGGATCTCGGTGTTAAGGAACACCATACATTTGGTAATCAAACGAAAACTTCTGATGTTTTCTTTAACCGATCTCAGAAGGTTAATTTTTAGAACCTTCTAAACATTCGCTCCAAAATCAATAAGAACCTGAGAGGTATTATTGAAAGGAATTTGGAAGCTAGGAACGCGAGATTAAATCTAAAAGGGAGTGCGCTTAGACAGTGTTGCGAGGGTGCCGCAATGAAATGCATTAAGGGTAAAAACAAACCCTTATACCGAAAAGAAATTATCGTAAAGGACAAGCGATTATCGGTAATAACAGTTAGTGGCAAAAGAATTCATAAAGCTCACCTAAAAGACCTAAATAGATATTAAAACAAAAAATAAGAAAAAAGGGGAATGATTCCCTAACTTACCTGAATTATGCAATTAAAAAAAAAACAATTATCAATTTTAATGAAGAAAGGGATCAATTTTAAAAAAGAACAAAAGACTTATTAAGAAGTATTCGATAGAAATAACAACTTTCTTTTGAACAATAAGGTCCAACTTAGTATTTAGTTAATTAATGAAGTGATGAAATTAATAAAATTATATTGAAATTATACTGTAGTTTACCTTTCTCGGTTCTTGTGCAGTCCATGCTTATTTTTTAATAACGGATCACCAAACATTACTATTAAGGAGGGCAACGCATGGGTGGTAAATGGCTCCTCAAGCTTATCCATGTTATTGACTTAAACAAATACAGCGCGCTCATCGAACGAACAGAACAACTCGCCGCAAAACATGTGGCAGATCATGAAATGCAACTGGTTTTAACCTACCATCTAAACCAGGTAAAAGATCGACTAAAGGAACTAGGTGAACCAAAGACGAGACAGGCTCGATTTTTTGACAGGATAGGGAGCGCCTCGAAATCGCTGGCGGGTTTCATTTCATCAGTACCATCGGTAATTTTGCGGAGATGAGAAACACTATAGGTACTAATACTGGGCATCGACAGAAATGAATGTATGTGTGATTGAATTATAAGATTGGAGAGATCGTATCGCTTCTCTAGTCGTTGCCATGCATCTAAATAATTAGCGTCAGAAACCGTTATATCCCGAACAAGATCTACTGCCTTACCGTGTAAATACGATTTAAGGTATCGGAATTTTTGTGTTGTAGATAGATTTAAATTTGTATCAATCGTACCCTGAAAGATATCTCTAAAGCTTGGCCATTCCTTATAGTCACCGGAAAAGTGATGGATATCGATTTTAGGCAGAGAAATTGAAGCACATTGGTTAGAGTTCAGATTTTCAATGAGTGTAGCTTGCTGACTAACCAACTTATCGACAGTCGACTGACTAACGGGGGATATTTCTGACTTTTTCTTATCGCGAATTACTTTGGATAGAGCAGATTGAGATAAAAAATATTTCGTCTTGTATTCTGAAAACTTGGATTCTGGATTGACGAAATCAAATTCATAAGCGTGCTCTAAGGTTGGTTTTGAAGAGAACGAAATTCTGTCAAATCCTCTTCTAGCTTCTGCAGTCGTATTTCCAGTAATTCTAAAGGCACGTGCTCGTCTACGCTTTCTGAAAACGATACCGCTCGAGTCAGACACGCTTTAACATGACCACGTTTTCTCTTTATGACATTCATTTTTATTGCGAATTTAAATAGATTACATATTTTCGATATAAAGCCACGCACGATTAAGTTAATTTAAAGATTAAATATTCACCGAAATCAATTTAATAATATAGAAAATTTTACATCACCTATATTAATTTCATAAAAAAAGGAATTGTTCATAACAGCCATACCATATAATACTCCATTAGTAGTATAATAATCAAATAATTGATTTAATTTCAATAGATCTTCGATCAGAAGGGCAAAAAATGTTACCAAATGGAAGTACAATCAAACACGTACTTAGTGAAATAATAAGTCAATCGGCCGTACTTATAATCAAATTTAGTCTGGCAGTTAACTTAAAGTCTGTACACTTTCTTAAGTCCCTGTACCAATGAACAAATTTAGTTGTTGGATAATCGTTAACTGTAGGGTTAAATGTTAATGGTCAGAAAGCCATGTTTATGTCTAACATTAACTCTAATTCTTTCTGTCATATTTCATTCTAATTGCTCCGACTATATTTGGAGTAAGTATAGTCGGAGCAATTAGGTACGATTTTTGTTGTTCGGCTTTATTAAATATAAACGTATATGAAAAATACAAAGCATGAAGAAATAGTCCAATTAGCACAGGAAAAGGATACAAATTGTAAATTTTCGCAACAAATTCCATCAGTTTCCTTTTGTACAAATTAGTGTTTAACTGAAGGTATATCGAAGTAATTCGAAGTGTGTACATTTTCCGTTCCGAATGGGCTCCAAATTTTCCAAGATATTTCTTAACATACTTAATACAATCAGAACTTCTGGTAGACCTTCCGCATATGTTGCAACATTTGTTTTCTACACAAAACCAAGCACAGTGTCACATATATTTCGAAAAAAATAAAAGCACTAAAAGGTAGGAACAAAATTATTTCACTTAAAGCACGATGGCAACACAAGTCACATTGACAGAACTGATATCCTGACACACAGAACCGATTTGTTGCTTCATTTGTTTCTACACCTATGCCGAGCACCAAATTCTCCACCAGGATTTTTTATTTTGATGTGTGTGCCATCAACTGCTCCTATACATTCAGGAAATTGTGGAATTCTGTAAAATTGTGTTTTTTCCCTACAAGGCTACTTGAATCCATTGGAAATTGAATAAATTCACTGATTTTCTTCGCCAAAGCTATGACAAATTTGTTCACACAATTACTTACGGATTGTTGTGAAATATTGTTTAAATCGCCTGAATGTAAAAAAGAAACAAAACAATTGACATATGTTAAGTTAACACCATCCAATCCGCACATGTGTTATACATACATGCGGACCATGCACAGGCCACATGATCCGCATCAGTACCTTGAACCCGACTTTCCCACCGATCGTCAACCGGCCGGCTCGATTTTAGCTGAGTCAACACACGCGGTTCAGTTTGTTCAGGTGAGCTTCCGCTGCATTTCGCTGACCGTGGGAAAATGCCGTCGCAAGGGAGGCAACGTGTGGAAGTCTTGCATAGGATAACTTTAGTTGTAAGTTGACATTATACAAGGTTAGACCGGTTATCATACCGCACAAAATAAAAGTTGTAAAGTAAAATTCGTTGTTTGATTCGGGCAGTGGTCGCCCGGTAAATTATTTTTTTTTTTATCCGCGGGGCAGAAACATTAACTGGCGCGCGAGCAGGGACTGGTAAAATCGCTTCCTCTTATCCACACGATTCATTGTCCTTAAGGACTAGGAAGTCAGTACATTCTCTTGAGTGAACGGTGCAGTGAAACAAAAAGAAATCCAAGACAGTACCCATTCTGACTTCTTCAAATTCCGCAAGCGGATATCGAATTGGTTAAGAGGTTGTGATTGTGAAGCATGTAGGTTGCTGGCAAAATACCCTAAAGAAACCCACAAACGCCAGCGAATAAAGAGGACTCACACGGCACTTCCGAAACCGGTCTTAGAAGAAAAAACCCGTAACTGCTCCGCGGATAAAATACCGCCCGTCCGTAACCAAATATAACGATGCGATTGCATTTCTTTATGTAAGACATTTCTTCCTTAGTGAACATTGGTCTAAATGCAAACAAATTTAAAGAAACTGATGCAGTAGAAGAAAAAATTAAAGAAGCACAAGCAATAAATGAAAGCTCCCCAATTGCAGTGTGTCTAAGAGTTAGATTCTCGCTATAATAAGAGAAAGAATAATAAAGGAAGTGTGCCTGAAATATGTTACATTGTTGCATTAAAGAATAAGAAATTGCGAAAAAATTGTGTGCATGAAAGCATTGTAAGAATTAAATTAAAAATTGTGCTATAATTGTGCGTTGCAAGTGCATTGTAAAGCTAAATCTTAAAGGTGCTGTAGGTGATTGTGCTGAAAAAATAGTGCGAATTGTACAAATATGAGTGCATATGTTTAATAGGCTGTGAGACTCAGCATACAGAGACTCAGCCCAATGAAAATTATTGGTTAACCACCAGCGTTCGAGGACGGAGCTTCATCGTTTATAACAGATAAGTACAAAGCTTTATATAATCTTTTATCTAAAAAATATTAAGTGTGACCGGTATGGAGTCCATTACAAAATCCTTAACGCAATTAACGGGGGCAGTTAACGCCATACTACAACAGTTAAAAGAAATTGACACCCGCACGAATAGCAGCACCAGTCAATTAAACATTTAAAGCTGATTCGAGACCCTTCTTGCCGAAGAAGAAATTCCTCCGCAATTCTAATGAGGGGTCTAGACAACAACAGTAGTATCTCTCAATCCGTGATCATAACGCGTCCCCAAGACCTAACGCACCCAAAGCTAGTGAAAGGATGGAGGTGGGGGGCTCAGTGCAATCCCGCCACGTTAATTACATGAATCGTCCACAGGGTAACAACCCTTTCAAGACAGCTATCCTAACAAGCAGCAAAGGCTTTACAATGTCCAGACCAATGATGAAGAAGTTGACGTCGGAACCTTACCACAGCGAGGAAGAGCAGCTTGTCGAAGAGGTACATTTTATGAGCCTGTCCCCAAGCCCTTTCCAGTACATTCTGCAGCCGGTAAAATCAGCATTACCAAATATGTAGAGGGGAGTTTTTTCAAAAATTCAGGCAACGATACCGTTCTTACATTCTAAGTCCTGCCGGGGTTAACGTCCTTTGATGGAATCGTCGGAGACGACACCCTTAAAGAGCTCGAGGCAGTCATCGATAGGAAGACAAATGTCTTGCGGCTAAAAGCCTCCATAATTATTCCGCTTAAGGAAAAAATATCCACGCAGGTCAATGTTGTGCTAGACGAACGTCTTCCACCTGACGTTAAATTAGAAATCCAACGCCTTATCGGCAAATACGAACCGCTCTTTGGCCCAATTGACGATAGTAAAGTCGTCGATACTAGCGTCCAGGCCGAAATTAAAATAACGACAGAGGAACCGGTCTATTCCAAGAGCTATCCGTATCCCGCTAACATGAGGGAGGTTGTGGACAAAGAGATAAGTAAGTTGTTAGAGGAAGGCATCATCCGCCAATCTAAAAGTCCCTATAATTCCCCTATTTGGGTGGTGGATAAGAAGCCTAAACCATCAGGCGAAAAACAATATCGCATGGTTGTAGACTTCAAACGGCTGAACCGTGTCACTATATCAGACTCCTATCCAATTCCTGATATAAATTCTACTCTGGCCAGTCTTGGCAAGGCCAAGTTCTTCACGACCATAGACCTTACCTCGGGATTCCACCAAATTCCGATGAAGACCTCGGATATATGCAAAACCGCATTCTCAACTATGAATGGGAAGTATGAATTCTTGAGGTTACCCTTTGGTCTGAAGAACGGACCTGCAATATTCCAGAGAATGATTGGCGATGTCCTAAAGCCCTACATAGGAAGGATCTGCTATGTCTATATAGACGACATTATCGTCTTTCGCGATAGTCAAGCAAGTCACCTTCAGAACTTAGATACCATCCTCGGTACGCTACTTAACGCAAACCTGAGGGTTAACCTCGAAAAAACACAGTTTGCCCAAACAGAAGTGGATTTACTTGGTTACGTTATTACGGGCGAAGGTATAAAACCGGACGCGAAAAAGGTTGCCGCAATTCAAAGTCTCCTACCACCTGAAAATTTGAAGGACCTTAAGTCTTTTCTGGGCCTCACTTCCTATTATAGGAAATTTATCCGCGATTACGCCAAGGTTGCGAAAGCTCTGACTAATATCACAAGAGGTGAAAATGCGCAAATAAAGGCTAATTAATCGAGGCGGATCCCGGTCGAGCTGAATGAAGAATCTCTCAAGGCTTTTAATGATTTTAAAGAGCTTTTGGTGTCATCTGAATTTCTGGGCTTTCCTGACTTTACGTTACCTTTTAATCTCACCACGGACGCATCCAACTTCGCTCTAGGAGCAGTCCTGTCACAGGGTGAGTTTGGGAAAGAGAGGCCAGTCGCTTATATTTCGTGAACTCTCAGTAAGACAGAGGAAAATTATGCGACCAACGAGAAGGAAATGTTGGCCATAGTTTGGGCATTAGACAACCTTCGGTCTTACGTATATGGCGCCAAAAAAATTCGCATATACACAGATCATCAGCCCCTAACATTCGCTTTGGGCAATAGAAACTATAACGCTAAGCTCAAGCGATGGAAAGCCCGCATAGAGGAGTACAACTGCGAGCTCATATATAAGCCAGGTAAGTCAAACCTCGTGGCAGACGCGCTCTCTAGATTAAAAAACCCATATCAATCACTTGTCCGATTCAGCTCAAGCTGAACCAGCATCAAGTTCAAATAGGGCAAATAATGGTCCCGATAGTTAGTGAACACAGTTTTCCAACGGACACGGCCTCGGAGATATCTGGATCGACAGTACCGATCTCATTCCGCATGTAGAGGTCCCACTCAATGTGTTCAGGAACCAGATTGTAATCAGGGTCGGAAGAGGTCTGGAGATCTACGAGGTACCCCATCCGGGATATGCGCGCCATTATGTCGCTGCAGAAAACCTAGACGGGGATGCGCTTGTAGATATCCTTAAAAAGAAGTTACGACCTAATGTCCTAAACGGAATTAAAATTCCTGAGTCGCACATCGCTCTGCTACAAAGCGTACACCTAGATAACTTTGCTGCGTTCAAAATACGAATCACGCAACGAATAGTTGAGGACGTCACGCATGGGAACCGGATATGCGAGCTCATTGACGAGGAGCATAGGAGGGCTCACCGAAATGCTAGGGAAAATAAAGAACAGCTGCTTGAAAGATTCTATTTCCCGAGGATGAACAGCCTGATAACCCGGTATACTAGGCCTTGCGAGGTTTGTTTAGCCAACAAATATGACAGACATCCTAATTCTCCTGAGTTCCAACCCACACCGACACCATCAAATCCATGTGAGATACTACATATGGATATAATGGAGATACAGAATGAGAAATTTATTACATGTATCGATAAATTCTCCAAATTTGGGAAAATATTTCATTTTAAAAACAAGTCCACTCTCCATCTTAGAGATAAAGTGACCAAAATAAATACTTCACTATTTTACGGTGCCAAGGATTTTGGTGACAGATAACGAGAGAAGCTTCCTGAGCCCTATCATCCTAAACTTTAGAAAAATGCTTGGCATTAAACTATATCAAACCCCTGTACACCGCAGTGAGGTGAATGAGCAGGTCGAACGGTTTCATTCGACCATTATCGAAATATATAGATGTTTGAAGTCAGAATACAAGGGCCTGCGGCCAAAGGAGCTGTTGAATATAGCTGTGGATAGATATAACAACACTATCCACTCGGTCACTAAGAAAAAGCCTTCATACACATTTTCCAATAGATGTCAAAGAATTAACTACCAAAACCTCACGAACTTCCGCATAAAGGTTAATAACAGCCTAAGGGGGGAGATCGAGTGGAAACAGAAGGCGGATAATACCAGGTTCAATGTTAAAAAAAAACAAAACCTAAAGCTTATCAGAAAGGTGAAGTGATTTATACCGCCTGTAGGGGCAGTAAGGCAAAAAATAAAGCCCTATTCCGGAGAGAGGTTGTGGCCCGTGATAACAAATTTACGGTCACCACGTCCACTGGACGAAAGGTCCATAAAGCCCACATTAAGAACTGTCAATAAATAAAGCACAATTAAAGCACTAATAGCACCTGCACGAATAAGCACATTAATGCACATACACAAATACGTATGTATATGAGCATTTCAAAAAAAAAAGGGGAAGAGAACCCTAACCGAATTGTTGTCAGAATTAACTACATCAAAATTGATTAGGTAATAAATTCTTCTCATTGTTATAAAATATTATGCATGTAGAATTTCCTGTAATCAGGTCTATTAAAGAAATAATTGTAAAAGTAGCGAATCAATAGATATAAGTATATGGCTTCTAGAATTTGTTTGTTGAAGAATAGTTTTCCAGTAACCATTACGAACATTTAAGAGAATATTTCACAGATACATTTGTATTACTGCGGTGCAAGGCTTCCAAATTTTCGACTACAAAGGACCAATCGTTACCATTAAGGATGGAAAAGGCTTCATCGTCGTCGGCAGTTTCAAACTGGTCCATGTCATCAACCTAGGTCAAATCGAGGAGCAGCTAAACGCTTTAACGAATGTAGCGACCAACGGCGTCAAGGAAAAAGGAAGACGGTCTCTTTTGGAGTTTTATCTGCAACAAACCAGCGACCGCATAAGCTTGCTAAGATCGAGTTCACCAAGGAAGGCCAGGTCAATCGAATGGATTGGCGCAGCATGGAAATGGGTAGCCGGTAGTACCGACGCAGACGACTGAAACAAGATTCTCCGGAGCGAACAGGAAATCGTCGAAAACAGTAACCACCAATACAAGATAAATGACGCACTATTCAAGAGCATGAGAAAAGTCGCTCAAAATGTCAACTGGGTCATCGAAAGAACCAACAATGGGATCAAGGACACACTCACAGGCAAATTCGAGCAAGACGTGCTAAACGAGATTTTGGTCTTCAAAGAAGGGGTCGACGAAATAATCAGAGCATGCCAAATGGCGAAGAGTGGTGTAATCAACACAAACCTCCTAAACAAGGAAGAAATATCTACGATTCGGCAAAGTATTAATTAATCACAACGAGGCGTATGGGGTAGTCGGCAAATGCCCTACTACTGGTAATACGACGGTTTGCAAGGAATCAGTACTAGAGAAACTGGCAGAGAACGACTGCATTGTTCGTCTGTTGAGAGGAGGACCCGCAGCGTGCGAATTCCGTTCAAATTACAATGAGACCGTGGAGCTCATCAAAGAGGGTACGATTTTTTAAGCAATTTCAAGGGACAACTTAGGTACCGCAACGACTCGAGGCACCTGGAGGGAACATACATCATTCAGTTGAGCAACGAGACGATTCAGTTGGGAAACAGAACATTCTCCAGCCTTATTTCTACGCATCTTCAAGCCCTTCCACCAGCACTGGCAAACGTGACATCCAAGGGACACTTGATCGACCTGCAATACGTGCACTCCCTTAGCTTGGAAAATATACATCACCTCGGGAGCCTGAATGAGAAATTCAACCTTTCAACTATTACTGACATCGGACTTTTTTCCATGATCATTCTTCTTGGCTGGAACATATGGCACAAGACAAGGGGTAAACTTAACATTCCATCCCTCAACCTGCATTTGCAAGGAAACTCAACGGTAGGTTTATCCGGCCACCATCAAGTACCCGCTTAGTAATCTATCATTTAATTGGTCTACGAGGCGCAGACTTCCGAACGGGGAGGAGTTAACACCATCCAATCCGCACATGTGTTGTACATAACACATGCGGACCATGCACAGGCCACATGATCCGCATCAGTACCTTGAACCTGACTTTCCCACCGATCGTCAACCCGCCGGCTCGATTTTAGCTGAGCCAACACACGCGCTTCAGTTTGTTCAGGTGAGCTTCCGCTGCATTTCGCTGACCGTGGGAAAATGCCGTCGCAAGGGAGGCAACGTGTGGAAGTCTTGCATAGGATAAGTTTAGTTCTAAGTTGACATTATACAAGCTTAGACCGGTTATCATACCGCACAAAATAAAAGTTTTGAAGTAAAATCCGTTGTTTGATTCGGGCAGTGGTCGCCCGGTAAATTACTTTTTTTTGTATCCGCGGGGCCGAAACTTTAACTGTTTCCTTTTTATTAGTAAATTGTGTATGCTTACCAACATCGCTTTGATAATATCTTTTCCCCAAGTATCGCATTGCAACGAATTCTTTGGTTTCCGTCGAAACTCCTGATCCTTATATTTTAAAAATGGGTCAATTGGTTTTTTATAATTTTTCCCTTTTCGAGAGGTTGCCGATTCGTCAACTAGCATCAGATCCATGAAAATATCTTCGTCCCGACTTGAATTCATGTTTAATTACTTAATTTCTTCACCTTATTTTCAAAGTACCTCTGTTTGAAAACAATATCAGATGTTTTGACAAATTGATTTGACAGCAAATGTAATAGATTCCAAAAAAAGTCCTCGCAGTATACCCTGTACATTTTAATTTAAACTGGCAGTCAACTAATAGTCGATATTAGTGTTTGATTATTAGTAAGGCCGAATATCACCACAGTTTAAATTTATTGATGTGGCAGGTGTTGATGGTTTGGACCGCAGTTCAGTATAGAAGAGGTTGGCTTAGCTATTAAGCTAAGAACAACAAGACGGCCGGCTCTGATGGTCTTTCAAATACGGAGGTTATGTTTTGGTAGGGCGCATGCACCAAATCATCAACCAAGTTTGGGTGGAGGAAAGCATGCCCTATGACTGGACCATCAGCTCCATATGTCCCATCTACAAGAAAGGCGATCCAGTTGGGGTAGATACGCGGCGCACGTAATTTGAAATATCAATGTGATCATGAGCATAAATCTCTAGCATCTCCAAGCTTCCATGAAGTGTCCATGTATACCAGTGTGTTAACATTCCCAACCCCAAGAGCTTAGAATCCTTCTAGTGGCGGAGATAACCAATCGCTTTTATTTATTTATTTTTTTTTTTTAATTTTTATTTAATTCCAATTTCCAAATAATTTTATTTAAAATTATCTTAAAGATAGACATTTTGTACAACTAACTTACGGCAGTGCTTTAAATTATACTTAATTTTCGTAATCCTTATGCCTTTCGACCTTAAATCTATTTTTATTTGAAAACTAGTTTATCTTCTCCCAAGAAAATCGGTTTGAAAAAGAAAACTAGGTATTATAATTATATATGTTTAATATAAATCTTAAAAGGAGTGCCAGCTCACTAAGGCACTGTACAGTCGAAGTGTTTTCCGGCTGCTCCTTGGAAAAAATTTGCTTCTGAAATGTCGCAATAAAATTCCCTCGGATGAATTTGATACGCGAAGTTCAATTTTTTAAAGTTGACGAATAAATTAAATTTTTATTAGCGAATGTCTTTATGTTCAGTGCTTTTTAAGGACTCAGTACTTGGATACGGATATCCACTAGATCAATGAATCAAAAACAACCAGCGAATTGTGGAACGACAAGTGAAAGCTTTCCGACTCGGTTGATGCGAACGGCAAGAATGCTTTTTATTTCTCCAAAGATGTACAAAGAGAGTTCATTTAGTACATGATTTTACATTTTTAGAACAAATATTAATAAGAAAAATATGGCGAACATTGGTTTTTAGGCGCTAAGTTTAAAAGTTTCAAAATTCGAATCTGACCTTAATACGATACGTATAACAAATTTGTGTGGTACTTTATTTATTTATCGCCATTATTTAAAATTTTATTTTTATGATGTTTGATGTTTTTGTAGAAGTGTCGTGTGTTTGTTTGACCCAACATTCCGCCCGCTTTGAAATCACCTGAGTTCAACAGGGAAGAACGGCTTGTGTATCGGTCTCTTGATTATCCCTCTTGGTGTTCGAATCTCCGCTACTCTGATGTTTCCATCTTTGCCAGGGATTGTCCTTTGGATTCTTCCTAGCAACCATCTTTGAGGGGGCGTATTGTCATCGTGGATGATAACCATCGAATCCACTGCGAGATTGGGTTTTGATGACGGCCACTTCGATTTTTGCTGCAACTCTTGTAGATATTCTACTGTCCAGCGCTTCCAAAAGTGCGTTTTAACATTTTGTATACGGCGCCAGTACTGTAACGAACCTGTATTCAATGAATTGTCTGCCGGTTCAGGAATCGCCTTGAGTGGTGAACCGATTAACAGATGACCTGGAGTTAAAGCTTCGTAGTCATTTGGGTCGTTTGACAGCGGTGTTAAGGGCCTGGAGTTCATTACGGCTTCTATTTCGCAGAGAGCAGTAGCAAGTTCTTCAAATGATAGCTTCGTATTGTGTAGTGTTCGAAGCAGATGTCCTTTGGCCACCTTCACGGCGGCTTCCCAATTTCCTCCGTAGTGAGGCGCCGTTTTGTAAGGAACTTTTCTACGGACCCTATGATAGGTAAATATGGGGCCGCAGAAATCGACGCCACATCGTTCGAAAGGTCGTGCAGGGATGATCCTTTCTTTGGGGGAGGTTACCCATTACTTGCTGCATTAGTTTGGGCCTATATCGAACACAATGGATGCAGTTATGTACGATTTTACGAGCGAGGTCTCTGGCGTTTACAACCCAGACTGTCTGTCTAAGAAGTGCGACGAGAGCCCTTGGTCCAGCATGAAAATTCTTCCTATGAAGATGACGAACAAGGCATGTAGCCAAGCTAGAACCTTTCGCCAACAAAACGGGATGTTTGTGTTGCTCAGGCAGAGTTGAATTTTCCAATCGCCCTCCCACGCGAAGTATAGGAAAACCTTTTGACGTATCTATGAAAGGGCTGAGATACTTTAGAGAGCCTTTAATACTTTCTCCCCTTTGGAGTAGTTTGATTTCATCAAAAAAGTGGGTATTTTGTTCAACCCAAACGATTTTATAAAAAGCCGTGTCAAGCTCTTCGACACTGCAAACTAATGATCTTTCAGCCTTTGATTTTTTACTGTTGTTGATGAATCGAAGGACGTATGCAAAGATATGCAAAAGTCTAAGGTATGAACTGCAACTATTTGCTATGTTGAGCAAATCATTTTCGATGACTCTTTTCCAAGGTCATTTGCTCCGAGGAAAGTGATATGTTTGGATTTAAAGGCCATTGTCCAGGTGGTTCCAATAGAAATGATGGTCCAGCTGCCCATATCGATCTCCCAAGCTCCTCGACAGTGCAACCGCGAGAACAAATATCCGCTGGATTGAATTCCGTAGGTACGTGCCTCCAGTTACTGCCGGTTGACGCCTTCTGTAACTCTGCAACCCGGTTCCCAACGAAGGTACTCAATTTGGACGTATGAGTCGAGATCCAATGCAAAACCACCGACGAGTCTGTCCAAAAGTATACTTCCGGACTCCATTCTTGGAACATGGGTTGAATTTTCGACCACAGTTTAGCCAGAAGATGTGTAGCACACAGTTCAAGACGCGGAATTTGTTTCTTATTTTATGGCGCCACTCGTGATTATCCTACCAGCAATGTGACAGAAATGGCATCCTCAGTGTTGACTGTTCGAAGATAAATGCAGCATCCATACGCATTCATGGATGCGTCACAAAATCCATGGATTTGGACATTCTTTTTAGAAGGGGCTAGAGCATATCTGGGAACCGGCAGATTTTGAATTGAGTGCAAATCACTCATAAATGTCCTCCACTCTGAATCTATTGCTTGCGGAATGGCAGTGTCCCACTCAATCTTCTCCATCCACAGCCTTTGCAAAATAATTTTTGCCCTCACAATAATTGGACATAGAAGACCCAATGGGTCGAAAAGAGATGAAGCCACAGATAAAATTTTCCTTTTTGTATATGAAGAATATATTTGGGTAGGATTGTAAGAAAAGTAGAAATTATCTTCAAGCGCATTCCAAGTTATCCCTAACGTACTTGTAACGTTGGACTCGTTAATATTTAAATCCTTTCCAATATCATCGGTTGAAAGTGAAGAGTGGTTGCTGTGCCACTTGGCAAGTTCTAGCCCAGCCGATTTTAGAATGGACACAACTTCCCTTTGCTTACGTTTTAAGGTTTCAAGGTCGTCTGCCCCTGTGATCAGGTCATCTACATAGAATTCTGATCGAAGTACGTCTGCCCCGAGCTTGTACTGTTGTTCATATTTATCTCCTAGATATTGAAGACATCGAATAGCCATGAAAGGTGCCGAAGACGTCCCATATGTTACTGTATTCAGAGCATAGGTTTTAATGGGAGACTTCACATTTTCCCTCCATAGGATGTATTGAAACCTACGGTGGTCGGGATGTACCAAAATTTGCCGGTACATTTTAACAATGTCGGCTGTAAGTGCAAATTGAAACAGTCGAAAACGAAGAAATAAATCTTTTTGAATCGTGGGCCCTACCATAAGGATCCCGTTGAGCGAAATATTCGAAGAGGTGCGACATGAAGCGTCGAATACTACTCGCAATTTAGTTGATGTACTGTTTGGTCGTAGCACACATTGATGAGGTAAGAAGTAGTGAGGACGACTAAGGTTTGGATGTGTTACTACCGACATATGACCTAGTGTTTCAAACTCCTAAAGGAACTGTACATACAATGATTTTAAAGCTACGTCCAACCTGCGCTCCAACGAAAGAAAGCGATGAAAGGCAAAGTCGTAAGACTCGCCTAGAACAGATGGGTCCTCTTTGAATGGCAACTTTACCATGATCCTTCCGGTGCTTAATACCTCCACCGATTCTTTGAAGTGCTGCTCGCATTCTATTTGTTCCTCCGTCCATTTTGATTTCCTCCCAGTGACTGCTTCGAGCTCCCAAAATCGTTCCACGAATTCATTCAGGCGATTATCAGTTGAACTTATACAGCACGTTCTCCGTTGATCTGTGCTTAACGATTTGTATTTTCCCGATACGATCCATCCCAAACGAGTATTTTGAAGCGATGAAAGACCAGCTCCGAGCCTGATTTGACCTACCAGTAGTAAATCGAAGAAGGTTTCTGCTCCTAACAGCATGTTAATGGCCGCCGATCGATTGAATTGTTCATCTGCAAGTTCCAAGTTATTGGGAACATTCCAATTGTCAATATTCATTGACGGGTCAGGTTGGTAACCAGTAATTGTGGGAGAAACTAGAAATTCTAAGGATAACTCAAATGGCGAGTATCTGGACTTGATTGTGGTTTGAGTTATGTATCCGATCTTCGTTTCTGTCATTCCGATACCTTGAATGTCAACACTTTTCCGTTGCGTTCGCAGGCCTAGAAATTTAGCAAAATGTTCCTTAATCATATTGACTTCAGAACCAGAATCTAAGAGAATTCGTCCTAACTGGAACCCACCTGAAGCATCCTTCACAAGCACATTGGCTGTAGCTAGTATTACTTGAGCCAACTCATTTCTCACTACTGAGTTTACCACAGCTGATGGCTGAGAAGATGAAGACGATGGCTCTTGGGAAGTTGAAATGCTTGCAGATTGGTTTGACCGATGAAGCATTGTGTGATGTGACTGCTTGCAAACCTTGCATTTAAACGTAGACGAACACTTGGCAACATTGTGTCCTTTCCGAAGGCAGTTAATGCATAGACCAAGCTTTTTTATGTTTATAAAACAATCAGGAATAGACAGTTGAACAAAGGTTGAACAGTTGTTTATTGTATGCGAACCGTCTTTGCAAAATGC
This sequence comes from Ferdinandea cuprea, assembly GCA_963576555.1. Classification (NCBI taxonomy): domain Eukaryota; kingdom Metazoa; phylum Arthropoda; class Insecta; order Diptera; family Syrphidae; genus Ferdinandea; species Ferdinandea cuprea. Next base: position 18,058,182 of record OY754962.1, on the reverse strand, counting down.
ACAATATTGTTGTGTAATCGAAAGTGAAGTTCTATTGCCATACTCGTTCTGACCTAATCTGGGTTTAATGATTGCCTGTTTCGAAGCGCATTAGTTTGCTTTCACGAGCCTCTAAATACTGGCAACGTCGACTCAGAACTTCTGAAAGAGTCAGATCGTTGTGAACACGCTTTATAAAAGTATTAATAAAGTTTTTATATTCGGAGTACTTCCCATTGAATCGCGGCAGTTTTGCGAAGGGTAAATGATTGAATGACTGAGGTATGGATAAGGTTGTCTCCAACGCACCAGTACTACTCCTTCTTTCATGACCCATTTGTGATAAACATACACCTCTTCCAACTCACTACGACCTGTATCAGAAGGTTCCAAACCTTCGATTTGAGTTTGGTAAGCCATTGCTTGTTTAAAATAGGATTCAACAATTCCTAAGCCACATTCTAGTTCTGTTGGTGATAATGTTTTTGTTTCGATAAGTGTCTTAATTCGTGATATGCTTCCTTTGGTGGAGGCGCGAGAAGTTTTTAGACTATCCAGAGACATTCTTAAGACACTTAATTTTTTTTTTATTTTTTTTATTTTTTTTTATTGTTTTTAGTGCGACCAATAAATTTGTTAGTTTATGGACCTAACGTCTAATGAATCTGTTCTCACAAATTCAAACGAATTTAGTTTGTGCAGCGAATGAATAAGAGAGCAAATAGATCGATGACAGCTAGCAATCTAATACCCAATGTACCAATGAATTTAAGCGAACTATGAATACTCGTCGAGCGAAGAAACCAGCAACAACAACCGCAGCAACGACGAACTTAAAAATTCCTATGCTTATATATATAACAGCAACGCGTTTCAATCACAAGTTGATGATGTAAATTGTAAACGATGATCAGCGAGCTACACACGAATGCAAAAGAAAAGTTTTTTATGCAATTTTTTGTGTGGAACCTACAACAAATGCAAGCAATGAGCGACGAGAAGTACGAGAGTTTTTTTTTTCGATTATACTCGAATTCGAAATTGAACGAACGAAGAGTGCGTGGGCAATGTGTTGGCAGTGGGCGTATGGCGAACAAGACTACGATTTGGTATTTGTGTCTATGCTTGTGTGTTCGAAAGCTTTTCAGCATGCGTGTGAAGAGAGAGCGAAATTTACGTTGTTTGTTTTTATTTTTTGTGGATTCTAAATTGATCGTGTGGATCGTATGATCAACGATAGCTGTATGGTCGATTGGCGATTTTTATTTATTTTAATTGCATTTTATGCGAAATATTTAAAGTTTGTCATGCATATTGTTTCACAAATCAAGGGTACTCATACTTTTAATGCAAAATAATTGTCTTTATGTCGAATGTGCGTTTATAGAGTGTCGATTGGCATTTAAGCTTGACATTAATTTTAATTTTCCATTTCCCCTATTATTGGAAAAATTACCACATACCTGGTAGGGAAAGTTTTATACTTATTTCCCTTGATCCAATCTGGGTTTCGGATTATATAAATTTGAAGTCTTCCTTCGGGTTTTGGAATATTCTCCTTCAACGATTAGTGATGGGGGTTGCTTCCTTGTATCTGGTGCTTAATCTTGAATACTCCGGGTAACTGGATCCTGCCTCGTCACTTGCACTATCACGACCCGTTACCGTTACCGTTACCGCTGAATACTCCGGGTAACTGGATCCTGCCTCCACACTTGCACTATCACGACCCGTTACCGTTACCGCTACCGACAGAGTCTTTTACCGAAATGCCTTATTTTCCGCACGTTCTCGGAGTAAACCTTTTCAAACGACACTGATTTTAATTAAATTAAAGAGATTTTTTTTGTCAAGAGTCCTGTCACGGATGAATTTGATACGCGAAGTTCAATTTTTTAAAGTTGACAAATAAATTAAATTTTTATTAGCGAATGTCTTTATGTTCAGTGCTTTTAAGGTCTCAGTACTTGGATACGGATATCCACTAGATCAATGAATCAAAAACAACCAGCGAATTGTGGAACGACAAGTGAAAGCTTTCCAACTCGGTTGATGCCAACGACAAGAATGCTTTTTATTTCTCCAAAGATGTACAAAGAGAGTTATTTAGTACATGATTTTACATTTTTAGAACAAATATTAATAAGAAAAATATGGCGAACATTGATTGTTTTTAGGCGCTAAGTTTAAAAGTTTCAAAATTCGAATCTGACCTTAATACGATACGTATAACAAATTTGTGTGGTACTTTATTTATTTATCGCCATTATTTAAAATTTTATTTTTATGATGTTTGATGTTTTTGTAGAAGTGTCGTGTGTTTGTTTGACCCAACAGGCACTTCTCCTGTTTCCGAATGGCGGCGGACGAATTCTACGGACGGATCAACGACGGCGTCCACAATTCCAGTCGGGTGGAACAAGTGATCTCCCTATATGAGCTGCTAGGAAATATTTGAAGGCCAGTTCTATAGGGATCTCCTATACTAAGCCAGGGTATTGGAAAAGAGTTGGTGGTGGATGATCTTTTGATGGGCCAACCGCAGTACTCGCATTCCCAAAGTGGGTTACTGGCACCGGAATTACCGGCCTGCTGTCCTAGGGTTACAAACAGGGCCTGGCCCTCCAGATTGGGAGCTGTGCCGTCGTGAACTTGCACACTTACCTAGAGGCAAACGTCGACTCGGAACATTTTCTTGTTGCAATTAGATTCGACTGTCTTACGAGAACAAACTACGAACTGCCCAGAAGAAGAAATTTGACTTTGGACGCCTTAGCACATCTAGAGTTGCTAGAGCCTACAAAGAGCGCCTGAGTAAGAAACTCTCCACTGCGCATTCAGCTACCGGCGTCGAGTATAGAAGAGGTTGGCTTAGCTATTAAAAAGCTAAAGAACAACAAGACCGCCGGCTCTGATGGTCTTTCAAATACGGAAATCATCAACCAAGTTTGGGTGGAGGAAAGCATGCCCGATGACTGGACCATCAGCTACATATGTCCCATCTACAAGAAAGGCGATCCTATATCTTGCAAGAACTATCGAGGCATATCCCTGCTTAATGTCGCATATAAAATTCTATCCATAGAACTGTGTGAACGTCTTAAATCTTTCTGCAACACACTAATCGACACGTACCAGTGTGGCTTGCGGCCCGGCAGATCAAATGTAGACCAAATCTTCACACTAAGGTAAGTCCTGGAAAAGACCAACGCGTTTCAAGTCGGGACACACTATCTCTTCATCGACTTTAAAGCCGCATATGACAGCATTCATCGTCAGGAGCTTTTTGTGCAATGTGCAGTTTGGCAGCAGCTCATCTGAACTCGCTGTTGTGTGATTTGTTCAATCGTGTGCAAATAGTGCGCAGGGCGGGTGCCAACGCGGAAGGCAATATCTTCAACAGATCAGTCCAACAGCTGGGGTATGCGGACGATATAGACTTCATCGATGGATCCCAGCGTGCCGTGATAGAGGCTTTTACGGCTATTGAAGGACAGGCGAAACTAGTTGGCCTTGAAGTGAATGTGCACAAGACTAAGTATATGCTATCAACAAACAAACAATCATCTGTCCACCGAATAGGTGATACCAACTTCGAGGTAGTTAAGGAGTTCATCTACCTCGGGGTAAACATGAACTCCACAAATGAAATCTTAGTGGGGGTCCGTCGAAGAATTACCCTGGGAAACCGCTGCTACTTCGGTTTGGCAAAACAAATGGGTTCAAAACTCCTAACTCGAAGAACAAAGTGCATGCTCTACAGAACCAAAGATTGCAAATGTTGTTAAAAAATGCCTTTCATGTACGAAAATTAATATTTGTTAGAATTTGATCCATGTTATATCAACAAGCCTTTTAAAGCAATCCTTAAATGTGCAAAAGTTTAACAAAACCACGCATTACCCACGAACTCTGTATTTGGATAGGTATACTTAAATTAATTGTCAACCGAAAATGTACGATCGACATGCTTATTATATATTAGTCACAGTGATCAATTTAATTTTGATTATTTTTCATTAGAAATTAGAATAAATTGGTTTAAAACATAGCTTTATTCTCAATATTATAATATTTTATTATGTCATTAGTTGTGTGGTATGTATGATTTTATAAACCTATATTCACCGCATATTTTGCATGTTTATTTTACACACCCTAATTTTGAGATCTTATCTGCTCAAAAATTACATTTCACGGCGGCCGGCGGCGGCATTAAAACCCATATAATTGGATGTGTAGACTTCTCACATTTGATTTGCACATAAAAGTCCATACACATAAGTGCAAATTATGTGGGTTTCTTTCAGCTGGGCTTACGCTTGGGGATGAGCTGAGAGATTCTCTATCAAGTGGCCACTAAATTTTGTATAGGTACATGATTTGTATTAAGTGTGAAGATTTTTATTTATGTATTCACTTAATGTGATTATTGAAAAAGTCCATTATGATAGACATTTGGCAGACCTCAAAATGTAGAAATTTGTTTGTGTATAAGTTTTCCACTTCGTCCTTCCACTCTTAACTTGGTGGAAAATTTTACTCCATTTCATTCCGCAAACTTTTCGTTTCTCTTCTAAAAAACTGGTTTTCATCCGGAGGAATTTATCTCGTGTACGCAGGCCCAAAGTATTAAATTGAGACTCGGAAATTTCGCATTAAGCACAACATGCAAACAAAATAAAGGTTTTTTTTAAATACAATTTAAGTGGTTGGGAATTTTTTCGTAACAACATATAATTCAGTCCGTTACGAAATCCTTACCGCAATTTTAACTTCTGCACACGAATGATTTCTTTACTATCGTATCCCTGCTACACATATTATTTTTTCTTACTACTCATTATCGGTTGCACATACACTTTAAAATCCTCATTAATAGAACATTTAAAATAAATTTTACATGAAAAATAATTTCGCCAGACACAAATCCGTTTTTGCGTTTAGAGGCATTTTAAAGCATGCCTAACTTTATAGACTCTTTAAAATAAGTTCATAAATATGACATTTGGTGTCCAGATTCGATAAAATAAGGTTTGTTCCAACACAAGCTCAAACTATCAGCAAACTGTCAGGAGCATGCGCAGTCTAGTTTTGACGTTCCAACACGACACAAACGCAATCTTAAACTATACTAAGGTTATTCCAACATGCTTTCAACCACTCATTACTTGTCTCTGATAGTCAGAAAAGTAAGAGCAGTGTTCCCGCTAAAAGAAAATAAAAACTGCTAGATAACTACCTATCAAAAATCTGCTATAAAAGTTTATTTCTGTATCAAAGAAATCCGCTTTGAGTTATTGTGAAATTAAATATGGAATAAATGGTTTTTTATTTATTCCTTAAAAATTAAGTTTAATACTTCGTCTAAAATGTAAATTTTGATCATAAAAGCAAAGTAACAATTTGTTAAACATTGTGCCTCGATAATCAGTAGGGCGGGTCAAATTTTTCAAATTTTTTTTTAAATTATGGTTCCTAATAGCGAAACTATGCTGTCAATTTGGACTGATATTACATGTTTAAAATATTATTGCAATCAGTATAGTATAACTGCCTCCGGATCAGGCTTAAAGTTTCAAAATAAGGGAATATAGTTTAATTCCTCATAGCGAAAATGCACAGGAGCAGCAAATCACTACGTTTTATATATTTGTGTAGAAAATTCGTCTTATTATTTTTTTGTTATATTTGATGATACAAGTGACTTGAAAGATAATGAACTTCCAACTTATGAAGAAGTAATAAAGTGCTACGAGTGGACGCGGTTTGAAATTAAACTGACTAAAAATAAAAAAAAAAAAAATTTTTTAAGAAATTGCCGATATTGTCACAGTGAAAATAGAAAGTATATGGAAAAAAGCATCAGTTTCAACTGCGTCACACGTAAGAGTGCAACAAATGCTTAAAACTTATCATCAGATATATAAAAATATTTTGAAATCTCATCCGAAAATACCTAAAAACCTGGCTTCCAGCAAGATGTTGTTTGATATTTCTTCTTGTAAGTGCTCAGATTCTACTAAATGTGTTTGCTATAAAGAAAAGAAAATCCCACCGTATGAGCAAAGTTTTCTAACCGACCAAAGAACTGCAAGAAAAATCATAATTGGAAACACGGATGTTGTAACAACGAAGGAAAATCAACGGGAGATGCCGGAAAAAGCACCCACAAACAAGTACCGATGTCGTAACTACTAGTGATTCTATCGCCAATAGCTCCTCATCCTCATCTTCTGCGTGTGATACGTCCTCGTCATCCGAAAGCGAAGATTATGAAAAAATTAAAAAAGAATCTTCTGTTTCTATAAGTTATTCTGCACTGTCTCAAACCTGTGATCGCTATGGTGTATCAGATAGACCAGCTTCAGTTTTGATGAAACCAACATGCCAATTATCGACAAAAATAAATTGAGAAGAGAAAGAAAGAAAGCTCGAAAATACATCATTGAAAAACAGAAAGTTCACCAAATACCTGCGCCTTACTTTGACGGTCGAAAAGACAAAACAATGGTGGCCAAAAAAAAGGCTTAAAATAGTATAGAGAATTAATTGTTAAAGAACATATTTAGTCAATTAAAGAACCAGATTGAAAATATTTGGGATATGTTACTCCAGCAGTTGGAATAGCTAAATCTATCGAAAGGGCAATCGTTAATTTTATTTTAACAGAAGATATAACTTTGGATAATTTAATGGCTATAGGATGTGATGAAACTAACGTCAACGTTGGAAAATTTGGTGGTGTTATAAGACTATTAGAAAAATGGTTGAACAGACTTTTACAGTGGCTAATTTGCCTGTTCCATATGAATGAATTGCCATTTCGGCACTTATTTTTTGTTCTTAATGGTTCTACTTCTGGTCCAAGAACATTAACTGGTGATATCGGAAATTGAATTGATTCCAGGTCAAATACCACTGATAGATACGAACGATCTCAGTTCTGACTAACTGTATTTATACAAAATAGTATCGGCCGTTATATCTGGTGAATGTCCCGAGGACTTAGCTAACAAATCGCCTGGGAAAATATCTCATGCCAGATGGCTCACGCGTGCTAACCGCACTCTTCATCTTTATATTGCTACATCAGCTCCTTGTGATAAACTTGTTTGTTTGGCAACTTATATTGTCAAAGTTTACGCTCCAACATGGTTGAACATAAAAAGCCACTCAAGCTACAAAGATGAAGGATGACATTTATTGCAATTAATATCGAGGTGTCGTTATTTAACAACAGAACTAAAGGCTGTTATTGACCCGGTTTTACAACGCAACAGTTAATTCGCACATCCTGAAAATCTTCTGTTAGCAATGTTAATAGACTCGGATAAACATATAAGAGAATTGATTCTGCGTCGTATTCTGAAAGCACGATGTGAAAATGCACAAAAGTTGAGGCTATTCGAGTTTCCAGTCGTAAACATGGATGCAAAAGTTTATTACGAACTTATTAGCTGGAATGCTCCAGCTCATGTTTCATATCCACCAATACTGTGGCAAATCTCTAACGAAGAACTTAAATCTCTCATTGCTCGAGTAGAGGACAACAAAATAAGTTTTCTGCGTTTACCTTCTCATACTCAACCAGTTGAGAGGTCAGTCAAAACTGTCACTGAAGCCTCAGGGAGTCTGTGTACAAAATCAGGGCGTGAAGGCCTCATAAAAGCAAAAATTGTGTCTCGTAAACTTATGCCGAAATTTGACAGTACAAAGGATTTTCAGTAAAATTAAATTCAAATTTCAGAACATCAAAAAACTTCTTGTTTATGGTTATAACTTTATTATATAATGAAATTTAATATGCATGCAGCTTCTTTAAGTATATATAAAGTTTGATAAATTAAATGTTTCCATGAATAAAAAATAAATATGTAGTTACAAAAGTTTTCAGAAGTAAGAATTTTATTAAGATAGATGGATAGATTTATTTTGCTTTATAGATAAATATTTACATTCTTTTTGTAGCACAGCTTGCTCAGAGATATGGTGAATACCTTACTAATGACAAATACAATTGATTGTAACATGCTTTCTGAAAAAATTACTAAGGAGCTTTAAAGGACGCTTCATATAAAAAAAAATAATAAATAAATATTATTATAAATATTATCACAGATAATTTATATATTTATATATGTAATATGAATTTAAAAAAAAAAAATTATTAAATTTTTCAGATTTCAAGGCCAATCCGGAGGCAGAAGGTAAGTTTCGATTTTTATAAAACTTTCGGGATTAGTTTCTAAGGGCATATTGCGTATTTTAATTGCTATTAGAAGTCAAAAGTATGTTTTTCCTCCATACTAAAGTGACCCAACTTAATACTCAGCCACTTTTCATCTACGAGGCTGCAACACACCCTTTCATGTGTTTTATAGCATAGCTTTTGATCAATTTTCGTTCAGTACGACCACAGATGAGGAATTAACCAGATAGTCAACTCGAGAGAGAATCTCTCAGTTTACTTCCAAGCGTAACCGCAGCTGTTTTTACCCACATGATTTGCACTTATATGGGGTTTTAAGTGTAAATCAAATAGGAATCTTGCACACATTAATCGAATTATATGGGTTTTAATGCCCACCGCCCTGAAATTACATTTTTAATAAAAGTTGGGATATTCTGGGTGTGTAAAATATACTTGCAAAATATGCGGTGAATATAGGTTTATAAAAACATACTTACCATACAACTAATAACATAATAAAGTATTAAAATATTAAGAATAAAAATATATTTCAACCAATTTATTATTTATTAAGGGTATATTAATTTTGACACCTAGTTTGTAGCACCCCTTATTATTCGTCGTCGACCCATAAAAGTATTTATATATATATTTATGATCAAGACTATTTAGCAATGTCCGTCCGTCCATACGCAATTTCTAGGCCTTTAAAATTAAGCTAGCTGAAATTTGGACCACATACTACCTAGGGCTCCGAAATGGTTAAGTGTACAATTTTTTTGAATATGCCCACTGCCACGCCCACAATTTAGAAAAAACCGTTTTAAAGCTAAAGTTAGAGAGTTAGAGTATTACAACCTTCACAAGATATGTAGATACTGCCATCCACCTCTAAGTGTGTCATTTTTTGCCACGCCACGCTTGCACGCATATTTATTTACCACCGAGTTCCAAAGAAGTGGGATAGAACACCACCCTATGGGGTTCCTCTATTGATAGCTTTTCTAGCAGATGATCCAGCAAATTTTGAGTCGATAACCCAACTTATAAGTTAAAGTAAAGGAATATGCTAATAAGTTCTTATCAAAAAAGAAAAAAATATTTAATTTCTTCTGCCTTGGTAATCTATAATATTTTTGATTATTTGGAGACTAAGATTTGTAATCTGTCTTGCATCTAGTTCATCTTCGGGCTCGTCATCCCCTTCCATGGGCGTATGTAAGGGGGGCAGGGGCGGGGGCACTTGTCCCCCCCTGAAAATTTGTTGTGTTCATACAAAATTTTATTTTTGTTAAGGAATTAGTTATAAAATTAAATATTTAAAGATTATAAAGTTTGCAAAATTTTGTTTGGTCTTTCTCAAATCAGTACTGTCAGTGGCACTGTACAAAAGGAAATAGTTTTAATAAATAAAAGTCAAGTTTCTTATATTTTTTCTTAATGTATTTAATCAAACTTTTGAAAACAACTTTTGCATACGTCCGACCGCTTAAAACTAACTTGGTTGCATGTATTTTTCTCTACCTACTAATCGACTGGTAGTCTTTTATTGAACCTACATATACATTTATTAGAAACAAAATATAATTCCATTATTATACCCTATCCTAAAGGTATATTAATTTTAACACATAGTTTGTAACACCCCTTAATATTCGTCGTAGACCCATAAAAGTATATATTCATATGATCAGGACCAAATCCTAAGACTATTTAGCAATGTCCATCCGTCCGTCCGTCTGTACGCAATTTTTGGACCTTTAAAATTAAGCTAGGAAGCTAAAATTTGAACCACAGCCCTAGGGCTCCGAAATAGTTAAGTCTTTTTGAAATTTTTTAGGAAAAACCGTTTTAAAGCTAAACTTAGAGAGATAGAGTATTACAACCTTCAGATATGTAGGCACTGCCCCCCTATATAAGTTTGTCATATAAAGTTTTTTGCCACGCCTAATTTTTGTGGGCGTTTTTCACTAAAATGCTGTTTCCTTCGAAAATTTTCATAGAAAGCGAAATAAAATGTTTGACAAGATATTTAGCCAATATTTTTTACAACATATCTCCCATACAAAGTTTTTGGCCACGCCCACTTTTTGAGGGTGTTTTTTGAAGAAAATATTAATTTTTTTTTATTTAATAGAATAAAATAAAATGCTATCCATCATCTTCTGAATGCTTTTTTCTTTGGGGCATATAGGGTATTATACTGTTCGGCCCAAGCGGACTATAGCCTTTCCTTATGTTTATGTTTTATTATAAAAACTGTTCGTATGATTTTGATAAAAAAATGTTTTCCTAGATAAACTCATGCTTAGAAAATATTATTGCATACTTAGTTTTTCCAAGAAAACTCTCAAATCAAAAATTCCAAGATTTTAGACAAATTTTTCTTAATAATTTTATAATGTTGTTTCTTTTCTCAAAATGCCCCCTAGCAATTATCTAGCATTTTATAATAGGAAAAAAAATAAGAAAATAAAAACCTAGATTCAACACTACACACTTAAAAAAATTGTATTTAAAAGCTTTGAAAAAGAAACAAAATCCGAAAATTCTGTGAGAAAAGACACAAAAAAAGTCCTTGTTGTGAATTGTGATCACGTTCATGGGAATGATCGTCATGTCGCACGAGACCCCTGCTACAAAAACACCCGCTTTCCAGCTGCATAGTCACTCAAACAACGTTTATAACATGCCTTATTCTTATATCGAAATATTCTGTATACCTTGAGCTAGTTGAGAATACTATACAACCACAAAAGTTAGACCTCCTTGCATGTACAAAGTTTGTGCTTCAAAAGATCATCGCGCAGGAGTTGATTTAGGAATAGATGAACTTATGGTAGATTCAAAATTATTTGCGGAGAAATTGAAGTAGAACTTCAAATACCATCATCAAATGATTTTAAATTCTGGAAGCTATCACTCTTGATTCCGTATTTAGATTCATCATTTATGGTACTTAAACGTAGATTTTCAAAGGAAAACACACCAGTATATTCATTATTTTTGTTACATCCATCAAATATGTTGAGAATGAATGTTCAAGATTTTAAAACAAGTTCAAAAAACTTAACCGAGTTCTACTCATTGCAAGGTTTTCATGGAGTTTCATGATGTTTTACAAGAAGCAGTAATTTTTTTCCCAGTAACAAAACTTGCTTTCTGTATTGCCTTAGCTTTACCCTGCACTACAGACTCGGTTGAAAGGACGTTCAGTACGTTAAGAAGAGTAAAAATTTGGCCTCGTTCAACCATGGTTAAAAATCATATGAATAGTAATTGAATAATCTAAAAATTTGAAATGATTGGTAGGTGAGGGAATTTTTCTATTTATGGGTTTATGCATGTTGAGTGTCCACAGAAAATTTGGTAAAGAAAATGAAGAAGAAATTATAAAAGAAGTGTTGGGAAGATTCGTTCAAGACTCACGCCACGCCGTTTAGATTTATTTAAAATGAACATACACAAACATACCTACTATTACATACCTTTATTTATTTTGAAACTGTTTGCATTTATATTGTGACGCACTCTCACAATGAATAAAATATGCGAACAAAAAAAAAACTATAAATGTACATTGAAATTAAAAATTACATTATTAAATAAATTTTCAAATTAACGAAATCTGTTTCAAACTGCACCTAAGGTAAGATTTTTATTATCACGTAAATTTGGCTGAATTCCAAAATATCAAAGAGTGCTCATCATAGTTAACTGATGCTTTTTAAATCTTTTGCAACACTGCTTTTTTACTGCAAACCATACGTGAGGCATTGCAATTTTTAATGTTTTATAACGACATTAGGGAACTTTTTTCTTACATTTTTAATTAAATATATATTGTCAAAATGTCTCAAATAATACTTTTAAACACATTAATAGATAATAATTTAAATAATTTTGAACACATAAATAATAATTTAAACAACCCAAATGTCATCGCAACAGATTTGTTTGTGATGCAAATGTTGCTTTTTTTGGGCAGTACATATATTTACACTGCGATTTGAAACGTTATACATTGTATCACTACATTTATATTGCATTAAAAGACCCCTTGCCGTTGCAGTACTGCAGCAGTACTGCATTTAGGAATTCAGCCTTTGTATTGGCACATGAATGCGTTTGCCCCCCCCCCCCCCATCCTGTTTAAAATCCTTCATACGCCCTTGTCCTTATCATCTGTTCGCATGGTAGATTCTGCTGTTGACGTTTGTTCTTCATACAAAAAAAGTAAAATCATGCAGCACACAGCAAACTGTTATCAAGTGAACAATAACCTGTGTTGCTACACGGCTGTTGCTCTTCACCTTCCTTCACCAGAATAAAAATCCTTTAGCAATAAATTTCACGGATTTTATTTGCTAAAAGTTAATTAAATTCAATTATGTACAAAGGTATGATTCAAATTTATTTAACTTACAAAGGTGCAACCATATGAAGGTACACACAATAGGCCAACCACAGCGAGCACGAATTTCTCCAGCAAACCACTACTAAATCTAAAAAAACTTAACGTGACACCGGCTCTTTAGATATGAGCAATAATAAAATGTACCTCACTTTAATTTGATACCGTGATTCTATTTATCAAAAAGTTCTAAAAAGAACTGATTATTTAAAAAAAAAGGAATTCTCGCGAACAAGTACCTATAAGTTAATTCACCTACTATACAAAAATTATGACGTTAGTCTATTAGTTGTTGTAAATGATTTATGCGAAGAAATAAAAAGGAAAGAAAGAGATAATATATTGGGGACTGGAGTAATTGGTGCTGCCACATCAACAGATATTTATGAGATGAAAGGTATTATGCAATGACAAGGAAGTTAAAGTAAGAAGTAAAATGTTAAACTATTATTTTCTCATGATATTGGAATATATATAATATATACATATTTATAAGAACGGCTCGATGACACTCCGGGCCGTCTGAACGATTAGGGTGGAGACTCTATGTCCAACATAGCAAGCCTACCAACTGCCCTCCTCAGTTTGACGGTCTTATTCGGCTTCAACTAGGGCATTACGGAGCATGTCCTCACGCGGAACTATTCCTTTGAGAATAAATTCCACACTGAGCTTAATGGATTTTAAAAGCCGCTCCCACGCTCCGCCCATCCATGGCGAGTAAGCTGGGATAAATCGCCAAAGGACTCCCTCGTATTTAGCAGAATGTTCGCTGAGAGCTGACTCCATTTCCTTGGCATCCCTTGCCAAAAAACTGTACTGTACAAAAAACGAGTGACAACTCGCATTATAAGAAACCGGCGCACTGCTATGATGCATTGATCCAAGCTCAGGTCGTTTAGAAGTTCGATCTGCACTGCTCGGCGAGACAAGTGAAGATCATGCCATATCTCTTAACAGTCCCTCTTCCGAATTTGGCTAGCATAGGTCCAAAGCAATCAACGCCTACGTGGGTGAAGGGCTTTGAATCAAAGGCTAAACATGCGGCAGGTAGCTGACCCATTAATGGCATCACTGGCTGGGCTTTAAGGCGTTTGCACATATTGCACCTCATTTTCACTCGCTGAACGACTCCTCGGATGCTGATAATCCATGCTCTTTCACGGATCTCTGATATAATGGAAGCTGTTCCGACGTGAAGATTCCGATCATGGTAATGCTGTACGAAGATATCCACTAGTGGATGGGTCTTTGGCAGTTTTGGCGGGTTTCGAGACGCGTATGAACTCATAGCATTTTGGGCTCTTGAACTCATCCGGAACGTACCTTTCTCATCAAGAAAGGGTGATAGGGATAAGATAGAGCTAGAGTAGCCGACAGGTTTCCCTGATCGAAGTAAACTGATTTCCTCCGGAAAAGCTTCGTTTTGAATTTTTCGAAATATCCTAATTTCTGCACGAAAAAATTCGTTGGGAGTTACAAAAGCTTCCTTCTCGACACTTCTTTTAAGTAACAGGTCTTAAAAACGCAGTAAGAGACCAATGACTCTGACAGCGGAAGACCATCTGGCTTGGTACCTTGGCGACAACTCGTCGAACACCTCAAAACTAGGTGAGGGTTGTTTTGTGTGAACCATGACACACTTATCCGGCTGTGACCCCTTCTCCATGTTCTCTCGTTTTTCGCCTTGTATAATGGGCCACTCCTCTAAGGGATATTTGAGGAAATCTGGTCCTTTGAACCATCTGACATCTTGGTTTCCCATACTCGATCGCTCCACTTAGTGCCATCATCAGCCACGTTGTAAATAGACCTAACGTAAAACCACTGACGGGGGGATGATGAGTCCAAAATTTCCCCTACCCTCATTGCCACAAACGAAGGAAACTTAATGGTCGACGAGTTAATCCAGCATAGTACCGTCTTTGAGTCTGAGAGAAATATCACCTCATTAAATGAAACTGTATGTGAACTCTTTATTGTGGCCGCTAGACGGACACCAAGTACAGCTGCTTGAAGTTCTAGATGCGGTACAGATAAGCTTTTCACTGGAGCCATCTTAGCTCTCGCCATCACCAATGAAATTTCTACTCCATTCTCAAATTCCCCCCGCAAATAAGCTACTGCTGCAAAGGCCTTCTCGGATGCATCTACAAAAACAATGAGCGACTCTTCCGGTGCTCAAGAGATGTATCGACGTGGAAACTTCAGATTTTCAATGTTCCGAAGCTCCTTGACAAAGGCCAGCCACTGATCCTTTATTTCGGGGGAAGCTGGTTCGTCCCAATCGAATCCTTCCCGCCAGGTATCGTGCAAGACAATGCGACCCCGAATTATATAAATGGAAATAAGCCCTAGAGTGTCGAAAACCCTCATGATCGTTCTCAATATATCCTGTTTTGAGATAGTATACTCAGGAAGCAGCATCCTATCAACCAACCCATCAGCAGCCAGTTTGTAGGTAAAGTGATCCAGACTGGGATTCCAATACATTCCTAGAATCTTTGACACAAAGTTCTCGCAATCGTTTGGATCAACACTTACAAGTTTCGGATTGATATGACTCTCCGGAATCTGAGAAAGAAACTCCCGACTGTTGGACTGAATACCCACCAGGTTAAAGCTCATTGATCGACAGATTTGAATGGCATCTCGTATGACAGTGACCGCCTGCTCCACGGTGTCATGACTGTTGAAATAGTCATCCACGTAAGTACGATTGATTAATCCATCAACTGCTTCGGAACACTCTTCCTTAAATAGACTCGCATGGTGATTTTTTACGAACTGAGCACAGGTCGGGGAGCACCTAGGCCCGAACATCATGACCTCCATAATATAAACGGTCGGCCTTCGGGAACTGTCTCCGTCTCTCCACAAAATCCTTGGCACTGCTGGTCTTCCTCCCTAATGCAGATCTGGTGAAACATCTCCTTTACATCACCGTTAACCGCCACTTGACGTTCACGGAATTTGAAGAGACCGGCATGTAATGGAACAAGATTATCGGGCCCTTTCAACAAGTGGGTGTTTAGAGACACCCCCTTTACTTTGGCTGCTATATCCGCGACGTCTCTCGGCTTCGGAGGGGACTTCTTGGGGTTTTCCACAATAAAAGTAGGTGCGTACCATACGCGAGGCCACTGTCGTTCTAACTCTTCAGCAGAGGCGATCCTTGCGTATCCATTTGCCAACAGCTCAACCATGTGTTTATTTTTCCACTCCAGCAGATGCGGCTTGTTTCTCAACGATCGTTCCAAGCCGATGAGTCGGTTCAACGCCATGGGATAACCGTCGGGGAGACGGACATTATCAGATGCCCACAACAACCCGATTTCATACCGGCTATCCTTCAACCTTAAGGTCCGTTCCATTATATCGACGGCTCGAACTACATCTCTGCTCACTAGTGCTCCTTTAGGTGCCATAACTCCAAATTCCTCAGTAGTGAAATGCCGCTTTACCAGTTCGTGTAGTTCATCTTCACCTCTGATTGCGTCATGAAACGCAAGATGCATAACTGGCTTAGCCACTTGATGAAAACAGGAAGCTCTTACGTTAGGTGTTGATTGACCGTACACCATCCATACCAGCAGTGTTTTCAACGCACACGGTTCTTCATCTTTGCCGTAACGTTGACCCCGCCCCAATAAGAATTTGGCTTGATCAAGTCCCACCAAAATTCTTGGCTTAGCGTTGACGAGATCGACCAGAGGGAGTCCGCGCAGATGAGGATAATGATCTTTTAGCGCCGCGACATCTACCGACTGACTGGGCAGCTCCAAGTTCCTGACTGTGTATACCCCCTTCAATAAGTGGCGCTTTCGACTACTTACTCCAGAAACTGATAAGTTGGTTCGAATCGCGTCTTCGACACGGGAAACACCCTTGATCCATTGGAGAGTTAACTCATCCGGAGTACCTTGCAAACCAAGCTCATCGAATAATTCCTTCTCAAACATGGTTAGTCATGAGCCATCATCCAGAAAAGCGAATGTGTCTACGAAGTTGTTGTTGTTACCGTGGATACGGATGGGAACTACCTTAAATAAAATAGGTAGTCTACTATCCACGTGAGAAGAATTGAAACTTGGTTGTGGTTGGAAAGGCTCTGCAATCGCATTTAACCCCGACACCTTCTTAGCAAACGCCGTATGTAAAAGGTGATGGTGTCGTCCGATACAACCATTTAGGCCACACTTTGTCCTCTTTGCACAAGTCCTCCAGTCATGTTTCGACGGATCTAAGCACGTAAAACAAACCAATTTATCTCGCGCGAAAACCAACCTCTGATCAGCTGACAGCTTCCTAAACTCCTCACACTTCCCCAAAGTATGTTGTTTTTGTCCACACTTAATACAAATAATCCTCGCGTGGGCCGACGTGGAAGGTTGATGCGTCAGTATGCGATGAGGCGGCTTTGTTGGCCCTTGAAGTTTTTTTCCTCCGACATGTTCCAAAGGCTTGACCAACTCCGGTGGCAGGTCAGTTAGCTTGTCCGTCAAAAAATCGGAAAGGTGCTGTAGGGACACGCGGGGAAAGGAAGCTTGCCTCTTTCCCCATTCCTGGTATAGACCTGCACCTAACTTACAAGCCAAATCTGTGAGCGCGTATCCGTTAAAGAGATCCTCTTCTCTCTTCATTGATTTAATATCTGCTACGAAACCATTTACCTTGACTGCCCACAACTGCAGGTTTGCATCGCACTTGGACTTCAGAGCGGCGGGTAGTTTGAGGAGATCTGTCGACAGCCCATGCACTAGCACATCCGCGCGTCATCCGATGAGTACTTTAATCGATCGCTCATTAGCCGTGCAACGTTTTCTTTACCGGAGTAATTTCCCTCAATGGTAGTTGACCTAAAAACTTCCTCGATATAGGGTCATTCCCTTTTATTTCCTCCAGAGAAAATTGGAAGCTCTTGGACATTAGACCTATTCAAAATTGTGAGCAGGCTCGACATATCAGCATGCTGGATAGAGGAATCCTGGAAACTAGAACGACGGTTGGGGTCTCCGCTAATGGACGTTGATTGAGGATTCTGCACAGGATTCTCCCTGGGATTTTGTTGCGAAATACCTTCCATCAGCGCTTGATGGTTAACCTGGATTCTGCGAATCATTTCTAACCCGTCATCCGACATCTTAAGGGACCGCCGACGGGAACTTGGCTCATCCACTACCTCCATCGACGGCGGCACTGATGGTTGCGCAGCATCAGTCAATCTCAGCTTCAAATCCTCCAACTGTTGCCTCATAGAAACGAGCGCTATGTCCTTCTGTGTAGCGGCTGCCTGAGCTACTGCAGCCGCTTCCATCAATGTGTCTAGAGTGAGCTCTAACTTATCATGCTCGGCTGAACGGGTGGCGACGACCTCATCGTCAATTGATGGCTCCAACATAGCAGGATTCTCTTCCTCTTCAACTTCTACACGACACGTACTCTCGCTACAGAACCATGGAGTGGCCGTGTCGTAATTGTTCGGGTCAAAATTGGCACAAGTGAAATGCCACCAACGCTTGCAGGTATCGCAGCTAACCATCGCCGAGGAATCCACCTTACGACATCTTGGTGCAGTACAGTTGCGCTTTGACCCAACCATTTTTAAAACAAAACAAAAACAAATTACCTTATCAAATACGATTCAAGGTTAGCAGGAGATGATTTTGTTGGAACCTCTTTCAAATAAAATAATGTTGCTACACGGCTGTTGCTCTTCACCTTCCTTCACCAGAATAAAAATCCTTTAGCAATAAATTTCACGGATTTTATTTGTTAAAAGTTAATTAAATTCAATTATGTACAAAGGTATGATTTAAATTTATTTAACTTACAAAGGTGCAACCATATGAAGGTACACACAATAGGGCAACCACAGCGAGCACCAATTTCTCCAGCAAACCACTACTAAATCTAAAAAAAAACTTAACGTGACACCGGCTCTTTAGATATGAGCATTAATAAAATGTACCTCACTTTAATTTGATACGGTGATTCTATTTATCAAAAAGTTCTAAAAAGAACTGATTATTTAAAAAAAAAAGGAATTCTCGCGAACAAGTATAAGTTAATTCACGTGGAGGTACTTCTTCGTTCTTCACCTGCTATACAAAAATTAATCCCGAATAATGTGCGATTTTTGCTTTGTCAAACCAACGGGCTCTTTTAAATATACAATGTATGTAATGATTTAACCGTTTATTATGACGTTAGTCTATTAGTTTTTTTAAATGATTTATGCGAAGAAATAAAAAGGAAAGAAAGAGATAATATATTGGAGACTGGAGTAATTGGTGCTGCCACATCAACAGATATTTATGAGATGAAACGTATTATGCAATGACAAGGAAGTTAAAGTAAGAAGTAGAATATAGTAGGAATATATATAATATATACATATTTATAAGAACGGCTCGATGACAACCTGAATTTTTCTTAACTTTAGGTGATACAATTGTCAACTTTTTTTAATTTTGACTCAATTTTATATTGTAATTTATTTGGCTTCTATTCAGCTTTCCTCTGTCCTTGAAGGGGTCAGTAAACATTTTTATAAGGCATACCCTCTATCCCAAGTAAAAAATATGAACTGAATTTTTGCTGGGTGCTTTAAAAAGAAAAGAGTTTGTAAACTTTAACTCTGAAGATTTCCTAACTCTGCTATAATGCAAAGAACCAGGATATTCCACCAAAACTATTTACGTTTATAATGGCACTACCTGCATCTAAGAAATGCAACAAAATAAAATTAGTACATTGGTTTTTTTGTGTTTATCATACTTTTATAAAACAATAGTTTCTATTTATAAATGGTGATTTTTTAAGAGGCTTAGAACTTTTTTTTAAAAAAAACACAAAAAATTCGAAAAAATGAATGAAATATTTATTTGAATCGATGGTTTGAACCTTGCAATTTAATGTTTAAAGATAATTTCATGCAAATGTTGACCGCGGCTGCGTCTCAGGTAGCCCATCCGCTGAGTCCAATTTTGGCATACTCTTTCACACATATCGGCCGGTATCTCACGAATGAATGCATGGATGTTGGCTTCCAGTGCGTCAATCGAAGCGGGCTTGTCCCTATACACATTAGCCTTGGCATACCCCCACAAAAAATAATCTAATGGTGTCAAATCGCACGATCTAGGCGGCCAATTGACCGGCCCGAAACGTGAAATTAACTGTTCACCAAACTCGCCTCGCAATTGCGCCATTGTTTCGCGTGCTGTGTGGCATGTGGCACCGTCTTGTTGAAACCACATATCATGCAAGTCAAGAACTTCCATTTCGGGCAAAAAAAAGTTTGTTATCATCGCTCGGTAGCGTTCACCATTGACAGTAACGCTGCGATTCGCATCATCTTTGAAGAAATATGGCCCAATAATGCCGCCGGCCCATAAACCGCACCAAACAGTGGCTTTTTCGGGATGCATTGGTAGCTGTTGCAATGCTTCTGGCTGATCTTCACTCCAAATGCGGCAATTTTGCTTATTTACGTACCCATTCAACCAAAAATGAGCCTCATCGCTGAACACAATTTTTCGATAAAAAAGCGGATCCTCGGCCAGCTTTCCAAGAGCCCATTCACCAAAAATTCGGCGTTGTGGTAGGTCGGCTGGCTTTAGTTCTTGCACCAGCTGTATCTTAAAAGGCTTTACGCCCAAATCCTTCCGCAAAATTTTCCACGTAGTGCTGTAACAAAGGCCTAACTGCAGGGAACGGCGCCGAATCGACATTTCGCGGTCTTCTGTCACACTAGCTGATACGGCCGCAATATTTTCTTCAATACGCACAGTACGTAAACGTGTTGGTGGTTTAATGTCCAACAAAGTAAATTTAGTGCGAAATTTGGTCACAATCTTCCGAATAGACTGCTCAGAAAGTCGAGAATGCCGATCATAAAATGGAAGCAGCGCGCGATGAACATTTCGAACCGAGCACGAATTTTGATAGTAAAATTCAATAATTTGCAAGCGTTGTTCATTTGTAAGACGATCCATGGTTAAATTGCAAACCAAACTGAAGCTGTTTGACAGTGACACAAGGTACTAAACACACGTCAGCTGTCAAAACCAGTGTTGCCAAAACCAAACCAGCTAAAAAATCACCCTTTATAAGAGTCGGGATCGTTTTCTGGCTTATCGCTTTTAATGTAACTTTCATCTATTGCACCGATTATATTCAGAAAACCCTTTGCTCTAAAAAATGTTTTTATACGCTATCCTAAAGGTATATTAATTTTGACACATAGTGTGTAACACCCCTTAATATTCGTCGTAGACCCAAAAAAGTATATAAATTTATGATCAGGACCAAATCCTAAGACTATTTAGCAATGTCCGTCCGCCCGTCCGTACGCAGTTTTTGTGCCTTAAAAAGAAAGACAGTTTTCTGTGCACCAAAGGACTCATATAATTTGATTTGATAATCATTGGAGTAGACTCCGGCACCGCAGAGAACGTTCCTGCGTGAATTATCTGTGGAAACGACGCTTAAAAATATGTTTTGAGCACATGGCGTCGAGTGCTCCTGACCTGTGGCCAGATTAATCATCCAGAATCGCTCTGACCCTCGCACTTCTTGTTCCTTCGCTGATACTGATCTGCCGTCCAATGAGCACATTCATGCAGTACATGGCTTTACTAGCTTCACTTACAGCTAAGAACTGCAAGGGAGGTAAGCATAGGGAGGTAAGCATAGCAAAAGCAGCGGTTCCTTTGCCCCAGTAATGCAAACACCCGCAAGTTGTTATAAATTAGTTAGATATCTTCTCAGAGTGTTTGATCTTGGCCAACAAACAACACCGCCATACAATAGGTTAGGTCTTACAATGCACGTGTATATCCAGTGAACAAGCCTGGGGTTAAGATTCCAGGTTCTACTGAACATCCTGCGGCATTGCAAGGGAATGTTTGTGGCCGTAGAAGTTCTAGTCTCTATGTGTTGCGCAAAAGAATGTTTTGGGTCAAGGGTAATATCTAAATATTTCACTTTGCTAGATAAGATGAGCTGAGTGCCCAAGAAAACTGGCCACCTAGTGTACACAAGGATCGGGGGTCCTAATGATACTTATTACTCACCTGATCTATTGAAGCAGTGTTTTCATACCCTAACAAGATAAAATAACACTTACAGTGGTAGGATCATGTTTTACCTAGCAAATTTTGGCATCTTTTTGTGGAAGCAGCAGAAGCAGACGAATCAGTTGTAAGCGATGCATCTGTAATCGATTCCATTTCAAAACGCAATAAAATCCGTGATAAGTCAATATTCGAGCATGCGCAGTAAAAGTTCAAAAACTAGTCGGAGGCTAGTTTTCCATTCGGTGTTGCCAAAAACATATAAAGTACTTTGTTTAGAACCTAAAGTAATAAATAATAAATAATAAATAATAAATAATAAATAATAAATAATAAATAATAAATAATAAATAATAAATAATAAATAATAAATAATAAATAATAAATAATAAATAATAAATAATTAATAATTAATAATAAATAATAAATAATAAATAATAAATAATAAATAATAAATAATAAATAATAAATAATAAATAATAAATAATAAATAATAAATAATAAATAATAAATAATAAATAATAAATAATAAATAATAAATAATAAATAATAAATAATAAATAATAAATAATAAATAATAAATAATAAATAATAAATAATAAATAATAAATAATAAATAATAAATAATAAATAATAAATAATAAATAATAAATAATAAATAATAAATAATAAATAATAAATAATAAATAATAAATAATAAATAATAAATAATAAATAATAAATAATAAATAATAAATAATAAATAATAAATAATAAATAATAAATAATAAATAATAAATAATAAATAATAAATAATAAATAATAAATAATAAATAATAAATAATAAATAATAAATAATAAATAATAAATAATAAATAATAAATAATAAATAATAAATAATAAATAATAAATAATAAATAATAAATAATAAATAATAAATAATAAATAATAAATAATAAATAATAAATAATAAATAATAAATAATAAATAATAAATAATAAATAATAAATAATAAATAATAAATAATAAATAATAAATAATAAATAATAAATAATAAATAATAAATAATAAATAATAAATAATAAATAATAAATAATAAATAATAAATAATAAATAATAAATAATAAATAATAAATAATAAATAATAAATAATAAATAATAAATAATAAATAATAAATAATAAATAATAAATAATAAATAATAAATAATAAATAATAAATAATAAATAATAAATAATAAATAATAAATAATAAATAATAAATAATAAATAATAAATAATAAATAATAAATACAAAAATGCTTACGGTGCTCACGCAGTCATTCCCACCGGGAAACCCGATCCGAGGAGAATGAAGTATGGTGGATCTGCATGTGAACTGCAGGTCAGCATTTTATATAGCGTTAAGTAAATTGTAATATTAATATTTTAATTTAATTGTGTCAGTCTTAATTCGGCACTCATCAAGAATAAATGCGAATTTGAATTAAAGAATTTTGCGTTTAATATCAGTGAACCAGTGGATGAAATTTGTTTGTACATTAAGGACAAGAAATCCTTTACAGGCGCCCGAGCAGGGACCTCCCAGTTTTCGCGAAATAAAATAAGTGAAAAAATAGAAGTGAATCCTCATTTAAGGATATTCGCGGAAAAAATAAAAGTTACGCAAGAAATAAAACTCTCAAGATTTGGTGCAACGAAAAATAAATTAGCAGTGTTCTTGCAAAGGGAAATCAGTGAAAATAAAAGATAATTATTCAAAAGTAAAAGTGCGTTATCAAGAAAACGAACAAAGTAAGAAACGAATTTCCAAGAGCTAGTGCAAAGAAAAAGTTATACTTCAAGAAGATATCCGAAATGAAAATAAGAGACAAAGTGCGTTATCAAGTAAATGAATGAAGCAAGAAACGAATTTCCAAGTGTTAGTGCAAAGGAAAAGTGATACTTTACGGGAAGAAGATACCCGAAATAAAAATAAGAGAAAAAAGTGCATTATCAAGTAAACGAATAAAACAAGAAACGAATTTCCAAGAGTTAGTGCAAGGAAAAGGTGGTAAGTGCAAAGAAGATACCCGAAATAAAAAATATTAGAGAATAAAAAAATTCACAATATACATTATTTAAAAAAAAAAATTAAATATATAAGAAAAAAATTTGATCATTGTCTTTTATAAGTATGTCATATTTTGTCAAATCAATAATATGTATTAATTAAAAAAAACGCGTTAGTCACCCAAGCGTTTCCCTCTTTAATCATTGCAATCGGGGATTCGTAGGCGATATGCAGAGTCTGCATGGGAGAGAAAAGAACTACTAATCTGCAATATTATCAAGATTTATTAAACATGAAACTAACAATTGAATCTTAATATCTAAGCTACGTTATTATGACATAGACAACTAGGTTCTAAGTACTGACAAATATATTTGATTTTTAATTTTTAGATCTAATGTATGTGTGTTTTTTTTCATTTTTTTTATAAAGATGAACATTAAAATTGTATCTTTTGTCCCATATTCGATTTTTCATCTGATTTAAAATGTTGTAATTGAAATATTCTTTTGATTTTTTCATCTTTAGTATTATCAGTTCTTTAGACTCTTTGGAAATAAAAATAATTTTTTTTTGTTAGAAGCCCAATGAGGTAGCTTTCCATTAAATTTTCGGGGTAGTCCCTTTGGATTGGAAGGTTCGCATTTGTCCGCTTTAGTTGTAAAAATTTCAAACAACCTACTAGGGTATGAAGATCAACACCACCGAAATTACGGTTAAATAATTTTTTAAGTAAACCAGCCCCTTGTTTCGTGAGAGCTACTCTTCAAGGCGT
Organism: Ferdinandea cuprea; assembly: GCA_963576555.1. Taxonomy (NCBI): domain Eukaryota; kingdom Metazoa; phylum Arthropoda; class Insecta; order Diptera; family Syrphidae; genus Ferdinandea; species Ferdinandea cuprea. Next base: position 18,033,710 of record OY754962.1, on the reverse strand, counting down.
ATTATGGTAGGATAATATAGTCCTTTAGTCAATTTAATTCTGTATTTGGTTTCAGTAATCATTCTTTTTTTTTTTTTGAGAAGAGAAGGGAAAAAAATTTATTTAAATACAATTTTTCACTAGTCACTTTCTGTTTTTTAAGTGAGCCTTGTGAATTATTTTACCGCTCACTGTTAACATAGTTACCCGATTATATTTGGCAACGATTTCCCTTCTATATAAAGGTTTGTTCTTACTTTGTATGCCTATAGTAGCAATATATACTACATCGCCTGGATAGCATCTTTTCGGGAACACTCTATATAGATTTTGTCTTTTGTTCCTAGTTTCCATGTTTCTTATTATTAATCCCCTGAGGTTTTTGTTAATCTTTGAGCGAATATTTAAAAGATTTTGATAATAAACTCTTTGTGACCTATTAAAAAATACGTCGGAGGGTTTTCTGTTGGTCATAGAATGTACGGTGTTGTTGTATCGATCAACAGCCACGTAGACGAGTTCCTTGCTTTTAGGTCTGAATGTTCTGTTCTAAGGTACCTATATATTTCTAAAATTGTAGAGTGAACCCTCTCTATTTGGCCCTTAACCTCACTTCTGTGAGATGGGGTAAGGTACAATTTGACTCCTAAATTCCTAATCAGGTTTAAAACAATTGGGCTGAGAAAACTCCTTTCATTGTCTGTGACTAAGGTTAGACGGACAGTAAAATAATGCAATATTTTAATTATTCTGATCTGTCTTTGATGTGAAAGAATTTTGAGAACTTCGAGAACTTATCCACAACGGTAAGGAACTTTTCATTCTGAATCTCCATAATATCCATGTGTATTACTTCGCATGAATATCTGGGAATAGGTGTAGCTTGCAATTCAGGGTTTATGGGATGTCTGTCGTATTTATTAAGGTTACAAACTTCACAAGAAGCAACATATTTCCTTATACTAGGCATCATTTGTGGGAAGTAGAATTGTTCGAGGATCTGTTCCTTGTTCTCACTAGGAGCGCGGTGAGGCCTTCGGTGCTGTTTTTCTATGATAGCGAATTTATGCTCTGCGCTGGCGACATCTTCCACTATCCTTTGTGTCACCCTAATTTTATATTTTCCGAAACTTTCAAGACATACATCTTGGAGCATGCCAAGGAATTGTTTCAACCCATTTACCACATTCGGAGGTTTACGTTCAAAGCCTCAGCGAGTTTGTTCCTGTCTAACTGTCTTGTGGAGATATAGTAGCGATGGTAGCAGGGGTGTGGCTCCTCGTAAGAGCAAAGGTCGATGCCAATCTTGAAAATTAGCTGGTTTCGAAATACATTACTCGGCGCCTCCACATGGGGTATTAGATCAGTACTATATTGCTCGGCACTATGCACGGTGCCGGAATCCTCGTTGTCAGTGAAAGAAAGTTCTCACAGTCCTTCCTCGGCAGTGCCTGTTTCTACTTCGTCTGTCATTATGCTTCTCTGTACTTGTATTTCGTCCGCATCGTCTGTGGTTGTCTCCGTTGGTATGCTTGCTGTGTCTGTTCCCGAGGAAGAGAAATTTGTGCCTGAAAGATGATTGACCTCCGTTGGGAGTCGGGAGAGAGCATCGGCACAAAGTTTGATTTACCAGGTGCGTAAATCAACGCGTAGTTGTACTCTTCTATACGTGACTACCAACGCTTAAGTTTCGCATTGAAATTTCTATTACTGAGTGCGAAAGTCAATGGCTGGTGATCAGTGAATATTCTGACTTTTTTGGCACCATATATATAGTTCCTCAAATTTTCAAGTGCCCAAACTATGGCACGAAGTTCTTTCTCGGCCGTCGCGTAGCCCTCTTCCGTTCTGGTTAGGTAACAGGAATTAAATGAAATTGGTTTATCTTTACCAGGCTTGCCTTGGAACGTCGTTTGTTAAATTAAAGGGTCTTTCAAAGTCAGGAAAAGCTAATACTTCTGCCGAAGTAAGGAGTTGCTTTAGGGTTGCGAATGCCTTAAAGTTTTTTGATTGGTTGGCTCTTACCTGTGATAGCTCGCCGCGAGTCAGATTTGTTAGAGTTTTTGCAATTTTAGCATAGTCTCTAATAAACCTTCGCTAATATGATGCAAGTCCCAGGAAACTCTTCAACTCCTTTAACGTATTTGGAGGAAGAATGGCCTCGATGGCTTTTACCTTTTCTGCTTTGGGAAGAAACCTTCTGAGGTCACCAGGTATCCAAGGAACTCTACACTCGTGCCTAAGAAATGTGTTTTTTCTAGATTTATAACTCAGCTTCATGGAATTTTGAAAAAACTATCTCTATGTCTCTCAAGTGATCATCCTCTGTTTTACTATAGATAATGATATCATCTATGTAGACATAGCAGATTTTCGCAATCAGCTTCTTCAGGACGGCATCTAACATTCTCTGAAAGATGGCCGCCGGAGAATTCTTGAGCCCAAAAGGCAGTCTGACATATTCAAATTTGCCGTTCATCGTAGAGAACGCACTTTGATGAAAGCCAGAGGTCAAATCTAATGTTGTGAAGAATTTTGCATCACCAAGGCTTGTAAGAGTGTTATTTATATTGGGAATAGGGTAAGTGTCAGAAATTGTTACAGAGTTAAGACGTTTGTAATCTATGACCATCGTACTGCTTTTCCCCGTTAGGCTTAGGTTTCTTTGGTACAACCCATATAGGCGAATTATATGGGCTGTTTGATGGTCGAATGATGTTCTCCATTAGGAGTTCATTAACCTGCCTCTCGACCTCCTCCCGCATGCAACCCGGGTATGGATAACACTTTGTGTAAACTGGTTCATCCATTGTCGTTCTCATCTCGGCCTTTACGTTGGTTTTAACCTTGTCGTTATTGACCGGACCGAATAAATCTTTAAACTTATTACAAAGAGATTCAAGCTGGAGTTTAGCAGATTCGGAAACGTTTTTGTTTAGTATGACCAGATTATTCACGATGTCAGACGATTTGTTTTTTAGGGGGATTGCTATATCTGGTTTAATTATTAGTTGATTTTTTTCTCTATCAATGATGGCTCTCAATTCCTTCAGAGTATCGTCGCAGATTATACCATCGAACGACTCTAAACTGGGAAGGATGAAAAAGGTCACATTTTGGTCACAGCCAACAAAGGAGAAATATTTGCCAGGAATTTAGTTTTTTTATCAATATCCTTCCCGCAGGACTTTTGATGTAGAAAGGGTTTCGGACGGGCAAGGATACTGGTGCTAAATTTGTTTTGACAACATTTTATTTGCACCAGTGTCTACGTCTCGTCGGTCGTACTCTGTATATGGTACGCTGGAAACGAGGCATCTGTCATAAAATGTTTCTCGTTTTGTGATTCCCCTGCGTTAGAAGTTCCTGGATTTCCAGTAGCTTCAGGCGCCTCTGTTGCCATATGGAAGAGGCGTTGTTGTTTCCCGCGATAATTATTATCTGAGTCGGCCTCTCGTTTGACTGTGTTACTGGGCCGAGTCATATAGTTGACATTTCGCGTCATCTACTTTGATTGATCTACTTTCATCTTAATAGGAGGCTTGGGGCCGGTAGGCGGCGGATATTGCCTGTTTTGGTACCCTCTATTCCAAGATGAATATGACCGCTGCCCGAATCTGTTACTTTCAAACCTATTTGGGTTTCTTGAGGGCAAAGGGGGTCCCCTTCCGGTTTTGAAATTATAATGCGCAGGAGAAGATATAGTGTTCTGTGCCTGTACATGCACAGAATTGTTCCTAAAATTGAGGTTCCCCGGGGAGATTTTTCAGCTACTGGATTATAAGAAGTCTCGAGAGGTCTTCGTGCAACCCGCGCACAAAGACATCCAATGTGCGGTTGCGGTAAGCTTCCACCAGGGCATCTATAGTCTCGGATAAATACGTTTTGGACCGGATTTTACTTATAATCAGGGAGAACTGATGGTTAACAGTGGCAAAAAAATCATCCACTCGGGAGGACCTTTGCTTTTGCTGATGCTCGAGTGTCCGAAGGTCCTTTTTATCTGCATAATGCAGAGAGAGAACCCTTTTGACCTCGATCCATTCACAATCAAAGATATTTTAAGATTTTTTGCCTAACATTCTGTAAAATCGCCCTGTAAATGGGCTTACTTCGTACGAATTTATAATTTTACGCTATGCACCCAGAATACGTAGTGTACTGGATCACCCTCGAAAACCTGAAGTTCTTCACAGCGTCAGGTAGCTTCGAAATTTAATTTAACTCGGCCTCGTCAATCGGGTCCCGCAGCTCCTCCCGATTTCCGGTCGTTTCTCCATCTGATTCTCCCAAACATATCCTTTCTACAGCTTTTAATCTATTCTCAAAAGAGTTTAGCTTCTATACTAAATTTTGAATTGCCTTTCGGGAATCCGCCTGCTCAAGGTGAGCAATTCGGTTCTCGAACCCGCTCAATTGTTCAAGGACGGAGTTAACCGCCCTCGTTAACATTGTAACTAAATCCTTGATTACTGCCGTATCTATTTAGTTTATACTAAATTATTCTTAATCTATTCGTAAGATTTTTTCCTTCTCTTCCTAAATTTGATTCTTTTCGTTTTACCTCGGACTTGTAATTCTTGCCTATATTATAGACTTGTCTATAGAATGTAATAAACAATTCTATATTATATTTGATGAAATTTTTTGTTCAGATACACTCGTATAATGTTATTTTAAATACTTAATAATCTAAGCTTACTGAGTTAAAAACAGCCAGTTCATATTTGGGTTCCTTGAAGTGGTCTGCTGCTGCTGCTCTTCCGATTCTTCAGTCCTCAATTCTGTCCACAGGGAAGAATTTTGCTTTACATATTTTATTTTAAAAAAAAATTATGTATATTGTGAATGTATTTTTTTTTTGTTTTTCGCGTACTTTTATTTTTGATTAATTATTTATTTTTTTTTTTTATATTATTTTTTTATTTCGGGTATCTTCTTCCGTAAAGTATCACTTTTTCGTTGCACTAACTCTTGGAAATTCGTTTCTTCCTTTGTTCGTTTTCTTGATAACGCACTTTTACTTTTGATTAATTGTCTTTTCTTTGCACTGATTTCCCTTTGCACGTGTACACTAATATATTTATTTTTCGTTGCACCAAATCCTGAGAGTTTTATTTCTTGCGTAACTTTTATTTATTCCGCGAATATCGTTAATTGAAGATTCACTTCTATTTTATCACTTATTTTATTTCGCAAAAACTGGGAGGTCTTTGCTTGGGTGTCGGTAAAGGATTTCTTATCCTTGATATTGTTAAAATGATAAACAAAAATATGTAATCCTGTTTTTTACATTACTTGTACATACACTTTCTCACTCATACATATATAATGTGTAACTTGAACAATAAAGTCAGTTAGTGGTTTAAACTCAAGCAGTGCGTTTCTATTTTGCTTTTCGTCTGGTCTTTCACTTCAATATACCATTTTATCAGGTTATGGGCCCAGGCACCCTATCACAATGGCGGTAAATATAATGGTTGAAAAATTGAAGGGGAGAGAAAACTATGACGTATGGAAAATTGCCTCGAAATCCTACCTAGTTATCAAAGGACTGTGGAGCTGTATGGAACTGGAACCTGTGGCAGGTGCTGCTGCTTCTGATCTGGAAAAGGACTTAAAAGCGAAATCGGAGTTAATTCTGTTGCTGAAAACTCAAAATTACTCTTACATTGCTGACGCAACAACAGCTAAAAGTGCCTGGGACAACCTCACAAGTGCTTTCGAAGACACAGGCTTATGTAGGAAAGTTGAACTGCTAAAGCAACTGGTACAGTTGAAACTGTCTGAATGTGAAAGTATGGAAGACTATGTGAATAAAATGGTCATGACATCCATTAAAGTAAAGAAAGCTGGTTTAAAAATTGACGATGAAATTGTCGCCTCCTTGATGCTGGCTGGTCTGCCTGAAGATTACAAACCACTTGTAATGGCAGTTGAAAACTCATCGTCAAAACTCACGTCAGATTCAGTTAAAACGTTGCTCTTACAACAAGTCCAATACAACGGCAGTAATGCGTTTTCAAAGGCGATGGTTAGCAAAACTGTTAAACAAAAACCAAAAAAGAATAATAAATTTCGAAGCCACAGCTGCGATGAACTTGGTCACTTTGCAAGAAACTGCATGAGAAGGAAAGAGAAATAACGAAAATCAGAATGCTTATATACAACATTGTTAGCAGATGGGAACATTTCACAAAGTATATGGTATGTAGATTCCGGTGCCTCGGCTCATATGACCATGAATAAAGCGATTCTGCAAAACCAAAAAATGCCCACACACAAGGAAATAACTGTTGCAAACAATGGCAAAATGAAAATCGAGAGTATTAGTGACGTTAACATTTCTCTTATAAACAACAAAAACAAGTTGAGTGCAACCATAAAAAATGTACAATATGTACCCGAGTTGTGTGCAAATTTGCTTTCTGTAAGTCAGCTGGTAAAAAACGGCAATAAAGTTCGCTTTGAAAAAAACTGCTGCAAAATTTTAAACAAGTGTGACAGACTAATCGGAACAGCTACTCTAGTAAATAACATGTACAGGCTGAGCTGCGAATTAGCAAATAGTGTTGGTGACAGTGAAACTGCTCTGAAAGTGGTAGTGGATGGAGAAATATGGCATCGTCGCATGGGTCATACATATATATGATGACAATTTGCATAAAGTTAAGTCAGCTGTAACAGAAATGCATTTCCCTTCCCATTCCCACCATCCATCGAAATGCGTAGTGTGTGTGAAAGGAAAGCACTCACGGGCGTCGTTTAAACATGTTGGAAGCCGCGCGACGAATTTACTGGATTTAATTCACTCTGATGTGTGCGGTCCGTTACCTGTGAACTCTTGGAGTGGATGCAAATATTTTGTGACGTTTATAGACGACTATAGCCGAAAAGTTTCCCTTGTTTCAATTAAACAGAAGTCGGAAGTGTTCCTAACAGTTTGTGAAATTTAAAACGTTTGTAGAAAACCAGTGTTCTAGAAAAATCAAAGTGTTTCGAACCGACAACGGCACTGAGTACTGCAACAACAAATTTGAAGAGTACTTAGAGCAGTGCAGAATTCAACATCAAAGGACCGCACCGTACACCACCGAACAAAATGGTGTTGCGGAAGGAATAAACAGAAACCTGGTGGAGAGGATACGGTGCATGTTAATGGATGCAGATATCTCGCAACGATTTTGGTCTGAAGCAGCGGACACCGCATCATATTTAATAAACCGAATTCCTTGTAGAGGAAACCATCTAAAAACACCTGAAGAATTGTGGTCAGGAGTGAAGCCGGATCTTTCAATGCTCCAATTTTGGTTGTAAAGCCATGGTTCACGTTCCACGTGAAAAACGTCGCAAGCTTGATGCGAAGTCAATGGAGTGCATGCTGCTGGGATACCCCAAAGAAACCAAGGCCTACCGATTGTGTGGCGAAAACAGGAATATAATTATCAGCCGAAACGTAATTTTTTTCGAGTCCGATAATTTCGCCAAACTTTCAACTGCCAATATAAATTCAGGTGGACTTAGTAGTTGTGAATTTCATATTGTTGAAGCTGATGATCTAACCAACGTTAACGTACCATTTGTAGCCAATAGTTCAGCTGACGATCTAACAGCGGTTAATGTTCCAGCCATCTGCGACGACCTGACAATCGAAGGTACCGAAGACTTAGCCAATGAAGATGCTGAAGTAGTGAGGCAAACAACAACCCAGATGACCTTGATGCTACTGATTTTCCCGTGGTTCCTGTGGACATCCAGATGACCAACGAAGCTAGTGATGACAACGGACTTGCAGAAGTGGAGGTGCGGCGGTCTGAGCGTATTGCTTCCCGAAAATTAAACCAGCCTGGTTTGATTGCGAACGTCGAAACGTCAGATCCTGAAAATGTGAATGAGGCTATGTCACGTTGTGATTCATATCATTGGAAGAAGGCGATGGAGAGCGAATTTAGCTCATTACAAGAAAACGCTACGTGGGACTTGGTCCATCTTCCAAAAGGTAAGCGTGCAATTCAATCTAAATGGGTTTTCAAGGCTAAACGCAACGAGAATGGGGAAGTTATCAAGTACAAAGCACGGCTGGTATGCAAGGGTTATTCGCAGAAGGAAGGTGTTGACTACCATGAAACGTTTTCGCCTGTAACACGGTATGCGTCTATTAGGTTTCTGATTGCGTTGGCTGTGAGATATAATCTAAATATCTGCCAAATGGATGCAGTAGCAGCGTTCCTGAATGGGGAACTCAAAGAAGAAATCTATGTTATTCAGCCCGAAAAGTTTTCTGATGGAACTGGTAGAGTGTGCAAGCTGCGAAAATCTCTGTATGGCCTTAAGCAATCCAGTCGTGTTTGGAACGAGAGGCTTAACGAGGTGCTAACGCAATTTGGCCTGGTACGGTCTGATGCAGATCAATGCGTGTACTACAACATTAATAAGAGCCGAATGATTTTTGTTGCTGTATATGTAGACGATGTACTAATACTCTCAAGCGACAAGTACATGGAGATGAATTTGAAGCAACTGCTTTGCGAAAGTTTTCAGATGAAGGACCTAGGGGAGGCTTCTTCGATCCTTGGTATTAGAATTTCTCGGGACAGGTCGGCTGAAACCATCTCTATTGATCAATCACAATACATCGTCAGCATTCTAAATCGATTTGGTATGGCAGACTGCAACCCGGTTAGCACCCCTCTCGATTCGAACCAGAAAATATCGTCGAAAATGTGTCCGTCGTCGCCTGAAGACCGAACAAAAATGGACGGTGTACCATACATGGAAGCAGTGGGTTGTTTACTGTTTGCGGCACAAACGACAAGGCCGGACATAAGCTACGCCGTAAATCTTTTGAGCAGATACTATACGAACCCTGGCCAAGCACACTGGGCCGCTTTAAAACGCGTACTTCGTTACTTAAAGGGCACAATAGATAGAAGCTGGTGTATACAAAATCTGGCGGTGACTTGGAGGGATTTTGTGATGCCGATTGGGCTGGTGACGAAGATGAAAGAAAGTCAACATCTGGATACGTTTTTTCCATGCAAGGTGCACCAATATCTTGGTCCTCAAACCGCCAATCAACCATTGCGCTCTCATCGACAGAATCCGAGTTGCTCGCTGTTGTATCGGCGATTCAGGAATCAATGTGGCTGAAGCGGTTGGAGGCAGAAATGTTTCCGAATCATCCGAAGCAAATCATCTTGCACTGCGACAATAAGAGCGCGATACAGTATATAAAAAACAATTCGTATTCTTCTCGACTCAAACATATCGAGATAAAAACACAATTTATTAGAGAAAAAATAGAAAAGGGTATAATTATTTTGCAATACATACCTTCTAATGAAAATTTAGCTGATTGTCTTACAAAAGGCTTAGTAAAAGTAAAACTTGAAAATAATAATATGCTACTTGGTCTTAATTGAAAATTTTTATGCTTTGGTTATATTTTTCCTTAAGTTAAGTGAATGAATTATTTCTTACTTATTTCCAAAATGAATAATAAATAAATCATTCTGGGGAAGTGTTAAAATGATAAACAAAAATATGTAAACCTGTTTATTACATTACTTGTACATACACTTTCTCACTCATACATATATAATGTGGAACTTGAACAATAAAGTCAGTTAGTTGTTTAAACTCAAGTAGTGCGTTTCCATTTTGCTCTTCGTCTGGTCTTTCACTTCAATATACCTTTTTATCAGATATACAAAAAAATTTCAATTAGAACCTCCCACCCAAATTAACATTTATTCTCAATGAGTGCCAAATTAAGACTAACTCAATTAAATTGAAATTATTCACATTTCAATTTACTTAAAGCTATCGGAATGCTGATCCGCAGTTCTCATGCAGGTTTCCTGGTGGGAATGACTTCCAGGTGTGAATCGGATGCGCGTGTGCACCGTTAGCATTTTTTGTAGGTTGGGTCAACCTCATTCGAGGTAACTTAAATAATAAATAATAAATAATAAATAATAAATAATAAATAATAAATAATAAATAATAAATAATAAATAATAAATAATAAATAATAAATAATAAATAATAAATAATAAATAATAAATAATAAATAATAAATAATAAATAATAAATAATAAATAATAAATAATAAATAATAAATAATAAATAATAAATAATAAATAATAAATAATAAATAATAAATAATAAATAATAAATAATAAATAATAAATAATAAATAATAAATAATAAATAATAAATAATAAATAATAAATAATAAATAATAAATAATAAATAATAAATAATAAATAATAAATAATAAATAATAAATAATAAATAATAAATAATAAATAATAAATAATAAATAATAAATAATAAATAATAAATAATAAATAATAAATAATAAATAATAAATAATAAATAATAAATAATAAATAATAAATAATAAATAATAAATAATAAATAATAAATAATAAATAATAAATAATAAATAATAAATAATAAATAATAAATAATAAATAATAAATAATAAATAATAAATAATAAATAATAAATAATAAATAATAAATAATAAATAATAAATAATAAATAATAAATAATAAATAATAAATAATAAATAATAAATAATAAATAATAAATAATAAATAATAAATAATAAATAATAAATAATAAATAATAAATAATAAATAATAAATAATAAATAATAAATAATAAATAATAAATAATAAATAATAAATAATAAATAATAAATAATAAATAATAAATAATAAATAATAAATAATAAATAATAAATAATAAATAATAAATAATAAATAATAAATAATAAATAATAAATAATAAATAATAAATAATAAATAATAAAAAATAAATAATAAATAATAAATAATAAATAATAAATAATAAATAATAAATAATAAATAATAAATAATAAATAATAAATAATAAATAATAAATAATAAATAATAAATAATAAATAATAAATAATAAATAATAAATAATAAATAATAAATAATAAATAATAAATAATAAATAATAACTAATAAATAATAAATAATAAATAATAAATAATAAATAATAAATAATAAATAATAAATAATAAATAATAAATAATAAATAATAAATAATAAATAATAAATAATAAATAATAAATAATAAATAATAAATAATAAATAATAAATAATAAATAATAAATAATAAATAATAAATAATAAATAATAAATAATAAATAATAAATAATAAATAATAAATAATAAATAATAAATAATAAATAATAAATAATAAATAATAAATAATAAATAATAAATAATAAATAATAAATAATAAATAATAAATAATAAATAATAAATAATAAATAATAAATAATAAATAATAAATAATAAATAATAAATAATAAATAATAAATAATAAATAATAAATAATAAATAATAAATAATAAATAATAAATAATAAATAATAAATAATAAATAATAAATAATAAATAATAAATAATAAATAATAAATAATAAATAATAAATAATAAATAATAAATAATAAATAATAAATAATAAATAATAAATAATAAATAATAAATAATAAATAATAAATAATAAATAATAAATAATAAATAATAAATAATAGAAAATATATAGTAAACAGTATGTACATATGTGGTTAGTATGTATGTACATACCTTCTTCGCTTGCAGCAGATGGGAAAATGAAAGAGCTGAACTGGAGAGAAATATCGGTATCATCACTCCAGACAACATAGTCGAAAAGATGCTGGCCAGCGAACAGAACTGGAACGACATCTGCGTCTACACCCAACGAATTCTCAGAAGAAAGAAAAGAGAAGAACAGCAATTCCGCGACGAGACAGAGTAAGCCCGAAAGGGCGAATGATTACAACCCCCCTGAAGTAATGCGAACAGCGGTCCCGGGGGGGCGGGTCAGAAACCGAGGGGTGGGAGGAGTTTTAGTTTACGTATACCTTGAAAAAGAGGAGTCGGACACACGGGGAAGGTCAACGCCAACACGGCCTCCTTATGGTGCATCAAGCATTCTCCTCCACCCAACAGGAAAAAAAAAAAAAAAAAAAAAAAAAAAAAAAAATATGTGGTTAGTAAATAACATATATACATGCGTAACAAAATATATAAAATAATAAATAAAATATGACCAGAAGAAAACATGGTTAAACATTTATATTATTAATAGGAATAGGAATCATCTTTTGCGAAACTTGTAATTTTTGTATGTGGCACTTGGCTAAGGTTCCCCAAACTTGGCATCCATACAATAAAATTGATTGAAAAACTACTTTAAAGATAATAATTTGATTGGCGTTGTTCAAAAGAGACTTCCTGTTTATAAAAGGATATAGCATATTTATTGCTATGCTCACTTTGCGTAGAGTTCCTGTGGTATGTTCCTTAAATGAAAGTTTCGGATCAGTATGTATGCCCAGGTGTTTTACCGTTGGAACTCAAGCGACAAGTACATGGAGATGAATTTGAAGCAACTGCTTTGCGAAAGTTTTCAGATGAAGGACCTAGGGGAGGCTTCTTCGATCCTTGGTATTAGAATTTCTCGGGACAGGTCGGCTGAAACCATCTCTATTGATCAATCACAATACATCGTCAGCATTCTAAATCGATTTGGTATGGCAGACTGCAACCCGGTTAGCACCCCTCTCGATTCGAACCAGAAAATATCGTCGAAAATGTGTCCGTCGTCGCCTGAAGACCGAACAAAAATGGACGGTGTACCATACATGGAAGCAGTGGGTTGTTTACTGTTTGCGGCACAAACGACAAGGCCGGACATAAGCTACGCCGTAAATCTTTTGAGCAGATACTATACGAACCCTGGCCAAGCACACTGGGCCGCTTTAAAACGCGTACTTCGTTACTTAAAGGGCACAATAGATAGAAGCTGGTGTATACAAAATCTGGCGGTGACTTGGAGGGATTTTGTGATGCCGATTGGGCTGGTGACGAAGATGAAAGAAAGTCAACATCTGGATACGTTTTTTCCATGCAAGGTGCACCAATATCTTGGTCCTCAAACCGCCAATCAACCATTGCGCTCTAATCGACAGAATCCGAGTTGCTCGCTGTTGTATCGGCGATTCAGGAATCAATGTGGCTGAAGCGGTTGGAGGCAGAAATGTTTCCGAATCATCCGAAGCAAATCATCTTGCACTGCGACAATAAGAGCGCGATACAGTATATAAAACACAATTCGTATTCTTCTCGACTCAAACATATCGAGATAAAAACACAATTTATTAGAGAAAAAATAGAAAAGGGTATAATTATTTTGCAATACATACCTTCTAATGAAAATTTAGCTGATTGTCTTACAAAAGGCTTAGTAAAAGTAAAACTTGAAAATAATAATATGCTACTTGGTCTTAATTGAAAATTTTTATGCTTTGGTTATATTTTTCCTTAAGTTAAGTGAATGAATTATTTCTAACGTTAAGTGAATTCCAAAATGAATAATAAATAAATCATTCTGGGGAAGTGTTAAAATGATAAACAAAAATATGTAAACCTGTTTATTACATTACTTGTACATACACTTTCTCACTCATACATATATAATGTGGAACTTGAACAATAAAGTCAGTTAGTTGTTTAAACTCAAGTAGTGCGTTTCTATTTTGCTCTTCGTCTGGTTTTTCACTTCAAAATACCTTTTTATCAGATATACAAAAAAATTTCAATTAGAACCTCCCACCCAAATTAACATTTATTCTCAATGAGTGCCAAATTAAGACTAACTCAATTAAATTGAAATTATTCACATTTCAATTTACTTAAAGCTATCGGAATGCTGATCCGCAGTTCTCATGCAGGTTTCCTGGTGGGAATGACTTCCAGGTGTGAAGCGGATGCGCGTGTGCACCGTTAGCATTTTTTGTAGGTTGGGTCAACCTCATTCGAGGTAACTTAAATAATAAATAATAAATAATAAATAATAAATAATAAATAATAAATAATAAATAATAAATAATAAATAATAAATAATAAATAATAAATAATAAATAATAAATAATAAATAATAAATAATAAATAATAAATAATAAATAATAAATAATAAATAATAAATAATAAATAATAAATAATAAATAATAAATAATAAATAATAAATAATAAATAATAAATAATAAATAATAAATAATAAATAATAAATAATAAATAATAAATAATAAATAATAAATAATAAATAATAAATAATAAATAATAAATAATAAATAATAAATAATAAATAATAAATAATAAATAATAAATAATAAATAATAAATAATAAATAATAAATAATAAATAATAAATAATAAATAATAAATAATAAATAATAAATAATAAATAATAAATAATAAATAATAAATAATAAATAATAAATAATAAATAATAAATAATAAATAATAAATAATAAATAATAAACAATAAATAATAAATAATAAATAATAAATAATAAATAATAAATAATAAATAATAAATAATAAATAATAAATAATAAATAATAAATAATAAATAATAAATAATAAATAATAAATAATAAATAATAAATAATAAATAATAAATAATAAATAATAAATAATAAATAATAAATAATAAATAATAAATAATAAATAATAACTAATAAATAATAAATAATAAATAATAAAAAATAAATAATAAATAATAAATAATAAATAATAAATAATAAATAATAAATAATAAATAATAAATAATAAATAATAAATAATAAATAATAAATAATAAATAATAAATAATAAATAATAAATAATAAATAATAAATAATAAATAATAAATAATAAATAATAAATAATAAATAATAAATAATAAATAATAAATAATAAATAATAAATAATAAATAATAAATAATAAATAATAAATAATAAATAATAAATAATAAATAATAAATAATAAATAATAAATAATAAATAATAAATAATAAATAATAAATAATAAATAATAAATAATAAATAATAAATAATAAATAATAAATAATAAATAATAAATAATAAATAATAAATAATAAATAATAAATAATAAATAATAAATAATAAATAATAAATAATAAATAATAAATAATAAATAATAAATAATAAATAATAAATAATAAATAATAAATAATAAATAATAAATAATAAATAATAAATAATAAATAATAAATAATAAATAATAAATAATAAATAATAAATAATAAATAATAAATAATAAATAATAAATAATAAATAATAAATAATAAATAATAAATAATAAATAATAAATAATAAATAACAAATAATAAATAATAAATAATAAATAATAAATAATAAATAATAAATAATAAATAACAAATAACAAATAATAAATAATAAATAATAAATAATAAATAATAAATAATAAATAATAAATAATAAATAATAAATAATAAATAATAAATAATAAATAATAAATAATAAATAATAAATAATAAATAATAAATAATAAATAATAAATAATAAATAATAAATAATAAATAACAAATAATAAATAATAAATAATAAATAATAAATAATAAATAATAAATAATAAATAATAAATAATAAATAATAAATAATAAATAATAAATAATAAATAATAAATAATAAATAATAAATAATAAATAATAAATAATAAATAATAAATAATAAATAATAAATAATAAATAATAAATAATAAATAATAAATAATAAATAATAAATAATAAATAATAAATAATAAATAATAAATAATAAATAATAAATAATAAATAATAAATAATAAATAATAAATAATAAATAATAAATAATAAATAATAAATAATAAATAATAAATAATAAATAATAAATAATAGAAAATATATAGTAAACAGTATGTACATATGTGGTTAGTAAATAACATATATACATGCGTAACAAAATATATAAAATAATAAATAAAATATGACCAGAAGAAAACATGGTTAAACATTTATATTATTAATAGGAATAGGAATCATCTTTTGCGAAACTTGTAATTTTTGTATGTGGCACTTGGCTAACGTTCCCCAAACTTGGCATCCATACAATAAAATTGATTGAAAAACTACTTTAAAGATAATAATTTGATTGGCGTTGTTCAAAAGAGACTTCCTGTTTATAAAAGGATATAGCATATTTATTGCTATGCTCACTTTGCGTAGAGTTCCTGTGGTATGTTCCTTAAATGTAAGTTTCGGATCAGTATGTATGCCCAGGTGTTTTACCGTTGGAACGCAATTAACACTTGTATAATTAACAATTAGCTGGTTGCTTGGAAGAAAACAAGTCTTTAGTTTTCTGATAAAGATAGCTTGCACCTTCTCAGCATTACCTTTTATTTTTTAGCAATTGTAGTAGTTTAGCAATATATCAATCGCATTTTCTAAATTTGTCTCCACATTCAGACCAAACTCTTGCGAAGAATATATTGCCTTGTCATCCACAAAAATATCTACTTCACAGTTAGGAAGTGTTATACAAAATCGGTCCCCCAACACTAGGTACACCAGCAACAACACTTTGAATTGAATAGGAATTGACGTAAACTTTGAAAAACCGATCTGAAAGAAAACTAATGACGAGTTTCTTAAGGTATGAGGGAAAACGAAATAACAATATCTTATAAATAAGGCTCAAATGCCAAAAACAATCAAACGCTTTCTCTATGCCCATTAAGACAAGGCCAGTGGACTTTCCCATTGAACAATTTTTCTTAATGTGTTGGCACACTTTTTTCTTCTGAAACCAAATTACTCGTTCGGAAATATATTATTTTCTTCAATAACGTTTAATAATTTTTCCTTTACCATCTTCTCAAACAGTTTGCTAATATTACTCAGCAGATTAACTGGTCTTTAACTATTTTGTTCACCTGGCGTTTTTCCTGGTTTTGAGATAAGTATGACCTTAGGAAAATATTGCATTTTAATACAATTGTTGAATATGAACGTTAAGTATCTAATGGCTGATTGGGGAAGTTATTTTAAACACATATTTTTGATACCGTCCATACCATCAGACTTCCTCATGGACAAAAAGCATTCAACGCTCTCTTGAGATATAAACTGATCTCGTGGGGTTTCAATGTTTTGCGCAATAAAGTTGATAATAACTAACTAACTAACGATTTCATTGGTTTCGGCGTCACCTAGATGTTGGGATACAAAATGATTTCTTATGAAACTAGAAGCAAATAAATTTGCTTTATCATCATTCGTGTAATGCACATTTCCCGAATCTTGGAGAGTCAGACAGTTCTTATTTTTTACGATCTTAACGATGTTCCAAAATGGCTTTGAGTTTTTATCTAAAGATGATAACTTTGAATTCCAGTTATTATTTCGATGTTTTTCTATTGCCCTGGAAATTACTAATCCATCTAATCCAGTTGATTGTTTTGTAATCTGGAACAAAAGGGAGGATTAGATTAGATTGATTGAAGAAATGCAGTTATCAAAACAAATGAAATTGCAATCTTTACAGATGGTTCGAAAACGACAGGGGGAACAGGGTCTCGGATCTTCTCAAAAGATCCAGAACTAAGACAATCTTTAAGACTACCGGGCTGAACAAATGCAGATGAGATCGGTATCCGGACGAGATATTGCTATCTACATCGCCAGCCAGGCCGCACTTAAAGCAATGGAATCAACTAACGTCAATTCTGAAATAGTCAGGAACTGTCGCACAATGCTTAAGGCACTATGCAATCGTGCAATCGAAACCAAGTGAGACTGCGCTGGGTGCCAGGACACTGCGATATTGAAGGAAATGAGCAGGCAGATGAGCTTGCAAGAATAGGTGGGCTTCTCAAGAGTGACATAAAACATACCCTCTACATAATAAAGGGTTCGATTGAGGGAATTACTCTAAGGACTACCAACCTAAGGTGGTCAAGTCTTGAGGAACACAAGGTGTCAAAAGCTCTATGGCCACTTCTATGAAGTTTATGAAGTTTACGAAAATTAGTAGGTATAAGCTAAGAACACTAGTAGGAGTCCAGCAGACATCTGCAGATTCTGTGGCGATCTTCAGGCTGTTGAGGATATACCGCACATATTGTGTGAATGCGAGGCAATCTCACGTAGTCGTAGGAAATTCTTAGGGAAATACTTCTTCGAAGCTTTGGAGGAAGTAGACGGTACAAAATTCAATGGCCTTTCTGGCTTTTGTAGGGAAATTGGTATGTTTTAGGGAAAATGTTTAGGTTTTTTGTGTACCGTTTCAATTTTTAAGCCGGTTCCCCAGGGATCGCGATGGGCTCACCTCGGTGTGTAGTGTTGTGTGATGATTTTTACATCACACCCCTGTTTTAACCTAACCTATCCTAAACTGCTTTGATCCCTTATTAGAACTTTGGAGAGGCGGTTGTTGCATTTTTCGTCTGGGGATTATTGCTTTTGAACTTCATAGAGCAGCTGCTGAGAAAGGGAGCGATTTGACCTGTTTGGCATTTTCGTTCTCAATTCAATGTAATTGTTGCGCACTAGTCATGCGCTGTATGTAGATTTGTGGCTAAAAACCCCGACCCATAGAATCCGTCGCTGCCGAGCGTGCGTTGAACCTTTAAAATTCACGCATTTGCCGTCACATAGAACTCATCGGAATTTTGACAGTTGTGTTTTGTATTGTTTGTTTCTTGTCCATTCGGTGACAAACGGCGATGGCGGATTGCCATATCAAAAAAATAATCGGATTTTGGTATTTTTCTTATAGCGCTGAGTTTTAAAATGTTATATTAAATAAGGACACATAGTTTAAATACATAACATATACGCAAAAACATATACCCTCATTAATAAAAAAATACTAATTTGGTTCTATTTTTGTGGCAAAACAAAGAATAAGTCCTTATTTCACATAACATTTTAAAACTCGACGCTTTAAAAAAAACAAATATCAGAATATTATTTGTATATGGCAATCCGCCATCGCCGATTTGACAAAAAAAAACTCCGCTGGGTGAACAGTATGATAACCTGTCCAGATCCGTATATGTGCTAAAGGAAAAAGCGTTAAGAACATTAGGGATAGCATTTTATTCCACTCTATAATATTTAAAAAAAATTTTTTTTAAAAATGCCCCCAAAAAGTGAGCGTGGCTAACAAATGTTTATGGGCGATATATTGGCTAAATATCTTGTTAAAAATTTTTTTCCGTTTCTATGAAAATTTTCGAAGAAAACAGCATTTTAGTGAAAAACGCCAACCAAAAGTAGGCGTGGCAAAAAACTTTGAATACGAAACTTATAAAGGAGTTCAGTGTCTACATATTTTGTTCAGGTTCTAAATCGTTATCTCTTCAGCTACAGTTTACCATTTCGGAACCCTGGGGAGTATATTTTCCAAATTTCAGCTTCCTAACACAAATTTACGGTTAGGAATACGGACGGACAGACGGACATTGCTAAATAGTCTTAGGTTTGTTCCTGATCATAAACAATATACTTTTAGAGGTCTACGACGAATATTAAGATGTGTTATTAGAGGTGTGTCTAAATTAATATTCCCTTGGATAGGGTATAAACAATAATAAACACAACTGCCAAAATTCCGACATTTTTTTCCGTTTCTACAACTGCCAAAGTTCCGACGGATTCTATGGGCCGGCCTATGTATGAATTTTAAAGTTTTGACGCACGCACGCCAGCGAAGGATTCTATGGGTCGAGGCCTTTAGACTGCAATTTGCGCATTTCAGTGTGTTTGTGTTGTTGCATTCCTCCGTTTTGTGAGTGGGTGCAGATATGGAACAATACGTCTTAACGTGACAATGTCTATCACCATGACCAAACATCTGACAGTTTCCGCATTGTGTCAGGCGATCTTTTTGTTTGCGTTGGCAGCTTTGTCTATCTCACTAAAACCGTACAAAACAACTTTGAAAGCTTTTTCGCTTTTAAGTTCATGTGAGCAATATTGACAATTGCCGTCACGTAATTTACTTAGCACAATATTATATGAGCTTAGGGATTCACAATTAATTTCGAATCCAATCGACTCGTCGTTTGCCGTCGAAAGCTCCGGCTTGACTGATTGTGTCCTAGAAATATAAAGAGATTCCGCAATTTTTTTTTTTAACTTACCAAACTCTACATTGGATCCATTTTTAAGTAACTGTAGTTGAGGCCTATTGATTATATTCGAAACTTTTCTGTTTTAAGTGTCTATCAATAAAATTTCCGTTATATTTCTATATTTATATGATCTTTGGGCAGCAAGTGTGTAGCTGTTGGTACTATTTTTATTAAAGTCTAAATTTCGTTTTGTAACCGTAAAATTAGCAATGAGCTCTGTAATTCTTTTAATGGCAGAGAAGTTTTTAGTGTTTGTTGCTAAAGATGATTCCCGAGATGCGTAAAGTCTGGGCCTTTTTGCCGATATCAACAGATGTCCATCAAATGTTTCTTGATTCTTGAACTCGTTCTCAAATTACATACTAGTAGAAGTAATTAACTTTTTTTGTACTGGGAATAACTGAAACTTACAAAATTGGTAATATACATACAGTGTGGGCCAAACACAAGTTTCTTTTTAAAAATGCAATAAAATGAACAAAATTAAATTTTTCCCATGTATTATGGCGTTACGTTTCAGTATTAATGGGTATGAACAAAAATTCCCATTAATACTGAAACGTAATGCCGTTCAAGTGGCTGTCTCAACTGGCTTCGCATCGCCAAGATGGCTGATAACACGATTTGGGAATTTGGTGCACGAAAGATCGATTGTGGTTTGGGTTTTGTAGCATGGCGCACCGTCCTGCATGAACCAGAGTCCACGTCTTCAAATTCAGTGAAAAAAAAGTCGGTCGACATGACTCTGTAATGCCTACCGTTGACCGAAACGTTGTTCGCAGCCTCATTTTCGAAGAAAAATGGTCCAATGATATTTGTGAGTTGAGTCTTACACTCTCGGCTACAGTAGCCACATTCTTGTTTCTACGCACCGTTCGATGAAGTGAACCATGAGTGTTGTGCCCTAGCATAGGAGTCTCGCGAGATTTTTGCAAAAACCTCCATACTTCTTTTCAAAAAACGCACTTCTTGGGCTACACAGACTCACTTTGGAAATAAGGTTTCATTTATCCCCCACGTGTTTCAAGCGCAAAGCAACTCATTTCATTTCGCAGAGGTATGATACTGACTTTCTGTCAAGATTTCGAGCGGGAAACAGCTGTAAGTGTCAAAATAACCTAGGATTTGAAAAGAAACCACTAGATGGCCCACTGTTTATATGTTAAGATCGCAAAAAAACTCTTTACTTTTCAGGTTGATTGGCGAACAGGTCCCAGCAAATATTGTAGTCGTTTTCGGAACGTATATTTTTAAATATTTTGCGGACAAATCACTCCATTTCCACAATATTCTCTGGTGGTATATGTGAAATCGTAGTCACATTTTCAAATCCGTTTATTTTTTGAAACATTTTTATATTTTATGAAACAGTTCCGAGTTTATTTTCTATGGTTTTTCAGTCATTTTCGATCTCACTTTCCATTTTTACAATTAAATAAATAAAAAATACCGAAAATGACCACAATTGTTGTTAGGATAATTCAAGTTTTTTAAGTTTTTAAAGTTTTAGGTTTTTTGCTTCCGAAAAAGTCACGCCTCGTATTTCAGGGTTTCCCCCTTGCTATCACTGCTATTCGCATACGTCACGCATACGTTCGCATACGTCAGTATTTCGGAGGTCGCAATTATAATAAAATGCATTTCAATCCGTGCATTATTATTATTATTATTAGTATTTAAGTGAAAAGATCATCTTAGTTTAAATACTAATTTAAATTCTGCTAATCTCTGAAATTTTATATTATTACGGCACTCTCGCGAGTTAAGTGATTTCGAAGCTCATTCCGCATGCTATAAGTACCGCTCACTTAGCTTCGTTGCTCATCTTAGGGTAGGAGCAGGTTCTTATAACAAAAGTTTGCATAACTGAAACTCTTCCTTTGAGAAAATGCACTACGTGTTTAGTTCTTGCGTTTACATACAATTTTTCGAATTCTCTAATTATAGGTGACAAAAAACCTTAATCGGCAATTACGCGTTGCTTTATGCACTTTGTTTTGTTCATTTTCATTGTTTTATTTGATGTATTTGATGTGGTTATACTCTATCCTAAGGATATATTAGTTTTGACACATAGTTTGTAACAACCCTTAATAATGTCGTAGACCTCTAAAAGTATATACATATATCTATGATCAGCATCAAAATCGAAGACTATTTAGAAAAACCCGGCCGTCACCAATTTTTAGGCCTTTAAATTAAAGCTAGAAAGCTGATATTTGGGACATATACTTCTTAGAGTTCCGAAATGGTAGAGTGTAAAATTTTTTAATACGCCCACTGCCACGCCCACAATAAGGAATAAACTGTTAAAGCTTAATTTATAGAGATAGAGTGTTACAACCCTTACAAGATATGTAGGCACTGCCCTCCTTCATAAGATTTTCATATGAAGATTTTTGCCGGCCTACATTTTGTGGGCATTTTTCACTAAAATGTTGTTTTTCTCGAAAATTTTCATAGAAACCATAAATAAAAGGTTTGACAACATATTTAGCCAATATTTATTCCAATATATAAACCCATACGCATTTGTTGGCCACGCCCAATTTTTGGGACTTTTTTTTTTCAAAAAAGGCTATCCATCATGTTCTTAATGCTTTTCTCTTTAGAGCATATACGGATGTGGATAGGATATCACACCGTTCGCCCAAATGGACTTTAGCCTGTCCTTATGTTTTTTGTTTGTTTTTAAATCATATTTCAAGCTTATAGTTCCTTGTATATATAGATAAAACCATATCTGAAGGAGCGAGGAATAGGCCGACAAAGTACTTAAAAGGCAGACACTCGAATACTCGCTGATTTCGAGATCCGATCGGGTCTGTATGATATCGCCATACGGCCATATCGGGTTTCGAAGGATCAAATGTGGAAGGAAGTAGCCACTGAACTGATGGTTGGGTTGATTGCTGAGCAAAATAGCAAAGTTTACGCGTCACGTTTAAAACAAATCTGGGAGCTTCGCGGCGAAAGCGATCCCGTCAAGGATTCAAAGAAATTGTTATAATCAGTTGGAGTTTGAGACAATGCGTTTTGTCGAGTTGGCTAAAAGCCAAATGTCCTAACAGTCGATTTGAAATTTTAGTTTGGTAATATATATGTCATCGTTTCAATCATATTGTTTAAACTCATTTTAATACATTTTGTTTTAGATTGAACTTGATGACGATAATTTAGAGGCATGTGGGCCGGTGATGTTTACCCCAGATGGCTTGTAATTGTCGTCACCTTCTGCGCCTAGCCCTGGACATCCCCGTAAATGTGCTACTAGTGCGGTAAGGAACCGTCGCAATCAGCGTTCACAACTTTAGAATTAAAGGCCAACATCAACATAGATCAGCTTCTAATCGGCATCGGTTATACCCATTAGCAGGATGCTGTGTGTGCCTTTGCTTTTGGCGGCGCAACCATCATCACATGCTTATCGTCAACAGGACCAATGATATTTGTGTACTTCCAAAAATCATTGAACTAATTTGAAATGGTTTCTCAAGCCTCTGGAGTTCACGGTATAGCAACATAATTGCCACCGAAGTGTTGTACTCATTTGAAGATATTCGTCAACTAGAACTTTATTAATAGTTTCTAGTACTTTCGGGATGATTGTGGTGATGATTGACTGTGAAATGCGAAAAAGGTATTGTAATGACCTGAAGCTTTCAACAGTAGCCAAAAAGCGTAAGATCAGCATCAGCCTATCCGCCGTAGCAATACTTCTTCGCATTTGCGTGTTCAATTAGGGTTCCTGGTCTTATAACTCGAGCATAAGATTCCGCCACTTCCAGATGAGCGATTTCATCAAGAACCACGGACACTAAAACAAGTCCGCAACACATTTCCCTATTCATTTTTTTAACCATAAAAACAAAAGAAAAAAACATTAAATAAGTTATCGGAAATAATTTTATCACCCTTATCTAAGCTTCAAAAAATTAAAAACCAGTGAAATCAAATAATATTTCTAGACTTTCTATTTGCGATTATAAATATATATGAAAATGTGCACCTCTTCCAAACCAACTTTGACTTTGGGCTCATTTACATTTGCAGTGTTACCTCAATTTCTAATAACCAATCAGTAATAATATAAAACAAACTTGAAATTCTTTTGACTGGACCAATACAGCGAATGGCTAACGGATTTAGCTATTTTTTTTTTTTAAATATTTAGTTTTGTGTTCAAAAGACCAATTAATTCAATAAATAGACTTTGAACCAAAAAAATATGAACTTCTCCTGCGCCTTATTTAATGAAATTAATATCAGTCTTTAGAGCTTTGAATTGCGCATATTTCGAGTCCAATTTTCTTTCTAAATGGTCTAAAACCTTGGAAATATTGTTTACATGCCGTTTGAATAAATAAAATTTCATCTTAACGCTTTATTTTCTCTACAGACCTTTATTAAAGTTAATAACTTAAAAACCACGTTTTTGCGTCGCAGTGATCGAAGATTGTTAAACTTTGGCTGTATGAAAGAAAAAGAAAGCGAGAGCTTTTGGCGGCATTGGTTTTATGCCAAAAAATTGAAAGAAACTTTAAATGCACCCAACTTCAGGAGTCAACTCACAATTTACATGTTCATAATTAATATGCTATTAGGGTTGGGTTACATTTTTGGAAGTTATTTGTTAGATTTAAATTTATAGATACTTCATAGATACTTCACCTAAAATGATTCATGTGACAGAATTTGTCATGATGGTTTATAGAAACCTAATCTAAAGAAAATTACTTTTGGATAATTTTCCTGTCGTTTTTTACTATGTTGTCGGCAATACACAAACTTTGACAATAGGTCGGGTAATATTTGCAAGCTTGGTTCTTATAGTCACAACTCTGACTCTGCCATCTAAACCAGGGTGAATCTGAATAATACGTCCGAGACGCCATTGTGTCGAAGGTAGGTTTTCGGTGTTAACAACAACAAGATCATTTAGTTTAACGTCGGTCTGAGGGTGCTTCCACTTATACCGCTTGTAAAGTTCCTTAAGGTATTCCTCCTTCCAGCGTCGACAAAATTTGGATTTTCAGACATAGGCGAAATTGGCCTTGAGTTAAGGTAGGCTTCTATTCGAGCTAATAAAGTCGAGAACTCCTCAAATGTAAATTTATTTGAACTGGCGATTTAAAGCTCTTGACCCCTGCTTCCCATAAACCACCAATGTGTGGAGAACCAGGCGGTATGAAATTCCAAGTAAGTCCTTGAACTCCGTATTTTGTTGCTATTTCGACAGAAGCGGATTTGAGCAGCGATTGAAAATCGTTTTTAATTAAAGTATTGACGCCGACAAAACTGGTACCATGATCAGATAATACTTCCTTTGGTAGACCCCGACGAGCTACAAAACACGCAAAAGCTGATAAAACTATTTGGGAAGAAAGGTCACTAGCAGCTTCTAAATGTATAGCTTTGGTAGAGAAACGGACGAATAGGCACGTGTATCCCTTAGAAATGCGACAATTTCGACCGCTAAAGCTTTTAAAGTCGAAAGGACCTGCAATGTCAACGCCGGTGTACGTGAATGGGGGAGAAAAGGTGCAGCGTTCAGAAGGAAAAGCTGCCATTAGTTGTTTGCTCATATTTTGCTTGTGGATAACACAAGTTTTGCAACGACTTAGTCGAGTATTAATAAATTTTCTTAATCTGTGAATCCAATATTCTTATCTCACCATAAGTAACACAAGTGCGTTTCCGCCGTGCAGCGAAAGTTGGTGAAGAAAGTCAACAAAAAGGGAAGAGTACGGTAAGAATGATCGGATAACGTTCATTGTATGAAAGATCTGCATTAACCAATCAGCCATTGCAGCGAAGAGTTTGATAAGAATCAAGATATGGATTTAGTGTCAACAGTGCACTTTTTGCATTAATAGGTTCTCCCTTTGACAAAAGATGATACTCTGCAGAAAAGTATCTACTTGTGCCAAGTGAATGAGCTTTAGTTTCACTAGCTTTACTTCCATTTGGGAGAGTGAGAGAGTACTAGCACATTAGTGAGTTTGTATGTGGTTACGAGTATGATAATAAAATCGGAACATATATGCAACTACTCTTACCGCGCGACTAAAAGAAGATAATCTGGTCAAATTATCTTCAGAATCGTGAATGAAAAATGTTTTTAAAGATTTTTTCTCCAAAAATCTTCTCTTTTACTCACATTCCGGCCTTTGGAGCCAAGAAGGTCCATTCCACCAGAGATGATAGAAGCAAAGAGATACCAAACCGGTGATGATGAAAAAAAACTGAACCGTATAGAGCCAGAACTAGGTGTCTGTATTGCTACCTTGACGGTGCAGAAGATTTAATTGTTTGGCCGAATAGAGCCAAATGACTGGGGTGTCTGTGTGGCAAACGGTGACGGCGCGATGAACAATGTGCTTGGCCGTATAAAGCCAAATGACTAAGGTGTCGGTGTGGTAAACGGTGATGGCGCGATGAACAAGCTGCTTGGTCGTATATTCAAGTAGCTGCTGGGTATGTGCGGCTGACGGTGACGGTGATGACGATGTGCAAATGCAACGCTCTTTGAGGATACGATGGCTGCTTGCGTTGTCGGTGAAGATAAAGATGAGTGCCGATCTGCCACCCGACGCGTGCACACGCATTTTAAAAAAACAACAAACAAGTGTGCAGAAGCATAAAAATAAAAAAAATAAAACGCTAATCGCGCGCGCTGTGCAAAAAAACAAACAGCATCAGTGTACAGTGCAGCGATAAAAAAAACGTGTATTGTGTTTGGGTACTCCATCTGGTCCTACTCCCTATCGTTTGCTGCTGCTTTGGCTATAGCAAGTGCCGTATGTTTTTGCGTGCACTTGCTATGGCTGGGTAGGGTAGCATTTGGCGAATAGCGGGTCGCGTTGTGTAGATTTTGTTGGTAGACCAAAGCAATTCATTGTATGGGCATAACACCTGCAGTGATTTGTTTTAGAAAGCTGACGTCAGGATCTACATAGTACGGCCTAGCTAAGTCTGCGTCGGAGTTGAGTTTTTTGTGTTTGTTTTTTTTTTGTTATGCGTGGGAATTTTAGAGTGGACGTGAGCAACATTCGTGGGTTGAGATCCAATTTTTTTTCATTGTACGCCCATGCGATTCACAATAAACCAGCTTTTTTGGCACTAAGTGAAACACAGGTCAGCATAGATTCCGATTTAACGGAGTTTAGTCTGCCTGGATATAACTTGGTGCCTTTATTATTTTCCCATCGTGGTATCGCCGTTTATATACATAGTGATGTAGCCTACCAACTTCTACCTCAATATGGCCAATGTTCCAATCCGGAATTTAATTTTATTTGGCTAAAATTATATGTCCGTAGGCAATTAATACACTATTGTTTTATTTACAGAAGCACTAACCAGGACAGGCATTCAACTTATAATGAGTTTGATGCACTGTCTGATAAAATCACCAGAATTGTAACCCATTATCCTCGTACTGAAATCGTCATTGCGGGCGTACTTGAAATCAATATACACAATTCAAGTTGACTTCGACATTCTCGACAGACAACACCCGAAGGAAGGTATGTTGAGATTTTTGCTGAGGTTAGTAATTTAACCCAGACTGTAAATGAGCCGACACGGATACCGGACATAAGCGGTCAAAACGCCAACACTCTGGACTTGTTTCTTACCTCTCATCCTGATAAATACACTTTAAATGTGTTATCGCCTCTAGGTTCGTCAGACCATTGTATCATATCAGCGAATTTATTTTACTCCAGCCACACAGTTAAAGAACAAGCTCCTAAAAGAACCGTATGGCATTACGAGAAAGCCAATTGGGAAGCTTTAAACGGTTTCTTTTGGAGTTTTAACTGGTCGTGGTGCTTCCTCAACAACGACGTGGATGCCGCTGCCGATATGATTACAAATTTAATTCACCTGGGTATGAAACGCTTTATCCCCAACAGGATAAAGTGTATCAGACCTAAGGAAAACGCGTGGTGTGACTAGAGCTGTAAACAAGCTATCAGGGCTAAAGAGGTAACTTTTCGGTCATTTAAGGCCAACCCAACTGAGGAAAACCGAAAAAAGTTCAAACGAGCCAGAAATGACTGCAATGCCCATATTAATCGTGTCAAATTCTCCTACGACCAAAAGTTGAGGCAGAAAGTACTACAAAGTCCCACCGGTAGTAAAAACTTTTGGTCGTTTGTTAAGAATATTAAAAATTCGGCCTTGTCATCTATCCCGACACTCATTTCCAATGACACCCCAGCTGTCAGCTCTTCGGATAGAGCCAATCTGATCGCTGCTCATTTTGCAGCTAGCTCAACGCTCCCAGATTGTGCTTTATCTCCCCCAGTACTCGAGCGCGTAGAACAATCCATGGGACAAATCCACTTCCGCACCTGTACTGTGGCAAGAGTACTTCAAGATCTCAACATTCACAAATCCGCTGGCCCAGATGGTATTTCCCCTATTGTTTTGAAGAGGTGTTCTTCCACGGTGGCAAAACCACTGCGTAAGCTTTTCTATCTGTCCTATTTTTCAGGGCTCTTTCCGAGAAGATGGAAAACAGCATTTGTCCAGCCCGTCCCAAAAAAAGGCGAATCTTCCTCTCCCTCCGCCTACCGACCAATTGCACTTACGTCCCTTCTTTCCAAGGTCATGGAAACACTGATAAACCGTCAGATTATGAAATATCTCGAATCTCGAAAACTTCTTAATGACCGGCAGTACGGTTTTCGCACTAACAGGTCCACTGGTGATTTGATGACCATGGTGTTGAAAGCAAGGTCGTTGCGCTTGATATTTCAAAGGCATTTGACAGAGTTTGGCATCAAGCTCTCTTGTCGAAAATGCGTGCATTTGGGATCGATGTTACCTTTATTCAATGGATTAGAAATTACCTTTCGGACCGTTCAATACAAGTTGTTTTGGACGGTTTCAAGTCTGCAACTCACATAATAAATACTGGTGTCCCTCAAGGCTCTGTTTTGTCTCCGACTCTCTCATTTTTGTCAATGATCTCCTGTCTGTCACGTCTAATCCAATCCATTCCTTTGCTGATGACAGTACCCTCAGCTTTACATATTCGTTTCCTGGACAAATTTATTATCATTTAAATATTGACAATATATTTAAAATGCCAATTTAAAAAATGCTTCAAAAAAAAAAAAAAAAGAAAAAAAAATTACTTAATTATTGCCAGCAAAAAAACTATAGTTTTCTGTTTTTTTTAAACACTATCAGATCTGTATCGTGGAATAGCTTATTACAAGCAGCAGTCACAAGCAGAAATTTGCCGGTACAAAAAGTGCACCATAGGCTCACCATTAAGTGCTAAATAGATACATAGAGCAAACACATACTGTTAACACAAAAACAAAAGAAATAAAAATGATCTAAGACACCAGAACATGATTACCCAAACACATTTTCAGTTTAAATTTACTTACATGCAGATCAATCACATGATTATTTAAGTTATAAATTCTACTCATTCGAGTAATTAGCTCATTCCTGCCATAATTCGTCCTATACTAAAAGATCCGCACTGCGTAAGTTGTGAGCACCTCAACGGAAGTTGAAGACAACAGATCAGGAGCATCTATATGACCAGCTATAAGTTGCTGCGGTCAAAAGGATGGTGATTGCGATTATATGAAAACACAAGCGTTCTCACTTTAGCATAACACCATCAACTCCTACTTCTCACCTTCCCGTGGTGACTGCTGGGTGCCTAGTACATCGACTGGAGATGGGTTAACCAACCCCTGTGGAAGGTCGTAGGTGGCTGCTGACGAGGTACGGGGGGAGGAGTGCCAGTTCACTAAGGCACTTCTCGTGTTTCCGGATGGCGGCGGACGAATTCTACGGATGGATCAACGGCGGCGTCGACAGTTCCAGTTAGGTGGAACAAGTGATCTTCCTATATGAGATGCTTCGACTTATTTGAAGCCCAGGTCTATAGGGATATTGTTGCTTCTTCTGTACTACTCTGGTTTACTTGCACGGATCATCACTTGGCATGCTTGCATAAGCGCGGCTAGGAACGTCGGATGGGAGTGGTTCTTGATCCGCAAGTACCAGACACAACAAAAAAGAAAAAAAAATATTTTCATGCCAAGATTAACCTGTCAAAACCGGACGGACACTACTTCCTCACCTACACCTTTTCCATACAGTTCGCGGGCAACTAGGTGTTATGTTGCCTAGAGTACATTTGACCCACCCCTTTTGCACTGAAGTGCACCATGGCAGCTCCGGTACTCGGTTTGTGTAGAGCTGCCCCTAAATTAATATTCGATCGATTTACTTAATCTCACATCCCGACGATGTTTGGAAAACCACCACAATCCACCCCATAATTAAAATAAACTCACTGCATTTTAGTTATACTACGAATGTTTTAATACTTAAAAACTTTCCCTACCAAGTATCATTTTAGTTAAGATTCAATTTAGATTTAATTTCATTAATTTATCTTAGTTTTGTAGGTTTAACATAAGTAAGTTATTAGCATTTAGGATTTATCATTAAGCAAATTTAAAATTTAAGGAAAAGTAGATATTGTTTGTTTTTTTATAAATATATTTAATTGTGGTAGGAAATCATCAAACTACCATTAAGAAAAATGAAAAAAACTCACCCTTATTCGTCTGGAAATTGTGCACAATGTCCCACGTGGTTGCGGTATCCAATTCTGTACCAAAATTACTCACTTTTTGATAATTTGACAATTATATTTATAAAACAAACTCACTATAACAAACTAAATTAATTTAGGAAGCAAAATTTTGATTTAAATTCTTAAACAAAGTATGAAAATTTAATTTTAGAATATAGGTAGGTAACACTGATATTTTTTTGGTTTTTTTTATTTCAGGATTTTTTAATTTCGTTAAAATTTTCTTTGGAACACTTAAATATTAGAATAGTTTTCTTTCTTTTTTTTTCCACTTAAGTATGCAAATCACACGTTTTGACCCAGTTAAGTGTGCAAATCACCGTTCTGCGTGGCACTTACTGCACCGTATATACCGGTATTCTCACTTGCGCAAAAAAATCACAAACACTTGTTTTGCGGGTACACTCCCCCGAACTTAACCACACCACCCGACTCACCTATGACCAACGACTTCGTGTATGTCCAGCTCCCGATCGATGAATGACTGCATCGATAGGGCAATGATCATAGATTTGGATGTCGCAATTGGTATATGCGTTAGAGTGCGGGTAAGGTGGGAAGTCTCCAAAGGGTTTGGAAGGTTTTTTTTTCCGGTCAGCGTTTGATACTCTGTGAAACTGTATGGTTAATAGTATAAGTGGGTGTACTTAACAAAATTATATGTTATCAAGACTTACGGTGATTTAGCTGGTTAATAAAATTGTCTCTTTGATACGATGTGGACTTAGGGGTCGCCGAAACACATATAGTGTTGGGTTTTCTTTTTTTTTGTTTGATATCTGAAGACCTATATTCGGAATTAGTTACGAACATAGGGTGGTAGTTTGCAAAAAAAACTAATTACCTGTCCTTTAGGATTCAGCCAGTATAGAAAAAAACCAATCGGTTTTTATACTTTTAAATTTGTAATAAATTGTTTTAATTTTTACTTTTTGCTGTTTTATCGATCTTCAGTGGTCTTATGTAATGTGGCTCAATTGAAAATGGCCAAAGTAAAAACCCAAGAGATGTGTCTCCTCTTAAAGTCGTTCACAAAAAGAAAGTTAAAGCGAGGAGA
This sequence comes from Ferdinandea cuprea, assembly GCA_963576555.1. Taxonomy (NCBI): domain Eukaryota; kingdom Metazoa; phylum Arthropoda; class Insecta; order Diptera; family Syrphidae; genus Ferdinandea; species Ferdinandea cuprea. Next base: position 18,002,003 of record OY754962.1, on the reverse strand, counting down.
TGGAGCTAGGAAGCATAGACTGTGTGTCTACATGCGTTACGCATACACTGAACGAGGAATAAACAAAATACTGGTTCCGCTGGTCAAAATGTCTGTCAAATTTGAAAGCTTTGAAATACGCACAAAAATAGGGTGACACGAATGAGAAATAAAAAATATAAATTTTTTTTTTTTCTTTTTTTGTATAATATTTCTTTTTATTCGTATCCGTAACAATATCCAACACTAAGCCAGTGTGTAGGAAAAGAGTTGGTGGCGGAAGAGCCCTTGATGAGTCAACGGCAGCACTCGCATCCCCGAAGTGGGCTACTGGCATCGGAATTACCGGCCTACTGTACTAGGGTCAAGAACAAAGCCTGGCCCTCCAGGTCGGGGTAACTTCCCGACCACGTCAAAAACATTTAGTTGTGGGAGAGACTATGGCAGCCTCCTATATAAATGCACCTCAAAGGCAAAGAAGACGCGGAACGTTAACGGACGTGCGGGTGTGTACCTGGAATTTGCGGACACTCTACACTCCAAGTGCTACTCAAAAACTTGAGTCTGTCCTCTCGCGGTACAAGGCCGACATTACCGCGATCCAGGAGATACGATGGATAGGATCAGGAACTATGAAAAGACAAAATTGCGACATTTATTACAGTTGTAACAAAAGATTGTAAGTGTTAGGATGCGGATTCGTCGTGGGAAATCGGCTTAGATCCAAAGTAATGGACAACAAGCCGATCAGTGATCGCCTGGCTGTGATCCGCATCAGAGCTACATTCCAAACCATTAGCCTAATATGTGCACACGCCCCTACCGATGAGGCTGAGGATCCTATCAAGGAGGAATTCTATGACCTCTTGGATGGAGCCTAAGGAGCCTGTCCGGAGTACGATGTCAAAATTGTACGCGGGGACTTCAATGCTAAAGCCGGCGGATAACAGCTACCGACTAATTGACTTTGCAGCAGCTTGTAATACGGTGATAATTAGCACTAGGTTTCCGCGACTAAGGAGCCACACTGCAACCTGGCGCTCTCCAGACGGTCGAAGCGCCAAACAAATCGACCATGTGCTAATCGATGCGAGACACGCATCCAACATCTTGAACGTGCACACTTACCGAGGGGCAAACGTCGACTCTGACCATTTTCTTGTTGCAGCTAGATTCAGAGCTCGACTGTCCAACGAAAAGAAGCTGCGAACTGCCTAAAAGAAGAAATTCGATGTTGGACGCCTTAGCACATCTAGAGTCGCCAGAGCCTCCAAAGAGCGCCTGAGTGAGAAACTCCCCACCGTGCATTCACCTACCACAGACGCCAACAACGAAACAACAACAACCAGTAGTCTCAGTATCGCGACATCATCAAGAAGGAAGCCGAAACCACCCTAGGGTACCACCCCAGAGAAAAAGCCCGTGGTATGATGATGTATGCGTATACCGGAAAAAGGTGACAGAAGATGCACACATTAGAACGCTGCAGAGGAAAACAAGGGCAGCATGGGATGAGTACCGAGCCCGGAGAAGGGAGGAGAAGAAGTTCCTGCATAGAAAGAAAAGAGAGCACGCAGTCTTCCAGCTCAAGGAGATCGAAGAGTCCGGCGACCGAAACAACATCCGGAAGTTCTGTAAAAAAGCCAAGCAACTGGCTGCTGGCTTTAAGACCGGAACGCAGGCTCTTCGTGACAGCAATGGAAACCTAGTCACCGAGCGCAGGGAATAGTAGATGTATTTAAGCAGCATTTACAGCAGCTGCTAAACGGACAAAATGTAGAGAGAGTGATGGGGCAAGAAGAGAACCCACGTCCAGTCAATGAAGAACCAGTCCCTCTGCCCAGTATAGAAGAGGTTGGCTTAGCTATAAAAAAACTAAAGAACAACAAGGCCGCCGGCTCTGATGGTCTGCCTGCAGAGCTTTTCAAATACGGAGGTAATGTTATGGTAGGGCGCATGCACCAAATCACCAACCAAATTTGGGTGGAGGAAAGCATGCCCGATGACTGGACCATCATCTCTATATGTTCCATCTACAAAAGAGGCGATCCGATGACTTGCAAGAACTATCGAGGCATATCCCTGCTTAATGTCGCATATAGGATCCTATCCAACGTACTGTGTGAACGTCTCAAACCTTTCTGCAACACACTAATCGGCACGTACCAGTGTTATTTCCGGCCCGGCAGATCAACTCTAGAAAAAATCTTCACACTAAAGCAAATCCTGGAAAAGACCAACGAGTTTCAAGTCGAGACACACAATCTCTTCATCGACTTTTAAGCCGCAACAGCATTCATCTTCAGGACCTTGGATCGGGATTCGGGATCCCGTCAAAATTGATCCAGATGTGTCGCATGACACTAGATAACACGCGATGCAATGTGCAGTTTGGCAGCAGCTCATCTGATCTCTTTCCAACATGCACCGGATTTCGGCAAGGAGATGCGCTGTCGTGTGATTTCTTCAATCTTGTTCTTGAGCAGATAGTGCACAGGGCAGGTGTAAACACGGAAGGCACTATCTTCAACAGATCAGTCTAACTGCTGGGGTATGCGGACGATATAGATATCATCGGTCGATCCCATCGTGCCCAGATGGAGGCTTTCACGGCTATTAAGAACAGGCGAAACTAGTTGGCCTTGATGTGAATGAGGACAAGACTAAATATGTGTTATCAACAAACAAACAATCATCTGTCCACCGACTAGTACAAAATGTCACTGTTGATAGCAGTAACTTCGCGGTGGTTAAGGAGTTCATCTACCTCGGGGTAAACATCAACTCTACAAATGACATCTTAGTGGAGATCCGTCGAAGAATTACCCTAGGAAACCGCTGCTACTTCGGTTTGGCAAAACAAATGGGTTCAAAACTCCTAACTCGATGTAACGACATTTACAGAATCATTATCCTGCCAGTTCTGCTATACGGCGCCGAGTGCTGGACGATAAGCAGGAAAGGAGAGTTAATACTGGGATCTTTTGAAAGAAAAAATCCTTCGACGGATATTTGGTCCTGTGTGCGAGGAGGGAGAATGGAGGAGATGATACAACCGCGAACTCTATGAGCTGTACGAAGATGTGGATGTAGTCCGAAAAGCCAAAACTCGTCGACTACATTGGCTCGGCCACATCGAGCGAATGGACAACAACGCTCCAGGATCTTCGAATCCCAGCCCCGAGGTTCGAAACGACAAGGAAGATCGTACCTCCGTTTTAAAGACCAAGCCATCGCGGATGCCAGAGCGCTTGGTCTGGATAACTGGAAGCAGCGTGATCGGGATCGCAGAGGGTGAAAGGCTGCCGTATCTCAGACAGGGACTCTTCACGGGTCGGGAGCCCGTTAAGTAAGTAAGTAAGTATAAATTGCTGTAAGAAAACTATATCACTATTCAGTCTACGTTGAGATATGTATAACATTTGAAGAAATTTGATAGGCGGTGGGGGGGTTATGACTGTAGGGGGAAGGGCAAAACGAATAAAGTTACGTTGAATAGCTTCAATTTGAATTGAGTAAATATTTTAGTACGGGGTCCAAACTTGTGAAGCATAGTGTAGATGCGGGCGGTCTTAGTAATTGTATAAAAAATTGAGTAACTCTAGGTCTAAGGTAGTCGAACTTTTAAGACCACTTCTTAATAAAGCTCTTTATGGAGTTTGATTTATTAACAATAAAGTTAATATGACCAATAAATTTAAGTTTGGTTAAAACTCCAAGATGTTTAAAACTATCAACATGACAAAGCATATGATCGGATAAAGAATAATGAAAAATAGAGGGAATACGTTTTCTTGAAAATGTTATATGCTGCATTTAGATGGATCCAAATACCCATTTTTATCAACTGTTAATATCCGCTTGGAAAAGATTTCTGTATTGATGATATGCGTATATTAAAATAGTGTTTGTTTATACCCTATCCTAAGGGTCCGTACGCAATTTTTAGGCCTTTAAAATTAAGATAGGATGCTGAAATTTGGACCACATATTCCCTAGGGCTCTGAAATAGCCCTAAAAGCATAAACAAAATTTTAATACGGCCACTGCCACGCCCACAATTTAGAAAAAACCGTTTTAAAGCTAAAGTTAGAGAGATAGAGTGTTACAAACTCCTTTATAAATTTGTCATATAAAGTTTTTTGCCACGCCTACTTTTTGTGGGCGTTTTTTAATAAAATGCTGTTTTCTTTGAAAATTTTCATAGAAAGCAAAAAAAAATGTTTAACAAGATATTTAGGCAATATTTTCCTACATATCGGCCATACAAAGTTTTTCGCCACGCCCACTTTTTGGGGGCGTTTTTCAAAATAACATTTTTTTATACCCTATCCTAAGGGTATATTAACTTTGACACATAGTTTGTAACACTCCTTAATATTCGTCGTAGACCCATAAAAGTATATATATTTATGATCAGGACCAAATCCTAAGACTATCTAGCAATGTCCGTCCGACCGTACGCAATTTTTAGGCTAGGAAGCTGAAATTTGGACTACAGAGCTGCGAAATGGTTAAGTGTAAAATTTTTTTAATACGCCCACTGCCACGCCCACAATTTAGAAAAAATCGTTTTAAAGCTAAAGTTGAGAGATACAGTATTACAAACTTCACAAGATATGAAGGCACTGCCCTCCTTTATAAGTTTGTCATATAAAGTTTTTTGCCACCGAATACCGGTCGAAATTCGGTTTAAATTTTATCCTTCCCGTGCTGTACCGGGCTCCGGCACGGACGACCTTCCTTTCCCGGATACTCGTGGGATAAAACTAATTCTCAAACAAATATAAACAAACAGACAGATGCCTCTGTAACCGCATCAACCTCTGTTACTGCTGTTGGGATCAGAGGGTATCTCCAGACAGGAAGCTGTTGGGCTTCCGACGGCCGTCAATCTATGTGCTCCAGAGCACTATACGGCCTCAACGTCTCGGTCAGCTATTAGGCTACCGAACCCCAATCAAAATACAGAAGGAGATTACATGTGGACCCCCTCCATATGTGATCGTGGTAGAGAAGGAGAAGTGGATCTGTCTAGTTCGTTTCCAGGAAACGAATATGTAAAGCTGAGGGTACTGTCATCAGCAGAGGAATGGATTGGATTAGAAGTGACAGACAGGAGGTCATTAATAAAAATGAGAAAGAGAGTCGGAGACAAAACAGAGCCTTGAGGGATACCAGCATTTATTTGGTGAGTTGCAGACTTGAAACCGTCCAAAACAACTTGTATTGAACGGTCCGAAAGGTAATTTCTAATCCATTGAAGAAGGGTAACATCAATCCCAAATGCACGCATTTTCGACAAGAGAGCTTGCTGCCAAACTCTGTCAAATGCCTTTGAAATATCAAGCGCAACGACCTTGCTTTCACCACCATGGTGAATAGATTGGTTCCACTTTTCGGTTAGATATGTCATCAAATCACCAGTGGATCTGTTGCTGCGAAAACCGTAGTCAAACCGGTCATTAAGAAGTTTTCGGGATTCGAGATATTTCATAAGCTGACGATTTATCAGCGTTTCCATGACCTTGGAAAGAAGGGACGTAAGTGCAATTGGTCGGTAAGAGAAGGGAGAGGAAGATTCGCCTTTTTTTGGGACGGGCTGGACAAATGCTGTTTTCCATCTTCTCGGAAAGAGCCCTGAAGAATAGGACAGATAGAAAAGCTTCCGCAGTGGTTTTGCCAGCGTGGAAGAACACCTCTTCAGAACTATAGGGGAAATACCATCTGGGCCAGCGGATTTGTGAATGTTGAGATCTTGAAGTACTCTTGCCACAGTACGGGTGCGAAAGTGGATTTGTCCCATGGAGTGTTCTATGCGCTCGAGTACTGGGGGAGATAAAGCACAATCTGGGAGCGTTGAGCTAGCTGCAAAATGAGCAGCGAGCAGATTGGCTTTATCCGAAGAGCTGACAGCTGGAGTGCCATTGTAAATGAGTGTCGGGATAGATGACGAGGCCGAATTTTTAATATTCTTAACAAACGACCGAAAGTTTTTACTACCGGAGGGACTTTGTAGTATTTTTTGCCTCAACTTTTGGTCGTAGGAGAATTTGACACGATTAATATGGGCATTGCAGTCATTTCTGGCTCGTTTGAACTTTTTTCGGTTTTCCTCAGTTGGGTTGGCCTTAAATGACCGAAAAGTTGCCTCTTTAGCCCTGATAGCTTCTTTACAGCTCAAGTCACACCAAGCGTTTTCCTTAGGTCTGATACACTTTATCCTGTTAGGGATAAAGCGTTTCATACCCAGGTGAATTAAATTTGTAATCATATCGGCAGCGGCATCCACGTCGTTGTTGAGGAAGCACAACGACCAGTTAAAACTCCTAAAGAAACCGTTTAAAGCTTCCCAATTGGCTTTCTCGTATTGCCATACGGTTCTTTTAGGAGCTTGTTCTTTAACTGTGTGGCTGGAGTACGAGAAATTCGCCGATATGATACAATGGTCTGACGAACCTAGAGGCGATAATACATTTAAAGTGTATTTATCAGGGTGAGAGGTAAGAAACAAGTCCAAAGTGTTGGCGTTATGACCACTTTGCGGAATGAAAGTGCTATTGCCGTAGCCAAAGGCGCCATTAAAGAGAAGACAAGAGACTCAGATCCTTGGATCAAACTCCCCCCGCATCGGCTCCCAAGAAGGTCAAGAAAGGTCCCACACCTGATGTTCCCACCTTTAGCCAGGTGACGAGCCTTGTAAGGTTGGGTATCGTTCCTACGAAGTCCAAGACTCGGTTATCGACACCTCGATTGAACTGAGCAACTGCGGCGTATGGGCCAAGTTCTCACGTTCATATCTAAAATCGGGGAGGCTTATTTTTGTATGTGCTGATAGAGCAACGGCAGAGTGGATGCGCTCCAACTTTAGGTGTATCAAACTCAAATTTGGCCTGAACATTACGTTGGTGGAAGAGGAATCATTCCCAAAGCCACACATCGTACGAGGTTTCTTCCCACAGAGTTTGGAACTCTCAAACGAAAAAGTTTTTGCCACCCTCACGGCGCAAAACGCCGGACTCAATGCTATCGACTGGAGGGTTGTGCATAGAGGTAAAGATGGTGTGCTTCTTCATCGCAATTGACGGCACATCCATGGCAAAACTCCTCGAACTCAAGGGAAGGTTATAGGTTCGGGCAGATCAAACTGATTCTCAGAAACACCGATAAGAATCCAGTTGCCGATAGCGGCACCCCTTTGAGTAGTGTAGCAGCCACCACAACAACCGGTAATGTGTCCGGAAATGTGGCAGTGGACGTCTCGACTGGGAATGCTGTTGGGCAGGCCAATCAGCGTAACATAAGCGAAGAATCGACTATGATAACCATTCCTGAGAGCCAAACCCAGCCAACCCGTGTTGAGAGTGGCAATGCTGTTGGGCATGCTGCTTCCTCCAGATCTGGTAGCAGAACTAAGGCAACGGCTATCAGTCCGCACAGTGGCTTGTAAGGCCGGTGTCTCAACAAGACACTCACGAAACCCTTTTTGCGCTGCTGCTAGGCGCGGAAACAAAAGGGGCAACACGGAGTCAGCCAGGGATAGAACATCAGCTCGTCCTGGTCTGGCTGCCTGTCGTAGAGGGAATGGGCCCAAAAGGACGAACTTCTTTGATGAGCTACATGCAAGGATCTATGAACACCTTTAAGGTGCTACAGGCGAACCTTCATCATGCTAAGGGCGCATCCGCCACTCTTAGTAAAAGTGTCGCCGTAGAAAAGATTGATCTGGGTCTCATTCAAGAACCCTGGGTAGTCGGCGGACAAATTAAAGGTCTCGGAAAGGGTACAGGTAAGCTAATATATAAATGCGATGAGCCAGTAACAAGAGCGGACTGCTTAATCGATATAAATATCAACTTTCTTCCTATTCCAGAATTTATAACAAAGGACCTGGGTGCTCTACTAATAGAAGTCCCGGCCGAGAGAGGCACGCATAACATCGTATGTGCGTCGGCATACTTACCTGGTGACGATAACAACATTCCACCAGTCGAGGTCAAAGCTCTCGTCAACCACTGCCACAGCAAGAACCTTCGTTCTGTCATCGGATGCGATGCGAATGCACATAATAAGGTATGGGGTAGCAGCGACAACAACAGAAGAGGTGAGTGCCTATTAGATTTTCTTAGTTGTAACCGAGAAGACATTCTTAACAAAGGTTCCAAACCAACATTTATAAATGCGATCCGTGAAGATGTACTTGACCTTACACTCGCGAGTCCATTTATTTCTAATTTCACAGTATCCTGGCATGTGACAGAGGAAGCCTCTCTATCAGACCACCAACACATAAGGTTTGACATTCCAAGTCCCCAACAGATACGACCCCAAGTCGATGGACTGGAATATGTATTGAAGACTCGTTCTCTCTCACTTCGATATGCTTGTCACATCAATAAAGCTCTGTCTAAAGATCACACTAATTGTGTAGGATTGCTAAAGAAACTAAAAGTTACCTACACGACGAACCGTTTAGAAACTATCAAAACCTTACTACAGGTTCATTTTCCAGGCTCTTCTATCGGTGAAACACGGATATTCCCAAAAGCAATAGGCCAAGTGAACTGCCTCAATCTTATAGACCCATAAGTCTAACATCTTTTATTCTTAAAACTATGGAGAGACTTATTGATGTTCACATCAGGGTACAGGAAAGATAAATCCATTGAGGGTGCTCTTCACTATCTTGTTAAAAAGATAGTAAAAGCCTTTCTGACAAAGGAAATTGCCTTATATGCCTTCTTAGACATTGAGGGTGCATTCGATAATACCGCCTACGATGCAATTGCTAGGGTAGTCACCTGTAAAGGTATCGCGGATTCGACCAACCATTGGATCAGAGCCATGTTGAAAAGTAGAATCATTACCTCCACCTATGGAGGAGTTTCAGTGTCGGTGACGGCAATTAAAGGTTGTCCATAAGAAGGGGTGCTATCCCCACTCCTATGGTCACTAGTCCTTGACAACTTATTAGTCAGTCTAGACACACTAAGCTATAGCGCCATAGGTTAGGTTGAAGATGATGATGCATTGCGACACGTCTCAGAATGGTGCAAAAAAGAAAGCAAATCCTAGCAAAACCATTCTAGTGACTTTCACTAGAAGAACACTGGTTAATCTGGAAACTAGTTCTATGGAAGGTACCTCAATGAATTATTCCAATGAAGTCAAATATCTGGGAATTATCTTAGATAAAAAACTCAACCGAAATTCTCGTATTAAGTCCGCCACGGAGCGTGCAACTAGAGCCATGTGGGCCAGTAGACGCCTGTATGGCAGGACTTGGGGCCTTAACCATAGAATGATATTGTGGCTTTACACAATGATGGTCAGACCTATAATTGTCTATGCCGCTATCGTCTGGTGGCCCAAAACTCTTGAACGGATAACGACAAATAAACTGCAAAAGCTGCAGCGTTTTGCGTGTCAAGGCATCACAGGTGCCATGCGCGCCTGCCCAACAACAGCACTAGAAACCATTGTTGGGCTTTCACCACTACAGATCTTTATTAAGAAGACAGCTGCTACCCCATCAAGCTGCAACTCGAATATAAGTTCGAATCAGCAGACCACGTGGGTCACCTGAGAATACATAACTTAATCCCAAACATGGATATGTTTTACTGTATCCCCGACATTATGGTTAGGGAATACAGTTTTGGGAAATTATTCGAGGTTGAAATACTGAACCGCTCCAAATGGGCTAACGGTGTGCCATCTATAAATCCGAGAAGTCTGGTCTGGTACACAGACGGATCAAAAATGTAATCTGGAGTTAGAGCTACTGCTTTAAGGACCCAACACCAAAGTCTTAATACCAATGGGAAAATGTCCCACTGGTATTTCAGGCTGAAATCCATGCCATCGAGACCTGTACTAATTTAATCTCCCGAAAAGTTATTAAAGGTGCCAAAATACACATCTCCTCGGATAGTCAAGCAGTACTATAGGCATTGGCATCCCATACTTTAGTGTCCAGGTCAGTTAAAAGCTGCTATTTTGCTTTACAAAACCTAGCGAAGCATAATGAAGTCAAACTTGGATGGGTCTGTCCTCCTAGGAACAGAACCCTATTGCAGTGTGAACTGGGCTACTGCTCTAAGGATAGTTAACATTTGGGAAACAAAACATTGTCTCACCCACTGGGAAAGTGTTCCGAGTTTGAGACAATCTAAAAGAATAATTAGGCCTTACTCCTATAAAGGTTTCATATTCTTGAGTAAGGAGAATATTAGGAAGCTGGTAGGCTTCCTCACAGGACATTCCAACGTCACCTCAAGAAAATGAACCTGTGCCAAGAAATGGAGTGTAGATTCTGAACACATTCTATGTGACTGCCCGGTCCTTCTTTGGTTAAGACGAAGAATCTTCCATAAAGAGGTCCTTTCAACAGCAGAGCTGCTGAACTCTGTAACTAAGGACGTGTTGAATTTCGTCAGGGAAATCACACGTCTCATGGGGTAATATCCCGTTTATATACAATAGACCTTTCTGGTCGCAGAGTCAGCCAAGTGGGCAAGGGAATACAAAAGAACATAAGGAAAGGCTACAGTCCGCTTGGGCCGAACACTATGATACCCTATACTTAATCCTATGTACCCCAAAGAAAAACAGATTATGGATAGCATTTTATTTCATTCTATGAAATTTATAGAACAAAAAAAATATATTTAAAAAAAAACCCCCCCAAAAAGTAGGCGTGGCAAGAAACTTTATATGACAAATTTATAAAGGTGGGCACTACCTACATACCTTGTGAAGGTTGTAAAACTTTATCTATCTAACTTAAGCTTTAAAACGGTTTTTTCTAAATTGTGGGCGTGGCAGTGGGCGTATTTCGAAAATTTTAACACTTTACCATTTCGGAACCCTAGGGAGTATATGTTATGAATTTCAGCTTCCTAGCATACATCTGAAGGCCTCAAAAGTTGATACGGACGGACGGACATTGCTAAATAGTCATTGGATTTGGTCCTGATCATAAATATATATACTTTTATGGGTCTACTACGAATATTAAGGGGTGTTACAAGCTATGTGTCAAAATTGATATACCCTTAGGATAGGGTATCAGAGGTAAATGAGGCAAGAAGTAGAATAGTACTGTCAAAACAAGATAATTCACATACGTGATCAAGTGTCATAGATTATTCAGAATATAAAGAACAAAGACGGTACGATGGAATATACATATGTATTGATGGCAATTAGGACACCCCCTCCAAGAGGTGTTTAAATGTTCTGGAATTATTTTTTCGATTTAATAATTTAAAACATAATATAATGCATTAATAACAGAAAACTAAAAGTAAAATAGCAAATATAAATTTCTAAAATAAATTTAGCAAAAATAGTTTGCTTAAAAAAAGGGATAAGTATTTTACATTGTAAAATTAGTAGTAATACGACCAATAAAACATTCTTCAAAAGAGTAAGATATGTTATTTTTTTGCATTTTTTTTTTAAATCTACAGCGAAAAACGGTCGAAAGAAACAATTATTTGTAAATAAAAAGTGCAACTATTGGCAGTGCCAATAATTTCAGCTATATAGGATTGTAATTATTAGCACCCCTGCCAATAATTAAATCCTAGCTCTTTTCATCCAATTATTAGCAGACTTTTCATTAATAAACAGTCGCTATTTTGACAATTTATATATTCACAAACTTATTATTTAATGCATTATTTTAGTAAATAAAAAATGTTTTCATTAAAAAATATGAGAGGAATTAGTGAAAACAAAATACTTTACCAAAATTATAGAAATATTTTTTTGTCGAACGTGTTTTTCCTTGCAAAAAAAGTGAAAGGGAATGTCTCTAAACTAAAGCGACAGAAAAGTGAGCGAAATTTGCAAATTAAAAATAAAAACTAAATTGACTTATTCGGACAAAGGGTTACTGATAAAATCACTGTTGAATGGCTAGGTGCCAATAATGGGGTCAAAAATTTGGGGTACCATTAATTGATGTCTTTCCGCTATTTGGTAAGTTAATTATGTTTGACAGTTTCAGGAGCGATGCAACTTTCGCATGTTTTATTCTTAATTAAGACCTATTATGAAAATATATGCACCACAAAATGCCACTACAGGTTCGAAAAGCTTATTTTACACAGAAAGGCGTAGAACCAACTGTGGTTGTAATGAGAATGTAATGCTTTTAAGGTGCATAAGTACATTCAATAAATTTTGCAATAGATTTGATTTGTGCTTCTCGCAGGCAGAATTGAAAAACTCCATTTATGCATAAACATTCGATTAATTAAATATTTTTTTATTTGAGAAAATCTATTAGATAAAAATCTTTGAAGCAACTATTGAGTAAAGCGAGAGATAGAGAACAGATTCGATTTCATGATTCCGAAAAAAACAAGCATCGGTATTGATTTGAACTGTAAGTTCGGTTATGTGTTCATTTTTGATCCTGTGTCCTTTGTGCATACGTATAACTTTGGCCCTATTTTCCCCGCAAAAATAAAAATTCTAATACAATTTTCTACTTATGTACATACGTAACGCAAAGTTTTGCCGAGGTAAGTAAGAAATATAGAGAAAGCCATCAAATCTATGACGTCAGCGGTAGTTCATTATTTACATTGGATAGTTTCTGTTAGTGCAAACTTTGGCATTCGAAAAAGAAATGCACCTGCACAACATACATACATATACATATTTAATCAGAGCAAACACATACAATCGCAAATAGTTTTCATTTTCCTAGCCAATAAAAACAACAAACATGTATGGAAAGAAGCACGTGAAGTCGACGTCATTGTATGAAGCTTAAATCCGATTTCCAGTATTTCCAACCGTACAACGAAGGATACAGAAGCAGACAAATTGATGAAATGGCGTGGACGATTATGTTTGGTTTCACTGAGGAGAAAAACGTTGATAGTATTGGTAGTGCAATTTTGGTACAGTAATGGCGAATTTTGTATGTTCTCCTAAGTTTTGCCTATTTTTACATCATACTAATTTAAATTTGATTTTCTAAGCCGAAACCCTCCATGTACTTAAACATATTTCTCATCTAGGATTTAGCTTTAAAGTGAAATTGTTTTTTTTTTCATAATTTAATTTTATGCATAAATATATAGAACATGTTTGACAGTTAAAAAATATACATTTAGTAACTGCTGAACATTATAATCTGTCCACTTTGATTCCTAATGCGTCTCGTGAATGGTTAATCAGTCTCAGCTTTGGATTATTTAAGTTAAATGATGGGATCTTTAAATATATGAGCGAGGTGTATATATCATGGAGCAACTACGCAGCCTCGGTATGCTCACAATCTGTTTGGGATCATGACATTATCTATAGTTGAAAAAAGCACAGAAAAACCTAGCATGTGCAAAAACTGCAAAGACATTCATCTAGAATAATCTCAAAAATTCAGTAGCAAATTATGGATTTATATTTCCCTTTTTTAAGAGTTATGACAGAAATGAAACGCTTAGCAATATCATACAATTTTAAGAACTTTATAAGTGGGCCACTCATGTACCGTTATCATTTATACCTTTGCATTCTGTTTTAGGTTTTTTGTTTCTACTTTTTTCACAATATAGCAAGAACATTAAAAAAATGAAAGTTAATTATAGGCTCTAAAAGCCAGGGAAGGTGAAATACCGAAACTACAAGCTTCAGATAAAAACCAAATATCAAGCCATTACGGCAGCCGCCACTTATTCTTTAAATCTAAAAGCAGTTTGGGATCGAGGAGTGTTTGTGTGCAATTTTCAAGAGACCCATTACTTATTTTGAGAATTAAAATCTGTTGCTGGTTTTATTTTTTAAAAGAAGTTGCAGTTGGGAACTCTCATCGTATTTAATGATAAAGAGTGATTGTCTATGACATAACTGTGCATTTCTGGAAAAAAGCTCTATTACCCCTATAGGGGTATACAAAAAACTAGAAGAACCAAACACCCTCCACAAGCCCGCTGAAAAGCATTTCTTAACATAGGTTTTTTTTTATATCTTTAAGGAAAATACTATTAAAGAGAACACACAAATTAAAACAACAATACTCATGGGAAATCATCGAAAAAATCAAGTGCAAAACGAAACACAAAATATTTATGGTAATGGTATAGTAATAGTGGAATGGATAACTAAAATTGAGCAATAGTCCTCATGAAGAAAGTTCTTCCTTTAGCTTTAGTTCGGGCTTAAGTGTTGTATTGTGTATACCGTTGACCGTGTCTCGTCTGTTAAACCAAATAGTTTCATTTATTTTATATAGTTTACTGTCAGTAGCTCGTTCGTGTTGTTTGTTTAAAAAAAACAAAAAGAATTTAATAACAAGAAATAAAAAACCCCATATTAAGCAATAGTGAACAAATTTAATTATTATTCACAAAGTATGATGAAATATAATATAATTATATAAAATATAAATTAAAAAAAAATTATTAAAAACTTTTAATAAGTAAATATGGTGAAAGAAATGTTATGCAACATTGCGGGCAAAAAATAAATTAGTATTTGTCATAAAAAAAGCATAAGCGAGTTCATGAATCATTAAATAATAGATGGCCCGTTCTTCGCGGATGCAGCGAGAAACCATTAACTGGGAGAACCCACAAGACATTACATATTCGTATAGTGACCATCATACAAACATTAGTCAAAAACTGATTCACATTCAAAGATTCATGGCGTGTATCTCCGAATTATTATTGTTGCTCCCTTACGAAGCTAAGAACGTGTATGTAGTGGTGGTGTATGAAAGGGCTGCCCTTCTAATCTAGAAAGCCCTATTTTTAATGAAGAAAAATCAATTCGGCAATTGGGGTAGCATGCAAGATGTTATTTTTTAGTCTTATATAAAGTGTGTAACCTACATTTTCTGCATATTCAGCTTGCATAGTTACATCACTTTTTCAACATAGGTGGAGGCTTGGGGTATAATGCCACACACCGTGTAATAAAATAGTGTGAGATTTCTTTTGAGCTATATAAGTAAATGTACGAGTATGTATGTATGTATGTCATATTTGAAGAATAGCCTTTTATGATATTATCAAAGGTCCATAAGATAATAAAAGCGAAGAAAGACTTGTGGGTCAGACGACATAGCTCAGCAAGTATCACATTCGAAGTTAAATATTTTTTTCTTCTTGGCTGACTATTACGTAAATGATCCAAATTTGGCTTATCCTCTTATTGCTTCTGCCTTCCCATATAATATTCATTTAAGACGTATATAGTACTCATCTACCTTTGAGTGCTTTTTAAAAACGTCCTGTTAAATTATAGCTGTAAAGATGAAATCAGGTGGTATATTAATTTTTGATATTTGACATTTGGATCGTATTGTTAAATCCAAAATTAAGACGGTTTTAAGCGTAAAAGTATATACATATGACTTACCGGAAGACTCTAGGGCGAACACCAACTCTGTGTTTCTGTAATTAAAATGGTAACTCTTTTTCGGATATTCATAATATTTGGGAAACAGTGCCTCAATGGTTGGTCGTAAAACAATAAATTACTACTGAGTCCCAGATTTAAATTATCCTAATTTCTAATTTAAGGTTTTCTTGGCACTTAGTCCGGTACATCCAGGACTAAAATTGCTGATGAGAAGCTTTTCAGATTAGCCGTCTGGAATCGAAATAAAATTGTGTCCCTCTTGAAGACACATTTCATTTCATAATCAGCGTACCTACACTAAGAGGATTTTGCATACTGTGTGCCTAAGGTCACGCATTGCGCGGTTGGGTGTTGAGAGTGGCAAACAAATGTTTCAACATATGAATTCGCATGTTTTTGGCGATGAGCAATTTCGATAAGCTTTTTGTTTAAATTTTTTAGATCATCGTTCAACGCTGAGTAAAAGAAGAAAATCGGAATTTTGGCCACAAATATCATATATTTCCCATTGCACTGCATTCGTTGTGTTCCCCCTGTGGAGCTCGCTGCTTTGACATCAGGAAATGTTTTCATGCCTTTCGATTTTGTATCATCTCTTCACTGATCCAGGAGTTTTTAGGGTCAGAGAATAGGCAGTACAAAAAATCTTTTGTAGCTTATACTCATGTCTTGCAAACATCCTCCCAAAATCAAATGCTCAAAAATCAGTAAAAGTTTGATATCCTCGTCATATCGTCACCTATTTGGTTTTGCTATAATCGTGAAGGTTTTTATAATAACGGCAGTAATAATGGCAGAAAATAGTACTGGATTTTATAGTATTGAGTTTCTCTATTATTCTTATCCCACTAACTTATGCTGTCGTAGTTCAAGAAACGAGTATACAAAGCTAATATTACTGTCATATTCAAAAGGAATATGAAAAAGGAGAATTTTTGAGATTTAATCACTAAAAGTTCCGAAAACTTATATTTGAATGTTCAATGTTGAAGTTTCATTTAAAAAGTAAAATAAATATTAGGCATAAACGATCCATAAAGGACTAAAGCCTAGCTTCTCTAACCGTTGTGTGTGCAAAGATATATTTTTTTTGAGACAAATGGCAGGGACCTACAGTTTAATGTCGATCCCGAACGGGAATTTAATTTTTGGGGGGCTTCTTATGGCAGTTGTTACTCTTCGATGTTTGTCAGACTCTTGAAAAGGTGGGGCAGCGAATAAAACCATAACCACTGCACCCACGAAGTTCCAATAAAGTTCTGTTTGACATGATTTTGTTACTCGTTTACGTCAAGGATTGTGCTATATGTTTGCGCAACGAAATGCACACGTGTGTTTTTTTTACTGCATGGCGTTACATAGTCTGCACTTAAAATTTACAAACAATATGCAGAAGACCACAATAGGGAATTTGCAGCAATAGGATGACGAATTAAACTGCTGAGTCGTCGACGAATCGTCATCAAATCGGCAATTATCTATATTCCATATCTTTAATAATATTTCCCAATCATTTATCTGGATGTTTTTTTTAGTTAGGATGGAAACTTCGGTAGATCAGTTTCCCACGGTAAAAAGGTGTGGTCTGGGGTCCATAATAGTGAAAATATTTCAAAAAGGGACGTCTACATAAAATATTAATAAAGCAAAATAATAAACACCAGCAAAACTTATTATAAATTCAATAAAACAACTTCGCACAAAAAACAAAACGTACTTTAAAAGGGGAAGTCATTCCGTAACTTAAGGACTATAATCGTACCATTGTGTGTACGAAGTTATATTTTTGACACGAATGGAGGGACCTACAGTTTAATGTCGGTTCCGAACGACAATTTATTTTTGAGAAGCTAACGCACTTAACCACTAAGCCACTGCACCCACTTCAACTCAGTACATTATTATTTTTTTTAGATTGGAGTTTCTCACTTTTTCGTTCAATAAAGAATAACATTTTACTTAAACTGCAAAAGGGCCCGCTTTGATAATATTTGAAAACCTGAAGGCCAGAGGTCTTGAGGCTTACAAAGGGGCCAAATGGCAACACTGCCATAAACAAAGTAAATAAGATTACGCAATTCCTATTCTCATTTATGTATGTGACTAGTATGACATCTTGTATATGACCTCTGTATGTTCTGAAATTGTGACATGTTCCCATCGTTGCCGTTGATTTTGCCATGCACCTTACTCACCCAGTAGCAATTCTTTCTGGGTGAAGGAGATTTAACCCAACTTTTATAGTTCCTGCTGTGAAAGCAACATCAAATGATTTTCTCTAACGGTCGGAAAGTGGTCAATCTATTTTAAAACCTTCAAGTTCAACCTTACGCAAGTCGTAAGCAAAATTTAAAAGTCTAATTCTTGCCTGGGTCCATTAACATTTTACATTTAGGTTGACAATTTGGGTCGGTCACAATTTTTCTCGTTGCGTCATGTTTCATTGAATACGTTTATTTTATTTTAAACTTAGAAGGACTAGAATAGTTGTATATAACTTCAATATTTGTCTGATAAAGGCAAAAAAAACCTTCATAATCGACTTTTTTAAACTATGAGTATAAAAAATCCTAATTTTCTTTGTTTTATTCGAAAGTACATACTATTTAGTACTTTTACTTATAATAAATAACTAATGTTGAACTTATCTTAGTTTATGTACCTAGTGTACTGTACGATTTCTATGGAAAAAAAAGATGTATTAAAACAATATTGGTATATCTGACATTCCACAGGTTGTGACAATAACTGATTAAAATCCCCACAATACATCTGCTTACTTATTCTTAAAGTGTCACAAACAGGGATTGCAGACAGGTAATGCACCTATAAATAGAGCAAATTTAACATACGTTATGTCTACGCTCTTCAAGCTGAACACAACCGTGGTGGTTTCCCCAGTATACAATGGCTTTAGAATATCCACTGAGTCTCTTATAAATGAGTGTCGCATAAGCATATTAAAAGCCCACATTCCATTTGTGTGTGTGTTGAAACACGATTTCTAACTTTCTGGTTGTGGTAATAGTCCTTGCAAAACCACAATTGCATCACTACAGCGCATAGGTATAAGTTGAAAAAGCTATACAAAAAGCATTATTATGAACAAGTTGCGGGTGAATTCTTTTTTTTCAATTCAATTCAAAGTTGGTGCCCGTTAGACAAAAGTGGAACCCTATATTATTTTTTTTTCTGAAAAGGGAACAGAACAAAGAACAGTTCTTACAGTTAAATTTTCTTTCCCTTTTTGGCTTTTTATCACATATTTTCTGGCAAGTACCTATCCATCGATGAAAATAGCGCCGGCGCTTTTCCACAAATCAAATAAGTTTCCTATAAATGTTTCCATCCTGCTTTCTCTTTTGCCGAATACGTGTATTTTAAATTCTGTTTTCTCTATGGGATCCCATCATTTCCTTAGTTTGCCATTGTTGTTGTTTACCTTCTATTTTACTGTTGTCAGATTTCTGCTACCAAGCTAGCGGTGTGCTTACCCGCAGAAGAGACGACTTTTCATTTTCAAAGACAGGACTTACGTAAATATTGATTGAGCAAATATTTTCTTAATTTAAGCTTAACTCTAACAAATAATTATTTAAACAAGCATATTTTACCGAATTTAATGTAGCCCGTACAGATTTTTTTTTTTCAAAACTACGATTTCATCAAAATTAAATTTATAAAATCAAAAAAAAAAAAAACTCCGAACAAATATTGGTTGTAATAAGTTCATCGTTAGCCTTTGTCGGGGTAGGCTGTGTGCTGTTCGCAGTAAGTGTCGAACAAAAAAAATAGTTTCTCTGTTCTTACATAATCTATATTAAAAACACTGTTACATTCATACAAATCTATAACAACGAAATGTCTCCATTGTATTATTAACAAATTATTTATTTATTTATTTCTGGTTCCAAATAGATAACTTTAATATTAAAAAAATATGACAAGTGTAGTTTAGTGAAAAATAAAAACATCTAGAAAATTCTTCTACATAAAAATAAAAACTTCTTTCAACAAATCAAGTGAAAAACAGAGCTGATAGTGAACTAGAAGAAGGGACACACTTAACGACGAACATCATGTCACATATTATTCAAAGGATTCTCATCTTACTTGGCATTGTATTTTGCCTTCAATTGCAAGGTAAGTTAAATTTAAATTCCATATTACATATTTTGCTTTTTTTTTCTTACGACTGAGGTGAGTTTTTCATTCTATTTTTTTCACGTAACTTGACAAAGCTCATAGGAAGTGTGTGGCCTCATACTTGCATCAATTAATTTGGGATTAGACGTCCTCGTGCTAATTAGAAAATTAATTGAGGTCAGTCATATTCATTCGTGAATAATAGCCATCAATTTGAAGAACTACATAGGTACTTCAGCACAAGATATTAGTATAATCGATAAATTTTATTGGTTCTTACGCGTTTGATAGCAAAATCCTGCCAGTAACCATTGGATACGAAAGCAAGATTTATATAATTCTTGAAAACACAATCAGGTCGGTAGGATAATGAACCTGCACAAAATTGGAGAAATTTAACACATTGTGAAATTTAAATGTTGCCAATGCTGTTATCAAAAGTTTCCGTCAATTTAAAAGGTTATAGTATTATCAATTTCGATATGAGCAGATATCTTTTAAAAAAATAATAAAAATTTGTATAACTATGTTTCGGATTGAATTAAAATGAAATTAAATTTTCCCATTGTAGACGGAATTTAAGAAGGAAAAACACAGTAACTAACAATTAATTAGTCTAATTGATTTGAAATTTTGCGTTGATAAGATGAAAAACATTTGACGAAAAGAAAAAAAAATTATTAGAAATATGTTTCAGCTATTCTTTCAAGGTGCACCCCTTGCTATTGTTACCCTTATAAACTAACAGCAAATTGTATTTTTGTGTTCAATTGACCGGATAAATATATTTTTATTTCCTCCATTTTAAATAATAAGCCATATAAAAGACGCATCTGGCCAATTTTGACCCCTGTGTAGTGTGAATTATGATCGTCCAAAAAATATTTATTTCGAAACCTTTAACAGTGAAGGGTTTTCCCAGGCAAGTCAGATTTTCATGTGAAGAAGGACTAATCTTTTACAAATACTAACAGTCCATTTCGTTATATTATTCCAAATTTCATATTCAGCAAATAAAACCGTTTTCTCATGAACAAGATTAAGATTTTTAATAGTTCTTTAAGTTGAAAAAATTGCACGCATATACCTTAGTGGAAAAATAAAATTTACCAACACTCTATTTCATCTGCTTAAAATGAAAATCTGGTAAGCTAAGTTTTCATACCATTACTGCTTTAAGAACAAAAAATAAACGAAAAGACTTTCCCAACTTGAACATTTTAGGCTCAAATTCAATTCGAATATAAAGAGTCTCAGCAAAGTTTAGTTAGTGGTAACTTTTATTTGTCCACTACGGTAGTAAACCAAGTTTATAAACCGTAGTTACATATTCCTAATTCAAGTATATAGCAGAAACGAAGTTACCATGTTTTGTTTAAGTAGCATTCATTATTTAAAACATGTTGTTCAAAATATGTTGAACTGAATATTGAAGTTCTTATTTTACGTTCTCGTTTACATTTTTAATGGTTCATTAACTCTCAGAAGTTTTTCACTTTATTGTAAAACTTATTTTCGAAATTTCTTAGTCATTCACTTTTAAATGGTAATGGTAACAAATTTTGCAATATGTTAAAAATTGTAAAAAATCAGTCGACAGCGTTTTGTTTAGTTATCATATTTTCGTTTCTTATATTTTATTTCGTATTTCTAATTCTTAAATCCTCTAAAAAAAACAGTTACAATTTATCAGCAAAACCTTTTACGTATTTGGAAATTTATGATACAGCCTTGTTCATGCCCTTTCCCAAAGTTATGTTAATTTTGACACATGGTTTGTAACGGAATCACCATTTTATCTAAAATGACAAAATCTAGAAAGACAAAAATTTATTATAATCTGGAAAAATTAAAAGTAGATTGTAAGTTTTTTTTTTCTTTTTTGAGAGATTTTACAAGAAAAAAAAACGCATAATATCCCCTGTTTCGCTATTGGATTTAGAAAAGTTGTAAGGTTGGGTAATGACCGGCAGAACGGTTTTCGTAGCAACTGGTCCACTGGTGATTTGATAACTTATCTAACCGAAAAGTGGAACCAATCAATTCACCATGGCGGTGAAAGCAAGGTCGTTGCGCTTGATTTTTCAAAGGCATTTGACAGAGTTTGGCATCAAGCTCTCTTGTCGAAAATGCGTGCATTTGGGATCGATGATACATTTCTTCAATGGATTAGAAATTACCTTTCGGACCGTTCAATTTAAGTCGTTTTGGATGGTTTCAAGTCTGCAACTTACCACATAAATGATGGTGTTCCCCAAGGCTCCGTTTTATCTCCGACTCTCTTTCTCATTTTTATAAATGATCTCCTCTCTGTTACTTCTAATCATATTCATTCCTTCGCCGATGACAGTACCCTCAGCTTTACATATTCGTTTCTTGGGCAACGCCCCTATTCTTCGGGCGTTGAACTGGAACAGCAACGTATGTTAAGCTCATTAAATTCCGATCTCGACAGCTTACTTAAATGGGGTAAAACCAACAGCGTGGAATTTAATGCTTCCAAAACGCAAGGCTGTCTGCTGTCATTGAAGTGAAACCCTAATTCTCTGCCATTATCCATGGATGGAACTTGCATCGCTGAAACCGAACGACTTTCCATTCTCGGTATGTGTGTTAATGACAACCTTCGTTGGAATGACCACATATTCGATGTCGCGAAATGTCTAGGCCTTCACTATCTCTCAACTTTAGCTTTAAAACCGTTTTTTTTTAATTGTGGGCCTGGCAGTGGGCGTATTCAAAAAAATTGTACACTTAACCATATATTAATTTTGAGACATAGTTTGTAACACGCCTTAATATTCGTCGTAGACCCATGAAAGTGTATATATTTATGATCAGGACCAATTCCTAAGACTATTTAGCAATGTCCGTCTGTCCGTCCGTACGGAATTTTTAGCCACGCCCACTTTTTGGTGGCGTTTTTTCAAAAAACATTTTTTTTTGGGATAGGACTGTAGCCTTTCCTTATGTTTTTAACACTATTTCTAGAAATCGTTTAGCAAAATATTCTTATGTGCTATGTTTATTATTGCATTGCAATTATATGAAATTGAGTTAAACAAGCATTTTCTAATTTTTCATTTCCTTTTTTAAGATCCACAACTTGAAAAATTTTCTTTTGTAAAATTAATACATTACTCAGGTAGCTTGTTCTTATAACTTCAATAATGTACAGTGTGTCATAAGTGTAATTTGAGAAAAATGTTTTCGTCATTTTATTCTATCGCTCCTTAGTTTTAAACAATTAATATAAACGTATTATTAAATCTCAAACATTTCTGTAACATATTATAAACCAGAAACTACAACTTTTCGCATTCACTGAATAATAAGGAAAAAAGCTCCGTTAATTGTTGGTATCACGGCGTTCTTTACATTTTCTTTTGAAGCAGTTTCTACATTCATTCTACACTAATTCTGTTCTTTACTTAATTCGACGGAATACAAGCCACTTTCAAAGTCAAGCAATTGAATGGAGAAGTAAAAACTCTCCGAGAAACTGCGTAATTTTTTTTTTTTATAATGTACGCGCACTAAAGGGATTTTGGATACCCTTATAATGAAGTAACACAGTGCGGGCATTAGGGAAGTGAAGGATTAAAAAAAGGAGATACCGATGCACGTTGGTTTTAAAAGTCTGTAAACTATAATGCGTAGGAAAATCAAAGCGCGGTAGAGCATTCCACATTCGTATTGTACGGTTAAGAAACGAATCCTTGTATTTCACTGTACGTCCGAATACAGGCTTGAGGGTAAACTGATGTGTATTCCTAGCATGGCGAGTATTGCGGTGGAATTGCTGTAGGGGTGGAATGCAATTGCCAATTTCATTTAAGCACTTGTGTAGGAAATACCGATAAAACAATGACAAGCAGGAGACATTACGAAGATGACTAAGAGAGTCGAGTGATTTCGCGATGTCTCGATCGCCAATAAATTTTACCGCACGTTTTTGAATCCTGTCAAGTAGCTCCAAATATGTTATTGGTGCACAAGACCAGATATGAGCGTTGTACTCAAGTTTTGGGCGAATGAACGCCTTGTAGATTGTAGCCAGATCAGATGGGGTGAAATATTTCTTGCATCGCTTAAGAAAGCCTAGACATTTCGCAGCGTTCTTGGCGACATCGAATATGTGGTCATTCCAACGAAGTTTGTCGTTAACGCACATACCGAGGATGGAAAGTCTTTCGGTTTCGGCGATGCAAGTGCCATCCATGGATAATGGCAGAGAATTAGGGGTTCGCTTTAATGACAGCAGATAGCATTGCGTTTTGGAAGCATTAAATTCCACTCTGTTGGTTTTACCCCATTTAAGTATGCTGTCAAGATCGGAATTCAATGAGCTTAACATACGCTGCCGTTCCATTTCAACGCCCGAAGATGAGGGGCGTTGCCCAGTAAACGAATATGTAAAGCTGAGGGTACTGTCATCAGCAAAGGAATGGATTGGATTAGAAGTGACAGAGGAGGTCATTGATAAAAATGAGAAGAGAGTCGGAGACAAAACGGAGCCTTGGGGAACACCAGCATTTATTTGGTAAGCTGCAGACTTGAAACCGTCCAAAACAACTTGCATTGAACGGTCCGAAAGGTAATTTCTAATCCATTGAAGAAGGGTAACATCGATCCCAAATGCACGCATTTTCGACAAGAGAGCTTGATGCCAAACTCTGTCAAATGCCTTTGAAATATCAAGCGCAACGACCTTGCTTTCACCACCACGGTGAATAGATTGGTTCCACTTTTCGGGTGTTGCTGCGAAAACCGTACTGCCGGTCATTAAGAAGTTTTCGGAATTCAAGATATTTCATAAGCTGACGATTTATCAGCGTTTCCATGACCTTGGAAAGAAGGGACGTTAGTGCAATTGGTCGGTAGGAGGAGGCAGAGGAAGATTCGCCTTTTTTGGGACGGGCTGGACAAATGCTGTTTTCCATCTTCTCGGAAAGAGCCCTGAAGAATAGGACAAATAGAAAAGCTTACGCATTGGTTTTGCCAGCGTGGAAGAACACCTCTTCAGAACGATAGGGGAAATACCATATGGACCAGCGGATTTATGTATGTTGAGATCTCGAAGAACTCTTGCCACTGTACGAGTGCGTAAATGGATTGGTCCCATAGAAGATTATACGCGCTCGAGTACAGGGGGAGACAAAGTACAATCTGGCAGCGTTGAGCTAGCTGCCAAATGACCAGCGAGCAGATTGGCTTTATCCGAAAAGCTGACAGCTGGGGTTTCATTGCAAATGAGTGTCGGGATAGATGACGAGGCCGAATTTTTAATATTCTTAACAAACGACCAAATGTTTTTACTACCGGTGGGACTTTGTAGTATTTTCTGCCTCAACTTTTGGTCGTAGGAGAATTTGACACGGTTAATGTGGGAATTGCAGTCATTTCTGGCTCGTTTGAACTTTTTTCGGTTTTCCCTCAGTTGGGTTGGCCTTAAATGACCGAAAACTACTACCACTTTAGCCTTGATAGCTTCTTTACTGCTGAAGTCACACCACGCGTTTTCCTTAGGTCTGATACACTTTATCCTGTTAGGGATAAAGCGTTTCATACCCATGTTAATTAAATTTGTAATCATATCGGCAGCGACATCCACGTCGTTGTTGAGGAAGCACAACGACCAGTTAAAACTTCTAAAGAAACCGCTTAAAGCTTCCCAATTGGCTTTCTCGTATTGCCGTACGGTTCTTTTAGGAGCTTGTTCTCTAACTGTGTGGCTAGAGTAGAAGAAATTCGCCGATATGATACAATGGTCTGACGAACCTAGAGGCGAGGTAAGAGGTAGAGGTAAGAAACACGTCCATAGTGTTGGCGTTTTGACCGCTAATGTCCGGTATCAGTGTCGGCTTATTTGCAATCTGGGTTAAATTATAAATCTCAACATACCTTCCTTCGGGTGTTGTCTGTCCAGAATGTCGACGCCAACTTGAATTGTGTATATTGATATCGCCCGCAATGACGATTTCAGTACGAGGATAATGGGTTACAATTCTGGTGATGGAATCAGACAGTGCATCAAACTCATTATAAGTTGAGTGCCTGTCCTGGTTAGGGCTTCTGTAAATAAAACAGTAGTGAATTAATTTCCTATGGACATGGAATTTTAGCCAAATAAAATTAAATTCCGGATTGGAACATTGGCCATATTGAGGTAGAAGTTGGTAGGCTACATCACTGCGTATATAAACGGCGATACCACGATGGGAAAAGAATAAAGGCACCAAGTTATATCCAGGCAGATTAAACTCCGTTAAATCGGAATCAATGCTGACCTGTGTTTCACTTAGTGCCAAAACAGTTGGTTTATTGTGAATCGCATGGGCGTACAATGAAAAAAAATTGTATCTCAACCCACGAATATTACTCACGTCCACCTTAAAATTCCCACGCATAACAAAAAACAAACACAAAAAAACTCAACTCCGACGCTGACTAAGCTGGTCCGTAGCTTGTACATCCTGACGTCAGCTTTCCAAAAAAAATCACTGCAGGTGTTAGCCCATACAATGAATTGCTTTAGTCTGCCAACAAAATCTACACAACGCGACCCGCTATTCGCCAAATGATACCCTACCCAGCCATAGCAAGTGCACGCAAAAACATACTGCACTTGCTATAGCCAAGCAAGGCAGCAGCAAACGAATGGGAATGGGGCCAGAGGGATTGCCCTAACACAATGCACTTTTTTTCTTTTCTTCTTTTTTTTTGGATTATTCCACACTACACACACAGCACACTTTTTTTTAGCTATCAGCGCGCGCGCGATTAGCATTTTTTTGTTTTTATGCACACTGGCCGCGGAACAATCACAGAGAGATCGAACAAAAATGCGAGTGCACGCGTCGGGAGGTAATTCGGCACTCGGAAAAAGTCGGTCGACTGTCCAGATATCACAAAAAGGTGCCGCGAGGAAGACGAAAATCCCAATCACTGTATAGGGAGTAGTAACATTTTGGTAGCTTCAAACTATTGCAATGTACAAATTGTTTGCATACGCCCACTGCCACGCCCACAATTAAAAAAAACCGTTTTAAAGCTGAAGTTAGGGAGATGGAATGTTGCAACCTTCACTAGATATGTAGGCACTGCCCTCCTTTATATGTCTGTCATATACATTTATTTGCCACGCCTCCTTTTTGTGGGCGTTTTTCGCTTAAATGCTGTTTTCTTCGAAAATGTTCATAGAAACCGAAAAAAAATATTTAAGAATATATTTAACCAATATTTTTTCCATCATATCGCCCATACAAAGTTTTTGTCCACGCCCACTTTTTGGGGATGTTGTTTTAAAAAACATTTTTATACCCTATCCTAAGGGTATATTAATTTTGACACATAGTTTGTAACACCTCTTAATATTCGTCGTAGACCCATGAAAGTATATATATTTATGATCAGGACCAAATCCTAAGACTATTTAGCAATGTCCGTCCGTCCGTCCGTATCAACTTTTGAGGGCTTTAAAGTTATGCTAGGAGGCTGAAATTTGGAGCATATACTCCCTAGGGTACCGAAATGGTAAAGTGTTAAGTGTTAAAAGTTTTACGATATATTTAGCCAATATTTTTTCCAATATATCGCCCAAACAAAGTTTTTGGCCACGCCCACTTTTTGGGGGCGTTTTTTCAAAATAAATATTTTTTTTTCACATAGGGACATAGGGGCACATAGGGATAAGGATAGGGTATCATACTGTTCACCCCAAGCGGACTGTAGCCTTTCCTTATGTTTTTTTTAATTTAAATATTACTAAAAATTTAAATCTTCTTAATGCTTTTTTCTTTGGGTCATATAGGGATATGGATAGGGTATCATACTGTTCGCCCCAAGCTGACGGTAGCCTTTCCTTTTGTTTTCATATAAATTTCATAGAATGAATTTAAATGCTATTTATCATCTTCTTAGTGATTTCTTCTTTGAGGTACATAGGGATAAGAATAGTTTATCATACTGTTCGCCCCCAGCGGACTGTAGACTTTCCTTACGTTTACCATACAAATCAATTTCACTTGTATGACAGAGGAAACACCAAATGTGCAAAACAAAAATCGTGTGAGATATCTTAAATATTGTTGTTATTATATCTATATTTAAATATTTGCTAGGTTTTTTATATTTTAAAGAAAATAGTTTTCTCGACAGTTCATCAAAATTAATTTAACATTTTATACCGAGTAGTATATCAGTATAACCAACTTCAATATAAAAAATAAACTGTGTAGAATATAGTTTTTAGTGTTCAGAAATACAATCAAGGCTACTGTGTTGAAAGAAACACGCCTTAGTGCTCCAAAAAGAAATCGGTTACCAGTAATTGAGGACTCTATGTATTCAATAATTAAAAACCTTAAAACTAGTTACGGGGAAAAAATGCAAGAACTAATTGTTGTGCTTCTCTTTTAAACTTGCCACATTTGGACAATTCAATTGAATGCGAAAAATCCCGCCCATTTGTGGGGTACAAAAAACCAGTGAAACTGATAACGATCTTTGTCACGAAAACCAAATCCACAAAGTAGGCTTTGGATCCTGTATGGGCCGTTTACGCCTAATTTTATTTATTTATTTTAAATTTTTGGAGTCACACACAATGTAACGGCTGGATTGAAAGAGTTTTGGTTGAAGTAGAAAGAGTTATTAAAAAGTTTTTGTTGGACAAATAATATAAAAAAACAAAAGGAAAGTCTACAGTCCGCTTGGGGCGAACAGTATGATACCCTATCCTTATCCCTATGTACCCCAAAGAAAAAAAGCATTAGGAAGATGATGGATAGCATTTTATTTCATTCTATAAAATTTATAGAAAAAACGCCCCCAAAAAGTGGGGGTGGCCAAAAACTTTGTATGGGAGATATATTGAGAAAAATATTGGCATAATATATTGTTAATCATTTTTTTTCGATTTCTATGAAAATTTTCGAAGAAAACTGAATTTCAGTGAAAAACGCCCACAAAAAGTAGGCGTGGCAAAAAACTTTATATGACAAATTAATAAAGGTGGGCAGTATCTACATATCTTGTGAAGGTTGTACAACTTTAAATCTCTAACTTAAGCCTTAAAACGGTTTTTTCTAAATTGTGGGCGTGGCAGTGGGCGTATTTTGAGCACTTTACTATTTCGGAACCCTAGGGAGTATATGTTCCAAATTTCAGCTTCCTAGCATAATTTTAAAGGCCTCAAAAGTTGATACGGACGGACGGACGGACGGACGCACATTGCTAGATAGTCTTAGGATTTGGTCCTGATCATAAATATATATACTTTTATGGGTCTACTACGAATATTAAGGGGTGTTACAAGCTGTGTGTCAAAATTAATATACCCTTAGGATAGGGTATAATTATCTCCAACAGGAAAATGACCGCACTTATTTACATCTTATAGCCACACTGCAACATCAGTTACGGAACTATCACCTTCTAAAGCTATTGTTAATTTTAAGCCTAGAACTATCATTAATATATTAACTGATAACACGTTTTGTAATGGTGTAAGAAAAAAATCAATGATATTTAAAAATGCAGTTTGTAAAAATTCTAAATCAAATGTAAAAATAACAATTTTTGAAAGGAAGACAAAATAATGTTATAACTTCCTGAAAAAATTCTTTAATAAACTGACAATTATTTGTTTTGGAAGTAATGTATAATTACAATTAAAGTTTTCAGAACTACGGAAATCTTGTCTAGAAGATAAATTTTACCCAATTCTCTGACTTTAACATCAGAACCTGTAAATATAAACGAATATCATAAAGTTGTTAACCACAAGGAAGACAAGCGGTCTGTAGCCTTTCCTTATGTCTATCCTAAGGGTATATTAATTTTGCCAGAAGGTTGAAACCATATGGGGAAACCAAATGCTTGCTCGATTAGCCTAAGTCCGTTTCCAGAAGTGGTATCATATAGGCTATGTCTTCCGATTTCGCTAACAAAGATGTAACTTTTCCTCTGTAGGGTCGTGAGTTCATATCAGCCCGATAATGGCAAATTGTAAAAAAGGGTGGTTTAACGGAAATTTGGATTGCAGTTTATGTAAAGCTTATCAATATTGATGCTCCACCTCAGAATTAATTGGACTTTTTCGATCGGCATGAAAACAATTCCACAAATTGGATGGCAGTATGTGGTCCGAGTGGATTTTGAGTGTTTCTAATATAACTCTTCCTCCCTTAGTTGGCTGTTTCTCCTAAAACAATCTATTATACAATATTAAAATTATTGCAACGATTCTGATGATTACAATCCCATGTTAACCAAAGTGGAATTTAAAATGTTTTGAGTATTTTTCCATTATTCCATTAACATTATCAAGATTTGTATTATTACATATATTGTATTTGTATTCAAATCCATATTTTCATAAGTTATTGTTGTAAAGTTTAACTTGTCCTTTAAGTAAATACTAAGTTTTACAATAATTATTTGGTTTTCATATTCTTAATTATTGATACTTATTTACAGTTTTCAAAGTGAAAAAGTACATTTATTTTTATATATATGGTTTTTCGTTTGTCAAAGAACTGTTTATTTCTGCGTCACTATTTGTAATTAATGTGAGGTGTATATTAATTCTAGAACTAAATTTATTTCTTTATTAATTTTGTTCATATTTACAATAATTTTTTTGCTAAAAAATTGTTTTCCATTTTAATGTTAATTTCTAAATCTTCGTCAGGGATTGGAGTATATCACAAGTTAAAATCTTATACGGTATTTGGATTACAAAAACTACAAGATCGTTAGAATATTAAACAATAGAAAGTTTAATGTTTTTTAATTTATAAATTTATATTTAAATTATAAATTTCGTCCGTGATTAGTAAGATTATCGTCATAATTTGTAATCGGATAGCTAGAATAATGTTTTGTAATTTTTTCTATCAATTCTTTAACTCAGTTCTTATTTCTTAAATATTCGAATAGCCTTATTTATTTATAAACGTTATATAAGGAGTGCATAAGGTTATGTACGCTCTAAAATGATTCTAAATGCAAAAACGTTATTTATATAACTTATGCAACGTTGCAGAGCGGATGCATAAGGATGCATATAATTTAAGATCAATTATGCTTTTAATGACCCATTAAGACTACGAAAGCATTACAAAATTAGCAATGACAACAAAGGAGGTCATATTCCTGTAGACCTGCAAATAATGGCTGTTCGGTATTGGGGACGAAATTAAGTAAGTTTGTTAGGGTTAAATCCATCTTGTAGCTCATATAGTTCGATCCAATAATGATTATTAAACCGTAGCCTGTATTTTGTTTTAAAATTGACGGAACAGATGTTCACGGATTTAGCTAGCCAAGTCTCTGCCAAATATGTTAACGTGTGCTAAGAGCATTTGCATCGAAAAGTTATAGATACGATAAAATACCAACAACGATATTTGAACAAATAATAGTTATGAATAAGTTCTTCGACATACGCGGCTTTCCACAAGTAATCGGTGCCATTGATTGCACCCATATCAGAATTCCCAAAGTTGGCGGGCCTTCCGGATAATACTATATTATCAGGAAGGGATATTACTCCTTGATTACACAAGTGGTGTGCGACGCTTTACTAAGAATTAATGACAATATTTGCCATTGGAGAGGAAGCACTCACGACTATCTTATCACGAATCACGAATCTTCAGGGAACATTGAAATCGATTTTCGTAATGAACTTCTAGTCACCGGTACAGGTAAATAATGTCATTTGAATGATAACAAGAAATACAATTAATTTAATTTAAAACAGATAAATCACGAACGGATGATAGTCAGCAATATGCGTCCGAAAGTCAAGAAATACTGCAACCACAAAATCATAAAAATATTTCAAGCCGTGTATTCATCGCACAATTCTTTCAATAAACCTATAATTTTAAAGGTTTTTGTTGTAAAAGAGTTAATTTTATTTAAAGCAAATCATAAAAACTAAAGCAATAACAATAACTTTATGCACTGAAAATAATGATGA
Source organism: Ferdinandea cuprea (assembly GCA_963576555.1). NCBI lineage: Eukaryota > Metazoa > Arthropoda > Insecta > Diptera > Syrphidae > Ferdinandea > Ferdinandea cuprea. The sequence goes on along the minus strand of OY754962.1, from coordinate 17,970,499 downwards.
CAAACTTGTGAAGGAGGACAGTGCCTACATACCTTGCAAATATTGTAACACTCTATCTCTCCAACTTTTGCTTTAAACCGGTTTTTTCTAAATTGTGGGCGTGGCAATGGGCGTATCAAAAAAGAAACTTTAAAACACTCTACCATTTCGGGACCCTGGGGAGCTTTCCATTTCCATTGTTTTCAATGTCTTGCCACGCTCCAACTCAAATGTTTTTAATTTTTCGGACATTAACTGCAGAGAAAGTGTTCTGCTGTGTCATCCCCCTCACCGCAAGCAGGACATGCAGTGGTGTCGCTTAAGCCCAACACATTTAAGTGTTTAGGAAAAGCTTGATAGCCCGAAAGGATGCTCACAAGCAGCCTACAGTCGATTCTCCTCAGAGATAGAAGAAAAGATGCTGACCTTTTGTAAATGTCCGGGCGCAGTAGTTTGGTCGGTCTACATCCACCGCAATCGCGCCACCGAATCTTGTGTTTACGAGAAACCCAATAATCTATAGAAGACATGACTAAAGATGCAGGCAGACCCAACACAGGTTCGGGTCCTGAGGTTCTTCTGAACCATGCCTAGCAAGCTCATCTGAGATCTCATTTCCCTGGATGCCAGTGTGACCTGGTACCCAGATAAGATTCACTGTCTTCAGTCTTCCGACCAAATTTAGAGAAAGCTTGAGGGTTTAGAAGCGCTTTTAATGCAGCTTGGCTATCATTGCAGATGCAAATGCCTCTAGCCCTACACCTGTTGTTCACAATATAGCGCATAGCCATTAGGATGGCAAAAATCTCCGCTTGTAAAACGGATGCATGTTCACCCAAGGGGTAGTAAAGTCGTATGTCATCGCGTTCCACAAAGACTCCAGCACCAGACCCCTGTCCGGTTTTGGAGCCATTCGTGGAAATACGATGGCATTCAATCCATGGTTCAGAGTCTGACCGAAGCCATTCCGTTACCTGTGGAAGGTTGAAGTGGTAGTTTTTTCGCAGAAGGATTTATGGTGTCATTGCATCAGACGGCATATCCATAAGACAGGGGTCAAAGGATAATTCTCGAGCAAGTTCTTCAAAATTCCTGTGCGCATGGTACCAAAATCCACCTCTCTTTAAGCGAAAGATGGTTTTTAGCGTACACCCCATGATATATAATTCGAGGGGGGGGGGGGGGGGGGGAAGATTCATCAAAGCATCTAGAGCAGAGCCCGGGGTACTAGGGAAGACCCCTGTGCAGCCAAAACATGCCGTTCTTTGGAGTTTGGCAAAAGAAGCAGTAACACGTTTCCGCGAAAGCCTGTTCCACAAAACAACTGATACGTATGAGAGTAGCGGTCTAATCATGGCCGTATAAATCCAAAGGACCCGTTTCGGAGACAAGCCTCATGTCTTACCAAAAGCGCCTTTACACTGCCAGAAAGCCGACAGCGCTTTATCGGTTTTCGACATGTTTGGACCATAGAAGTTTTTTTATCGAGGATTACACCCAGATATTTGACTTCATCGGATATAGGGATGGTGGCGCCTTTAAGCACGAGATGGGACAGACCAGTGACGATTCTTCGTCTTGTAAAGAGAACAACCGTGGTTTTATGAGGATTCACTGAAAGCCCATTGCTAGTGCACCAGACATCGATCAAATCCAGGGATCTATGCGCTTGAGAGCAGAGACAGCCCCTAGATTTGAACCGACAGAAAAAACGGCGACATCATCCGCATAAGCTTGAGTGTAGTTTCCAGGAAAAGAGCCGTAAGCAAAGAGTCTACCATCATACACCATAGGAGGGGAGACAGAACACCACCTTTAGGGCAGTCCGTATTTACCCCTGTTATGACGCAACAACACCAAATATTCATCTACACCATGCTGTCTGGCTGAGTTACACATACTGTCAAAGGTCGCATTATTAAAAGCACCCTCAATATCGACAAAAATGTACAACGATCAAGAGCACTATCAATTCCACCAACAAGGTTTTGAAGCGCAGTCTTGCAGGATTTTCCGCGCTGATAGGCATGTTGCATCTCAGAGAGAGGATGTGATCGAAGAGCAACTTGCAGCTCAACCAGTCTTTCCAAATTTTTCAGCAAGAAGGAAGACAGACTTATGGGTCTAAAGCTTTTGGCTAGGCAGAAGTCAGACTTACCAATTTTTGGTATGAAAACCACTTTAACCAGTCGCCATGGGAAGGTATATAGCCCAAGGCCAAGCTCGCGTTGAAAATTCTTTTCAACGTGGCAAAACCTGACTTAAACCTTGTTTCAGCAAAACTGGATAAATTCCATCCGGACCAGGTGAATTGAAACTGTCAAAAGATGCAATAGCATATTTGATAGCATCATCAGTTACCACTCCCGATGCAATATACCAGCTGTGCCGCGTGGTATTAGTCGGTTCAAATGTACCCACCGTCGTTTGAAGGGCTGAAGAACACATAGTAACCTGATTTCCCGGAAAGTGAGTCTCAAGTAGAAGATTAACAGTCTCCGCCTTTGTGTCAGTGGACGTGCCATCAGGTTTAAGGATTGCATCCAGTTTACTTGGTCTGTTCCTTTGGAGGACGTTAACAAGCCTACTAGTTGCACTTAGAGATTCGACCTCTCCACAAAACTTTTTATAGGAGTAATTTTTCGACTTGCGAATAAAACTAAGTTGGTTTTTAAAGACCGATTTAGTAGCTTCCTAGTTTCTTTACGAAGACAATGCAGTTCGGAGTTCCACCAGGGTACCGATTTTCTGCGGGGAAGCTTAGAAACAGGTCACGAATGTTCAAAGCAGCAGGTGAGGACGTTGTTCAGATCCTGAGCGGACCTCTCCACTCCCTGTCTTAATCTAAGTTTGAGTGGAACATTGACAGAGTTGGCAAGCTCATCTCTAAATCATGGAAAGTTCGTTTTTCTCGGATTTTTCATCTCTTGCGAAGGTGAAAGTTCGCAGTAGATTTGAAATTCGATGTATCTGTGATCTGATAAGGTGCTATCTTCGATACCTTCCAATTTATGATAGACTTCAAATGCTTGTTTGACAGGGTAACATCAATTACTTGCTGTCTTCTGGCTGTAACAAAGGTAGGTTGATGACCTACATTGTTGGTGGTAATATCAGAAGATAAAGTGAAGTCCAAGAGTCGATCTCCCCTTATGTTACATTTGCTGCTGCCCCTAACAGTGTTCTGAGCATTAGCATCGCAGCACAAGTTAAGACCCAACCTTTTGGATTCACAATACTCTACGAGCTCTACAATAGCCTTTGGTGGAGGAGGGGTGAGAGTCATAGGGAAACTAAGCTGATGCAGCGACAAAGGCTTCCCAATTATTATTTGCATGGTAAGTTATAGAAACAGCTACCAACTCTTGGCTACAAAAGCTTTTGATCATAGTACGATTTCGATACAATAAGACAAGTCCTAGGCCTTCAACCTGTGGAGCTTCTTTCCACCGCTGATCGCTCAGCTACTTCCTTTTCCTCTTCCGCTGCCCCTTAGTAAGGTGCAGCTCAAAGCCAGCCACTTCAAGAGCCTGTTCAACCAGCGGCGGTGCAGTAGGTAGCAACCTTACTCATGCTCAGTTTGGCCAAAGAGTCGGACATAGAGCCACAAGAGTTGCTTGTAGGTTCAATGAATGTTGGGTCCTCCAGAATCACAGCCCCAGTCGCAGTCTAGAGGACCACGGATGGATTTGGCTATTGCCAGTACCACTTGGAGTATTAACATCCTTAAGATTGTTCTTTCATCAATATTTTGAGTTTTAACTACTACTCCTGTAGGTTAGAGTACACTAACGGATTTTTTACAGAGGATAGGTTAAAAACCGCTTCCTCTAACACCTCCTCCTTTATCCGGGTTTCGGACCGGCATGCTTCTGGCGTAACTAGGCGGAGAAGTAAAACGTGAAGACGGAGAAAGTTGTTTGGGCTATTTCACCCTCCAAAAATTTGCTTTTCTCATTAGGATCCTCCTCAAAGATGTAGATATCAATCTAAAGAAATACATAAATGAAATTTCACGCCTTAATATTAAATACAGGTTTATTCTTACCAATGCCTTATCGAGGCAGTTTTTTCGTTGGTAAGGTGTGCTTCCGATTGGGCTTTTGACCTATTAAAATAAATTAATCCAAACCAATGAGTGCCGAATTACCTCCCGACGCGTGCGCACGCATTTTTGTTCTATTTCTCTGTCATTGTTCCGCGGCCAGTGTGAATAGGAAACAAAAAAGACCCTAATCGCGATCGCGCTGATAGCTGACAAAAAAGTGTGCTGTGCCGTGCTGTGTAGTGTGGATAAATAATCGACAAAAAAAAGAAAAAACAAAAAAAAGTGCATTGTGTTAGGGCAATCCCTCTCGCCCCAATCCCATTCGTTTGCTGCTGCCTTGCTTGGCTATAGCAAGTGCCGTATGTTTTTGCGTGCACTTGCTATGGCTGGGTAGGATATCATTTTGCGAATAGCGGGTCGCGTTGTGTAGATTTTGTTGGCAGACTAAAGCAATTCGTTGTATGGGCATAACACCTGCAGTGATTTGTTTTGGGAAGCTTACGTCAGGATCTACACGGTACGGCCTAGCTTAGTCAGTGTCGGAGTTGAGTTGTTTGTGTTTGTTTTTTGTTATGCGTTGGAATTTTAAAGTGGACGTGAGTAATATTCGTGGGTTGAGATCCTTTTTTTTCCATTGTAAGCCCATGCGAAGTTAACCCAGATTGTAAATAAGCGGCCACAGATACCGGACATTAGCGGTCAAAACGCCAACACTCTGGACTTGTTTCTTACCTCTACCTCTTACCTCGCCTCTAGGTTCGTCAGACCATTGTATCATATCGGCGAATTTCTTTTACTCTAGCCACACAGTTAGAGAACAAGCTCCTAAAAGAACCATACGGCAATACGAGAAAGCCAATTGGGAAGCTTTAAGCGGTTTCATTAGGAGTTTTAACTGGTCGTTGTGCTTCCCCAACAACGATCCACGTCGCTGCCGATATGATTACAAATTTAATTAACATGGGTATGAAACGCTTTATCCCTAACAGGATAAAGTGTATCAGACCTAAGGAAAACGCGTGGTGTGACTTCAGCAGTAAAGAAGCTATCAAGGCTAAAGTGGTAGTAGTTTTCGGTCATTTAAGGCCAACCCAACTGAGGGAAAACCGAAAAAAGTTCAAACGAGCCAGAAATGACTGCAATTCCCACATTAATCGTGTCAAATTCTCCTACGACCAAAAGTTGAGGCAAAAAATACTACAAAGTCCCACCGGTAGTAAAAACTTTTGGTCGTTTGTTAAGAATATTAAAAATTCGGCCTCGTCATCTATCCCGACACTCATTTGCAATGACACCCCAGCTGTCAGCTCTTCGGATAAAGCCAATCTGATTGCTGCTCAGTTTGCAGCTAGCTCAACGCTGCCAGATTGTACTTTGTCTCCCCCTATACTCGAGCGCATAGAATCTTCTATGGGACCGATCCATTTTCGCACGAGATCTCAACATACATAAATCCGCTGGTCCAGATGGCATTTCCCCTATCGTTCTGAAGAGGTGGTCTTCCACGCTGGCATAACCAATGCGTAAGCTTTTCTATCTGTCCTATTCTTCAGGGCACTTTCCGAGAAGATGGAAAACAGCATTTTTCCAGCCCGTCCCAAAAAAAGGCGAATCTTCCTCTGTCTCCTCCTACCGACCAATTGCACTAACGTCCCTTCTTTCCGAGGTCATGCAAACGCTGATAAATCGTCAGCTTATGAAATATCTTGATTCCCGAAAACTTCTTAATGACCGGCAGTACGGTTTTCGCAGCAACAGATCCACTGGTGATTTGATGACATATCTTACCGAAAAGTGGAACCAATCTATTCACCGTGGTGGTGCAAGTATGGTTGTTGCGCTTGATATTTCAAAGGCATTTGACAGAGTTTGGCATCAAGCTCTCTTGCCGAAAATGCGTGCATTTGGGATCGATGTTACCCTTCTTCAATGGATTAGAAATTACCTTTCGGACCGTTCAATGCAAGTTGTTTTGAACGGTTTCAAGTCTGCAACTTACCAAATAAATGCTGGTGTTTCCCAAGGCTCCGTTTTGTCTCCGACTCCCTTTCTCATTTTTATCAATAACGTCCTGTCTGTCACTTCTAATCCAATCCATTCCTTTGCTGATGACAGTACCCTCAACTTTACATATTCGTTTACTGGCCAACGCCCCTCATCTTCGGGCGTTGAACTGAAACGGCAACGTATGTTAAGCTCATTGAATTCCGATCTTGACAGCATACTTAAATGGTGTAAAACCAACAGAGTGGAATTTAATGCTTCCAAAACGCAATGCTGTCTGCTGTCATTGAAGCGAACCCCTAATTCTCTGCCATTATCCATGGATGGCACTTGCATCGCCGAAACCGAAAGACTTTCCATCCTCGGTATATGCGTTAACGACAAACTTCGTTGGAATGACCACATATTCGATGTCGCCAAGAACGCTGCGAAATGTCTAGGCTTCCTTAAGCGATGCCAGAAATATGTCACCCCTTCTGATCTGGCTAGAATCTACAAGCCGTTTATTCGCCCAAAACTTGAGTACAACGCTCATATCTGGTCTGGTGCAACAATGACAAACTTGGAGCTACTTGACAGGATTCAAAAACGTGCGGTAAAATTTATTGGCTCAATTGAAATAGCTAGTTGCATTCCACCCCTACAGCAATTCAACCGCAGTACTCGCCATGCTAGGAATGCACATCAGTTTACCCTCAAGCCTGTATTTGGACGTACGGTGAAATACAAGTATTCGTTTCTTAACCGTACAATACGAATGTGGAATGCTCTACCCCGCTCTGTTTTTCCTACGCATTATAAAGGGTGATTTTTTTGCTGGTTTGGTTTTGGCAACACTGGTTTTGACAGCTGACGTGTGTTTAGTACCCTGTGTCACTGTCAAACAGCTTCAGTTTGGTTTGCAATTTAACCAGGGATCGTCTTACAAATGAACAACGCTTGCAAATTATTGAATTTTACTATCAAAATTCGTGCTCGGTTCGAAATGTTCATCGCGCGCTGCTTCCATTTTATGATCGGCATTCTCAACCTTCTGAGCAGTCTATTCGGAAGATTGTGACCAAATTTCGCACCAAATTTACTTTGTTGGACATTAAACCACCAACACGTTTACGTACTGTGCGTATTGAAGAAAATATTGCGGCCGTATCAGCTAGTGTGACAGAAGACCGCGAAATGTCGATTCGGCGCCGTTCCCAGCAGTTAGGCCTTTGTTACAGCACTACGTGGAAAATTTTGCGGAAGGATTTGGGCGTAAAGCCTTTGAAGATACAGCTGGTGCAAGAACTAAAGCCAGCCGACCTACCACAACGCCGAATTTTTGGTGAATGGGCTCTTGGAAAGCTGGCCGAGGATCCGCTTTTTTATCGAAAAATTGTGTTCAGCGATGAGGCTCATTTTTGGTTGAATGGGTACGTAAATAAGCAAAATTGCCGCATTTGGAGTGAAGATCAGCCAGAAGCATTGCAACAGCTACCAATGCATCCCGAAAAAGCCACTGTTTGGTGCGGTTTATGGGCCGGCGGCATTATTGGGCCATATTTCTTCAAAGATGATGCGAATCGCAGCGTTACTGTCAATGGTGAACGCTACCGAGCGATGATAACAAACTTTTTTTTGCCCGAAATGGAAGTTCTTGACTTGCATGATATGTGGTTTCAACAAGACGGTGCCACATGCCACACAGCACGCGAAACAATGGCGCAATTGCGAGGCCAGTTTGGTGAACAGTTAATTTCACGTTTCGGGCCGGTCAATTGGCCGCCTAGATCGTGCGATTTGACACCATTAGATAATTTTTTGTGGGGGTATGCCAAGGCTAATGTGTATAGGGACAAGCCCGCTTCGATTGACGCACTGGAAGCCAACATCCATGCATTCATTCGTGAGATACCGGCCGATATGTGTGAAAGAGTATGCCAAAATTGGACTCAGCGGATGGGCTACCTGAGACGCAGCCGCGGTCAACATTTGCATGAAATTATCTTTAAACATTTAATTGCAAGGTTCAAACTATCGATTCAAATAAATATTTCATTCATTTTTTCGAATTTTTTGTGTTTTTTTTTTTTTAAAAAGTTCTAAACCTCTTAAAAAATCACCCTTTAGTTTACAGACATTTAAAACCAACGTGCGTCGGTATCTCCTTTTTTTTAATCCTTCACTTCCCTTATGCCCGCACTGTGTTACTTCATTATAAAGGTATCCAAAATCCCTTTAGTGCGCGTACATTATGAAAAAAAAATAAAAATTAATAGAAAAAGCCACAGTCGAACTGGTTTACATCTACCTCGAATTCATGAGGTATAAGTACCATTCACCTAGCATCGTCGGGATCTGGTGATTTCTGTGGCGGCCGACCTCCCGTTCAATAGAAAATGTAATAGATTTGCATCTGGCACAAGCGCTGTATAATTTATATGGGTGGCAAAATGTTTAATAAATGAGAATTTATGCAACTTTGTATAGAGGCCACTTAAATACTTCGACCCTATATAACTATGCAACTATTTAGAGGTATTTTAGTGAATTCTAAGCCATTGGAAATTCTAGCGGAAATCCAATTTCCTGATTAGTTTTTGTTGTAATTACATTCTGTATTATATCTCATCAGTTTGAATCTGGCTATTTAGTTTTAAATGTTTATTATTATTTCTTATACGAACATGGTTATTTTTCGTTATAGTTCTAAGCTGGTTCTGGATGATGAACATAGTGCCAAATAGATGATGTAGAGCTTTGCCTCCTAGGTTAAATAAACTTCTTACATTTCTTTTAAAGTTTCCTTGTTTGTGTCATTTAAGACTTTGCAATTCACCCTGGATCACTTCTATTTCGTTTTCGATGGTTACATTACATACGTCCGATGGTGATTTTAAAAGAATTTCTTTTGCTTAACTATTGTTATTTAATGGTTGTTACAACTTAACTTATCTCCGTTACACATATTATATGAAATATTGAATTGTATTTAATTTATTGACAACTTCAATTTGGTCCTATCGAAGTACCGAACGCTAAAATTTGGAACACATACTCCCTAGGGTCCCGAAATGGTAAAGTGTAAAATTTTGTATAATAGGCCCACTGCTGTTCCCACAATGTAGAAAAAACCGTTTCAAAACTGTAGTTGAAGTGATAAAGTGTCAGAAACTTAACCAACTATGTTGACATATTCACAAATTTGTCACATAATATGTTTTCCATGCCTACTTTTTGTGGGCATTTTTTAACAATATATATTTGTTTAATCAAAAATTTGTTTAAAAAATAAAAAAAATGTGTACAGGATATTTAGCCAATATTTTTTCTAGTATATCACCTAGACAAAGTTTTAGGCCAACGTGCACTTTAGAGGCGTTTTAAAAAAAAGTTAAACGGCTATTAAATACGTTTATATCCGTTTACCGGGTTTTATTGATTCGTCGTCTTCTTAGTTATTTACTTTGCCTACTATTTCTCGACTCAGAAAGTCAGTTACTGTATTACTTGTATTCGATTTGCGTGTTCTATTCTCCTAATTGGAGTATCCATCGTTGGTGGGGAAATATCTCATCCTAATTTTTTTTTCTTGTAGCAACTTTAGTGGTTAACGGTCAGTCTTAAGGTTATTTGGTCACCATATAAGTAGGTTGGCACTATTGCTAAGAATTCCTTTGCTGTCGTAGAGTAGTTTTCCTCGTGATTGTTTAATGTTCGTAAAATATGGCTGATTGGGTTCATTACATGCTCTTGTAACGAACTAAAGAATATTAGGATCTCGTCTAAGTAAGCTACACATATTTTTCCTATGAAATCGCCTGATACTTCATTTATCATACATTAAAATGTGTCTGGAACATTCCTTAAACCAAAAGGCATACGAAAAAAATCGTAGTTATTGACAACTTCAATTTGGTCCTATCGAACTACCGAACGCTGAAATTTGGAACACATAGTCCCTAGGGTCCCGAAATGGTAAAGTGTTAAATTTAGTTTAATAATCCCACTGCCCTGCCCACGATGTAGAAAAAACCGTTTTAAAACTGTAGTTGAAGTGATAAAGTGTCAGAAACTTAACAAAATATGTTGACATTGAGCTTCTTCACAAATTTGTCATATTATGTTTTTTCCACACCTACTTTTTGTGGGCGTTTTTTAACAATATATATTTGTTTAATCAAAAATTGGTGTAGAAAATAAAAAAAATGTGTACAGGATATTTAGCCAATATTTTTTCTAGTATTTATATCACCAACACAAAGTTTTAGGCCAACGTGCACTTTAGAGGTGTTTTAAAAAAAAGTTAAACGGCCATTAAATATATTTATATCCGTTTACCGCGGGTTTCATTGATTCGTCGTCTTCTTAGTTATTTACTTCGCCTATTATTTCTCGATTCAGAAAGTCAGCTACGGTATTACTTGTATTCGATTTGGATGTTATATTCTCCTAATTGCAGTATCCATCGTTGGTGGGGAAATATCTCATCCTAATTTTTTTACTTGCAGCAACTTTAATGGTAGACGGTCAGTCTTAAGGTTAAATGGTCATGGTATAAGTAGGTTCGCACTATTGCTAAGAATTCCTTTGCTGTCTTAGAGTAGTTTTCTTCGTGATCGTTTAATGTTCGGAAAATATGGCTGATTGGGTTCATTACATGCTCTTGTAACGAAGTAAAAAATTTTAGGATCTCGTCTAAGTAAGCTACACATATTTTTCCTATGAAATCGCCTGATACTTCATTTATCATAAATTGAAATGTTGCTGGAACATTCTCGATATTCTTCGCAGCTTCAATTAATAGGTATAAGGTCTTTAATTTTTAGATGATTTAGACTCATGTGAGTTATGTCTTTATAACTATAGGGGCAGAGTCGCTGGTCCTTACCACCTTAAAGATTGCCCACCTCTTGCGAACCTCTGACAAACATCCAAGAGTAAGAAGTGTCATTGGAAGCTTCTCAAAATTGCCGTTCGAAATTGGCAATAAACCGTAGGTCCCTCTATTCGTGTCGAAAAAATATCTTCGCACACACACACTACTATGTTCAAAATTGTTAGTTTCCATGGGTCGTGGAGTGTTCCGTTATTGGTTTGAACTATTTAATCCGAATCTGAAGTTGCTATCATGGTTTCTTTGCCCTAAGATTTGAGAATTATGTGCTCTTACTGGGTTTTGTATTTGGGTTTGTTTTGATGATTAAAAGTATCAATTCTTTAGTGGCCATAATTATTTTGTTGTCTCGAGTTATGGTTCTGACTATCATTGAATCTACCTGGACATATAAATCAAAAACAGGGCATATACATAACTCACATGGTTTGTGAAATTTATTACGTACTCGTTAGATACTTCGATTGTAGGAAAATTCTCTATTCTGTTTATGAAGTGGCTTACGAGTTACTGCTATCAACAGTGACATTTTGTACTAGTAGCTGGACAGATGATTGTTTGTTTGTTGATAGCACATATTTAGTCTTGTCCTCATTCACTTCAAGGCCAACTAGTTTCGCCTGTTCTTAATAGCCGTGAAAGCCTCCATCAGGGCACGCTGGGATCGACCGATGGTATCTATATCGTCCGCATACCCCAGCAGTTGGACTGATCTGTTGAAGATAGTGCCTTCCGTGTTGACACCTGCCCTGCGCACTCATTGTAGGCAAATGGAAGGACAAAACTGGTTAGACAGCAACAAAAACTGGATTTATTGTAAAAAAACATGTTTTTAGGGCCACATGAAAAGCCACATTAGATAAAAAAAATTTCATTAGCAACAAGAAAGATTTTTGCGGTTGGTTATCAATCTATACTCTGCACCAAAAATTAAAATAGGTGAACAGTACATTTATTGCTTATAAATTCATGTTTCGATCACATTAACAACGCTGTCTCTGGTTGTTGAGTTGCTGTCTCCCTGTTTTCTATTCAAGATCATGCAGTTTTGATATATCTACCGAAAATTACAAAATAAGGAATACTAAATATATGTTTGCATATCTTGACTTTCGTGCCCAATCACAAAACTAAATATAACATCAATAAATGCAAACTCTAGTCAATTTTAAGTTAAAATGCAGGTTTTTATATGCCGCCAGTAGAGTACTTATGTACCAATTCGCGGTCGGACAACTTCGAAGACCATTCGCACCCATTTGGGTGTTGATGTTTTTGAGTTGTATGATCTGTTAGCGGACGGCTGAACAAGGTTGTTTCTTTTAAAGTCAGACTACATAATCCTCCTTCGAGCGACAGCGCTTAGTTGTCATCTTGTTTTTTTAAGGCTGGGGTGTTTTGCGGAAATGAATGTAGTCATCAATCAACTGTATCTTACCAAGTAGCTCATCTTCCGATAAGGATCAATATATACGATACACCCCGCCTGTGTGTTTGTAAGAGCTTATGATTTTTTTTCATGTAACGATTTTCTTATCTTTAAATAACACTATGTTCTCAAAATGACTCCAAGAATTTTGGTCTGTTTTCGTAGTTTGGAAACTTGAAAATGAAAAAATAAATAAAAATTGTAAATGTTTTTTTTTCAAATTTAAGAAAATTGACTTTAATAAATTCGGTAAGAGATCAACTGTTGAACTTTTTATACCCTAACCTAAGGGTATATTAATTTTGACACATAGTTTGTAACACCCCTTAATATTCGTCGTACACCCATAAAAGTATATATATTTATGATCAGGACCAAATCCTAAGACTATTTAGCAATGTCCGTCCTTCCATCCGTACGCAATTTTTAGGCCTTTAAAATAAAGCTATGAAGCTGAAATTTGGAACATATACTCCCTAGGGCTTTTAATACGCCCACTGCCACGCCCACAATTTAGAAAAAAACCGTTTTAAAAGCAAAGTTAGAGAGATAGTCTCTTACAACCTCAAGATATGTAGGCACTGCCTTCCTTTATAAGTGTGTCATATAAAGTTTTTTGCCACGCCTACTTTTTGTTGGCGTTTTTTTTACTAAAATCCTGTTTTCTTCGAAAATCTTCTTAGAAAGCAAAAAAAATGTTCAACAAGATATTAGCCAATATTTTTTCCAACATATCGCCCATACAAATTGTTTGGCCGCGCCCACTTTTTGGGGGCGTGTTTTCAAAAAATATATATGTTTTATTTTTTAAAATTTAATAGAATGAAAAAAAATGCTATCCATCATCTTCTTAATGCTTTTTTCTTTGGGGCATATAGAGATAATGATAGGGTATCATACTGTTCGCTCCAAGCGGACTGTAGCCTTTAATTACGTTTTTTCAAAGTATAAACACTTAAAATTTAACTCTACATTTAATCTACTAAACTATGCTAACACAGGACAGATGCGAGATAACACTCCAAGGACCTTGCTGAGTAGATACGATCTGTTTACTGAATACATTGCATCTCTCACACTTGGAGATACGCCTTTGAGAAGGAGGGGTTTCCGTTCTCAAATAAGGAAAATATAAGAATAGGCTGTGTATATGTCTCGGTTTTTTTGTTCTACCATCCTACATTACACTGTCCCCAGTACTATACGTGCCTGTCATCCAAAATTGTCATTCGGATGACATTTTGACGTCACTATGACGTAGAATTTGTACTGGATGACAACTTTAGTACAAATTCTACGTACTTTTCCGGCATGAAGCCTTTTCGGCACGAAGCCAGTTTTCTGACACACAGCCATTTACCTGAACACAGCTATTTATTTCCACCACACAGCCATTTTTCCGGCACACAAACCGCTGACGTGTCGCACCAAAATTGTTAGGGTAGACATTATGACATTATGAGCACCCTGTGCCTTTTGAATCCTAAGTCGCACTCTTATAATACGAGACAAAACCGCTGTTAACTATAAAGACAGAAACTCAGCAAATTTTCGAGCTCCTTAACACATGTTGATCCTGACGACACCACAAAACCCCACAGAGGGACCATTAGAGATGCAGTAAAAAAAACAGAAAATCATGATTCCACCACAGCCACAGCGAAATCTTATTAACAAACCAAAGTACAGTTATAGAATACAGGAGCACGGTAGTGCTCAGCCAAGTTCTCTAGCAACTTTGACACTGCATCCTTATTTACAGAAACTAACTCAGACCATTTTTACCCCCTGCTAGAGATATAAAAAATATTGGGAGGCACAGCAGCAGGCTCCATTCAAGTTAAACAATACTATGAGATATTTAATAATTCTAATACCATCTTGGCGTTCTTTTTTAGATCTCAGTACTTTTTGTGGCTGAATTGTAAGGCAAAAACAATTTTTGTATAAGAGAAAATGGCTATTCTTTAACATTTGTGTTTTTGGTGTGATTATATCTAAATCAATTGAAAAGATTCATTGTATCGGCTGGCAGCATAATTATTGCCAATTTAATTTGTATTTGCATGACTATTGCGGCCGGGTGGAAGGCCAAACCAAATTCAAATAAATTCAAATTTCTCGGTCTTTTAAAGTTAAAAGCCAAATATTTCCATTCCACTGTCAGATGACTATTCTCTCTGGTAAAACATGTTGAGGAATCAAAGTCAATTCCAGTTTTACATTAAACATTTTCATATGTGGTGAATTGAAACATAAGACGAGTCTATTTCTGCCATATAAAAATGTTTCAAAGGCTTAAAAGTTGCTACAACGACTCTATATTAAATGCATAGGGGCGGTAGACAATCAGGATTGTTGTTTCGATTTCACATATTTTCCTAGGAACAGTTTAATAATTTGGGTAGTTTCAATATATGAGTAATTTTCAAAGATTGAAAGAGCAGAGAAGTGTTTAACACAAGCTTTTCTTATAGAAAAAAGAGAGCCCTGAAATGTGAACAACAACTTTGTTTTCTTTTTATATGAAAACCAAATTTTATTTTTGTGTTTTATTTAAAACTTGCAATTTTATATGCTTTATTTTTGCACATAGTCATTTACGGCACGAAGCCTTTTTCAGAACGCAGCCATTTTTTTCATTACTCACCACATTTGTACATTATTAATCGGCAAGATTTAATATAAAATCACCACATCATTGTTTTACTTACTAAACACATCTTCTGTCCAAAACAACTTAGCAGGAAAAGTAGAGATACATTTTAATTCAATAGTAACTTACATCCATATTTAATCCGTAAAACGAGACGAGTAATTTTTATATTATGGCCTTTTTGCATTTATTTGCTGATATCATCATGTCTGTTAACATTTAAATAAAGCTTAATATCGACTGCCATCTTTGTCGGTACAATCAAATGTTTCCCAGACGACATCTCAAAAAGGTTTTCATTCGGTTGGTAGCATCCAAAAAAGAATATTTCCACTGATAAACTTGCATCCCTGCTTGATTTTGTAACGACCCTCGAGCAAGCTTGGTTGACTGTGATGTTACTTGGCTTTCCGTTCGAACCATAATTTTGAACTTGGGGATCTCGGTACTATAAACAGATCCACATGCAGTAATTTAAAGTAAACTTAAATTTCAATTTATTAATGAATCAAGTGCACAAATAAGACATATTTTTTTTAGTAAAGACCTCTAGTTGTTGCAATTGGGTAGATTTGCTCTGATTTATTGGCAAACGTCACTTAGACCCAATTTTAAGGATAGCTCGATAACTTTTCTTCCCAAGAGATAAAACCTAGAGCGTATTATTACTTCCCGTTAGTCAAATAGAAGTTATTTTAAAAATTTTCGTCTTATTTTCCCTCTGGCGTTTGGGCTTGGAAAACCGCTTGTTGTCAATATATATACGAAATTAGACCAGTTATGACTAATGGATCAATTTTTTTACACACGTTTTATATAGCTAAATCATATCAACCGTCTATTATGGGTGTAATTTTTAACAGATTCGCTTATCAAATAACTATATTGACTTTCAATATACAGCGGTAGCTTCACGATTCAAACCTCCGACCCATCGCTCTCAATTGAAATCCTTGAACTCAACGTACAAGAAGAAAGTACACTTTTTGATACATTACACAGTATAGGCTTGTATTCGTATAATATTTTTAACGACTAATTGTGTTTAATGCGCTAACCGCCGCGTAGTTTAAAGGTGGTGAAACTTTTGAAGCTCACAAAAGAACTCAAGTTTGCCAAAGCAGCCAATTCTTGAAAATTGAGTAATGCAATACTTGCAAAATTAAAAAAATGTTTGTAAACAACTGCAAATTTACAGCCACGTATAAAAAAGGTAATCAGTTAATGCTTGGGCTACTTGTGTTTAGTGACGATGATCGCTGTTGATAATAAAGACAGAAACTCTGGCTAAGATGTTTTTAATGGTTGACACGACACACTTTTGAAAAGCCGTCCAATGGCATACAACCGCCTTGCGGATCACACAAAAATAACACCAACAGCTTTTGATTGACATAAGTTGAAATGGGTGACCTGACAAAATTTGTTTAAGAAGAACAAGAGTACTCCACAGGGGGATATGTAGAGATGCACTCAAAAAAGTGGAAGGTTATGATCTCTCACTCTTGATCATAAAATCGTCGGATATTATAAAAGAAGAAGCTGAAAAAACTAAAATCACTTAAAAAATACGCATACATAACAAAAAAATCACATCTTCTCGAAACCAACCAAACTCAAATAAGAGATCCAAATCAAACTCAATTTAAAACATACATAGCAGCATGAATATTACCAAACCAACTTGCATTCAGCGGCACAAGACCCATTCAACCGGACGCAAGCCGAACCAATGCTAACTAAATGCAACTAAAATGAACATATCCTAATCTCTCGCTGTTTTAAATGTTAAAAACAATGTTGGGTTTAGATTCCACTATTCTCTCTGTAAGAACACGCTGAGGACTCCAAAACCATTCTAGTTACAACCAAGCATTCCCAAACGCTATAAATAAAAACATAACACGTGCCCATTCCTCCCATATAAACATAAGGCATGGCTACAGTCCGCTTGGAGCGAACAGTACGATAACCTATCCTTATCCCTATATGCCCCAAAGAAAAAAGCATTAAGAAGGTGATGGGTATTATTTTATTTCATTCTATGAAATTTATAAAAACAAATATTTTTTGAAAAAAACGCCCCCAAAAAGTGGGCGTGGCCAAAAACTTTATATGGGCGATATATTGGAAAAAATATTTGCTAAATATCTTGTTAAACATTTTTTTTCAGTTTCTATGACAATATTCGCTGAAAACAGCATTTTAGTGAAAAAGTAGGCGTGGCAAAAAATTATATATGACAGACTTATAACGGAGGGCGGATGCCTACATATCTTGTGAAGGTTCTAACACTCTATCTCTCTAACTTTAGCCTTATAACGGTTTTTTATAAATTGTGGGCGTGGCAGTGTTCGTTTTTAAAAACTTTTAACACTTTACCATTGCGGGACCCTAGGGAGTACATGCTCTAAATTTCAGCTTCCTAGCATAAATTTAAAGGCCTTAAAAGTTGATACGGATGGACGGACGGACGGACGGACGGATATTACTAAATAGTCTAATGATTTGGTCGTGATCGTAAATATACTTTTATGGGTCTACGGCGAATATTAAGGGGTGTTACAAACTATGTGTCAGAAATAATATACCCTTAGGATAGGGTATAAAAATGTTTACCAATTGTTTCCAAAAATATACCAATTGCAAAGGGGCAGTAGACAGGCTTTATTATGTCTGCAGTTGATTCAATGGGCCTTACTAATAATAACATTAAGTGAATGCTTAAACAAAAATCTTCACACTTTAAACAAATTTTTTTTTTTTTATTTTTTATTTTATTTTATTTGAAATGCTTAAAAAACAGTAAGATACAATATCTTATAAGTTTGTCTTAAGCTAATTAACACTTTTATAATTTTATAATTATAATTCAAATAGTAAAGAGCTGCAAAAGTAGAAAGATTTTCAATTTCATGAATATACAACTATATCTTAACTTTACAAAACTACATATTTACAGAAAAATGAGCCTTTAAGCTTTTTTTTATACTTGTTGTATTTTGTGTTTCTTTAATGTAACGTGGTAGAGAATTCCACAGGCGGGCAGCGTTGACAAAAAATTGACGTTCTGATGTAAGACATGAACAGCGAGGATGAATTAATTGACGAGACCTCCGCGAGGATGCCATCACAATTCGATTAAAACAGTATTGAGGTTGCTGTGTTGACAAGATATCGGATAACAATGTCACAGTGCGAAGTTTAAGATAATTTTCGAAAGGCATACCAAGCAGACGATTTGCAAAACCAGACACTCTATCATATCTACGTAAACCAAAGACATATCGTATAGTACTGTTAAACGCGACATTGAGCTTTCTTGCACTTACATAGTTGGACCAATAAAGAATTTAGTATAAACTGACATTTCGAAGGAGGTGTTACCTGTTGTACAATATTATGGTACCTAAAGTAGGTAATTTAATACACAAATGTACGGTGTCAAGTTAATAAGCAATAAATTTTAATACATGTAGGATTGGGAAGGAACAATAAGGATAACGATAACGACGACGATAACGCACAAAATAACATCGAAGTAGAATATATAAATAAATTACAACATGTCTAGACGCAGTTCATACTAACGAGAAGATCATAAATTTGACGATATAAGGCAAAACAATAGACACGAATGAGCAAATACAGAGCTGAGTAGTAGTTCAAAGCCCATCAAGACACATGGTCATTATCACTCTGCACTGATAGCTATTAAAATTCTTTGCATTTATATTATTTTTCTACTTTTTAATTCATTTTGAACTAAACATAATTACAATATGGAATCTGCGGTGTTTTATTTATTTTAAAAAAATCCCCCACATACATATACATATAACTAAAAACGCATTAACATGACACCCGGGCATCAATTTCTTCTGAAAATAAATAAAAAATAATGGGATTTCATAATAATGATAATGCATTAATTATTTCCAAATCGGCAAATAAACCTCCGTCACTCTAACTAATTTTAATATTTAATTTGCAATTTTTTTTTTGAGAACTACAAAACTGATTTTGACATTTAGTGTTGTTTGATAGCAAATTTGATGGAAATTATATTAGATTGAAAGAAAGTACGAAGGTTACTTAATGAATAGGTGAAATCGTTTATTAGTAGGATTCTATTAAAGCTCACTACTATAATATAACCTTGCAATTAGCTAGAAGTCGACATTTGTATCTGATTATTAGTAAGGCCCAATGTCAATATATTTCCCTAAAAGCCGGCCTATAATTTGAATAATCTGAAAATAAGCGTCATCCTATGTGCGGCAAAGTGAAAAAAAACAAGACGAAAATCAGCGTTGCTGATTTAGAAATTAGAAAAATGTATCTTTTTCTTTTCAAAAATGTATCAAATGTATCCTTATTTTAGATTGTTAAATCATTTATCATTTGTATCAAAACAAATAAATCGTTTTTTTTAATTTTTTTGTTAACTTGTCAGTTTTTTTAAATGAAGGCCGACGTCTCATGGCGCTTAAAATGGATAATGAGGATTACTAGAGTTTCTTGCAGTATATACAAAAGGGTTGTCCATCTTGTTCTTGGAACCACCAACACGTTTACGTACTGTGCGTATTGAAGAAAATATTGCGGCCGTATCAGCTAGTGTGACAGAAGACCGCGAAATGTCGATTCGGCGCCGTTCCCAGCAGTTAGGCCTTTGTTACAGCACTACGTGGAAAATTTTGCGGAAGGATTTGGGCGTAAAGCCTTTTAAGATACAGCTGGTGCCAGCCGACCTACCACAACGCCGAATTTTTGGTGAATGGGCTCTTGGAAAGCTGGCCGAGGATCCGCTTTTTTATCGAAAAATTGTGTTCAGCGATGAGGCTCATTTTTGGTTGAATGGGTACGTAAATAAGCAAAATTGCCGCATTTGGAGTGAAGATCAGCCAGAAGCATTGCAACAGCTACCAATGCATCCCGAAAAAGCCACTGTTTGGTGCGGTTTATGGGCCGGCGGCATTATTGGGCCATATTTCTTCAAAGATGATGCGAATCGCAGCGTTACTGTCAATGGTGAACGCTACCGAGCGATGATAACAAATTTTTTTTTGCCCGAAATGGAAGTTCTTGACTTGCATGATATGTGGTTTTAACAAGACGGTGCCACATGCCACACAGCACGCGAAACAATGGCGCAATTGCGAGGCGAGTTTGGTGAACAGTTAATTTCACGTTTCGGGCCGGTCAATTGGCCGCCTAGATCGTGCGATTTGACACCATTAGATTATTTTTTGTGGGGGTATGCCAAGGCTAATGTGTATAGGGACAAGCCCGCTTCGATTGACGCACTGGAAGCCAACATCCATGCATTCATTCGTGAGATACCGGCCCATATGTGTGAAAGAGTATGCCAAAATTGGACTCAGCGGATGGGCTACCTGAGACGCAGCCGCGGTCAACATTTGCATGAAATTATCTTTAAACATTAAATTGCAAGGTTCAAACTATCGATTCAAATAAATATTTCATTCATTTTTTCGAATTTTTTGTGTTTTTTTTTTAAAAAAAAGTTCTAAACCTCTTAAAAAATCACCCGGTATATCCGTCATACTTTCTACCTCGAGTATTTCTATCCCCTTCCCGCAATCACCGAACAAAATGTTAACCCAAAAAGTATTAAATAGATGAATATTTGTAAAACCAAAGTTGCAGCTTTAAATTACATGAATGTATAAACAATGGCATATGTGTGGGGGTCGTTCACACAGCCGTCCAAAAGTTTAATAATTATTTCAAGTTAATATTTTTTTTTCATTTGAAGTAAATAAATGTGTGTTAGTATGTGTGAATATATGTTTTTTGCTGTTTGATAAAATTTGTATAAACTGTAGTATATTTTGTATTACAGAAACAACTGCCCTTATCTGCTATGATTGCAATAGTGAGTATGATCCACGATGCGGTGATCCATTTGAGCCCTACTCCATAGGTGAAGTCAACTGCAGTAAACAAGAACCTCTTGAACATCTTAAGGATAAATATAAGCCATCATTGTGCCGTAAGACAACACAAAAAAGTAAGATTTATAAATTTTAAATATATATATTCGGTAGGTGTGTAATAGAGTGTGCCAAAATGTATTAAATATCACTTTCAAAATTTTCATTGAAATTAGAAATCGGTTTTTACGAAAAATTAAGTAAGGAAAAAATAATATTATCTGGTGAAGCAAAAGAGCTTTGTTTAGACTACTAAAAAAATTCAGAAACGAATAATTTTGATAGTTTTTTCTTACGTGTTTTTTTGAAGATCTACCTACATAAATAAAAAAAAAAAAAGGTCGCAGCGAGATTCATTTCTTTTACCATTGATATCTTAAGAACTAATGAACGCACAGATAATATATTTATTTATTTATTTACCAATTTATTTGTTTATTTGTATATTCGTTTAATATATGTATATCATTATTATGTAAATATTAACATGTATATCAATTACAATTGATTTATTTATTTATTTATTCGTTTCTGGTTAACTCCCCCTGATTGATTTCATTTATAACATATTTTTCCCCTCATATTGAAGGCTTTGTTT
The DNA here is from genome assembly GCA_963576555.1 of Ferdinandea cuprea. Taxonomy (NCBI): domain Eukaryota; kingdom Metazoa; phylum Arthropoda; class Insecta; order Diptera; family Syrphidae; genus Ferdinandea; species Ferdinandea cuprea. The sequence goes on along the minus strand of OY754962.1, from coordinate 17,948,949 downwards.
GTATGTTTACCTCATACAGTTATATTAAACGTCATTATTATTTATTTTCTTTGGAACCTTATATCATTCTTAGTTGAAATGTAAAGAAATATACAATATCTCTGTGTTGTAAAATGTGCGGTATAAACCTGTAATGTCTTCCACACAAAACAGAATATCTTTCTATATAATTATCGTACAGTAAATCTAAGAGAAGTCTTAAAAACGTTAAAAAGATTTTAATAAAGCCCTTTAATACATTTAAAAAAGGATTTTGTATTTAGCCTTAACCCATTTATTACCAAAGATATTTGAAACTAAAATTTAAAATTTTTGGTAACATAACTTTATTAAATAGCATCAAAGGAATACAAAAATATTTTTTTTAAATTTTAAGAAAAGTAGGAAGTGTGGTTTTTAAGCTGTACGCAAGCAATTAAAATAATGTGGGAAAATATGGTTGCTAATTTCTAACATGACACAGAACTATATCGCAGAACTCACAAACCCATCTGACTCGCATGTGACATACTCTGCTTCTAAGAGGCTTTTCAATTCTCTTTGGAAAATGGTGACCTTCAGTTAAAGCAACACTTGCAGAGATGTAGTGTTTTGATGTTGAAGGTTGGAGGATTGTGTATCTTCTAAGATAATATCGAGCAATATCTCTTTGAAACGAAAGCAAGTCATGTTCTAATTCAGCTGCGACTTTATATAGTTTCCAAACATTCACCAATGTAGAGCTTAGCATTGACGTAAACAACGGCCACCACCACTTTTTTCCTCGAATTTTAATTTTATAGGCATTGACACACTGGTCGTGTAAGTCAACGCCACCCATACCATTATTATTTATAATCCGCAATAAGGTTCGGCTGCTGAATGAAAACTTTTCTTATTTCGACTGATGACCAACGTTTGACATAATGCATTGGCTGAATGGTATCGAATTTTGTTCCCATAGTGACAATACTATTATCATTCCATTTTACAAAAAGAATATTATTATTTACGTCATATACGTGCTCAAAATGCCCTCTTTTCTCTTTCTTGAATTCTTTTTTCAGTTTCAAAATTTTTTTGTTCGGTTTTCTCTTGCTGTGCCAGTAGATCTGAAGCCCTTTTCTCTCAACAATCGCAAAAGCTCATGAGAAGTAAAATAGTTGTCAAAATATACTATGTGGTCAGTAGGAAATGGAACTTTTTCTAGAAGCTCAAGTACAACTCGCGATCCCAGTGGGATTTGTAACACAGCAGCGTTCACATTTTTTGCACCACAATAAGTATCAAAGTTATACAGGTAGCCACAACTACTCGTCAACATCCAGTTCTTGAAACCAAAACGAACAGGTTTTCCTCTTATGAACTGTTTCGAAGAATGGTGGCCAAAATACTTTATCATGGCTTCATCAATAGATAAATTTTCGTGCATGAAGCCGCTATGTTGATATTTTTGGCACAAAAGATTCATCAGCGGCCTTAGCTTTGCCATTTTGTCTCGAGGATCTAATTGATTATTATCTGCGAAGTGAATGTATTTCTTGATCTCATAAAAACGATTTCTCGGCATGTTGTTGGCTAACAATGCGGTTCTTGTATCCTCATCTAATTTCCAATACATAGACTCCCTTGGCATTGAGTGGTAACCACTGTAGAACATAATGCCTATGAAAATTTCCAAGTCTTCTTTTTGGAAATTGAAGTTATTATGATTCTGTTGAAAAGCATAAAGACGAGTTTGATTTAAGATCAATTCCATTACCTCATTATCAAAAAGTGTTTCAAATATTTCGACTGGAGACTTATTATCTAAAGCACATTTCATATTCATGTTGTTTACTTCAAAGTTATTCGAACGGCGTGGTTGGTTTCGAAATTGCCCACATGTTGAGGCTCTTATCAATGATAAAGGAACTTCGTCCTCGCTATCGAAATCCTCATCTCTAATGAAAAGTTCAATGTTACCTGGAACATCATTGGGTAAGAGATCGTTATCCAAATTTTCTGTGTCTATTTCGTCCTCGTCTGTATTGTAATCTGCATCTGGTGGTATAAATGCAATGTCAAACACGGCATTTCGATCATCTTCTTCGATTGCATTTATTGCATTTGGAAGATTATCGAATCTCCTTCCATAAAATGATGATGTTGATAAAGCTTTGAAATCCATGCTAAAATAAAAAATAATCAGATTTTCCCATTGTACTCAAGCGGGTACACCTTATTTTACGCGTACTTACCTAGCGTAAAAATAAATGAACACTTTATTTCCGTCTGATTTTATTATATGTTCTTGAACTATTTCCATAAAAAGAAAAAGAAAATTAATAAAACGAGTATGTGTTTTATTGCAAAATATGGATCAACCTCCGAAAAACTGAAAAAAATGCAATCGCACCTGAGGCGGAGTAATAAAAAAACTAACGTTTTATTTTTTTTTTAAATAAAATGCACGCCTACTTGCAGAAAACATGTCAACGAACAAGTAAAATTCAAATTTCATCAAAACAAATTTGAAGAAGGACAATGCTAAAATCATAAAAATGGTCAATTTTCTGTACCCAAGCGGGTACAGTGGTAGTAAATGGCGGTTAATAAGCGGTAGATTTATTAATTTGAAATAAAGTACATAAATTAACTTTTTTGCTTTTAATAAATTTACTTCTACTTATCACATATTGACTAATGTTGCTAGTTTTATAAAACCCATATGGCTATTACGTGAAAATTTGACTATACGACAACATGACGAATTATGTCTTCGCTCCATATATGTTAATAAGCGGTAGATTTACTAAAAGCTCTAAATTATGTACTTTATTTTTAATTTATATTAAGGTTAAATATAGAAAGCCTAAACTTTTGCTTATCACTTTGAAGAAGCCCTTTGGCGGTCAAGAGCTAATCGAAAGTACGAAGCAAGCTGCTTTTATCCAAGCAAGTTCTGAAACCGGTTTGGATATGGTATACAACTTTGAGGTGGTACCAAACCAAATAAAATCAATATTTTACAAACTTTTTAAAACAGAGTGCTAAGAAGAATTGTTATCCCTTGTATTTCCGAAATAGTGATATCCACAGAGATTTGGATGTGGCAACCGTCGAAGTCGAAATAAAATCATTTGCCTGTAAGCCTTCGCGGTCATTGCAATAACGAAATTAATAATTAAATGAAAACGCGAATATAAATTATAAAATCTAAACCACTAGATAGGAAATACCCAAGTTGTATTATAAAGTAATTTGAAGGGATGTGTTTTTAGTGAGTAAGAATCTCACAATATTATGAGCACGTGCGGTCGGTCCTCATCGCCAATAATCTCGGTTTATATTTTGGTGGAAATGTTGCATTCGATTTACTGTGAAACAAAATCAGAGGTCAGAAACAAAACTTTCATCTCAGCAAGGAATTGATATAGAAAGATCAAAAATGTACCTAAGTATAGCTGAATAAATAGAAAAAGTAAGCAATACATAGTTTCAAACGAAAAGAAATTTACTATTGCTGGGACCATTAAAAGGCAAACAAATAAAATATACCTTCGCGTTTCGCAACACTTGTTATGAATGATAGCAAAAATATTCGAACAAGAGATCTTAATACGTATAACGGGAGTTTAAAATAGTTTCCCTTTCGTATCACTGCTCTTCAAACAGCTCTTCAAAGGTACTCAACAAAAATTTTAGAAATAGCAGGTTCCCTTAGTCATTTTGTGTAATTATTATATTTACATTCAATATTTTGGGCGTGCGCTTTAATACGGCCGTAAAAAAAACTGATGTTGGCAGCACTATCATAAAACATTGTATGTTTCCTCTAGCCTTAGGGCTTATGGCATTTTCATCACAAGAAAAAAAAATATGAGGTTAAATCTTTAGAATTTCGAAAAAAAATGAATCATGACACACGCTAGCGGCCCGCCTAAGAACAATTGATACACTCCAATTATTTTAATTTATCGCTTACTTATATAAACATAATTTCTTACGTAAAATTTTTTTACTTTACAATATCCCTTTTTATACCCTATCCTAAGGGTATATTAATTTTGACACATAGTTTGTAACACCCCTTAATATTCGTCGTAGACCCATAAAAGTATATATATTTATGATCAGGACCAAATCCTAAGACTATCTAGCAATGTCCGTCCGTCCGTCCGTACGCAGTTTCTAGGCCTTTAAAATAAAGCTAGGAAGCTGAAATTTGGACCACATATTCCCTAGGGCTCCGAAATGGTTAAGTGTAAAATTTTTGAATACGCCCACTACCACGCCCACAATTTAGAAAAAACCGTTTTAAAGCTAAAGTTAGAGAGATAGAGTGCTACATCCTTCACAAGATATGTAGGCAATGCCCCCCTTTATAAGTTTAAGTTAAAGTTGTTTGCCACGCCTACTTTTTGTGGGAGTTTTTTACTAAAATGCTGTTTTCTTCGAAAATTTTCATAGAAAGCGAAAAAAAATGTTTCACAAGATATTTACCCTATATTCTTTCCAACATATCGCCCATAAAAAGTTTTTGGCCACGCCCACTTTTTGGGGGCGTTTTTTAAAAAAAATATTTTTTTTTTTAATTAATAGAACTAAATTAAATGCTATCCATCATCTTCTTAATGCTTTTTCCTTTGGGGCATATAGGGATATGGATAGGCTATCAGACTATTCGCCTCAAGCGGACTGTAGCCTTTCCTTATGTTTATACCCTATTTTCACTTAAATGCTCTTTTCAGCGAACATTTTCATAGAAACTGAAAAAAAATGTTTGACAAGATATTTAGCAAATATTTTTTTCAATATATCGCCCATACAAAGTTTTTGGCCACCCCCACTTTTTGGGGGCGTTTTTTTATAAATTTCGTAGAATGAAATAAAATAATATCCATCATATTCTTAATGCTTTTTTCTTAGGGGCATACAGGGATATGGATAGGGTATCATACTGTTCGCTCCAAGCGGACTGTAGCCTTTCCTTATATTTTATATGTATGGATGAATCACATCCAATTATCACAATATAAATATAAATCTTTAAGTATACGATTTATGGAAATTTGACAATTAAAATACGGTGAAACACTGCATTACTACTTTTACGTGCAAGACACACAGGCTAAATATCCTGTAAAAAGTGTTTGTTTGCGCAGATCCTTATAAAATGTTTGAAAAAGAACAGGTGATTGCAGCATTTTCTATAAAAAAAAGATACCTACAGTCGTAAAAATTATGATTATTATGAGACTTTTATTATTACCTTACATTACATTTTTATAATATTGCAGTTTTTTTTAATTTGCTTTAAATTTTCTATATTATGCATTACAATGTCATCATCTTATTGGATCTTTAGAATAGTCTGTTATAACAATTTTTCTATTGTAAAATTAGTTTTGTCTTAATTTTAAAGTAAAATTATTGAAATTGATTATATAGTTTCCAGTAAAATTTATAGTTTTGTTGTCACAATTTTGTAATAGAGTTTCATTATATATTTGTTAATAAAATAGATTCATCGTCTATATCTTCTTAACTAGTTATATTATAATAATCTAATGAACATATTTTTTTTAAATATATAACTTGTACTATGTTTCAATTTGAAAAGAACGTGTTCATTATATTCGTATATTTGTCTTCTGATCCATCAATTTGCAAACCATTTGGATTTTTTTATAGGTTTTATTAATTGCAACTTTGTTGTTATACAATTAATAGGTATTTTATTTGTGAATATCCAGCAATAATTTTTATATTCCATTACCATTAAGAACTGATTTTAATAGTTTTATGATATTAGTTGATTTTAATAAAATTTTAATAGTCATTTAATAGACTCATCTACGGTTAACATACTTGTCCTTCAATGCCATTATATAGTCATGTATTTGGTTCACTTTATTTTCCAAATACCTTTAGTTGGTTTCTTAATGAAGAAATAAAATTTTGTAATTTAATTCTTTAACTATATTGTTAGTAGGGTTATATTTGATTTAAAAATTTCTTTCTATCGTTTTTTATTAAGTATCTTGTAAATGATCTGTTATGTCTTGTAGGTCATTCATTGTTCCTATTAACCAGTTTTGAGCCCTATTTGCAAATGAATCTTCTTATTTTAAGTAAGGTATATTTAATACTAATAATTGGTCTAAAATGTTCATCAGTTCAGATGGATTGATTATATGTTTTATTCACTATCTCTACTTGTTAGACTAGTATTTTCATATACCCGTTTTCTTCTGGTATTTGATATACCTGTAGTAACCTGAGTATTACTAACTGTAAATTAGTAAGCTCTACTCACTTATAATTTCTAACGTATCCTGTATTTATTTGTTCTACATATTTTTCTTTTTTCGTGTTTATTCTTTGGATGTTTTTTTTGTCTTTTTAGTTCTTCTACTAATGTTTTTGTTTGCCATTGCACAAGCTCTTCTAGGAGTCATATTAATAGCTGAGTGGTATCAATCGTTTTAATTTCCGGTAGATTTTTGTATCTTTTGTTCTACGACATATTTTCCACTACTGCTTGAATCTTTTCTATTAACGTGTCAATAGTCTTTCCACGCCTGTATTTCCAGTAAGACTGTTGAGCTTAGTCAAATGAATTTCTAATTCTTTCTCTCGCTTATATATATACTATATTATATTAATGGATATATTTTTTATTATTATTTTCTTTGGTTTAAAAAACTCGCTTGATATCCTTCTAGTATAGACTTTTTTATACCCTATCCTAAGGGTATATTAATTTTGACACATAGTTTGCAACACCTCTGAATATTCGTCGTAGACCCATTAGAGTATGTATATTTATGATCAGGACCAAATCCTAAGACTATTCATCAATATCCGCCAGTCCGTCCGTCCGTACGCAATTTTTAGGCCTTTAAAATCAAGCTAGGAAGCTGAAATTTGGACCACATACTCCCTATTTTTTGAATACGCCCACAATTTAGAAAAAAACCATTTTAAAGCTAAAGTTAGAGAGATAGAGTGTTACAACCGCAGATAAGGAATTACCCAGATAGTCAACTCGAGAGCGAATCTCTCACCTTGCCTACAAGCTAAGTCGCCTCACATAATTTGCACTTATATGGGCTTTTACGTGCAAATCAATTGGAAATCACGCACATATGTATCGAATTATTTGGGGCTAATGGCCGCCGCCGAGAAATGTAATTTTTTATAGTAAGAAGTTGGGAACAGTTGATGAATTTCAGCAGATTACACCTCACAATTTGGGTGTGTAAAATTAACATGCACAATATGCGGTGAATATGGATTTATAAAAACATACTTACCACACAACTAATAATATAACAAAATATTATAATATTGAGAAATAAGCTATTTAATGTTTTTAAATAAAAAATAATCAAAATAATATTGATTAACGTGACTAATATATAATAAGTAAGTTTATCGTACATTTTCAGTTAACAATAAATTTAAGTATAGCTTTAAAAACACGGATTTTGTTATGGAGCATTATATTGAAGCATTGAAGTACTTTTATGCTACGTTTCCACCATAAGATAAACCGAGATTAAACACAAAAAATTCAAAATTTATCTTTCATCGTTTCCACTGAAGAATATAGATTAATCTGACGTTTGGCTCTCTTTGTAGCATTTAGATTTATCTGAATTTTCATGCAAACGAAGTTTATTATCTAGGTTTATTTTTAATCTTGTGTTTAGCAGATTCAAATTTGTATGGTTAATCTTCAGATTTAAAGTGGATTAATGGCAGATTAATTAAGAAAAATGCACCAACAATATATTTATGCAGTGCATTCCAGCTACCTTCTGTTCTCCTTCTTCTGTCTATCACTTATTATAAATTTTAAAATAAAGCATATTAACTTATACACAAAATTTCCAAAACCGCCTAAGAAAAGAAACAGCTAAGAAAATTGATTGACTAAACGTACAAATTTTGTAACACAAAATAATTTAAAAAGGATTAAAAATGCTTCTTTTCGCCTTTTTTCTTATCGATGCACAGAATCCGAATATGTACATATATTCATTAAACTTTCATATTTGGGATAAAAACAATCAAATAATAAATAAATAATAAATCAATCTAAGAATTTAATACCTATATATATAAAAAAAACATTGCAAACTATTTACTACAAATATTTTACACCCAAACATTACTAATTTAGTAATATTTATGCAATAATACAATTTGCATTACAATTTATCTCATTTTATTAACCAAAATGGAAAATGTCATTTAAATTAAATTGTAACAACTTTATTGAGTAACTATTTTTTTGTTTCTTTATAAACATTTATATTAAATTAACTATAAAAGTTGAATCACATAAACTCAACACTTCGCAGAATTTCCTATTTCCTAACACATCCGCCGTGGCCAGCTGATTTGTTGTTGCGATTTGGATATGTTGCAAAACTCCCCACAATTATTTTTGGCCTGGAATCTAGTAAATTAGATCTAACCACACGTATTCACAGATGGGAGAGGATTTTTGCGGCCGTTATTAAATATTTTTTGTGGGTTGAAAGTGATAGGGGATTGCAGAGTTGACTATCTGGTTATTTTCTCATCTGTGGTTAGAACCTTCTAAGATATGTAAGCACTATCCCCCTTTATAAGTTTTTCATATAAAGTTTCTTGCTACGCCTATTTTTTGTGAGCGTTTTTCACTAAAATGGTGTTTTCTTCGAAAATTTTCATAGAAACCAAAAAAAAAAATGGTTAACAAGATATTTAGCCAATATTTTTTTCCAATATATCGCCCATACAAAGTCTTTAGCCACGCTCCCTTTTTGAGGGCGTTTTTTTTCAAAATATATAAATTTTTTTAATAAGTGTGATAAAATGAAATATAATTCTATTCATCATGTTCTTAAAGCTTTTTTCCGCAAACGGATTGTAGCCCTTATGTTTAAACGAAACGGCATTTTCACATATTCGAAGAGGGGATCAGGTGTAACAAATAGGATTTATAGAACAGGTTCTTGTATTTTTCTAATAAAGTATGCTTTCGTTTCTCTTCTTCATTCAAATGATCTATGATCTATATATTTACCAAATCACTTTTTTCTAACATATTTACTTCGTTTTCGATTTTTATACCCTATCCTAAGGGTATATTAATTTTGACACATAGTTTGTAACACCCCTTAATATTCGCCGTAGACTCATAAAAGTATATATATTTATGATCATTACCAAATCCTAAGACTATCTAGCAATGTCCGTCCGTTTTTTTTGAATACGTTTTTTTTTAATACGCCCACTGCCACGCCCACAATTTAGAAAAAACCGTTTTAAAGCTAAAGTTAGAGAGATAGAGTGCTACAACCTTCACAAGATATGTAGGTACTGCCCTCCTTTATAAGTTTGTCATATAAAGTTTTTTGCCACGCCTACTTTTAATGGGCGTTTTTGACTAAAATGCTGTTTTCTTCGAAAATTTTCACAGAAAGCGAAAAAAACTGTTTAACAAAATATTTACCCAATATTTTTTCCAACATATCGCGTACATCACATAACATTTTTACATACACATTCTATTCCAATTAAAAAATCGTACACTTTATTTTAATTAATTTTAACCCACTTAATTTTGGCATTATCAGGTTGCTTAAACTGGACTTACTGGAACTTGCCCTTCTATAGTGTTAATACATATTTGTTTTCATAACTTTGTATATATTTTACTTTGTTGGAATTTAACAAACTAATTGTAGATCCTGTTTCTACCAAACTAACGTACATTTCTTTATTGATTGTAAGAATGATATATACTTTATTTTGTTCCGAGGCTAGTTTATAAAACACTCTCCTTCTGATAATTGAGTAACTTCGTTTCTATAACTTATTGAGTCAACTTCCGTGGGTTGTGTCGAATTATACAATATTGCAATTTCTATTGTCTAAATTTCTTGGCTTTGATTTTTATAATTATTTTTACAATAAACCCTATCCTGCCTACTTGTATTTTTGTTATTAAAAATTTTTAGAGTTTGTTTTGAGTTGTTGTTGTTATTATTCTGATTATTATTATGGTGATTAGTGTGATAATTGTTGTGTTGAACTTATCTCCTTCATGATCTATACCTTGAAATGGAGTTTTAGTTTGTTCCCGCAGCTTTTTAGGGTTAGTGGATGTGATTTCGAGTCTTTCTCCTTAGACTTCCCCTTAGTTTTGGCGACTTACCTTTTCTGTTAGCATGGCTAAACATTGCTCTGTAATATTCTGCGCCATTCCTCTATTACCAACAACAATTTTATTTTGAGATTGTCTTTTGGGTTTAATACTTTAATGTATAGTGGTCGTTTCTTCGTAATCTAATAAATTTTGTGTTAGATTACTCTGTAACGCACTTTTTATACTTCAACACTTTTACCGTTGTATTTTTTTTGTTTCTCTTACCTATTCTCGTTTTCTTGTAATATTTAATTACTGCGTTTCGCACTTGTTTTTCGGTTCACTGGATTATTATTCTTCTGAAAAGAATCCTGCCGACTTCGCTACTTATGTTCTATTCTTATTCAAACCTTGATTCAACTCCGATTAGAAACAGACTGACTTACTTTATAACGTATTTCTAACTTATAAACTATCTTAACATTAGGTTGTCTAACCGCTATTCTATGAGATAAGTATTATTATTATTAATATTGAATCGTGAACAGAAAGCACGGCTGTGAATGACCGATGCAATTAAATCACTAAGCGCGCGGTTTTGCTTTTGGTTTTACTTGGTATGCAGTTGGGAGGTCATTGTCATTTCTTGCATCAACATTTCCGGTCTTGCTGATGTATGCAACTCACGTGAAAATGTAATTCTCGCTTTCCGAACTTTCCGTTGTTGGAGCGTGCACATCATCGATTTAAAGCGAAAAAGAAATCGAAACTTTGGCAAACCTCATGTATAATCGTTGAAATTTTTGCGCGGCATTGCAGAGTCCAAAAGCCATGAGTTTAATTTCGAATAACCCGAAGGTCTTCTTGATGGTCGTTTTTTCAATGTTTTCTTCGGTCACCGTAACCAGATCAAAAACTTTTAGCAATTAGATTTTTAAAAAAATTGTCTTACCTTGCAAATTGCCAGCAAAGTCGTTAAGATATGGAAAAGAATACCGATCCGGAATTGCTATTGCGTTCAAAGCACGAAAATGCTGAGATCCCAGGCGGCTCGCAATCGAATGGATTCAACCAGCGCATCAGCTGAATTAAGTCGATCTTTAATAGGTGATTCCTTCCTATAAATAACTGCAGCGTGCGCCATTTCTGGTAAGCGAGCGACTTAAAAATCGATGAGGGCGGTGTCAGTCAGGGAGTCGGAAGCCAAATTTTTCAAATTTTGTTAAAATTGGCGCGGTTTCAGGTCACTGAGCTGCATTTCGTTGTAAATCGGAATAAAAAGCGATTATAATCCGTTTGATATTATAGTTATCTGTCAGTGGAACTGAGCCAATTTCTGTTTGAATTGTGCCTATATCACTGAGTGGAACTTGTCCATTCCGAGAAATATTTTTTTTAGTCACTGGTCACATTGCTTGCTTCAAACCAAAAATCCAAACTGGTGAAATAAAGTTCCGCGTTTTGTAACTTATCGATTAGCCTTACCCATTGGCATGCGCGGAATTGTTGCATTCGCATTGATGTCCGCATTTGGTTCACTGACACCGGTTGGTCAATGACCGTCAACGCTGACGTCATCTTTACCGTCGCTCATGTCGTTGGTATTAAGATTCAAAAATGTGTCTTTTAAATAATTTGTTTGTTTACGAGAATCGCACGCTTTACTTTAACGTTGTATATATTTTTTTTTTAATCCCTTGCCCACTTGGCTGACACTGGGACCAGATAGGTCTATTGTATCTAAAAGGGATACTACCCCATGCGACGTGTGATTTCCCTAATGAAAGTCACCACGGCCTCAGTTGCAGAGTTTATCAGCTCTGCTGTTGAAAGGACCTCTTTATGGAAGATTCTTCGTCTTAACCAAAGAAGGGCCGGGCATTCACGTAGAATGTGTTCAAGGGTTTCATTGTCCTCTAGACAGAATCTACACTCGATTTCTTGGCACATGTTCATCTTGTTGAGGTGATACCTCACGTTGAAATGTCCTGTGAGGAAGCCCACCAGCTTACTAATATTCGCATTACTCAAGAGTAGGATTTCTTTATAGGAGTAAGCCTAATTAATCTTTTAGATTGTCTCAAACCCCGAACACTTTCCCAGTGGGTGAGACAAAGCAGTAGCCCAGTTGACACTGCAATAGGGTCCTGTCCTAGGAGGACAGTTTCCGATTCTGCTTTAGCTATCTCGTCTGCAAGCTCGTTGCCTGTAATACCCTGGTGGCCCGGTAAACATCTATATTTGACTTTATTATGCTTCGCTAGGTTTTGTAAAGCAATATAACAGCTTTTTACTGACCTGTACACTAAAGTATGGGATGCCAATGCCTGTAGTGCTGCTTGACTATCCGAGAAGATGTGTATTTTGGCACCTTTAATACCTTTCCGGGAGATTTAATTAGCACAGGTCTCGATGGCATGGATTTCACCCTGAAATACCGTGGGACATTTTCCCATTGGTATTGAGACTTTGGTGTTGGGTCCAAAGACTCCAGCGCCAACTCCAGATTCCATTTTTGATCCGTCTGTGTACCAGACCAGACTTCTCGGATCTATAGATGGAACACCGTTAGCCCATTTGGAGCTGTCCAGTATTTCAACTTCGAAAAGTTTCCCAAAACTGTATTTCCTAACCATAATGTCGGGGATACAGTAAAACATTTCCATTTTTGGGATTAAGTTAAGTATATCCACGTAGTCTGCTGATTTGAACTTATATTCGAGTTGCAGCTTGATGACGCATCTAGCAGCTGTCTTCTTAATGAAGATCTGTAGTAGTGAAAGCCCAACAATGGCTTCTAATGCTGTTGTTGGGCAGGTGCGCATGGCATCTGTGATGCCTAGACACGCAAACCGCTGCAGCTTTTGCATTTGTCGTTGTCCGTTCAAGAGTTTTGGGCCACCAGACGATAGCGCCATAGGCAATTATGGGTCCGACCATCATTGTGTAAAGCCACAGTATCATTCTAGGGATAAGGCCCCAAGTCCTGCCATTCAGGCGTCTACTGGGCCATATGGCTCTAGATGCACGTTCCGTGGCAGACTTAATATGAGAATTCCGGTTGAGTTTTTTATCTAAGATAATTCCCAGATATTTGACTTCATTGGAATAATTCATTGACGTACCTTCCATAGAAATAGTTTTAAGATTAACCAGTCTTCTTCTAGTGAAAGGCACTAGAATGATTTTGCTAGGATTAATAGATTATAATTCTTTTTTATGCCCTATCCTAAGGGTATATTAATTTTGACACATAGCTTGTAACACCCCTTAATATTCGTCGTAGACCCATAAAAGTATATATATTTATGATCAGGACCAAATCCTAGAACTATTTAGCAATGCCCGTCCGTTCATATCAACTTTTGAGGCCTTTAAATTTATGCTAAGAAGCTCAAATTTAGAGCATATACTCCCTAGGGTCACGAAATGGTAAAGTGTTAAAATTTTTTAAATACGCCCACTGCCACGCCTACAATTTAGAAAAAAACGTTTTAAGGCTGAAGTTAGAGAGATAGAGTGTTAGAACCTTCACAATATATGTAGGCACTATCACATACAAATTTTTATCACGCCTACTTTTTGTGGGCTTTTTTCACTAAAATGCTGTTTTCAGCGAACATTTTCATAGAAACTGAACAAACATGTTTAACAAGATATTAAGCAAATATTGTTTCCAATATATCGGCCCTACAAAGTTTTTGGCCACGCCCACTTTTTGGGGGCGTTATTCAAAAAATATTTTTTTTTATAAATAATATAGAATTAAATAAAATAATATCCATCACCTTTTTAATGCCCTAGTCTGTCTAGACCGACTAATAAGTTGTCAATGACTAGTGACCATAGGAGTGGTGATAGCACCCTCCCTTGTGAACAACCTTTAATTCCCATCACCGACACTGACACTCCTCCATAATGGAGGTAATGATTTTACTTTCCAACATTGCTCTGATCCAATGGTTGGTCGAATCCTCGAGACCGTTACTGGTTACTATCGTAGTAGGATCTGTAGCGTTTGAGTTATCGTGTGTTTCACGGATAGACGAGCCTGGAAAATGAAGGCTCGAACTTGGAAGGTTTCGACAGTTTCTAAACGGTTCGTCGAGGTTAGTAGCAATTTATTCAGCTGATGTGCTGTCTTATCTAGGTCCAATGTGGATGCAATTGATGTGACAAGCATATCGAATTGAGAGAGAACGAGTCTTCGATACATATTCCAGTCTATCGACTTGGGGTCGTATCTGTTTGGGACTTGTGACTTGGGACTTGGAATGTCAAACCAAATGTGTTGGTGGTCTGATAGAGAGGCTTCGTCTGACACATGACAATTTACTATGAAATTAGAAATAAATGAGCTCGCGAGTGTAAGGTCAAGTACCTCTTCACGGATCGCATTTATAAAGGTTGGTTTGGAACCTTTGTTAAGAATGTCTTCTCGGTTACAACTAAGAAAATCTAATAGACACTCACCTCTTCTGTTGTTGTCGCTGCTACCCCATACCTTATTATGTGCATTCGCATCGCATCCGATGACATAACGAAGGTTCTTGCTGTGGCAGTGGTTGATGAGATCTTTGTCCGCCGACTACCCAGGGTTCTTGAATGAGACCCAGGGCAATCTTTTCCTCGGCTACCCTTTTACTAAGAGTGGCGGATGCGCACTTAGCATGATGAAGGTTCGCCTGTAGCACCTTAAAGGTGTTCATAGATCCTTGGATGTAGCTCGTCGAAGAAGTTGGGCCTTTTGGGGCCTTTCCCTCTACGACAGGCAGCCTGACCAGGACGACCTGATGTTCTGTCCCTGGCTGACTCCGTGTTACCCCTTTTGATTCCGCGCCCAGCAGCAGCGTAAAAAGAGTTTCGTGGGTGTCCTGTTGAGACACCGGCCTTACAGGCCACTGTGCGGACTGATAGCCGTTGCCTTAGTTCCGTTACCAGATCCGGAGGGAGCAGCATCCCAACAGCATTGCCACTCTCAAGACGGGTTGGCTGGGTTTGGCTCTCAGGAATGGTTATCACAGTCGATTCTTCGCTTATGTTACGCTGATTGGCTTGCCCAACAGCATTGCCAGCGAGACGTTCTCTGCCACATTTCCGGACACATTACCGGTTGTTGTGGTGGCTGCTACACTACTCGAAGGGGTGCCGCTATCGGCAACCGGATTATTATCGGTTTTTCTGAGGATCAGTTTGATCTGACCGAACCTATAAGAGACCTTCCCCTTGAGTTCGAGGAGCTTTGCCATGGATGTGTCTCCAATTGCGAAATCGAGATGAAGAAGCACACCAATCTTTACCTAAATGCAGAACCCTCCAGTCGATAGCATTGAGTCCGGCGTTTTGCGCCGTGAGGGTGGCAAGCACTTTTTCGTTTGAGAGTACCAAACTCTGTGGGAAGAACATTCGTACGGTGTGTGGCTTTGGGAATGATTCCTCTTCCACCAACGTAATATTCAGGCCACAATTGAATTTGATACACCCAAAGTTGGAGTTTTACATAAAACCTTGCCGCTGAGTTCTTGTTTTGGGTGTTAAACTGATATTTTACTTGTTATTTTATTAAACCGATGTTAGATTGCCAACTCTTTCTATTTGAATTAACTCGTTTGATACACTATTATGTTTTTATTTAAAAACAATTTAGAAAAACCTAAGTATTAAGCTTAAAATATATTTTGGTATTAAGAACAAAAGATTTCAGTCCTAACATTATATCTTTTTTGCATTTTCTTCCTTTCAGTTTATGGCAAAGTTCGTATCGTCCGTGGTTGTGGATATATTCCAGATGAACGTGACGACCATGAATGCATGAAACGATTGGGCACTCACGATGTACAAGCCGTCTATTGTGCCTGTACAACCGATTTGTGCAATAATGCCGAATCTATTTTAAAATTAAATAGATATTCCTTCCTACGTTCACTGCCCTACATATTTATAACAATTTTGTTAGCAGTTGTTCCGAGTCATTTTGAGTTTTTTCAAAATTTATAAATTCATGTTTGTAGACATATATATTAATAAATTATAACAACAAATTAAAAACAAAGTAACACAAAACAAAAACATAAAACGAAAAACTGCTTAATAGATATATATATATATACGAGTATATTTTAAATATATATCGAGAAATAACAAACTTGAAAGAGGACAACCTAAATCCAAAAAGGAAAACGTTAAACAACGTCAGCACTCAAATTTTTGTTTTAGGTTTCATTCATTATTATTTTTATTGTTGAAATAATTTCAATTCGATTAGCTTTTGTTGTTTAAAATTATAGCAGACAATAAAACAACAAATATATCCATATATATATATATATAATATGTATATATATATCATATATGTATATATAATATATGTATATATAATATATGTATATATAATATATATATATAATATATATATATATATACATATAACATTAAACTGAATTATCTCCTTTTGTGAATATTTTTTTTTTATTTTTATGAAAATTTTATGAAAAATAAAAAATATATGACATTAAATACTTTAAAGCATAAGTAATTGTTCAAAAACGCAAGAAAAAAAAACAAATCCAAAAACACCATTTATTCCCACTTTGTCCACATTTTATTAATCAAATACGAAACACATTACACACACAAAATTAGTTCTCCTATAATAAAAAAAAATGATAACAAAACAAGAGAAAATAAGCCCAAAACTCAACATATTAAATTGTTGAAAAAGGGGATTTTAGATTTAATAATAATAAAATACTTAGATTACTATATTGTTAGGATATTAGAGCAAATAGTTTTAATTAAAGCGCGCTCTCATAAATCTATAAATTTCGCCTAGAAAAAAATTTAAATGAGACAGTCCTTTTAAGAGAAGGTCTTGAACATATAGAGATATGATATTACAAAGAGAAATGCCTGCTGCCCATTTAAAAATAAAAACTCAAGTCGAAAAAAGAGAAAAACTAAATAATAAAAAAAAGAAAAAAAATATGATAAAAGAAAATCGTATTATAAAATTTAAAAAAAAAATATTGTTTAAGGAATACGAGCATACATATATTTTCTATAATTTAATGTGTGTGACATCATTATTTGTTTAAAAATATCAAGAATTTTACTCCTTCTGTTGTTATGTAAATTTGAATAAATTATTCGTTAAATTGTTACAGGATTAGAATTTATTTTCGCAAGATGACATTGTGGAATAGTTGCAGATAAAAGATAAGACGTGCGTGTTAAAATAAATTAGTATTATTTATTACTTCTCAACATGTAAAATTTTACTGAGATTGCAAAATCAAGATTAACTTTCCAGCTTAGTAGTTTAACTAACAAGTTGGAATGTTTCCGTCTTGGTACATTTTCCAACGAGTTACGTTATATAAAGTTTGTCCATGCTTTTGACTTTGCGACATTTTTCGTGACACATATTGAACAAATGTTTACTTTTCTAGTCTTTGAAAATATGGGAAGCTGCAAGAGAACACTGTCTGAATATTTAAACAGTTAGCTGCAGGGTAACTGCATAAACTGTCTTCTTTTAATGCCGCTTTTCATATTTGTATCGGTCATGCTAAATGAAATTCAAGGCGTTGGTTGGCGAAAATTTTGTTTTACTGAACATATTTTAAAATGAACATTTTTAAAAAAATCCAATTATTATTTTTTATCTGAATACAAAAAAAAATATATGTTAGGTATATGTATAAAGCGCACTTTTAAACTGTATCAGCTAACAGCGTCCAACAAATATTTCGCACCAATTCATTTTGCTATATGCCAATATTATTTCCATTTCCTTTAATTTTAATGTAAATGCATAAATATTTAATACATTGGTTAAATTTATTTATTAAAATTTATGATTAAAAAACATATACATACATAACGCTGTGAAAATGAATGGATTTGTTATACATAATGTAGATATATATATATATATATATATATATATATATATATATATATATTCATATACATTTAAACACTAAATGACAAATTGTTAGTTCAAACTAAATTAACAAAAAAAAAAAATTGTTACTTTTTTCTTAGTCTGTTTATTTATTACTTTAAGAACTGCTAGTAAGCAAAAACTTTGTCATCATATCATATCAGGAAATCAATGCATTCAATTTTAAAAAGAAACTTTAAGCAGCTAATATTAAATTTCAACTTCTTTTTAGCGAAACTAAAAAAAAATACTCGTAGGTATTCAAATTTTCTAACACAAAATTTGATGTAAGTTGACTTGATAAACATGTCGTGTTAATTTTTAGGAAAAAAATCACTTTGCTTGCTAGATAGTTAAAAAAATACTTTGAGACAGGATGTCACTCGTTAAAAAATGAGAAAGATGGATATTTCTAATATCAAAAAAAAAGCTTAAAACTCTTTGTATTTTAAAAGAAAAGCAATACATCGATATCAAGCTTAAATTTTTTATTTATTTTGATGTTTTCTTGTAAGGACAATATAAGGCCCCCAAATATGAATGGGTGAGAGACGAATATATTCTAAAAAAAAAAGATGTTGATTATATGAATGTTTTTGTTTAGAATAAATTAAAAAAAACATATTGTAAAATTTTGCGAAATAAATTATTTATTTTCTTCTATAACACCAAATTAAGAAACTTTTTGATTGCGTTGTAACATTTTTGATAAAGCAAGGGACCTGCAACACTAAGAACGCATCGCTTAGCAGTGTACGTTCTATTTTCTATTCAGCACTATATAACATGTTGTCAAGTGATTTCAGCTTGAATAGATTGGTGCCATGGAACATACAGGATTATTAGACTATTACCTATTGTCATTTCTATTAATAAAAGGTACTTGAATATTTTTTTGATTACATTGTTGTAACGCTATTTTATCGGGCTTTGTTGTTTTCGAGCAACATTAATTTTGATAAAGTCTTATATACTTAATGAGAATAGAAAACACCTTAAGTCTCAGCAGCTACTTCAAATGGGAGGATACCAACACATTATAATAGGTATAATTTATATATCAGTGGTCATCAAATACAGAGTCTTCCATTAAGAGCCTTATGTTTAAATAGTGAAAAAATTATTTTATTTTATTACAAATAAATGTGTTTAATGGTGTCAGTTGATTTTTATTGCTGATAATGTTCTCATGTCGCAGCGGTTACATCATCCCTTCTAGTAATAAACAGCTTTTAGGTCTAGTAATGCAACAAGGCTTGGCGCATTCTTAAACGACTTTTGCAGAAGCTGCATGGATGAAGAGGAGGTTGAAATAATGCTTTGCTCTCTCCAGAAAAAGATATCTCCATCTCGTAGCTTTCTTCTATGTAGATACAAATGATTTTACATATATTGACATTAAAAGTCTACTTCGCTTCGTCAGAAGCTCCAAATTATTCAACGTTTCAACGAGAAACTTTATGTCCCTATGGTATAATAACAGACTACTACTGGTCCAAGTCAGTCGGTCTTATGCCGACAGCCATTTTAACCTAACCTAACCTAATGTCAGGCCAATAATAAAAAAAGGCTCAGAATTATTCGGTAGCTCAACCCATTGACCATGGGTATTGCTCAGGCTTCATTTTTAAAGATCTGTCACTTGGTGTGCATAAAAAGTATGCCCGACAATACAAACGTTTTGCATGTATGTACATATATAGGATGAAATTACGCTTCCTCATATATCTGAAAAAAACCAACATCGCCCATATAAATTTCTCTTTCTTAAAAATGTTAGACAAATGTTTTTTGTTGTGTTTACTTGCATTTCCCTATTTTGTTTCCCTCACAGGTCGACTTAATGCTTAAGTGATCTGACAACAATTGTATTTGGTTGTAAAATTAAATTTTGTTAATGAAATCAACTAACAATTATACACTTAACGTCGACGAAGTTATTAATAGGAATTTGGGATCATAACTTTCTCTACCAATTTTAATGTAAATTGACATTTAATTTGATAGCCTTCATATCACAAACTTATTACACTAGGGAAATTTTAATGTTGTATTTTAAATCGGCATTCCAATATATTTGACAGTTACGAAATTTGTACACAGTTTTTCTACTCGGATTTATGAGAAATGTAGTACTTACATACAATTTTCTATTGAATTTGCATTGTTTGTCAATGTTGATTTTTTAATAGATTTATATTCAAAATAATATTCCTATGCGTATGTAATATTTTGAAAAGGTTTTGTGGCTTTTTATAGTAATTTTCTCATATGCAATCCGCAATAGTATATCTTTTCATAACTCCTCCTAATTTAATAAAAAGTCATATAAACCACACATCCAACCGTGGATTACTTATTGCTTCCCAAAAGTAGATATTGCATTGCTGCACATCCCTGGCTTAGCTAGTGCACCAGCAACGCTTTATCTTTTTTGTGTGGGTTAGTTTCGGTTGATCTAAGGCGGTGAATAAGTATTGTTTGTTAAAATAAATATGTACTAAAATATAATTCCAAAGGATTAATTTGCACATATACGTAAATAGACAAAAAAATATATATATAATATGAATTGTTATTTGTTAATACAAGTAGCAGGCCTTTACTAATTATACACAGACGAGTCCCCTAACCCCTTTTGAAAATGGCCGCGCAAACGCCTGTTTGGTAGTATTGATAATATTTTGCGCTGATCTATTTAAAATGACTTTTATTTGAGGCGGCCATGAAACCCCATATAATTCCTTATGAGTATGCAAGCTTCCCTTTTGATTTGCACGTTAATTATTATATATGTGAGTGTAAATTGTGTGGGTAAAAACATCTGAGTATAGTGTAAATGAACAAAATAGAGTGAAGAAAAGGAATGATGGGCCATTGTGAAACAACTTTGTAATTACAATCTCCACTTTACAAAGTGTTTGCTGTTTTATTGAAACTATTTAATGTTAAAATATTAAATATACATATACATGCAACATATAAGTATGTCTTTAGTACTTAAATCTTAAATTTAAAAGGTCTGCTATTTATTGGTCATATAGAGGATATAATTGAATTTGAAAAATAACTTTATTAAACTCAGTTTAGGATAAACCACTCAAAGATTCTACATAAAAACTGATGTGTGTATATATAGATATATAGCAAATAAAACCATAGTTAATAACAAGAATAAATTTCAAATATATTTAAAATTATGTCTGATACATAATTAACAAATTGAACTTCTTTATGTGTTATCGAGATAGTAAAAAAAGATATATATATAAATATATGTATGCAACATATGGGTATATATATCAAAATTTAGTTATATTATAATTGCAGTAAATAATAAAAAAACAGATTCCAGTAATAAATAACACTTAACGAAATAACTCCAATCCATGTAAATTTTTTTTTGAAATCAAAAAAAAAAAAACAAATTCTACAACATTATTTCTAAAAAAATACAAGTTAGAAGTTGCTATGAAATTTAATTTATATATACAAAATTAAAAAAAAACAAAATCAAGTAATATGTATTAATATAGTAATTGTTCAAGAACAGAACTCCCCATATTACACTCCAAACTTTATACCCTAGCCAGGCTTTTCTGCATTAAAACAAAAAGAGAGATTTCAAGCAGGTACACATGCAGACAACAAAATAACACACGAATGTCCACACTTTTGTGCCACTGCCTTTATTAGAAAAATAATTAAAAAAAACATTACTATTTTATTTAAAAATATATTAAATAAATTTAAAAACAAATTAAATAGAGAGTGTCATTTTATTTTTCTACACAATCTCCATCACAAGTGAGAAAGTCATAAGAGACATTTCAACAACTGGTGCTTGGATAAAAAAGCAAACAAATTTGCATAACCCACAAGAAAAACCGAAAAAAAATAACAAAACCAAATTCTACTAAAAAATGTTAAGACTAAACATCTTTTAAATTAAAAGAAAGTAAATTAATGAAACAAAACCATGTTCTGAAATACTTTGATTGTTAATGAAATTTTAAAATAAGGTAGTATTTTTTTAAATGAAATATAAGCAAAATCTAATAAAAAGTTGTCACTTGTTCTATGCAATCCCTTATATATAAAAAGAAGCACACTTTTATGTAATAGTAGTTCAATTTATTTCTGGTATTTTGCACTTCCCCATAATTTGTTGTTTATTACAATAAATTTCATTGTCAAATAAATATATAATAAAAATCAAATGTCTGAAAAACTTGTAGTTTGTCTGCCTTTTCTTCAAATAAAAACAAGAATATACATATATATTTATATATATATTAACATATTTATTAATATCTTTTACATATTAATATTAGTACATAATATATACATATATATATGTATATTTAAGAAGCAATAAAATATTTAGTGCCTATCCCAATTTAAATTATAATGAAAGAAATAAAGTATAAAAGAAAGAAATAAAAAAAAGAAATAAAAAGTCAAAAAAAAAATTATCTAATAAAGTCGATGAATAATGTCCATTATATAGTGGGGCTTACCAAAAAAAATTCAAAGTGAAGTAAAACTTATTTGCACTGTTCTTTTGAACTTACTTTTGCAAAGAAGAGTAAGGAATCATAAATAGATGATGCTTCAAAGCGCTTTTTATGTAAGATACTAGGAAAAATGCATTTTAAGGACATAAGGAAAGGCTACAATATGCTTGGGGCGAACAGATACCCTATACATAATCCTGTATGCCCCAAAGAAAAAAGCATTAAGAAGATGATAGATAGCATTTTATTCCATTCTATGAAATTTATAAAATATATTTTTTTGAAAAAACGCCCGTGGGCGGCCCTAGAACTTTGTATGAGCGATATATTGGAAAAAATATTGGCTGACATACTTTTTTTTCGGTTTCTATGAAAAATTTCGAAGAAAACAGTATTTTTATGAAAAACAATTGTATATGATAAATTTATAAAGGAGGGGTATGAGGGATGATATAACGACTATAGAGAAGTCCAAAAAAGTGGGTCCGTCAGTCTGTCTGTCTATCCGGGTGTTCGTTATCGTTAAAAATAACGGTAGCTGCCATACAAGTTTTTTTGTGAAAATCATTTATCTCTATTTTTCTAGAAAATGATTCATACGATTTCGGTCTTTTTTGTACTAAAGATACTTGGGATGGGGCCAAAAATACTGCAAACTCAGTTCTTGGAAAAAAATGAATCGATTAACGGTAATTAATGAAACCGCCAATATCTCGAAAACTAATGAAGGGAACTCCATCAAAAATATTCTCTTTTTTTATGCTATACAAATTTGAATTCTCCGATTTTTGAAATAATTTTGTTTTAATTTGTTTTCATACAACGATTTACTGAAATTTTATTTAAATTCGATTTCTCAAAAATCAATGATTTTAATAATTTGAACAATTATGTTAAAAGTTCTCAATGTGTGAAATTACATCAAAATCGTAGGCGCAGTTTTTGAAAAAATTTTAAAACTAAAACTTGATTTAAACAAATTTGGTATATGATAAAATGTTATCATTCTATTTAAGGCGATTCTAGAACGCATCTCATGTACCGAGAAAGTTTCGTATGACGCAACCGTGCACTTTATTTTTCTAGTGATAAGCAATACAAAGTTTTTGGCCACTCCCACTTTTTGGGGTCGTTTTTTCAAAAAAAAATTTTCTTTTAAATTTAATAGAATGAAATAAAATGCTATCCATCATCCTCTTAATGTTTTTTCTTTGGGGCATGTAGGGATATGGATAGGTTATCATACTGTTTGCCCCAAGCGGACCTTTCCTTATGTTTTTTTCTATATCCTGCTTACTATCATTTACATAAAAGTGAAATACAAAACAACAGATGAATATTGATCAGATAGTCAACTCTGCATAAGGTCTTATCTGTGAATACGTTCATATTTAGATTTCCTTGTTGAGTCTTTATACACTATCCTAAGGGTATATTAATAGGTAACACCACCGTCGTAGACCCCTAAAAGTATATATATTTATGATCAGGCCCAAAAACCTTAGACAATCTACCAATCTCCGTCCGTCCGCACGCAATCTTTAGGATTTTAAATTTAAGCTAGGAAGCTGAAATTTGGACCACATATTCTCTAGAGTTTCGAAATGTTTAGTGTAAAATATGTTTAACAGGCCCACTGCCACACCCACAATTTAGAAAAAAGCATTTCAAAGCTAAAGTTAGAGAGATAGGGGTTACAAGCCTCACAAGATATGCAGGCACTGCCCTTCTTCATTGTCATATAAAGTTTTTTGCCACTCCTACTTTTTGTGAGAGATTTTTCAACAAAACATTTTTTTATTAATTTCATAGAATGAAAGTATCCATCATCTTCTTTATGCTTTTTTCTTTGGTTCATATAGAGATATGGATAGGGTATAATACTGTTCGCCACAAGCGAACATATCTTATTACATATGAAAATATGAACTTATTTAATGTTTACATTTCAGTGATTCTATTCGGTTTTTGCATGTACATATTTTACAAAACAAGTAACTTGTGGGTGCCAATAAATAAAATTATACAATATTGACTGCTTTCTATTCCAATACAATTTTGTTTTCTATGTGCAAATATATAAGGAATAGTTTTATTAAGTTTGTCATATTTTAATCTTTGTACATTCATTTAAAGGGTTCTTTTTACCGAAGATGTACGAGAAACTTTGGGGTTTCGCTTTAATGATAGAAGTTTGTGTTTTGGAAGCATTCAATGCTACTCTATTGGTGTTACCCAACTTAAGGATGCCGTCAAGGTAAGAATTTAATGAGCTTAAAATATATTGTCGTTCCAGATCCACGCCCGAAAGTGAGGAACGTGAATCCCAAAACGAATATGCGATGAGAAGCTAAGGGTACTGTCATCAGCGAGGGAATGGATTGGAAAAGACAGGAGGTCATTGATAAAATTGTGAAAGAGAGTCAGAGACAAAATGGAGCCTTGAGCGGCACTAGCATTTATTTGGTGAGTGGCAGACTTGACCATCCAAAACAACTTGTATTAAACGCTCCGAAAGGTAATTTCTAATCCATTGAAGAAGGGTATCATCAAGAGGAAGATTCGCCTTTTTTCGGGACGGACTGGACAAATGCAGTTTTCCATCTTCTCAGAAAGAGCCCCGAAGAATAGGACAGAAAAAAAAGCTTACGCAGTTCTGATAAGCAGCAAGCAGATTGGCTTTATCGGAAGAGCTGACAGCTGGATTGTCATTGCAAATGGGTGTCGGAATAGATGACGAGGCCGAAATCTTAATATTTATGACAAACGACAATATGTTTTTGCTACCGGTGGGACTTTTTTGGTAGTTTTTTTGCCTCAACTTTTCATCGTAAGAGAATTGGACATGATTAATGTGGGTATTGCAGTCGTTTCTGGCTCGTTTTTCGGTTTTCTTCAATTGGGTTTGCCTTGTAAGACCGAGGCCCCTATTGTGAATGTCGATCAGCGGACGATTCGATAAAAGTCGATTGCGTCGACCAAATTTTACGTTTGGTATTGAATAACTCAATCGGCAAAGCTTCGTGTTATTGTGAATAAGGAAGCTATTTATTGTGAATAGAGCATACTTTGAAATGTTTTTGACATTTGAATTGATTATTTGTAGTGTTTATTTTTGTGTAAATAAAATTAAAACAATATAAAATGTCTTCAATTGAATATTTGGCGATTTGGAAGAAGGAAACATTAACAGACTTTTAAGTTATGACCAGGAATAGAAGGCGATTAAAAGAGGCTTTCAATCCTCATGAACGCGATGAAAATATGTAAGTAATTGGTTAATATATTTTTTTTAATCCTAAATAGTTTCCTATGCATTTATCTAAAATACATCCATTTATCAAAAGCAGGCCAAAATTTTACTTTACCGGAACACTCCAAAATCAAAAATTTGCTTGCAATTCTGTTTGTTTTAATGCACTGAATTCAAATCCGGAAACATTTTTTGGCGCTCTCTTATAGTCTGGGCATTTCTTAAGTGGTAAGTCCACGGAAATAGAAGAACATATAAAGCTAATAATGCGGAAATCAATACCGAACATCGTCAAATTTGCCAGTGCCTAAAGGTTCTGTGCACATGGATCGCATCAAATTAGTGTTGGAAATTAGCACTGGCTTTGACTCTTTCTCTAGTGCAAAAGGAAATATTTCAAGTTAAAGACACTTTTTTGTGTCCAATATGGATCCATGGAACATATGGAACACACATGAAAATTGCATCCCCTAAAAGCGAGTTACAACATGCGTACCTACTTACAATGACCGTCAGCGCCACTCACGCTGTACGATAAATAATCAATAAAGAGTAAATAAATTTCATATATAATTTAAAATGTAATAATAAAACAACATTTGCACAACGCAGAGCCCCATCAGTGCTCGCAAAATATTAGATTTATTCTAGACTTAAGAAAATCAATTGTATAAATATTGTGAACAAAAATTTTTTTAAAAACATAAGGAAAGGCTACAGTCCGCTTGGGGCGAACAGTATGATACCCTATCCTTATCCCTATGTACCCCAAAGAAAAAAAGCATTAGGAAGATGATGGATAGCATTTTATTTCATTCTATGAAATTTATAGAGAAAAAAATATTTTTTTCAAAAAACGCCCCCAAAAAGTGGGCGGGGCTAAAAACTTTGTATGGGCGATATATTGAGAAAAATATTGGCATAATATATTGTTAAACATTTTTTTTTCGATTTCTATGAACATTTTCGAAGAAAACAGCATTTTAGTGAAAAACGCCCACAAAAAGTAGGCGTGGCAAAAAACTTTATATGACAAATTGATAAAGGTGGGCAGTATCTACATATCTTGTGCAGGTTGTACAACTTTATATGTCTAACTTAAGCCTTAAAACGGTTTTTTCTAAATTGTGGGCGTGGCAGTGGGCGTATTTTGAAAATTTTAACACTTTACCATTTCGGAACCTTAGGGAGTATATGTTCCAAATTTTAGCTTCCTAGCATAATTTGAAAGGCCTCAAAAGTTGATACGGACGGACGGACGGACGGACATTGCTAAATAGTCTTAGATTTTGGTCCTGATCATAAATATATATACTTTTAGGGGTCTGCGACGAATATTAAGGGGTGTTACAAACTATGTGTCAAAATTAATATACCCTTGGGATAGGGTATAAAAAGAGTAATAAATTGTAGATAGATAGATAGATAGTACAACTGAAAGGGCTTTTATAGCATAAACGCTATGATAGTAAGTATATATTTACAAGATTCGATTCATCAAAGCAAAATACCACGAATCAACACATGATTCAAATGTGTTTAACATGTCCACCTTAAAGACAATTTTGAAAGCAGAACATCAAAGACAGCAAACAAATACGTGGCTTCAAGGTATATATGAAAATGTTACGAGTATAAACCAATTATCACAAATATTATAATATAAGGAGATGCAGGTTATGCTTCGCAGACGTATTTAATGACCCCATTCCAAAATCCAGAAGAAGCTTCATTGGAAAGTTAATTTAACAGGAAGCACGCGAAAGTCAGGAATTTTTTAGAACGTACAATTGGAGTGTTAAAGAATAGATTTAAATGTTTAGGGCAAGAAAACTACACTATTCTTCAAAAAAGCTCACACAAATAACCAATATATGTGCAGCTTTGCATAATATATGTTCCGACTGTTGCTGAACCTGATAACATAGAAAACATAAAGGGTGATCCATTTCGAGGTTCCCTACTTTTTAAAAAAAAAAACACAGAAAATTCAAATTTAATGGAGAATGTTTATTATCATTTGAAAGAACATTCTTTGGCATTTATTTTTTGAAGATTATGTCTATCAAATGTTGGTCGTTGCTACGTCGCAGATGGTCCATCCGTTGAATCCAATATTCGATCACTTGTTCGAGCATTTCGACTGGTAACTGGCGAATGACACGCGTGATGTTTTCCTCCAAAGCCTGAATCGAAGCGGGTTTGTCGGCATAAGCTTTTGACTTTACATATCCCCACAGGAAAAAGTCTAACGGTGTGATATCACACGATCTTGGTGGCCAATCGACCGGCCCAAAACGTGAAATTATGTGCTCACCGAAATGTTCTCTCAATAAGTCCATTGATTGATGCGATGTGTGGGAAGTGGCGCCGTCTTGCTGAAACCAAATGTCGCCGAGATCACGAGCTTCCATTTCAGGCATCAAATAGTCGGTTATCATGGCACGATAACGGTCGCCATTGACGGTTACGTTCGCACCGGCATAATTTTTAAAGAAATATGGACTGATGATTCCACCGGCCCACAAACCACACCAAACCGTTGTTTTTTCTGGATGAAGTGGCAGTTCTTCAATCTCTTCAGGTTGCTCTTCGTCCCAAATGCGTCAATTTTGTTTGTTTACATACCCATTGAGCCAGAAATGGGCCTCATCGCTAAACAAAATTTGCCTCGAAAACGTCGGATCTTCTTGGAACTTTTCAAGAGACCATAGAGCGAAGCGATGTCGCTTGGGAAGGTCGAGCGGCTTCAGTTGTTGCACAAGCTGTATTTTGTACCCTTTCAATTAAAGATCTTAACGTAAAATGCGCCAAGTCGTTCCATACGTCAGTCCGAGTTGCTGCGAACGGCGCCGAATCGACTCTCTACGGTCTTCGTGTACACTCTCAGCTACGGCCGCTATATTTTCCTCACAGCGTGCTGGACGTGGTCTATTCGGTCGAATATTATCCAATAATGAATGCTGGGTCTTAAAATGGTTGATGGTGTTGCGAATAGTACGCTCAGTAGGCCGATTATGTTGACCATAAGTTGAGCGAAGTGCACGAAACACATTCCGCACAGAACGTGAATTTTCATAATAAAGTTGAACAATTTGTAAACGTTGTGCACGCGTAAGTCTTTCCATTATGAAATGCCAAACAATACTTAACAAAAATAACATGACAGCATGACACGACTCACACGTGATCTGTCAAAAAAGGCTATTGAAAAAAGTATCTCTACTTGGATCACCCGTTATATGAGAACCATATTTTCCAAAGCAATTAAGCTGCTAGTTGGAAACCAAATTGTAATGTTTGTAAATGTAGCTTAAACTTCAAGCCAAATATTTAAAAACCATGTTAAATTCTTTTATGTTTTATTACGTTTAAATAACCAAACAATAAATGAAAATACATAACTAAAGATTAAATTTTTCAAAGATCAGCCTTTAATTACTTCGTTGGAAAAAATGATAATAGTACAAACTATTAAGATAGATTTTTATTTCGTTTTTATAATTGCAAAGGTAAGCCACCACACAATTTACAATAGAGAGATATGATATAGAGAATATCTTACAACTGAAATATTCTTAACAATTTTAAATTCAATACACTTCATAGATTATTATTATTGAGGGAAAACAACGAAAAAACCATACATTTGACAAAAAAATGCTTCAAATATAAAGCAGTTGTATGTCACAATAAATTATGCAAAAAATGTAATATCTATAAAAATAACTTCACGTATAAATATTTAAACGAAAACTTAACAAGTAAATTGGCACATTAGAAAATAAAATAAAAAATTAAATTAATAACATATCAAATAAATAAATAAATATATTAAGATATAAATAAATAATCTAACAAATAAATAAATCAATCAATTAATAAATAAATATAGAAATAAACAAGTAAATTAATATATTAGTAAATAAATTAACATATAAATAAATAAATTGACAAATAAATAATTAAATTTACAAAAATAAATATGTACATTAAAAAAAAATAAATATATTAACATATAAAATAAAAGATAGATAAATAAATAAATAAATAAACAAAATAAAAAATTAAATAAATTACAATTCATAAAGCTGGAAAAACACGTGAAAATCATAGGACAATAAATAACTACAACAGCAGCCAAGACTTTCCATCTCTTCCAAATTCATCGCGTCAGCAGCAGCAGCGGCAGTGGCCAAAACAAGAGCAATCACCAATTCAGCATAACACCCAAGAGCGTCCATCACACAGATCATGTTCTTCAGCAAATAATGATCTATTTTCTCACGAAGAAATATCCTCTCTTATGATAGAAATGATCTCTGAGCTAGAAAGATGTAACTCCAAGGCACAGCAGTTTAAAGTGGTAGCACAGCTTGCAAGTAAATATCTATATTCTAATGTTAAATAATAATATGCAGTCAAATCTTAAGCTCTTATGTTGGAATGCAAGAGGCATTAGCAATAAAAGCATTGAGTTTTTCAATTTTCCCTGCAATCTGGATGTTGACGTTTGTCTTGTATGTGAAACAGGTCTCGAAAGTAGTGTTAGTTTTGCGTGTAGTACTTATATATGTTACAGGTGTGATCGTGTAAACGATACTACCAATTATAAATACCACGGTAATAGAAAACTTTGGAATTGAAATTAAACTGAGAAATAATTTTAATTTGAAAGTTTATTAGGTTTATTTTCCAGGCGGGTCATCAAATGCAATTAGAGCACAATGCTTGCGTAGTGAGCTGCGAAAATTATTGATGGGTGGTCACTTCATCATTGGAGGTGACCTTAATTGTAAACATCGCAGTTGGGGTTGTTTAAGAGCTAATTCCTGGGGAAATGTTCTGAATGACTTATCAACGAGGCATAACTTTACAATTATGTATCCTTCTAGTCCTACCAGCCTCTAGCAGATTTTCTCCGTATACCTTAAATTTTTTTTTGACAAATACGCCTATATCAATAACTAACCCTATTATCCATAATGCATTGAGTTCTGACCATCTTCCTGTCAGTTGTAATATCTTGTCCAGTCCGATGATAAATAATGTATAATATTTAGATTTTAGTAGGGCGAATTGGGATACCATATTGCCAATAATGTTCGTAACTGTACTACAAATCTAGACCGTGTCAATGACCCCCTACAGATAGAAAATTATGTTGAAACTTTTGAAAATAAAGTTACCGAAAGTATTCGCGCATCAACTTCATTGAAAGCACCCTCTAAACGTGCAATTTTACTTCCGCGCCAAATATTGAACCTTATAAAAATCAGAAACTGCCACAGAAGGCATTGGCAGAGGGATCGATTGGCTAGTGACTTTAATGAAATGAATATGCTCACTCGCGTAATAAAAGGTAAAATTCTATATTATAGAAATGACTCTTAGAATAAGAAACTAAGTTCACTTGATACTAGTTCTAAGCCGTTTTGGAACGTTGCAAAAATATTAAAAAAGAAAAAACTCACATCCAATGTAGATAAATGTGAATTGTTAGCAGATACTTTTCTACAAAACCATAATATTTGGCAGAGTAACACCCAATGCACTCTGGACACAACTGTCGATAATGAGCTATCTGTTTTGAAAGAAACTGTCAGTGAACTCCCAACAAATGAATTTGTTTCTACAGAGGACATTGAATTCATAATTTTGAATCTTAGAAATCGAAAATCACCAGGCCTAGATAATTAGGATAGGGTATAAAAAGGCAACCTTTAAAAGAAATATAATTCCAACAGTTAAATTTGGTAAATTGTCCGATTTCGTGTGGGTCTGCATATCAAGCAAAGGAGTTGGAAACCTGGCTTTTATTGATGGCCACATGAAACCGAAGCAATATTGCGTTTTAAGCTGCATAGTAACGCCCGTAAATTGGGATTTGACTGCGGTAATTGAACCTAAATCCGAAATTTATTCAATTTTATCAGTGCAATGATAAAAAACATAATGTTTATACATTTAAGATGTAGCTGCTTTACAATTGCACCAATGGGTTCAATACACTTGCCCAGAGTCCT
The DNA here is from genome assembly GCA_963576555.1 of Ferdinandea cuprea. Lineage (NCBI taxonomy): Eukaryota > Metazoa > Arthropoda > Insecta > Diptera > Syrphidae > Ferdinandea > Ferdinandea cuprea. Next base: position 17,917,100 of record OY754962.1, on the reverse strand, counting down.
GATCTTAATCCTTTGGAGAATTTGTGTGCACATGTGAAAATAAAGTTGATAAAAACAATCCTAAGACCAGAAATCAATTAATTCAATTTATCTAAGAGGAATGGACAAAAATACCTAGCGAATACGACCTTAAAAATTAATAAGATCGATGAAACGTAGGCCACAAGTAGCTATACTTGAAGCTGAAGGCGGCAAAACAAAATATTGAATAAATATAAGAAAAGGCTACAGTCCGCGTGGGGCGAACAATATGATACCCTATCCATATCGATAAGAAGATGATGGGTAGCATTTTATTTCATTCTATTAATTTTACAAAAAAAAAACATATTTTTTTAAAAAACGCCCTCAAAAAGTGGGCGTGGCCAGCAACTTGATATAGGCGATATATTGGAAAAAATATTGGCTAAATATCTTCTTAAACATTTTTTTTCGGTTTCTATACAAATTTTCGAATAGAACAGAATTTTAGTGAAAAGCGCCCACAAAATGTAGGCGTGGAAAAAAACTTTATATGACAAACTTGTGAAGGCGGGCAGTACCTACATATCTTGTAAAGATTACAACACTCTATCTCTCTAACTTTAGCTTTAAAACTGTGTTTTCTAAATTGTGAGCGTGGCAGTGGGCGTATCAAACAAAATTTTACACTATACCCTAGGGAGTATATTCCAAATTTCAGCTTTCTAGCTTTAATGTAAAGGCCTATAAATTGGTGACGGACGGAGGGACATTGCTAAATAGTCTAAGGTTTTGGTCCTGATCATAAATATATATACTTTTGTGGGTCTATGACGAATATTAAGGGGTGTTACAAACTATGAGTCAAAATTAATATACCCTTAGGATAGGGTATAAAAATAAGGTGATAAAATGGACTTTTTAATGCTAACGGAAAATATGTAAAAAGACTTTATTGACACTGTAATTTTGTGAATGTTTTAGTTTTTGTTGTTTTTTCTTTTGTTTTCTAATACAAATTAATACGTTTTTTTGTATCTGGTCTCTTGAATACTTATTTAAAAAAAAATAAAAAAAAATGTATAGATGAGTCTTTATTAGCAAGGAAAATGTAAACTGAACGAATATTTTTGCTTCCAAAAACACTTTTTTGTCAAACTGTATACAGACTTAGTTTGATATTTGATAATTTTCGTTTAGAATAAACTAATAAATAGCAAAAAAAATTAGAAAATAAATTCTGTCATAGTCATAGTAAAATTTCAATTAAAACGGTAGCAAAAATAAATTAAAAATGTAATTTTCTTAAGTACTTTGGAGGAAAAGCAGGGCCGTGAAGAGAAAACTCGGGCCCAGGTAAAATAATATTTCTTATACCTCGATTTTCATTTTTATTTTTATTATTATACAATAATGCAAAAAAATGTTTACTTCTATATTTTCTCTTCCTCTATGAGTCAAAATACCAAATGTAGCCGTGTACGCGTACTTTTATTACTTTTTAGTTTTTATAACACGTACTTTGACGTATTTAATAAATATACGTGTTTTACTATTGTGAAAGGTAAGTAAAATAATAATAATAATAATAATCGATGTTAATGTTGTGTAGTTAATTGATAAAAAAAATTCATCAAAATGGCGAACGTTGCGAAAACGCAACGTAGTGCTTTCATCTCACCTGTAAGGTAGGCAAATCATTGAATTTGCGCAACATTTTTTTTAGAATTTAAAATTAACAATTTTCTTACGCGCAGTTAAAATTATTTCGAAAAAAATTAATTTTTAAGAAATTTTTCAATGTGCCAAAAATTTTACATCCAAATTTTAAAAAAGTCATTTAAAATTTAATTTTGATGACATGAAAAAAGATTCAAAATAAACAGGTCGATTAGATAATTGTATACCGAATTAAGTACCGAATTGCCTACCGAAGCGTGCACAAGCATTGATCCACGGCCGAGTAAACAACAAAAAGGGAAACGCTAATCACGCGCGCACTCATCGCCAAAACAAAAACAGTGTAATTCGTACTTAACGATTTCGCGGACGCGGATAGGAAAAAATTAATTTTCGGACTAACACTGTCCGGTATACTAAATAAAAATGCGGTTACTTCAATTTAATTTATTTTATTCTGATTAATTACGCTAAGACAAGATCCGCCCGAAGACTGACGCCCCAATCCACCCAACTGTTCGTTGTCACCTTCCATTCCTCCAGACAAGTCGCTGACCAAGCCATATTGTGCAACGGTGCATCCGGCGCGTGTGTATACTTGATATGTACTTTGCCAGCCAATGCACTGCACATATGCTTAGTCAGCATTGGTTCCCACGGCACAACGGAATATTATGCATCGTCCAATGGGATCACGTTTCCCAAGGTCAACGTACATTCGCTCGTGTTAACTCTTCCCTTCTCAAAAATCTACGTCCCGTAGATCAGTGACGTCAGCAGCTGGTGATCAACAGTTTTCCTAACTTCTAGCCGCGGCTTCCAGCGGTAACCCTATGGCCGGGAGACTGAGCTTTCCACTTACTTTCCGCCATATGACACATGCAAAGCAAAGCAATAACGTAAGGATAACAGCATCCGTAATTGTAGGCAACTTCAACCTCCCTGTCAGATTACCAAGGCGTTCAATGTTTTGAACGCTGAGACTGTGCACCAGTTGGAGATCGACTTTGTGTCCTTGATTGGTGATATTCGCCATAACGGGTGGTAGAGCCTGTAGGAAAGTATAGCTTGAACTCGTGAATGTCCTGTTTTTCAGCCTGATCGTTTCATTGCTTAGTCGCACGATATAGGTTCATAACAGAGATTGGGTTGAGTTATTTGAAGAGAGCTGGCCATTGAAATTTGTCAAAAAGATAGTATCTTCGCGGATGAGCTCGACAACTTCATTCCTATTCGTGCGGTGGTGCATGTTGCGTGTCCTCCTTTGAGTAATTTAGACACACAGTGATCCCCAGGAATTCTTTCAAGTGACTCCTCTCTGCAGACCATAGAATTATTAATGGCGAGGCATTTTTGCAGTATGCCATACGTTTCCTCTTGGTTAACTAAAACCCTATCGAACTCGACGTTAACCTGCGTGCCATTAATGATGGATGGTCTTAGTAGGAGCAAGTTATAGTCCTCTTTCCTCACCTTGGGAATCGACAATACGTAAAGCATCATTAAGTCGTTCGCGTAAACTGACGGAGCTCCAAATTCGATTGCTTCAATTTCATTCCCGTATGAGAGCGTCTCGAATTCATTTACGATTTTGCTGATTTCGTCGTGGTTAAGCAAATTTGTGTTGATGATCCCCCTCTTTGCCATCTGGCAACCTCGTGTGATTTCGTTGATTTCTCCCTTAAGGAGCATGACTTGTTGAAAAATGTCTTGTTCGAATTTCTGAATATCGGCTACCCTTATCTCGCTATTGGAATTATCGATGACCCAGTTGAGTTTTCTCGTCATATCGCCGATTACCCCGAAAACCTTTTCATTCACTTTATACTGGTGATCGTTGTTCTCCACTATCTACTGTTGGCTTTGTAAAATTTTATTCCAGTCTGCTGCGTCCGGGTTTCCTGCGATCCATTTAAGTGCTGAGCCGATCCATTCAATGGACCTCTGCTTCCTAATTGGTTTTGCTTTCAGCAAATTGATGCGGTCACCTATTTGGGTCAAGTAAAAGTTTATCAGCTGCCTCCTGTCTTTTTCCTTAAAGTTTCTGTCGACGGAGTCGGTGACCTCTTCCAGTTGGCGGTCGAATTGGCCTAAGTTAATGACATGGACGAGATTGAAGTTTCCGTTGACTACCCAGGCTTTTCCCTCTTTGATGGAAACCAATGGCGCTGTATACTCGAATAGCTGCAACCCCTGTGTTGGTGCTAGGCAGATTAGGTAAACCAGTCTGGCGGATAGGATTATAAATTTTATGAATAGTAACAATATATATTGGAGTTATGCACACAATTTGGTATGGAGTCTAAAGAAGCTTAATAAAGTAAGTAAATAACTATTTAAACATAGAGATATGTAGTTACATTAAAAAGCTGAAACAAAATTCTATAGAATTGATAAAGAGGTATAATATATATAAAATATAAATTCAATATTACAAACATGAGATAAAGTTAAAGTGGATTATGATGGTTAAAATTATACTCTATAAGTATTCGTTATATTATATATTTTTTTTTTTTTTTGTTTTTATTATGTGTTTTTGATATTCTTAATATGTGTCTTATGGACTCTTCTGCCACTCGATGTTGTGACAGTAACTTTATTATTTTTTGCAACTATTTCCTTTCGGAAAAGTAGTTCGTTTTTAGCCTTAATGCCTTTGGAGGCCGTATATATAATGTCGCCTGTTTTGTACATTTTTGGTGGCGTTCGTCTCTTATTTCTATACAGATTTGTTTCTCTTTGTTTTCTTTTAATCTCATGCTTCAATTCCTGGTTGACCTTGGTGCGAAAATCGATTAAATTCTGATAGTTAAATCTCTGAGTTGTGTCGAAGAACACATCGCTTGGTTTTCGCTTCGTAACCGAGTGTATCGTATTATTGTACCTGTCAACCGTTATGCTTAATAGTTATTTTAGGCGTAGGTCCTTGTGCTCAGACTTGAGACATCGGTAGATCTCTATGATCGTCGAGTGGAATCTCTCGACTTGACCGTTGACCTCAGATCGACGCACAGGTGTGTTGTACAATTTGATCCCCAACATTTTGATAAAGTTGATAATAATTGGACTGAGGAAGCTACTCTCATTGTCGGTGACAAGCATTTCTGGTACCGTGAAATAGTGGAGGATCTTAATAATTTTCTCCCTGAGATGAAGGACAGATCTGTTCATGATATGGGACAGCTTACCGAACTTCGAGAACTTATATATATATATAGATTTCGATGATATCCAAATGAAGTATCTGACAAGGATAGGAAGGAATAGGAGTTTGTTGAAATTCAGGGTGGATTGGATGCCTATCATACTTATTGGCATTACATACCTCACATGATTTGGTATATTTTTTTATGAGGCTATTCATTCTGGGAAAGTAATAAGTTTCGAGAAGCTGTTCCTTATTCTCGCGAGGGTTCCTATGCGCCCTTCTATGTTCCTTCATTATCAATTCACATATTCGATCCTGGTTCTTAACATCCTCAACTATTCTTTGAGTAATCCTAAGTTTGTACCTGGTAAAGTTCTCCAAGTAAACTACTTGTAGCAACTCTAAGCAACTTTCTGGTATCTTTATACCGTTGATAACGTTTGGATTAAATTTTTCTTTCAGCAAGATTGTTAAGTTTTCTTTATTTGGATCGGTTATTGCGGAATAGTAGCGAAAGCATCCGGGTTGAGGTTCCTCTTGAGCTTCAGATCCGTGCTGTCCTGATCAGCGCTATGAGCAGTCGAGCTTGACGACCGGCATTCTTCAACAGTTTCTGTAGTCTCACCGTTGGCGGGCTCATCTGCGTCAACAGTGGCCGAATCGCTGTTTCCGTTCTCATCGGCGGTTTCGGTAGATTCGCTTTGGGTGAACCTTATACTTGGTTCCGACTCAGGGTGTTCTGAGCCGGTCAAGTGGTTAACTTCCGTCTTCAACCTTGACAGAGCATCCGCAACTAAATTGAATTTCCCCGGTTTGTAGATGAGTTCACAATTGTACTCTTCTATGCGGGCCTTCCAGCGCTTCAACTTAGCATTGTGGTTTCTGTTTCCCAATGCGAAAGTGAGAGGCTGATGGTCTGTATAGATACGAATCTTCCTTGCCCGGTAGAGGTATGAACGCAAGTTATCAAGTGCCCACACTATTGCCAGCATCTCTTTCTCATTCGTGGCATAGATTTCTTCAGTTCGACTGAGAGATTTCGATATGTAGGCGATTGGACGGTCCCTTCCCCACTCGCCTTGCGAGAGCACTGCGCCTATCGCGAAGTTTGACGCGTCGGTCGTGAGATTTAAGGTTTTATCAAAGTCCGGGAAGGCCAGGACCTCGGATGACGTGAGCAAAATTTTCAATTCGCTAAAAGCTCGCAAGGCCTCACTGTCCAGTTTTATTGGAACACGCTTTGATTCATTAGCTCTAACCTGCGCGTGTTCCTCTCTTGTCAAGACAGTCAATGGTTTTGCGATTTTAGCGTAATCGCGAATAAATTTTCGGTAGAACGATGTAAGTCTCAAAAAGCTTTTCAGATTTTTCAACGTCTCAGGGGGGAAATATGTTGTATAGCTGATACTTTATAAGGATCAGGCTGTATACCCTCAGGAGAAATGATATAACCGAGAAACTCTACCTGTGTCTTCATGAACTGTGTTTTCTCCAAATTCACTTTAAGATTTACCTCCACAAGTCTTCTGAAAATTGTATAGACATTCTTAAGATGGTCTTCCTCGCTCTGGCCGTAAACAATTATGTCATCAATATAGACATAACATATTTTACCTATAAATTCCTTTAGGACGTCATCTATCATCCTCTGGAAGATGGCCGGAGCGTTTTTTAGTCCAAACGGCAATCTCAGGAATTCGAATTTACCATTCATGGTCGAAAATGCAGTTTTGGGCACATCAGCGAGTTTCATCGGAATCTGATGAAAACCGGAAGTTAAATCTAATGTCGTAAAGTATTTGGCATTGCCTAAGCTTGCAAGTGTAGAATTGATATCCGGAATTGGATAAGTATCAGGAATCGTTATGCCGTTGAGGCGCTTGTAATCAATTACGACGCGATATTGTTTTCGCCGGATGGCTTTGGCTTTTTGGGTACGACCCAAATCGGAGAGTTGTAAGGACTACTGGAAGGGCGAATAGTTCCTTCCTCTAGCAGGGCTTTTATTTCTTTTTCGACCACGTCCCTCATGCATGCAGGGTATGGATAACTCTTGGCGTACACGGGTTCGCTCGTATTAGTCTTTATTTCTGCTCTAACGTTTGTCTTAATCGTTTCTTTGGTGTCAATTGGACCGAAAATTGGTTCGTATTTCACAATCATTTCACGAAGTCTAGCTTTAACATTTTCCGGAAGCGTCTCGTCAAGAACCGCGTTCAGCTGGCCAGAGACTCGAGATTTTAAGGGAATAGTGACTCCAGGTTTGAGGGTCAGAGTGTTTTCCTTCCGATCTATTATTGCTTCCAATTCTTTAAGCGTGTCATCTCCGATAATCCCGTCAAATGACACCAACCCCGGGAGAACGTAGAAGGTGAGGATTGAAGTATTACCTGCCTTTTCAAAGAATTTACCTGAGACTTTTTCATTGATAATTATATTTCCAGCAACACAACGCACTGTGAAAGGTTTAGCTAAACGTGTAGTTTTTTGGTTTATTGAAGGACTAATCAAATTTTTATTCGCGCCGGTATCAATGGGGAATTTGAGGTTGGCGCCTTCTCTCGTTATGTATTCTATATATGGAACGCTGGAGAGGCGCCCGTCATAAAATTTACAGTGTCTTCAACATTTTCTTCGGCCAATTGATTGTACTCTTCCGTGTCCACCTCATACACCACCTCAGTATTGTACAGCCTTTGCTGCTTACCGTAATTTGGACGGTATCCCTCCGATCTGGCGCCTTTTTTGAATGGGTTAGCATCCCGAGGGCGATTCATATAATTCACCTGTCTGGTCTGCACAGAACCAAGCTCCATTTTATCATGTGGTTTTGGGGCTGTTGGTCTTGGCGGAGGATTGTCGTTGTTTGGATAGGTGTGAGATGGGGCGGAATGATGCAAGAACCTTTTCGGTGGCACCATGGGCCGAGTCTCAAATGACCTTCCATGCATTGGCTTAAACGACTGGTTAATCGTATGGATCGTGTGGTTTCTATAGTTCAAATTCTGGATTTCCAAGCAAGCCGTGTAGGCTTCTGGCAGAGTTCGTGGTTTTTGCATTATAAGCATCCGCGAGAGATCACCGGATAGCCCACGGATGAACACATCCAATGCGCGGTTACGGTATGTTTCTACCAGAGCATTTATAGTTTCCTGAGAATAAGTTTCCGTTTTTATTTTATTAATGATTAGAGAAAACTGGTGATTTACCGTGGCATAAAATTCATCCAATTTCGAACCCCTTTGTGGCAATTGCTTGAGCTGATGCTCAAGGGTACGGATGTCTCTCTTATCCGCGTAATGCAGTGAGAGACAACAAAGCTCCATTTTCTCATGTGGTTTTGGGGCTGTTGGTCTTGGCGGAGGATTGTCGTTGTTTGGATAGGTGTGAGATGGGGCGGAATGATGCAAGAACCTTTTCGGTGGCACCATGGGCCGAGTCTCAAATGACCTTCCATGCATTGGCTTAAACGACTGGTTAATCGTATGGATCGTGTGGTTCCTATAGTTCAAATTCTGGATTTCCAAACAAGCCGTGTAGGCTTCTGGCAGAGTTCGTGGTTTTTGGATTATAAGCATCCGCGAGAGATCACCGGATAGCCCACGGATGAACACATCCAATGCGCGGTTACGGTATGTTTCTACCAGAGCATTTACGGTTTCCTGAGAATAAGTTTCCGTTTTTATTTTATTAATGATTAGAGAAAACTGGTGATTTACCGTGGCATAAAATTCATCCAATTTCGAACCCCTTTGTGGCAATTGCTTGAGCTGATGCTCAAGGGTACGGATGTCTCTCTTTTCCGCGTAATGCAGTGAGAGACAACGTTTGATAGCTTCCCAATCATCCTCGAAGATATTATAGGAGATCAATGCAGTGTCTGCATTTCCCCATATTTTTTGTCTAATATGCTGTAAAATGGCTCTATAGATAGGCTTACCCCTGACGATCTTGAAATCGTCTAAAATGGATTGCACGGCAAGGATCCATGACACGTATTGTGTCGGGCTCCCATCGAAGACTTGTAGCTCCTTAACGTTATCAGGGAGTCTACTGATAACCCTTAGGTGCTCCTCTGTACGGGGACTAGCTAGTGGAGCTGGTACGGTGTTCACTGAACCACTACCGTCGGTAACCACACTTTTACTCTCAAGCGACACTACACGACTTTCCACATTTTTTAATTGTTCATATATACGATTAACCGCCCCGGTCAACTCGGTAATTGATTTTTTTTAAATCTTCCATTTTCTTTTCTTTTAGGCTTTACTTTATAAATGACTTATTTCTTATTTATTTATTTCATTCACTTAGGATTAAAATATATATATTTTTTCTTCTTTTTTTTTCTTCTCTTTTTTTTCTACAGGGCTTATTTTTTAAATATCTCCTTCTAAGCTTAATTAATTCACTTAGGATTTAAACATTTTTGTACAAATTCACTCTCGCTGGTTAAATAATATCGACAATAAAATTTCTTATTGCAACACTCACAAGTTTATCATTTCTTTTAAGTTAATTTTTCACTGTTCTTTCCTCGTGTTTTTTGTTTTTTAGGTTTACTTTTTCCTTCGATTCTAATATATATTTTTCCCTGCAATTCAGAAAATCAAAAAAAACACTATTTTAGGTCACGCGTCGCGAAGGGTTTTATAAGATGGAAAGAAGCAAGGAAGCGTCGTGTTGGTCCCGTTAAGTAGCTCACGATTTTTCTATAAGCGACCTACTAATGGCACGATCAAACTTCACACCATATCCTTTAGCCTTTTTTGAATAACTGCATGTTCCCATGTGTATGCAGAGTTTGTGCTCTAGAACCAGAGTGACGACTGTGTTCCCATGTGTACAGCGACTTTCACTTCGATGAAGAGTCTGGTCTAAATATTGCACGGATTCATAGGCAAAAAGGATTACAGTTTGCCGGTCCCTGGTCGGGCGCCACTTAACGATTTCGCGGAAGCGGATAGGAAAAAATTAATTTTCGGACTAACACTGTCCGGTATACCAAATAAAAATGCGGTTACTTCAATTTAATTTATTTTATTCTGATTAATTACGCTAAGACAAGATCCGCCCGAAGACTGACGCCCCAATCCACCCAACTGTTCGTTGTCACCTTCCATTCCTCCAGACAAGTCGCTGACCAAGCCATATTGTGCAACGGTGCATCCGGCGCGTGTGTATACTTGATATGTACTTTGCCAGCCAATGCACTGCACATATGCTTAGTCAGCATTGGTTCCCACGGCACAACGGAATATTATGCATCGTCCAATGGGATCACGTTTCCCAAGGTCAACGTACATTCGCTCGTGTTAACTTCGTGTGTGCAGTGTTCAAGTGGTCATACAAAAAAAGGAAAACAAAAAGGGAAAGTGCATTGTGTTAGGGCAATCCCTCCAGTCCCACTCACACTCGTTTGCTGCTGCCTCGCTTGACTATGGCAAGTGTCGTATGTTTTTGCGTCCACTTGCTAGGTTTGAGTAGGGCATCATAGCAGCGGATCGCGTTTTGTAGATTTAGTTGGTAGACCAAGGCAATTCATGGTATGGGCATAACAACTGCAGTGATGTGTTTTGAAAAGCGGATGTCAGGATCTACATGGTACAGTCCAGTCAGCGTCGGAATTGAGTAGTTCGTGGTGGTTTTCTGCTATGAGTAGGAATTTTAGAGCAGACGTGAACATATTCGTGGGTTGATGGCGAATTTTTTTTTCATTATACGCCCACGCGAATCTCAATAAACCAGCTGTTTTGGCACTGAATAAAACACAGCTTAGCATTGATTCTGATCTAACGGATTTTAGTCTGCCTGGGTATAACTTAGTGCCATTATTCTTCTCACATCTCGGTCTCGCCGTTTATATACGTAGTGATGTAGCCTACCAACTTTTACCTCATATAGGCGATGTTCCAATTGGGAATTTAATAAATCCACTGTTTTGTTTACAGAAGCCCTAACCACGACAGGCATTCAACTTATAATGTCTGATTCCACCACCACAATTGTTACCCATTATCCTCGTATGGAAATCGTCATTGCGTGCGATTTCAATATACACAATTCAAGTTGGCTTCGACATTCTGGACAGACAACACCCGAAGGCAGGTATGTCAAAATCTTTGGTGAGCTAATAATTTGGCCCAGCTTCTAAATAAGCCGACACGGATACCGGACATTAGCGATCAAACGGCCAACACTCTGGACTTGTTTCTTACCTCCCACCCTGATAAATACACTTTAAATGTATTTAGTCGCACAAGCAAATAAGGCTAATCGATTATTAAAAATCCAAATGTCTTTACGAAAATTCACGGAGAGGTTCCGGACCGGAAAAAAAATCAAAGAAAAGTATCGTTGCGACTTTGCCGGGTTGGCGTCGATGTGGATGATTCCCATTGGTTGGTCCAGGCGGCTTCTATCACCCTGCCGAACTGTCACTTTACCGCATCTGTGGCGGGTAAGTTTCCCTCGAATGTTGAGAGTGAAAAATTTGTCGTCGCATACGACAATTTTATAGGGCCCGTCGTATGGCGGAACTATCGATGCTTTGACTGAGTCGTTGCGGACGAATGCGTGATTCGACGTTTGTAGGTATTGAGGTATGAATGGCCGCTGTTGAGTATGCCAAGCTATTTGCTGCGATCTAGTTTGTTGCATCATATGTAGAAGATATTTGATGAATTCGCTTTGAGAGCGGTTGTCGAGCGTTGGCGCTAGTAAACCGGCTGGGAGTCTAAGTGTTGTGCAATAGACTAACTCTTCTGGGGTGGCGTTGATATCTTCCTTCAGAGTTGATCGAAGACCGAGTAGTATGAGTGGAATGTGTTTTCTCCACATCCTGGAATCGCTGCAGTTGATAGCGGCTTTCAGGGTCCGGTGTAATCGCTCAACGATTCCATTGGACTGAAGATGGTATGAGGTTGTCATCGTGTGGTTCGTGCCCATGTACTTGTACTGTTCGATGATGCGATGCAGATGTCGTCCATGTCGGGAAAGGCGAATTCCACTGCCGAAGCACTTCATGGATTAGCCGCTGAAGAATTTGAGCTGCGTTGGATAACCCGAATGTCATGTGCTGAATTCGTACAGCCCGAAAGGCGTGATAATGGCGGTCTTATGAACGTCGTCCGGGTTAATTGTAACCTGGTGAAAAGCTTTCTGTAAGTCTATTTTTGAGAATATGGACTTACCTCGAGATATGTTGGCAAAGTCGTGCAGGTACGGGAGTGGATAGCGGTCGGATAACGTTATCGCGTTGAGACTTTTGTAGTCCCTGCACGGTCTCCACGAACTGTCTGCTACCATTGGAAGCGGGCTCGACCAAATTGATTTCGAAGGTCAGCATATTCCTGCGCGCATGAGCAGCTGTTGATGTAGGCTCAGAACAGCTGCCGTTCCTCCATATTGTCTGAGTTCTACGTTTTCAATAACTCTATCCGCGATTTGTACTTTGTCTGCTGCGGAGCCTTTTACCATGACGGTCACCGCTTGGACGGATTGCGGTAGGCGCGCTGCCCATAGGTCGAGGAACACGGGCTCTCTTATTGAGCCCTTCGCTGCATGTACCATCTCATAATAGAGCTGGCTCGGTTTTTTGTCGCCGAGGGGCATATCATGTAGCACGCGGCGAAGTCGTTTTTGCTGGCTGTCGGCGAAATAGTTGGTGAGCTGTGTACGGATGAAATCGTACTTTTTTTGCTCTGGTGCGGCCTCAATTATCGGCCGGAGCTCCGTAAACCGTGCAAGCCACAGCTGCGAGCAAACTGTGTCGAAATTACGACTGTCCGGTGCTATCCTCGACCTATACTACCATGTCCTGTACTACCCTCGACAGCTTGCACGACACTTTCGTTGCCAATTGAGCTTGAGTTTCCTTGTTCGTCGGGGACACTTTAGTTGCACAAACAAAATAAAATTTACGAAGAGGTTCGACTAGTTACGTATCCGTTGACTTGACACAGTAGAACATGCATGGTGTGACTGGAGCCTCAAATAACCTATCAGGACTAAAAAAAGTTTTCGGTCATATAAGGCCACAGTATGGTGCACAAATAACATACTTGGAGCTACTTGACAGGATTGAAAAACGTGCGGTAAAACTTATTGGCGATCGGCTCAATTACTTGACTCTCTTCGTCATCGTCGTAATGTCGCTTGCCTGTCATTGTTTTATCGGTATTTCCACCACAAGTGCTCAAACGAAATAGCCAGTTGCATCTCACCCCTACAGCAATTCAACCGCAATACTCGCCATGCTAGGAATGCACATCTTATGCACCCTCGAATGCACCCTTAAGCCTGTATTCGGACGTACTGCGAAATGTAAAGATTTCTTTCTCAACCGTAATACGAATGTGTAATGCTCTACCACGCTCTGTTTTTACTGCACATTATAGTTTACAGACATTTAAAACCAACGTGCATCGGTTTCTCCCTTTCTCTAATCCTTCACTTCCTTATTGGCCGCATTGTGTCACTTCATTATAAGGGTATCCAAAGTCCCTTTAGTGTGCATACCTTAAAAAAAAAATATAAACCCTCTAAAATCTCTATTTAGTTCATTTAAAATTATCGTCAGTAAGGTTCCAGACGCCTACAATTATGTTCGATACGTTTTCGGAACGTTAGCCGGAAATAGGTTAAGGTCTTCCAAATTCACACCCAACACGAATACAATTTTAAGTTACTTTTTTGTCAACAATAAGCATTTCAAATTGATTTATGTATGTATGTATATCGATTATTAAAAATCCAAATGTCTTTATTAAAAATTGCGGAGAGGTTCGACCGGTTACGTAGCCATTGACTTGATACAGTAGAACATGTGTGGTGTGACTGGAGCCTCAAATAACCTATCAGGACTAAAGAAAAAAGGTTTTTGGTCATTTAAGGCCAACCCAACTGAGGAAAATCGAAAAATGTTCAAACGAGTCAGAAATGACTGCAATGCCCTCATTAATTGTGGCAAATTCTCGTACGACCAAAAATTTGAGGCAAAAAAGCCTACATAGTCCCACCGGTAGTAAACATTTTTGGCCGTTTGTGAAAAACAGCAAAAATTCGCCCTCTTCATCTGTTCCGACACTCATTTACAGTGACATTCCAGCTGTCAGCTCTTCAGACAAAGCCAATCTACTTGGTGCTCATTTTGCGGCTAGCTCAACGCTCCCAGATTGGGCTTTGACTCAACCTGTAATCGAGCGCGTAGAACATTCAATGGGACAAATCCACTTCCCCACTCGTACAGTGGCAAGAGAACTTCATGATCTCAACATACATAAATCTGCTGGTCCAGATGGTATTTCCCCTATCGTTCTGAAGAGGTGTTCTTCCACGCTGGTTTTGCCACTGCGTAAGCTTTTCTATCTGTCCCATCTTCAGGACTCTTTTCGAGAAGATGTTAAAAAAAAAAGCAAATCTTCCTCCCCCACCTCCTAGCGACCAATTGCACTTACGTCCCTTGTTTCCAAGGTCATGGAAACGCTGATAAATCGTCAGCTTATGAAATATCTTGAATCACGAAAACTTCTTAATGACCTGCAGTACGGTTTTCGTAGCAACAGATCCACTGGTGATTTGATGACATATCTAACCGAATAGTGTAACTAATTTATTTAACGTGGCGGTGAAAGTAAGGTCGTTGCGCTTTACATTTGGAAGAAATTTGACAGAGTTTGGCATCAAGCTCTCTTGTCGAAAACGCGTGCATTTGCATTCGATGATGCCCTGCTTCAATAGATTAGAAATTATCTTTCGGACCGTTTAACACCAGTTGTTTTGGACGATTTCAAGTCTGCAACTCACCAAATAAATGCTAGTGTCCCTCAAAGCTCCGTTCTGTCTCCGACTCTCTTTATCATTTTTATCAATGACCTCCTGTCTGACACTTCTAATCCAATCCATTATTTTGCTGATGACAGTATCCTTAGCTTTGCATATTGAGTTTTATGATTCACGTCCCTTATCTTCGGGCATGGAGCTTGAACGACAACGTATATCAAGCTCATTATATTCTGAGCTTGACAGCATTCTAAAGTGGGGTAAAACCAATAGAGTAATATTTAATGCTTCCAAAACACAATGCTGTCTTCTGTCATTAAAAGCGAAACCCCAATACTCTGTCATTATTAATGGATGGAACTTGCATCGCCGAAACCGAAAGACTTTCCATCCAGCGTTAACGACAAAATCCGTTGGAATGACCACATATTCTATGTCGCCAAGAACGCTGCGAAATGTCTAGGCTTCCTTAAGCGATGCAAGATAAACTCTGTCAAATGCCTTTAAAATATCAAGCGCAACGACCTTACTTTCACCTCAACGGTGAATAGATTGGTCTCACTTTTCGGTTAGATATGTCATTAAAGCACCAGCGGAACTGCAGGTCATTTCATAAGCTGATGATTTCTCAGCGTTTTCATGACCTTGGAAACAAGGGATGTAAGTGCAATTAGTCGGTAGGAGAAGGGGGAGGAAAATTCGCCTTTTTTGGGACAGGCTCGACAAATTCTGTTTTCCATCTTCTCGGAAAGAGCCCTGAAGAATAGGACAGATAGAAAAGCTTACGCAGTGGTTTTGCCAGCGTGGAAGAACACCTCTTCAGAACGATAGGGGAAATACCATCTAGACCAGCAGATATATGTATGTTGAGATCTTGAAGATCTCTTGCCACTGTACGAGTGGGGAAGTGGATTTGTCCCATTGAATGTTCTACGAGCTCGAGTACAGGGGGAGACAAAACACAATCTGGGAGCGTTGAGCTAGGCGCAAAATAAGCAGCAAGCAGATTGGCTTTGTCTGTAGAGCTGACAGCTAGAATGTCATTGTAAATGAGTGCTGGAACAGATGAAGAGGCCGAGTTTTTGATGTTTTTCACAAACGACCAAAAGTTTTTACTACCGTTGGGACTTAGTAGTTTTTTTTTTGCCCCAAGTTTTGGTTATAGGAGAATTTGACACGATTTATGTGGGCATTGCCGTCATTTCTGACTCGTTTGAACTTCTTTCGTTTTCCTCAGTTGGGTTGGCTATAATGATATCTTTAGCCTCTTTACAGCTTCTTTACAGCTCAAGTCACACCACGCGTTGTCTTTAAGTTTGATACTCCTTATTCTGGATGGGATGAAGCGTTTCAAACCCAGGTAAATTATGTTTGTAATCATATCGCAGCGGCATCCACGGTATTGCCGAGGAAGCACCACGACCAGTTAAAACTCATAAAGAAATCGTTTAAAGTTTCCCAATTGGGTTTCTCGAAGTGCCATACGGTTCTTTTAGGAGCTTGTTCTTTAACTTTGCAGTTGGAGTACGAGAAATTTATACAATGGTCTGACGAACCGAGAGGCGATAATACATTTAAAGTGTATTTATCATGGTGAGAGGTAAGAAACAAGTCCAGAGTGTTGGCATTTTGACCGCTAATATCCGGTATCCGGTCGGCTCAGTTACAAGCTGGGTCAAATTATTAACCTCAGCAAAGATCTCGACATACCTGCCTTCGGGTGTTGTCTGTCCAGAATGTCGAAGCCAACTTGAATTGTGTATATTGTAATCGGCCGCAATGACAATTTCAGTACGAGGATAATGGGTTACAATTCTGGTGATGGAACCAGACAGTGCATCAAACTCGAATGCCTGCCCTGCTTAGGGCTTCTGTAAATAAAACAGTAGTGAATTAATTGCCTACGGGCATGAAATTTTAGCCAAATAAAATTAAATTCCAGTTAGGAAAATTGCCCATATTGAGGTAGAAGTTAGTAGCCTACATCACTACGAATATAAGCGGCGATACCACGATGGGAAAAGAATAATGGCACCAAGTTATACTCAGGCAGACTAAACTCCGCTAAATGGGAATTAGTGAAAGTCAAAAGTCAAAAGTCATAAAGTCAAAAAATTAACTAGACCAAGTGCAATCTCGCGCCCCATAATAAAAAAAAACCAACAACCTGGATAGAAAATCTGCATCGCAGTAGTGTTGTCGGCAAATTTGCTTAAAAAGACGAAAGAAACGTGGTCAAGCTATACATCCATGTTTAGAAATCAAAACCTTAGTGCAGAACAACAAAAAAATTACCACCTCCACCACCAGCAAGTATTTGTGCCATCCACCAAGCCACGTGTCAAATAAAACCGTGCTCTGACACAAGATATAATTGCACTACTCTGGGAACCAGTCAAAACCCCTTAGAGATCGGAGGAGTCGTACCAGCCACAGCACATTAAACTGTGCGAAACTCACCTCTGGTGCTCCTAATGAGCCAGCAACGAAAGCCCAGATGAACAAAACATCCAACTGACGTCACCATTAAGATCGGTAGAAACGTCATCTAAATCTCGCCACATTTTCCATCAGCAGTCCACAGAAATTCGACCACTGCAGAGAACCTTTACAATAAAAGCACGCACCATCAATATCGCGCTGCCATAGTGTCTACTAGCGACAGAACATCAGTCGCCAAAAAAAAAAACATAAGGAAAGGCTACAGTCTGCTTGGGGCGAACAGTACGATACCCTATCCATATCCCTATATGCCCCAAAGAAAAAAGCATTAAGAAGGTGATGGATATCATTTCATTCTATGAAATTTATAAAAAAAAATATTTTTTTTTTAAAAAACGCCCCCAAGAAAAAATATTTTCTAAGTATCTGGTTAAACATTTTTTTCAGTTTCTATTTCGCTGCATTTTAGTGAAAAAAGCCCACAAAAAGTAGGCGTGGCAAAAAATCTTATATGACAGACTTATAAAGAAGGGCAGTGCCTACATATCTTGTAAAGGTTCCAATACTCTATCTCTCTAACTTTAGCCTTAAAATGTTTTTTTCTAAATTGTGGGCGTGGCAGATTTAAAAACTTTTAACACTTTACCATTTCGGGTAAAGCCTTAAAAGTTGACACGGACGGACGGAAATTGCTAAATAGTCTTAGGATTTGGTCCTGATCATAAATATATATACTTTTATGGGTATATGACGAATATTAAGGAGTGTTACAAACCATGTGTCTAAATTAGGGTATATTAATTAATTAGGATAGGGTATAAACACTCAGTGGTAACCATATCGTTTGATTGATATCGTCACCCTACTGAGCAGCCGAAACCAGCGATCCGGAAAGACGACAAGTTCGCATTGGTGCACCAAGGAGATAATTGTTGTTGTAAATATGTTTGTTATGTGATATATGTATGTGGTTTGTCCTAAGTTAAGTTTATCGCTTGGAATTATTATTATGCGTGTGAGGTTCGTTCAGTTCAAACATATTGCTTTCATAATTTTTTTCTTTAAAATAGAGTTCATGTATAAATCACAAACAAGGCCACCTATGAATGCTGTGCACAACATCCATCGGAGTGTCATCTCATCATCTTCATTCATCAATACAAAAATATTTCGTCAAGTACATGTACAGAAAGGTGCATAAATATCGGTGAGTCTTTTGGTGATATTGTTTTTACTGAACGATCAGAAAATTTAATTATTTTATATTATTTTGGAAAAATATAGTACTATAGTTGTAAACGATCTTTAAGGTAGGACATCAACCATTTCAACCTGAATAGTGCAAATTTATTTAATAAAATGGAGTAGTAAACTCTATCGAAGGCTTCCGCAAAATCAGTGTAGACAACATCAATTTGTTTTCCTTCTTCGAGACCTGGGATGCTATCCCACTTAGAGATGCACATTTTTTGTTCCCAACTTTTTGATTTCAAAATAATAGCTGATTTATTTAATGGACAGAAGGGCTCGGGTCCTATAAAAGTGGTCTCCGCGCCTTTTCTAGCCAATTCGTTCATTTTCTTTAATTCCTTCGTGTCCGGGAACCCACCAGATTTTGGTTTTGTTCCTAGTACTGAGTACCTGAAGGGTTTGAAAGCAGTGTAGTACTGTTTTGGAGTCAATAATTGGCGAGCTAAGGGCTTTTATAGCTGCTTTACCGTGAATATATCGATGTTACCGCCTTTAATACCTGAGCTGTGAATTAAGTTTGCGCATTCCTTAATGACGTGGAGCTCTACCTGAATTCCCCATTGGTATTGAGACATTTTTGTTGGGTCCGTAGATTCCCACCCCAGAGACCATTATTGAACCATCCGTATACCACAAAGGCCGTTGTGGCAATTTGGTGGGTTGTTTCCAACCCATGCTTCTCTGTTTATGATTTCAGTAGAGAAACCTTTATATAGCGTTTTTTCTATACAATCTGTTACCGCGCAGATCATGTCTAATTCGGGGATTTCCGATAGCAGTTGCATTAGTTCGATGTGTTACCAATGGTTTGCTCTTAAGTTTTATTTAACCTTGCAGTGTTGCATATTGACACTTTTTTATGAAAATGTGGAAATGTCCGCCGTGGGATAGCTTCTAATGGCACCGAAGATACCAATGCATGCGAGCCATTGTACCTTATTTAGTTCGGTTATTGTGAACTTTTGAGTGGTTTTCTTCCACCATATAATAGAAGCGTATGTTATAATGGGCCTGATCATTGCTGAATAGATTCAGTGAGTGATCTTTGCGGCGGCAGGCCCAGAAAGCGTTCTATGCTTTTTAATTTTGTTATTCTGGTGTGAGTTCCAATTCCGTCTTTATCTTTTATCTAAGTGCTCCTACTGTGGGCTTGCCTTTCTGATATGCATATTTATAGGGATGCAGAGGTATGCCAGTGCTTAAGCATTCTCTAATGTGAACGTCTATTATTCTTTCCACCATTTTTAGGAAAAACGACGTCAAGCTGATTGGACGGTATGATTTTGGTAGTTCGCTGGGTTTACCTGGTTTGGGGATAAATACCACGTTTACCTCCCTCCAGGATTGTGTTATATATCACCAGTTAAAACTAAACCTAAAAATTGCAATGATGGTTGGCAAAAGGAGATCCATTCCTTTTGGGATGAGGACCAGAAAGATGCCATCTATGCCTGGTGCCTTGTATGGTTTGAACGGATTCATCGCCCATTTAACCTTCCCCGGATTAAAAGACCTGCCGGATAAACTTTCGATTCTATTTAAATGTTTTAGGGGTAAGACCTTAGTAACGTGATCATGAAGCTCTTCGAGCCTTTCAATAATATAAATATTATTTGTGAACTTTTTATTTATTACAATACAAACTTGGCGTTCTTTTTTAGATCTCAGTACTTTTTGCGGCTGACTTGAACGGCAAAGCGGTTTTTGGCATATATAATATATAATATTGCAATAGAACTTGGCTGTTATTTAACATTCATGTTTTTGGTCTAATTTCAATACTTTTTTCAAAGGATCATGAAAATCTTGGCAAATTTTAGAATTGTAGGAGTTTTGACCGACGGTAAACTCCCCTTTTCGAGAAAAATTATTTTTTTTTTCATATATATCCTTATTTGCCTTAAAAGAACTACCAACATGAGTTCAAAATATATGGGCGGTTGCCACGCTTCTTTTTTGGAATATACACAGTGTTTTATTTGTTTCGGTATCTGTTCTTCAAATCCTACCTAATGGAAAATAATTAATATTTTATTTTTTTCCGTGTTTGTTCTTAAGAGCCGACTGTCCTGTAAAAAATCATAATAGTACGTCTTGGTACTAAATATAGTGAACTTAATATACATATATACATATTTTTGTTTTACAATGAGCCTTAAAGTAGGCAATAACATTTGCGTTTGAACATGCAAACTTACGTAATAATAAAACAATATACGAATTTTGTGAGCTAAGTGATGTTTAAATTTAAACCAACAAATATTACATTATAATGAATTTAATTCCGAACGACGGACAATTGAATAGTAAGAGTTAAATAGAGTTCACATTTATAACACTTTGCTTTGTCCGAAGGGACATTTATTTTTTTTGTTTTTTTTTATGATATTGATTAATGATAAATTTAACAAATTGAATTATTAAATAAAGCCAATGAATATAAAGCCATATAACATAAAACTTACTGAGTAACTGAAATATTATCACCTAAAATAAGACACTTTTATATAAGCTAGATGTATATACTTACTTTAGATTTTTCTTTTTATTTTGTTAAATAAAAATTATTTAAATTCATTATGACAATTTACTCGCAATTGATTATATTCGAATTTTGATATTATGGAGTGTTCTTAAGAATATTTGTGCGATAGGGCAGTGCAATGCCAGTGAGGTGGTGCTTCGGTGTTAAACTGAGCGAACCGTAAGCGATTGCTTATTATTTGTTTAGGGGCTATCGTAGGAGTTAGCGGAGCGATGGCCAAGGATGGCCTATACACATTTCATTGTATTAGGTTGTGGGTAGGTCACGCTAGGGGAACCAACATCACCTTAGGTTTCCCAGGATTACTCAGGTCGCAGATGTCTTTTCTATAAAGGCTTTAAAAAAACACGATTTTTGATCTTTTCGGTTTGTGGCTCTCTCCTCTTTTTTATTTAACAAAAAAAACAGGCATGAAAATATGTACGGATGTCCACCAGCGGATGAAAGATCCCACGCCTGCGGCGAGCTAGTTCGCGCGTGTGCAAGCATGCCTGCCTTCGTCTAGCAGGGTGGACAACCTACCCTACAACCCATCGATCTTTGTAGGAATTTCCTGTTTTCCTAAAGAACGGTAGGGGACAGCAGAACATCGCATTTGTAGAATAGGCACATCTACCAACAAAATCTACACAACGCGACCCGCAATTCGCTAGATATAGCTAGTATAGCACGCATACACAAACGACACTTACTATAGCCAAGCAAAGCAGCAAACAATAGGGAGTAAGACCAAATGGATTGCCCTAAAACAATACACTGCTTTTTTATAATCACTGCACTGTACATTGTTTTCTTTCTTTTTGCACAGCGTGAGAGTTACAGCAGTCACCTACACGCCTCCTAAACCACACACAACTTTACAAATGCCTCCATAAGAAAGTTCCATCAACCCATCACCCAGCACAGCACATCATATTGTATCATATTATATAAACAGTAATATTGTAATTCTAGATTAAGTAAATAGCCTTATTATTGTACATTTAAATAAATGTATTTCTAGATTAAGCATATTTCTTTTTCTTGCAAATTACAAAGGTGCATGAAAACTGTATACGAAGCGGTTGCCGTGTTTTCGGCCAAACTTTCCCAAGGCATGCACCTTCGCAATCGATAGGTTCAATTTTTAAGATAATTAAATAAAACAAACAGTTGATTTTTGTGATTTAAAACGAAAATTCGTTTTTTTTATAGTAGGCCGAAGTGTCTTACTTAGGTGCCGCTGTCGGTAATTCGGTGAAACAGTTATCTATCACACTGAAATAAATATAGGGTCCGCCATCTAACGTTTTTTTTTTCAACTAGTGCTTTTTTCGCGAATGGTAACAGTTAGCTCATGTCTGATTTGACAGATAATTTGTTTTTTCCTTCCGCTGAACGAATATGGTTGTGAATACGCTTGAACAACGAACAACAACAACTTGAACAACAACAAGGAGTGGCCGTTACAGTCAATGGCGATCGTTATCGGGCCATGTTGAACGAATTTTTGTTCACAAAAATTGAAGAGGAGGATATTAGCAACATTTGGTTTCAACAGGACGGCGCCACGTGCCACACAGACGATGCTACAATCGATGTTTTGCACCCTGTTTCAAAAAAAAAAAAAAAATGGCGGACCCTATACTTACATAATAAACTGATAGTGAAATTGGACAAACGACAAAAAAGTATTATAATAATACATTAAATCAGTTCTACCGTAACCTTTGCTCCGCATTGACGTGTGAATTGTTAACTACCGTAGTTATTTTTTGATTTCAATTTTAAATTTTGTCTTATTGCTAAAAATGGTTGAAAATTGTGGTGAATGCAATACTGGCATAATGTCTGGTGACTTCGTTAGCTGCGGAGGGATATGTTCCAGGAAATTCCACACCCATTGTGTGATGCTTTCCGGAGCAGCCCTCCAGCTCATGAAGACAAGTGAGGCACTTTGCTACAAGTGCAAAATCTGCAATGGGATGCGATTTTTGGGTTTAATCACTAAGCTGAGCGCATTAACAAATGAGCTGAGTTTGATTAAATCTGAACTACGCGAATTGAAATGTAGTTCAGTGCCTTCGCTTTCCGATACTCATTTGCCGATGGATAAAAAATCTATTATATCCGAAACGGGAGTGTCTGTTAATGATACCCCCGTATGTGATAACGCGCCGGTCGTGATAGAAAATGCCTCCGGAAGCACCGAATGGAGCAAAGTGTTGCGTAAAAAATCGCGGAAAAACAAAAAGCGCGTTAATAAAATTAAGCCTATAATCGGCAATAATAACTCCGCGCTCGATTTTGTTGCAGCTCCTCCAGATGAACTGCATGCCGCTGGTTTTCGCGTTGACACGACGGAAAAGGCACTGACAAATTACATTTCAACTAAGTTAGCCATACCGGATGGCCGTGTTAATTGTAATAAATTAGTCAAGTCAACTGCTTCTTCGCGCGCGCATTAAATTCTTCGGTATGGCCGTCGGGAATTCGTGTAAAAAAATTTTTGCCAAAAAACGGAGTTGCATTGCCCATCGCAGAAGTCAAAACATAAACACTGATCAGCTGCAACAGCAATGCACCTCCGTTATAAATTATTCGCTTTATTATCAAAATATGGGTGGTATGAGAACGAAAACAAAAGAGATTTTTGTTGTGCTCTCTGACCATCAATATAATGTCATTGTTTTAACGGAGACATGGCTGCACCCACACATCGGAGATCTTCGATTCAACATATGTCGTTTACCGAAATGATCGTTGCCGAACAAGCAGCGAGCGAGGTGGGGGAGTTTTTATAGCTGTCTCTTCTCGTTTTCATAGTAGGCAAATGACATTGGAACATTGTTCGGTTGAAGTGGAACAGATGTGTGTGTGTATTGATTTCGTTAATGATGTGCGTTATCAGTTATTTATTTTTGTCTCCTACGTTCCACCAAACAGTGTTGCCAATGTGTATGAAAAACACATTCAAAACATAAGTAGTGTCGTTAGTAATCTTGCTGCCACTCAAATACCTTGTGTATTGGGTGACTTCAATATTGGTAATGTATACTGGAGGAATGTGGATGGTGATAAGAATTTAATACCATTTAACGTCAACCATGAGGTTGAACAAATAGTTGTCGATGGTCTTCTTTCTTTGGATTTATTTCAAGTAAACCATTTTCCGAATTCTATTAATAGAATATTGGACTTAGTTTTTCTTAATAATGAAATTAATTATACTATAAGTGAAGCTCTGGATCTTATAGATTCCAATAAAATGCATCACCAAGCCTTACTTTTGGAGATTAATTTTCTTAATTACTCCAGTGATTTAAATAATATTAATTCCGCGTTATCTTATAACTTTTCGAAAACCAATTTCGTTGCTTTACAGGAATATTTGAGTGGTTTTGATTGGGATGAACTGCTGAAATCCCCCAATTTAAAAGGTAACTATGATATATTTTTGGATAAGATCAAATCTGGTTTTGAATTATTTGTACCAAAAACGCGTCTTAACAAAAGGTTTAAAATTCCTTGGTCAAATAAAAGATTAGTTAATTTACGTAACGTAAAAAGGAAAGCTTATTCTCGTTATATATCAAATAAAACTAATTCTAACCGTGAACTTTTTTTGAGATTCAGGAAAGAATATGAATTTTTAAATCGGTTTTTATACAGGCAATATATCTTGTCTGTAGAATCGTCGGTGAAGCGTAATAGCAAATCCTTTTGGAATTACATTAATTCGAAAAGAAATACCACAGGCTTTCCTAAGGTAATGGAATTCGAAGATGTAAGTTCAACAGATTTGAAAAGTACGTGTAATTTGTTCGCTGATTTCTTTGAGTCAGTGTACAATTAGTCGCATGTGCAGGTAACGAGAAATCATAACATTATGATTCCTGAAGTTCTGGACATCGGTGTGTTGCAATTCTCGGATGACGATTTAATAAACGCGTTAGAAAAACTAAATTTAAATAGCAACCCTGGCCCAGATGGGATTCCTGTGGTAATAATAAAAAAATCTTTATCATCCGTTTTTCATCCACTTAAAATTATTTTTAACTAGTCTCTTGTAACTGGGAACTTCTTAAATGAATGGAAATATTCGTTCATAACACCTATTTATAAAAGCGGTTTAAGGCAAAAAGTAGTAAACTATCGGCCTATATCAAAGCTTTCTGCAATACCAAAATTGTTTGAAAGTATTGTTAAGGACAAACTCTTTTTTGCGGTAAAAGGAATTATTTCAAATAGTCAGCATGTCTTTGTTCGTGGTAGATCATGTGCTACTAATTTGGCTTTGTTGACTAATTATATATTTAATAGTTTTGATGAACGATTACAAGTTGATGTACTTTATACTGACTTTACGAAAGCGATTGACAGGGTGCATCACACACTTCTTTTGGCTAAGCTAAAGTCTTTGGGTTTTCATTCATCAATGCTAAAATGGTTTCGTAATTACCTGACTAATCGAAGGCAAATGGTTAAAGTCGATGGTTTGACTTCTCGCGTTATAGAAGTTACTTCCGGTGTTCCACAGGGCAGTCATTTGGGCCCGTTGCTATTTATATTATTTATAAATGATGTTCATGAAATATTTCAATTTTGTAATGTTTTGACTTTCGCCGATGATTTGAAATTATTTTCGCGGATAAAAAATGTATCTGATTGCATTCGTTTTTATTCAGATATTAATAGATTGTCGGAGTGGTGCAATCGTAATGCTTTGGAACTTAACATTTCTAAATGTAAAGTTTTTTCGGCATATCGTATTAGTACTATAATTTTGCATAATTATTTTATAAATGATCTTAGACTTCAGCGTTTTGATGAAGTGAAAGATCTTGGTGTCATATTTGACAATAAGTTAAGTTTCTTTTTTCATTATGATTATGTCATTGCCAAGTCTAATTCATTGTTAGGCTTCCTTAAACGTAATAGTAAAGACTTCAGAGATATAAATAGCCTTAAAATTATTTATTGCTCGTTAGTCAGACCTTATTTAGAATATTGTTCCGTAATTTGGGATTCGCCATATGCAGTTCACGAACTTAGATTCGCAAGAGTCCAAAAAAACTTCACGAGGTACGCGGTTCGTAAATTAAATATGTTTGATGAGCTTCCTAATTATGGCAGAAGGTGCAATTTAATTGGTCTGCAAACCTTAAGTTTCAGACGCGATGCAACTTCCGTCATGTTTATTCGCGATATTCTTAATTATCATATTAATTCACCAGAATTGATCTTTCTTTTAAATATATATGCTCCCCAAAGGTCACTGCGGGTTAGAAGCTTATTTCATACAGATAGGCATAGAACCAATTATGGTAATAATGAGCCTATTACAAGGTGCATAAGCACATTTAATGAATTCTGCAACGAAATTGATTTTTGCTTGTCGCGAGCAGATTTTAAAAAGTCCATTAATGCATTAACTTTAAATTAATTATATTTGTAATTACTTGAAATAGTCTATAAGATGAAGATCGGTAGATGAAGCTTAGTCGCGCAACAAACAACCGTTGCGTAAAGCGATACTAAGAGCTTACACTTAGAGAACGTAGTGTTTTGTGTTTTTCTCTGTGATGGTATTAAAAAAAAAAAAAAAAAAAAAAAAAAAAAAAAAAAAAAAAAATACCAAAAGAAATAAGTAACTATACAAAAAGTAATAAGTAACTATAAAAAAAGTAATAGGTGACAAGTGATGACTGTTGGGTTCTTACCCTTAATCACCGCTGAACATATCATCTCAAATCAACTCAACAACAAGCTTA
Organism: Ferdinandea cuprea; assembly: GCA_963576555.1. Lineage (NCBI taxonomy): Eukaryota > Metazoa > Arthropoda > Insecta > Diptera > Syrphidae > Ferdinandea > Ferdinandea cuprea. The sequence goes on along the minus strand of OY754962.1, from coordinate 17,890,534 downwards.
ACATCTTATCTTATTTATTATTTATATAACATACCTTTAAACTGCCTCAACAAATGCCTAAACAATCAGGAAACAAACAATTATCCTCCTTTCCATATAACCTGAGGCATATTTCCAAAAGCCTTAACTCCATACCTGAAGATAGAAATCTAGATAGCTCTATCTATCTAGAATATAGATAGATAGAAGTCCAACCTATCCCAAATACTGCCACAGCAATAATAAATAATAATGACATATTTAACTCGTTGAGAATCGCTGACGCGATGAAGGACCTCCCATAGTTTGATGGAAATCCGCGTCTTCTTCATGAGTTCCTAAATAATGTAGAGGAAATAGTTCTTTATATTAGAGGAACTGATTATACACCATATGGCCAAACTCTTCAGGGCCATTCGAAACAAAGTCGAATGACAAGCAAATGAAGTCTTAAATATGTATGGGACCCTCCTAGTGTGGGATGAGATTAAGAAAAACCTCATCCTACATTACTCTGATAAGCGCACAGAAACGTCGCTTATTAGAGATATGCATAATATAAGACAAATCAATAAAACTGTAAAAGCACTCTACGGAGAAGTAATTGAGTTGCAATCAGCCCTCTGCATAACATTTTGATTCACGAACCGGATCAAAATATTGTTAAATCTAAGAAACATTTTTAATGTGCCACAACTCAGTTCATAGCGGACTAAATGAACCTCTTGGCTCTAGAGTCAGGGCAATGCAACCCTATTCGTTAGCCGCTGCCCTAGCCTGCTGCATAAAAGAGCAGAAGATTTAATATCAGAAAATGAACCAAACCCCCATATTTGAAACCTATAACCGCACTACTCCCCGTCAATACCAAACCAGACCGAATTATACACCATATCGAAATAATTGGAGACAAAATAATTGGCGGCAAAATAACACAACACCGAGATCACTACCTAACATAGGACAACAAGAACCCTCATCTTCAAACTCTATTACTAAAAACAATAACAATAACAACACCCAATATTCTAGATTCCAAAATACCCAATTCCCACCCCGCAACCAACCAAACCCCAGTTCAAATAATCATACTTACTCCAAGTTAAAGTACATCCAAAGCCAGCAGACCAATTCAAACTTCAATTTTCAGGAAGCAAATATTCGAAGCAAGAATCCTTTTCAACAACTTGACCACTACTTTAAAAAATGTGGCAGAAACACAGAATTTTTCCAATGTAGCCTCGAGGAACCCACAGGGTACTTAGACCCAAAAACACACCCAACGACATTAATATTCCCTCGCCTTTCGGTAGACCTCTAAGATTTCTGATCGACACAGGTGCATCAACATCCTTCATCAATAAAATAAAAGAATTAAATATTAGGCGTAAACGGCCCATACAGGACCTCAAGCCTAGCTTCTCCAACCATTGTGTAATGTGTGCGATGTTATATTTTTAACACGAATAGAGGGACCTACAGTTTAATGCCGATTCCGAACGGTAATTTATTTTTGAGAAGCTTCTCATGACATTTTTTACTCTTGGATGTTTGTCAGACGTTCGCAAGAGGTGGGACAACGAATAAAAACTTTCAGAAGGTACAGGTTTTGGGTCTAGACGCACTTCTATCGCTCAATGCGAAGATAGATCTGGAGAATCAAACCCTGATCACAACGAATTCCAGGATCAACTTTAACCTCAAACCGAATTGTTCCTCCGGCAAACTGACAATTCCAGCGATTATTTAAACCCCGAAGAACGAACGCCGTGGCAGTGATCGTATTTGAAAAATTTTAACACTCTATTTCGAAACCCTGGTGAGTATATGTTCCAAGTTTCATTTTTCTAGCATAAATTTAAAGGCCTCAAAAGTTGATACGGACGGACGGACGGACATCGTTAAATAGTCTTAGGTTTTGGTCCTGATCATAAATATATATACTTTTAGGGGACTACGATGAATATTAAGGGGTGTAACTAACTATGTGTCAAAATTAATATACCCTTAGGATAGAGTATACAAAATGTTTTTAATTGTGCGCCTCGCAGGCGCATATTTATCTTTTCAGTACTAAAAAATAAGTTTATCTTTCTAGGGCTAAGATTCAAATGGGCAAATGTGAATTCCTACAAAAAGAAATTGCCTTCTTGGGACATATTATAACACCCGAAGAAATTAAACCTAACCCCGCGAAAATCTACGCTATTAAAAATGTTCATATCCTAAAAACACGCACGTAAATCAAAGCGTTCTTAGAATTGATCGGCTATTATCGGAAATTCATAAAAGATTTATTCAAACTTACGAAACCACTCACCAACTGTCACAAAGAAGGGATCAGAAATCCGTCGAAACCTGCAAAAATTTATTAATCAACGACTCAATTATCCAATATCCAGACTTCTCAACACCGTTTGTCCTTTCTACCGATGCCAGCAACTATGCGTTGGGGGCTGTCCTATCTCAAGGAACGATAGGAAGCGACAAACCTATTTGCTTTGCTAGTCGTACCCTCTCCACTTGCCAGTGCAATTATTCCACCATCGAGAAAGAGCTCTTGGGCATTATTTGGGCCGCACGGTATTTTCGGCCGTACCTATTTGGAAGGCAATTCAAAATAGTTAGAGACCACAGCCCCCTGACATGATTCATTAGTCTTAAAGAGCCAAATTCAAAACTCGTAAGATGGCTTCTCAAATTAGAGGAGTTTAATTACGAAATCATATATAAGAAAGGAAAAGCAAATACCAATGTGGATGCCCTAAGCCGCATCAAATTAACCAACCCAGACGAACAGACAGAAGAAATTTTTAATAACGATGAGGACACTAGTACAATACACAGCGCTCAAGAGAACTGTAACGACGGAATACCTTTATCTGAAAAACCTCTAAATGACTTTAATATTGAAGTCATATTGGAGGTTAATGAAAAGGGATGCCCAATGACAGTTGAAAACATTTTCAAAAAACATAAGGAAAGGCTGCAGTCCGCTTGGGGCGAACAGTATGATACCCTATCCATATCCCTATATGCCCCAAAGAAAAAAGCATTAAAAAGATGATGGATAGCATTTTATTCCATTCTAATAAGTTGAAAAAAATAATATATATTTCTTGAAAAAACGTTCCCAAAGAGTGGGCGTGGCAAAAAATGTTGTATGGGTGATATGTTGGATGAAATATTGGCTAAATATCTTGTTAAACATTTTTTTTGGCTTTTTATGAACATTTTCGACAAAAACAGCATTTTAGGGAAAAACGCCCACAAAAAGTAGGTGTGGCAAAAAACAAACTATGACAAAATTATAAAAGAGGGCAGTGCCTACATATCTTATGGAGGTCGTAACAGTTTAGCTTTAAATCGGTTTTTTCTAAGTTGTGGGCGTGGCAGTGGGCGCATTAAAAAACTTTTTACACTTAACCATTTCGGAGCCCTAGGGAGTATGTAGTCCAGAGTGGAGTTTTGGGTTTGACATATTGTGGTTTGGGGGTGTTTCTAACGTATTGAAATATCTTGCATGTTTCACAATTGGTAAGGATTTTTGCTACCTTGTCATTCATGTCAGGGAAGAAAAGCTCGCGTTTTAAGTGGAGGTAAGTTTCGTTTATACTCCTCTGATTTGAACGTTAGTGGTACTTGCGATTTGTTTCCCCTTGTTGGTGTTCCTGTCTTATATCAGTCAAGATTTCTGTATATCGAATGATACGAAATGTTTTGTTCTGTGAGGCTGTGAGGTTTTGTTTAGAAAAGGTACTTTGAACAAGTGTGATGATTTCATTAGTTGTATATACAGCGGTGAGTTTGTTAGGTGGAAACAATTTCTTAAAGTCGTCAATCATTGAGTCTTCGTCGAAAGTTGTTTTTCGTATTATTCTCCGTTGTTTATTATACCCTATCCTAAGGGTATATTAATTTTGACACATAGTTTGTAACACCCCTTAATATTCGTCGTAGACCCATAAAAGTATATATATTTATGATCAGGACCAAATCCTAAGACTATCTAGCAATGTCCCTCCGTCCGTCCGTACGCAGTTTCTAGGCCTTTAGAATTAAGCTAGGAAGCTGAGATATGGACCACAAATTCCCTAGGGCTCCGAAATGTTTTTTTTGAATGCGCCCACTGCCACGCCCACAATTTATAAAAAACCGTTTTAAAGCTAAAGTTAGAGTATCTCTCTATCACTCTATCTGAGTGTTACATCCTTCACAAGATATGTAGGCACTGCCCCCCTTTATAAGTTTGTCATACAAAGTTTTTTGCCACGCCTGCTTTTTGTGGGAGTTTTGTACTAAAATGCTGTTTTCTTCGAAAATGTTCATAGAAAGCGAAAAAAAATGTTTAACAAGATATTTACCCTATATTCTTTCCAACATATCGCCCATTTTTGGACACGCCCACTTTTTGGGGGCGTTTTTTTAAAAAAAAAATTTTTTTTAAATGCTATCCATCATCTTCTTAATGATTTTTCCTTTGGGGCATATAGGGATATGGCTAGGGTATCATACTATTCGCCTCAAGCGGACTGTAGCCTTTCCTTATGTTTTTTTCTTTGTTTTTAAGCTTCTGGCTCGCCGATGCGATAAGGATAGCACTTCGACCTAAAAGATCTTTTGTGCTGAAAATCAGAAATATTGCTTAGGAAAGTTGCGGCTCTACTTTCTTAATGTAGCTAATAATACGATCAGCAGAAAGATTCTTAAAAGCATCAGTACTAATTACTTCTCTAAGAAAAGCTGTCCTTCTTATTATTTGTAGGGCAGGGCACTCATATATGATGTGCTCTGCGGTTTCGTCTTCTTCAAGACATAGTCGGCACTCCGATGAGTCGACTATTTTTAGTTTGTATAGGTGATATCTTAGTCTATGGTGGCCGGTTAGGTATCCAATAAGAATTTTTATATCATGCCTAGAGAGATTAAGTATCTTTTTGGCATCGTTTCTGAATGGCTGTATAAGCTTTTTGGTCTGTCTAAGACCTGGGATGCTTTCCCAATAGGAGATGCACATTTTTTATACCCTATCCTAAGGGTATATTAATTTTGACACATAGTTTGTAACACCCCTTAATATTCGTCACAGACCCCTAAAAGTATATATATTTATGATCAGGACCAAAATCTAAGACTATTTAGCAATGTCCGTCCGTCCGTCCGTATCAACTTTTGAGGCCTTTAAAATTATGCTAGGAAGCTGAAATTTGGAACATATACTCCCTAGGGTTCCGAAATGGTAAAGTGTTAAAAGTTCTTGAATCCGCCCACTGCCACGCCCACAATTTAGAAAAAACCGTTTTAGGGCTAAAGTTAGAGAGATAGAGTGTAAGAACCTTCACAAGATATGTAGGCTCTGCCCCCCTTTATAAGTCTGTCATATAAAGTTTTTGGCCACGCCCACTTTTTGGGGGCGTTTTTTGAAAAAAAAAAATTTTTCTATAAATTTCATAGAATGAAATAAAATGCTATCCATCATCTTCCTAATGCTTTTTTTCTTTGGGGTACATAGGGATAAGGATAGGGTATCATACTGTTCGCCCCAAGCGGACTGTAGCCTTTCCTTATGTTTTTTTATTTTTTTTGTCGGAGGTTGCTACTATCCGATGGAGCGCTCAGACACAACTACAGACCCATTGTACTACCATTCAGACACCTTACATTAATGTACTTAGTTTTCCCGTCTTTCGAAGAAAAACGAGAAGGAGCTTCAGTGATAAAGAGCTTAGATGTTCGGCACTCACCACGTCAGCCCCGAAGATCCACCACCTGATGCGAGCATAGGCCGGACAACTGCAGAGGACAGGTAGTGGTGTCGCTTAAGCCCAACACATTTAAGTGTTTAGCAAAAGTTTGGTGGCCTGAAAGAACGCCCACAAGCAGCCTACAGTCGATTCTCCTCAGAGATAGAAGAAAAGATGCTGACCTTTTGCAAATGTCCGGGCGCAGTAGTTTGGTTTGTCTACATGCACTGCAATCGCGCCACCGAAATCTTGCTCCGGGATCTCATTTCCCTGGATGCCAGTGTGACTGGTACCCATATAAGATTCACTGTATTCAGTCTTCCGACCAAATTCAGAGAAAGCTAGAGTTCTAGCACTAACTTGGACGAGGTAAGAGGGTTTAGAAGCGCTTTTAATGCAGCTTGGCTATCACTGCAGATTTGCCCTGCAGATTTGCCTTTAGCCGTCTACCTGTTGTTCACAATATAGCGCGTAGCCATTAGGATGGCAAAAATCTCCGCTTGGAAAACAGATGCATGTTTGCCCAAGGGGTAGTAAAGTCGTATATCATCGCATTCCACAAAGATTCAGCACCAGACCCCTGCCCGGTTTTGGAGCCATCCGTGAAAATACGATGGCATTCAATCCATGGTTCAGAGTCTGACCGAAGCAATTCCGTTACCTGTGGAAAGTTGACGTGGTAGTTTTTTCGCAGAAGGATTTCTGGTATCATTGCATCAGACGGCATATCCATAAGGCAGGGGTCAAAGGATAATTCTCGAGCAAGTTCTTCAAAATTCCAGTGCGCATGGCACAAAAAACACCTCTCTCTTTAAGCGAAAGATGGTTTTTAGCATACACCCCATGATACATAAATCAAGGGGAGGAAGATTCATCAAAGCATCTAGAGCAGAGCCCGGGATGCTAGGGAAGGCCCCTGTACAGCCGAGACATGCCGTTCTTTGTAGTTTGGCAAAAGAAGCAGTAACACGTTTCCGCGAAAGCCTGTTCCACCAAACAACTGATGCGTATGAGAGTGGCGGTCTAATCATGGCCGTATAGATCCAAAGGACCCGTTTCGGAGACAAGCCCCATGTCTTACCAAAAGCGCCTTTACACTGCTAGAAAGTCGACAGCGCTTTATCGGTTTTCCATTCGACATGTTTGGACCATAGAAGTTTTTTATCGAGGATTACACCCAGATATTTGACTTCATCGGATATAGGGATGGTGACACGCACGAGATGGGACACACCAGTGACGATTTCCCTTCTCGTAAAGAGAATAACCGTGGTTTTAAGAGGATTCACTAACAGCCCATAACTAGTGCACCAGACATCGATCAAATCGCTTGTGAGAAGACAGCCCCTAGGTTTGAACCGACAGAAAGAACGGCGGCATCATCCGCATAAGCTTGAGCGTAGTTTCCAGGAAAGTTGAGAGCCGTAAGCAGAGAGTCTACCACCATACACCATAGGAGGGGAGACAGAACACCACCTTGAGGGCAGCCCCTATTTACCCCTGTTTTGACGCACTTGCCACAATCTGCATCCGCTACCAACGCCCTGTACATTAGCATTGCTTTAATCCACAACACCAAAGTTTCATCTAAACCATGCTGTCTGGCTGAGTTACACATACTGTCAAAGGTCGCATTATCAAAAGCACCCTCAACATCGACGAAAATGTCCAGCGCGTACTCCTTCCGGTCAAGAGCACTATCAATCCTACCAACAAGGTTTTGAAGCGCAGTCTCGCAGGATTTTCCGCGCTGATAGGCATGTTGCATCTCAGAGAGAGGATGCGATCGAAGAGCAACTTTGCGCACATGCAGCTCAACCAGTCTTTCCAAACTTTTCACTAAGAAGGAAGCTAGAGTGTAGTCAGTCTTACCAATTTTTGGTATGAAAACCACTTTAACCATTCGCCATGGGGAAGGTATATACGCCAAGGCCAAGCTCGCGGTGAAAATTCTTTTCAACGTTGGCAATACCTGACTTAATCCTTGTTTCAGCAAAACTGGATAAATTCCATCCGGATCAGGTGACTTGAAACTCTCAAAAGAGTTTCAAATGTAGCCACCGTCGTTTGAAAGGCTGAAGAACACGTAGTAACCTGATTTCCCGGAAAGTGAGTCTCAAGTAGAAGACTAAAAGTAACCGCCTTTGTCTCAGTGTATGTGCCATCAGGTTTAAGGATTGCATCCAGTTTACTTGGTCTGTTCCTTTGGAGGACTTTTACAAGACTACTAATTGCACTTAGGGATTCGACCTCTTCACAAAATTTTTTATAGGAGTCATTTTTTGACTTGCGAATAAGTCTTTTAAAAACTTTTTGCTTCGATCGATAAAGATTCCAGTCTTCCACTAAGTTGGTTTTTAAGGACCGATTTAGTAGCTTCCTAGTTTCTTTACGAAGACACTGCAGTTCGGAGTTCCACCAGGGTAGAAACAGGGCACGAAAGTTCAAAGCAACGGGTGAGGACGTTGTTCAGATCCTGAGCAGACCTCTCCACTCCCTGTCTTGATCTAAGTTTGAGTGGAACTTTGACAGAGTTGGCAAGCTCCTCTCAAACCGTGGCCAGTTCGTTTTTCTCGGATTTCTCCTCTCTTGCGAAGGTGAAAGTTCGCAGTAGTAATGCCTGTCTGACAGGGTAACATCAATTACTTGCTGTCTTCTGGCTGTAACAAAGGTAGGTTGATGATCTACATTGTTAATGGTAATATCAGACGATAAAATGAAGTCCAAGAGTCGATCTCCCCTTATGTTGCATTTGCTGCTGCCCCAAACAGTGTTCTGAGCATTAGCATCACAGCACAAGACAAGACCCAACCTTTTGGATTCACAATACTCTACGAGCTCTACAACAGCCTTTGGTGGAGGAGGGGCTAGAGAGTCATAGAGGCAATAAGCCGATGCAGCGACGATGGTTTCCCAATTATCATTTGCATGGTCAGTTATAGAAACAGCTACCAAATCTTGGCTACAAAAGCTTTTGATCATAGTAGCTGTAAAAGATTTCGATTGCTCATCATAAAGAACGTGGTATAAATCACTCAAGCAAACAAGACCACAGATGCGACTTTTCCACACCCATGATTCCTGGATGGATATTATATGTGATTTTGTTCTACAAGCCACAAGCCTGCTACTTAAAGGGGCGGTAGCAGCCTTGCAGTGCTGTAGGTTAATTTGAGTAAACAAGATGGATGAATACTCTGGGTAACGTCTACTATTAGCACTGTTTGACATTGAAGTGGAAATGGATCATGCCAAGATGCAGATAGGGACGCATGTTGTACCTAGATTTGATGATCTCGGCAGCAGCCATATCTATACTCACAACAAGAGAACTACCACCTTCATTGTGGCGGTTTTTACTCTTCTTGTGTGAACGGACAACCCAGGCTTTGATGTCGAGACCAGGATTCTGCGATTGCAAACGCTTTAGCACATCCGCCGATTTCCCTAGTTTCCCAGGGATCCAGCAGACAGCCCGCGTAAGCTTGAGTGGTTTGTAGACCTCAAAAGATAAAGTCCTAAGTGAAGGGATTTTCGGCACCATACTGCTAATCCATTCAGAGGTTTTCTGTGATGAGGTCTTCACCATGAGGGTTCCGTCCTTTAACACACAGCCCTCCACCTGAATGCAAGCATTTGTTGCAGCAGCCAGCTCCAAAAGATGAGTTTTGCAGTGTTCGGACTCTGCAACACTCATGCTATTATCATTGCCCGCTTTCCCAATGCGAACTGCTAAAGAGGAGACAGCAGCATCCTTGTAGAAATGCTTCTTAACTCGCACTCTTGCGCCGTCCGCGTCGACAAAGTTCTGTCCACTAGTGCTGCACGCAGTATTGGTCACAACACCAGCATTATCCATTACCAGTGCACGGGCAGCACCAACAATAGGTGCACTATCTCTACTCATACTCAAGGGTGAGTCCACTACAACCAATTTCCGTCCATCAAAGCTACTACCTTTGCTGGTAGAAGCACCGACTTCATTTGGAGAGAGAGCGTGGGCAGACACAGGAGCTTGAGGAGGGTTGTGTCTCTTACCGAGTTTGGGTCGCTTCTTCTTGTTTTTCGGTTCAGCAGAAGAGGAGGCATTGCCTGATGAAGGGGTTAAGTCAGCTTCCGTTTGTGAGACTCCCACCGACCTATCCCGTTTCATAGACGCAACCGAAGAGCCGACTGGAGTGCTTGCGCCTTCAGCCTGTGGAGCTTCTTTGCGCCGCTGATCGCTCAGCTGCTACCTTTTCCTCTTTTGCTGACCTTTAGTGAGGTGCAATGGTTTGCTCCTTAGTTTTGGTAGATTGGTAGAGAGTCCCTCTTTGTAACACCAATCAATCCAAGCCTATTTTAAGAGCATTTTGCATACGAGTAGTGATATCGTTTGCCTCAATGCCCCTAATAATGATGACCAGGTCATCGGCGTATCCAATCACGTGGATGCCTAGATTACTAAGGTCTTGGAGTAGGTTATCAATAACCAGTGACCATAGTAGGGGTGAGAGAACTTCTCCCTGAGGGCAGTCCTTAGCGGCTATTACCGATACTGAGGTCAGTGCTGATTTTGCAGTTATTTTCCGACTCTCTAGCATCGCGTTGATTCATCTGATCGTAGGTTCGTCTATACGTCTATGAACCAAGGCATTTGATATTGAATAATCCGGTGTTATCGAAAGCTCCCTCTATGTCCAGAAAGGCGCACAGTGCAACCTCTTTGCAGCTGTAGGCACTTTGGATTTGTTCTGTTAAATTCAACAGTGTTCCTTCTGTGGACTTGCCTTTATGGTATGCATATTGGAAAGGGTGGAGAATATTCTCTAATATAAACGTCTATTATTCTTTCCATCGTTTTTAGGAAAAACGACGTCAAGCTAATTGGACGGCATGCTTTAGGTAGTTCGCTGGCTTTATCACGTTTACCTCCCTTCAGGTGCATATCCCCAGTTAAAATTGAACCTAAATAAGGCAACAATAGTAGGCAGAAGGAGATCCAGGCCTTTTTGAATAAGGACCGGAAAAATTTTATCTGTACCTCGTGCCTTGTATGGATTGAACGAATTTATCGCCCATTTAACCCTATCCGGATTAAAGAGTTTACCGGATGGTGAGATTTTGGTGTTGTGTTCGTTGGTCACCCCTAGCAATTTGGAGCCAGGGAAATGAATCTTTAGAAGGAATGTTAAAGTTTCTTTCCGGTCTCGTGTGGTAATGCCATCAGGTTTTATTGGCAGCCCCATACGTTTGATTGATTTTTTGAGAGTGTCCTTTCGAGACGAGCTACTGCTGGAAGCTCTTCGAGTCTTTCACAGAGGCTTCTCTTAGATCTACGCAATTCCTGGTTGTATTGGGTAAGAAGGGATCTCTATTGGTCCCATTTACCGGTGCGTTTAGCGCTATTGAACAATTTTCTGACTCTTTTACGAGTGCTCTCTAGGGTCTTGTTCCATCATGGCACGCACCTTTTTACCACAGTGCGTTTAACCATACAGCTATTTGTAAAAAATTATATGATGAATGTCATTTAGCTGACATTGTGCATCGTTTATATGTAATGGGTTTTCTGGAAGCATGTCACATATGGTCGCTAGATTTTCCCTACATGTTCTCCAGTTTATGAGTTTATTATTGTAACGAAACGGCACATGTTCGGTGTTGAGCCTCAATTTGATCCGATAGAGATGCATCATCGGACACATGCCAGTCTTCAACAATATTTTGCAAAAACGGAGATGAGAGGGTGAGATCTAAGACCACTTCTCTGATCGCATTTCTGAAAGTGGGCTTATTGCCTTTGTTTAGTACTACTTAATTATTGCTGTACAGGTATTAAGGACTCACCTCTTTTATTAGTACCTCGGCTGCCCCAAGTAGTGTTTATGTTTTACAGTACTGGACGAGTTCCTGTACTGGCTGCGGAGGTGTATTGTCGTCGTCTCCAGCAAAGTACGCCGAAGCAAATGCAATTTTTTGAAGCTCTCGGCCGTTGTAGCATTCCACTAGTATCGCTACCAGATCTTTAGTCACAAAACCTGGAATGGGAGAAAATTTTAAATCTTTTGCCCTGCATCTAAAATTTCCTCGGGCGAAGATAAACTCTCTGGTTTTACTATTTAAACTAAATATCTTACCGTCTGTTGCCCATGGCTCCTGGATAAGTCCGAGAGCGATGTTCCCTTCGGCACATCGTTGGCTAAAGGCTTCTGAGGCACCCTTAGCGAGGTGCAAGTTGGCTTGCAACACATTTTGGAGCGAGGTCATCTTTTTATTTGCGTACTCCGGGTTTGTGTACGACACCCTGCTGAGAGAGGCCGCCTTTCCTGCCTCTCGGCTGCCCAGCTTATGCCAAGATGTCTCCCTTTCCTGGTCTCTACATCTGTAGCTAATGTGGAGGCGGAGCTTGTGCTAGGCACCGGTTGTTTTTGCTCCCGCGCGCTCGTCGTTGGTTCCGACGTCTTGGTGTTAGGGTGTACGTCTTTCTAACCCTGGCTTGGTGGTTTATCGCTCTTTGAGATGAGTTTTGCCTGAGTTTTAGCCGCTTCAACGTACTTTCGTTGATAGCAAAGACAATGTGGGCTGTTTCTCGCTCATCAGTTCTTTGCAGGACTCTCCACGTTCTTGTATTGAGCCCTTTGTTTTGGCCATCAAGCGTAGCCAGGATACGCTCGTTCGCCACTCCGTTACTTTGTGAAAGACCCCTGATGACATGTTGCTTTGGAATCTCTTGTGTCTGAACCATATTTTCATTATTGAGAGGATTACGATCGAGATCTACCGGCACAACCCCCAATCTGACAAAGCTCATTATATTACTACATGATGCTTTGTCGATGGTTGTCTCGCCAGATCGACCTCGTTTCGCATCAGACTGGGGAGGGGAACGCCATTCAGATATTGTAAATTTGACAGAGACCGACTCTCTCTGAGCCGCATTGTCAGAGGTGTTGACTTTGTCCATGTCATCTCCAAACTCATCAGACAACATGCTCTCGTTGCACAGATTGTTGGTTTTCCCCGAGTGGCAGGTATAAGGTTATTGCTGAAAGGGTGTCCGTCGTTGACATCCCTAGTTGATGATGCTATTATAGAGGCATCATTCTCTATGTATAAAAAAATATCTCTGTATATTAAAAAAAAATGTTTTTATAAATTTCATAGAATGAAATAAAATTATATCCATCACCTTCTTAATGTTTTTTTCTTTGGGGCATATAGGGATATGGATAGGGTATCGTGCTGTTCGCCCCAAGCGAACTGTAGCCTTTCCTTATGCTTTTTTTGTTTTGGTAATCTATTTTGGGCCCACAAGTCATCGAGATATAACGGACGCCCGTGGTCTACCCGTATAACCACAGGAAGGCTAGATTGAAATCAGAGGTCGCCTGGTATCTGAAGTTCGCAAACTAACGACTACGCATTGCCACTCATCCCTCAGCGTTTGCTGTTCCACCTTGGATTGTGATTTGGGCTTTACTCCCACCTCTATCTTAATGTATCTCGCTCTTGCATTAAGCGTATGTTGCAACGAATCCCAGCTTACGGTTAATACACAAGTTAAGATCCTTGGCTGACACTAATCATACGAGTTGATGAGCCATTTACAGGCGGCCGTCCACGTGAAAGACTAAAGATTGAGGATTTTTGCCCAGCCCTACGGCATATGATTATAAGACTATCCATTTTTTTATAATATACCTGTCAAAATAAATAAACTGTATTAATAACAAATAAATAAAATAAAAGCATTCTCACATTGAAAAGAAAACTGCCATCAGCAACTCTATAACTCTTACTCCTTCTTCCCAGCATCCCACTAATATCTTCCCAACTAATATAAATTGCCAACCTTCGATTAGGACCTTCTCGATCTATTAACAACTATGATAACCTTATCCACACTTGTTTGTTGTTTTATTTTATTTTTTGTGTGTGCAAACCGCGGACCGATTTAAAAATGCGTGTGCACGCGTAGGGTGGCAAATCGGCAATCACATACATATGTATATTCCATCGCACCGTCTTTGTTCTTTTTATTCCGAATTATCTGTGACACTTGAACACTTGTTTTACTTATCTTGTTGTGACAGTACTATTCTAGTTCTTGGCGTGGTTAACTTGTCTTATATAATATGGGTGCCCACTGAAGGCTTAACTACATTCGGCAAAAAGAGAAGTACATGCACGAAAATATTTTTTCCCTTTCCACACCGTTTGCAATTTGTATTTTTCTCTCAACTCTTCACAAAGTGACTTTCATGAAAGTTAGACGTACCTCTAACTTCCAAGTGGCACACTTTGGGAAAGTTCAAAAATAACTAATACATTTATCGCTCTTTGAGATGAGTTTTGCCTGAGTTTTAGCCGCTTCAACGTACTTTCGTTGATAGCAAAGACAATGTGGGCTGTTTCTCGCTCATCAGTTCTTTGCAGGACTCTCCACGTTCTTGTATTGAGCCCTTTGTTTTGGCCATCAAGCGTAGCCAGGATACGCTCGTTCGCCACTCCGTTACTTTGTGAAAGACCCCTGATGACATGTTGCTTTGGAATCTCTTGTGTCTGAACCATATTTTCATTATTGAGAGGATTACGATCGAGATCTACCGGCACAACCCCCAATCTGACAAAGCTCATTATATTACTACATGATGCTTTGTCGATGGTTGTCTCGCCAGATCGACCTCGTTTCGCATCAGACTGGGGAGGGGAACGCCATTCAGATATTGTAAATTTGACAGAGACCGACTCTCTCTGAGCCGCATTGTCAGAGGTGTTGACTTTGTCCATGTCATCTCCAAACTCATCAGACAACATGCTCTCGTTGCACAGATTGTTGGTTTTCCCCGAGTGGCAGGTATAAGGTTATTGCTGAAAGGGTGTCCGTCGTTGACATCCCTAGTTGATGATGCTATTATAGAGGCATCATTCTCTATGTATAAAAAAATATCTCTGTATATTAAAAAAAAATGTTTTTATAAATTTCATAGAATGAAATAAAATTATATCCATCACCTTCTTAATGTTTTTTTCTTTGGGGCATATAGGGATATGGATAGGGTATCGTGCTGTTCGCCCCAAGCGAACTGTAGCCTTTCCTTATGCTTTTTTTGTTTTGGTAATCTATTTTGGGCCCACAAGTCATCGAGATATAACGGACGCCCGTGGTCTACCCGTATAACCACAGGAAGGCTAGATTGAAATCAGAGGTCGCCTGGTATCTGAAGTTCGCAAACTAACGACTACGCATTGCCACTCATCCCTCAGCGTTTGCTGTTCCACCTTGGATTGTGATTTGGGCTTTACTCCCACCTCTATCTTAATGTATCTCGCTCTTGCATTAAGCGTATGTTGCAACGAATCCCAGCTTACGGTTAATACACAAGTTAAGATCCTTGGCTGACACTAATCATACGAGTTGATGAGCCATTTTCAGGCGGCCGTCCACGTGAAAGACTAAAGATTGAGGATTTTTGCCCAGCCCTACGGCATATGATTATAAGACTATCCATTTTTTTATAATATACCTGTCAAAATAAAAAAACTGTATTAATAACAAATAAATAAAATAAAAGCATTCTCACATTGAAAAGAAAACTGCCATCAGCAACTCTATAACTCTTACTCCTTCTTCCCAGCATCCCACTAATATCTTCCCAACTAATATAAATTGCCAACCTTCGATTAGGACCTTCTCGATCTATTAACAACTATGATAACCTTATCCACACTTGTTTGTTGTTTTATTTTATTTTTTGTGTGTGCAAACCGCGGACCGATTTAAAAATGCGTGTGCACGCGTAGGGTGGCAAATCGGCAATCACATACATATGTATATTCCATCGCACCGTCTTTGTTCTTTTTATTCCGAATTATCTGTGACACTTGAACACTTGTTTTACTTATCTTGTTGTGACAGTACTATTCTAGTTCTTGGCGTGTTTAACTTGTCTTATATAATATGGGTGCCCACTGAAGGCTTAACTACATTCGGCAAAAAGAGAAGTACATGCACGAAAATATTTTTTCTCTTTCCACACCGTTTGCAATTTGTATTTTTCTCTCAACTCTTCACAAAGTGACTTTCATGAAAGTTAGACGTACCTCTAACTTCCAAGTGGCACACTTTGGGAAAGTTCAAAAATAACTAATACATTTACACAAAAAAGTTGTCACTAGTTACTGATCTTACGCTTAGATGATTCTGGATGCAAATGTTTCTTTCTTTCGTTGGCAAATTCTTCCTGTTTTTGTTTATTGTTTCTTAGGCTTTTACAAGTCAAAAGAGATTCTTAGTCCAGTTTCTGAATACGAGGGGACAGCAGCGTGTGTATGTGAGCTTTGAAAAAGTCACTTTTTGCACTTTTTGCCGAATGCAGTTAAGCCTTGAGGATGAATCTCACTTTATCCCCACAATCGAGTCTACACAACAAGATGAAACTCACAACAGTATTACTAACATAGACAAAAATCATCTACCATTGGATATTTTGATTGCCTTAGGCGGACATCTTTACGAAAACAGTAATTCGTATGATCGTTCAGTTTCCTATGACTTTCGGAAAGCAAATTTTTAGAGGTGTTCTCGAGAAATTAATAATTTACAAATAAATGTTCACTTTTCTGATATTGATGTTGAAGTTGAGTCATTCAATGCACTAATAACTGACTGCATGGATAGAGTTGGACCCAATAAGTCATCTAGAAATAAAGACTTGTCCCACCCTTGGTATACAAGAGAGCTTAAGTCGATACGAAATCTACGTAACAGAGCTTGGAAAATTTATTTAAACAGCCTGCTTCAATCAGATTTCGATCATTATTTATTTCTAATTAATAAGTTTAAAACTTTATAGCGAGTATTTATGTTGAAAATATAGAATTTCCATTAAAAATGATCCCAAACGTTTCTGGCAGTTTGTAATTCGAAGAAAATATCTGATGGGTATCCAACAAATTTTAGTTATTGTAGTAGTAAAACTTCTAATTCCTTTGCTTTATGTTTGCTGATTATTTTAGTAATTCATTCGGTGACTCTTCTCTTTCCATTGACGATAAGTATTTCAGCTATTTAAGTAGCTGTTCCCAGATCGCTATCAATAAGGGTATATTCATTTTGACACATAGTTTGTAACACCCCTTAATATTCGTCGTAGACCAATAAAAGTATATATTTATGATCAGAACCAAATCCTAAGACTATTTAGCAATGTTCGTCCTTCCGTACGCAATTTTTAGGCCTTTAAAATTAAGCTAGGAAGCTGAAATTTGGAACACATACTCCCTAGGGCTCCGAAATGGTTAAGTGTAAAAATACGCCCACTGACACGCCCACAATTTAAAAAAAAAAAGTTTTAAAGTCAAATTTAGAGAGATAAAGTGGTACAACCTTTACAATAAATATATGTAGCCACTACCCTTCTTTATAAGTTTGTCATACTTTTTGTGGACTTTTTTCACTAAAATGCTGTTTTTTTCGAAAATGTCCATAGAAAGCGAAAAAAAATGTTTAACAAGATATTTAGCCAATATTTTTTCCAACATATCGCCCATAAAAAGTTTTGGCCACGCCCACTTTTTGGGGGCGTTTTTCAAAATATATATTTTTTTTTAAATTTAATAGAATGAAATAAAATGCTAATGATTTTCTCTTTGGGGCATATAGGGATATGGATAGGGTATCATACTGTAGCCTTTCCTTATGTTTTTTCTTTCGATTTGGAATCTATTTCGAAATTTGTTTCCCTTTTGAAAAATGACTACTCATGTGGACCCGATTTTTATATTCACTCAATTCGAATTGAAGTTATTCAACTTTATTCGTTTTGCCCTTAAAGGTATTCCTTGGTAGGATCCATATAACCTTCTCCCTACAGTCAACGTATCAAACTTCTTCAAATGTTACCCCTATCTCAACATAGACTGAATAGTGATATAGTTTTCTTACAGCAACTAACAGCTGGTCAAATATATTTATGGTTATCATAGGAAGAATTATGGCAGGAATGAGTAAATAACTCGCATGAGTAAAATTTATAATTTAAATAATCATGTGATTGATTTGCATGTCGGTAAATTTAAACTGAAAATGTGTTTGCGTAATCATGTTCTGGAGTCTTAGATCATTTTTATTTCTTTTGTGTTTGTTTTATAAATATATGTTTGCCCTATGTATGTATTTACTAACACCAGCACTAAATGATGAACCTGTGGAGCACGTTTTGTGCTGGCAAATTTCTTCAGATCTGATAGTGTTATAAAAAAAATTGCATTTACAACTTTCGGATATACCGCTTTTTAAACACCGGTACCAGATTATCTGAACTGCTGAATGTTATCACGTGTCTTATTTGGGTTTTGAAAAGGATTTTAATACTGTTTAACTTGTTCATAAATTTGCTAAGAATAAGCTGGCTTCTAAAGAAATTGATTCTGGACACTTATTGTATTGTTAGTTTGCTTCGCTATGAGTCGTAATAATGTTTGTTCCTAGGATTTTTCCATGTGCAACGCATGTATATGCTGCCTCTTTACCTTGCTTATAAGAAAATGTTGGTGAAAAATCCTCTACAAAAGCCTTCCAAGCTTTTGATTTCAGAGTTAGGGTTCTTGTCAGAAATGGCAAAGGTTAACGGTTGGTTGGATTAAGGTGATTTTATCTTTGAACCTTGGGCAGTGTCCGTCGGTCGGAATCGAGATATCGCTTAAGTTGGTACGAATAGTTAAAATATCCTTGAAGGTGACTGGGATTTTGAATAGGTCATTGATTTTGATTGGGAGACTGTACATAACCATTTGGCATTAATACGTCTTTGAACATAATTAGAATTCTGCGTTGGTCTTGGAAAGTTGGTTGAATTTCTATAATGGGAAATAGTTGTATCCATTTCCATAGGAGCTGTCTTCGGTCGTACTTGCCTAATTGTGACCTATATGGGCTGTGAAAATAAAATACCAGATATGAAAATCCTCAAAGCTCCTGTCGATATTTTTGACAAAGTGAATCAATCATATTTATAATGCCTTTGTGAAGCATTATGTTCTTATTAATGATAAATGTTAATTTCTTCTCAACCGTCATAAAACTATACGATCGCCATAATCAAATAAATTTGTCTTTTATCTATTATCTTATAAGTGAAATCTAATAGTGCTATAATCGCTTTCAAATTAAGAACCATGTAAAATAATGGTAATACATGATCTGGAGAGCCAAAATCCGCAAAATCCTCTCTCAATTTTCCCACCTGTGAATACGTGTGAACCAGACACATGAAGTTAGATCTAATTTACTAGATTACCCGCCAAAAATTATTGTGGGGAGTTTTGCAACATATCCAAAATCGCAACAACAAAACAGCTGGTCACGGCGGATGTGTTGGGAAATAGGAAATGCTTCGAAGTGTTGAGTTTATGTGATTCAACTTTTATAGCTATTTTAATGTAAATGTTTATAAAGAACCAAAAAATTAGTTACCCAATAAAGTTTCCACAATTTAATTGGAATATTTTTTGCGGTTAGAACAAATAGTTCTCTATTTTTTATCTGCCTTAAAATAAACATTCTTGGGTTGTTATACTTTTTTCATTTTGGTTAATAAAATGAGATAAAATGTATATTTTATTGTATTATTGCATAAATATTAATTATTGCATATATTTATATATATTGCATATAAGATCCTATCCAACGTACTGTGTGAACGTCTCAAACCTTTCTGCAACACACTAATCAGCACGTACCAGTGTGGCTTCCGGCCCGGCAGATCAACTGTAGACCAAATCTTCACACTAAGGTAAATCCTGGAACTGAAACTAGTTGGCCTTGAAGTGAATGAGGACAAGTCTAAATATATGCTATCAACAAACAAACAATCATCTGTCCACCGACTAGAACTAAATGTCACTGTTGATAGCAGCAACTTCGAAGTAGTTAAGGAGTTCATCTACCTCGGGGTAAACATCAACTCCACAAAATACATCTTACTGGAGATCCGTCAAAGAATTACCCTAGGAAACCGCTGCTACTTCGGTTTGGCAAAACAAATGGGTTCAAAACTCCTAACTCGAAGGACAAAGTGCATGCTCTACAGAACGCTTATCCTGCCAGTTCTGCTATACGGCGCCGAGTGCTGGACGATAAGCAGGAAAGGAGAGTTAATACTAGGGTCCTTTGAAAGAAAAATCCTTCGACGGATATTTGGTCCTGTGTGCGAGGAGGGCGAATGGAGGAGAAGATACAACCGCGAACTCTATGAGATGTACCAAGATGTGGATGTAGTCCGAAAAGCTAAAACTCGTCCACTACATTGGCCCGGCCACATCGAGCGAATGGACAACAACGCTCCAGGCAAGAGGATCTTCGAATCCCAGCCCTCAGGTTCGAGACGACAAAGAAGACCGAACCTCCGTTTTGAAGACCAAGCCATCGCGGATGCCAGAGCGCTTGGTCTGGACAACTGGAAGCAGCGTGAACGGGATCGCAGAGGGTGGAAGGCAGCCGTATCTCAGGCAGGGACTCTTCACGGGTCGGGAGCCCGTTAAGTAAAGTAAAGTAAAAACGTGATTGAAGTGATGGGTCAGAATTACCACCGTCCCAAAATAGAGTTTTATGCAATGAATTATTATTGAGTTTCCTCGCGCTCATAACTTGTATAATGTAAAGTGAAGTAATTCAAAATTATTTGTAGTGAATGTATATCATTGAATAATTTGAATGTGTTTTTTTTTTAAGGGAGCACAATCTATACAAATCTTATTAAAATCAATCATAGTTTGGTTTTGAGTGGCCTGTATGGAATGAAAATCATAATATTTAGCAATGATTTACTGTCAATTTATGTCTATTTTATAAGTTATTTTCAAGCCTTTAAAACATTTTTATTCAAAAAACAACTACACAATTGATATTGGTGTTGTTTTCTAACCCACTAAACTTTCGCTTTTATATAAGACATATATAGCAGAAACTACACTTTCTTGAAATAACTACATGTGTTACGACTGCTAAGTAATAAGATATAAAATGTAGTAAACAGAGCACTGTCTGTCAAAATATAATTATGTTAAACAAGTCGATTGAATCAAACGTCAAATTCACAATATATTTCGCTTAAATATATGATCTTATTCTTTTCACACAGAAATATATTCAGAATGTTTGAATGTAAAGAAATGCTTCTTTTAATCAATGCTATAGTAGCATATGTCTTGTATCCAAATTATCTCGACAAACATTTAACTTCAGAATAGTAAGACTGCATTTAATTGAGTTGTTCTCAGCTCGTAAGCTAAACAGTTATAAGTTATGACATATTTATTTAGAATCGAGGAATATAGGGTGATTTATTGTGAAGTTTGATTTTCAATAGGCTTTTCACACGTGACTCCTATCAAACTGCTTTGACACGTTTATTCAGTATCGTTGGCAAGTCATCATGGAAAGACTCACACAACAACAGCGTCTCCAAATTGTACAGCTGTACTACGAAAATCAGCGTTTTAAAATCCGGTGTTTTATCGTGAAATTTTATTCAGAGATGAAGCCTATTTCTGACTCAATGGATACGTTAATAAACAAAATTCCCGTATTTGGGCTGATAAGCAACCCGAGGAGTACCATGAGCTACCATAACATCCACTAAAAACAACGGAATGGTGTGGGTTATAGGCTGGTGGAATCATTGGCCCATATTTCTTCAAAATTGAGGCAAATCAGAATGTGACCGTCAATGTTAGTCGTGGCCAA
The DNA here is from genome assembly GCA_963576555.1 of Ferdinandea cuprea. NCBI lineage: Eukaryota > Metazoa > Arthropoda > Insecta > Diptera > Syrphidae > Ferdinandea > Ferdinandea cuprea. Next base: position 17,869,081 of record OY754962.1, on the reverse strand, counting down.
CATATACATAATATCATTTTCAAAAAGTTAATGCCATGCATTTTTTTTTTAAGGGTCCCTGTCTGGGACACGGCTGCCTTCCATTATCTGCGATCCCGGGTACGCTCAAGCGCTCTGGCATTCGCGATGGCTTGGTCTTTAAAACGGAGGTTCGGTATTCCTTGTCGTCTTGAACCTGGGGCTGGGATTCAAAGATACTTTTGGAAGGACCATTGTTGTCCATTCGCCAGTGTATTCGATGGTTTTTGGCTTTTAGGACTACATCCACAACTTGGTACAGATCATAGAGTTCGCGGCTATATCTTCTCCTCCATTCGCCCAGTTCGCCGCACACAGGACCAAACATCCACCGAAGAATTTTTCTTTTGAAGGAGACCAGTATTAGCTCTTGTTTTCTGCTTATCTTCCAGCACACGGCGACGTATAGCAGAACTGGCATAGTAAGGGTTCAGTAGAGTATGCACTTTGCCGAAGTAGCAGTGGTTTCCTACGGTAATTCTTTGCAGGATCTCCACCAAGATCTCATTCCTAGAGTTGATGTTTACACTGAGGAAGATGAACTCCTTAAGTACCTCGAAGGTGCTGCTATCAATAGTGATATTTTGTCATAGTCGGTGGACAGATGATTACTTGTTTTTGCAAGACATAGGATCGCCTTTCTTGTAGATGGGGCATAAGGAGCTGATATTCCAGTCATCGGGCATGCTTTCCTCCACCCAAACTTGGATGATGATTTGGTGCAAGTGCCCTACCAAAAAATTACCTCAGTATATATAAAGATCTGCAGGTTGGCCATCAAATACTGGGTGGCGGGACTGGTTCTTCGTTGACTGGATGTGGGTTCTCTTCTTGCCCCATCACTCTCTCTACATATTGCGCGTTTAGCTGCTGCTGGAAATTCTAAATACATCTACTATTCCTTGCGCGTCGGTGACTAGGTTTCCATCGCTTTTTCGAAGAGCCTGCGTTCCGGTTTTAAAGCCAGCAACCAGTTGCTTAGCTTTCTTATAAAACCTGCGGCTGTTGTTGCGATCGCAAGACTCTTCGATCAACATAAGTTGGGAGACTGCGTACTCTCTTTTCTTCCTACGCAGGATCTTCTTCTTCTCTCTTGTCCTGGCCCGGTGCTCTTCCCTTTCTGCCCTAGTTTTCCGCTGCAGCGTTCTTATGTGCGCATCCCTTGTCACCTTTCTCCATTATATGCATTCATCATCATACCACGGGTTTTTTTTTACTGGAGCAGCTGTTCCTGTGGTTGTTTCGGTTACCTCTTTGATGATATCGCGATACCGGGAGCACTGGCTGTTGGTGCTTGTGGTAGGTGAATGCGCAGTGGAGAGTGTCTCACTCAGGGGCTCTTCGTAGGCTCTGGCAACTCCAGATGTGCTAAGGCGTCCAACGTCGAGTTTCTTTTTCTGGTCAGTTCGCGGCTTTGGACAGTCTAGCTCTGTCCAAAGTGGTCAGACCCGATGTTTGCCCCTCCGTAAGTGTCAACGTTCAGGATCTTGGATGCGTGCCTCGCATCGGTTAGCACATGGTCGCCTTGGTTGGCGGTTAGACCGTCTGGATCCTGTGAGGATCCTGAGCCGTGGAGACCTAGTGATTACCGTATAAGAAGCTGCTGCAAAGTCAATTAAACGGTTGTCGTTTCCTGGAGGCTGTGCTTATCAACTAATCCGCCAAAGATGTTTTCTTTCCGACTTAAGCAAATGAGGTATCGTACTCCGGACAGGCTCCGTCAAAGAGGACACAAAATACGTCCTTGATAGGATCCTCAGCCTCGTCGATAGGGGAGTGTGCACATATTAGGCTCATGTTTTGAAAGGTAGCTCTGATGCGGACCACAGCCAGCCGATCACTTATAGGCTTGAAGTCAATGACTTTTGAGTTGAGCCGATTTCCTTCGGCGAATCCGCATCCTAACACATGCAACCTTTTGTTGCAGCTGTAATTTATATCACAAATTTTTCTCTTCATTGATCCTGATCCTATCCATCCTTTTTCCTAGATAGCGGTGATATCGGCCGTGTTGAGTGTTCTTACATTAAAGGTACACACTCGCATGTTTATTGATGTTCTGGACCTGTTTTGCCTTTGAAGCAAATTAATATCCGAGGCTGCCATAGTCTCTCCTATAACTTTATATTTTTAAAGTGGTCAGGAAGCTACCCCGACGGCACAACCCCGAACCTGGAGGCCAAGCCCCGTTTTTGACCCTAGGACAGCAGGCCGGAAATTCCGGTTCCAGTAACCCGCTTCGGGGATGTGAGTGCTTCCGTTGGCCCATCAAGGGCTCATCTGCCATCAACTCTTTTCCAACACCCTGGCTTAGTATTGGAGATCCCTTTAGACCTGGACTTCAAAAAATTCGAAGCAGCTCATATAGGGAGATCCATTCGTAGAATTCGCCCGCCGCCGTCCGGAAACAGGAGAAGTGCCTTAGTGAGCACTTAGTGGCACTCCTCCCCCCTCACTCGTCAGCTGCCACCAACGACCAATCCACAGGGATTAATTACCCCATATACAGTCGAGGTACTAGGCACCCAGAAGTCACTAAGTGGAGGTGAGAAGTAGGAGTTGATGGTGTTATGCTAAAGTGAGAACGCTTGTGTTCTCATATAATCGCATTCACCATCGTTTTGAACACCTTACTTATATAACTAAAGATCTGTATTTTTTTTTTGTCAGGAAGGGAATCTGTGTTATTGTCATCGGCTTAAAATGTGCGAATATGTTCATTAATAGTGGAATGGAATTCGACAGCCTCGACCACCTCGTGCCCCGCATGTCCCAAAGAGCTGTGGACAGCGAATTCGCAAATATCCTTTAACCACCCTACCACCATTAGCTTCTTACAATATATGGCAGCGTATATTGAACAAAAGCCATTTAACATAACTAAATCATTGTTTAACGTTCTACAATGAAACCTCAATGGATTTTTTAATAACTGTCATGAACTACAATTATTAATAAATGACCATAAACCCGCTAAAATATCACTACAAGAATCCCATATTCCAGCCAGTTTTGTCCCCTATCCCCCAAAACAATATACAGCGTATTTCAAAAACTTCCCATCAATAAACTCAGCAAAACAAGGTAGTGGATTACAGATCCATAATTCGATCTCCCCAAACCGTATCCATTAACTCAAATATTTCATTTGTAACAGCAAAAATTAAACTTGAAACCAAAATTACTGTAATATCGGCCTACTTCACCACCACCCCCCCCAGCCCCCCCCCCCCCCCTACTAAACTTTCTCTTCCTCAGACTTTTACAATATAATAAGCAGCTTTCAAACTCCTGTCTTAATAACCCACTATGGGTTCTCTTTTAAGTAAAGCCAGAGGTAAAAAATTCGAGAAATTTCTATTAAATTCCAATCTTGCCATTTAAATGAAAGAAGCCGAACACACTTCTTGACCCATAAAACGCTGATACATATAGATCTTATAGTAATACCTCCTCAGTTACTTCCTTACGTCTCGTGGGAAATATCCAAAAACCAATATGGAAGCAACCATTTCCCGACACTGAAGAGTATATGTAGATCTCGGTAAAATATCTTTTTCAAAAAAACTGCAATCCAATTTCCAAATAGAGCGAGCCAACTGAACAATATTTCAAAAGAAAGTTATCGAATCTGTTAACAATAGACAACAATCGCCAAATATAATTAAAGAAGCTACCACAATCACTAAAACGTAATACTTTTCGCCAAATGTCTCAATATCTCAAACAAAAATCATCATCCACAAATCGTTCATTCCATGGTGGAATTCTGAACTAGCCACACTACGAAACAATATACAGCGTCTATGGAGTACATTCGAAAAACACCCCACTAATTTTAACCTCGTAAACTATCAGAAATCTTTAAAAATCACATCCAATATTAACCAAAAGTCAACATGTAAACAAATGAGGGCGGATACAAACTCTAAAAGGGAACTACACTCTGTATAATATAAACCTCTTAATAAAAGATTTTGAAATACTTACCAACCCAGAATACTGTGAATACTTTGGCAAAACATGGTCTAGTTATTCCAGCGATCAAAACTTCTGATCAATTTTTCTTGATTCCAAACGCCTTCCTATTACTAGAGAACCCCCTGAATACAACCTACATACATCCGCAAAATATGTTGAACAGCCAATTAGTTCTCTTGAACCAGGATTTGACCGCATCTCATACCCAATCTTGAAAAATTCGACATTTTTATTTAAACAACGCCTATTGGAATTAAACAACAAGGTATAGTGCCACAATCATGGAAAGTAGGTACTATAGTACCTATTCGTGTGTTCATATAATTTAAAGAAAAACTTGTCGAATGAATTGGCTCCAAAATGTACACGTACATAAAATCGTTCATCTCAAACAGAAAATTTAGAATAAAAGCAAACAGCTTATTTTGTAGTGTATAAAGGGTGATTTTTTAGCTGGTTTGGTTTTGGCAACATTGGTTTTGACAGCTGACGTGTGCTTACTACCTTGTGTCACTGTCAAACAGCTTCAGTTTGGTTTGCAATTTAACCATGGATCGTCTTACAAATGAACAACGCTTGCAAATTATTGAATTTTACTATCAAAATTCGTGCTCGGTTCGAAATGTTCATCGCGCGCTGCTTCCATTTTATGATCGGCATTCTCGACCTTCTGAGCAGTCTATTCGGAAGATTGTGACCGAATTTCGCACCAAATTTACTTTGTTGGACATTAAACCACCAACACGTTTACGTACTGTGCGTATTGAAGAAAATATTGCGGCCGTATCAGCTAGTGTGACAGAAGACCGCGAAATGTCGATTCGGCGCCGTTCCCAGCAGTTAGGCCTTTGTTACAGCACTACGTGGAAAATTTTGCGGAAGGATTTGGGCGTAAAGCCTTTTAAGATACAGCTGGTGCAAGAACTAAAGCCAGCCGACCTACCACAACGCCGAATTTTTGGTGAATGGGCTCTTGGAAAGCTGGCCGAGGATCCGCTTTTTTATCGAAAAATTGTGTTCAGCGATGAGGCTCATTTTTGGTTGAATGGGTACGTAAATAAGCAAAATTGCCGCATTTGGAGTGAAGATCAGCCAGAAGCATTGCAACAGCTACCAATGCATCCCGAAAAAGCCACTGTTTGGTGCGGTTTATGGGCCGGCGGCATTATTGGGCCATATTTCTTCAAAGATGATGCGAATCGCAGCGTTACTGTCAATGGTGAACGCTACCGAGCGATGATAACAAACTTTTTTTTGCCCGAAATGGAAGTTCTTGACTTGCATGATATGTGGTTTCAACAAGACGGTGCCACATGCCACACAGCACGCGAAACAATGGCGCAATTGCGAGGCGAGTTTGGTGAACAGTTAATTTCACGTTTCGGGCCGGTCAATTGGCCGCCTAGATCGTGCGATTTGACACCATTAGATTATTTTTTGTGGGGGTATGCCAAGGCTAATGTGTATAGGGACAAGCCCGCTTCGATTGACGCACTGGAAGCCAACATCCATGCATTCATTCGTGAGATACCGGCCGATATGTGTGAAAGAGTATGCCAAAATTGGACTCAGCGGATGGGCTACCTGAGACGCAGCCGCGGTCAACATTTGCATGAAATTATCTTTAAACATTAAATTGCAAGGTTCAAACTATCGCTTCAAATAAATATTTCATTCATTTTTTCGAATTTTTTGTGTTTTTTTTTTTAAAAAAGTTCTAAACCTCTTAAAAAATCACCCGGTATAACCTAACTAATGGAATTCCTCAAGGTTCACCGCTCTCGGTTACTTTATTTATAATCACGTACAACGATATAAGCGAAATTATATTAAGATACAACAAAACAAGTCATTTGCTCTATGCACTACAACCGCACCAAGGAATTATTCGAAAACACTTTGGTAGACTTAAACCTATGGTGCAACCAGTCAGAATCCAGCATCTCTCCCAATAAAATTAAATACTTGCACATTTTCAGGAAAAGAAATTACAATGGGGCCTTCATAAATATGTTTACAGTACAAACACCAAATCCAAATACTCTTAATATCCTACCTATATCTTTTGATAAACATTTTAGTTTTAAGAACCCCTGTTTAGAACTTAAGAAAAAAACTAGCTACTAGGTTGAATATCATACGTTTTCTATCCTCAAAAAAAGTTGTATATATCCCAGCACACTTAATTATATAACAAAAACAATTATCATATCCAAGATTGAAGTTAACAGGATTGAGTCATCACCCAACCTACAAAAATGCTAACGGTGCACACGCGCATCCGCTTCACACCTGGAAGTCATTCCCACCGGGAAACCCGATCCGAGGCGCATGAAGTAGGGTGGATCTGCATGGGAACTGCAGATCAGCATTTTATATAACTTTAAACTTTAACTTTAGTAAATTGTAATATGAATAATTTTAATTTAATTGTGTCAGTCTTAATTCGGCACTCATCAAGAATAAATGCGAATTTGAATTAAAGAATCTTGCGTTTGATATCAAAGAACCAGTGGGAGGTTCTTATTTAAATTATTTTGTACATTAAGGACAAGAAATCCTTTGATGGCGCCCGAGCAGGGACCTCCCAGTTTTCGCGAAATAAAATAACTGATAAAAGAGAAGTGAATCCTCATTTAAGGATATTCGCGGAATAAATAAAAGTTACGCAAGAAATAAAACTCTCAAGATTTGGTGCAACGAAAAATAAATTAGTAGTGTACTTGCAAAGGGAAATTAGTGCAAAGAAAAAGTGATATTTTAAGAAGATACCCGGAATAAAAATTAGAGAAAACGTGCGTTATCAAGTAAACGAATAAAGCAAGAAACTTGTGACAACTTTATCTCTTTAACTAAAGCCTTAAAACGGTTTTTTCTAAATTGTGGTCGTGGCAGAAGACTTATTTTGACAATTTTAACAATTTACCATTTCGGAGCCCTAGGGAGTATATGTTCCTAATTTCAGCTTCCTAACATAACTTTAAAGGCCTTAAAAGTTGATACGGACGGACGGACATTGCTAAATAGTCTTAAATTTTGGGCCTGATCATAAATATATATACTTTTAGGGGTCTGCGACGAATATTAAGGGTGTTACAAACTATGAGTCAAAATTAATATACCCTTAGGATAGGGTATAATAAGAGAAAAAAGTGCGTTATCAAGTAAACGAATAAAACAAGCAACGAATTTCCAAGAGCTAGTGCAAGGAAAAGGTGATAAGTGCAAAGAAGATACCCGAAATACAAAAAATATTAGTGGAAAAAAACATTCATAATATACATTATTTTTTTAAAAAATAAAATATATAAGGAAAAATTCCCACCCAGAAGAATTGAGGACTGAAGAATCGGAAGAGCAGCAGCACCAGACCACTCCACGGAACCCAAATATGAACTGGCTGTTACTTACTCAGTAAGCTTAGATTATTAAGTATTTAAAATCAAAATATAATATATACATAAAATCAAAATACATTATAGGAGTGTCTCTGAACAAAAAATTCCATCAAATATAATTCCAAAGAATACTAGACAAGAATTACAAGTCCAAGGTACAACAATCAAAGTTAGGAAGAGAAGGAAAAAATCTTACAAATAGATAAAGAGTAGTTTAGTATAAACCATAACCTTTTCGGTGGTACCACTTTTTAATAGATATGGAGGAAATCAAGTATTTAGTAACAATGTTAACAGGGGCGGTTAACTCCGTCCTTGAACAATTGAGGGGGTTCGAGAACCGAATTGCTCACATTGAGCAGGCGGATTCCCGACAGGCCATCCAAAATTTAGTAGAGAAGCTAAACTCTTTTGAGAATAGATTAAAAGCTGTAGAAAGGACATGTTTGGGGGAATCAGATGGGGAAACGAACTGAAATCGGTAGGAGCTGCGGGGCCCGATGGACGAGGCCGAGTTAAAAGAAATTTTGAAGCTACCTGACGCTGTGAAAGAGCTTCAGGTTTTCGAGGGTGATCCAGTACACTACGTTTCCTGTGTGCATAGCGTAGAAACTGTGCTAAAGGATTATGAAATTGTACGAAGCAAGCCCATTTACAGGGCGATCTTACAGAATTTTAGGCAAAAAATTAGGGGGAAGGCCGATTCCGCTCTTATATCTTATAACATCTTTGATTGTGAATGGAGCGAGGTCAAACGGGTTCTCTCTCTGCATTATACAGATAAGAGGGACCTTCGGACACTCGAGCATCAGCTAAGCCAGCTGAAGCAAGGGTCTTCCAGAGTGGATGATTTTTTTGCCACTGTTAACCATCAGTTCTCCCTTATTATAAGTAAAATCCGGTTTGAAACATATTCATCCGAGACTATAGATGCCCTGGTGGAAGCTTACCGCAACCGGGCGTTGGATGTCTTTGTGCGCGGGTTGCACGAAGACCTCTCGACCGCTTGCCTCGAGATGCAGAACCTCAATTTTAGTAACAATTCTGTGCATGTACAGGCACAGACCACTATATCTTCTCCTGTGCATTAGAATTTCATGAACGAAAGGGGACCCCCTTTGCCCTCAAGAAACCCAAATAAGTTTCAAAGTAACAGATTCGGGCAGCGGTCATATGCATCTTGAAATAGAAGGTACCAAAACAGGCAATATCCGCCGCCTACCGGCCCCAAGCCTTCTATTAAGATGGAAGTAGATCAATCGTTTCAGACGCGAAATGTCAACTATATGAATCGGACCAGTAACACAGTCAAACCAGAGGCCGACTCAGATAATAATTATCGCAGGAAACAACAACGCCTCTTACATATGGCAACAGAGGCTCCTGAAGCTACTGGAAATCCAGGAACTTCTAACGCAGGGGAGTCACAAAACGAGGAAAATTTTATGACAGGTGCCTCGTTTCCAACGTACCATATATAGAGTACGCCGGACGAGACGGGAGACGGGAGTGTCTACTAGATTTTCTCGTAGACACTAGTGCAAATAAAAATTTTGTCAACTAACTTTAGCACCAGTATCCTTGTCCGTCCGAAACCCTTTCTACATCAATAGTCCTGCTGGAAGGATATTGATAAAAAACTAAATTCGAGGAAAATTTTTCTCCTTTGTCGACGATACTCTGAAGGAATTGAGAGCCATCATTGATAGAGAAAAAATCAACTAATAATTAAACCAGATATACCAATCCCCCTAAAAAACAAATCGTCTGACGTCGTGAATAATCTGGTCATACTAAACAAAAACGTTTCCGAATCTGCTAAACTCCAGCTTGAATCTCTTTGCAATAAGTTTAAAGATTTATTCGGTCCGGTCAGTAACGACAAGGTTAAAACCAACGTAAGGGCCGAGATACGAACGACAACGGATGAACCAGTTTACACAAAGAGTTATCCATACCCGGGTTGCATGCGGGAGGAGGTCGAGAGGCAGGTTAATGAACTCCTAATGGAGAACATCATTCGACCATCAAACAGCCCATATAATTAGCCTATATGGGTTGTACTAAAGAAACCTAACAATAACGGGGAAAAGCAGTACAGGGTGGTCATAAATTACAAACCTCTTAACACTGTAACCATTTCTGACACTTACACTATTCCCGATATAAATAACACTCTTGTAAGCCTTGGTGTAGCGAAACTCTTCACAACATTAAATTTGACCTCCGGCTTCCACCAAATAGCCATGAGGGACAGAGACATCCCTAAAACTGCGTTCTCTACGATGAACGGCAAGTTTGAATATGTCAGACTGCCTTTTGGGCTCAAGAATGCTCCGGCCATCTTTCAGAGAATGATAGATGACGTCCTGAAGGAGCTGATTGGGAAAATCTGCTATGTCTACATAGATGATATCATCATCTATAGTAAAACAGAGGATGATCACTTTAGAGACATAGAGATAGTTTTTTTCAAAAATCCATGAAGCTGGATTAAAAATCAATCTAGCAAAAACACACTTTTTAGACACGAGTGTAGAGTTCCTTGGATACCTGGTGACCTCAGAAGGTATTCTTCCCAACCCAGAAAAGGTAAAAGCCATTCTTCCTCCAAACACCTTAAAGGAGTTGAAGAGTTTCCTCTGACTTACATCATATTACCGAAGGTTTATTAGAGACTATGCTAAAATTGCAAAACCTCTAACAAATCTGACTCGCGGCGAGCTATCACAGGTAAGAGCCAACCAATCTAAAAAATTCCTATTCAATTAGACGAAGCTGGACTTAAGGCATTCGCAACCCTAAGGCAACTCCTTACTTCGGCAGAAGTATTAGCTTTTCCTGACTTTCAAAAACCCTTTAATCTAACAACAGGCGCTTCAGACTATGCCATTGGCGCTGTGCTGTCCCAAGGCGAGCCTGGTAAAGATAAGCCAATTTCATTTATCTCCTGTTTCCTAAACAGAACGGAAGAGGGCTACGCAACAAACGAGAAAGAACTTCGTGCCATAGTTTGGGCACTTGACAATTTAAGGAATTATCTGTATGGTGCCAAAAAGATCAGAATATTCACTGATCACCAACCACTCAGTTCACTTCACTTTCGCGCTCTGTAATAGAAATTACAATACGAAACTTAAGCGTTGGAAGTCACGTATAGAAGAGTTGATTTACACACCTGGTAAATCAAACTTTGTGGCTCTCCCGACTCCGAACGGAGGTCAATCACCTTTCAGGTGCAAATTCCTCTTCCTCGCGAACAGACACAGCAAGCATACCAGCGGAGACAACCACAGACGATGCGGACGAAGGACAGACACAGACAAATACAGAGACCGCTGAAGAGGGACGAAGCGTAAGGACAGACGAAGTAGAAACGGGCACTGCCGAGGAAGGACTGCGAGAACTTTCTCTCACTGACAGCGAGGATTCCGGCACTATGCATAGTGCCGAGCAAGATAGTTCAGATTTAATACCCCATGTAGAGGCTCCGATTAATGTTTTCCGTAACCAGCTAATTTTCAAGATTGGCATCGACCTTTGCTCCTACGAGGAGCCACACCCCGCTTACTATCGCCACTACATCTCCACAAAGCAGTTAGACATGTATAAACTCACTGAGGCTTTAAAAGAAAATCTTAATCCCAATGTGATAAATGGATTAAAAATTCTCGACGAATTCCTTGGAGTGCTCCAAAACGTATATCTTGAAAGTTTCGGAAAATATAAAATTAGGGTGACACAAAGGATAGTGGAAGATGTCGCCAACGCATAGCGCAAATTCACTATCATAGAAAGACAGGTCAGCCATCTACATGAAATCAAAAATAATTAAAATATTGCATTATTTTACTGTTCGTCTAACCTTAGTCACAGACAATGAAAGGAGTTTTCTCAGCCCAATTGTTTTAAACCTGATTAGGAATTTATGAGTCAAATTGTACCTTACCCCATCCCACAGAAGTAAGGTTAATGGCCAAATAGAGAGGGTTCACTCTACAATTTTAGAAATATATAGGTGCCTTTGAACAGAACATTCAGACCTAAAAGCAAGGAACTCGTCTACGTGGCTGTTGATCGATACAACAACACCGTACATTCTGTGACCAACAGAAAACCCTCCGACGTATTTTTTAATAGTCACAAAGAGTTTATTATCAAAATCTTTTAAATATTCGCTCAAAGATTAACAAAAACCTCAGGGGATTAATAAAAAGAAACATGGAAACTAGGAAAAAAAGACAAAATCTATATAGAGTGGTCCCGAGAAGATACTATCCAGGCGATGTAGTATATATTGCTACTATAGGCATACAAAGTAAGAACAAACCTTTATAAAGAAGGGAAATCGTTGCCAAAAATAATCGGGTAACTTGTTAACAGTGAGCGGTAAAATAATTCACAAGGCTCACTTAAAAAACAGAAAGTGACTTGTGAAAAATTGTATTTAAATAAATTTTTTTCCCTTCTCTTTTCAAAAAAAAAAAAACGAATGATTACTGAAACCAAATACAGAATTAAATTGACTAAAGGACTATATTATCCTACCATAATACGCCTTGAAGAGTAGCTCTCACGAAACAAGGGGCTGGTTTACTTAAAAAATTATTTAATCGTAATTTCGGTGGTGTTGATCTTCATACCCTAGTAGGTTGTTTGAAATGTTTAACCTTACAACTAAAGCGAACAAATACGAACCTTCCAATCCGAAGTGACTACCCCGAAAATTTAATGGAGAGCTACCTCAATGGGCTTATAACTAAAAAATTTTATTTCCAAAGAGTCTAAAGAATTGATAATACTAAAGATGGAAAAATCAAAAGAATATTACAATTACAACATTTTAAATCAGATGAAAAATTGAATATGGGACAAAAGATACAATTTTAATGTTCATCTTTATAAAAAAAAATGAAAAAAAACACACATACATTAGATCTAAGAATTAAAAATCAAATATATTTGTCAGTACTTAGAACCTACAACTATGTGATAATGACGTAGCTTAGATATTAAGATTTAATTGTTAGTTTCATGTTTAATAAATCTTGATTATATTGCAGATTAGTAGTTCTTTTCACTCCCATGCAGACTCTGCATATCTTCACCTACGAATCCCCGATTGCAACGATTTAAGAGGGAAACGCTTGGGTGACTAACGGGTTTTTTAAATTAATACATATTATTGATTTGACAAAATATGACATACTTATAAAAGACATTGAACGACTTATGCTGGAAAATATTAAGGACAAAGAAGCACGCCCCATTTTGGGGTATCATTTAGATCAAATCAAGGATCGCCTTAACGAACTCAGGGACTCAAGGTCAAGGAAAGTTAGGTAAATAAATTGGATAGGAGCAGCTTGGAAATGGGTAGGTGAATCTCCTGACGCAACTGACTGGACAGACTTTTAGAGAAACAAACGGACTTCATACAGAATAACAACCAACAATACGCAAATAACGAAAAACTATTTGACACGACTCGTGAGATTACAGAAAAAATTAACAAAATAATTGAAGGCTATAGTAATGCTGTAGAAAAAGGGTTGACGAACCAACTAAGACACGACTTACTGGACAAAGTAATTAATCTAAAGGAAGCTGTTGATCAAATAGTAAGAGCTTGCCAAATGGATATGAATGGCATTGTGTACAGCAATCTTTTAGACTCAGAAGAGATCATTACTATTGTAAACGAACTGGAAACATTGCCTTATCAAAACGTTGTAGAAGCAATCGAATACGCCCGACCTTCAGTATACTGCAACGGAACACTTATGCTATATGTCCTGTCCATACCCAAAACGAACCCAATGGTGTATCGCCTAGTTACGGCCCTTGCGGCAATAAAAAACGGTAGACAAATTGATTTAGACTTCTTACGACTCATTACTAGCCATGACAAGACTTAACGGGAAATATCTTAATATAGGTAACACATCCGTGTGCCAGGAGGACGTTCTCGAAGAACTACCGGAAGACTCTTGCTTACCCAGAATCCTCAAGGGAGGTAACGCAATTTGCGATTACATGACAACGAATGCAGAAATAGTTGAACTGATCGGAGAAAATACAATTTTCCTGACAAACTTAAATGGGACAATTCCTACCTGATACAGCTGGACAACGACATAGTCCACATAAACGAGAAGACATACCACAGCAAGGTGGCTTTCAGTCCGCAGGCACTTCCTCCAGTCCTGGCCAATGTAACAAGCAACGGGGTTAAACCTAACTTGGAATACGTGCATGACCTTACCACGAGGAACATCAAGCTCATTAATGCTTTAAATAGAAACCTTAACACTTCTAACATTACAGAAATTTTGATTATTGTAGCTGTCATTACCACCACCACCATATTCTGGAGAAAAATCTACGGAAAGATCAATATCCCAGAGCTCCGCCTATCCTATCGTCGAAGACTAATTCCACGTCCTTTGCCACGACAACCCGAATGAAATCAGTGTCCCCAGATATTTAAAGGGGCGGCAGTTATCACGATTGAGTCATCACCCAACCTACAAAAATGCTAACGGTGCACACGCGCATCCGCTTCACACCTGGAAGTCATTCCCACCGGGAAACCCGATCTGAGGCGCATGAAGTATGGTGGATCTGCATGGGAACTGCAGATCAGCATTTTATATAGCTTTAAGTAAATTGTAATATGAATGATTTTAATTTAATTGTGTCAGTCTTAATTCGGCACTCATCAAGAATAAATGCGAATTTGAATTAAAGAATCTTGGGTTTGATATCAAAGAACCGGTGGGATGTTCTTATTTAATTTTTTTTTGTACATTAAGGACAAGAAATCCTTTACTTTGAATATAGATTGGCAATCTACGGTAAATGTGCAAAATCAACATTATGCATTATTAATCAATCTTACCATTTCACTATCAGAACCAAGTTAAAAGCCTTCGCAATCATGCCAACAAAGAACATTCTCAACGAATCCGGTCTGCCTTCCATTAAGCACGGTACAGACCTTCTAACTGCACGTCTGGCCCAAAAAATCTGTCAGTCCCATAAAGTCTGAGCTACATCGAAACAAAAATGAAAATAAATACAAAACATAAGAAAAGGCTAAAGTTCGCTTGGGCGATCCATATCTCTATATGCACCAACGAAAAATGCATTAAGAACATGATGGATGCCATTTTATTTAATTTAATGAAATTTATAACGAAAAATTGTTTTTTGAAAAAACGCCCCCAAAAAGTGGGCATGGGCAAAAACTTTGTATGGGTGATATACTAGAAAAAATATTGGCTAAATATTTTGTTATACATTTTTTTTCGTTTTCTATACAAATTTTTTAAGAAAACCATATATTGTTAAAAAAAAAACGTCCACCAAAAGTAGGCGTGGCAAAAAACTTTGTATTGGAAACTTGTAAAGGAGATCAGTGTCTACATATTTTATCAGGGTTTTAAATCTTTATCTCTTCAACTACAGCTTTAAATATGTAAAAGTTGTTTTTCTACCCAAGGTTGGCAAGTGTAGTCACGAGTCCGCAATGGGCTTCAGACCAATTAGCTTGACATTTTTCGTACTTAAAACACTCGAAGGCATCCTAGACCTTCACATAAGGGCCGACCTGATCAGATCGCCCTTATGTTATTCTCAACATGCATATCTCAGAGGGAGGTCCACTGAGACTGCACTGCAATAATGTCCACACTGAAGCCAAGCAAGTATCTCTCATCGAGCTAGGTGTAGAGGAGTTCATTGTAAAATGGATAGTCTCCATGCTTAGAACAAGGATAATTCAGGCCAAGCTATGTAACAGCCACTTAACCAAATCTGTCAGCAGGGGCACACCCTAGGGTGGGGTTTTCTCACCTCTGCTTTGGATTATGGTCCTCAATAAAATCATAGACAGCGACGGTATCAAAGTGGTTGCGTATGCGGACGACATGTTTGTATTGGTATCAGGGATGTTTCTGGACCTGCTTAGTGAAATCATGGGAATGGGTTTGGGTAAGATGAGCGCTTGGGCCACAAGGTGTGGTCTGGGCGTTAACCCAAGCAAAACAGAACTGATGCTCTTCACCACAAAAACCAAAATACCAACCTTCAGGCTTCCCCGACTAAACAACCAGGCTCTCTCCCTTTCCTCCAGTGTTAAATACTTGGGATAATCTTGACCCCAAGCTCAGCTGGTAGCTGAACATCGAACACCGGATTCGGAGCAAATATAGCACTTTCGGCAAAAAGTGGGGTCTCAAACCAAAGATGGTTCTTTGGATGTACACGGCGCTAGTACGCCCAATTCTCACTTATGGGTCACTGGTTTGGTGGCCCGCCCTAAGTAAAGCTTACAATATCACCAAACTAAGCAAAGTTAAGAGAATGGCTGCAATTGGAACCACGGGAGCCCTACGGTCGAGTCCAACGGAGGCGCTCAAAGTTATTCTGGACATCCTTCCACTGGACCTGTATATCAAATCAATCGCCTCCTGCAGCGCAGTAAGACTGCCGGTAGCTGGCTGTTTGTTCGCATGATCCTACAGGCACTGTAACACTCGATTTTATACCGAGGAATGTAAAAGTACTGTCCACTGGCTGCACAATACCCAAACTCAACTTTCAGAAAAGCTTCACTTCTGCCTTCCCGTCCAGGTCAGTATTGGGAGTCAGGTACTGTCATTGACGAATCCGCTGTAACCATCTTCACCGACAGATCCAAAATGGACTGTGAAGTGAAGTGGGTGTCTTTTCAGACGTACTATAGACATCTTCATCCTGCCGGCTCCCGAACTCGTCTAGCGTCTTCCATGCGGAGGTCCTTGCGATTAGGGAAGCACCCTATGGAGCTTATGTTCCAAATTTCAGCTTCCTAGCATAAATTTAAAGGCCTCAAAAGTTAATACGGACGTACGGACGGACATTGCTATATAGTCTTAGGTTTTGGTCCTGATCATAAATATAAATGCTTTTAGGGGTCTACGACGAATGTTAAGTGGTATTACAAACTATATGTCAAAATTAATTAATATTAGGATAGGGTTTAAAGGTCTAGTAAACTCTGTATATTTTCTCTCAATTTAAAATTTTGGCTGAAAACTTGAACATGCTTCAGCTTTCAATTTGCATAAAGATATTTAAACCAATACAGCCAAAAAAATACTTACAGACTTTCCGCTAGGTCACGGTCAAATAACATAATGCCTGTCAGTTTTGCAAGTAAAAGCTCTTTTGACAAGGAAGTGACAAATTAATGAAATTTTAAAAGAGCGATTAAGAACGCTTTGTTTAACTAAAGAACATAAATTTTATGAAAACCTAATCAACATCAACATCAAGAAAATCCAACGATATGGGATGCCAGTCGATTTGACTTCAGGGATTCAAAAAGGAAGCAACGAATATTCATGCAAATCGCACAGAATTTTCCCCTCATCAATGTAATTCAGGTAGAAAGAAGGTTTATTGCCCTGATGGCAAAAGTTGAGAATTGAAAAAAAAAGAAAGAGGATACTCGCACAAGATTAGTTAGAGCAAGTAGTTGCAAATAGTGGTACCTGCTGTCGAACGATGTTTACTCGTAAGACTACAAGTCATGACAGTCTTCATATATAGCATATTATGCAAAACAACCGTTGCTTTCATAATGACGTCTACCGTATTTGGCTCAGCAATTAAAGTGCGATGGTATATCATCCATCTAGAAGCTAATAAACAAAAGCCAGTTTCTACCACATGACGTGCTCTGTACACGTTTTGTTAAGATAAAATTTGTGGTTTTTGGAAATTCATTTCACCTGTGTCCAAAAGCATTCCTAATGAGCTATTGCTGAAAACTCCAGCATCACTCTGTGAACCAAACATAAAACAAACTTGTATTTGGCATATACAACTCCCAGCAATACGATGCTGTAAGGTATTTTATAGCTGCCTACCAGCTCAACACATGGGAGCATCAATTGCGTATATACCAATGAAACCCCATCCAAGAACTACGCCATGCGAAAAAATTCATTGGCTTTGCCAACAAAAAACGTGTTCTTCAAATAATTTCTCTGAGCAAACGAGACGCAAAGATCGTAACTGACTTCCTCACAGGCAACCGCTCCCTGACCTTCGTCAAATATATTGTTAAACATTTTTTTTTGCGTAACAGTGGGCAGATTTAAAATTTTTTAACACTTTAATATTTTGAGCCCTAGGGAGTATATTTTCCAAATTTCAGCTTTCAGTATAAATTTAAGGGCCTCAAAAGTTAATACGGACGGACGGACATTGCTAAATAGTCTTAGGTATTGGTCATGATCATAATTATATATACTTTTAGGTGTCTACGACGAATATTTATTTATTTATTTATTTATTTATTTTATTTATTTTCATCAAATGAGAACATTCACTGTTCTCGTTAGATTACCTAATTACAAAATTTTAATACTTAAGTACTACCACCAAGGCCTAATGACAAAAAAAGTTTATTTTTAAACGAGTCCCTGGTAAGATCAAACTCAAGTAGGCTGCTAAACTTATTACACTCTTTTAGGCACCTCGAAATTGGTTCATTACAACCATAATTAACCCTATGATAAGGAACATAAAATAGTAAACGATTTCTAAGAACTCTTGAAGGAGCATAAAAACCAATTAACGATAGAAGTAGAGGGCAATCGATATGATTATTTATTAAATCCCGAATAAACATAACCGAAAAGTATTGTCTACGTTTAAAAAGAGGTAAGATGCCAAATAGTTTGCATCTTGTCATATACGTAGACATTTCAATATTCCAGCGTAGTTTCCGAAATGCAACCCTAGTAAAACGTTTTTGGATCTTTTCAATTCTAATAGAATGTACCTCATAACACGGATTCCATACAATACTACAATATTCAAGATTAGTCCTGACAAATGCAAAGAACAGGCATTTAAGTGTATGAGGATCCCGAAAGTCCTTAGAATTCCGTAATATAAAACCCAACATTGAATTACCTTTAGCAACCAAGAAGTCAATATGCTTACAGAAATCAAGTTTTTTGTCAAATATGACTCCCAGGTCTTTTTTTGAGGGAATAATGGATAAAGGTGAGTTATTAATCGCGTACGTAAATGAAACAGGGGAGAGGTTGCGACAAAAGGAAAGGCTTTGACACTTTGAAACATTTAGCCGAAGATCATTATTTTGACACCACACATATAGTCTTTCAAGATCTTCCTGTAAAAGGATGCAATCATAGTCAGACTGAATAGTTCGGAACACTTTCAAATCATCGGCAAACATTAAGCAATGGGAGTTCATAAATAAATCAGGAATTTCATTAATAAACAGAAGAAAAAGCAAAGGACCTAGGTGGCTCCCCTGTGGGACTCCAGACGTAACATACACTGGTGATGAAAGTACGTCATTAATGCGAACATATTGAATACGATCGGTCAGATATGAGCGAATCCACTCAAGAACATTGGAATGAAATCCAAACCTTTTAAGTTTGGAAATTAGTAAGACGTGGTTTACACTGTCAAAAGCCTTAGCAAAATCCGTATAAATTACGTCACACTGTAACCCTTTCTCAAGGCCTTTCAAAACCGTGTTACAAAATATTGAGAGATTTGTGGTGGTAGATCTACCAGCCACAAATCCATGTTGAAACGGAGAGATGTATCTTTTTAAGAGAGGAGTAAGTTTCTCATAAATAATTTTTTCAAACAACTTTGGTATGGTCGAAATTTTGCAAATTGGACGATAGTTACAAATTTCATGCCTTGATCCGGATTTAAAAATAGGTGTTAAAAATGAATTCTTCCAAACCTTCAAAAACTGACCAGTCTGCAGAGACAAATTAAACACTAAACATAGAGGCACAGAAAAGGCATGTGAACACTTTTGAAGTAAAATTGGTGGGATGCCCTCAAAGTCAGGATTTTTATCTAAATTCAATAAAGAAAGAGCAATTTGAACTTCCTGGATGGAGCACTCTAGGATACCGACGTTTAAAAAATTGTTTGGCACAAAGTTTTCAATTGCATTTAAGGGTGGGGAAGAACCGCTGGAATAAACAGATTGAAAATGGTTAGCAAACATATTACAAATGGTTAAAAGGTCGGAAGACGATACATTATTATGACGCATGCAACTAGGAATACCGTTAGATTGTTTTTTGCTATTGATAAAGCTCCAAAAACGTTTACTGTTGGTTTTTAAATTTGATTCCACAGAAAGAACATACTGTTTATAAAGAAATTTGTTTAAAACGTCAAATTCTTTTTGCAGCCTTCTATAAGCTAACAAAAGTTCAGGATCGTTCCTTTTTCGGAACAGCTTATACATCTTATTCTTCCTATTATTTAGATTAACGATCCTATTGTTAAACCAAATAGGTTTAGCTGACGATGCAATCTTATCTATAGGCGTAAACATATCGATTGCCACTTTGACTGTTTTAATAAATACATTAAAAGAATAATTCAGATTGCCGTTATTAAAAAGGGCAATCCAATCAATACCTTCTAAATAATTAGATAAATTCATGAAGTTAGTTTTAGCAAAATTATACCTAAAATTAAGATTAGTAACACAGGGACTCGGTCTACAATACTCATAAAACTCAAATTCCATAGATAAAGCTACATGAAAGATAGAATTAGGAAAAAGTGGAATCATAGAGTTGCCGATACTAATACTAAGCTCAGAATCTACAAAAACCAAATCAAGAACATGATTAAACTCATTAGCAAAATGATTGATCTGCCTTAGATCTAGCTGGGCAAGCGTATCAACAACTTCACGCTCATAGTCTAAATTTACATTAAAAGGGAAAAGTCTGGACTCTTCATAATCAAAAGACCAAATTAAATTAGGCAAATTAAAATCACCAAGCAGGATGACATGCTGATGATCCTCCAAATTATTTAAGATTAAAGTACAATTGTGGATATGCGCTTTATACAAAAGATAGGAACTCCTAGGTGGAATATAACTTACAATAACAATAATTTCATTACCTAGAATACATTTGATTTTTACTGCTACTTGGTCCACATCAAGAGTTATAGGGGGTATAACTACTTCGACACTGTGCAAAGATTTCCTCACTGAAACCAAAACACCTCCACCCCTTTCACAGTTGGTAAGAACAGGACAGCGGTTTTTGCGGTAAACTTCGTACTGGTCCTTGCTGAACATTTCTTCATTATGATGTTCATAAGTGAGCCAGGTTTCAGTAAAAACAATGACATCATATTGACAAGACGAGGAGAAAAGTAAGACATCTCGCAGTTTTGTACGGAGACCACCAGTATTTTGATAATACAGGCTGAAGGTAGAAGGATTTACATCTGAAGCTCTCAGTTTTTTGGAAGGTTTTTTGGTGCCTTCTTGATGCTAGGCCTGTTGACAAATTCCTTTACAAGCATATCTTTCGGCCAAAAGCTGGGATCAACCAGCAATTTTCCAGTTGGAAGAGGCGATTGCAGTTTGAAAGACGAACAAAGACGACCTTGCAGGTTATCCGGTGTCAAGCAGTGGCATTTTATGTTACTGGTATCTATGCCTTTGGTAGCAATGTAATCCATAACATCGCTGGTTTTGGTACCATATTCCAGCCTTGACAAAAATATCGCAAAAGGTGGTGCTACTACTTTCAGAGAGCAGTTCTTACCAGGAATACCATTCAAGAGCTGGCGTGATTTAACACCGTCCTTACTGGTAGAGGGGTTATCATTTTGAAAGAGTCCAGGAGTTGAGATGATTTTGTCGACATCTTTTCCTTTAATGCCAATGCATTTTGCATGCACATTTTCTAGGCAAATAACGCAGGAAAGCTTAACCTCGTTAGATGTTTTTTTACAAACATAGCATTCTGATACATTCATGATCAATGAAAGCGTTGAAAGATGTAAACGGATAACGATCTCAGACGAAAAACGGTTGCTGTACGAACTCAACGAATGAGTTTCAAATATGATTTTGCTTGCAGCTAAGAGATGGCGGCAACGTCGGAGGAAGCAGTAACACCAGGTTTGTTACTCCAAATGATGAAAGAAGATGGCAACAGAGTTTAGAGATGATAGAAAGTCTAGCTAGCACAGCACGGTCTTTCAAGTGCACTCAAACTCTCTCTTGATACAGTTGCATACAGTATAGAAAGAGAACGGGATGGATTGGTGAATATCAAACTTGCATTAGAGGCAGAACATGCACTAAAAGTTGTACTCACACAGAATGACAAGGTAAGAAGATGCACTGGTCACCATATGATGAAGGAGCACCGAACGATACTCTCATAGAGATGAATAAAATTCAAATAAGAATTGGTTTTAAAACTATTTCAGAGAAATAGAACAAATAAATAACTAAAAAAACTCGCGATATTAATGCGAAGAGAAAAAAGAGGTGTTACAAACTATGTGGCAAATAGTTATAGGATAGGGTATAAAAGGATGGAGGAAAGTCAAACAAATAGAGCAACCGAAAACTTGTTTGATCAAGTCAAGGACATAAGGCGAATGAAGAAAATTAAATTCAAAAACATAGACAGAAATAAAAATGGTACCAAAATAAATAAAATAATTATAGCAGCGAACACTATAGTTGTGGAATTTAGCGATAATTCTCTATCAGAGGTAAAATGATTTTGAAGAAGCTAATATTCAAGATTAGCAATGCAGGTGTTAATAAAATAGCGCTAGCGAAAGATAGATTGATATTTAGAAAGATGGAAGTCAATGAATTTAAAGAAACATTTAATAAGCTACAAAGAACAGAAACATTGGTGAATGTTTAGATATATTAAAATATGAACCTCCGAAGAAAGTAACAGATGAAGAAGAAAAGCACAGATTAATTGAAGACCACCACAGCTCGCAAATAGGAGGACATTGTTGTATCAGAAGATGCATCAGCAAACTAAAGCAGAAATATGTTTGGAAGAATATGAATCGAATGGTGAAACATGCAATAAAGTAAAAATAACAATATTAAAAAAAATTTGTAATAACATATTCGCCACAATTTTAATAGACACTGTAGGCCCTTTGAGATCTTCAAAAGGATTTAAATATATATTAACAATACAATGTGAACTAACAATTTTCCCAATAGAAACAAAAGATGTTTTGCCAAAACTAGTTTCAAAATTCATACATAAAGTATGGAGGTTTCAGGATACTTAAAACAGACAAAGGAACAGAATTCACGAATGAATTACTAAAAAATTAAATATAGAAAAAGTAGTATCGACCCCATTTCATCATGAAGCGTTAGGAACTTTAGAAAGAAATCATAGGGGATTAAATAATTTTTTCATGACCATAGGAGATAAGGATATTTGGGATGAGTGGTACATATTACATAAATTATATGTTAACGAGTTACATATATTGTTATAACTCGATGCCACATAGCGGTACTATGTATACACAATTCGAATTAGTTTTTGGTAAATTGAGCGCATTACCATGCGAAATTCTAACAAATAAAGATAAAATATATGATTTAGATAACTACTCGAGTGAATTAAAATGTAAATTAAGATATTCCCATATGCAAGCTAGAAATAATCTATTGGAAGATAAGCTCAAAAGAAAAAATTAACAAATTAATTTAAATAAATACAATTTTAAATTAAGTAATAAAATATATTTAAGAACTCAGAATAAGAAAAAATTGATAAACCATATAAAGGTCCATATGAAATACTTTCACAAAATGGTCCTAACAGTTGTATTATGATAGATAATAAGGAATATGAAATACATAATAATAATTGAATTAAATCTAGACAAGAAAAAAATAAAGTGAAAGTAAAAAGAAAAAAAAAATTTTAAAAAAAATATTTAAAAAATCTATGTATGCAGATTTGTTTGAGTTTACAATATACAAAAAACTGTAAATTTTTTTTAAGTTCGCTTTATTAGTTTTCAAAGTATTGCTCGTTTTATAAATTACAGTTAGTCGATTTTTTTTCCAAGAACTGAGTATGCAGAATTTTTGACCCCATCCTAAACATCCTTAGTACAAAAAAAACCGAAATCCTTGGAACCACTTTCGAGAAAAATAGAGATAAGAGATTTTCATAAAAAAATGTGTATGGCAGGTACCGTTATTTCAAAAGATAAAGCAAAAGATAAAAAAGACCGAAATCCTTGGAACCACTTTCGAGAAAAATAGTGATAAGTGATTTTCATAAACAAATTTGTGTTGCAGGTACCGTTATTTCAAAAGATAAAGATGGCCCGAGATGTAACCCCAAGAACCTTATGTAGGAACTTTGAAGCAAATCCCTCGAACCGTTTCGCCATACCACGCGCGGACAGACAAACGGACAAACAAACAGACAGACCGACGGACGGCATTGGCGGACCCACTTTATTGGACTTCTCTATAGTCGTAATATTTCCGCACGATCGCAATAACTTTCTCTTTAGTATACTAATGTATACGAGAAAGTTAATAGAAAAGTAAGTTAGTATGCGCATACTTAGGAGTATCATATGTTACATGACATTTATTTAAATTTTAAGAAATGTAAACATATATCATTTTTTTGTAGGGGAAGGATGTAGTGTAAGCACACAGTATATAGTGCGATTCAATGCAAGCACACAGAACGTGATTAAGCATTATGTAACTTCGTGTCGCTCCACATACCTGAAGGTGTCGCATGGCATTCGATGGGTATCGACAGTGGTTCATGCTACATGATTGTTTGTTATTATTATTGTTCACACTTTCATTCGCACATGATATACAATTCGCTTTTATGTGGTGATCAATTGTGTTCTCTATTATTACAGCAGCTCCTCATTTTGCACTATTATGTGCATGTGGGAGTGATATAATTTGTATCCCAGCAACTGAAAATCCGTTTGCACATTGAAATGCGTCTCTGAGTTAAGATATATCTCTATATGGTTTATTTCGAGCGTCAGTTGCAGTTCTTCTATGCTGAGTTGACTATCTGCATAATTACTCATCTGTGATATTGACGAAGCGGTCGGACGTGTGTAAAAGTTGTCCTCAAAAGTTTTATTATATTCATTAAGAAAAAACATAAAAAACTTGACTTTTATTTATTAAAATTATTTCTTTTTGTAAAGTGCTACTGACAATACTGATATGAAAAAGACCAACAAGAATTTGGAAACTTTCTAATCTTTAAATATTTAATTTTAAAATTTATTCCCTAACAAAAATAAAAGTTTGTATGAACCCATTAAATCGTCGGAAGGGGGGGGCAGTTGCACCCTTCAACATATGGTTTTCAACCTTCATTCCCAGTATGTTTTTAATCTCATATATCCTTTTGAAGTCTTCGTCGTGCTCAAAAGTAATCATACCAATTGCAGCATATTGACGACTTCAATGTAAATACAATAATTGCAATAATTGGTTCTGTGGCTATATGCATAAAATACATACACTTTAGGGAGAATATATATCTAAAAGAAAGATCAGTTCTGGTGAATTAAAATAATAAGTAAGAATATAAAAATATAATATAGCGAATAAACATGACGGATGTTTTATCGAGTCTGAAACTTATGACCAACTTAATTGCACTTTCTGCCATAATACATCAAACATATTTATTTTATGAACCGCGTACCTCGTGAAGTTTTTTTGGACTCTTTCGAATCTAAGTTCGTGAACTGACTAACTAACGAGCAATAAATAATTTTAATGCTATTTATGTCTCAAAGGTCTTAACTATTACGTTTAAGGAAGCCTAACAATGAGTTAGACTTGTAAATGACATAATCATAATGCAAAACGAAACCTAACTTATTGTCAAATATGACACAAAGATCTTTCATTTCATCAAAACGTTGAGTGTAAAATCATTTATAAAAGACGAAATAAAGTTCGAATACGATATGCTGAAAAAACTTTACATTTAGAAATGTTAAGTTATAAAGCATTGCGATTGCACCACTCCGACAGTCTATTAATATCTGATTGAAAACGAATGCAATCAGTAACAATAGCTTTGTTCAATGAGAAAAAAGGCAAGGCAGATCAGACCAGATCAGATCAGAATAGAACAGAAAAATACAGCCATATGTTAGTTGTCAAAAATAACAACTTCATTTTCGATTGTTGGATAATTATTTGAATCTACAAGTTTAGTATAAATCGTGAATTAATGAACATTAATCATAAACTTACTGTAAAATACTGTTACAACAACCGATTGCCCTTTATCAGAAGATTATTCGATTTCTTCTATTTAATTAATCAACAAACAACTTTTCACTTCGACGACAAAACAATTAATTTGCAACCACAACTGATTTTGACATTTCTCACAAATCTGTTCTACCTCAAAAGCAAGTGCAGAAATTCTGCTCGGAGCAGAGTCCAGGCAGAGTCAAACATGAGCTGGGCAGAAATGTTTCTCATTGAACCCGAAAACCTGTAATTTACATGCTTTGTACTGAGATGGACAGCCTCATTGAACAAAGCTATTATTTATCCGAGAAAATAATTTAAAATAATCCTCGAAAGTCAAAACTTTACAAAATTGAAATAGTTCATGAACATCATTAATAAATAATATAAATATCAACGGACATAAATGACTGCGCTGTGGAACACCCGAAGTAACTTCAATAACGCGAGAAGTCAAACCTTCGACTTCAACCATTTGCCTTCTATTGGCCAAGTAATTAAAAAAACATTTTAGCATTGAAGAACGAAGACCCAAAGACTTTAGCTTAGCCAAAAAAGGGTGTGATGTACCCTGTCAAACGCTTTTGTAAAGTCCGTATAAAGTACATCTCCTTACAATCGTTCATCAAAACTAATAAACTTGTAATTAGTCAACAAAGCTAAATTAGTAGGACATGATATACCACGAAAAAATCCATGCTAACTATTTGAAATAATTTCTTTTACCCCGAAAAAGAGTTTCTTAATAATGCTTTTAAATAAATTTTGTAGCTTTGATATAGGGCGATAGTTTTCTATTTTTGGCCTAAAACCACTTTTATAAATAGGTGTTATGAAGGAACATTTCCATTAATTTAGGAAATTCCAGTTAAGATTCTTCTTTAAATAAATTTATTTTTATGTCATTATTATTGACCAGGTACTGGATATCCAATAGTCAATGAAGCAGGCGACATTTTACAAGCTGAACGACTATAAAACTACTTTTCAATATATTCGACAGAAGCCTTTACAATTCTCAAAGTTACAGGGATAGCAAACTATTCCACCAAAAATGTAGTTATCAGCTCCGACAGTCTTTCAACACTCCATGCGATTGTTAATATTAAGAACCGCATACCTAAAATAATTAAAGTACGTGACAACATGACAACTGGTGATAGTCTGGGTACCAGGATACTCTGGGATAAAAGCGAAAGATTAAGCAACAAGAAACGCCGCTGAAAAACATAATATCACACCCCTCCCGCCTCGGAAAACAAAGTAGAAGTGGAATGGAAACCGTACGTACACCACTACTCTACCATCAATCCAAGTAAACCCGTTGAGAGAAGGAAGTTTGTTATGTTTGTGAGCGGAGATGAAACGTTCGGTAGTGTATGTGGCTGCGTGTTTTATTAGGTGAGATGTAAATGGTACATTGTTATAATATAATATTATATTAATAACGACGATGAATCAATTTAAAAATATAAGACTTATGCAAAACAACGACTTTGCTGTCCGGGAATTGAATCGGATGGACTCCAAACCGAGTCCGCCGGTTTCAACATCCGTAACGCAGAGTCATAATGATCATCCTAATTATCGCATCATTTTAAATCCATACCAACGCATAACTCCTTGCGTTGATATGAAATCCACCCCAACAAGAGACCAACTTTTCAGTGTTCTTCAATGGAATCTAAATGGGTACTTTAACAAACTTATATCAACTTAAATGACAGTCCTTCTGCTAGAAGGAAGAGAAATTTGCTTCTGCTTTTGATTCTAAATTCCAAATTTAATCAAACAAATAAAGAAATAATATATGGTATAATATAAACATAAAACGATGGCTAATATTATTGTTCTTCCATCTCCTTCATCATCATCAGATTGGCAGTGAGACGGTCGGAAATACATATACACAAATACAACGACAAATGCATTTCAAAATGGTTGCTTGTTCAATTGGTATTCCTGATCAAAGAGCTCTTTCGGATTACCAAACGAGAACGACATTACACGAACTACACCTGCTTATAAAAGACATGGAATCAAGTATTATTTCCCTGCACGAAATCCACATTTCACTTAACCTTCGACCATTTCCACCCAAACAATATTATTTATATTTTCTTAACTTTGACTCCATCTCAACTTCCAAACAAGGAGTCTGCCTCCTCATTCATAGATCTATCTCCCCATACACACATCACAAGTAACTCAAATATATCAGCAATAGCAGTGAAAATCAATCATAACATATATATGTATAACAATTATACCCCTTTACATTCCGCCCGATCAACATTTTTCAACACAAGACCTGGAAGATGTCATTGATCGAATTAACACTCCAATATTAATAACTGGACACTTCAATTCATGGAGCCCTTTTTGGGGATCTGAGAAAACAAACAAACGCGGTAAATTAGTCTTAATGACGGTAGGCCCACACACTTTTCTAATCCATATGTATATCATTTACCAATGTCGACCTGTTCCTCTTTTCACCTTCCCTACTCAAATCAACTTGGAATATTTCCAATAGTCTCTCTGGTTGCGACAACTTTCCCATCCTAATCACCCCCACAATCAGTAACTAAAACAAATAAAAAAATTCTGCTTACCTGAGCAAGCTGAGAACTCTTTTAAAACATCATCTTAAGGGAATTACTCACGAGCAAAGACTCCACTAACATCAACAAAGAATCTGCGCTAATTCATGAATCCATACGCACCGCAGCTAATCTAGCCATCCCTCAAACGAGCGACAAAAACACAGTTCCTATATGGAATAAGGAAATTAGTTCTCCCCGCACTTAAAAACAAAAAGCCTGGCACAATTTTAAGAAATCACCCACCGACTCCAACATTACCCTCCAACCTTACCCTCTAAGTTCCGTAAAACTGTTAAAGCCCTTCCTCTTCTGATCTGAAATAGCCAGTTGCATTCCACCCCTACAGCAATTCAACCGCAATACTCGCCAAGCCAGGAATGCACATCAGTTCACTCTTAAGCCTGTATTCGGACATACATACATTGGAATACAAGGATTCGTATCTTAACCGTACAACGCCAATGTGTAATGCCCTACCACGCTCTGTCTTTCCTTCACATTATCGTTTACAGGCATTTAAAACCAACGCACATCGGCATCTCCCTTTTTCTAATGCCCCAATTTCTAAATGCCCGCGCAATGTCACTTCATTATAAGGGTATTCAAAATCCCTTCAGTGCGCGTACACTATAAAACAAAAAAAAACCGTAAAAAATGTGTTTCGAGAAATTCACTGCTAATATATGTCTCCTAACTTTTCTTCCCAGAAACTATGAAAACTATGGGCTGACTTTAAAACTATAACTGGCACATATTTAAAAAACACAATAAAAACCAACACCAAATCCATTAGATGTCCGCCAGAAATAGTCGAAAATCTTAAATGAATTGAGCCTAAACTTGAAGCCAAGACCACAGATGAGGAATTAACCAGATAGTCAACTCCGCATACCCCTATCACTTTCAACCAGATTAATTCTCACACGTTCTTTATTAACCAGGGTTAATATGAACGTTTTTATTTTATCATATCTTGGACACTCAAATTGGTTTTTACTGCGAGCCTAAATATTTGATACATTTTGAAGTATTAAAAAAAAAATATTTTTCCATAGTTATCACACTAATGGGGGATTACCATACTAATGGGGAATAATATTAACCTGGGTTAATAAGGTACTGATTAAGGAGCAAGAATTATTGCCCATGTGAGGGTTAAGCCAGTGCCCAATTCTGTAAAAGTTTAATAAAACCACGCATTACCTCCAAAATTCTCGTTTGCATAGGTAAACTTAAATTTATTGTCAACCAAAACTGTCGTTGGTTTTCAGTACGCACTCATCGTAGTTATCTTTCATTTGTCATATGTCAGATTAAAAATAACGTCCTTTATTTCCTTTCTAACATTTTTCTATTTTTCTTATTCGTTGTTAACTCTCTTGAAGAGAAGTCAAGTTTTATCACTAATAAATATTATAATATAAATAATAATAATATAAATACTGCGTTACTTCAAGATTATCTTTTAACTAAAGCTTGTTGGCTGTGTATCAAGAATAAACTTTACAACAAATGTATCATCAACTTATTTATTATATATTAGTCACGTTAATGAATATTATTTTGATTATTTTTCAATAAAAATTATAGTAAATTGATTAAAACATAGCAATATAATAATATTTTATTTTGTGATTAGTGGTGTGGGAAGTATGTTTTTATAGACCCATATTCACCGCATATTTTGCATATTTATTTTACACGCCAAAATTGTGAAGTGGAATCTGCTCAAAAATGTCACTCAGGGCGGCGGCCATTAAAACCCATATAATTCGATTCATGTGTGCACGGCACAGATTCCTGCAAATAGGATTTTTCTCTATTAAGTCATAGTAATTACAACATTCTTTGGTTAAAATAAAGACACCCTATCTTTCTGAAAATCTGTTTTTCTACGCTGACAAATCAACTACCTACAAACGATTATTCATCTGTTCTAATATTTATCGTTTTTTTTTCGAGTGGATGGTTCAAAAATAACCTTTTACCAAATTAATGCGAATGTACCTCAAGGCTCCGTTTTGTCTATGATATTTTCCATTTTGCAGTCCTCTGAGTCGTCTCCTGGTCTACGCCACCTCATATTCGGGCGTTTAACGGGAACCGACATGTATCTTAAGCTCATTCAATTTTGACCTTGACATCATACATCAGTGCGGTAAAATCAATAGAGTGATATTAAGCACTTCGACCACACCATGCTATACTCTCTCATTGAAGCAAAACCGTAATACCGAAACCGAAACTTAGACCGAAAAGCATTCCGTAATTCGGTATGTGGCTTAATGCCAACCTTCGTAGGAAAAACCATTTATTCGAAATCGCATTCTGATCGTGCAACGCCGAAGCTTATTCACAGAATTCAAAAACCCTCTTATTAATCGTCTTCACAATGTCTTCTGCCTTTCTTCAACTAAAAACAACCAGTTGCATTCCACCCCCAGAACAATTCAACCGCAATACCCGTTATGCCAGTAATGCCCATCATTTTACTCTTAAGGCAATGTTTGGGCATACGGTGAAATATTGAAATGTTTCCTCAGCCGATCAGCACGAATGTGGAATGCTCTACCACGCTCCAATTTTCCTGTAGAGTTTCAATACCAACGACAAATTTGAAAAATATATAACATGTACATTTCGGGACTCTAGGGAGTTTTAAGATGTTAAAAATGTCAGTCTTCTGAAAATGAAGGTTATTAAACCGCGGAGTCCGCCGACGTTGTCTGTCCCTTTGGTGTCATTTTAAGAAAGGTTTCCCGGTCTATTGCTATTCAAAAATGTCAACGTCTATGTTAAATCTTCTTCTTTCTCTTTGCCGAAGAGGTTATGATTTGCTTTTTAATGATTATACACATCGTATTGGCGGCACGCTACGCGGCCAGTGAACAACATAAGTTCTAAAATTAGGCACTTATTGAAGAAATTTCAAGTGCATCCAATAAACAAAGAAGGCAGACGTCATGGAGAATTTCATCGCTTACATAATTTCCTGACAAATTTCAAATTTTGTAATTAGAATGACAAAGATTGCACAAACATTACTTTTCAAGCACAAGTTCAATAAATGTGTCCATGTCAAACAAGCGACATTCTCTAAATAGATTCAACATATTTTGATTGCAACTTTTCCGCTTTTCACTAAAGCACTGCGCCAACACCTCCACATGTACATACGTGTGCTGCATCGGCAGCAGCAGGCGAATAACAAATAATTCATGTGAAAGTGAGGAATAAATCCTTTTTGAGTCGAAAATTCACGTGCAGGAATTAATTCCTCATCTGTGGTGCACGGTTCCCATTTGGTTGCACGTAAGAGCCCATATACATAAGTGCAAATTATGTGTTTTTTTTAGCTGGACTTAGCTTGAGGTGAGCTGAGAGATTCTCTCTCAAATTGACTATCCGCTTATTTCCTCATCTGTGGCCAAGACCTTCAGCCCTTTAAATTGAATCATATAAAAATATGTTGGAGCTTGTCTCCTGTTGAGAAACAGTAAAAGGGAAAACATGGTGGTTCGACCGTTTGGAAAATTGCGATTATCATACACCTACCCAAACCAAATACCTGAGCTCCACCTCCGTATACCGACCTATCTCACTTCTTCCTTATACAGGGCAAATAATGAAATTATAGCCAACGTCTTTCCTGGTTCGTTGATAAAAACAACTCGGTAGATAATTGACAAGTGGCATTAAAGAATAGGAGATCGGCTTAAGACCACTTTTTATGTTCAACACTATAAAATCATAAATCATGCCTCCATTTTCATTTTAGAATTCAAGAAACCCTTTGACAGGATTGGGGTACATGTCGTCTTAAAACAGCTACTTAAAAGGAAAATCAGACCAAAAATATTTGCTTTCATAAAGTTTTTTTTGTTAAAAACACGTTTATTCGTGTAAAATACTTCAGTTTCTACTCCAAAGTTCATAAGCTAAGAAAAGGTATCTCACAAGGATCACCATTATCGGTGGTCCTATTCTCCATAGCTTTTAATGAGATAAGCAAAATAATAGATAATTTCCAAAAGGTTGAGCATACATGCCAACGTTATTATTATTTATTCGAAATGCAAAGATTTATCTGAGTTGGGAGAAACTTTCTCCCGCATCATCAAAACTTTACTTAGGTTTGGTAAATACTCAGGTTCTATTATCTTATGTTCAAAGTCCGAAAGATTTTATGTATTCAAAAAACATAAATGAAACAAATCAATTTTAGTTACCTTAAATAACAGTTATATAAAAAATGTTTAATCTATTTAAATTCTTGGTCTTATATTTTAAATTTTCATTTAAAGATCATTGTTCTCATGTTAGAAAGTCTTACTGCCAGGGTCAATATAATAAAATTCCAATCTTCAAAGAATAGTTGATCGAAAGTAAATACTTTCATAAATATAATAAAATGTATTATAGTACCTAAAAGGACTATTGTCTACCATTACATGGTAGAACTAAATTAAAAGAGTTCTTCGTTCAACGCCTGTTAACAACATACTTAATGAAGCAAGAATTGTTCAGTTAACAGATAGGTTCAGTTTTCTTACTTCCAGCACTATTCAAAAAATCAACTCACCATATTCAACATCAACGATCATCAACATTGTGCAACGCGCTTACAGCAGCAAAAGGTTTTCCAACCGCCCTGGAACCTCAAATACAATCCAAAACCAATTGCATCGTCCATAATGGTGCGATCAGACGGTCATCCAAACTCGTCATCCGGATGACATACTGACGTCACTATGACGTAGAATTTAGATTACTGACAACGGTAATCGAAATGAATATCCCCATTCCAGTGAACTACCACCTTATCTCACAAAACCTATCCTTAAACTATTACAGTGGAACTGCTTTCCTAATTCATTCTTCCATGCAACACAATGAGATCAATATTAACAATGACTTTAAAGCCCTTGGCATCAGAATTGCTTCTAAGCTAAAATTCTCAACAATAAATGCCTACATTCCCCCTACACAATCTTTTAATCTTGGCAATTTAAAAAACGAAATTTTCGGTCAACATTTACCCACTGTAGTACAAGACGACTTCAACGGCTTTAACTCTAACTGGGGTTCGCCCATATAACAGATAGAGAAGCGTCCTTGGGCCAATTTTTCTAAACATGGCCCGAATACCCTTTGCAAACGAGGCCAAATACTTGGGAATGACACTCGACGCAAAGCTGAAATGGAATTCGCACGTGAAAATGAAACGTAAAGAACTTGATATCAAATATAGAGAAATGTACTGGTTACTCGGAAAACATTCCCAGCTCAGTACCGAGAACAAACTGCTTTTATACAAGCAAGTGCTAAGGCCGGTGTGGACCTACGGTATACAACTTTGGGGTACCAAGAACCAAATGCCAATATTTTACAAACTTTTCAAAATAGAGTGATTAGAGAAATTGTCGACGCTCCGTGGTATATTAGAAACGACGATATCCACAGGGATCTCGGAATTCCTACAATCGAAGCTGAAACTAGAAGCATCGCGCGAAAGCATAGAAACCGACTAATCGGACATATCAATAATACAGTCCGACACATTTTGGATGAGAATAATTTATTGCGCCGACTACAAAGAACGAAACCATTCGACTTGGCAAGATAAGGATTAACCGCGTCCTAATTGCGGAACATGCAGGATCTTTCAGTGGAAAGTAACCTGTCAAATGCTTTTTTATTTCGCGATAGAAAAATTGCTTGATAAGTTATATCTTAGTTGCAGTATCTAACATTCTATAGAAGGGTGGTGTTTTTAGTCAGTAAAAATCTGATCCTACTATGGGCACGCGCTTGCTATCCGCATAGTGTCTTTGGAAGATTTTCACCTACCGTCAGGAAAAAAAAAAAAAAAAAAAAAAAAATTCTAAATTTCTAACTAAATCCGACTATCAACTCCTTAATGATGGATCTTCCCCAAACATTAGCATCCACCCCACATTGACCTTTCCTTCTGTTCTCCAAATCTAACTGTCGAAACCAAATGGAACGTCTTCGATGATCTATGTGGAAGCGACTACTTCCCCATTATTATTTCCATGTTTCACACGGTTTCCATCCCCATAAATAAATAAATCGAAATTTAAAATCGATGAGCTAACTGGGACTCTTACCAAAAAGTTCTAGACAAATACAATATCGAACCTTCCATTAGTAATAATCTAAACAAAGAAGCAGATAATAGTCATAGAATTATCCTCCAAAGCGCCAACCACTTCATTCCCCAAACCTCTTTTTCAATGGTATGATAAAACGTCCCCTTGTGGAATAAGGACTTGGAAGAATTAAAATCAGAAAAAACAAGACTTGGAAATTCTTAAAACGCAATATTTCAACTGAGAACATTATTACTTACCAACAGCCAATGCCCGACTCAAAGGTGAAATAAAAACAGAATCCATCCATTATCACCTCCGAAATAAACACAAATACCCATACTGCTAAAAGCTCCAGCCAACAATTAAATTTTATACCCCATCATAGAAAACCTATTCCCATCCGCAAAACATCGACTTCTAAAACATTATAACTCGGTTTTCCATAGTGATATCCCCCAACTCTACAAAAACAGTACGTTCATTCCAATTCTAAAACCTAATTCGGATAAATCCCTTCCAAATGTCTATAGACCTATCTCTCTACATCCCTGCTGCGCCAAAGTTCTCGACAAAATAATAGCTAACAGGCTCTGGCGGTTTGTTTCCCGTAACAAATTTCTTAGCAGTCATCAAGTGGGATGCAAAAAAAAAATCTGTAACTGAGTTTCTACTATTCCTAGACCATCATATTACCGACTCCCTATATTTATGAGTAGCAGCTCCAGCTTCATCCGGTAAAAAAGGATTGACAAAGAAATGCAATAATCAGATCGAACGAAATTGCGATTTTTACAGATGGTTCGAAAACAGCGGAAGGAACAGGTTCTGGTATCTTCTCAGAAGATCAAAAACTGAGAGTGTATATACTACTTATTGTATTACACTACTACTTTAGCTCTTCGCTCTATAACATTCGCGCAGCTATGCAAATGCGAACGCCATTTTATCGACTTCAGATTCGATAGATGTTTTGATGGCGAATTAACTTTTAATTAATTAAAAAACGAAAGCGAAAAATAGTGATTTTTCATACACCACTACATAAAATCCTTAATACAGAAATAAGTAGATAAACCTTGACCTGCATTGAACGTTCCTCAGCTCTCTGTAATGGAATCAACATTTCCCACGAGCCCATACAACCCCACCCTTCTCCAGCCTGGATTTTCCATCCTTTCTGTGTTGTCTCATCCCTAAGAACACACCAAAAATTTCATACCCCACCGGAGATATTCCGAGCCCGTTTTTTCGAGATCAAAAATAATCCAAGCAACCACTAATTCATCTATTCTGACAGCTCCGAAATAAGAACAAAAAAAAAAGCAAGCGAATCCCAATACAGGACCATTAATAAAAACGAGCTGACCGTCAAAGACTGCCAACAATGTAAATCCTACTGCAAATACCAAATACAAAAATAAGAAGAAAATTCTTCAGTTATATAATTTTTATTGAATATTTTATACTGAAGCGTATCTGACTGTATACTTCACTGACTTTTTTTATATATTTCTATCGAATGTATATGTTTCCCGTTTGATTTTTTATTATTTTATTTATTGTTTTTGTTTTGTTATTATATAAAGATCCTTGGTAAAAATTTCTGAAATTCTTTTTCGATTTACATCATTTCTTGGCGAGTTCATTTGACAGCCAATCGAGGCCTTCATACAGCCCATGTCCTTGTGTGGCACAAGTAGCCTGAATGTACCACTGAAACGAATTTACATTTTTATTAAATGATTATTTTCGGTCGTTTATATGTGGGTTGAGTATGTTAACTTACATGTCTTTGACGGAGTTGATTCAAATGTAACTTATCTGTGAGTTCAGCTGCACTCATTGCATTCGGTAGATCCTGTTTGTTGGCAAATACTAGCAAAACTGCATCTCGCAGTTCGTCCTCTTGAAGCTGAAAATATAAAAAGATTATTTAATTTAAGATGTGCATGTAATCAACAAAGCCAAAACTCATCGACTAGATCGGCCATATCAAGCGAATGGACAATAATGCTCCATCAAAGAGGATCTTCTAAACCCAGCCCCCATGTTCGAGACGACAACGAAACTGAACCTCCGTTTACCAAGCCATCACGCTTGGTAAACGCTTTGTTATGTCTATTCTCTGTGCCCGGGGTCGCAGAGAATAGAAGGCTGCCGAGCCACAGGCAGGAACTTTCCACGGGTCAGGAGCCCGTTAAGTAAGTAAGTGTTGCATTGGCAGCACTTAGCAACTTGGCGTAAACTAATAATAAGAATATAAGAATAATGTAAAATGAATAAAAAATATACTCAGCTCAACCTTAAATATGATGGCAGCGGTGTTGTATTATTCTTATTGTTATTGAAAAAAAAGGTAAAATATTGCAATTACAAAGTTAAACGCGAGGAAACCTCTAATAATACCTATATTCATTAAAATTCCTCTCCAGTACTCACCCAAATCGCTGGGAAGAACGTGTCATGCCGCCGAAAGAAGACGATAAGAAACAGCAAGGGAAATTGATATCAATTTAGACAGACAGATGACACTAAGCCCACCAGATGAATTTTCATTCATACCTTAGGACTGGGAAAGATGGATAAAGCGCTTTGAAGAGTACCGCATGGGAAATGGATTTCACGAGGCAAATGATTAATCCCAGGTCAATATTCTAATATATTGCATGTGTGAAAAAGGCTAAGAGATATTTACTTCATTCACGCCACCCCCAATAACATATGAAGATACCGAAAATTTGACGAACTTTTCATACCCAAAAAAAATGTCGTATGAGCGTGCAAAATTTCTTAAAAGAAACCAAGGTGAAGAATTCATCACAGAACTGCATGCTCTCTCAAAGCATTGCGACTGGAGAGCACTGCAAGATGATATGATTTTATTAACTCTTATAGTAGGAATGAAACATGAAGCACTGAGCGATAGGTTATAACTAGATTCCAGTCTCACTCTAGAGAAGGCTGTAACATCATTTTAGAAGACGTTACAGCAGAATTAAAACGGCGGAAAAAAGTTCAATTTCGCCCGCAGCAGTCAATAGAGTTAGACGGTTTGAGAATAAATGAAAAATTAATAATACTAAGCGAAGCAGGTTCAGGAAATAAATAAATGGAATAACACTCAAAAGTTTATGCGATGTGGGTGAGCGTCATGATTACGATAGGTGTCAAGCTAAAAACATAGTTTGCAAAAGTTGCAAAAAATAGGTGACGTGAAATAACGCCAAACAAAATAAAGCCAAATTCAAATTGTCATTATTTTACTTTCAGAAACGAAATAAGACCAATTTGGCTTTATTTCACTATGCAAAACGAAATAATGTCAAAAAATTTGAATCTAAAATTTTTCATTACTTACTACTTTTTTCGACATGAAAATAATATGAAATTATGCAAAAATTTGGGCTCTAGGGAATAAGGCACTACAAAATAAAGCCCCAAAATAAAAATGATATAAGCCCATAAAATCCCAAAATAAAAATGATAAAAAGGCCCAATAGTTGGGCTCTAGTTCATAATGACATAAAGTTCCAAAGCGACATTTATGAAAAAAGAAAAACAAAAGTATGGTACTATTTCCACATTAACATAGAAATAAGGCCACTTTTTCCCATTGAAAGTTACTTTAATTATTAAGAATCGTCGAATGGAATATGGAATAACCTCCCTGCTTGGTTTCATTGTAAGATTTGGAATAGATACGAAGTCTAACAGTGAAACCAAGCAGGGGGGTTGCGTTGGGGCATCATACCCCCCATATTAAATAACGAAGATGGTAGGACATATGATTTTTAAAATACCTTTCTTTATTTTCCTAACTTTCAGATAAGAACTTTCTTTATTTTAGGGTATACCCCAATAAGGAAAATGAAAATATATTCTATTATTCTGTACGAAAATTACATGTACAAAATATTGCCAAAGCCTAACTAGGATATGCAAAGCAGTCTGGAACAAAAAAGGAAATGAGGTACGTGAGGAAGACGAGAAAGAGATAGATGCTGATGAGAAGTATTTGTAGGTGCCGTAACTAAGAGCTGGTCAGTAAATTTATGACTCAATCGAGATCGTATACAATTCAAAGTCGACACCTGATGTCACTTTAGTACCATGGCATGCAGTTAAAATAACGAATGGAATAAAAGTAGAAAACACAGCAGCAAATTATATAGTGTAAACAGGCC
The DNA here is from genome assembly GCA_963576555.1 of Ferdinandea cuprea. Classification (NCBI taxonomy): domain Eukaryota; kingdom Metazoa; phylum Arthropoda; class Insecta; order Diptera; family Syrphidae; genus Ferdinandea; species Ferdinandea cuprea. The sequence goes on along the minus strand of OY754962.1, from coordinate 17,830,630 downwards.
ATTGATGTTATAGGAAAGTCCACTGAGAGTTTTCAATAAGGAAAAACAATTAAAGAAACAATATACATAACCGCGGATAAAATAATGCCTTTGTTGGGAACATCTATGAATAGAAAAATTAGGTCTAGTAAAAAAAATATTTTGAGTAACAAAACGGAATTGGTTTAAGGAATTTAAGGACGAATTTAGGAGTTTGGTTAAAATTAAAGAGGAATATGAAAGTGAACTTAAAAAGAAAGTAACACTATTTGCTCTTTCGACTCCTAAAGCTGTACCAAGAGAGTAAAAGTTCAGAAAGAAATTAGGAAAATGGAAGAAGACGGAATAATTACTTCGGTGGATAAAGCTTCACACTGGTGGGACCCTATGGTTGCGGTTTCAAAAAATCAGGGCATTAGAATTTGCGTTAATATAACAGAACTAATATAGAACAAATAGCGGATTTTGGCAGGTTTCTTTATCGGAAAAATCTCAAGATTTGACGACACTTATTACTTCATTTGGAACATTTAAGTTTTCGAGGTTACCTTTCGGAATTACTTCTGATCCTTTATTTTATTTATTTTATTTACAAAAAAGAATGGCAAAGTAGTTTTTTGGGAGTTTAAAATTGTATCTTCCATGTTGATCATTATTTGGGCAAGAACTTTGGGAGATAGTAGAGTTGGTGCTCATAAAATTAGGAGAAGGGGGTGTTACACTCAACAGATAAAAATCGGAGTTCGGTAAAACAAGGGAAACATTTTTTAGGGCACATTATTTCGGGAGGGTCGATAAAAGTCGACAGAACAATAACAAAAGCTATTCAGAAAGATGGCAGATCCAAACAATGTTAAGGAAGTTCAAAGATTTCTTGGAATGGTTAACTTCATTGAAAAATACATTCCCAATAAATCTTCGATCGTAAACAATTTAAAGCTTGCTTTGTAAGAAAAATGCTTTCGTTTGGGGAAGTGCCCTAGAAAAGTCTTTTAAGGCCATTAAAGAAAAATGTATTTCTCCCCCATGCCTGAAAATATATGACTCTGAAGAAGAGACAACTTTGTCGTGTGATGCTTCTTTACGAGGTTTAGGGGCTGTTCTTTTGCAAAACCATGGGAAAGACCCATTTCCTATTGCATACATATAAAGGATCTTAACCAAAACAGAAAAAAATCATGCAAACATCGAAAGGGAAGCATTGACAATTGCATGGACATGCGACAAACTAAAAACATATTTGATAGGATGGTCTCAACCCAAGGTTGCAACGCATTCGTATGCGAATGATGAGATATGACTATTCCATAAATTACATCCCTGGTAAAAATCATATTACATCTGACAGTCTGTTGAGAATGCCTATTGATGGTACATAGTTCTGAGTCAGAAGGATTGGAGAAGGAAATAGAAGCTTATTTACATCAGATATCTTTACAGAATATTAACACCAAAGCCGAAAATATCATTCGAGTTATATTTGTCAGGAAATAAAAAAATATGGGAGAATTGAATGGCCGGAAAATATTAAACTGACTTTCGACATTAAAGACTGTAGTTCTGTTAGAAACGAACTCAGTGTAAGAGAGGCCTATGATGTTAAACAAATTACACGCAGGACACTTAGGCATAACTTAGACAAGAATCGGAACTAGTTCCAGTAAGGGGATGATCAGGGGAAAAAAATCTCACTCCCAGATCGCCCGTAATTGGTGAAGAACCCCTTCCTGCACGAGGTGTTCCTGCTGCAAACTGAATATGGCGGATCTAAGGAGGACAAATTGAAAAAAACCGTTGTTCCAGGATCCCAAAAGATCACTCGGAACTTAGTACACCACGTGAGCGTGTAAATAACCCCGTCATTACCCTTCCCTTTCCATTTCCTTCAACTCCTCTTCACTGGGGCTGGGGTAGTGGTGTAAACCCTACCGTACCGATGACCGTCCAGTCTGAGGGCCCCATTAAAATAGTTCAGTCGTTCACGGTGAACTCCAGACCCAGGCGACTTCCGGTTTCAAATAGCCTTATCTGCGCACGCGGGGCTTTGCACGGATGGACAGTATATTTCCCTAACTACTCGTTGGTACAAAATTAATTTAACAAAAAAAAAAATAACCAAACTGTGGAGATATGGATAATCCTATCTCTTTCTGTCAGCATGTAGCTAAACCATCTCAGAGCGATGGACGGATAGACCGTCCTGAACGAAAGATCATCGACAGTGACATAGAATCCGTCGATACAGTGAGCTCCGTGCTCACGAAAGAGGCCTACAAGAGCTGCTCTGACGCTCCCGAAACCGAATCTATTAAAAACATAGGGATAGAAAAACTATCCCTACAAATATAACGACTGTCCACCTCCAACAAGAAGCTTAAACGTCTTCTAGCAGATGGTCCCCCATACAATGCGGCATTGGATAAAGTCCTCAAGGAACCAGCTACCAACAAGGCACCCATAGCCAACAAGCGTCCTTGGTCTAGTACCAATTCATCTGCCGGACTGAACAAGAAAGCAAAACCGAATGCTCCCATGTTCGCTGATTTGGCAGGATCGTTTAAAGTAGGACTCCTACTAGACAATTTCCCAGATGGCCACATCGAGCCTGTACTCCAAAAAGCGTTGGAGAACCCCCTTATTAGGGAGCTGTATAAGCTAAGATAAGATTTCTGGGCTGCTAATACAAGCAGTTGTTAGTGTCATTAACCGCAGTAGACTTGTTTTTGTTTCGTGCGTTACTTATTTTGTTTTTTGTTTACATCTCGTTATTTTATTATTTCACCTAGTTATTTTCTTTTAGATGTCGACTGGTCCAATAGTTTTGTAAGGCCTAGTAGCTATTTTGTTTTTCCTTTTTCGCGAATAACTTCTGTTTTAATTTTTACTTTGTGCTTGGTAAGCGTTTTGTTGTTTTTATTCTTGTCTCTTTGTATGTATGTAAGCTTTGCTGTAAATCCGTAATCAGTCTGTCTTTATTTAAGAGAATTTTGCTATTCTCTTAATTTTTATTAGTTATTTTCTTAGTACTTATCACTTGTTCTTGTCTCTGTATTTCTCTTTTACTTTTTCTGCGTGGTACTCTCACATACATTTTTTAGCTTATAACTAATTTTTTGTTTACGATTTAATAAGTCCCCGTTTGGTGCAATTGGTTTGTGCGTCCTTTATGTGAAATATCCATTGATTTGTGTAGGTTCGATTCCTGGCTCCGGCTTGTTAATATAATATTTATATATATATATACTTTTTTCTTCTTTTTTTTAATTTTCTTTTTTCCCCTTTTTAATTTATTTCCTTCTTTAGAATGGATTGCTGTGCAACAAAATGTTTGGAATCTAAAAATTCCACTAATTCCTTATTTGCCTGCTATGGCCCATGTGGTATGTTGTTTCATGCTAAATGTGTTGGTTCCACCAATGCATTTATTGATAAAATTAATTCTTCGGAGCTTGCCTTATGGTATTGTCCCCCGTGCCGTAAAATTTCTTTATCCACCCTTGCATTTAAAATGTCATCTTTTAAGACTGATATTCAAAAACTGTCCAAGGGATTCAATGAATTATTCGACACTTTTAATATAGCAGTCGTAAACCTTTCCAAGTTTTCAGCTCCTTCCTTAAAGGTTTTATCGATGGTAATCTTTTTAGCTATTTAAATAGCTGTTCCCATATTACTTTCAGTAATTTCTTTTTTCGATTTGGAAACTATTTCGAAATTTGTTTCCCTATTAAAAAATGACTACTCATCTGGACCTAATGGCATTGCACCGATTGTTGTTAAAAAATGCAGCCAAGCCCTTAGTCCTTATCTTAAGTATTTGTACGATTTATCCATTAGCACTGGGAAATTCCCTAAGCTATGGAAAAGTGCCTTTAGCACGCCTGTATTTAAAAAGGGTGAACGTGGTGACAGACAGACCAATTTCTAAGCTTTCGTGTTTTCTTAAGATTTTTGAGCAAATAGTCTGCGAAAAATTAATATTTCTGTGTCGTAATGTCATTTGTAACGAACAACATGGATTTGTAAGAAACAGGTCCACTGTTACAAATTTGTTATGTTTTTTGCGTGCATGCTCTAGTTCCTTAGAAAATAATAATGAAGTCGATTGCATATACACCGACTTCTCTAAGGCTTTCGATCAGCTGTCCCATGAGATAATCAGATTTAAACTCAGGGCGTATGGTTTCCCACCTGTTTTTATAAAATGTATTAATTCATACCTTATGGGTAGGGATTATCGTGTCAAATTTAGAGGTTCGTTTTCTGAATCTTTTTCTGCTCGGTCTGGAGTTCCTCAGGATGTTGCTATAAATGATGTAAAAGCCTGCATAAAATCCAGCAATATTTTAATATACGCAGATGATATGAAATTTTTTAAATCTGTTAACAATCAGTATGACAGAAATCTTCCAAGCGGACATAGATAGTTTTGCCACTTGGTGTGTTAAAAATGGGTTAACTTTGAACCCATCTAAATGTTAGCATATGACATTTTCAAGAAAACGTATTCCCTCTATTTTTCATTATTCTTTATCCGATCATATGCTTTGTCATGTTGATAGTTTTAAAGATCTCGGAGTTTTCTTTGACCCCAAACTTAACTTTATTGGTCAAATTAATTTTATTGTTAATAAATCAAACTCCATGCTGGGCTTTATTAAGAGGTGGTCTAAAGAATTTGACGACCCCTATGGTTACTCAATCTTTGTACAATTGTTTCCTCCGTCCGCATCTAGAATATGCTTCACAAGTTTGGACTCCGTACTACAATATTCACTCAATTCGAATTGAAGGTATTCAACTTAACTTTATTCGTTTTGCCCTTAGAGGTCTTCCATGGGATGATCCATACAACCTTCCCCCCTACGGTCAACGTATCAAACTTCTTCAAATGTTACCCCTATCTCAACGTAGACTGAATAATGATATAGTTTTCCTACAGCAACTTATAGCTGGTAATATAGATGCTCCTGATCTGTTGTCCTCCATTGCATTCAACTTCCGTGGTGGTGCTCACAATTTACGTAGTGTTGATCTTTTAATAAGTGGTTATCATGGGACCAATGGCTGGAATGAGCAAATTACTCGCTGAGTATGAGTATGAGTGTTTGCGTAATCATATTCTAGTGTCTTAGTGTTAGATAATTTTTATATCTTTTGTGTTTGTGTTATTAATATATGTTTGCTTTGTGTACGTATTTACTAACACCAGCACTAAATGATGAGCCTGTGGTGCACTTTTGTGCTGGCAAATTTCTGCTCATGACAGCTGCTTGTAATAAGCACTCCACGACACAGATCTGATAGTGTTTATTAAAAGCCAGGGTGGCTAACTGTGAACTGTGAAGACGCTAACACCAAAGACTGACTAGCCAACATTGTCAGCAAAATCCTGCCTTGGGAGAAGGTAAATTTCTACCCACCAAGAACTGGAAAGCTCTTCGGAAGGTATCCCAGGGTCTTGCCTTGACCATTTCGATGGACGAGTGTTGAGTAAAACGTATTGAGGACCTAAACTGTCAGACGTTGTATAACTTGAACCGGGTTCGGTCCAGGATCAAAAAGAATCCTTACACTAAAAAATCACAAAACATCACAGAGCCTAACAGCAGCAAGCAGGTGCCTAAACAGGCTGGTCAATCGCTTCCCGCCTCCTCCACCGCTGCTACTTTAGGGTTATACAGCCTGCTTTGGGAACAGCTGTGAAACCCAAACCGCAGCAGATGGGACAAGAAGACATAAACTCTTCTGCCTCCTCCGCTGCATAGCAACCCTAACCCGGCACGAAAAGCCATACGTCTGGGTCCCAGACAGACATTGTCTGTCGCTACTGCCGGAACTACAAAAGGTACTGCCCGTATCCTTCTGGCTCGAACAGCTCAGAGGACAAGGCGTAAAGAGAAAGAACGCACACACAAAAACCCCCTCTAATTCGCATATTTAAAATAGGTTGTCCAAATCATCCTTCATCACGCTTCGGCCGTCTAATCTAAGACCGCCAACACCAAAGGTCTTAACATTGCCCTTGTGGAGAGGAACAATGGACGCATAAACGGAAAAATTCTAGGACTCTCAACACCATCAGATAGGATGCTTTATTCTACCACATCCAGTAGACCTAGAACATGTATTATTTTTAATAATTACATTAATTCCTTCCCATTGACAGAGTTCATCTCAAGCGACCTCACGGCAGCCATTGTGAAGATCAATAACACTAAGGAAGTAATCATGGCTTCCGCTTGCTTCCCTGGTGACTCATCTGTACCCATTGGAAGTAGAGAATCTACTTGACTATGCGAAACGCTTCAAGACAGATATCGTCCTTGGTTGCGACTCATACGCACATCAAAAAATAGGGGGCAGCTCGGACATAAAAAACAGACGTGAGTCCCTACTTGATTTTATTACATGCAATAATTTAAATATATGTAATATCGGGGGGGAACCATTCTTTATTAATGCACTTCCCTGTCTAACAATCTTGTCTCTAATTGGCATTTGCCATCTGAACGCTCATGCTCAGATCACCGGCACATTCGATTTGATATGGTTGAAGCCAACCCTATTGTCTCTGCATTCGAAAACTGCCCCCTTAAGACCAAAAAAAATCAAAAGGGAAATCGTCTGGTGGAGCACTGACCGTAAAAATCTCAGATCTAGAGTAAGGAAACTATCCAACAAAGCAAAACGCAATGATTACTGGTTGTCCTCCTCTAGTGCTCTCACCAACTATAACAAAGAAATTAAAAAGAGCGAAAAAAGAATCATTCAGGCGGTTCTGTGAAGATATATCTGACATACCTTCCAGCTGCCGACTCCATAAGGTTCTGAAAAATGCGAGACAAATTGCTTTTCTAACGCAAAAACAAGGCCATATTTTTCCTAAAGCCATACAAAGCATTTTATTTTTAAGAACATGGAAAAGCTTGTTGATTGACATATAAGGGACAAAGCTCTGCCGACTTTTCTGCTTAGCAAGTCTCAACATGCATCAACATTTATCAACCGGGCAAATTCACTGAGTCAGCACTTTATGACTTAGTAACCAGAAATGAATCCACCATCAACCGAAAGGAAATCTGTCTTGTAGCTTTCCTGGATATTGAGGGTGCTTTTAATTACACATTCTTTCAGTCCACCAACAGGGCTCTCAACAAGATGAATCTGTCACCAATCATAGGGAGATGGACAATGTTGATGCTTAATGAGAGAATAATCCAGACCCGCATTGAAGATGTCGAAATCTCAGAAATATCAACTCGGTGTTGTCCACAAGGGGCCGTCCTCTCGCCACTCCTATGGTCCCTCGTTATAGACGACCTACTTCAGTCCCTGGAAAGTCAAGGGATTGATGCCATTGGTGACGGCGATGACGTAGAAAGCACCATTTAAAAAGTGCTGCAATACGTACTATCTACAGTACAGAGATTATGTATCAAAGAACGCCTCTCTGTAAATTCAATCGTCCCTTTTACCAAGAGGAGGAAACTAAACCTCCGCATTCGTCCCACTATGTATGGTGGACGAAGACCACCAGACCATATATGGGTCTAACACCCATACAAACACATATTCAAATGTATGCAAGACTTACTGGCTAAAGTCGGCGCAACAACACCACTCGGCCTTGAACCCTGAACCCTTTTGTGGTGTTAGCAAAAATCACTTCAAGAACTACGTTAGAAGCCTATCCCTTATTGAATTCAATGAAGTCTGGCTTAATTCACTTGGCCAGAACTGTAGGACAATTTACTGTCCCGACTTTTAGTCTATCTATCTATCTAATTCATTGAAGAAAGTATCATCGATTTCAAATACACATATTTTCGACAAAACAGCCTGATGCCAAACTTTGTCAAATGCCTTTGAAATATCAAACGCAACGACCTTACTCACACCACCACTGTGAATAGTTGGTTCTACTTTTCGGTTATATATGTCATCAAATCACCAGTCGATCTGTTGCTGCGAAAAACTTACTGCGGGTCATTAAGAAGTTTTCGGGAGTCAAGATATTTCATACTCTGAGGGTTTACCAGCGCTTCCATGACTTTGAAAAGAAGAAAAGTAAGTGCAATTGCCCGGTAGTATGAGAAGGAGGAAAATTCGCTTTTTTTGGACTGTTTTTCATCTTCTCGGAAAGACCCCTGAAGAATATGACAGCTTACGCAGTGGATTTGCCAGGGTGGAAGAACAGCTCTTCAGAACGATAGGGGAAATACCATCTGGACCAGCGGATTTGTGTATATTAGGATCTTGAAGTGCTCTTGCCACTGTACGAGTGGGGAAGTGGATTTGTCCCATTGATTGTTCTACGCGCTCGAGTACAGGAGGAGTCAAAGCCCAATCTGGGAGCGTTGAGCTAGCCGCAAAATGAGCAGCAAGCAGATTGGCTTTGTCTGAAGAGCTGACATTGGAATGTCATAGCAATGTCTTAACAGACGACCAAAAGTTTTTACTACCGGTGGGACTTTGTAGTATTTTTGCCTCAACTTTTGGTCGTAAGAGAATTCGACTTGATTAATGTGGGTATTGCAGTCCTTTCTGGCTCGTTTAAACTTTTTTCGGTTTTCCTCAGTTGGGGTTGCCTTAAATGACCGAAAACTTATCTCTTTAGCCCTGATAGCTTCATTACAGTTCAAGTCAAACCACGCGTTTTACTTAGGGTTGATCCTGTTAGGGATAAAGCATTTCATACCCACGTGATCTATATTTGAAATCGTATCGGCAGCGGCATCCACGTCGTTGTCGAGGAAGCACAAAGACTAGTTAAAACTCCTAAAGAAACCGTATGGAAGCTTTACCCAATTGGCTTTCTCGTATTATCATACCGTTTAGGTATGTTTTTAGTTTTGTTTAAGTTTTAGGAGCTTATTCTTTAACTGTGTGATTGGAGTACGAGAAAATCGCCGATACGATACAATGGTTTGACGAACCTAGAGGCAATAGTACATTTAAAGTGTATTTATTAGGGTAAGAGGTAAGAAACTAGTCCAGAGTGTTGGCGTTTTGACCGCTAATTTCCTGTATCCGTGTCGGCTTATTTACAAGTTGGGTCAAATTATTAACTCACCAAAGATTTTGACATACCTTCTTCGGGTGTTGTCTGTCCACAATATCGAAGCCAACTTGAATTGTGTATATTGAAATCGCACGCAATGACGATTTCAGTACGAGGATAATTGGTAACAATTGTAGTGGTGGAATCAGACAGTGCATCAAACTCATTATGAGTCGAATGCCTATCCCGATTTGGGCTGCTGTAAATAAATCAGTAATGAATTAATTGCCTACGGACATGGAATTTTAGACAAATAAAATTAAATTCCGGATTGGAAAATTGGCCGTATTGAGGTAAAAGTTTGTAGGCTAAATTAAAACATGAGGAAAGACTTAAGTCCAACAGTGTGATACCCTACCCATATCCCTATATGCCCCAAAGAAAAATTTATTAAGAAAATGATTCTATCAAATTTATTACGAAAAACTATTTTTTGAAAAAACGCCCCAAAAGTGGGAGTGGGCAAAAACTTTGTATGGGTGATATACTAGATTAAATGTGGACTAAATATTTTGTTATACATTTTGTTATATGAATAAAACCACATTTTGTTAAAAAAAAACCCCCACAAAAGGTAGTCGCGGCAAAAAGTTTTGTATAGAAAATTGTGAAGTTCAGTGTCTACATATTTTGTTAATATTCAAACCCTTTACCTCTTCAACTACAGCTTTAAAACTTTTTTTTCTTAACTTTACCGTTCGGAACCCTATGGAGTATATGTATCATATTTCAACAAAATAAATAGTCTTAGGTTTTGGTCCTGATCATAAATATATATACTTTTCATGGTCTACGACGAATATTAAGGGGTGTTAAAAACTGTGTGTCAAAATTAATATACCCTTAGGATAGGGTATACAAATAAAAGCCCCGTGCAGGGACGGGAAGTAAGAAAATACCTGCAGCGCCCGCCAGTGAGTAAGGTGAAAAAATCACTTCTAGGCCATTTAAACATCCAGGTGAGCCTAGCAACAAGTAGTCGCAGCTAGTCGCAGCTTTTTTTTTTTTTTTTTTTTTTTTTTTTTTTTGGCTGGAAGAGATGATGGTAAGAAAGCGATTAGACATCTTGTATGTCGAACCGTGTCTTGGACGTTAAGACAAAAGCATACAAGATGTTCGACTACGGTAAAGAACAGGGTAAGAATGGTATCGGTATCATCCTTGCGGCAGACTTACTAAGCAACGTATTAACCATTTCAAAGTACAGTTTGATGTCTCTCAAACTTGTGATTCAAGGCGAGGTGTGGAATATTGTCAGTGTATATGCACCCCAAATCGGGTGCGAGCAGAGGGAAAAAGATGCATTCTGGCTTGATTTTCACAACCTCATCAAGAATATCCCAAAGGATGAGCTTTTGTTTGTTGGCGGAGATTTGAATGGACATGCCAGGAAGTCTAACGAAGACTATGAAAACTGTCATGGAGGACTAGGATACGGCACCAGGAATTCTTCTGGTGAAGACATCCTAAGCATGTGCAAGTCATACGGTCTTATCGTTTTAAATACAATGTTCATCAAACAGAGCCGGCACTTGGTCACTTATAGCAGTGGCGGAAATTAAACCCAGATTGACTACCATTTGGTGGCAAGTTTTATGAAGTCTAGAGTTAAAGATTGCAAAGTGATCTTGCGAGAGGCAATCACCCGGCAACACCGTCTCCTCCTGATGGAGCCATTATAAGTGATGATCACACTTCCCTGCAACGAGCACTTGATGTTTTGGTAGATGGTGATGATTTAGAAGAGAATGGCTATCGTACTAACAAAAACAAGACAGAGTATCTATACTGCCCATTCTCTGACCCAAGCCAACCAGACATTTATTTGAATGGGGTTGTGGTTCCCAAGTTTGAAAAGTTCAAATATATGGGATCAATGATTAACAACGAAGAAACCATTGATGGCGACATTAATCATCGTGTAAGCGTAGGGTGGGTGAAGTGGCAGAAAATTTCTGCCATCTCCTGTGACCGAAAAATGTCCCCTAAGCTGAAAGGAAGGCTCTACGCCGCAGTTGTGCGTCCGGCGCTCACATACGGTTCACAATGTACAATGTTCAAAAAGTATGAGGGTAAGTTGACAGCAGCGAATTAAAGTTCCAGAATCCGAGGCAGACTTCATGTCAAAGAACACATCTCGAAAAAATTGGAGCACAACCGACTCAGTTGGTATTGTCATGTTCAAAGGAGGGATCCTTGAACCCCGTCAAAAAGGCAATGGCAATCAACGTTCCCTTACAATCGCGTTAGAGAGGCAGACCTAAAAACTCCTCGACCACACAAATGCAGAAACAACAGCATTTGATTGGCCTCGATGATGAAGTGATCCAAAATCGGGATACCTGCAGATATTTTTTGAGGTCGAACCGGCGAACCTCACAGGCGGACCAGTAGGAATGCAGTGAAGTGGGGTGGGTTATGATCCCTGTAATCCTGATCATAATCTCGTCGTTAAATGGAGAGAAGAAGGGTATACAAATAAAACTAAATATTAGGCGTAAAAAGCCCATACCCATGGGGTGGTTAAAAGGGTGGTGATTTGATTATAAAGGGTGATTTTTTAGCTGGTTTGGTTTTGGCAACACTGGTTTTGACAGCTGACGTGTGTTTATTACCTTGTGTCACTGTCAAACAGCTTCAGTTTGGTTTGCAATTTAACCATGGATCGTCTTACAAATGAACAACGCTTGCAAATTATTGAATTTTACTATCAAAATTCGTGCTCGGTTCGAAATGTTCATCGCGCGCTGCTTCCATTTTATGATCGGCATTCTCGACCTTCTGAGCAGTCTATTCGGAAGATTGTGACCAAATTTCGCACCAAATTTACTTTGTTGGACATTAAACCACCAACACGTTTACGTACTGTGCGTATTGAAGAAAATATTGCGGCCGTATCAGCTAGTGTGACAGAAGACCGCGAAATGTCGATTCGGCGCCGTTCCCAGCAGTTAGGCCTTTGTTACAGCACTACGTGGAAAATTTTGCGGAAGGATTTGGGCGTAAAGCCTTTTAAGATACAGCTGGTGCAAGAACTAAAGCCAGCCGACCTACCACAACGCCGAATTTTTGGTGAATGGGCTCTTGGAAAGCTGGCCGAGGATCCGCTTTTTTATCGAAAAATTGTGTTCAGCGATGAGGCTCATTTTTGGTTGAATGGGTACGTAAATAAGCAAAATTGCCGCATTTGGAGTGAAGATCAGCCAGAAGCATTGCAACAGCTACCAATGCATCCCGAAAAAGCCACTGTTTGGTGCGGTTTATGGGCCGGCGGCATTATTGGGCCATATTTCTTCAAAGATGATGCGAATCGCAGCGTTACTGTCAATGGTGAACGCTACCGAGCGATGATAACAAACTTTTTTTTGCCCGAAATGGAAGTTCTTGACTTGCATGATATGTGGTTTCAACAAGACGGTGCCACATGCCACACAGCACGCGAAACAATGGCGCAATTGCGAGGCGAGTTTGGTGAACAGTTAATTTCACGTTTCGGGCCGGTCAATTGGCCGCCTAGATCGTGCGATTTGACACCATTAGATTATTTTTTGTGGGGGTATGCCAAGGCTAATGTGTATAGGGACAAGCCCGCTTCGATTGACGCACTGGAAGCCAACATCCATGCATTCATTCGTGAGATACCGGCCGATATGTGTGAAAGAGTATGCCAAAATTGGACTCAGCGGATGGGCTACCTGAGACGCAGCCGCGGTCAACATTTGCATGAAATTCTCTTTAAACATTAAATTGCAAGGTTCAAACTATCGATTCAAATAAATATTTCATTCATTTTTTCGAATTTTTTGGGTTTTTTTTTTAAAAAAAGTTCTAAACCTCTTAAAAAATCACCCTTTATAAGAACACAAGCGTTATCACTTTAGCCTCTCACCACCAACTCCTACTGCTCACCTTCACGGGGTGACTGATGGGTGCCTAGGACCTCGACTGGAAATAGGGTCTCAATTCCTTTGGAAGGTCGTTTGTGGCAGCAGATGATAGAGGGGGAGGAATTCCAGCTCACTACGGCACTTGCTCCTGTTTCCGGACGGCAGCCGACGAATTATAAATATGGATTAGTTAGGCTGAACTAGTGATATCCCTATATGAGCCGCTTCTACTTATGTGAATCCCCATATTGGAAAATAAATGGTGACGGAAGAGCCCTTAATGGCCAATGGCAGCACTCACATACCCGAAGTGGGTTACTGGCAAGTGTGTTACCGGACTGCTGTCTTAGGGTCAAAACAAGGGCCTGGCCCTCCAGGTCGGGGTAACTTCCTGACCATGTCAAACTATACTTATGAGAGAGACAAAGCCAGCCTCGGATAAAAAGAACAATCTCCCTCAAATGACAATAAGACCCGGAACGTTAAGGGGTTACATAGGTTTATTCGGGGAAAGAAAATTCTATTTTCATCAATATTTTTTTGTTATATAAAAAATTAAATATTTTATTCAAACTTTTTACTGTCATTTCTGAAATTTTCACAGAAAATATTCAAAACTCCGTCATTGTGACGTCATTTTCGGCGATACTCGTGACAAGATCATCAGAAGTGACAAAAAAAAATCGTGTTTTAGTTAGGACCAAATAGAATTTTTTTACAAAAAAATGCTAATTTTGGTAAAATTTACTCAACATTTTTTTTTAAATAGTCGAGATTGTGATCATCAAGATCGGTTGAGTGGTTTTCGAGAACTTTTGACAACCGAATTTAAAAACACAGTTTCGAGAAAAACGAGTTTAAAGTTGGGCGGTCCATATCCCACAAACTACGGTTGGGTTGTATTTATTGCACTTAACTCGCAAGGGTTTACTATTAGTTATAAAAAAAAGGCGTTTAAAGTTTGGATAACCTCAAATAAATCGTGATTCAATTGAGTACGCACCTTCCCAAGGCTATGTCTCCGAAACTTTTATTCGGAATGACTTAAAAATTTAGTATAATATTCTCGGGATATTGTAGAAATTAAAAAGACAATAAAAAAAATTTAATTTTTTTAAGCTCTGAAACCCATGTAACCCCTTAACAGACATGCGAGTGTGTACCTGGAATGTGCGAACACACTACACTCCAGTTGCAAATCAAAAACTTGGAACTGTCCTCTCGCGGTACAAGGTCGACATTACCGCGCTCCAAGTTTCGTCGTGGAAAATAGGCTTAGATCCAAAGTAATGGATTTTAAGGCCTGGATGTGATTCGCATCAGACCTATATTCCAAAACATTAGCCTAATAGTGCACAGTGCACACGCACTAACGACGAGGCTGGGGATCCTCAGGAGGAATTTTATGACCTCTTGGACGGAGCCTACGGAGCCTGTCCGGAGTACGATGTCAAAATTTTACTCTGGGACTTCAATGCTAAAGTCGGCAAGGAAAACATCTTCGGCCTCCACGAAACGACAACGGCTACCGACTAATTGACTTTGCAGCCGTTTGTTTGTCAGCAAACACTTTGTTCCTTCGTATAGTTACAGTCATTCCCTTTTCTTTTAATTCTTGAGCAATTTTAATAATATTTGTTTTCGTTTCACGCTCGTTTCACAGATTAGTAACTTCCAACTAACTGTTTTGTCGCATAATTTGAGCTTGTTTGAGTTGTGATACTAGTCCCACAAAAATGGGTTTTGTTTTGTTGTCATTGTTAGGTTTTCATATTCTCTTTACAATGTTTATTTTCAATTCTGATAGGTTCACATTTATGTTAGTTTTCATAATTTGTTTGCCAAGGTTTACCATCTTCTCTTTATATTCTTCTACATATTTCTTTAACACTAAATATTAAAATATTTATTTTTGACTCTATTACTCAACGCTCACGACTCCAGAACTTGTAGTAGATTTGCACCAGAGCTACCTTCAAACGGTGTCCCCTTAATTGTAGTAGATTTGCACCAGAGCTACCTCAAACGGTGTCACCTTAATTTCCGGAAGATTTCATAAGAGATTCAAAAGTCAACGCTCTAGAAGACCCTTCCAGTGATGAAGTAAGTTCAAGAAAACGGTCTGCCGAAGCAAACGAAGAACGAAATTTGTGAAAACGATATCCCTAAACTGAAGTTGTTGAGAAGCAAATAAATATTCAAGAGATCTTCCATAAAGAGGTCGCGAACGCTTTAGAAAAGACGGACGTTTTTAATGAAAATTAAAGTAAAATTAATTATACAATAATAAAAAGATACAATGAAATTTATTTTCTTACGACGCGTTTAAAAGATCCCCGATATCTTCAGCATATTTAAGATGCACGTTCTGTCCTTTTGTTACCAGATTTCTCACAATCTTCCAAAAAATAAGTAATACTATCCATGTTGATAAAACAAAATTCTGTTGTCAATTTGCAAGAGCTGTGATTCCGTTAAAATTAACAACTGATTTCGTTATCGGTGGTACAGTGTATCCGTCGGGTTTAATGATGGCAACAGTAAGTGAATGCGAATCGAATGTGTGATCCGCCGGATTTAATGATAGGGGTGTAAGTACATTTATCATATACCTATAGCCCATAGTTTATCTTTGCTAAGGTGTGGATCTTGTGTAAAGTATTCACAGCTGCTTCGACTTATTTGTTCAACTTATTTATTTTTTAATGTTTGGCCTAGCAGCTGTAATTTCTCAAGTTTTAGACATTGGTACTTAAAATTAAATTTACAGTCAAAAGTAACTCCTAGAATACTTATATTGCATACGTTTTTTACATGAAATGTGTAAGAGATAATTTTAACATATTTAGAGCAGTTAAAGTATAAAACAGGTGATCAAAAGGATGGTAAATGCGATTATATGACAACACAAGTGTTCTCACTTAAGCACCATCAACTCCTACTTCTTACCTCCCCGTGGAGACTGCTGGGTGCCTAGTACCTCGACTGGAGATGGCGTAACCAGTCCGTGTGAAAGGTCGTTGGTGGCAGCTGACGAGAGAGGGGGGAGGAGTGCCAGCAACTAAGGCACTTTTTTCCGGACGGCGGCGGACGAGTTCTACGGATGGATCAACGGCGGCGTCCTGTTTTCCGGACGGCGGACGAATTCTACGGATGGATCAACGGCGGCGTCCACAGTTCCAGTTAGGTGGAACAAGTGATCTCCCTATATGAGCTGCTTCGACTTATTTGAAGCCCAGGTTTATAGGGATATCCAACACTAAGCCAGGGTGTTGGAAAAGAGTTGGTGGCAGATGAGCCCTTGATGGGTCAACGGCAGCACTCACATCCCCGAAGTGGGTTACTGGCACCGGAATTACCGGCCCACAACCTCCAGGTTGGGAGTTGTGCCGTCGGGGTAACTTCCCTACCACGTCAAAAACATATAGTTATGGGAGAGACTATGGCAGCCTCGGATATAAATGTACCTCAAAGGCAAAATAGACCCGGAACGTTAACGGACATGCGAGTGTGTACCTGGAATGTGCGGACACTCTACACTCCAGGTGCTACTCAAAAACTTGAGTCTGTCCTCTCGCGGTACAAAGCTGACATTACCGCGATCCAGGAGACACGACAAATAGGATCAGGACCTATGAAAAGACAAAATTGCGACATTTATTACAGCTGTAACAAAAGATTGCATCGTGTTAGGATGCGGATTCGTCGTGGGAAATCGGTACGATGTCAAAATTGTACTCGGGGACTTGAATGCTAATATCGGCAAGGAAAACATCTTCGGCGGATAGTTGGTAAGCACAGCCTCCACGAAACGACAATAGATAACTACCGACTAATTGAGGTTTTCGCGACTAAGGATCCACACAGCAACCTGGCGCTCTCCAGACGGTTGAACCGCCAACCAAATCGACCATGTGCTAATCGATTTGAGGCACGCATCCAATATCTTGAACGTGCACACTAACCGAGGTGCAAACGTCGACTCTTACCATTTTCTCGTTGCAGCTAGATTCAGAACTCGACTTTCCAACGAGAAGCTGCGAACTGCCCAGAAGAAGAAATTCGACGTTGGACGCCTTAGCACATCTGGAGTTGCCAGAGCCTACAAAGAGCGTCTGAGTGAGAAACTCTCCACTGTGCATTCACCTACCACAGACGCCAACAACCAGTGGTCAGTATCGCGACATCATCAAGGAGGTAGCCGAAACCACCCTAGAGAAAAGGTCCGTGGTATGATGACGTATGCGTATACCGGAAGAAGGTGACAGAAGATGCACATATTAGAACGCTGCAGAGGAAAACAAGGGCAGCGAGGGATGAGTACTGAGCCAGGAGAACGGAGGAGAAGAAGATCCTGAGTAGGAAGAAAAGAGAGCACGCAGTCTCAAAGCTCAAGGAGATCGAAGAGTCTCGCGACCGAAACAACATCCGGAAGTTTTATAAAAAAGCCAAGCAACTGGCTGCTGGCTTTAAGACCGGAATGCAGACTCTTCGAAATAGCGATGGAAACCTAGTCAGCGACGCGCAGGGAATAGTAGATGTATTTAAGCAGCTGCTAAACGGGCAAAATGTAGAGAGAGTGATGAGCCAAGAAGAGAACCGACGTCCAGTCAATGAAGAACTAGTCCCGCCGCCGAAAGAGAGAGTTAATACTCGGCTCCTTTGAAAGAAAAATCCTTCGACGGATATTTGGTCCTGTGTGCGAGGAGGGCGAATGGAGGGGAAGATACAACCGCGAACTCTATGAGCTGTACCAAGATGTGGATGTAGTCCAAAAAGCCAAAAAAAAAACGTCGACTACATTGGCTCGGCCACATCGAGCGAATGGACAACAACGCCAGAGCCAAGAGGATCTTCGAATCCCAGCCCCCAGGTTCGAGACGACAAGGAAGACCGAACCTCCGTTTTAAGGACCAAGCCATCGCAGATGCCAAGCGCTTGGTCTGGACAACTGGAGCAGCGTGCCCGGGATCGCAGAGGATGGAAGGCTGCCGTATTTCAGGCAGGGACTCTTCATGGGTCGGGAGCCCGTTTAGTAAGTAAGTAACTGTTTTATATCGTCCCCTTTATACCAGAGAACAAGTAAAGCATTTTTCAAGAGGAACATGAAGATATCTTTGCACCAGAGAGGTCTGCCACCAGGTGCAAAGGCCTGGTGGAATACCATTTTTAAGACTATAGAGGGGGGAGACGGTTCCATTTAATTTATTGGTTCTGTTTATTAAAAAATATTTTACAAAATTAAGAACTTTTCTCCGACTTACTTTCTCATAATAACATGTATTTCAATTCTATCAAAAACCTTTCCAAGGTATATTGACAAAATCGAAATATGGTTTTTATTTCATAGAGGTGAAGTGATGTGTGTAAAAGCGTCTTCATAGTGGAACGCCCATGTCTAAATGCTTTCGGTAAATTAGGTTTCTTTTTTTTAGGAATCAAGACAACTTTGAGCTTTAATTTTCTCTAGAATCTTTCCCGTACATCGAAGCAGAGTTATAGGTCGATAGGAATTCACTTAAGTTTGATATTTCCGTGGCTTTTACATAGGCGTGGCGCTTACAGTTTTCCACATTTGTGGAATGACTCCATTGCTAATAATGATGTTTAACAGAGATAATAAGCGCCTCTTTAGTATTGGTGGGGAATTGATATGTTTTTTAATTCTATTCTATTTTATTAAAACGCATTAGGCATTAAAAAAGTAGTCAAAGCATTGTTTTATAGAAATTTACCATATTTTGCAGTTCCTTTTCAGCCTCATTAATTCTGTCTCTATCGTTTGAATCAACAACAAATATAAGTCCCTGGGTGTTTTGGAAGTAGTGGCGCCATAATGGACGAATTTTATCCTGTCCGCCGACATCCCATACAGTAAAGCATATGTTTTTGTATTCAACGGTTTCAACGTTGAAACCAATTGTTGGTATAGTTGTAACAATTTCACCGAGCTTGAGTTTATATAGGATCGTGGTCTTGCCAGCTGCATCTAAACCAACTGAAAATAGAACAAGAAAGCAATAAATATTTTTTAATATTATAAGGTACATAACTATTTCGCATAGTTTATTTGCTACAAATAAATATTATATATTATATTTTGTTTATTAAAAATAAACCACATGGAATTGTTCGGCATCACTGCTATGCATTTATATTACACCGCAATTTTTATACTTTCACTATTAAGATGGCAGTATTCAATGAGTTTTCTGAAAACTCATTAGATCTTTTTTATCTAAATTATTCAAAAAAGAGTGCACCGAAATTCACATTTAATTTATTTTATTGTGAAAAAATCAATGCTTTAAAATCAAAAATAAAAACATTCCCTGAACACTTTCCAAATTTCCTAGTTTTCTCCGACATTCACTGGACAATTTTTGTAACATGACTTTCCAATCCAATGTCAACTATGAAATTGCAAAGGAAAGAGAATAACCCGGCAAACTATCGCGGCTGCGAAGTAGCTTAAGAGCTAAAAAACAGGCATGATTTACTAAAAACAGATCTTTAGGCGTTGCAAAAAAAATCGAATGACAAATCCATAAGGATTTAAACGACGGAAAAAAGCTAAGAAACTGCCGAGAGAAACACAGCCTGGACAGAATACTAAGCAGTAAAGAAAGGAAAGTTTTTAACGAAAAGTCGTAAAATAGTCGACCAAAAACCTATGCCGACGCATTCCAATCGAATAAGTAAATAATATAACACCTTTTCCAGTCGCTTAAGTTTTCTCCGAAATTGTTGCTAGACTGGAAGAACAAACGCAAGTTTGAAATTTTCGACGAGCTCGAACATAAATTTCGAGGCACACATTATACAAACATAAATATGCAAGATGCAACCAAATTAAAAACATAGGGGAAGGCTACAGTCCGCTTGGGGCGAACAGTATGATACCCTATCCATATCCCTATATGCCCCAAAGAAATAAGCATTAAGAAGATGAGGGATAGCATTTTATTTAATTCTATTAAATTTACAAAAAAAAATATTTTTTGAAAAAACGCCCCCAAAAAGTGGTCGTGGCCAAAAACTTTGTATGGGCGATATGTTGGAAAAAATATTGGGTAAATATCTTGTTAAACATTTTTTTTCGCTTTTTATGAACATTTTCGAAGAAAACAGCATTTCAGTCAAAAACGCCCAAAAAAAGTAGGCGTGGCAAAAAACTTTATATGACAAATTTATAAAGGAGAGCAGTGCCTACATATCTTCTGAAGGTTATAATGCTTTATCTCTCTAAGTTTAGCCTTAAAACGGGTTTTTATAAATTGTGGGCGTGGCAGTGGGCGTATTCAAAAAATTTTACACTTAACCATTTCGGAGCCCTAGGGAGTATGTGGTCCAAATTTCAGCTTCCTAGCTTAATTTTAAAGGCCTAAAAATTGCGTACGGACGGACATTGCTAAATTGTCTTAGGATTTGGTCCTGATCATAAATATATATACTTTTATGGGTCTACGACGAATACTAAGGGGTGTTACAAACTATGTGTCAAAATTAATTTACCATTAGGATAGGGTATAAATAGTACCATAAAATGCGAACGGCCTTCTGCAAAAGATGGACAAGCTTAGAGGTAGCCGGAACAGAATAAGGGGTAGACTTTTTCTCGACAGGTAAACCGAATACCTTTTCACTCTCACATTTGACCACTCGCTTGTCATCTTGATTAGTCAGGCTTATTTTGGCATTCGAATTCGCTCGAAAGTTAGTTTAAATGGCAAAGTTTGTATTTTGACATTCGAACGAAAATAAAATTCACTCTATCATCGAAAGTTCATTTATCATTCGAATGTTGAGTGTATTTTGAGATTTGAATCATTTGACACAAATGTCATATTTTACTCGTATAGATTTTTCTGTCGCATAGATTCATATAAGAATAACATTTATTTTTTTTGGTTGAAAATTTTATTGAATACTTTATTAATTAACATTGATAGAAGTATTATTTATATTAAAAACACACTATCACATAACAAATGCAGCACAATTCTGAACATTAAAAATTAACACATTTAATGTATTAACCAATCATATTTTTTGTTTCACTTAAATTGCAATGCAGGGTGTCCATGTTTGTGTCGAATAAATGAAAGAGATCAACATTTTTAATTTTGGTTTTAGTTGTCCTTGTTTGGATTTAATTGTGAAATATGAAAGTATAATACTCCAAAATTTTTGTTAAAAAAGTTTTAATAAGATTTTCATGAAAATGTGAAATGTCTTATTGTACTATTCCTCATTTCACGACAGATCTAGGATCACCTACAAAAACACAAAGGAAAAGACGTCCTTAAATATGCATTATTTAAGGACGCTTTTTGGTGCCGAAATTGTGTATGTGCATTTATTTAAAGAATATGCAACTCTGTTCTTCTTAATATGTTCAGTTTTTGATGAAAAAATATTGAAAAGGATATTGAATCCAAAGTGGTAATGCTGCATTTCCACCAAAAGAGAAACCGAGATTAAAGGCAATAGATTAACAATTAATATCTACATGTTTCCACCGAACACAAAGGAGATTAACATAGGGGGTTTTGTCTCAACCCGATCTCTGGCATATGACATATCCAGGTATGGTAAATTGGTATTCCTTACATGCAAACCTAGTTTCTTTTAAGATTATTTTTTAATCTTGTGTTTACCAGATTAAAATTTGTATGGTAAAACTTAAGATTTAAAGTAGATTAAGGCAGATAAATCTTAATCTCGGTTAAGTGCTCGGTGGAAACGTAGCATTAGTCAGAGCAAGTCAAATTCTCAGAAATGTAATTATACAGATAGTCGAGTTTCATATACCCAAAACCGGAAAACAAAATATCGCCCAAATTCGCTCAAATTTTCTATCTAGAAATACTTTTACGTATGAACCACAAACGGCTCTTTTGCCCGTCAAAAATGTGGAATCAAAAACATAGTTTGATACTTTTGTTATCTGCATGACTTTTTAAAATGAATGCCACGGAGCAGTAATGCAGTTAATAATGTTAGATGGCCCATTTGATTTGTGAGATGTGCTAGGATAGCTTCTCTTCATAAAAACAAAACATAACACAGCTGATTTTACACAGCTGATTTCGAATTCATTCTATTCATTTAATTCATTCTATGACATCTTTCGACAATGAACATTATTCGTTCGAATCTCAAAATACAAAAAGTTTATTCGAATGAATAGAGACATTAGAACGTATAGTCTATTCATACCAATCTTAAAATAAGCATGATTAGCAGCTGCCTACGGGAAAAGGAGGGTCCACCCAGAATAAATAATATCTCGGCTTGGAAATCAGACGCATGTTTACCATGGCAGTGAAGTCTATTATCGTGTTCCACAAAGTCTGGCCCAGAGTCTAACCGAAGCCATTAGGTAGGTAGTTTTGGTAGTAGGCAATTTTGTTGCAGAAGGATTTCTGGTGTCATTGTGTCAGACAGGTTAAGCACTAAAAACTACCTAGCAATACCCATATAGTACCAAAAGCCACCTAACCTTAAGCGAGAGATAGTTTTCAGCGTACACAACATCGTACATATATTAAGGGGAAAAGTTTATCAAAAGAATATGAAGCTGAGCCCACGGTGCAGCCGAGACGGACCTTTTCTTGGAGTTCGATAAAAAAGGCAGTAACGCGTTTCCGCGAAAGCCTATTCCACAAAATAACCGATGCGTATGATACGAGTGGTCTTATCATGGCTGAAAAGATCCATTTGAACCTTTCCGGCCCTCCGTCTTGCCAAAAGCGAATCTACACTTCCAGAAAGCAGACACACGGGACGGGTACGTCATTAATGAAATAACATCTAGGGGAAGAGGTAATAGGCTTACCAAAAAATGTGTTGCTGGGCACTTAGCACAGCTTATTCAGCTCGAAAAACTTATTTAAATAATTTTGGACACTGAGCGAAGTTGCGGCGGTTGATATATGCTAAACGAAAAAATCAGGTTAGAAAGCAAGAGCTTCCAGTTTAAATAGGATAATTTCGTACGAAATTTTATCTAATGCCTTACTTAAGTCTGCGACGATTACATCAACTTCTTTTTTATGTTCATTTATTTATTTATTTTATCTACCAGGTATAACACCTTAACAGATTCCGCAATAACAATATTCATATAATAATAAACAAAATATACAAATAATTTGGGTTAATATCTAATTAAAATTGTAGTTTACCCATATCTGGAAAACGCCGTATCTAAGATTCCCTTCACTTACTCGATTCACTTTCACTTGTCGTATGCATCGTGAAATCCGCCGGGGAAACTTCCTTATCGATGTGAATTTCGAATTTAAAGTTGGTCGGTAAATAGCAGTTTTGTAGTAAATGACAGGAGTGAAAGTTGAAAAATAATTTTAAATTTAAATGGATAGTATATTACGGATAGTATATCGTATTGGAATATGTTTACCAATCAGGATAAAGCATCGTTCCCTGACAGGAAAATTTAAGGAAAATCGCACATGATTAGGAGGAACTGCAGAAGACATAATAGATTTCACATTCAACGTGAGTTTTGTAACACAATCATAATCTCTTAATAGCTTTAAATAATCTTTTAAGTTTGTTAAGAGCTTTCGTTAATAACGCCTAATTTTAATAGGTTTTGAATATTTTGAAAACGGAGCTTATTACTAACTCGTTCTCGTA
The DNA here is from genome assembly GCA_963576555.1 of Ferdinandea cuprea. NCBI lineage: Eukaryota > Metazoa > Arthropoda > Insecta > Diptera > Syrphidae > Ferdinandea > Ferdinandea cuprea. The sequence goes on along the minus strand of OY754962.1, from coordinate 17,807,035 downwards.
TTCATCTTCACTACTTGTGTTTAAGATTCTTTAGCGAAGAAACTTTTGCGTAGCATAGTCCAACGTTTTCGGAAATGGCACAAATAGCTTTCATTACAAGTGAGTGATGTATACAAACCACAAGCCAAGAGATATTTTTATGTCAAATTTCGAATCCCAGAAATGGTAATTTACGTTTATGGAACGCATATTGCCATCAAAACTCCATCACAAAATAGACATTGATACAATAATCATAAGGGATATTTCATCCTCTAAAAATTACCAATATTCTTGCTACCTGATGCGTGGATGCAACGAATCCAGGCTCCTATCATTACTGATTAATAAAATATTTTCTGAAAATAAATGCACGACGGTGTGAAACGAAAATATTCTACGATGACGATTTATGAATTTGAGTGAAACGTTCCCCCCGGCGGATTCCACGATAGGGCTGTATATATCCCAAAAAAAAAAACAATACTTTATAACATTTATTCAAAAATCAAAATGAGCAATCGCCCGAATATTTGGGTCTTTTTTAATACTGTGTCTTTTATAATATGTAAGTGCGAATAACATTTCTAGTTAAGTCGTCCAGCTAATCATTAACTTTTTCGAGTTAATCATTGACCAGTCCTAACCAAACCAAATAAACATAATACACTTAATACATCACTTGCTTGCATCAATTACTTTAATTAATTAATTACTTTAATAAATTTCATTAGTGTTATGTGCTAACTCTGAAAATCATTTGTGAAATGTAAAGCAAATAATAAATCACTGGGATTCGCAGCTATATTTAACCAAAAATTGACGCACTGAAGCGAACCTTGACCGACCGTTTATATATTCCCAAAAAAGAGATAAATAATATCTCTGAGAGAATATATGTCTTGAATGTCTTCAGATAACAAGCTTCTTTTTTTTTATTAAACGTTATTGAAGTTAATCTATTTTAATTGATACTCTGTTGAAATTGAACGTGTTTCAATTAAAATTTTAAACAAAGGTAATGGGCGCAGTCCCGCGCAAAGTTTTGATACAGATTATTTGTACTTAGTTCTTTTTTGGGCAATCAGTAGGCAGTAGTACATATTGATCTATAGGTTTACATATCAGGAGCGATTTTAATATTAAGATGCAAGATGAGTTGTTAGTTACTATTCTCTTGTCGAGTCGAGGGATTCGATTCGATTCTCCAATAAGCTCATTTAATATAAATGCCATGCTAAATACCAACACCAACATCAAAGATTCGTCCACGATTTACAAAAATGTGTGGGTGCGTGATAGCGACTCGACATGTCACATGTGTTGTAACAAAAGCCATTTTCCAAGCATTTAGCCACACTGCGAGAAATAGCAATAGCGAAATAGCTGGCAATTATTTTATTAAGTCAACGCGTATCGGAGTTCTTACAGCAACATATAACTGCCCAATGTTTTATTATGCAAGACCGTAGAAAATAGTCATTCTGTTCTGTTTGCTAAAAAGGAGGCTAGAATTTTTTTCAGCGAAAGCAAATTAGTTTCATATGCGATTAAATGTGGTAAATAAAAGCAAAACAAATTTTGTTTGGCATGAACATAAAATACAAAAATAAATTGTCTTAGGATTTGGTCCTGATCATAAATATATATACTTTTATGGGTCTACGACGAATACTAAGGGGTGTTACAAACTATGTGTCAAAATTAATTTACCATTAGGATAGGGTATAAATAGTACCATAAAATGCGAACGGCCTTCTGCAAAAGATGGACAAGCTTAGAGGTAGCCGGAACAGAATAAGGGGTAGACTTTTTCTCGACAGGTAAACCGAATACCTTTTCACTCTCACATTTGACCACTCGCTTGTCATCTTGATTAGTCAGGCTTATTTTGGCATTCGAATTCGCTCGAAAGTTAGTTTAAATGGCAAAGTTTGTATTTTGACATTCGAACGAAAATAAAATTCACTCTATCATCGAAAGTTCATTTATCATTCGAATGTTGAGTGTATTTTGAGATTTGAATCATTTGACACAAATGTCATATTTTACTCGTATAGATTTTTCTGTCGCATAGATTCATATAAGAATAACATTTATTTTTTTTGGTTGAAAATTTTATTGAATACTTTATTAATTAACATTGATAGAAGTATTATTTATATTAAAAACACACTATCACATAACAAATGCAGCACAATTCTGAACATTAAAAATGAACACATTTAATGTATTAACCAATCATATTTTTTGTTTCACTTAAATTGCAATGCAGGGTGTCCATGTTTGTGTCGAATAAATGAAAGAGATCAACATTTTTAATTTTGGTTTTAGTTGTCCTTGTTTGGATTTAATTGTGAAATATGAAAGTATAATACTCCAAAATTTTTGTTAAAAAAGTTTTAATAAGATTTTCATGAAAATGTGAAATGTCTTATTGTACTATTCCTCATTTCACGACAGATCTAGGATCACCTACAAAAACACAAAGGAAAAGACGTCCTTAAATATGCATTATTTAAGGACGCTTTTTGGTGCCGAAATTGTGTATGTGCATTTATTTAAAGAATATGCAACTCTGTTCTTCTTAATATGTTCAGTTTTTGATGAAAAAATATTGAAAAGGATATTGAATCCAAAGTGGTAATGCTGCATTTCCACCAAAAGAGAAACCGAGATTAAAGGCAATAGATTAACAATTAATATCTACATGTTTCCACCGAACACAAAGGAGATTAACATAGGGGGTTTTGTCTCAACCCGATCTCTGGCATATGACATATCCAGGTATGGTAAATTGGTATTCCTTACATGCAAACCTAGTTTCTTTCAAGATTATTTTTTAATCTTGTGTTTACCAGATTAAAATTTGTATGGTAAAACTTAAGATTTAAAGTAGATTAAGGCAGATAAATCTTAATCTCGGTTAAGTGCTCGGTGGAAACGTAGCATTAGTCAGAGCAAGTCAAATTCTCAGAAATGTAATTATACAGATAGTCGAGTTTCATATACCCAAAACCGGAAAACAAAATATCGCCCAAATTCGCTCAAATTTTCTATCTAGAAATACTTTTACGTATGAACCACAAACGGCTCTTTTGCCCGTCAAAAATGTGGAATCAAAAACATAGTTTGATACTTTTGTTATCTGCATGACTTTTTAAAATGAATGCCACGGAGCAGTAATGCAGTTAATAATGTTAGATGGCCCATTTGATTTGTGAGATGTGCTAGGATAGCTTCTCTTCATAAAAACAAAACATAACACAGCTGATTTTACACAGCTGATTTCGAATTCATTCTATTCATTTAATTCATTCTATGACATCTTTCGACAATGAACATTATTCGTTCGAATCTCAAAATACAAAAAGTTTATTCGAATGAATAGAGACATTAGAACGTATAGTCTATTCATACCAATCTTAAAATAAGCATGATTAGCAGCTGCCTACGGGAAAAGGAGGGTCCACCCAGAATAAATAATATCTCGGCTTGGAAATCAGACGCATGTTTACCATGGCAGTGAAGTCTATTATCGTGTTCCACAAAGTCTGGCCCAGAGTCTAACCGAAGCCATTAGGTAGGTAGTTTTGGTAGTAGGCAATTTTGTTGCAGAAGGATTTCTGGTGTCATTGTGTCAGACAGGTTAAGCACTAAAAACTACCTAGCAATACCCATATAGTACCAAAAGCCACCTAACCTTAAGCGAGAGATAGTTTTCAGCGTACACAACATCGTACATATATTAAGGGGAAAAGTTTATCAAAAGAATATGAAGCTGAGCCCACGGTGCAGCCGAGACGGACCTTTTCTTGGAGTTCGATAAAAAAGGCAGTAACGCGTTTCCGCGAAAGCCTATTCCACAAAATAACCGATGCGTATGATACGAGTGGTCTTATCATGGCTGAAAAGATCCATTTGAACCTTTCCGGCCCTCCGTCTTGCCAAAAGCGAATCTACACTTCCAGAAAGCAGACACACGGGACTGGTACGTCATTAATGAAATAACATCTAGGGGAAGAGGTAATAGGCTTACCAAAAAATGTGTTGCTGGGCACTTAGCACAGCTTATTCAGCTCGAAAAACTTATTTAAATAATTTTGGACACTGAGCGAAGTTGCGGCGGTTGATATATGCTAAACGAAAAAATCAGGTTAGAAAGCAAGAGCTTCCAGTTTAAATAGGATAATTTCGTACGAAATTTTATCTAATGCCTTACTTAAGTCTGCGACGATTACATCAACTTCTTTTTTATGTTCATTTATTTATTTATTTTATCTACCAGGTATAACACCTTAACAGATTCCGCAATAACAATATTCATATAATAATAAACAAAATATATAAATAATTTGGGTTAATATCTAATTAAAATTGTAGTTTACCCATATCTGGAAAACGCCGTATCTAAGATTCCCTTCACTTACTCGATTCACTTTCACTTGTCGTATGCATCGTGAAATCCGCCGGGGAAACTTCCTTATCGATGTGAATTTCGAATTTAAAGTTGGTCGGTAAATAGCAGTTTTGTAGTAAATGACAGGAGTGAAAGTTGAAAAATAATTTTAAATTTAAATGGATAGTATATTACGGATAGTATATCGTATTGGAATATGTTTACCAATCAGGATAAAGCATCGTTCCCTGACAGGAAAATTTAAGGAAAATCGCACATGATTAGGAGGAACTGCAGAAGACATAATAGATTTCACATTCAACGTGAGTTTTGTAACACAATCATAATCTCTTAATAGCTTTAATTAATCTTTTAAGTTTGTTAAGAGCTTTCGTTAATAACGCCTAATTTTAATAGGTTTTGAATATTTTGAAAACGGAGCTTATTACTAACTCGTTCTCGTATTCATCTTCACTACTTGTGTTTAAGATTCTTTAGCGAAGAAACTTTTGCGTAGCATAGTCCAACGTTTTCGGAAATGGCACAAATAGCTTTCATTACAAGTGAGTGATGTATACAAACCACAAGCCAAGAGATATTTTTATGTCAAATTTCGAATCCCAGAAATGGTAATTTGCGTTTATGGAGCGCATATTGCCATCAAAACTCCATCACAAAATAGACATTGATACAATAATCATAAGGGATATTTCATCCTCTAAAAATTACCAATATTCTTGCTACCTGATGCGTGGATGCAACGAATCCAGGCTCCTATCATTACTGATTAATAAAATATTTTCTGAAAATAAATGCACGACGGTGTGAAACGAAAGTATTCTAAGATGACGATTTATGAATTTGAGTGAAACGTTCCCCCCGGCGGATTCCACGATAGGGCTGTATATATCCCAAAAAAAAAAACAATACTTTATAACATTTATTCAAAAATCAAAATGAGCAATCGCCCGAATATTTGGGTCTTTTTTAATACTGTGTCTTTTATAATATGTAAGTGCGAATAACATTTCTAGTTAAGTCGTCCAGCTAATCATTAACTTTTTCGAGTTAATCATTGACCAGTCCTAACCAAACCAAATAAACATAATACACTTAATACATCACTTGCTTGCATCAATTACTTTAATTAATTAATTACTTTAATAAATTTCATTAGTGTTATGTGCTAACTCTGAAAATCATTTGTGAAATGTAAAGCAAATAATAAATCACTGGGATTCGCAGCTATATTTAACCAAAAATTGACGCACTGAAGCGAACCTTGACCGACCGTTTATATATTCCCAAAAAAGAGATAAATAATATCTCTGAGAGAATATATGTCTTGAATGTCTTCAGATAACAAGCTTCTTTTTTTTTATTAAACGTTATTGAAGTTAATCTATTTTAATTGATACTCTGTTGAAATTGAACGTGTTTCAATTAAAATTTTAAACAAAGGTAATGGGCGCAGTCCCGCGCAAAGTTTTGATATAGATTATTTGTACTTAGTTCTTTTTTGGGCAATCAGTAGGCAGTAGTACATATTGATCTATAGGTTTACATATCAGGAGCGATTTTAATATTAAGATGCAAGATGAGTTGTTAGTTACTATTCTCTTGTCGAGTCGAGGGATTCGATTCGATTCTCCAATAAGCTCATTTAATATAAATGCCATGCTAAATACCAACACCAACATCAAAGATTCGTCCACGATTTACAAAAATGTGTGGGTGCGTGATAGCGACTCGACATGTCACATGTGTTGTAACAAAAGCCATTTTCCAAGCATTTAGCCACACTGCGAGAAATAGCAATAGCGAAATAGCTGGCAATTATTTTATTAAGTCAACGCGTATCGGAGTTCTTACAGCAACATATAACTGCCCAATGTTTTATTATGCAAGACCGTAGAAAATAGTCATTCTGTTCTGTTTGCTAAAAAGGAGGCTAGAATTTTTTTCAGCGAAAGCAAATTAGTTTCATATGCGATTAAATGTGGTAAATAAAAGCAAAACAAATTTTGTTTGGCATGAACATAAAATACAAAAATCTGCAGTTAGGCTTTTCCAAAAAATTATTATTATTTGAATATAATTAGAAGTTATTCATTCAGACGTATGTTGGGCCTATGAAAAATAAATAATTCGGAGGTGCCAAGTATTTTGTATTATTTGTTGACGATTTCAGTCGGAACATACTTGCTTATTTTTTGAAGGCCATGGCCGAAGAATTAACTGCATTTAAGGAATTCAAGGCGAAAGTAGAACGGGAAACTGTATGCAAGATAACGGTGTAAAGAAGTTAAAACGGTGGAGAATACTTGAATTCAGATTTTTTTAAATTCCTTAATTTCTAATGGTATAAAGAGACAGCTGACTATTGAATATATAACCCAGTTAAATTGGGTATCAGAACGTGCAAATACAACTTTGGTCGAGATGGCGGGATGTCTACTGTTAAGTTCTAATCTGCCGGAATTATTATGGGCTGAAGCAGTTAACACAACCGTGTATGTTGGAAACCGAATACCTACCGAATACAAATCAAGGGGGATAGAATGTGTTATGGTAGGATATTCCAAAGAATGCACATAGATATATTTTGAATTGCATATTTGAAATTAACTTGAAATACATATTTTTAAAAGTCGTAATGTAAAATTCAGAGAAATTCCGTGCAGTATGAGTGATAGCGATAGTTCTTATACTCTAGTTGATCGAGAGTCAGAAAGCAGTCCTTACATCAAAGAGATTTTTTCAAAAGGGAAAGTGATGACAACTTTGAGATGATTGTTGAAAATGAGAGTGGTAGTTCTGGTGAGATAGTATGCAGAAAATATAGGAAGTGAACCAAGGAGTGATAAGAGTGTTGAAACCGTCAATCCCAAACCAATAGATGGCGAAAACCCTATCGGCTTCAATATGAAGATTAGACCGAGAAATAGAAAAGTTTAGTACTTTATAACAAATAGGCATGCAATAAAGTCAAAACTTGGTTTTAACTCAAAGCATGACAAACATAGACAGCTAATTCGATATAAGTCAAGACTTGCAGCTAAGGGTTTCAGTCAAACTATTAGATTGATTTTAACCTTGGCAGTGGAGTTTAATCTCACAGTTCACGAAGTAGGATGTCTCATGCGCTATCTGAACGGTGACATAGAGGAAGATATATATGTGTACCAACCTGAGTATTTTGTGGAACCAGGAAATGGAGGAAATATGTGTAAACTGAGAAAGTCACTGTACGGTCTAAAGTACGGACATATCCATCGCTTGTACAAGTGACGATTCTGTCATTCACATAAAAGCATCGATCACTTGCTGATACTTTTGATTTCGTTTATAAGGGGCCACTCGACTTTTTTCGTGGGCTTTATCCCATGAGCAATACATTGTCGAAATACAGCATGATCTCGACTAGAAAATGTAACACTTCTTGATACAGGTGCAAAACTATACGAAAGTTGCGTGCTTGAAGATTGATCCTAAGGAATATTAACAGAGGGTCGATGATGTATCTCACACCTATTAAGGTATTTGAATACAACCACAATAATATTGAATACAACTAATTTTAAACTTTCTTTTAAGAAAACTAGAAACCTTCTTAATGGTTGTGTCGATAATACACGATAAATTTAGTAAGCAACGGACTCGGCTTCATTGCCATTACAATAGCGATATGCTACAAATTGTAAATGAAATGAATATGGTGCGCCGACTACAACGGATAAAAGCAGTACCATAAAGTATAATGTAAAGAAGATGCTTCCGTTGGTAGGTTGCCTGACAAACGCGTATAAAAACGGAAATTGAAACTACTAGATAGGATATAACCTAGTTGTAGTATAAAGGACGTTAAAGAGAGAAGTGAGTTTTAAGTAAGTAAGAATCCTACGCTATTATGAGCACGTGCGGTCGGTACTCACAGTGTCTCATGGAAGATTTAGCACTTATAAAATGCAATATTAAAAATGACTAAAAGCACCTCTAGCTTTTAGAAATCAAAAGAAGATCTCGCTTAAGCACTGCTTTTGGCACATCCAATAAAAGGCGCCCCAATAGATATGTGCCTCCAACGACGCATTAGGTGCAGTTGTGAACCAGTTGTACAATGACGTTTCTCATCCATTACGCTTCTACTCAGGGAAACTCTCAAAGCCGCAGATGAAATATAGTGCACCCGACCGCGAGTTATTGGCAGCTTTTCAAGGTATCAAACAATTTCGGTATTTACTGAAAGGCAGAGACTTCTCTACCTATACCGATCATAAAGGTTGCAGATTTTGTTTGCCTCATTGATGAAGTTGTTGCCCCCTCAGCGATCAATTTTGATAAAATTGGCAGCGCACAGCGACAAAATTAGGAGCCAATAAATATTTTACAACACAAAAATCCAACTTCGCTTAAATTAAAATGACTTCATTTCCAGGAACCACAAATCCACCACATTGTGACGTTTCTACGAAGTTCGTGTGACATTTTATTTCTATATATATAACCGCTAAAACGCCGTTAAATTCACGGATGGATAAGACGGTTTGGAACTCCCTTTCATATAACAACCGACATTAACAGGGAATTTAAATCGAATTTATTTTCTAATCTCGCCCCGCTTGGGGCGAAAAGTATGATACCATATCCATATCTCTATATGCCCCAAAGAAAAAAGAAGATGATGGATAGCATTTTATTTCATTCTATGAAATTTATACAAAAAAATGACCTGCGACCAGGAAGGTCTATTGTATCTAAAAGGGATATTACCCCATGAGACGTTTGATTTCCCTGATGAAAGTCACCACGTCCTTAGTTGCAGAGTTCATCAACTCTGCTGCTGAAAGGACCTCTTTAAGGAAGATTCTTCGTCTTAACCAAAGAAGGGCAGGGCATTCACATAGAATGTGTTGCAAGCACGTTGCCTGCAATACCTTGGTGGCCCAGTACCCATCCAAGTTTGACTTTAATTTGCTTCGCTAGCAATACGCTATAGCAGCTTTTTACTGACCTGGACACTAAGGTATGGGATGCCAATGCCTGTAGTGCTGCTTGACTATCCGAGAAGATGTGTATTCTGGCACCTTTAATACCTTTTCGGGAGATTAAATTAGCACAGGTCTCGATGGCATGGATTTCAGCCTGAAATACCGTGGGACATTTTCCCATTGCTATTGAGACTTTGGTGTTGGGTCCAAAGACTCCAGCTCCAACTCCAGATTCCATTTTTGATCCGTCTGTGTACCAGACCAGACTTCTCGGATTTATAGATGGAACACCGTTAGCCTATTTGGAACGGTCCATTATTTCAACCTAGAATAGTTTTCCTAAACAGTTTTCCCTAATCATAATGTCGGGGATACAGTAAAACATATCCATGTTTGGGATTAAGTTAAGTATAATCAGGTGACCCACGTGGTCTGCTGATTCGAACTTATATTCGAGTTGCAGCTTGATGGCGCATCTAACAGCTGTCTTCTTAATGAAGATCTGTAGTGGTAAAAGCCCAACAATGGCTTCTAGTGCTGTTGTTGGGCAGGTGCGCATGGCACCTGTAATGCCTAGACACACAATACGCTGCAGCTTATTTGTCGTTGGCCGTTCAAGAGTTTTGGGCCTACAGACGATAGCGGCATAGGCAATTATGGGTCTGACCATCATTGTGTAAAGTCACAGTATCATTCTAGGGTTAAGGCCCCTAGTCCTGGCATACAGGCGTCTACTGGCCCACATGGCTCTAGTTGCACGCTCCGCGCAGACTTAATATGAGAATTCCAGTTGAGTTTTTTATCTAAGATAATTCCGAGATATTTGACTTCAGTGGAATAATTCATTGAGGTACCTTCCATAAAAATAATTTCAAAATTAACCAGTCTTCTTCAAGTGAAAGGTACTAGAATGGTTTTGCTAGGATTAATAGATAATCCTTCTTTTTTGAACCATTCTAAGACGTGTCGCAATGCATCATGAATGTGACTAGTAATGGTAAAATCAGCATATTCTTTTTCAATTCGCACGAAAGGATGAATCTTCGACAAGCATCACAACCGAAGCTAACGAAGTAATAACAGCTCGTTCAGGGCGAAGAGGATGTATTCCTCAGATCTATTATTAGTGTGTTCAGTGTTATTACTAAGCAGGAGTAATCAAGTTTACTTGACACGTAAAGTCCCAACGACAGCGCAACAATAAACAAAACGAAAACAGATGACGGCTACAGACTAATTGACTTTGCTGCAACTTTTAATACGGTGATACGTATCACTAGGTTTCCACGGCTCAGGATTCTCAAAGGAACCTGGATGGCGCTCTCCAGACAGTCTAACCGCCAACCAAATCGACCATGTTCTCATCGATGTGAGGCACGCATCTAACATCATGAGCGTGCACACTTACCGAGCGACAAACGTCGACTGTGACCATTTTTTGTTGCAGCTAGATTCGGAGCTCGACTGTCCAACGAGAAGCTCCGAATTTCCCAGAAGAAGAAATTGGACGTTGGGCGCCTTAACAACATTGGGTAGCCAGCGACTACAAAGAGGACCAACAACCAGTGGTCACAGTGTCGCGACACCATCCACAAAGTAGCCGAAACCACCGTAGGTAACCACCCCAGAAAAAAAGGCCGTGGTATGATGATGATTTCGGTACACGCATTCATCATCATAGTGACAAAAGATAATGGTGACAAAATGTACATATTAGAGCACTGCAGCGGTAAACAAGAGCAGCAAGGGAAGAGTACCGCGCTAAGAGAAGAAAAAAAAGATCCTGCGTAGAAAGAAAAGAGAGTACATAGCCTCCCATCACAAGAGAACGAAGAGTCTCGCATTCGAAACACCATCCAGAGATTTTATAAGAAAGCCAAGCAACTGACTTCTGGCTATGCTCTTTTACACAGCCAAGTAAACCTAGTCACCGGCGTGCAGGAAATAGTAGATGTGTTTGAGCAGCATTTCCAGCAGCTGATAAATGGGCTTCATGCAGAGAGAGTAAAGGGGCAAGAAGCGAAGCCACGTCCAGTCAATGAAGAACCAGTACTGCCACCCAGTATAGCAGAAGTTGGCTTAGCTATAAAATAGCTTAAGAACAACAAGGCTGCCAGCTCTGTTGCATTCAAGATCCTATAAAATGTACTCTGTGAACGTCTGAAACTCTTCTGCAACACACAAATCCGCCCGTACCAGTGTGGATTCCCTGCAGATGGACCAAATTTTCGCGGATGCCAGAGCGCGGCAAGGTGATACGCTATCATGTGACTTCTTCAATTTTGTTCTTGAGTAGATAGTGCGCAGGGCAGGTGTCAACATGGAAATCACTATCTTCAACAGATCGGTCTAGCTACTGGAATATGCGGACCATATTGACATAATCGGACGTTAACCACGTACCGTGGTGAGGCTAGAGCCTATTCGGAGAACTTCTGGGATAGTTTTTCTAAATTGTCCGAGTTTGTACGGATTTTCCATATAACATCATTTAAAATAAATGTCTCATATTTTTCAATAAATAAAAAGAAGCAGTACACACTGTTTTTCATCAGCAATTCGAACATATCAAACATTTTTCTTTGAATCGAACATCTGCCAGCAATGACCTAAAGCGATAATCACCAATACCATTGCCAAACTTTTTGTGGAATCGGTATTGTGTTAAAAACGATAGCTTACTTTGGCTTTGAAATTGACTTAGATTTTCATTTCCAGTTTTGAACCGGTATTACGATTTTCAAAACGGTGGACCAGATTACAAAAGAAACCCTTACAAATAATAATATATTATCAAAATGTATACGGTTTTGTGCTAATAATTACAATCAGTTCTCAAGTTCTCTTATACAAAAATCTTCTTTGCCGACACCTTGATAAAAACTTTGGTGTGTCCACCGACAAACGAATGGTTCAAATAAAGTGTATTCGAAGATAATGTTGAATGTTCTCCACATGTACCTTCTCAATAATGCAATCTTCTATAGATATCATACTCTACGGATTAATGTAGATTGAGAGAATGGAAAAAAAAATAAAAATATTTCTCCATCTACGCTCACAGAACGGAATGACTTCGAGATTTCGCTGAATTCCTCGACAATGAATATAAAAAAAAACACATTTTATGCAGGACTTAATTTCGAATATTATCCCAAATTATATTCGGTGACATATTTAAAGAAAAAATCGATCTTGAGTAAGTATTTACCTCTAACCCCAGTTATTGCGGATTTAAAAATAAACCGAAATTTGGTGCAACACATTAATGCAAATAGCTCCGTTAATGGTTGCATCAAACACTTCATGTGGATTATAATTTATAGAAGAAATTATGTTCTTTGCAACTGCATTTAACACTTTTTTAACATTCATTCTTGAACTTTATAATAAACAAAAAATGTTTCGTAAGTTTGCGGGGATACCTGCGTTTTGTACTCTTTATTGGTTCCTATTTGCTCCGGGAAATTACGGGATATTTAAGCTCGATAACTAGTTTTATCAAAACATTTCTGGCAACCCTATTGTAACGAGGATATCGGTCAAAGATATTTGCATTTCAACTTTCTAACTTGTACTAACATTGGCAATCCTAAAAAGCGCACAAGTGTTAGCTGATATGTATTGACGTTAACATTGAAACCATACAACTTCCTTAACATCCTTAATCAAAGAAAGAAAAAACTTACACGAGTTTAATTAATGATACAAATTCTGATGCATAAAGGTAGATTTAAGAACCCGTTTATAACATAAAAATAACACCAACAAGTCGAATTGGGAGACCTGAAGAAATTTGCCTAAGTATAACGAGAATACCCCAGAGGGAAATGCAGTCACAAAATGGAATATGATGATCTTTCACTTCTGACTATAACATCGTCGGATATTATAGAAGAAAAATCAAAATATCCTGAAAAATCCGTATACGTAAAGTAAAAATCACAGCGACAACGCAACAATCCAAACTCTAGTAAGAGAATTAAAGCTAACTCAATTTAAAAGATACGTACAATTGCCCAGCATCATTAATATTGCTAAATTAATTTGCATTCAGGGATACAAGACTCATGCAACCGGGCGCAAGCCAAACCAACACTACCAAACCATATCCGAATGATAAATGCAGAATATGAATGTGCGTCTAATAATTATCAATATATCCTAATTTCTCGCTCTCTTAAATGTTTAAGGCAAGAACTGAATTTTGAGATTCCAGTATTCTCTCTGTAAAAACATGTTGAGGACTCAAAAACCATTCCAGTATCCAGTTATAATATAGCATAAGACGTGCCTATTTCTCCCATACAAAAATGTTTACAAGGGAAAACAGTTAGGAGAAGGAGTGTAAACATTGGACATTTAATTGTTGTCTTGGTACCATTAAACACAAGGGTGTTTTTTGTGTTCTTTATTTTCGGGGTAGACAGTGTCTAAAATGTCTCTACGACGCACCGTCATTGCGTCCAAAAGCGTTCGAATGAGTAAAGGTAAGATTAGATTGCACTAATGTGCATCTTAAGATATTTAGATTTAAAAAAAGCGTTCCTCGGGTCCGACCTATCAAGAAAGGTAAAATGAGCCCCTACGTAGCCCTAAGGCCACTATCATACGACATCCGTTGATCAAAAACTCACATTAGGTTCCTACGACACTTGGACGAAGTTTCAGAGTGGACTATCTGGTTTATTAGCAATCAGTGAGCCAAGTATAGCAAGTGGTGGCTGCCCGCTCCCCGACACGCCGACAGGCAAACCTCAACAATTCTTGACATAAGACTCGGCTCGGTACTATTGATCTGTGGATGAGAAGATCTCATAAGAATTCGATTAAGTAAACCAAAACACAGCGTGCCTTTAGAATGCCAAACTTTATTTGTTCGTACGCACTTACGTGTATTTATAGAACACTGTCAAATACGAAATAGAGAACTTTGCGTGACAGCTCAGTCTCGTGCCTTCTTGACGTGTATATTGGCACTTATTAATGGCCACATTCACATTAATTCTTTATATTCTCTGCTAGTTTAGAAAACTTTTATCAATTTCGTTAATTACAAATTTTAAACATATTCATTCTGTACACAACGTAGAGAAAATCGGTAATCAAATATTGTTTTTCCATTGTTTCAAGATTGTTTTTCAAATAGAACAAAAATGAAGGAAAAAACACCTGTATTAAAATAATTGTTATTGCTATCTAAAAAAATCAGATGCATACTTTTTAATACAAAAACTATTGTTAGTTTATGCGTTCCATTAAAATACCGCCCCATATATTTCGCCCGGGACTAGTAACTAGTCATCATTTTTTTTCTTTGGGTAGATATACCACGTAAGTTCTTGTTGTTATTGTTCTGAGTACACGGTGATCACATGGAAAAGATATGGCTGCGGAGGGGGGGGGGGGGCACAGAGTGCGAAATGTACGAACTTATTGAACTAAGATAAAAGACAGAGGTCAGGCCACCGCGGTAACAGTACTCTGAGACAATTCATTTATTTTAGATATTCAATCACAGGACTTACCCATTAGTATCCGCATTTGCTTTTTGCCAAATAGGCGGGTGAGAAGGCTGGAGATAGTCAAGCCCATATTTTATTTACTTTTTCCTATGTTCACCTGGTGACTGTTGGAGATACCAAAAAAAAGAAAACGTTCCGAGTACACACAATTAACAGATTAATTCCGTTCGTAGAACAATTTATAAAATTTGTTTCTGGGTGGAATTTGGTAATTAAAAGGGTAGTTGGAATAGAAAACTTAAAGATACCAAACAAAATATTTAATCTTTTTTTTTGCTCTACCAAAGCAAATTCGGTATGATTTTATGAATCGGTGAGAATACTTCCAATGGTAATGAAGAGTAGAGAACGATTCGTACACAATACCAATCGTTCCGTTTTTATATTTTGATGATGTAAACGTGGGCTGTCAGAGGCGATGTGCATAGTTTCTTGTGATCTGGTACAATTAAGCAAGTCCAAAGGCAAAGGTTAAGACACATTTGCACAGCAACAGCAAATTTGACTATAACAGCCACGCCATACATTTAGAGGAACATTCACATGACAGCGAATCGCGAACTGCGAACAAGGGAATATTCGTAAATTCTAACATTTCTTTCACATGACAACTTTTTTTGATTTGTAAATGTTAGCGGCAAGATGTGTCAATTTTAAGGTTATGTTCGAACGAATTTTTCATTCGCGGATTTGTGGTTCGCCTCTTTATTATGTGGATTGTGAATAAAGACTGACAGTTAACGGCAATAATTTTTAAATTCACGGGAAAATGTTTGTAATTGTAAGTATTGCTATTTAAATCAATTTAGACTCAGTTTTTTTTAGATCAATTAAATATAATGCTTTTGTGGTTGAAGCAATAGAAATTTTCTATTCATAAATACATTAAAATTCGCCTATTCGCAATTCGCTCTCATGTGAATAGTCCTTTACAAGATGACTTTGAATAGAGCTAAATACATAACTGTCTTTTAATTGACAAACAGGCGTGGGGGCCAAACAATCAATTTGTTAGCAGCCCTCATACGTGTATTTCGGAAATTAAGTCCATTGAAGTGTGTTTATAACTGAATTTAATTGTAAATAATTATTTCAGTATAAAAAAATGTTACTTCATCCACAGAATGTGCAAGGTTGTGATACTCTATCTCTCTAACTTTAGCTTTGAACGGTTTTTTCTAAATTGTGGGCGTGGGTTGTTTACACTTAACGATTTCGGAGACCTAGGGAATATGTGGTCCAAATTTCAGCTTCCTAGCTTAATCTAAAAGGCCCAAAAATTGCGTACCAACGGACGGACGGATGCACAATGTTTAGTCGTAGGTTTTGGTTCTGATCATAAATATATATACTTCTAGGGGTCTACGATGAATATTAAGGGGTGTTACAAATTATGTGTCAAAATTAATTTACCTTTAGGATAGGGTATACAAAATCTGAAGGTAACAAAAATGTTTTAACAAATAGATATAAGTGTTGTTTAGAATATTTTTGTTCCCAAAAGTACATTACGACTTTTGGGAACGCACCGCTCAGATTTTTCACGTTTCGTGCCTTTTTACTTAATTTAAAATTTGCGTATAATAGTTGATTGCTGATTGGTTGATTTCTATTTAACGCGAAGCAAAACCCGAGACAGAGCATCATTTCAGTTGTTTATCCCCAATTCAATTTGACAGCATTATATAATATATTTGACAGTTCGGGTTTATAGAGCTTTGTACCATTTGACAGCTTGGAAAAGAAAATATATTTGTAAATAATTATTACAGTGCAATAAAATGTTAATTCATCCGCAGAATGTGAAGATCCAGCCAGTTTCTGGTTAAAGTATCCAAGTGGTTCTGTATGATGCAAAGTAATTCGGGTAGCAATTGATAATCCCATCGCTATTAGATTTTTCGGCGTGAATTCAGATAGGTTTTTAAAGTCGTTGGAGAGGAAAATCCATACATTTGATAACATTGTATTTGTGGTGGCTTGTATGTTACCTTAAACGGGCTAAATATTGACAATGTTTATAGGTTTCGAAAATTGTAATCAAAAGAAAGGATACAAGCAACAAACCAATTTAAAGACATTGTTAATAAATGAATGGATTTTAGAAGTTCTCCGACGACTTTAAAAGACCATCTGCGTCCAAACGATTGAGCTTGACCTTATTACATTTTGAATACAGCACCTTAACCATAAAATCAAACGGAGAAATATTTTTTCTGTAGTGTATTTTTGTTTATGTGAAGTATATGCCACCTTTACGGAATATATTGTCTCCGCCGAACAATTAAATAGCGATGGGAAGATCAATTGCAACCCGAATCATTTTGCATCATACAGAACCACGGGAATATTTTAACCAGAAACTGGCTGGATTTGCACGTTGTGTGGATGAAGTAACATTTTTTGGACTGAAATAATTATTTACAAATATATTTATCGCATTCCGGTTTAAAACACTTAAATTTATTTATTAACGCACTTCAATGGACTTAATTTCCGAAATACACGTATGAGGACTGTTAACAAATTGATTGTTTGGCCCCCACGCCTTGACAGTTAAAAAAATAATGTGACAGTTTTGTATTCAGCTCTATTCAAAATCATCTTGTAAAGGACTATTCTCATGAGAGCGAATTGCGAATAGGCGAATCGCGAACAAATCAATTTTAATGTATTTATAAATAGAAAATGTCTATTGCTTCAACCACAAAAGCATTATATTTTATTGATCTAACATCCTATCTAAAAAAAACTGAGTCTAAATTCATTTAAATAGCAATACCCACCATTACAAACATTTGCCCGTGAATTTAAAAATTATTGCCGCTAACTGTCAGTCTTTATTCACAATCCACATAATAAAGACATATATATATATATATAAGCGTAAACGGCCCATACAGGACCTAAAGCCTAGCTTCTCCAACCATTGTGTGTGCAAAGTTATGTTTTTGACACGAATGGTGGGACCTACAGTTTAATGCCAATTCCGAACAATTCCGAACGACAATTTATTTTTGAGAAGCTTCTCATGACATTTCTTTCTCTTGGGTGTTTGTCAGACGTTCGCAAGAGGTGGGGCAGGTCGCGATTTGAACCAGCGACATCTTGCTTAGTGATCCAACGCACTTAACCACTAAGCCACTGCACCCAACATAATAAAGACGCGATCCACAAATCCGCGAATGAAAAATTCGTTCGAACATAACCTTAAAATTGATACATCTTGCTGCTAACATTTACATAGCAGATTCGCGTGTACCGGCGACCAAAAAAAGTTGTCATGTGACAGAAATGTTAGAATTTGAGAATATTCTCTTGTTCGCAGATCGAACTTTATAAGTTTGTCATATCAAGTTTTTGCCACGCCTACTTTTTGATGGCGTATTTCACTAAAATGGTATTTTCTTCGAAAATTTTCATGGAAACCAAAACAAAGAAATGTTTAACAAACAATTTTGCCAATTTTTTTTCCAATATATCACCCATACAAAGGTTTTGGTCACACCCACTTTTTAGGGGTGCGTTTTTTAAAAAAAAAATATTTTTTTTATAAAATTCATAGAACGAAATAAAATGCTATCCATCATCTTCTTAATGCTTTTTTTCTTTGGGGCATATAGAGTTATTGATAGGGTATCATACTGTTCGCCCCAAGCGGAATGTAGACTTTCCTTATGATTTTTATATATTTTTACTCTCTGCATTACAAGTCTTAATATCTTTTATTTTGTAGGAATTAATATTTAATATGTTCCTGTTTTGTTGATAACTTGACTTGATTTTTCATAAGATCATTTAAATTTTAAAGCTCAATCATGGTCTATTCCTTAGTTTTGTTTTGAGTAAGAACAAATTCCAACAAATATCTTCAGTGTTGGCAGTAAAGAATGCGGCAAGTTTCTATCCAAATTCCGTATTCGGAATTTCCGAATTCGGCCTCAACATCTATCCCGACACTCATTTGCAATGACATTCCAGCTGTCAGCTCTTTAGACAAAGCCAATCTGCTTGCTGCTCATTTTGTAGCTAGCTCAACGCTGCAAGATAGTGCTTTATCTTCCCCTGTACTCGAGCACGTAGAAAATACTATGGGACCAATTCATTTTCGCACTTGTACAGTGGCAAGAGTTCTTCGAGATCTCAACGTACATTAATCCGCTGGTCCAGATGGTATTTCCCCTATCGTTCTGAAGAGGTGTTCTTATTCGCTGGCAAAACCACTATGTAAGCTATTCTATCTGTCCTATTCTTCAGGGCTCTTTCCGAGAATATGGAAAACAGCATTTGTCCAACCTGTCCCAAAATAAGGCGAATCTTCCACTCCCTCCTCCTACCGACCAATTGCACTTACGTCACTTCGTTCCAAGGTCATGGAAACGCTGATAAATCGACAGCTTATGAAATATCTTGAATCGCGGAAACTTCTAAATGACCGGCAGTACGGTTTCCGCGGCAACAGGTCCACTGGTGATTTGATGACATATCTAACTGAAAGGTGGAACCAATCTATTCACCGTGGTGGTGAAAGCAAGGTCGTTGCGCTTGATATTTCAAAGGCATTTGACAGAGTTTGGCATCAAGCTCTTTTGTCGAAAATGCGTGCATTTGGAATCGATGATACCTTTATACATTGGATTAGAAATTACCTTTCGGACCGTTCAAAAAAGCGTAGTTTTATGTGCCTGGCTACACGTTTTGTGTGAGTCAGAAAGAATAGGTAGATTGCACTAAGAATTCACCGAAAATTCATTTTCGAGTTGAATTCCTGATGAGGGCATGAACGTTTTGGTTCCAATCCATATCACTTTTGACATAAATTCTTATTTGAGATTTGCTTTGGAAGAGTGAAGACCGAATACAGGTACTAGAGAGCACAAAAGTATTCAACTTCCCAAGAGACATTTTGTTTTGTTTCATATTTCAGCGTTCCTCGTCTTTCAAATTGCTTTCATTCTAAGGGGCCATGATAGCTTTATCATTGCAATGCATCATTGGAACAAATCAGTGGAATAGTTGTTTAATTTTTTTCACAAGTCGGTTATAGCAATCATTGAAAAATTTCTGTCAGTGGAAGGCCACTGGTATAGGTTTTAAGGTTAGAGTTGATCATTGAAAGCAGATCGACTGAAAGAATCGAACACATCAGTGGAACGATTGTGTTCCAAATTGTAGAAACGAATATCACCTGTTCATTGAAATCAGTTTCTATCAGTGAAATAATAAAAATCTATAAAATGAAAAGTTTAAGTTAGAATTAAAAAGTTTTGTTTGTAGAAAAATTCTATAACGATTAACTTTATTTTGATACCGCTTAAAGCCAATATGGTTTGTTCAGTCGTCTTAAATTACGAAAACAAATGCCCTTAAGGGACCAGTTATAGCTTTCATTGAAATGCATCATTGGGACAAATCAGTAGAATAGTTATTGAATCCAATATTGAAGTCAAAGTACTGGTGTGAAGTATTTTGATGGTATTCGAAATGATACATTACATATGTCATTAGCAGTTTTACAACAATTCCTAATGGCAATAAAGAACAGTAAATGCTGTTTAATGGATCTTTTAATGGAAATGTTTATGAAAAAAAAAGTTCTATAATAAATATGAAGTGGAAGTATTTGGAACGATCATAAATATGAGAGCGAGCGATTGACAAACTACGAACAAATAACTTTTAACGCTTTTTTAAAATCAAAATGTAAAGTTTATTATTCCAATTCAAAGATAATCCCGTATTTAAATTTATTTCATCGTGATGATGAATAATAATACTAATGAATAATTTCATCATGATGAATAATTTTAATAACGTTATTATCTTTGAATTAGAATAGTGAATAGCAGTGAATTTATCAAATACTATGTATAAATAAATTAGTTTAATTTTTGAAGGAAATAAAAAACGATGGGCAAGATAGCCAAAAATCCTCTCAGTCGACTATATGCATAATTACTCATCTGTGAGCCAGACACTATTTTTTTTCTTTACATTGGTGAATTTTCGTGTCCATGTTGCTAGAATCGATGTAACTGTCAAATTTCTAATTTGAACCGCGACCAGTTGAAAATAAATTTTACAAAAGTGCTAAATTCAGTACTGTCACTATTTTTTTTGTGAGGTGTCAATTCGGCGTTGTGGCCATACAAACAATCTGTTGGCAGTATTCCATATTTGAATTTCTGTAATTCAGTGCATAAAAGTGCGTTTATAAAAAAGTTTAAAAATTGTTTTAATCCGCAATGTGATATATATATATATTCGTAAATAATCAGTGAATTGTAGTAAAATATAAATTGTTCCGCAGAATATGCAAATCCATCCAGTTTCTCGTTGGTGTATTCTTGTGGTTCTCTATAAAGGACTATTCACAGGAGAGCCAATTGAGGATACCGAATAGGCGAATTGTGATCTAATCAATTAATATGTAATTATGAATTGAAAATTTCGATTGGTTCTACATCAAAAGCATTTGATCTAAAAAAAGAGTCTTAATTGATTTAGAAAGCGAAATTTAAAAGCATAAAAATTTAATCTTGCCGCGAACTGTCACATTTTATTCACAATCCATATAATGCAGTCGCTATCCACAAGACCACGATTGAAAAATTCGTTCGAACATAACCCAAAAAATGAGACATCTTTCTGCTAACATTCTCTTATTCGCAGTTCGCTCTCATATGAATGATCCTCAATGCAAGGTGATTTGAGTTGCAATAATATTCCCATCGCTATTTGATTTCTTTATTGAATTCAGCGGAGGCAATATTATTCGTAAATGTTTTTACTAAACACGTAAAAATCGAATTTCTCCATACAAACGGGGTATGCATTTGTCATAAACAAGTCATAAAAATTCACTGCAGATAAAGTATTCCCCCGTCGAATATGATGGTTGAGGTGGTGAACAATCCACATAATAAAGCTGCGATTCACAAATACACGAATGAAAAATTCCTTCGAACTGTAAACCTTATTTTTAAATATGCCTGTATGCGTCCATTGGGTGACTGGACGGTCGACGTTCCTATCGCACACTAAACGAGTATAGAAAACGAGGAAATGGCTGACGAGCTGTTATCTCGTGGCTTTTTTTTTGTTATTTTCTTTGGAAGAAGAAGAACGAGTAAGAACTTCTTTGGTGTGTGCAAATTTAAAATAAAAGACTGTTGTGGAAATCTGTAAAAATCATTGAAATAAATTGACTTAACTACAAATCAGATGTGGGGTAATACTCAGCCAAAGATAATAAAAATATTTGCAGTGTTATTTTGGTGAAAAGAGTAAGATATTCATCAACCACGTTTTTACCGCACCCGAGACCCCATTAAAAAAAAATTAAGTTAACAATGGCTAACCGAATGCTACGTACCGATTTGGAAAACGCACTACAAGCAGCTGGAATTGAATTTCCGTAGTCATTTTTCGACGACTCTATGAGGATAATATCCAAGTTGATGAGATCGAAACCGAAGCCCGTTCACCGTCACCGGCAATATCTGAATCAGAGGTAAAATCTGTCCAATATAAATTGGCAGTACAGGGAAGATAGGGATGTTTGCCTCTCATTCGCACTCTGTTGTTTTCCATATACCCTTTTCACACCGCATCGATGAAACCTCCTCAGAATCTGGTTTCAATAATAAGGTTGTCAACGCAAACGCACCTTTTAATACATTCCACAAGTTACACGAAGCAGTTGACAAGTGGTCTGTTTAATTTTTAAAACCGTGTGCAGAAAAGATCCGCTAATTTTAGTGATATTTGCATTGCGTCCTACCTTATGCAGTGTTTTATCCAGCGTCGTAAGTTCGTTATTTGGAAAAATTTGCACAATTTGCCTGATGGCACACTTATCGAAATCATCTACTTTTATTTTAAATCAGTTTGGTTTTTCTTCTTTGGTGGCGAGTTGTGGCCTATTTGCGTTAAAAAGTCTATAAACTGATTCGCAGTGACTGTTTTATTTTTTCAAATTTGATGAATTTTTTTTCGCTTAAAAAAATTTTTTTTTTTTCGGCACTTAAGTCTGTGGATTTAAGTCTGGAATTTAAAGCCATTTCTAATAAACAAAACAAACGAAAAAAAAATTTTTCCTTAATGAAAACAGATAACAATTTTGTAACTGCATTTTAACATATTCTCCAAACATTAAAAGAAATGTCAAAGATCAAAACAAGACCTCCACGATAACACTTATCATTAAGAACTTTTTTTCAAAACTCTAAAAAATAAAGCTCCTCAACAGAAACATAAGAAAAAAAAAGCTGAACGAGTTACCAAATAAAAATTGGTAACGCTAAATGCACATCAATTAAATGGGCGTTGAATAGTAGCAGCCACAGGCCATTGCACACTCACATGTGCGCTGAATAAGACGTGGTGGATCTACGTCAGATGCAATTGGAAATCCACTGGACAGTAAACACTTTATGAGGGCTTTCTTTCAATTTAGTATGGTAGACAAATATGTCACGCTACTGATTTTTAAAAGGCTTCCCCATAGGACTTGTACTGAAAATTTATGTTGGACAAAGTATAGCAGCTAACCGAAGCCAAACCCATGACCGGAACACCGACCAGCCGCACAAAACGTCGATAATATTGATGCCGAGTTAGCACAATTAAGAAAATTAACCAACATTTTCAGACTAAGAGCCGAGTTACGGGCATTGGAAGTCGACAACATAACCGTGAGCCAGAACCATCGACGCCGATTTTAATTTAGCGATGTTGAATACTTTTTCCAAAAATTCAGTGGGGACGATAATTATAGAGTGAAAAAATGGATCGCTGACTTCGAAGAAATTCTATTGTCTGGTCGAGTTGACGAGCGATTGATTTGATTTTTACCCGCCGATTGATAGCGTACCGTCCACGTACATTTCTAGCAACGATACAAGCGAATGACTGCAAGTCTTTAAAAGATAAAATTGGAATTTGATCGATGCCGCTCCCGACAAGACGTCTATGCTGACTAAAATAACCGAACGATCCATCACAACGAAACCATACGCCAATACATTATCGAGATACAAGGGATCGCTGGCTATTCGGACATTACTGAATACGAGTTAGTGCAATTTATACTCGATGGACTAGGGGACACTGGACCGAACGGATCGATCCTCTACACTTCCCGTACTATGATTGAACTGAAAGATGCTGTAGTTCACTACGAACGTCGCCGAAAACAAGTCTTCAACACCCGAACAAACCTTCCAAGCCGTACACCAGCCGACAATAACCCTTCAACACGTTCAATAATACCGATCACTAACATGGCCAGTCATTCACCCATCGTCAGCTGAAAGATCCGAATCGTTGTGCAAACTGTCGCATCCTGGGCCATAATGAATCGAGAAACCCGAAAGCACGTAGACCATCAGGAAGTTGTTTCCACTGCTGGGAGCTAGGACACTGGTACAAAGATTGTCCGAAGAAAAATCGAGTAGCAGCTGCGGTAGCCGAATCAACAATTGCCAGTACAACGTTGACCATCGAACAGTTCAGGACGTTAGTGGGGCCGCTGAAGAACTATCCGCATTACAGATGGTAAGCATTTCTTTTAAAGTTGGGAAAATTGAGCATAAAACTAATTCGGTTCTTTTTGAACTATTCGACACTGGCAGTCCAGTGAGTTTTATCCGTAGAATTACAATGCGGGCAGTTGGTAGACACTAAATTTAAAAGATTAGGCGACTCAAAACTATTGAGTTACGGTAATGTTAATGGTTTTATTCGATTAAAATCACAAATAAATTTGAGTAAAATCTTTATTGTCGCAGTTAACGTATTACCGATCCCTACAATATTCGACAACAAACTCGAAGTCTATCCGATTGTATTAGTCAGTATCAATTAGCTCCAACTGTGTGTAGTTCTTCCGAATCAATAAAATTCCCATTTAAATTGTTTTGTCGTATATCAATTTGCTCATTAGTCTGCAAGTGCGCCCTGTGTGCGAGCCGTCCTCCGTTTCCCGGTCCAGGTCGTCAATTAATGTAAAAAATTATATTTCGTCGTTTGATACACTCAATGATCTACAATTTTTTATTGCCACTGCTCACGAAACTAAAGTTGCCTATTTAGATATAGGGCATCATTTCGGTGACTCTTATTATGATAAATGTTCCTTGTAAAATCCATAAGAATAATGCGTGACAATTTTCCTTTCACTTCCTTCCACTTATTGATGAGTGTTGAGAGCACCTTGACAGTAAAAATTGTTTTCCTTTGATTGACCTAAATAATGGGTTTCACCAGGTCCTGCTGGACAAAGACTCCATACCGTAAACATCATTTGTCACACCATATGGAAAGTTTGAATATTTGAAAATGCCTTTGCGAAACGGACCATCTGTTTTTCAGCTTTTTATTATCACCATACGAAGTGAT
Source organism: Ferdinandea cuprea (assembly GCA_963576555.1). NCBI lineage: Eukaryota > Metazoa > Arthropoda > Insecta > Diptera > Syrphidae > Ferdinandea > Ferdinandea cuprea. The sequence continues at coordinate 17,781,740 of OY754962.1, read as the reverse complement.
ATGATTCGATCTGGCGATAATAATATCGCATACTATAAAGTATACATGGATGATATTTTAGTTGCTACTGTTACCATTGACGAATATCTCAACGTTCTTTGTAAACTTTTTCGTCGTTTAGTTGAAAATAAATTAGAAATCAAAATAAGCAAGTGCATGTCTATGCAACGATCGAATGAATATTTAGGATACTTAGCAGATAACCGAGTTATTAAACCGAATAACTCTCATATCGAAACGCTCCGAAATTATCCTGTCCGGACTAATACTAGAGAACATCAATCTTGTTTAGGGCTATTCTATACTCTCGAAGATTTGTACCCTCGTTCTATAAGATAGCTAGCCCATTATTAAAGAAAGGATCCACCTTTCATTTTGATAACGAATGTAAAAAAAGGTTTCTATACTCTTCATGATGCCCTAGCATGTTCATCAGTTTTGGCCATTTATAATTCTACCCAAGAAACTGAGTTATATACTGATGCCAGTTCACAGGGATTTGAAGCTGTGTTATTAAAGGGTGATTTTTTAAGAGGTTTAGAACTTTTTAAAAAAAAAAAACACAAAAAATTCGAAAAAATGAATGAAATATTTATTTGAATCGATAGTTTGAACCTTGCAATTTAATGTTTAAAGATAATTTCATGCAAATGTTGACCGCGGCTGCGTCTCAGGTAGCCCATCCGCTGAGTCCAATTTTGGCATACTCTTTCACACATATCGGCCGGTATCTCACGAATGAATGCATGGATGTTGGCTTCCAGTGCGTCAATCGAAGCGGGCTTGTCCCTATACACATTAGCCTTGGCATACCCCCACAAAAAATAATCTAATGGTGTCAAATCGCACGATCTAGGCGGCCAATTGACCGGCCCGAAACGTGAAATTAACTGTTCACCAAACTCGCCTCGCAATTGCGACATTGTTTCGCGTGCTGTGTTGCATGTGGCACCGTCTTGTTGAAACCACATATCATGCAAGTCAAGAACTTCCATTTCGGGCAAAAAAAAGTTTGTTATCATAGTTTGTTATCATAGTAGCGTTCACCATTGACAGTAACGCTGCGATTCGCATCATCTTTGAAGAAATATGGCCCAATAATGCCGCCGGCCCATAAACCGCACCAAACAGTGGCTTTTTCGGGATGCATTGGTAGCTGTTGCAATGCTTCTGGCTGATCTTCACTCCAAATGCGGCAATTTTGCTTATTTACGTACCCATTCAACCAAAAATGAGCCTCATCGCTGAACACAATTTTTCGATAAAAAAGCGGATCCTCGGCCAGCTTTCCAAGAGCCCATTCACCAAAAATTCGGCGTTGTGGTAGGTCGGCTGGCTTTAGTTCTTGCACCAGCTGTATCTTAAAAGGCTTTACGCCCAAATCCTTCCGCAAAATTTTCCACGTAGTGCTGTAACAAAGGCCTAACTGCTGGGAACGGCGCCGAATCGACATTTCGCGGTCTTCTGTCACACTAGCTGATACGGCCGCAATATTTTCTTCAATACGCACAGTACGTAAACGTGTTGGTGGTTTAATGTCCAACAAAGTAAATTTGGTGCGAAATTTGGTCACAATCTTCCGAATAGACTGCTCAGAAGGTCGAGAATGCCGATCATAAAATGGAAGCAGCGCGCGATGAACATTTCGAACCGAGCACGAATTTTGATAGTAAAATTCAATAATTTGCAAGCGTTGTTCATTTGTAAGACGATCCATGGTTAAATTGCAAACCAAACTGAAGCTGTTTGACAGTGACACAAGGTACTAAACACACGTCAGCTGTCAAAACCAGTGTTGCCAAAACCAAACCAGCTAAAAAATCACCCTTTACAAAAGCAAGATGATGGCAAGAAGCATCCGGTGTCCTATTATTCTCGACGTACGACCCCCTCGGAATCGAAATACCATAGTTTTGAGCTGGAAACACTCGCTATCACATATGCCCTGCAAGTCTACGTGGAGGGTATACCCATCCGAATTGTCACTGATGGTAATTCCCGGGTTCAAACATTGTCCAAGAAAAGTCTCAACCCTCGCATTACTCGATGGGCACTCGACCTTGAAAATTATGACTACGTCATAAGTCACCGAAAAAGGTGTTGGTATGAGTCATGTTGATGCCCTTAGCCGAACACCAATTACTGCACCCGCTTCTGAATAGTTCCGACACCGTTGTTCATTTCGTTTAAGATGATGTTATTGATTTTTATCTGCAAGCTACTCAGTCCCGAGACCCGCATATAATAAAATTACGTTACCAGTTGCAAACTGCGGATCTCGACCCTTTCGAAATGCATAATTGCCTTGTCTACCGCCGAATGAAGGAGGGTCATTTAACCTTATATGTTCCTCGTGAAATGGAAGTGCATGTTATCCGCCTTATCCGTGAAAAATTGTGTCATCTTGGAATTGATAATGGGTCGTAAGATTGACGACTATATTCAGAATTGTATTCGATGTATGTGTTATTCACAGCCCTCCTCGACATGTTAATGAGCGAACTCTACATAGTATTCCGAAAGTCCCCTGCCCATTGATACTATTCACATTGATCATTTTGGACCACTTCCGAATATACCAAATAAAAATAAGCTTATTCTCGTCATTATTAATGCATTCACCAAAGAAGTTTGTGCTGCCCTAGATAAGCATTTCGCTTATTACCACTAAGCAAACTACCAGTATGCTTCTCTTTGGTATTAATCAGCGGAGGCGGACGAATTGACTGAATTATGACAGCTGCGGTAGCCGAATCAACAATTGCCAGTACAACGTTGACCATCGAACAGTTCAGGACGTTAGTGGGGCCGCTGAAGAACTATCCGCATTACAGATGGTAAGCATTTCTTTTAAAGTTGGGAAAATTGAGCATAAAACTAATTCGGTTCTTTTTGAACTATTCGACACTGGCAGTCCAGTGAGTTTTATCCGTAGAATTACAATGCGGGCAGTTGGTAGACACTAAATTTAAAAGATTAGGCGACTTAAAACTATTGAGTTACGGTAATGTTAATGGTTTTATTCGATTAAAATCACAAATAAATTTGAGTAAAATCTTTATTGTCGCAGTTAACGTATTACCGATCCCTACAATATTCGACAACAAACTCGAAGTCTATCCGATTGTATTAGTCAGTATCAATTAGCTCCAACTGTGTGTAGTTCTTCCGAATCAATAAAATTCCCATTTAAATTGTTTTGTCGTATATCAATTTGCTCATTAGTCTGCAAGTGCGCCCTGTGTGCGAGCCGTCCTCCGTTTCCCGGTCCAGGTCGTCAATTAATGTAAAAAATTATATTTCGTCGTTTGATACACTCAATGATCTACAATTTTTTATTGCCACTGCTCACGAATCAACTAAAGTTGCCTATTTAGATATAGGGCATCATTTCGGTGACTCTTATTATGATAAATGTTCCTTGTAAAATCCATAAGAATAATGCGTGACAATTTTCCTTTCACTTCCTTCCACTTATTGATGAGTGTTGAGAGCACCTTGACAGTAAAAATTGTTTTCCTTTGATTGACCTAAATAATGGGTTTCACCAGGTCCTGCTGGACAAAGACTCCATACCGTAAACATCATTTGTCACACCATATGGAAAGTTTGAATATTTGAAAATGCCTTTGCGAAACGGACCATCTGTTTTTCAGCTTTTTATTATCACCATACGAAGTGATATGATTCGATCTGGCGATAATAATATCGCATACTATAAAGTATACATGGATGATATTTTAGTTGCTACTGTTACCATTGACGAATATCTCAACGTTCTTTGTAAACTTTTTCGTCGTTTAGTTGAAAATAAATTAGAAATCAAAATAAGCAAGTGCATGTCTATGCAACGATCGAATGAATATTTAGGATACTTAGCAGATAACCGAGTTATTAAACCGAATAACTCTCATATCGAAACGCTCCGAAATTATCCTGTCCGGACTAATACTAGAGAACATCAATCTTGTTTAGGGCTATTCTATACTCTCGAAGATTTGTACCCTCGTTCTATAAGATAGCTAGCCCATTATTAAAGAAAGGATCCACCTTTCATTTTGATAACGAATGTAAAAAAAGGTTTCTATACTCTTCATGATGCCCTAGCATGTTCATCAGTTTTGGCCATTTATAATTCTACCCAAGAAACTGAGTTATATACTGATGCCAGTTCACAGGGATTTGAAGCTGTGTTATTAAAGGGTGATTTTTTAAGAGGTTTAGAACTTTTTAAAAAAAAAAAACACAAAAAATTCGAAAAAATGAATGAAATATTTATTTGAATCGATAGTTTGAACCTTGCAATTTAATGTTTAAAGATAATTTCATGCAAATGTTGACCGCGGCTGCGTCTCAGGTAGCCCATCCGCTGAGTCCAATTTTGGCATACTCTTTCACACATATCGGCCGGTATCTCACGAATGAATGCATGGATGTTGGCTTCCAGTGCGTCAATCGAAGCGGGCTTGTCCCTATACACATTAGCCTTGGCATACCCCCACAAAAAATAATCTAATGGTGTCAAATCGCACGATCTAGGCGGCCAATTGACCGGCCCGAAACGTGAAATTAACTGTTCACCAAACTCGCCTCGCAATTGCGACATTGTTTCGCGTGCTGTGTTGCATGTGGCACCGTCTTGTTGAAACCACATATCATGCAAGTCAAGAACTTCCATTTCGGGCAAAAAAAAGTTTGTTATCATCGCTCGGTAGCGTTCACCATTGACAGTAACGCTGCGATTCGCATCATCTTTGAAGAAATATGGCCCAATAATGCCGCCGGCCCATAAACCGCACCAAACAGTGGCTTTTTCGGGATGCATTGGTAGCTGTTGCAATGCTTCTGGCTGATCTTCACTCCAAATGCGGCAATTTTGCTTATTTACGTACCCATTCAACCAAAAATGAGCCTCATCGCTGAACACAATTTTTCGATAAAAAAGCGGATCCTCGGCCAGCTTTCCAAGAGCCCATTCACCAAAAATTCGGCGTTGTGGTAGGTCGGCTGGCTTTAGTTCTTGCACCAGCTGTATCTTAAAAGGCTTTACGCCCAAATCCTTCCGCAAAATTTTCCACGTAGTGCTGTAACAAAGGCCTAACTGCTGGGAACGGCGCCGAATCGACATTTCGCGGTCTTCTGTCACACTAGCTGATACGGCCGCAATATTTTCTTCAATACGCACAGTACGTAAACGTGTTGGTGGTTTAATGTCCAACAAAGTAAATTTGGTGCGAAATTTGGTCACAATCTTCCGAATAGACTGCTCAGAAGGTCGAGAATGCCGATCATAAAATGGAAGCAGCGCGCGATGAACATTTCGAACCGAGCACGAATTTTGATAGTAAAATTCAATAATTTGCAAGCGTTGTTCATTTGTAAGACGATCCATGGTTAAATTGCAAACCAAACTGAAGCTGTTTGACAGTGACACAAGGTACTAAACACACGTCAGCTGTCAAAACCAGTGTTGCCAAAACCAAACCAGCTAAAAAATCACCCTTTACAAAAGCAAGATGATGGCAAGAAGCATCCGGTGTCCTATTATTCTCGACGTACGACCCCCTCGGAATCGAAATACCATAGTTTTGAGCTGGAAACACTCGCTATCACATATGCCCTGCAAGTCTACGTGGAGGGTATACCCATCCGAATTGTCACTGATGGTAATTCCCGGGTTCAAACATTGTCCAAGAAAAGTCTCAACCCTCGCATTACTCGATGGGCACTCGACCTTGAAAATTATGACTACGTCATAAGTCACCGAAAAAGGTGTTGGTATGAGTCATGTTGATGCCCTTAGCCGAACACCAATTACTGCACCCGCTTCTGAATAGTTCCGACACCGTTGTTCATTTCGTTTAAGATGATGTTATTGATTTTTATCTGCAAGCTACTCAGTCCCGAGACCCGCATATAATAAAATTACGTTACCAGTTGCAAACTGCGGATCTCGACCCTTTCGAAATGCATAATTGCCTTGTCTACCGCCGAATGAAGGAGGGTCATTTAACCTTATATGTTCCTCGTGAAATGGAAGTGCATGTTATCCGCCTTATCCGTGAAAAATTGTGTCATCTTGGAATTGATAATGGGTCGTAAGATTGACGACTATATTCAGAATTGTATTCGATGTATGTGTTATTCACAGCCCTCCTCGACATGTTAATGAGCGAACTCTACATAGTATTCCGAAAGTCCCCTGCCCATTGATACTATTCACATTGATCATTTTGGACCACTTCCGAATATACCAAATAAAAATAAGCTTATTCTCGTCATTATTAATGCATTCACCAAAGAAGTTTGTGCTGCCCTAGATAAGCATTTCGCTTATTACCACTAAGCAAACTACCAGTATGCTTCTCTTTGGTATTAATCAGCGGAGGCGGACGAATTGACTGAATATTTAGATGAAAATAGAATCGTTAATCAGACTCGTGATTTGTATACTGTATAGGCGGACGCGTCTTCCGCATTTGAGCGCTCTCAGAGTGAGAGAGGCGTAAATCTTTCGAAAAATCAAGATCTGCAACATCAGGAATCAAAAAAATATTTTGTTTTGACCAACTAAATATGATTACTATCAAAATCAGTATTTTGACAGATTTAAATCAAAATAAAAATCGATTTTTTTACCAAACGAAAACACCATTAATTGAAAATTTAGTTTTGCTTAATGTGTGAGAAGAGTACGTGCTGTTGTGAGGGAACGAGAGGAATACTGCATAGGCAAGGTTGAAGGTGTGAGGGATGCATTTGACTGATAAATAACATGCACTTGATTTCACCGAAAATATAATATATCTGGACTGGATTGCGTTACACAATCGATACTCTCCAATTATTCCTTGTTTCTTGATTTTTGTTATTGGTAGTGATTTACTACTTGGTTCTTATCACTGATGTCGGACAGAAATGATCAACACATTTTTTTTCTTAGCTAACAAAATAAAATTAATTTTTTAATTAAGTTTTATTAAGTCTATTCGTATATTTTTGTTTGCACGTAAAGGAAAGCACAATTACTAAGATCATTAATGTGCCTACATCAGCTTCAATTCACGAAGCATTTAGCTGACCTTTTCCTTGTGTGGCTCTTAAGAGATCTCTAAAGAATCATTCACATGTAAGCGAATCGCGTATCGCGAACTGCGAACAAGGGAACATTCGCAAATTCTGACATTTCTTTTACATGACAAGTTTTTTTGGTCGCAGGTACCCGTGAATCTGATTTGTAAATGTTAGCAAGATGTGTTAATTTTAAGGTTATGTTCGAACGAATTTTTCATTTGCGGATTTGTGTATCGCGTCTTTATTATATGTATTGTTAATGAAGAGTGACAGTTCGCGGTAAGAATTTTTCAATTTGCAGGAAAATTTTGGTAATTTTAACTATTGCTTAATTGCTTAGTTTTTTCAGATAGGATGTTAGATCAATTAAATATAATGCTTTTGTGGTTGAAGTAATAGAAATTTTCTTAAATACATTAAAATTGATTTGTTCGCGAATGATCGATAATTATGAGTTATAGAGATATCCTCCTAGAGACTCCTATTATGATCGCCAATTTAGAATTTGGACATCTAGTTTAACGACTACCCGATATAACTAACAAGATTTTTTTTTCATTAATGGTGTTATATTACTAACGAAGCAAAAGTTATACGTTCGATTTATCGAATGTCTTGCAAATTCTTTCCAAATGAAACAAATTGAAACAAACTTCTGCGAGATATAAAAGCGTAAGTTTACTCTTATAATCATTTTAATGCATATAACTACTTCTGTTATTTTTAATTTCTTAAAGTAAACGAAAAATTACTTTTTTGCAAATTGTTGGATTTTACGTAGATTAATCCTAGTAGCTTAAAACTTGAGCATATCAGGTTCTTAGGACATTAAGTAAAATGTCCATTAACCGAAAGCGTCTTTCTTTGGGTGGCGAAGTACAAAAGTGAGTTATTAGGGAAGACTTGTTTTTTACGATTTTAAAGACATTGAAAACTTAAAAAAATTTTCCCATTCCAGGCTTTCTATGAAGAAGGATGAAATGAGTGCGTTCATATTTTAAACATTTTTCATTGTAAGCCTCCCTTTATTTACTTTCCTCTGGTATTGTTGCGAAAAAAATTATGAATAATTGATTTAACGAATTTTTGAATTTAACTAACACAAAGCCTGCATTACAGTGGACGTGCATCGGTATCTACTTTTCCCTAATCTTTCACTTCCCTTATGCGCCACGGTGTTACTTCATTATAAGGGTATACAAAGACCCTTGACTATTTCAATTAAGGTTTACTCTATTCTTACGGACATCTCTCATATGCATTCACACCCCTCATAAGAGATTTCAAATAACGCGAAGTATACGAAGCATAGGTCAGCATTGATTCCGATTTAACGGAGTTTAGTACTGGATATAACTTCGTGCCATTATTCTTTTCCCATCGTGGTATCGCCGTTCATATACGCAGTGATGTAGCCTACCAACTTCTACCTCAATATGGCCAATGTTCCAATCCGGAATTTAATTTTATTTGGCTAAAATTCCATGTCCATAGGCGTGAATTAATTCACTTCTGTTTTATTTACAGAAGCCCTAACCAGGACAGGCATTCGACTTATAATGAGTTTGATGCACTGTCTGATTCCATCACCAGAATTGTAACCCATTATCCTCGCACTGAAATCGTCATTGCGGGCGATTTCAATATACACAATTCAAGTTGGCTTCGACATTCTGGAAAGACAACACCCGAAGGAAGGTATGTTGAGATCTTTGCTGAGGTTAATAACCCAGATTGTAAATGAGCCGGCACGGATACCGGACATTAGCGGTCAAAACGCCAACACCCTGGACTTGTTTCTTACCTCTCACCCTGATAAATACGCTTTAAACGTATTATCGCCTCTAGGTTCGTCAGACCATTGTATCATATCGGCGAATTTCTCGTACTCCAGCCACACAGTTAAAGAACAAGCTCCTAAAAGAACCGTATGGCAATACGAGAAAGCCAATTGGGAAGCTTTAAACGGTTTCTTTAGGAGTTTTAACTGGTCGTTGTGCTTCCTCAACAACGACGTGGATGCCGCTGCCGATATGATTACAAATCTAATTCACCTGGGTATGAAACGCTTTATCTCTAAAAGGATAAAGTGTATCAGGCCTAAGGAAAACGCGTGGTGTGACTTGAGCTGTAAAGAAGCTATCAGGGTTAAAGGAAAACCGAAAAAAGTTCAAAAAAGCCGGAAATGACTGCAATGCCCACATTAAGCGTGTCAAATTCTCCTACGACCAAAAGTTGAGGCAGAAAATACTACAAAGTCCCACCGGTAGTAAAAACTTTTGGTCGTTTGTTAAGAATATTAAAATCGAGACATCACGAAACCATTTGACTCTCTTAGTCATCGTCGTGATGTCTCCTGTCTGTCATTGTTTTATCGGTACTTCCACCACAAGTGCTCAAATGAAATAGCCAGTTGCATTCCACCCCTACAGCAATTCAACCGCAATACTCGCCATGCTAGGAATGCACATCAGTTTACCCTCAAGCCTGTATTCGGACGTACAGTGAAATACAAGGGTTCGTTTCTTAACCGTACAATACGAATGTGGAATGCTCTACCCCCCTCTGTTTTCCTACGCATTATAGTTTACAGACCCTAATGCCCGCACTGTGTTACTTCATTATAAGGGTATCCAAAATCCCTTTAGTGCGCGTACATTATAAAAAAGACTGTAGCTCAACTAAATTAAGGACTTTTTTAAATTTCATTCATTTAGTTTGGGTTCTTATAACTGGACACCTCTCATAAGCACACAAATCGCTCGGTACCATCAGCGTCCCTCTAAGAGACATTTTAGTGCGTACACATTACGTACTTTTGACAGCTGACGGTGAACTGAAAAAAAAAACGGAGTGGTGGCCAAACAAACAATTTGTTGGCAGTTTTATACACAGGAATTTCGGAAATTCAGTAAATTAAAGTGCGTTTAGAAATGAGTTGCAGTGTTTTAAGCCGCGATGTGATATATGTATATATTTATAGATAAATCCAAACAGTTTCTGGTTGGAGTATTCACGTGGTTCTCTTTGGTGAAATGTGATTCGGGTTGCCAAAAATATTCCCATCGATATTCGATTGCTGTATCTGGCGTTCGTAAATACCCTATTCACACCGCACTAAAATTCGTTTCCACAAACCGATTTCGAAATCGCAGCAAAGCATTCACACCGAACACAATCCGGGTTTTGTTTGACGTTTCAGTCAGCCATCGGAAAATAAAAGCGAATAAACAATTATTGCGTTCAAACTACAAGTCCACTATAAGCTAACAACGCCTATGACTTCATATAATTCGCGTGTTCGTTGTTCAAGAAATCGGTAAGCTGAATCTTAGGTGACTTGCAGTGGACTTATAACTCAGTTGAAATTCTGTCAACCACTTGTCAACTGCTTTGTGTAACTTGTGGAATGTATTAAAAGGTGCGTTTGCGTTGACAACCTTACCATTGAAACCAGATTCCGAGGAGGTTTTATCGAAACCTCATACAATATCGAGGTTTGCAAATCTCGAAAATGTATGGGAAACCTCCTGATTTCGATGGAGGTTTCATGAGTTTTGGCGAAATCTCAGATTTCGATGCGGTGTGAAAGGTACTGACATATCATATTTGTATATTCACATATCCTTGAAACTTTCATAGAATAATTCAATTATGTTCGCTTGCAATCAAAATGATTGCCTTAATCTAAATTACCAAAATGTATTTTTATTCATATTCCACAAGAAAGTCAATTTGTCAAACTGACATCATCTGACTCTATTTGCTTGATAATTTTACCATATCTACAACATTTCTTCAAAATCCAAAGTACAAAATGTGTCCCTCGTGCACCTAATGCGCTGGTTTTTACACTATATCCCGGAAGAAAATCAGAGTATCTGTATGATTGAATGAGTTTCTTTGCCAACAACCGTTTAAGGCAATCCCAAAGCTGACATTTTGAATAATTCAAATATAATAAAAAGTGCATCCACCAATTTGTTTCGTATTAATCGATTTTAAACGTAAGGTACTTCGTGTGAGTTACCCATAATTACGCGTAACTAATTGTAATTAGTTATGTTTAATTTTTCACGTAACTAAGGAACTTGTGTAACTAGTGTAAAATTTAACATGTTCATGATAAGCAACATAGGTGTAGCTTAAGTAATATGTATGTATGTAACTTATTTATATAAATATTTAATCAATTTAATACTTTGATGGTTCGGAAGACAGGCGGTTATTTGAAGGGTTCATCCGATTGAGTTATCGGAGAAACGGAAATACATAGATTGAGACATCGGATACAAACATATAAGGTAACAAAACTAAAATGAGTGTGTTCAAATGGTGATGTTCATATTAAGCTTAAATTAAGAACTTAAAAATACTGAGCTGTTAAAGAATTGTCAAAATCATGGATTACTTACGTTTGTTGCGCTAGTTAGTTACGTACTTTACGGGCCCCCGACCCGTGAAGAGTCCCTGCCTGAGACACGGCAGCCTTTCATCCTCTGCGATCCCGGACACGCTGCTTCCAGTTGGCCAGATCAAGCGCTCTGGCATCCGCGATGGCTTGGTCTTTAAAATGGATGTTCGGTCTTCCTTGTCGTCTCGAACCTGGGGGCTGGGATTCGAAGATCCTCTTGGCTGGCGCGTTGTTGTCCATTCGCTTGATGTGGCCGAGCCAATGTAGTCGACGTTTCTTGGCTTTTTGGACTACATCCACATCTTGGTACAGCTCATAGAGTTCGCGGTTGTATTTTCTCCTCTACACAGGATTAGATATCCGTCGAAGGATTTTTGTTTCAAAGTATCCCAGTATTAACTCTCCTTTCCTGCTTATCGTCCAGTACTCGGCGCCGTATAGCAGAACTGGCAGGATACGGGTTCTGTAGAGCATGTACTTTGTCCTTCGAGTCAGGAGTTTTGAACCCATTTGTTTTGGCAAACCGAAGTAGCAGCGGTTTCCAAGGGTAATTCTTCGACGGATCTCCACTAAGATATCATTTGTGGAGTTGATGTTTTCCCCGAGGTAGATGAACTTCTTAACTACCTCGAAGTTGCTGCTATCAACAGTGACATTTAGTCCTAGTCGGTGGGCAGATGATTGTTTGTTTGTTGATAGCATATATTTAGTCTTGTCCTCGTTGCGTTGCTCTAGTTATATTGATTAATTCAACTAGTTACAATAGTTACATTATTCACTCTAGTTACGCTAAAATCTGTAAAACTTGAGTAACTTACCAACACTGATGTCCATCCGTCACTGCAAAACATTATAAAACCTAACTACTAATAAATAAAAGATACGAGATCTGTTACAGAACTAATATTGAAAGACATAGTTATTAACTATTTTGAATAAAAGCCCTCTTTACATTCATCTGCATCGATTAGTATTTAGTAATACGTATTAGTATATAGCATAGTAGTATTTCTTTATTCAACATACGATTTACAATCAAGAGATTTTGAAACTCATTTACAAAAAGATATTTTAAAATACATAAGTACATAGTTACACATAATGCAAATTGCAGGAATCCTAGGAATCTGTATCATTTCAATTCACCTGTATATGTATTAAAAGCATAAAATATTTTTTTTTATATGTATAAAATACCAACGAATTAACAACTTGGATAATGAAAAGCCTCACTTTTAAGAAATACATATGAATAAGATTGGGTAGTTATCAACATAACATAATTGCTTTATGAACTCAAATATGATTTCATTTCAACCCTTTTTTAGAGAAGCACATTGTGAATATAAAAATAAAACCCCTATGCCGTTGCAGCAAATAAACATGTTCAACTACTGACGGGAAAGTACTCATTATCCCTTCGCCAATCATGTACACAGGCGACGGATGGTGATCGGCCTGCAGATATGCAATAAACAGTCCTCGATCAAGAGCGTCAGAGAAGAAGGGGACGGCTGAAAAGGCCACAGGAACAAGACGAGTCGGCACCGTCTTCAAGTATGTGCTTACCCACCTCCTAGCTCTTGGGTTAGGACGTGGCATCGTGGGAAACCATAGCTCCATTGGTCCCAACTAATGGAAATATTAAAGTATAACACCCTTTCTAGTCATTACGACTGAGCCCAGTAAGGTCGTAATTATGGCATATTGGAAACAAAGTTTTAGAATGACTGACTGTTAAATGTGTAATCAGGAGTGAAATTCTGTTGACTTGGCTTTCAGACTAATGCTGTGAAAGCCCTCGCAGGCCACAAAGTACGTTCAATGTTTCGTCATCATTAAGTTGGTGGTATTGGTCCGTAGGGACATTGGTGGTTAGCACCGATCCGGCTATGGCACATAACCCCATAACGGTCTGTGTCAACCCTTGCGTGGCCTCACTGCATGCAAAGACAACTATGGTATCGCTAGGTGACTACATACCCGAGCATTTATAGCGGCTTTGAGTGCGGACTTATAAGAAATGAAAACAAATAAACAAACGAGATCAACGGAGAGAACCCATTCCAGAAGAGCTTAATGGTGAGAAGATCTCCGGGTAGACAGCCGCCGAAGCCTCAGAGGAGTCCTGATGGAGAAGAGGCGCCTCAAAGAAGTACGTGGGTGGTGCTGGATCAAAATAACCAGCCCTCTGTGTTTCATAAATAAAGAGAACAAATAAATGCCCTAGTGGAAATGTTGGCGGTTGGTAAAAGGCGAACAATTCACCAATAGAAAGCATTAAAACGCTCTATGAGCTCTCAGCGAATGAGATGCATGATAACAAGCCCAAGATAGTTATCAGCAAAAACAACGCCTCCCCCCCCCAAGGTGATTTTGGGGCCCAACCGAAGGCTGGAGTCTATAGAGTCGGCGAGATCAAAACGCCGGCCGAAGTCGCCGCCTATTGACGAAGCAAAGAAGGCATCACATGGTGAAGTGGTGCCCCAAAAGCAAAGCAACGCCGATAAGTGCAAGCAAGCGCATCCTAAGAAGCCCGCCAAATCGACAATGAATGAGCAGGCCACATATGTTAAAATAACCGCTAGGATGGTAAGCAAAGAACATGCTAAGGGCGACAGCAGCGCCTGGTTGAAGGTTTTCAACAAGAAGCAAAGCAAGTCTGCGCGGGAAAAAACGCGACCAGACACAATCGTGGTGGCAAGTTAGGATGAACTGTCATACGTCGAAATACTTCGCAGGGTCAAAAACCATACCTGGGTGAATCGGTTACAAAGATTAGGAGAACCAAAAAAGGGCCATGTTGTTCCATTCGTGTTAAAAAGGCCCTCACCATATACTTCAGGTGTCTGGAGTTTCAGCATGACCGATCCAAGCTGTGCAGAAACTGTGGAGGAGGAAGGTCACATATCCAAAAGATTCAAAAAGGCCGCATTATGCTTCTGGAATAATATGGTTACATCATAAAAACGCTGGACACGTAGCTGGTCGCAGCAAGTGCCCGGTACTCAACAAGGCACTGGCCAAATTAATATGATGAATGTGGTACAGATAAATATAAGTCGCGCAAGACCTTTTCGCGCAAACAGTAAGCCAGAAAAGAATCGACGTAATCCGTATAAAACAACGGAGTAAACCCATTAACAGAAGCAGCTGGACAGATGACAACACAAAAAGGTGGCGATGTGGACCTGCGGGAACCGTGCCCTACAGTCAGTCGGCCATAGGGGGGACCACTTCATATCTGCTAGGATAAAAGGTGTAAATTTTTATAGTTGTAAGTTTTTATAGTTATAGTTGCGCCTCCCAGCCTATCGCTGGTGGACTATATGAAGCTGTTGGACGACATTGTAGCTAAAGCACGTTGGAAATACACTGTTATTGTTGGGGATTTCTACGCTTGGGCTACTGAAGTTGGGAAGTTGGGAAGTAGAACTACAGACTTAAGGGGGAGAGCTCTCCTCGAATCCTTCGCAGGATTGGATATAAACCTCGTTGGCCGGGTGCAGCGGATACGTTTCGGAAGTCTCACTCAACTCACTCCGCGTATAGAGTGGTGATGACGAGGCTTAAAGGCAACACGTCACCACAACTGACCTATCCTGCAATGCTAAGGACCATAGTAGAGCATCTATTCCCAAAGTAACCAACTACTATTGTCACCATCACAAGGGAAATCAACATGAAAGACATCCCGGCCATCACGTCGAAAGAACATTTTGTGGCATGCAAAAAAATTGGAGACACCAAAGCACCTGTACAGGATGGCATTAAAGATCACTATTAAGACGAGACCGGACATAATTTTCGCGACGATGCAAAGGTACCCAGAGGAGTTAAGACACTTTTTTAACAAAATTTGCAATTACTTCCTAGTAGTAGTAGTAAATTGTTTTGTTTATTTTCATATAAAATAAAATTACAAAACTTGACAAATAAAGTCGGCTGTTAATAAAAGTGGCTAATTAATTCAATATATATGTAACATAATGTGCATGCTTATTTATGATATGTACTCAAATACCAAGCATTTTCGTGATGTACTCAACTACCAAGCATTTTCGATAAAAAAATGCACCCCCAATATATTTATGCAGTGCATTCCAGCTACCTTTTTTTCTCGTTCTTCCGTCTATCGCTTACTTTAAATTTTAAAATAAAGCATATTAACTTATATAAAAAATTTCAAACCCGCCTTCGAAAAGAAACAGCTAAGAAAATTGATTGACTAAACGTACAAATCTTGTAACACAACATAATTTAAAAAGGATTACAAATACTTCTTTTTCACTTTTTTTTATCTATGCACGGAACCCGAATATGTACATATATTCATTAAACTTTCATATGTTGAATAAAAACAATCAAATAATAAATAAGTAATAAAACAATCAAAGAATTTAATATATATATAAAAAATCATTGCAAACTATTTACTACAAATATTTTACACCCAAACATTACTAATTTAGTAATATTTATGCAATAATACAATAACATATGCATTTTATCTCATTTTATTAACCAAAATAGAAAATACAACAACCCAAGAATGTTTATTTTAAGGCAAATACAAAATAGAGAACTATTTCTTATAACCGCAAAAAAAATTCCGACTAAATTGTAACAACTTTATTGGGTAACTACATTTATGTTTCTTTATAAACATTTATATTAAAATAGCTATATCACATTAACTCAACACTTCGCAGAATTTCCTATTTCCCAACACATCCGCCGTGACCAGCTGTTTTGTTGTTGCGATTTGGATATATTGCAAAACTCCCCACAATTATTTTTGGCGGGTAATCTAGTAAATTAGATCTAACTTCATGTGTCTGGCTCACACGTATTCACAGATGGGAAAATTGAGAGAGGATTTTGCGGCTGTCATTATGATTCGAAAGAGTCCCAAAAAAACTTCACGAGGTACGCGGTTCGTAATTTAAATTAAATATGTTTGATGAGCTTCAGGAGTAGAAGGAGCAATGTAGTTACTCTGCAAATCTTAAGTTTCAGACGAGATGCAACTTGCGTCATGTTTATTCGCGATATTCTCCATTATCATATTAATTCACCAGAATTGATCTTTCTTTTAAATATACATATATGCTCCCAAAGGTCACTGCGGGTAAGAAGCATATTTTAAACAGATAGGCATAGAACCAATTATTACGGGGTGCATAAGCGTATTTAATGAATTTTGCAACGAAATTGATTTTTGTTTGTCGCGAGCAGTTTTTAAAAAGCCCATTTATTCATTAACTTTAAATTAATTATATTTATAATTACTTGAAATAGTCTATAAGATGAAGAAGGCTAGATGAAGCTTAGTCGGTCAACAAACAACCGTTGCGTAAAGCGATACTGAGAGCTTACACTTAGAGAACGTAGTGTTTTGCTCTGTGATGGTATTAAAAAAAATAAAAAAAAGGTTAATTAAATTCATAGCTAAAAAATCAGAACAGAAAAATTATTTATTAATAAACTAAATTGAAAGTCCATAAAATTATACTGAGATATTAAACAATTTACGCAAAATAATAACTTGTTACCCGAATGTCAAACGTGCGAACGAATTGAATTTTACATAATGCTAGAAATGCCATCACCAAATTTCAAAAAACTGCATACGGTCACAAGGGCATGGTGCTGGCATTCGTGATAAGTACGGATTACACTACTTGCTTTTTGGTGAAATTTATCTGTCAAAATAAGCATGGTCATTTGTGGTCATTAAGTAATTTGGTAATTTAGGAAATTCTCATTATACCTCATGACCTTATTTTGACAGCGATACTGTCAAAATGTGTCATTATTTGACCACATGGTATGCAGTCTGAATCAAAATAATAGAACAAAAATAATATAAATTTGTTGAAGGAAATCAGAATTAACTGCACACATTATTATATAGTATGTCGATTTGTTTTTAATGTTTCTTTTGAAGTACCTGTGATGGCTCCCTTAAATTACGCCAAAACTGTTTTTGGCGTTTGGCGTTTTTGACAAAATTAGGAAGTTACGCCAAATTATAGGAGAAATAGCTAAAAAGCAAAATGGAAATTACGTCAGAAAAAGCGCAGGGCCTGCATGATGATAAGAACCTACACCGATCGGAGCAATGAAGATGCATGAGCGGTACCTGCCCTCTGCGGAAAGATAGTCAAAATAAAATATTTTTTTTTTGTGTTTTCTCCAAAACATATTTTTTGCTTTTTTTAGTTTTCTGAAATGGAAAATATGCCCAAAAGTATTTTGAAAAAGAAAGCCAAAATTGCTTGAAGGCTTGAAATCATATTTTGATTTAATAAATCAGATAGATTGTGTTAGTACCCAATCTTATTTATATTATTACTATTTATATTTTTATATTATATATATTTTTTTAAAGAGTAATGGCATGCCATTATGCGAGATTGTTTATTCGTTAGTATATCATTTTTAAACAAAATATTTTATGCTTATAACACACATAAAGGTGAATTAAAATTACACTTCAAAAAATAGTTCCCACTCTAGGATTTATATGAGGAAATGTGAATTGCAAAAATGAAAGAAGGGTTTTTCAACTCCTCATGAAGCGCAAAACCAACAGCCCAATGAGTGCATTAGTTTTGTTAAAAATTTCATTGTAAATATCACGTTAATGGCTTTCTTTTAGTACCTACATATTTTAGGATTTAATTTAATTTTTAAGCTTATTTAGCTTTTATTTTTTATGAATATGTATATACATACTTACATACATATTTGTAAGTGCATTTGTACGTACTTGAAAGACTTTTATTATTTGAAAATTCAATCTCTAATCTTAAGTACCTACCTATTTATATTCTGATTTTCCACACCAATGATTAATTTTAGATTTACATAGGTAGAAACAACCATATACCTAATGCCTAACTACATTAAGTAATGTCGATTTCCATTCACCCGGTCGAAGTAGTTCTAACCAATTGTTTCCAAAGAACATGCATTACATGTATACGTTTGTTTTTGCAGCGTGGACATATGTCAAACGTGTTGGTAGTACTGAGAACCGGAACAGTACTCGCAAACAAGCTAGAACAGCACTTAGAACAGTACTTGACAGCAGTTGGGACAGTTCCAACATGGCGAATGGGTAAATAGATAACGACATAAGACATTCCAAATTAAAAAATTGCAATTGCTATTATCTTGTAATTAATGCAAGTTTGCAAATTTTCACAGAAATAAACCCAAAATAATTCATGTCGACAGATATCAGTGCAAAAATGCCCGCAGAATATTGAAATAAACCAACCCCAATAGGTCCCACAACAAAAAAAAAAGGAAAAGAGGATACATCGAAGCGTATCGATTGCAAAACCTAATCAAAAAAAAAACCCAACAAACTGGTTTAAAGAAAAAAGCACAGTTTGGAAATTATTTCCAAACGGATATTTCTTCGGGGAAATTTTTTTGTATTCTACCCAAATCTTTAATTCGCGGATTTCAACATTCCATTTTTAACAAACCGCACGAACGATCGCAGTGACATACGAGCTACACAGCCACAGATGAGGAATTAACCAGATAGTCAACTCTGCAATCCCCTATCACTTTCAACCCTCAAAAAATATTTAATGACAGCCGCAAAATCCTCTCTCAATTTTCCCATCTGTGAATACGTGTGAGCCAGGCACATGAAGTTAGATCTAATTTACTAGATTACCCGCCAAAAATAGTTGTGGGGAGTTTTGCAATATATCCAAATCGCAACAACAAAACAGCTGGTCACGGCGGATGTGTTGGGAAATAGGAAATTCTGCGAAGTGTTGAGTTTATGTGATTCAACTTTTATAGCTATTTTAATATAAATATTTATAAAGAAACAAAAAATTAGTTACCCAATAAAGTTGTTACAATTTAGTTGCAATATTTTTTGCGGTTATAAGAAATAGTTCTCTATTTTTTATCTGCCTTAAAATAAACATTCTTGGGTTGTTGTACTTTTCCATTTTGGTTAATAAAATGAGATAAAATGCATATTTTATTGTATTATTGCATAAATATTACTAAATTAGTAATGTTTGGGTGTAACTTACTTACTTATTTATTATTTGATTGTTTTTATTCAACAATGAAAGTTTAATGAATATATGTACATGTTCGGGTTCCGTGCATGGATAAAAGAAAGTGGAAAAGAAGTATTTGTAATCCTTTTTAAATTATGTTGTGTTACAAGATTTGTACGTTTAGTCAATCAATTTTCTTAGCTTTTCTTTTCTAAGGCGGTTTTGAAATTTTTTATATAAGTTAATATGCTTTATTTTAAAATTTAAAGTAAGCGATAGAAGGAAGAACGAGAAAAAAAGGTAGCTGGAATGCACTGCATAAATATATTGGGGGTGCATTTTTTTATCGAAAATGCTTGGTAGTTGAGTACATCACGAAAATGCTTGGTATTTGAGTACATATCATAAATAAGCATGCACATTATGTTACATATATATTGAATTAATTGGCCACTTTTTTTAACAGCCGACTTTATTTGTCAAGATATAATGTTTTGTAATTTTATTTTATATGAAAATAAACAAAACAATTTACTACTACTACTACTACTAGGAAGTAATTGCAAATTTTGTTAAAAAAGTGTTTTGATGTACCAAAAATAATATTTGAAAGAATTTGGATTACGTTTTATTAAAAGCGTTTTAAACCAGTGTTCAATTGTGTAGAGTTACTTAACTGCTTCAATATAACCATCCATAATCTACGAAATCCTTGCTAGTATAGTTATACTTAAATTTATTGTCAACCGAAAATGTATGATGAACTTACTTATTATATATTAGTCACGTTAATCAATATTATTTTGATTATTTTCCATTAAAAATTAGAATAAATTAGTTAAAACACAGCTTTATTCTTAATATTATAATATTTTATTATGTTATTAGTTGTGTGGTAAGTATGTTTTTATCAATCCATATTCACCGCATATTGACCATGCTTATTTTACACACCCAAATTGTGAGTTGTAATCTGCTGAAATTCATCAACTGTTCCCAACTTCTTGCTATAAAAAATGACATTTCATGAGCGCGGCCATTAGCCCCATATAATTCGATTTATGTGTGCGTGATTCCCATTTGATTTGCACGTAAAAGCCCATATAAGTGCAAATTATGTGGGGCTTATCAGTTCGACTTAGCTTGTAGGCAACGTGAGAGATTCGCTCTCGAGTTGACTATCTGGTTAATTCCTCATCTGTGTACACAGCGGACGATTGCGTCGATGCCGATTCTATTTGTAATTATTCATGCTTTCGTGGCGACTTCAGCCAATCATAATCGGAAGTAAGTAGCGACATACAGATGTCACACTCAACGCCAAAGAGTTAACCTCAGGACAACGATATAGTTTTTGAGAGACGCGCGTTCTTTTTTAATTTTGTTCTTAATGTAATCTAAAGATAACCAGTGTAAAGTAATTAATAAAAAATATGTTAAAGCGTCAATTTCTAAATATTGCGATACGTTTACAGGGCTACCTAGTGCTTAAAGTGAAGGGACACACAGTCTGTGTGTGTATATAATTAGTGCCATCTATATTTTAGAACTGATATTTGCTTGGTTCTTTGCTAAACATTTTAATAGCAATTAAGTTAAGATACTCTCAAACCTATTCGAAATTGGAATCTAATGAAGACCCTTGTGGAATTTTACATGAAGACCCTTGTACATATATGAAATATTGAATGATTTTTATAATTATAATGCATTTGGAGTACAACTTCACACAACCCGTATACCCCACCTTGCGGTGTATTCTTAAGCAAATTGACAAGCACACATAGTACTTATTAACCGACTCAGTTTTGTGTAATGTCAAAATAAAATATACGAGGGGAGCGGGGCGTTTGGATATTTATTGCTGGAAAAATGATTTAATGAATTCGATTGGGAAAAGACATTTTTAATTCCAATTGGTTATGTAGCATGCTGTTGATTCTCTTACAATGTCTGGAGGTTTCTAAACTAGCATAGATAAACTAGCATTTTGAGAAATATGCATTTTAAGTTGAAAATAAATTAAACTGCAAAATTTATTCAGAGCAAAAATATACAAATACATTCGATTAATTTCGGTAAATATTTTTCTCGATTTTAAAAAAATGTATTCACAACAGTGCAGAATATAAATATTTATTCGACCATAATAAATTTTTATTTGAATAGAGTAATTAATAAATCAAATTGTACGAGCAACACTTAAATAGATAGGGTATCAACCCATACGTTGCAGATGAACAGTAGCCTCTACTTATGTTTTGCTTGTGAAGGCAGACAACTTGGTTTTTTTTTTGACGTTGAAATGAGTCGTCTTCGTCAGTTGATCTTTGGTTTAGCCAGCTGGTGGTTCATAGTTGATCGGAGCGTGTTTTTCGTTTGTTTTAAGTTTTATTAGTTTGGTTTATATCGTACGGTTTGTGCGCGAATGTGATAGATTAATTAACATTTTTTTTGCCCAAAAAGTGTGTTAATTAAATGCTGTGTATTGGTTTCTTTTTCGAAAGCAATTCTTGTGATACTCAGTTGCTGCGTGTGTGTGTTGGGTGTTTGGGGGAAAAATTATAAACATACCTTTTAAAAATTTAAAAAGAAAACTCAACATGTTATTAGGCAACATTTATTTTTACATCATTGGCAATCAGTAAACAATCATCTGTGTAAACATTCCTTTTGTATAATATGTTGTATACCGTCAACTACCACCAATTCCTTTGCACATTTATTAGAACTTATCCTGCTGTTACAATCTTGTTGTTTGTTCGCTTATTAAATTACGGAGATGTGGGTCCCAATTTCAGTGTTAGAAACGAACGATTATTTAATGTTTATTTTATTGAATCTATAAAATTACATTTTCAAACTTAGTCTCCTAGGAAATCGTAAATTATTCGATAAGTACTAGTTGTGTTAGTCAGGGTTTTGCTTAATTTTTTTTTTTTAATTAAATATGATAAAGACAGTCAGAGTTGTTATACCGAGCTTCCTAGAACACAAATAGGAAGTCATTAATGATTCTGGAATTGCATTTTGCGCTTTGGTGCGTAAGGATTGAGTTTGTAAAATAAGATGGAAGAGCTGAAGCGATAAAAAATGAATTTGGTAACAAGTTATCTGCATTTCCGGAAAAAAATATGTACATACATACTTACATTTACCTACTCATTTACGACATGGACACCCCCTGTATTTTATCAGATAAGTTTGATTGATTTTGGTAAACAAAATTATCTGAATAAACATGAGATTTTCGGAATGAGGTAATATTGCGATATGGGACTTGGCTTATTAGTTTCTAATTACTTTCTAAGTCAAACTAATTCGATTGATTTTGAGTTCTCTTGGAGATCGGGCTTTAATGCATTCGACCTACTATTGAACTAAAGCAAGCAATGTGAATTTAAATTATTCGTAAAGTTCAGAATTGGTGTGCAATAAGCAAAACAGCACTGTGACAAGCCGACGTTTAACTTCGACAGAGAAGGAACTGACCGACACATTAACAGAGTAAAATTTATTTCTGAAGTTGCGAATAAAACACTGTTGTGCTTAATCACCTTTTCCAATAATGATTTGACAACTCTTTTTAAAAATAAAACGCAAACCATTTGATATAACTCGAAAGTTTTATTATTTCCAAAAATGTATGTATGGAATTTGGCTCTGTTCATATGTCCACCACCGGCCGGTTTACAGCGATCGATTCGTTAAACCCAATTTGAGATGACTCGGCCGGACATTTCGCCGGCTTGTTGGCATAGACCAATAATATAACGAAGCCCTAAAAAAATCTAGGAAGCCAATTGGCGAAGCGTTTCTCGATATAACACGTTCATCGAATTTTTAATAAGTCGATTATTGGCTCGTGTCTATTCTATACAATGTTTGACCAAATATACTGTAGGAAATAAAATACAATTTTACCCGTATACGAAAAATTCCATATTGAAAAGGTTAATTTCAACACAAATGGAAGACCAATTCGAGTGGCCATAGACAAACAAATCCCTTTAATGAATACGCTTGGGCGAAAACTAGACCACACTAGTTATGTAGTTCGATGTTGTGCTCCTAACATGATGAAGTTGTCTCTATGATAGTATTTTTAGCTCCTTCAATCAACCAACAAATTGTTTATAATTTTCGCGCCGCAAACACACATTAGTTTTGTTCAGTATTTAAAATCCTTGTCTCTGTTTTTAAATTTTTTCGTCGTGTTTTGTTTTCACAGATCTTATGGAAATTAAAAACTTAATTTATATTTGTTAAACTAAATTGTTGCTAGTCTACAGAACTTTTTGTTATTTTTATTTTATCACACTTTTTTTTATTTAAGGTTACATTTTGTGTGTTTATTTGTATTTTTTTTTTGTGGCTTTCTTTTTTATGTTAAAATTAATAAGATAAACAGAGGACAAATTTACAATGCCTGTTTTCCATACAAAAACCATTGAAAGCATTTTGGATCCTGTTGCTCAACAGGTAAGTTAATAAATCTCAACTAAATTTATTCTATGGTTAATAAATATAGAAATATATTTTTCACTCTGCGCTGAGTGTAATCATATGACATTATGTGGCCCATTATTTAGTCGGCGTTGTACAAAATCAGAAAGAATCAACGCGGTAGGGTGCCAAGTAAAGCAATAAATCACTGCGATATTTTTAAAATCTTGCCACTTGCAGTTTTTTTCTTTTCTTTAGTGAGGGCTATTTTTGTTTTGTTTACATCGTTACAAATGTATTTGCCACTGAAAAGATTTTTTTTAAAGCGTCATACAATATATAATATCTACATTAATGATGACTTGATGAAGAGTGACTCATCATTGTGATTCCAATTGAATGGCATAATATCTGACGGAATAGGGAATGGATTGCATAAATTGAATTAAGTAGAAGCGGATTAGTAATTGTCGTCTTTTCGCCTGGGTATGTTAAGGTGACGAAAATATTTTCGTGGAGTTCATTAATGGACAGAATATACAATTATTTCAAAAGTTTGCAGCCCTTTGACTGCAGCATATATATTACTTATTAGCTGTGTTATGAGTAACATTTACAAGCTATTGATAAATTTATGAACATTAAATATATCATTTTCTTTTTTAAATTCTGAGTGGAGCTCAGCCAACATTTGAGTTTTCATAAAATCATACCTGACGAAAGCTTTTTAGTATCTCTTCTGGTTGCCACATCTTTTATACAGATTGGTGCGCCTTACAGTTTCGACTTAACAATTTGCAATTTAACGATTAAAAGAAGTTAGGAGGATTTTGAAACTTGGGAGGAAATCTATGTAGAAATTCTGAAGTTTATTCTATGTAAGTCTCCTACACACTGTAAATATTGCTCTAGATCTGATTTAGTCGACGATAGTGTTAAAAAATATCTTTGATGTTTTTTTAAATGTA
This sequence comes from Ferdinandea cuprea, assembly GCA_963576555.1. NCBI lineage: Eukaryota > Metazoa > Arthropoda > Insecta > Diptera > Syrphidae > Ferdinandea > Ferdinandea cuprea. The sequence goes on along the minus strand of OY754962.1, from coordinate 17,756,796 downwards.
TTTCCGATTCTCAGATATTGGTAAAAAATTACTTTACTGCCTCACCTCCAAAATCATCCAAATTTTGTAATCCAGTTGGTTTTCATAACAGTAAACATAGTGCAAATAAAATAAAAATATAAATATTGGCGGTCTCTTACCGTTTGGGATTGACACGCCTCAAACATTTTGAAAATTGCCTATGAAATGGTAACAACATTTCTAGATTGGAGGAACGAAATACTCTAAATATAATTTTGTTTTACTCGTGAAATGTGGTTATTTAATATTTAATAAAAAAGTTTCATCAAAATCGGTTCATAAAAAGAGAAGTTATCCAAACAAAGAATAATTAATTTTTTTTGTTCGGTTCGTTGGAAGGAAAAATCGTTGGTATGTGCTTTTCGCCTATAGCAACAGTACCTGGGTGGAACGCTACGCGGGATTAAGGGATTTCAACACTGATAGGTACCGCTCACGGAACTTCGTTGCTCCGCTCGGGGTATGAGTGATTTTTGAGGTGGGACAGCGAGGCATCCATCTTAACTGAAAACGTTCTGCTTTTATACGATTCGGAGAATTTTTGCTTAGAGTTATTCCTCAAAACATATGTTCGAAACATTGTTCCGATATAATTAATGGCATTCACATTTGGTACATTTTCACACCATTTTCCCGTTATCGTCTGAAAATTTCGGGGAAATTATTTAAATGCCGATGTAGCACGAAGTTACACCAAAAGGCCACCAGAAGCTGCTTGCAACAATTTTTTATACATGAGAACCATCCACACAAATACCAACCACCGATAATTTTAGCCTGCCGAATTTCTTCGCTTGACAAATTCACAGATATTCAATTGTTGCATAAGGTCTCTTCCATAATATAGAGTATTTCTTTGAGAACAGTTGAAAAAGTTGTTTGACGAATAGCACACTGGTAATCCTTCCCAACTATGTACATGCTGGTAGTTTCCTTCAGCGACGAGCCCGATTAATAAATTGAAATCAAAAAAGAAAACTGAAACATAAAGTACAATAAGCAGCATAAACTCTTGAATTCAGGCTAAATTTATATACCTTCTTCATTTACTGGCAAAATATATTTAGCCAAACATTTTGTAGAACTTCGGTGGCCACAAAATTCCATGACTTAAAAATGAGAGACTCCAAGAATAAATCACCGGTAAAGATGATAGGGGTAGTGATGGAATATAAATACATATAAGCCTGAGATTAATTTGTACCGCAATTGCTTACAATTACTTACAAGTACCGATTTGCATACAATTATGTGGAACAGATTTGTGCCTAAAGTATCCAACCAACACTTCGGTGGTTAAACTATAAAAGAAAGATGAGTACTGCTTTAGAGAAAGAATCTAAAAATTGTGTTGGAAATGGGGCTTTTTTAAGGGTAAGATGCACGGACACTACATATTGCATTGATTATGGTTGATTAAAGAGTTTTAGGACAAACTCAGAATGCTCGGATTTTTATTTTTATTGCTTGAAGTCACGATTTTCAGAATGTGAATGTTTAATAAAATATGTATAGAATGTTTAAAAAAGGTTGACTAAAGCTTGATATTAGAGATTTTTGTAATATTGTTGTTTTAAGGTGATATTTGTAGTATTGCATTTGAATAGAAAAAACGTTTATTGTAAGATTGTAAAATTGGAGTGAAAATGAGTGGTGCCAGGAGGGTACAAAGGACTTTGATCAGAGGGGGGAAGGGGGGGGGGGGGGTGCGAAATCATTCAGAAAGCAATACAAATTAACGTTATAATAAATATCTTACCATTAGTACAGTTTACAACAGATTTAGTTAATCTGAAAATTAATCATTTCAATGCTCATTTATAGATTTATACATAATTCCTTAACAAACATAAAAATTTGTATGAAGAAAAAATATTTAGCACCCTGCATATGCCCATGAGTAGAGGTTTTCGCGGTTGACGTCGAAGATAAATTGCCAGGAAGTTATTGTTTCGTTACGTTTGTCAAGAAGGTGTGTGTTATTATTCATTGCTCTGTGATATAAAGAAGTTGTGACTTTAGAAGAAGAATCTGCCAAGTGTGTTAAAGGGTTTAGTATTTTATTTGGTTCATTTTAGATGATTTTCTTATTTTGGGACGATACTGTAGTATAAATGTTAATTGTGAACTTCATTTATTAATATTGTTTTTATTATTTTTATTATTATTTATCAAATTGCATGTAAGTAGGGATATGGGAGTTAAACGTAAAACCACTTAAGCTTCAACGCTTATCGCCTACGGATACTTACTTTTATAAATAATTAAATAAAATGAAATGTGCTAAAATTAAATCGAAATTGCATTTATAATTTTCATATTAAGGTGTTAATGACACACGTTACAGATACTGTTGTTTTTTAAATTTCTCGTATGCATAAGTACATACATATACTACAGAGAAAGTCATTACAATCATTTGGAAATTCTCAAGGATGATATTACGACTAGAGATTAGTCAAAAAAAGTCGTCGTCGGTCTGTCTGTCTGTCCGGGAGCAATATGGCGAAACGGTTCGACTGATTTCTGATATAAAGTTTTTGCGGTGACATCTCGCAGCGTTCTTTTTTGATTAATCTTTTTAAATAACGGTACTTGCAATAACATTTTTAAATACTCATCACTAATATACTCAAAAAAGTTTCCAAGGAATTAGGTCTGGTTTTGTACTCAGTTTCTAATTCTAAATTTATATAGAAATATCTCAATATATGTCTCAAAAACTAATAAGGGAAAATTTAAAATTTTGATATAATTTTTTTTTAAATTTCTTATTTATATAACGATTTGCGTTTATAAATATATATTTATATTTTAAGCTGTGAGAAGAGGGCGAGTCAGCGCATAATGTGTGGCTGTATTCTTCCGGTGAGAAGAGGACGAATCAGCGCGTAATGTATAGCTGTATTCGTCCCGTTTAAGTGGCGGGTGATTACAATTATCACATAAAGATTTGCTTTTGCATATTTTGGCTGTCTGCTCTAAAAGTTGGTTCTGGCAACGCATTGGATTAGGGAAGTATTCCCTGTACGTGGTCGAAAGAGGACGAACGCACAGATGAGTATTTATACAAATAGTCAACTGAGAGGATTTTTGGCTCTCCCGCCTATCCTTTTTTATTTGCTTCAAAAAGGCGTAGTACTGTGTTTGAATATGTTTTTATATGCAAATCAAATTGAGCCAGCTCACGCACATAATAGCAGTTCTGCGCCCAAGAATCCATTTTGGAAAAAATCTCATGTCGACATATTAAGTCAAACTGGGCTGTGTCCAATAACATCGTAATAACATGCGATAATTTATGGGGAATTTGTTAAAGAATAAAATAACGTTGAATGTTTTCAATTATTATGTATTATTTTAGTTTTACCTAACAAACATATTTTTCGGGTAAAATTTTTTAATAAGTTTCGTTAACATTTTGGCAGCTATGCAAGTTAAAAATAAAATTACGAGTATTACATTTTGTTTGCCGGTAATTAAACCAATTTAGCAGTTTTAATTTGTCAGTAACAATTAAATTATTTTGTTGGTTGATTAGTGAATTAATGAAATATTCTGTAAAATTACTTAAATTGTAGGTAAAATAAATAAATGTTCAATGAATAAAATTAATGAGTAACGCGTGATTAGTGATTACTGACCATTCCAATAATGTAACATAGTATTTGATAAATTCACTAGCGATAATAGCGTTATTAAATTTAGTAATCATAACGAAATTATTCATTATTATTATTTAGCATCATCATGCTGAAATAAATTTAATAACGTAATTATCTTTAAATTGGAATAATAAAGTTAATATTTCTTGTCTAAAAATGCATTAAAAGTTATTTCATCGCAGTTTGTCAATTCGCTCGCTCGCTCTCATATGAACGTTCAGAATACATACGTAGATACATTCAACTTTCATATATTCAATAAAGACATCATACAACAACCAATAAATTTAATATAAATAAAAAAACTAATACAAAACTATTTACTATAAATATTTTACACCCAAACATTACAATTTTAGTAATATTCATGCAATAATAAAATAGTGCATACATTTTATCTCATTTTATTAACCAAAATGGAAAAAATATAGCAACCCAAGTATGTGTATTTTAAGGCAGATAAAAAATTGAGAACTATTTCTTATAAACAAAAACAATTTTGGCATTTAATTGCAACAACTTCATATTTATTATATTTATAATAATTTTTTTTTTCATAAACATTTTAATTAAAATATCTATTAAGCTTGAACTACGTTAACTCAATACTTCGCAGCGCTTCCCCAACACATCCGCTGTAATCAGCAGTTTTTTTGTTGCCATTTGGAATTCTTGCAAAACTGACAGCGGTAATGACATATTTTTGACACATCAACGCCTCCGTACTTTATTTGGCTGGCTCCCACGTATTTACAGATAGAACATTTGAGAGGATGTTTTCGCCATTTTTAACAACTTTTTGCGGGTTCAAAGTTATTTTTTTGCAGTTTGTCAATTCGCTCGCTCGCTCTCATATGAACGTTCCAAATAAATATGTAGATACATTCAACTTTCATATGTTCAATAAAGACATCATAAAACAACCAATAAATTTAATATATATAAAAACCTAATGCAAAACTATTTACTATAAATATTTTACACCCAAACATTACTATTTTAGTAATATTTATGCAATAATAAAATAGTACATACATTTTATCTCATTTTATTAACCAAAATGGAAAAAAAAGAGCAACCCAATGCTGAGTCGAGGAACTCAAGTTCGTCCACAGACAAGTACTTATACGTATGCTGAGTCGACTATATGTATAATTACTCGTCTGTGGACGAACGTAAGTTCCTTTCTCTGTTTTCTTAAATTTAAAACTTTGACTTTATTACATCCACTATTTTACTTTTGGAAACGTGAAGATATTTTGCATACACTGTGCCTTTTGAGGGATTTAGTTGACTATGTATTGACACAGATATAAGTTGGGAAGGGATTTCTTGATCCGAATTTAGATTCTTAGTTATTTTGTTGGTCATAGGAAGTAGTCATTCCACTTCTCATCGATTGGCTGAAGCAATAACTATTTTTCGTCTGTCGTCGTCGTCGTCTGAAAGGAATTGTGTTGAGAGAACATTCATAGGCATCCTACGCCTATCATTTCAATCATTCCTTTTTCTTTTATTTCTCGGGTTAAAGGGCGGATCTGTATTCAGATCGCTAAAAAGATTGCCCGAAGGCACACGTGGCCTAGGGTACATGGCACAATAGGTTAAATTGACTACTTTTTGATTTTAATTTGCACAATCATAACAAGAAGATATGCAAATGTACGTTGTGTAAATGAGGTTCGTGTTTTATATTGAAAATTGGCTTTTGTAATTAAAAGATGGCATTCGATTTCTCCATTCAATTTTGATTGGACCTTACCAATAACAAATTATATGTAAAATTCGTGGTCCCGTTCTTTCGTATTTTATTTTGCATTATTTTTGTGTTTAACTCCATTCCTTGACTTTTCTCTGAATGAAACAATATCCTGATTTGATTGTTTGACACATTTAATAGACATTTTTGTTTTGTACTCTTTTGAACTGCGATAGTTTCTTAAAATTTTAGATCCATTTCCAGCAATATTCCAAACTTGGCAATATTTTGTTATTTTACAATCAAATTGAGCCTTACCGAGTGAACCAAAATATTCACGATTGCTCAAAGTCTATCCACCTAAGGTCGTGAAAAAGTGTCTCAGTGGCAATTCACTTGCATGCAGTAAATATATTAGCCACTGTAATGGACGGTAGAAATTCATTTCCGTGTCTCGAATTACTACTCCTTGCTGTTAGATAGGATTTAAAATGCGGTATTAAGCGGGGATATGCTGATAGTTCTTGGAAGACATATAGCCTCCTTTCTTACAGATGGGACATATGTATGTAGCATATAGTCCAGTCATCGGGCATGGTTTTATTAACCCAGACTTGAGTGATGATTTGTCGTATGCACTATACCAAATAACCATCACCACGTTTAAAGAGTACCACTGTCGGACTAAGAGCCTGTGGCCTGTTTTTTATTTCATGAAGCGAGTTCTCTTCTTGCTTTACCACTCACTCGACGTGCTTAAAATGCTGCCGGAACTCTTCTTCTTCCTACGCAAGATTTTCTTCTCCTCCTTTCTCCTAGCTCGTTACACTTGTTTTGCGTTGCAACGCTTATAAGTGTACACCATCTGTTGCCGGTGGACGCATTCATCATCATTATACCGCCGAGCTCTGACATCCATTATCTATTTCGTTGCCGGTTCTACAATCTGGGCAGCGCCAGTTTGCTTTGAAAATTTGTATTCTTGGAAATCGAGTGCTGCTTATCACATTAATAAGAGCTGTTGGAAAGTTTATAAGCCGGAAGCCGCTGTCTGTTTTCGTGTCGTGGAGGCTATGCTTACCAAATAATGCGGCAAAAAGGTTTTCCTTACCGACCGGGTATGATACTGTATGCCTTGTGCAGTTCCGACTCTAAAATCATTGCCATTGTCCTTCCGGGTCTTAAAAGAGTGGGCTCCATATCCGAGGCTGGTGTCTCTCATAACATTATCCTAAAATTATCGTCAGATAGTTTGTCAGTAGACCACTACGGGAATGCGAGTACTGCCATTGACCCATGACTAGAGATTAGTCAAAAAAAGTCGTCGTCGGTCTGTCTGTCTGTCCGGGAGCAATATGGCGAAACGGTTCGACTGATTTCTGATATAAAGTTTTTGCGGTGACATCTCGCAGCGTTCTTTTTTGATTAATCTTTTTAAATAACGGTACTTGCAATAACATTTTTAAATACTCATCACTAATATACTCAAAAAAGTTTCCAAGGAATTAGGTCTGGTTTTGTACTCAGTTTCTAATTCTAAATTTATATAGAAATATCTCAATATATGTCTCAAAAACTAATAAGGGAAAATTTAAAATTTTGATATAATTTTTTTTTAAATTTCTTATTTATATAACGATTTGCGTTTATAAATATATATTTATATTTTAAGCTGTGAGAAGAGGGCGAGTCAGCGCATAATGTGTGGCTGTATTCTTCCGGTGAGAAGAGGACGAATCAGCGCGTAATGTATAGCTGTATTCGTCCCGTTTAAGTGGCGGGTGATTACAATTATCACATAAAGATTTGCTTTTGCATATTTTGGCTGTCTGCTCTAAAAGTTGGTTCTGGCAACGCATTGGATTAGGGAAGTATTCCCTGTACGTGGTCGAAAGAGGACGAACGCACAGATGAGTATTTATACAAATAGTCAACTGAGAGGATTTTTGGCTCTCCCGCCTATCCTTTTTTATTTGCTTCAAAAAGGCGTAGTACTGTGTTTGAATATGTTTTTATATGCAAATCAAATTGAGCCAGCTCACGCACATAATAGCAGTTCTGCGCCCAAGAATCCATTTTGGAAAAAATCTCATGTCGACATATTAAGTCAAACTGGGCTGTGTCCAATAACATCGTAATAACATGCGATAATTTATGGGGAATTTGTTAAAGAATAAAATAACGTTGAATGTTTTCAATTATTATGTATTATTTTAGTTTTACCTAACAAACATATTTTTCGGGTAAAATTTTTTAATAAGTTTCGTTAACATTTTGGCAGCTATGCAAGTTAAAAATAAAATTACGAGTATTACATTTTGTTTGCCGGTAATTAAACCAATTTAGCAGTTTTAATTTGTCAGTAACAATTAAATTATTTTGTTGGTTGATTAGTGAATTAATGAAATATTCTGTAAAATTACTTAAATTGTAGGTAAAATAAATAAATGTTCAATGAATAAAATTAATGAGTAACGCGTGATTAGTGATTACTGACCATTCCAATAATGTAACATAGTATTTGATAAATTCACTAGCGATAATAGCGTTATTAAATTTAGTAATCATAACGAAATTATTCATTATTATTATTTAGCATCATCATGCTGAAATAAATTTAATAACGTAATTATCTTTAAATTGGAATAATAAAGTTAATATTTCTTGTCTAAAAATGCATTAAAAGTTATTTCATCGCAGTTTGTCAATTCGCTCGCTCGCTCTCATATGAACGTTCAGAATACATACGTAGATACATTCAACTTTCATATATTCAATAAAGACATCATACAACAACCAATAAATTTAATATAAATAAAAAAACTAATACAAAACTATTTACTATAAATATTTTACACCCAAACATTACAATTTTAGTAATATTCATGCAATAATAAAATAGTGCATACATTTTATCTCATTTTATTAACCAAAATGGAAAAAATATAGCAACCCAAGTATGTGTATTTTAAGGCAGATAAAAAATTGAGAACTATTTCTTATAAACAAAAACAATTTTGGCATTTAATTGCAACAACTTCATATTTATTATATTTATAATAATTTTTTTTTTCATAAACATTTTAATTAAAATATCTATTAAGCTTGAACTACGTTAACTCAATACTTCGCAGCGCTTCCCCAACACATCCGCTGTAATCAGCAGTTTTTTTGTTGCCATTTGGAATTCTTGCAAAACTGACAGCGGTAATGACATATTTTTGACACATCAACGCCTCCGTACTTTATTTGGCTGGCTCCCACGTATTTACAGATAGAACATTTGAGAGGATGTTTTCGCCATTTTTAACAACTTTTTGCGGGTTCAAAGTTATTTTTTTGCAGTTTGTCAATTCGCTCGCTCGCTCTCATATGAACGTTCCAAATAAATATGTAGATACATTCAACTTTCATATGTTCAATAAAGACATCATAAAACAACCAATAAATTTAATATATATAAAAACCTAATGCAAAACTATTTACTATAAATATTTTACACCCAAACATTACTATTTTAGTAATATTTATGCAATAATAAAATAGTACATACATTTTATCTCATTTTATTAACCAAAATGGAAAAAAAAGAGCAACCCAATGCTGAGTCGAGGAACTCAAGTTCGTCCACAGACAAGTACTTATACGTATGCTGAGTCGACTATATGTATAATTACTCGTCTGTGGACGAACGTAAGTTCCTTTCTCTGTTTTCTTAAATTTAAAACTTTGACTTTATTACATCCACTATTTTACTTTTGGAAACGTGAAGATATTTTGCATACACTGTGCCTTTTGAGGGATTTAGTTGACTATGTATTGACACAGATATAAGTTGGGAAGGGATTTCTTGATCCGAATTTAGATTCTTAGTTATTTTGTTGGTCATAGGAAGTAGTCATTCCACTTCTCATCGATTGGCTGAAGCAATAACTATTTTTCGTCTGTCGTCGTCGTCGTCTGAAAGGAATTGTGTTGAGAGAACATTCATAGGCATCCTACGCCTATCATTTCAATCATTCCTTTTTCTTTTATTTCTCGGGTTAAAGGGCGGATCTGTATTCAGATCGCTAAAAAGATTGCCCGAAGGCACACGTGGCCTAGGGTACATGGCACAATAGGTTAAATTGACTACTTTTTGATTTTAATTTGCACAATCATAACAAGAAGATATGCAAATGTACGTTGTGTAAATGAGGTTCGTGTTTTATATTGAAAATTGGCTTTTGTAATTAAAAGATGGCATTCGATTTCTCCATTCAATTTTGATTGGACCTTACCAATAACAAATTATATGTAAAATTCGTGGTCCCGTTCTTTCGTATTTTATTTTGCATTATTTTTGTGTTTAACTCCATTCCTTGACTTTTCTCTGAATGAAACAATATCCTGATTTGATTGTTTGACACATTTAATAGACATTTTTGTTTTGTACTCTTTTGAACTGCGATAGTTTCTTAAAATTTTAGATCCATTTCCAGCAATATTCCAAACTTGGCAATATTTTGTTATTTTACAATCAAATTGAGCCTTACCGAGTGAACCAAAATATTCACGATTGCTCAAAGTCTATCCACCTAAGGTCGTGAAAAAGTGTCTCAGTGGCAATTCACTTGCATGCAGTAAATATATTAGCCACTGTAATGGACGGTAGAAATTCATTTCCGTGTCTCGAATTACTACTCCTTGCTGTTAGATAGGATTTAAAATGCGGTATTAAGCGGGGATATGCTGATAGTTCTTGGAAGACATATAGCCTCCTTTCTTACAGATGGGACATATGTATGTAGCATATAGTCCAGTCATCGGGCATGGTTTTATTAACCCAGACTTGAGTGATGATTTGTCGTATGCACTATACCAAATAACCATCACCACGTTTAAAGAGTACCACTGTCGGACTAAGAGCCTGTGGCCTGTTTTTTATTTCATGAAGCGAGTTCTCTTCTTGCTTTACCACTCACTCGACGTGCTTAAAATGCTGCCGGAACTCTTCTTCTTCCTACGCAAGATTTTCTTCTCCTCCTTTCTCCTAGCTCGTTACACTTGTTTTGCGTTGCAACGCTTATAAGTGTACACCATCTGTTGCCGGTGGACGCATTCATCATCATTATACTCTAAAATCATTGCCATTGTCCTTCCGGGTCTTAAAAGAGTGGGCTCCATATCCGAGGCTGGTGTCTCTCATAACATTATCCTAAAATTATCGTCAGATAGTTTGTCAGTAGACCACTACGGGAATGCGAGTACTGCCATTGACCCATTAATAACTCATACGCCACCATCTCTTTTCCAACACCCTAACTCTTAGTGAACTTAGCTCCACATATGTCGAAGTAGCTCACGCTAGGCATCTTATATCATGAAATTTTACCACACCGTTGATTCAATCTAGTGAATTCATCCGCTGCCATTTATTGTATATACCGATGCAGACAACCGTCATATGTATGTATGTGTTTTTATGACTTCATGAGAAATTTATTTTTGCCTAAGAGTATAAATCGATATCCTTCATCGACGAGGATTTGATGAGAATTATGGCGATCAAAACCCTTCCATGTCACTTCATTCATACGGACGTGTTAGGTTCGCCGATAGGACAAGGTGTAGATTAATGTGCTCCAATAAAGAAATGAAGTCTAACAGGACTATACTTCTGGTTTCAAAAAAAAATAAAAAAAGGGTATTATACACTTCAAACAAACCAAATAAGCCCACACCAATGAAATGCATCTATATATTTTAAGAGGTAAACATACCGCCAACCGCTTGAATTATAAATCTCTCGGTTCCAACTCATTCAAATATCTTTGTTTTGTTAATACACAAGTTCGTTGTGAAACAATTGCTGTCACCCGAAACCGCCCACATTCACAAAATGAAAAACTCTACTCCGATACGCTCCTTTCGGTAACAAATATGTTCATATTTCAAAGTTTTTGATTATAGATTTTTTGATTACGTCAGAAAGCACCTGCTTCTGCTTGTGTCATTCGTTTTTATTATGTTAATTGAAATATTTGTGTATCTTACCCTTTTATTGTTCAGTGTGAAGATTTTCAAAGATCACTGCACCATATTTTTATGTAGGTCGTTTTTTTCTCGATGCCATGAATGGAGCAATCTTTAAAAGGTAAATCAATGCTATCGAATTGGTTACTGAGATGGGGTCATCTGGAGTTTAGTGTAGTGGGTGGACATATTGACAAAGGCTACATACTCAGTTGGTGTTAGTTTCTTTAGATACTTTGCCACAGACGACAAGTTTTCAAGGTTGTACTGTGGTTTTTCTGTCAAAGGTTTTATAAATGGTGTACTTGTGTGCGTATAATATACATATAATGTACTGTGCGAGAACACCAAAACACACATTCGCGTGGCCAGTGCTATCTCGGTCTGCAACTTGTGGTAGATATTGCTATGGATTGGATATATGGATTCGTAATTTATATAATTTTGCTTACCGTGGTGCATCGATGTTATATAAGAATTAATTGCGTCTATAGAGCGCATCATGCAATCTTTTATAGAATTTTTCGTATTTAGGCGTTAGATAATAAATCGTTAGCTGAGATCTGAAGAAATAGTATAGAAATTCAGAAGTGTAGTGTGAACAACTAGGGAAGTAAGTGCCCGTTGTATTCATAAATTGAGCACATTGAATTTAAACGGAACTACTAACTATAATAAATATATAAATATGCATTGAGTAAAAGTAAAGAGATGATTATAATTTGTAATAATTTACGAGTAAAACACAAACTCGTCCCTAATTAAATTAGTTCAACGTCAATACTAATCTGAAATGGGTCTAAAAGAATTGTAACTTGTTCTTTGTCATACCGTTATTCAAAATAGATAAATACTCTTAAGGATTGCACAAGACAAAGCTCAGACACAACTACCGATCCATTGTACTACCATTCAGACCCCTTGTGAAGAAGAGCTTAGATGTTCGGCGCTCACCACGTCTGTCACACGATGCAAGCAAAGGCCGGACAACTGCAGAGAAAGTGTTCTGCTGTGTCATCCTCCTCACCGCAAGCAGGCCAGGTGGTGGTGTCGCTTAAGCCCAACACAATGTGTTTACGAGAAACCCAAGCATCAATAGAAGACATGACTAAAGGTGCTGGCAGACCCAATACAGGTTCGGGTCCTGAGAAAAATTCTTCTGAACCTTGCTCATCAGAGATGTCATTTCCCTGGATGTCAGTGTGACGTGGGACCCTGACAAGATTCACTGTGTTGAGCCTTCTGACCAAATTCAGAGAAAGCTTGAGTTCTAGCACTAACATCATTATAAATGCCAATAGTTTTCCTGAAAATAGATATAGGCCAAAACTATTTTCTTTCATTTTCTATGGAGATTTTTAAAGGAAACAACATTTTGATAAATAAAATGCCCACAAAAAGTAGGCGTGGCAAACATTTTTATACGGCAAAGGGTGAAAGTGTCTACATATTTTTTTTATGTTTATCTCTTCAGCTTTAACTTTAATATGGGTTTTATATATTATGGGCGTGGCAGTGGGCGTTAAAAAAAATAAAACGCTTAACCGTTTCGCTTCCTAGCTAAAATTTGAAGGCCTAATATAGCGGACGGACATTTCCAAATCGTCACAACTGTAGGCGATGAATATTCAGGAGTGTTACAAAATAATATACCCTTTGGATAAGGTAAAGAAAATGTTGTGCCACAAGAAATTTAACTATTATCGTTTCGTGCTCGGAAATAAAATAAAAAGTGAAAAATATAATTTCATTACCACTAAAGAAAAAATACGTTTTGCTTTTTAGTAGTTTTAGTTCATCCGATACTATGTGGAAACTGCAAACATTTTGCACATAATAAAAAAAAATATTTTGTGCAACCAACATTGGTTGGTTTGATGATTAATCAAAGGTTATTTGGTAGTTATATGTTGTACCAAATTCTAAAATTGATTTCTATGTGTACAGGGAAACCATAACATTTTAAAATGTTTCAAAAATAAACCATTTAGTTCTATGAAAATAATTAGCATTCATAACACCCTACCAAATCATCACCACCACGTTTCAAGAGTTACGCTATCGGTCAATAAGCGCCAGTAAACTTACTGTTTTGCAGATTTTTAATAGCCGACAAATTACATTGACTGGATGCGAGTTCAATTGTTTCCTGATGCCCATTTAGCAATAAAATGCTGCTTGAACACTTCTACAATTTCATGTGTTGATGTTTCGATACTAGTTCCACATTGTTTTCGTATTTTTTGACAGTGAGTGTACAGCAGCGAGTTTCTTGCTCAGGCGCTCTCTGTAGACTCTACTATAAAATCGTGCCGAGACGTCTTTCTTTTCCGGGCGTTTCGAGCTTCTTTTCGTTAGCAAGTTGAGCTCTTAATTTATCCGCAACAAGAAAGTGGTCAGTCTTGACGTAAGCCGCTGTCTGTTGTCGGGCCGTGTACACCGAGAGAAAAATATAGTAATAGTAAGTAGAAACAAGCTTAAATTAATCAAATTTCAACTGATATTCATCGCTACCCGATCTGGGATTAAATCAATCAGGTCGATTTGAAAATACTATTATCGCCCGTGTACACCGAGAGAAAAATATAGTTATAGTCAGTAGGAACACGCTTAAATTAATCAAATTTCAACTGATATTCATCGCTACCCGATCTGGGATTAAATCAATCACGTCGGTTTGAAAATAGTAATATACCGTTCACACTTTTAGAAATTGAATAATTAATTTTAAAACATTTCAAGTAAATACCCGTCATTAACTTTATAACGAATTTTCTAATACTTAAAGCGCTGATTATTGAATTACGAATGCTGTGCTTAATTTAAGTATGTGCAGTTATCATTTTGATTATTATTATCACTGTCTGCTAATGATTTTAGAACGCTCATTCTTAGTTTGAGTTTAAACGATGTAAAATTGAATAATCTGATATTATCAAGTTAGTAATTATATTTCTTTTTACAATTATAGAGCATTATTAATTAAAGAAGCACGTTCTTTATACACTGACCTTTTATAACTGGTCCAGTTATTACTATATTAATTAAAAAAAAAAACATTAGAAATGAATTTGTTTTAAATAATACAGAGTCAATAAATACATAATAATCATTCAAATTTATTGGAGTGTGACCAACTGCCAATACAAATGATGTCTCTGTCAATGTATTGTTTTTGCAATTAATTTAGCTACCTTTTCTTGATAGTTGTTAATTGAATAGAGATGAAAAAAAAATTTCTTGGGCAACTAGTACTAATGTTTTTTGGATATATTTTTTGGTTGCAAACTTAAATCTTGCCTTTGGTTTAATTACGCAGTTAAGCAAAGTGTTAATAAAACGTAGTCTATTAAGTCTATATATAAGCAGATTAAAATAAATACAATATTTATATGTACGTACAGTGGTGGAAAACTAATAAGAAACAGATATTTTTTTTCGAAAATTTGATTACTACTTATTTGTTTATCGAAAATTTAAACTAAATTTTAATGAATATGTATAAACGCGAATTAAAAGGTTCTAATAGTGAGATAAAAACAAACAAATAAAGCAAAAATAAAAACAAATTAAAAAAAAAAAGTAGAATAGTGTATTTTGTCGTGGAAATATAATTAGAAACAAATAACTTAAATATGTACAACTTAAATTTTTTTAAAAAAATATATTAATTAAATTTTTGAGTTTAGCTCTTAAAATATATAAAATAAAATCAATATTTTGTGGGATACCCTAGGGTTCCCAACCGTCCTCCATTTGGGAGGACAGTCCTCCGTTTCAACTATTTGTCCTCCTGTCCTCTCTTACTTCTTACTTGTCCTCCTCTCCACCCTTACTTGAAAATGTTTCAAAAATCTAAAGTTAATTTAGTGTGCCATACGTCTTCTCAATGGCATGCACAGGGAACACACCCTTTTTTGCTGCACGCATTCACTCCCATTAATTCTACTGGACGCGATCACTCGGCTGTTATATACAATCCAAATTATGATGGATGTCACTTTTGAATTAAATCATTTATTCTTAACGTTTTAATCGTTGGTTTGTTTTGTTTCTGTAAATTAAATTCTGTTTGGCAAGGTAAATATTATTATCGGAACATGAAACGCAATATAAATAAAATAAAATTTTATAAAACAGACGATGTCAACTTCACAATCCGAGAAAGAAACCTCTAAATGTGCGGCAAAAACAAAAAGGCAGTGCTCATATCATAAGACATGGGAAAAGCAGCATAATTGGCTTAATAAAGCCGACAAATCTGCAAAAGAAGCATATTGCAAAATTTGTTGCTCAAGTTTTACTGTTGCATTCAAGGGATACCTTTCAGTGACAGAACATCAAAAACGAAAACAGCATATTGAAAGGTCAAGAGCTTCAGCTTCGAGTAATTTGTTATCAAAATTTTTTGTTACTCAAGGAAGTAGTGAAGAACTAGCAGTTGTTGCCTTGAAAGTTGCTCATGTTTTCCATAATATTAAACACAATTTATCTTACAATTCACTGGACTGTGGACTTAAATTGTTTAAAAAGACAGCACCAGATTCATCTATATGTGGCAAAATTTCATGTGGAGCTACAAAAGCTGAAGCTATAGCTTTGGTGATAGCAGAACACTCTCTGGAAGATATTTTGCTTCTTTTGAAGAAAAGTAAGGTACCTTTTACACTTCAATTGGATGCGTCAAACCATAAAAATAGAAAAATGTTTCCCATATGCATCCAATACTTTTCAATGGAAAATGGTATTCAAAACAAATTATTGGATTTTATTGAAAACGCAGATGAAACCGCAGCTGGTATGCTGAAAATGGTCAAAGATTGTTTTGATAGGTATGAGTTGTCATTTGAACAAGTTACTGCTTTCAGTGCAGATAACACTAATTCCAACTTTGGCAGGAACAACTCTTTATTCACTGGGCTTCAAAAAGAAAATAGTAATATTATTAAAGCCAATTGTCACGCCCATATAATACATAACTACCTTAGACACTCACTTGACCAGTTGTCAACAGATGTTGAAAATATAATTTTAAAGGTTTGTTCTCATTTTTCAATATCAGCAAAAAGAAGGACTGAATTAAAGAATATTTATAATTTTTTGGAGTGTGAATTTTCGGACCTGGTAAGACATATTACTACCCGATGGTTATCCTTACTTCTTGCTGTTCAACATTTGCTAACTGGTTGGAAAGCAATAACGTCCTACTTTTCCAATATTGATGATTGTCCAGAATCGATTAAGCAACTATTGTTTAAAACAGTTGACCAACCAAATCTGGTTGAAACGTACTTGTATTTTTTAGATCATATGTTACCTATTTTTCAAGAAGCAACATTACTTCTTGAATCTAATAGTACGACTTCGGTCAATTTATTTGAAGTGATGCAAAAGTTTAAACAAAGACTCGAAACAAGACTGAATGACAGGTTTTTTGGGAACCACGTTCGTCATTATTTCGTAAAGATTTCTGAAACCGATAAACTTAAAATTGAACAGGAATTTATAAACTTTTGTAGAAAATCTTTAAAATATATTGAAAGCAAATTTAGATTTGATACAGAAAAGGATAACTGGCTTTTTCTAATATCACCGCTTTCACTCACACAAAACGTTTTTCCTAATTTCTCTGTATATGTTGATATATGCGAAACTTTGAATATTAAAGTTGATGTTGACTTATTGTATGAAGAAATAATTCCATTAAGAAATAATTTTGAACAGATTATAAAACAAGATTCATGAAAGTTTTGACAAAAAGTAGATAAATGGGTGTTTTTACTTTCAAAATTGAAGAAAAAAAAAATATTTTTTAAGTCATGGGTTTTATTTTAAGCATTCCTACTTCATCGGCATTTTGCGAAAGTGTTTTTTCGGTGATGAATATAAAATGGCGGGATGAAAGAAATAGAGCAAACATTGAACTTATAAGAGCTGAGCTTTTAGTTACCATAAATAATACAAAACCCTGTATCGAATACTTTGATTCAGTTAAAAATGACAAGAAATTACTTTTCACTGTTAAAAGTAAAAAAAAATACAAATTTATTAAGTAGTGGATAGATAAACTTAGTTTTGTTTTCCAAAAATATTTTTTATTGCAACGTTATCTAAATTGTGATATCTTACTCGAAGACTCTTACCTTAATCTCATTTTAATCTTAATCATTTTTTTTTTTTATAATTTTTGTTTTGTTTTATGACAACGAATGAATTTTATTAGGTACTTCTTTTACATTAAATTGTAAATTTTTTAGTATAATATTGAATAAATGTATCTATACAAAAAAAAAAGATTTAATTTATTTTTAATACTAAGCTTTTCGTATTTTTTTAAGAAAACAAAAAACATAATCATTTCATTTTTGTTTTATTTGAAAAAATTTCGTCCTCCTTTCGTTTCGAGTAAAGTTGGGAACCCTAGGATACCCCCTATTTGAAATAACAGCAGTACACCGTTTCGCAATACTGGCCACCAACTTTGGACATCGCTGAAGAGGGATATTTTTCCATGCTTGTTCAATGTTATTAAACAATTCGTTGGAATTTTTTGGTGCTTTCTGTCCCAAACTTCTTTCGACATCAGCCCATAAGTTCTCAATGGGACTGAGGTCTGGACTTTGGGCTGGCCAGCTCAAAACGTCTATTTTTTCCTCCTCAAACCAACTCTTCACTAGCCTTGAAGTGTGCTTAGGATCATTATCTTGTTGGAAAATGTAAGACACTGGCAAATGGTCAAAAGCATATGGCTCCATACATTTGCGAGAATGTCCTTATACATATGCTGGTCCATACGCCCATCAACTCGCACAATGGGGCCAACACCGCGCCAGGAAAAGGCTCCCCAAACCATTACATTTCCACCACCATACTTAAGGGTTTTGATTGTGTACTTTGGGTTGTGCTCTTTTGGCCGCCTTACATATTTTTTTCCATCAGATCCGAACATATTAAATTTGGATTCATCTCTCCAGAGCACTTTTTTCCAATAAGAGAGGGGCTTAAGCACATGCTACTTGGCAAATTCCATCCGACGTTTTATTTTTTTTTTTTTTTGATACATGTGGTTTTTTGCGAGCAATGCACCCACGCAGGCCTGCTTCTAGCAGTCGGTTCCTGATGGTACGGGATGTAATTTTTTGATTTAATTACCCTGATACATTTGACAGAATGTCATTACTTGTAAAGAAAGGATCTGCTTTACTCAAACGACATATCAGCATATCTTCTTTAGCGGTTGTTTTCCTGGCCCGTTTTTTTTTTTTTGGGTTTTCTATACTGCCATTTTCATTGTAAGCGTTTATTGCACCGTAGACCATTTTTTGGAGCATTTCAGTTCCTTGGCGATAGAATCAACAGATATGCATTCTCAAATCTGGTGTACAACTCTTGTATTTTCCCATTTCATTAAACTAAAGTGTTTGCTATATTTAAGGGAATTTTTAAAATGTAGGAATTTTACCGTAATAAGGACAAAGTATTTAAAATTGTATATGGTGTTTCTAATAAAATTTCCACAAAATTGTTTATACCGATCTAAACATTCCAGTACACTTTTCAAAAAAAGATCTTTGTGATAACATATAACAGATCTACTTATGTATAAAGAAAGCGCAAAGCTCCAGAAAATGAACGGTACATATTTTGTGCATATGCATTGTGTGTAACTTTGGTAAACAAAGCCTAAATGACAAATATATGCTTTTTTTTCTATGTGTCTAATTAGATTTCCATCAATGTATAAAAAGCTTGTATTTAGCTATATTTAATGTGTTTAATATTAGTCATTGTATCAATCTTTTTGTTTTATTATAAATTGTTATCATCCCATCTTTCAAACATCCGATTTCCGTTATTCCCGTGAACAAAATTCAAATCAAAACATAAGGAAAGGCTACAGTCCGCTTGTATACCCCAATATACCCCAAGAAAAAAGCATTAAGAAGGTGATGGATATAATTTTATTTCATGGATTAATTATATTTAATCAAAAAAAATATTTTTTCGAAAAAACGCCTCTAAAAGTGGGCGTGGCCAAAAACATTTTTTTTAGTTTCTTTGAAAATTTTCGCTGAAAACAGCATTTTAGTGAAAAAATCCCACAAAAAGTAGGCTTGGCAAACAATTTTATATGACAGACTTATAAAGGAGCACAGTGCCTACATATCTTGTGAAGGTTCTAACCCTCTATCTCTCTCTCTAACTTTAGCCTAAAAACGGTTTTTTCTAAATTGTGGGCGTGGCAGTCGGTGGATTTAAAAACTTTTAACACTTTACCATTTCGGGACCCTAGGGAGTATATGCTCAGCTGCCTTGCATAAATTTAAAGGTCTCAAAACTTGATAACGGACGGACGGACATTGCTAAATAGTCTTAGGATTTGATCCTGTTTATAAATATATATACTTTTATGGGTCTACGACGAATATTAAGGGGTGTTACAAACTATGTGTCAAAATTAATATACCATTAGGATAGGCTATACAAATAGAAAAAAGTTTTAATATTAATTAATACGTATAGGTTTGAACTTGAACTGAACTTAATAGGTCACTGGCTCTAGAGTCCAGCGATTTTGGCCACTCTTTCAAAAAATCCGAATTGACGTAACGCACTCGACTTTTCCCAAAAACCACATAATCCCATTTTTCCACGGGAAACGGCTTTAAAGCAGTTTTATATTGCTTATCGCTTTTATCAAATCCTCTTGAGGTTTTAGGCGTTGTAGTCGATTCCGAATCATTCTTCATCGTTTGGTTCATCGACTTTTATTATTTTTTCGCGAATATTTTTATATTTATCGAACAAACGACCCGACCGAACACTACAAAGACAGAATGAACTGCAGAGATCGAAGGCAATTTATATTTAACCGTCAACATGTTACATCCTTAATTGTTTAATTGCATGCTTAATTTAATTCAACGCACTATTTTTTTTAGAGTAAAACGGAGTTACTTTGGTACACAATATGTTACCTTTACTCTTGACGTAGATAAAATAAAAACGTGGTTATATGTTAGGTTAGGTTAGGAGGGCAGTTTTGCACCAGAAGCAAATTTCACTCGGAGGCCGTAAAGGCCCATTGTGAGTACCTTGTTTGTACATGCAAGGAAATGCAACTAACAAAACCACTTAGATCTGTTGAGGAAAAGTTTTAGGTCTGATAGAGGTACCCTAGCCACGTCGTCCAAGCTTACGAAGAACCGTGCTCCCATGCAGGATAAGCGACGTAGAGCTGGACAGTGGCATAGGAGATGTTCCACGGACTCTATTTCCTCCTCGTCTCTGCAACTTCTGCAGAAGGGATTTTGATCTTTTGATGTCGAAAACAGTCCACAGGCTTCGGGTTATGACACAACCGCTGATGTTGCTCTATTGTTCCTTAGCCAGCTGTAGGATGATGTCGTCGATAAAAGTCTTAGCGGTGTTAAAAGGTGGAAGCACCTCTCCGTCCGTTAGTAGTCGGTTCAGATCAGAGCCGTATCTGGCCAGTTCATCCGCTTTTTCATTTCCTTTAACACCAACGTTTCCTGGGACCCAGCAGAGTAGAACCGAGTGATGACGCCCTTAGTGCCAAGAGCCAATCTGTTACGCACTTCGCGTTTACAAGGTTAGAGCCGATTGCTTTAAGTGCTGCTTGACTGTCCACGCAGATGGTTATTTCCATTGCTGGTAGTCCCATCGATAGGACAGTCTGTGCTGCTTTCTTAACCGCAAAGATCTCTGCTTGAAAGACACTGCAGTGGCTCCTTCACCTTTATCTGTTTTAGAACCATCCGTGTAGACGGGTATACCTTTAATAATGGTAGGCCAGTAGGTGAGTCCCTGTCATATCTTTTGGGTATAGTGATTCTGAAATCTTTCTCGAAGACATACCTACGTTTCTCGTAATCAGTACGTGACATGAGACCATTCCCATCAAAGGTTTCAAATATGCGCAATTGTCACGCCTCCAAAGTTTGTTCTCTCTTAATCGAGAGCGGCTTTGGCTGCCACGTTCTTAGTGAATAGCTCAATGGGCTGCAGGTATCATAAAGTCTCCAGACCTAGTTGTGGTGTGGATTTAATTGCGCCTGTTATGCTCAGACAAGCAATTCTCTGCACCTTGTTAAAGTTTTTGAGGTAAGAATTTGTTTTAACCACTTCCCGCCAGACAACTAAACCGTAGGTCAAAATGGGTCATACAATCGCGGTGTACAGTCAGTGTACAATGTTCGGCTGTAAGCCCCATTTTTTTCCGAATGTTTTTCTACAAGCATAGAGGGCATTAAGTCCTTTCTTCATTCTTTCTTCGGTGTTCCGTTTCCAATTCAGTTTGGATGTGAACACCACACCCAGGTGCTTAACCTCGGTTGAAAGATTTAGGCGGACACCTTGGGTGGGTCCCATTTAGGTACCTTATATATATCCTGGTGAACAGAATCGGTTCGGTATTCTTTGGATTAACCGCAGGGCCGTTATGTTCCGTTCATTTGGATAGTTCTGATAACGCAGATTTCATAATGTCACTAATGGTAGAAAGATACTTTCCTGTTAGTAGTACAACTATGTTATCAGCATAAGCGACTATCTTTATACCTCTGTTGACAAGGGATTTAAGAATTTTTTTTGATCGAGATGTTCCACAGGAGAGGAGATAGAACTCCCCCTTGCGGTGTTCCACGATTGGCACTTTTCTTAATTGCGCAGTCCCCTAGGCTGCTGTTAAGCATAGCCCCAACCGAGTTTGTCCTTCTATGTCTAGAAAGGCCGCCAACGTAAATTCTTTGTTTTCAAGGGATTTCTCGATTGTTCTCGTTACTTCATGCAGCGCTGTTTCCACAAATCTGCCTTTGACATATGCGTGTTGCGCACTGCACAAAGCACCAGTATTCTCAAGAATGTTCCTTAGGTGTAGATCCAACAGTTTTTCTAGAGTTTTCAAAAGAAAGGATGAAAGGCTAATTGGCCTGTAATTTTTGGGTGTAGAGTGGCTAGGTTTCCCAGCTTTGGGAATAAAGACTACCCTCACCTCTTTCCAGCAGTCGGGAACTAGTCCAAGTGTCAGGCATCAGGCTGATTTAACAATGGGGTTAGGTGGAAGTCGACGTTCGACTAACTCAGAAAATTTACTCCAGTCAGTCTTGACAGGATTCCTAAAGGGGTGTTCTTTGGGTAGAACAAAGGCAATTGTGAATTTTATCCAGAAGTGATCAGAGAAAGAGCACTTCGGGGATACCATCCAGTCATTGACCTGAATCTATCTATTGGGAGTGCTAGAGTGAGATCAATCACCTCTTCCCTAATTTTGTTATCGAACGTAGGGTGACTACCCCTGTTACAAATATGTAGGTTGGAGAGTAATATAAAATCAAGTATAGAATCACCTTTGTCATAGTTACTGTAATTTATGGACTAGAAATTAATGTCTTACGTAATAACGATTCTAAAAGAGTGATCTTAATACAATGGGCTTCAAATAGTATTGAAATATTTAAGTGCTGATTTAAAAAACGTAAAAACAAAGGTTGTGGATCACTTTGAATTCCTTGAAATTGCGCAAGATAAATCCCAACATGGAATAACGTTTGGCTACTAAAATGTCAACATGTTTTCAAATCAAGTTTTTGGTAGAAAATTAGAAATGTACCATCCATATGATAAGTTAATATATGAACAACTTTGACACAACGTTAAACCTTGACATTATGTAATATGAAGGTGTAAGGAGTTAATCGAATACCAATTCGATAATATCTCAAAATTTTTCTTTAATAAAATGCAGTCATGTTCAGTTTTTATAGACCGAAAGACTTTGAAATCGTCCGTATACATAAGAATTTGAAAGGTAACATTGATAGGTGAAGAAAGAATATTATTTATATTATATGATTAATCCTTTCAGTGGAACTTAACCAAATAAATTAGTTGGTGATCAGCTTTAAGTAATTGGAGTGAGCTGAATTAAAATATGTCAATAAAAATTGTATACTAGGTCTGATCTGGGAGATATGAGGTGTTCAATATATGGGACAAAGCGAAATTTAGTTTAACACGAAATCATTTTCTGCAGTGAAAAAAAAATTTAATTCATATTAACACTATAACAAAAAGAACTTAAAAATAAATAAATAGATATTATACGTACAGGCTCCCCAATCATTGTGTGTTTTTTTTTTTTTGTCGGAGGTTGCTGCTATCCGATGGAGCGCTCAGACACAACTGCAGGTCCATTGTACTACCATGCAGACACCTTACATTAATGTACTTAGTTTTCCCGTCATTCGAAGAAAAAGGAGAAGGAGCTTCAGTGATAAAGAGCTTAGATGTTCGGCACTCACCACGTCAGCCCCGAAGATCCGCCACCTGATGCGAGCATAGGCCGGACAACTGCAGAGAAAGTGTTCTGCTGTGTCATCCTCCTCACCGCAAGCAGGACAGGTAGTGGTGTCACTTAAGCCCAACACATTTAAGTGTTTATCAAAAGCTTGGTGGCCCGAAAGAGCGCCTACAAGCAGCCTACAGTCGATTCTCCTCAGAGATAGAAGAAAAGATGCTGACCTTTTGCAAATGTCCGGGCGCAATAGTTTGGTCTGTCTACATTCACCGCAATCGCGCCACCGAATCTTGTGTTCACGAGAAACTCAAGAATCGATAGACGACATGACTAAAGATGCAGGCAGACCCAACACAGGTTCGGGTCCTGAGAAAACTTCTTCTGAACCTTGCCTAGCAAGCTCATCCGAGATCTCATTTCCCTGGATGCCAGTGTGACCTGGTACCCAGACAAGATTCACTGTGTTCAGTCTTCCGACCAAATTCAGAGAAAGCTTGAGTTCTAGCACTAACTTGGACGAGGTAAGAGGGTTTAGAAGCGCTTTTAATGCAGCTTGGCTATCACTGCAGATGCAAATGCCTCTAACCCTCCACCTGTTGTTCACAATATAGCGCATTGCCATTAGGATGGCAAAAATCTCCGCTTGGAAAACAGATGCATGTTTACCCAAGGGGTAGTAAAGTCGTATATCATCGCATTCCACAAAGACACCAGCACCAGACCCCTGCCCGGTTTTGGAGTCATCCGTGAAAATACGATGGCATTCAATCCATGGTTCAGAGTCTGACCGAAGCCATTCCGTTACCTGTGGAAAGTTGACGTGGTAGTTTTTTCGCAGAAGGATTTCTGGTGTCATTGCATCAGACGGCATATCCATAAGACAGGGGTCAAAGGATAATTCTCGAGCAAGTTCTTCAAAATTCCAGTGCGCATGGTACCAAAAACCACCTCTCTTTAAGCGAAAGATGGTTTTTAGCGTACATCCCATGATATATAAGTCAAGGGGAGGAAGATTCATCAAAGCATCTAGAGCAGAGCCCGGGGTGCTAGGGAAGGCCCCTGTGCAGCCGAGACAAGCCGTTCTTTGGAGTTTGGCAAAAGAAGCAGTAACACGTTTCCGCGAAAGCCTGTTCCACAAAACAACTGATGCGTATGAGAGTAGCGGTCTATTCATGGCCGTATAGATCAAAAGGACCCGTTTTGGAGACAAGCCCCATGTCTTACCAAAAGAGCCTTTGCACTGCCAGAAGGTCGACAGCGCTTTATCGGTTTTCGATTCGACATGTTTGGACCATAGAAGTTTTCAAGGAGATATTTGACTTCATCGGATATAGGGATGGTAACACCCTTAAGCACGAGATGGGACAGGCCAGTGATGATTCTCCTTCTCGTAAAGAGAACAACCGTGGTTTTAAGAGGATTCACTGAAAGCCCATTACTAGTGCACCAGACATCGATCAAATCCAGGGATCTCTGCGCTTGAGAGCAGACAGCCCCTGGATTTGAACCGACAGAAAGAACGGCGACATCATCCGCATAAGCTTGAGTGTAGTTTCCAGGAAAGTTGAGAGCCGTAAGCAGAGTCTACCACCATACACCATAGGAGGGGAGACAGAACACCACCTTGAGGGCAGCCCCTATTTACCCCTGTTATGACGCACTTGCCACAATCTGCATTGCGTCCTGTACATTAGCATTGCTTTAATCCACAACACCAAAGTTTCATCTACACCATGCTGTCTGGCTGAGTTACACATACTGTCAAAGGTCGCATTATCAAAAGCACCCTCAATATCGACGAAAATGTCCAGCGCGTACTCCTTCCGGTCAAGGGCACTATCAATCCTACCAACAAGGTTTTGAAGCACAGTCTCGCAGGATTTTCCGCGCTGATAGGCATGATGCATCTCAGAGAGAGGGTGTGATCGAAGAGCAACTTTGCGCACATGCAGCTCAACCAGTCTTTCCAAACTTTTTAGTAAGAAGGAAGACAGACTTATGGGTCTAAAGCTTTGGGCTAGAGTGTAGTCAGACTTACTAATTTTTGGTATGAAAACCACTTTAACCATTCGCCATGGGGAAGGTATATAGGCCAAGGCCAAGCTCGCGGTGAAAATTCTTTTCAACATTGGCAAAACCTGACTTAAACCTTGTTTCAGCAAAACTGGATAAATTCCATCCGGACCAGGTGACTTGAAACTCTCAAAAGATGCAATGGCATATTTGATAGCATCATCAGTCACCACTCCCGATGCAAAGTACCAGCTGTGCCGCGTGGTATTAGTCGGTTCAAATGTAGCCACCGTCGTTTGAAAGGCTGAAGAACACGTAGTAACCTGATTTCCGGAAAGTGAGTCTCAAGTAGAAGACTAAAAGTAACCGCCTGTGTCTCAGTGTATGTGCCATCAGGTTTAAGGATTGCATCCAGTTTACTTGGTCTGTTCCTTTGGAGGACTTTAACAAGACTACTAATTGCACTATTGCACTTAGAGATTCGACCTCTTCACAAAACTTTTTATAGGAGTCATTTTTCGACTTGCGAATAAGTCTTTTAAAAACTTTTTGCTTCGATCGATAAAGATTCCAGTCTTCCACTAAGTTGGTTTTTAAGGACCGATTTAGTAGCTTCCTAGTTTCTTTACGAAGACACTGCAGTTCGGAGTTCCACCAGGATACCGATTTTCTGCGGGGGGCTTAGAAACAGCGCACGAAAGTTCAAAGCGGGTGAGGACGTTGTTCAGATCCTGAGCAGACCTCTCCACTCCCTGTCTTGATCTAAGTTTGAGTGGAACTTTGACAGAGTTGGCAAGCTCCTCTCTAAACCGTGGCCAGTTCGTTTTTCTCGGATTTCTCCTCTCTTGAGAAGGTGAAAGTTCGCAGTAGATTTTAAATTCGATGTAGACGTGATCTGATCAGGTGCTATCTGGCGATACCTTCCAATTTATGATAGACTTCAAATGCCTGTTTGACAGGGTAACATCAATTACTTGCTGTCTTCCGGCTGTAACAAAGGTAGGTTGATGATCTACATTGTTGATGGTAATATCAGACGATAAAATGAAGTCCAAGAGTCGATCTCCCCTTATGTTGCATTTGCTGCTGCCCCAAACAGTGTTCTGAGCATTAGCATCACAACACAAGACAAGACCCAACCTTTTGGATTCACAATACTCTACGAGCTCTACAACAGCCTTTTGGAAAAGTTTTTGGTGGAGAAGGAGTTAGAGAGTCATAGGGGAAATAAGCCGATGCAGCGACAATGGTTTCCCAATTATCATTTGCATGGTAAGTTATAGAAACAGCTACCAAATCTTGGCTACAAAAGCTTTTGATCATAGTAGCTGTAAAAGATTTCGATGCAATAAGACAAGTCCTAGGTCTGTCGGATTGCTCATCATAAAGAACATGGTATAAATCACTCAAGCAACCAAGACCAAAGATGCGACTTTTCCACACCCATGATTATATTCCATCGGATATTATGTGTTGATTTTGTTCTACAAGCCACAAGCCTGCTACTTAAAAGGGCGGTAGCAGCCTTGCAGTGCTGTAGGTTAATATGAGTAAACAAGATGGATGAATACTCTGGGTAACGTCTACTATTAACACTGTTTGACATTGGATCCTGCCAAGATGCAGATAGGGACGCATGTTGTACCTAGCAGCCATATCTATACTCACAACAAGAGAACTACCACCTTCATTGTGGCGGTTTTTACTCTTCTTGTGTGAACGGACAATCCAGGCTTTTGTGTCGAGACCAGGATTCTGGGTTTGCAAACGCTTTAGCACATCCGCCGATTTTTTTAGTTTCCCAGGGAACCAGCAGACAGTCCGCGTAAGCTTGGGTGGTTTGTTGACCTCTAAAGATGAAGTGCTAAGTGAAGGGATTTTCGGCACCATACTGCTTATCCATTCAGAGGTTTTCTGTGATGAGGTCTTCACCATGAGGGTTCCGTCCTTTAACACACAGCCCTCCACCTGAATGCAAGCATTTGCTGCAGCAGCCAGCTCCAAAAGATGAGTTTTTCAGTGTTCGGACTCTGCAACACTCATACTGTTATCATTGCCCGCTTTCCCAATGCGAACTGCTAAAGAGGAGACAACAGCATTCTTGTAGGAATGCTTCTTAACTCGCACTCTTTTGCGTTTAGCACATGGTTTTTTAGACGCACACCTACCATCAGAGCCGTCCGCGTCGACAAAGTTCTGTCCACTAGTGCTGCACCCAGTATTGGTCACAACACCAGCATCATTCATAACAGTGCACGGGCAGCAGCAACAATAGGTGCACTTCCTCTACTCATACTCAAGTGTGAGTCCACTACAACCAATTTCCGTCCATCAAAACTACTACCTTTGCTGGTAGAAGCACCGACTTCATTCGGAGACAGGGCGTGGGCAGACACAGGAGCTTGAGGAGGATTGTATCTCTTAACGAGCTTGGGTCGCTTCTTCTTGTTTTTCGGTTCAGCAGAAGAGGAGGCATTGCTTGATGAAGGGGTCAGGTCAGCTTCCGTTTGTGAGACTTCCATCGACCTATCCCGTTTCATAGACGCAACCGAAGAGCCGACCGGAGTGCTTGCGCCTTCAGCCTGTGGAGCTTCTTTGCGCCGCAGATCGCTCAGCTGCTTCCTTTTCCTCTTTCGCTGACCCTTAGTGAGGTGCACCTCAAAGCCAGCCACTTCAGGAGCCCGTTCAACCGTTGAGATATCACGGGGCCAGCTGTCAGCGGCGGTGCAGTGGGTAGCATCCTTACTCATGGTCAGTTTGCCCAAAGAGTCGGACAAAGAGCCACAAGAGTCGCTTGTGTGTTCAATGACTGTTGGGGCCTCCAGAATCCGAGCCCCAGCCGCAGTCGAGAAGACCACGGATGGATTTTGGCTATTGCCAGTACCACCTGGAGTATTAACATCCTTAAGGTTGTTCATTCATCAATATTTTGAGTTTTAACTACTGCTCCTGTAGGTTAGAGTACACTAACGTGTGCGAGGATATGTGTATTTATTGATACCAATGGAAGGGACCCAAAGTTTAATGTAAATTCCGAACTGCAATTAATATTTTTGCATATTGTTATGACAGCTTTTACTCTTAGATGTTTGTCAGACTTAAATTAAATAATTAAAAATTAACTGAATTTAAAAAAAAACAACTTTTACATATTTAATTTCTTTTATTTATAGTATATTTTGATGCGCAAATATATCCTGCATTTTTCATCAGAAATAAATGATTTATATATATTCTTTTATGCATCGTCCAGTAAATTTAGCAGGCAAATATGACAGATTTGATCTAGCACATCTTTTGGTACTTTTGGTTTCTAGTCCTGAGAAAACGAGCGAGCTTGGTCGGAGATCATTGCGAAGACAGAATTTCAGTTGTCATCACCAAATACTAACCATTGGTCTAGGATGTCCATTATATCTTCATCTGTGGACAATCAACAAGTCCTAAAGAAAACTTTCATATTCATGCAAATTAATAAATCGTTGCGATTCTTCGTCCCACATCTGGTAATTGACAATTTCGACCGTTGTGAATCGGTGTCCTATATCTGGGACATCTTTTTCTTGGAGGGGTATTTACCATGAAAAATTTGGTATTTGCTAAACTTTTGACTTGACTTTAAGTAATGTAGAAAGTCTTTGCGCGAAAGTATGTTTGCTTACGATTCAAAAATTGTATAAAACCTGTACTTTACAAAAGTACTCAAAGTAAATTTACAAGCTTTGATATGACATCTGTTTGAAATTTCAAATAGCATTGAAATGTGGTCGCTTTGTTAGTTCAAAAAGTGATTATTAATCAATTATATACCACTTTTCAAGTCCATTTAAAACATAATTTTAAAATATTGTAAGATTTGTGCTATTAGATTTATCAATTACTTACCATTTACCAAGATTTTTATTAAAAAAAATAAAACCATATGTTAACATCCTCCTGTTAAGGAAGATATAGTAACGGGTGAACCAAGTAGAGATACTTTTTTCAATAGCCTTTTTTGACAGATCACGTGTGAGTCGTGTCATGCTGTCATGTTATTTTTGTTTAGTATTGTTTGGCATTTTATAATGGAAAGACTTACGTGTGAACAACGTTTACAAATTGTTCAACTTTATTATGAAAATTCACGTTCTGTGAGGAATGTGTTTCGTGCACTTCGTTCAACTTATGGTCAACACAATCGGCCTACTGAGCGTACTATTCGCAACACCATCACCCATTTTGAGACCCAGCATTCATTATTGGATAATATTCGACCGAATAGACCACGTCCAGCACGCTGTGAAGAAAATATAGCGGCCGTAGCTGAGAGTGTACACGAAGACCGTAGAGAGTCGATTCGGCGCCGTTCGCAGCAACTCGAACTGACGTATGGAACGACTTGGCGCATTTTACGTCAAGATCTTAAATTGAAAGCGTACCAAATACAGCTTGTGCAACAACTGAAGCCGCTCGACCTTCCGAAGCGACATCGCTTCGCTCTATGGGCTCTTGAAAAGTTCCAAGAAGATCCGACGTTTTCGAGGCAAATCTTGTTTAGCGATGAGGCCCATTTCTGGCTCCATGGGCATGGAAACAAACAAAATTGCCGCATTTGGGACGAAGAGCAACCTGAAGAGATTGAAGAACTGCCACTTCATCCAGAAAAAACAACGGTTTGGTGTGGTTTGTGGGCCGGTGGAATCATCGGTCCATATTTCTTTAAAAATTATTCCGGTGCGAACGTAACCGTCAATGGCGACCGTTATCGTGCCATTATAACCGACTATTTGATGCCTGAAATTGAAGCTCGTGATCTCGGCGACATTTGGTTTCAGCAAGACGGCGCCACTTCCCACACATCGCATCAATAAATGGACTTATTGAGAGAACATTTCGGTGAGCACATAATTTCACGTTTTTGGCCGGTCGATTGGCCACCAAGATCGTGTTATATCACACCGTTAGACTTTTTCCTGTGGGGATATGTAAAGTCAAAAGCTTATGCCGACAAACCCGCTTCGATTCAGGCCTTGGAGGAAAACATCACGCGTGTCATTCGCCAGTTACCAGTCGAAATGCTCGAACAAGTGATCGAAAATTGGACTCAACGGATGGACCATCTGCGACGTAGCAACGGCCAACATTTGATAGACATAATCTTCAAAAAATAAATGCCAAAGAATGTTCTTTCAAATGATAATAAACATTCTCCATTAAATTTGAATTTTCTGTTTTTTTTTTCTTTAAAAAAGTAGGGAACCTCGAAATGGATCACCCTTTACATATGTTAGTATGTTCGCAACATAAAATAGGCCCCCCATAGCTAACCCTGACAAAAAAAATTAGTTGAAATGATTGCATTGCTTGCCTTCTCCGCAGATTCCTTTTCGCTGTTCAAATTCTTTCGAAAGCATATTATTTAAAACTATTTTTTTCTTTCTTTAAAGGTATCCCGTTTGGTGATTCTTCATGAAGAAGCCGAAGATGGCAACGCCATGCCAGATCTCAGCCGTCCGGTGCAGGTGGTTTCAATGGCTGTCACTAATCTTATAAAGGTCGGCCGAGAAACAATCAACAGCTCCGATGATAACATACTCAAACAGGATATGCCATCCGCGTTAATGCGTGTCGAAAACGCATCGCAACTGTTAGAAGAAGCATCGGGTATGTTAAAAGGTGATCCATACTCTGGACCTGCGCGTAAAAAACTCATCGAAGGAAGTCGTGGTATTTTACAAGGAACCTCTGCCCTCCTGCTGTGTTTTGATGAATCCGAGGTGCGGAAAATAATTCAGGAGTGCAAGCGGGTATTAGACTATCTAGCGATTGCGGAAGTGATCGGTTCCATGGAGGATTTAGTGCAATTCCTAAATGATTTAAGTCCGTGCCTTAGCAAAGTTTCTCGAGAA
The DNA here is from genome assembly GCA_963576555.1 of Ferdinandea cuprea. NCBI lineage: Eukaryota > Metazoa > Arthropoda > Insecta > Diptera > Syrphidae > Ferdinandea > Ferdinandea cuprea. Next base: position 17,725,173 of record OY754962.1, on the reverse strand, counting down.
GTGAGTGCACGTGAGAAGGAGCTAACCCATCAAGTGCATAGTGAAATTTTGGTGCGCTGTTTGGAACAAGTAAAAATTCTGGCACCAATTCTTGTTTGCAGCATGAAGGTGTATATTCACATTGTCGAACAAAATGGTGTCGGTGTTGATGAAGCAGCCGAGAATCGAAACTACTTGGCATCACGTATGACTGATGAAATTCAGGAGATCATTCGTGTGCTGCAGTTGACTACCTATGATGAGGATACAAGCGAGTTAGACAATTTGACAGTGCTAAAGAAGATAAGCAATGCCATTAATAATAAAGCTGGTCTTGCCAATGACTGGCTGGCCAATCCATACGCTCTTAAAGGTGGTGTCGGCGAAAAAGCTCTGCGTCAGTTAATTGATAATGCCCATGAGGTAGCAGACAGATGTTTACCACAGGACTCACAGCCGATTCGTAAAATGGCCGACGACATTACAACAATGTCGAATGCGTTATGCGAACTACGTCAAGACGGCAAGGGCACAAGCCCTCAGGCAGAGAGTTTAGCGAAAAACATCCGTGAAAAGCTGGGAAGTCTGCAGCATGCTCTACAAAACGCAGTGGCAGGAGTCAATAAGGCTGGCGTGCAACAAACTGCTCACACAATACAAGGCCGTTTGGAACAGGCATGCAAATGGCTGCAGAATTCAGAAATTAATGACAATGGCTTGGGTGAACGTGCAATTGGTTTGATAGTCGAGGAAGGTAGGAAAGTTGCCGAAGGCTGTCCTGGGTATCAGAAAGCTGAGATTTTACAACTCTGTGATGAGGTGGAGTACTTAAAAATGAATGCCGCCGGGAGCTCCCCAAAGGCTAAAGAATTTGCCAAAAAGCTAACGCATAAATTGCATGAACTTAAAGAAGCAATTCAAAATGCTCTTGTCAATAGGATCGTACAGGATTTCATGGATGTATCAACTCCACTGAAACAATTTAGCGAAGCTGTTAACGTCCCCGAGGGCACTCCAAACCGTGAGCAGAATTTTAACCAAAAGGCAAACACATTGCAAGCATTTAGTGATCGGGCGTCCAAAACCAGCCGAATGGTTGCAGCTGGTGGTTCTGGGGGAAACAAGAAAATTGCTGAGATCCTGCTATCTTCTGCAACTCAAGTTGACAGTTTGACACCGCAGCTTGTGTCAGCCGGTCGTATTCGAATGAATTATCCAGCCAGCAGTGCTGCCGAAGAGCATTTAACCAACTTAAAGCAGCAATACGCCGACACTGTCCTTCGGATGAGGACACTCTGCGATCAGGCCACCAATCCGGCTGATTTCATCAAAACTTCTGAGGATCACATGCAGGTGTACGTAAAGCTCTGCGAAGATGCTATCCACACAAAGCAGCCGCAAAAGATGGTTGACAACACTTCGAATATTGCACGATTAGTAAATCGTGTGTTGCTTGTAGCAAAGCAGGAAGCGGACAACTCTGAAGATCCTGTCTTCACAGCCAAGTTAAATGCTGCCACAAATCGCTTGGAGAACTCACTTCCAGCCATGGTGGGAGACGCAAAGGCGGTCGCTACAAATATCAGTGATAGTACTCGCGCCAGTGCATGGAGAGATTCCTATAGGAGAGTAAGTAGTGGGAGAGATGTTATTAAACACGGAGTTTACATTATTGCGATTTTGTTCGTAGCTTCTAGCTGATGTGCGAGATGTTAGATCGGCAATTGCCCCAACAGAAATCGATGTACCACAAACAGTGCCTGAACTGAGTGCCTTGCATTTGTCGTCCAATGATGCTAAGAGTAAGCAAGAACGCTATAATTTTTCTTGGATTGTATCAATAAATGTATTTCTTTACAGTTGAACGGGCCCCACCACGCCCACCACTACCACGTGAGGGTATGGCACCAACTCGGCCACCACCACCAGAAACCGACGATGAAGATGAAGTTTTCCGCACGATGCCACATGCTAATCAACCAATTTTGGTAAAAAAATAATCTATTGCTGGCCCCTATTGAGATAAAAATTACTCTTTTGTTTTATTGTGCATAGATTGCTGCTCGTGGCCTTCATCAAGAAGTACGCCAATGGTCTTCCAAGGATAATGAAATTATTGCCGCAGCCAAACGTATGGCAGTTCTGATGGCAAGACTTTCGGAATTAGTTCGTGCTGATTCAAAAGGCAGCAAACGTGAACTGATCGCCACTGCTAAACAAATTGCTGAAGCATCTGAGGATGTAACACGTTTGGCGAAGGATTTGGCACGTCAATGTACAGATCGTCGAATTCGTACAAATCTTCTGCAAGTTTGCGAACGTATTCCGACAATTGGAACTCAATTGAAGATTCTTTCGACCGTAAAAGCAACAATGCTGGGAGCTCAAGGATCAGATGAGGATCGAGAGGCGACGGAAATGTTGGTGGGCAATGCGCAGAATCTTATGCAGAGTGTAAGTTCGCATACGCTTTTGTTAGCAGTTTGCTAAAATGCTTTCCAATTTACTATGAAAAATGACATTTTAGGTTAAGGAAACCGTTCGTGCTGCTGAAGGTGCTAGTATAAAGATCCGCTCCGATCAGACCAGCAACAGATTGCAATGGGTTCGGCGTCAGCCTTGGTATCAATACTAAGCAAAGTTAAAGAACAGAACCATATTTGCCAAAACCCAGAGGGAATCTTATAATCATTAAAAAAAACGCAATTATTTTAACTTTATATCTATTCTAATTTATTACAAAAAAAAACAAACTAAAGCTATTTTTTAATAACTTTTGATAATGTCTAAATAAGTAAATGCAATTAACGACGATTTTTTTTACATATTTTATATACAATTATTAACTTGAAGATAAACCAAAATAAAACATGGTTATTTCTTAACAAACGTAATATAATAAATAAGTGCTACTTAAAAAAATATATTAAGTTTTGACAGAGAAAATGTATTTTTAGCAAATTATGTAGAAGAAACTTTAAAGAGCAACAAGGCTTTCGTTGTTGTATTGTTGTAGTTTCATAAAATAATTTATATAAAATATTAAGTTTTTTTCTATATGTGAGATGTTGTTTTTGTAACCCATTGCCCACTAATGAAATTAAATTTATCCATACAACGAAGTAACTAAGAAAGGAATGGTGATTTTTTTTAAAGCATTTTAACTGCTAAAATTGTTTGAATTTGCATTTTGTCAATAGCTTTGTTCAATGAGAAAAAAAGGCAAGGCAGAGCAGAACAAATTTGTGAAAAATGTCAGTTCAAAAGTAGAACAGAAAAATACAGCCATATGTTGGTTGTAAAAGAATGACAATTTCATTTTCGATCGTTAAATAATTATTTGAGTTTACAAGTTTAGTATAAATCGTGAATTAAAGAACATTAATCATGTACTTATTGTTACTTACTGTTACAACAACCGATTGGCCTTTATCAGAAGAAATTTCGATTTGTTCTATTTAGTTAATCAACAAACAACTTTTAACTTCGACGACAAAACAATTACTGATTTTGACGTTTCTCACAAATCTGTTCTACCTCACAAGCAAGTGCAAAAATTCAGCTTGGAACAGAGTCCAGGCAGAGTCGTTGAACAAAAAGCAAACATGAGCTGGACAGAAATTTTTCTCATTGAACACGAAAACCTGTAATTTACATGCTTTGCACTGAGCTGGACAGCCGTGGTGGGCATATGCTCGAAGTAGTGATTTAAATCTAATTTCAGAATGTAAGTAAAGTAAGTTTCATGTTCGATTTAAAATGTAGACCTAATTTTATTCTTTTCATTTTCTTATTTTTTGTTTCTAATTATCATTCGAAAATTAATTCAATTGAAGTTCAGTAAGAAGTAACTTGTGCTATGTTATTAAAAATAAATTAAAAGAGCAGACAGATTGAGATATAGAATTGAGTATAAAAATTGTAGTGAAGAACATCGACCTAGTAAAAAAACTGCACATTCGGCGTTTGAGACGACAGGGACATGTAGAGCGAATGAACACCAACGCTCCAGCCCGCAGACTTTTCAACTTCAACCCAGAGGAACCACGCAGTAAAGGAAGGCATCAACCACAATGGGTTGTAACTTGCACTGCTTTTTACCGATGGTCGTTTTGTAAGTCGACATATTAACCCTAGAAGGATAACCTACGTCTATTAGATGTGTACTGCCCATTTGATTAACATTACTGTTAAAATATGGTTATCCTTCTAGAGTTTAACAAGAATCTAATAATTTGACGGCTAACAAATGAAAGTGTGGCCGGAAATTACAATGGTTGAAGCCATCGAATGTTTAACTAGGACAAACGTCTGGGACGGAAGAATAAGACCGTGTTCACAAAGGTAATTTTTTTAAGGGTGAGACTGAGTCCCTTCACAGGTTTGATTAAATTAGGCGATCTGCAACATCCCCACCCCCGAAATAAATTATAAAAACCACCAAAATTTTTAATAGAGATTTATTCTTTCTTTATTCTTTATCTATTGTTTTTGGCTTAAGGTTCTATAATTATCACTATAGTAGAACGGTCGCCGTCTTAAGCGGAGCTGCACCGTAGTACTTGGTTGAGGTCTGTAAAAGAACTAACTGTTACAACTACTAGAATGCCAGAAGAAAATTGACATAAATAAATGTATTATTATGTTACGACATAAATCCACCATTGACCTGCTTGCCTTTACAGTTTCCACTGGGTCAGCCGAATGCATTGGGTGAATTTATTCACTCTATTTTTCAATAGGTTACCCAATGAATTGGCCTACTTTCGTTTGTTTATGTTATTCGGTCGTCATCAATTTTATGTGTCAATATAAAAGTGTTGACGATAATAATTTACCAGTATAATGGCCTACTGTAAATTCAGCAAGTACGGTTTATGAACGTAATATTGTCATGACTTATGACCAATACTTAACTCCTCCTTCCTTAGAGAAAATTTTCTCCTGGAAATTATTATGACTTGGGATATCTATTACGTTTCCCTCTTGTTTTTCAGTTAAATTGTTAATTTTGACTTTAATTTTTTCCGTTCTTCTGACATTCTTGTAAATTATGCTTCCGACAATAACGGTGATTAATATTATTATGAACATAGTTGTACCGGAAATTACATAGGATTTTATTTTATGGTATTCAACTAGATCAATAGTACGTCTATTTTCAATTTCTTGCCATTTTTCAAATTTTTTAAATATGGTATTAGCAGTAACATTTTCTTTAATGATTTCTTCATAATAAAATTGAAATGTATAGTTGGTTTCCTTATTTTTAACTATAGCATCATTAACTTTGATATTACAATTCTGAATATTAATAATATAATTTCCTGCAAGATTTAAGTCTCTGGAGTCACAATTATTTTGCACAGTTTTATTTTCGGCATTTTTAACAATATAAGTTCTTTCATTTATTTTCATAATTTCAAAGTTTCTGTTTATTTTCATCAAACAATTTTGTTTAACAATACAATCATTTCTTCTTCTTAAATCGTTAACGTTATTTTTTTCACCGTCATATATATACTCGTTTCCTTTGTATACAGTTACAATAAATGGTTCTTAATCTACTTCTTGTTTTTCATGATTTGTTATAGGTATAATTAGTTTGATTGGGAGTGTAATGATTTCATCTGGGATTTTCAATGCTATAATAATGGACTCATCCGTGTATTTCATGACTCCTGATTTCATATTTTTTAACTTGCTTAAATTCATATCTGTCATTATTAATTCGTCTTTTGTAAGTAAACTAGGGTGAGTAATTCCCATTTTGGTTGCAGCTATGGTATCTATTAAATTATCAACTAGTTTCTCTAACATTTGTAGTCTAGTGAGTACTTCTGTCCGCTGTAGACGCTTAAGTTTTGTCTTTTGTAACTGTTGACTTTCGTTCTGATATCGTTCTATTTCCTCCCTGTCCTTTGCAACTAAATCCCTTATGTTCTTCATATTTTCATCTAATTGTGTGTTAATTTTAATTTGATTATTTAGTTCGTGAATCGCGTTTTTATTGTTAGTATCTGTTATTCTAAGGTGCTCGTCTATTTCTTTCCTATCTGCATCATCCATGGTACCGAATAACCATTTCTGAGTACTTCCTACAAAATTTAAGAGTCCTCTCTTGGATCGTGTCTTAGGAGGCATGATACTAAGTATTTTTGTATAAATTGTTAAACACTCTTTTCTTATTTCTGGGTCTTGCCCAATGATCTCAAATTTTTGTATTTCCTGCAATGTTTCTACCAGCTTGTTTAACTTAACGATGTGAAGGATGGTCTGGGTCTGGTTGATGATCTCTCCTTCTCCCATATTTATTATCGTGAATCCGCTATTACTCTCGATTGGCGTTATTACCAGTGCCGCTTGTACTAGGTTGGTTGTCATCATTAGGAAGATTAACATCAGTGGCAGATTCTGCAAATTGTCTTGGTCTTTTAATATTTGCTGTGTGTACCCTATCTAAATTTTTCAATCTAAAATTAGGTTCATTCTTATGTCTTACATGTTTATAATTTTTAATATAACCCACTTGCCTGGTTTCTGTATAGTCTTCCCTGTCTTGATTCCTTTTTTTTATAACGTTTGTTTTCCTCTTTTTAAGTCTCCTTACCACCGATTCTACATTTGTATGTAATACCTGTTCCGGTGACATGCCTATCGTAGTATGATATCTTTTGTTATAAATCTGAAAAGCTCTGAACATCTTTGTGTTTACTGATTCTTCCTGGTTCATGGTAAGTAAAATCTCGGCTATGGTGCTATGTAGGCGTTCTATGTCAGCGTTACCTGTATGCGAATTTGGTTTAGTGTAATGTACGTCAATGTTTCGTTCTCTAAGGTATTCTCTAATATGTGCAGTGTTAAACTCGTTATCTGTTATGATTTTTTTAGGTGAGCCTATTCTAGTCAAATGTTCAGTGATAGCATCTGTTTTGTGAATGTGGTTTTTACTTTCCAGTCTGTATACATACCCTTTCTTTGTTAACTTATCAATCATTGTTAGGAATATGTGTTTGTGGAAATGGTATATATCTAAATGAATTATTTCATTAGGTTGTTTAGGAGTTTCTGTTAACTTGAATTTTCCCTGTATCGGTTTCCTCTCGTATTTAGCTCTCTGGCAGATATCACAATTGTTTATTATCTGGGTAATTAGTCGAGTAAGTTTAGGATAATAAATTTGTTGTTTCAGTGTGTTATAAGATTCTATAATTCCCGAGTGTTGACTCTCTCTGATGTGGTAAATGGATATCTGTCTCCTAGCTTCAGCCTCTGTTCTTAAATCTCTTACTCTCCGTGTTAGTTTCACAAATTTGATTTTTCTGTTTCCTGCATATAAATTTATGATTATTTGCTGAACTTTATTATAATCTGGCTCTCTTACTTCAGCATAAATGCCAATTGTTCCTTGGGCTATTTCTTTGAGTTGGTCCGTTATTATTCCTATAGGATCTGAAGCTCTAACATACAAAATTCTTTTACCATGAAGTGTTTCGATTTTTGGTTCCTTATCATAACTTAAAATGATTTGTTGTTTATATATATTGACTATACCTTCTTTGATAGGAATGTGATCAAATTGTTCCTCCATTCCTGAATGGACTGTTTCGTTGTCCGCCGTTTGATTAACTTCCAAGCTTGCTTCTTCGATTCTGCTTAGAAAATCGGCAACTTTATTCTCCTGGCCCTTGAGATATTCAATCTCATAATCAAACTCTTGCAATTTAAGTAACCACCTTTGGTTGCGCTGAGAGAATTCGGCACCATTATATTTTTTGTTCAAGTATTTTATAGGAAGATGGTCAGTCGTGATTTTGAACTTATTACCCCACAGGTATGGTCTTAATTTGGATACACTCCACACGATAGCTAGAAATTCCTTGTCCGTCACGGAATAGTTTCTTTCATGCTCGTTAAGAGTCCTTGAAATATAACAAACCGGCTGTTTGTCTTGTGTGAGGACAGCTCCGATGGCGAAATTACTTGCATCAGTAAATAGCTGGAACTGTTTCTCGAATTCCGGAAACTTAAGGATTGGGTGTGTTATCAAGTTAAGTTTGAGTGTTTCGAAAGCATTCACATACTCTGGGTCATTAACGTTTATCTTGGTGTCTTTCTTGAGGTACCTGGTCATTGGGTATGCAATTTTTGCATAATCCTGTATGAATTTCCGGTAATACCCTGAGGCTCCTAGAAAACTTCTAAGTTGTTTTTCAGTTTGCGGGAGTGGAAGATTTTTGATTGTATCTACTTTGTTAGGGTTCGGCTTTATTCCCTCTTCCGTCAGAATGTGGCCTAAAAACTCTGTTTCTTTCTTAAGAAATGAGCATTTACCAATTTGCAATTTTAGATTATGCTTTTTCAGAATTAAAAAAATGTCTCTAAGATTTTTTAAATGTTCTTTTAAAGAAGTAGAGAATATTAAAATGTCATCTAAATAGACAACGCAGGTTTTGTTTATGTGTTCCCGTAATATGTGGTTCATTAAGCGCTGAAAGGTAGCTGGGGCGTTCTTAAGCCCAAAAGGCATACGGATGTATTCGTATAATCCTTGTGGAGTTATAAATGCAGTTTTCGCTATATCATTTGGATGCATTAGTATTTGATGATACCCTTTTGCTAAATCCAGAGTTGAAAAGTAAACTGCCTTCCCTAACTTATCAAAGAGATTGTCTATATTTGGTAAGGGGAACCGGTCATCTTCGGTGAGTGCATTTAATGCTCTATAGTCGACACAAATGCGGTATTGCAATTGACCATCTTGATCTGGTTTCTTTGCAACAACCACGATCGGGGAAGCGTATCTGCTCATACTTTTCCTGATTATGCCCTGTCGCTCCATGTCTGTAATCTGTTTAACGACTTCATCTTCATGCTTTTTTGGCAACCTATACAACTTTGAGTATATTGGTTTATCTTCTTTAAGATGGATTTCGTGTTTGATCGTCGAGGTGTGGGTTAACCGATCGCCATCCCGGTATTGGATATCTTGGAACTCGTCTAGTAAAGAGGCTAATGCTGAGTGTTCTTCGCGATTGAGGCTGCCGAAGTCAGGATTACCTTCTTCTAGGTAGTTGCAAGAAAGCTCTTGCCCACGCTCTATCTTTAGTGTGGTCTTGTTTCGTAGAGTTATCTTTCCTTGCTCGAAATCAATAGTTTTAATTATATTTTTGAGGACATCCATACCCAGAAGTATGGTATAGTTTTTGTTCTCTAAGCTCTGAGCGTAAGCTTTAATGAATGTGTTATTGCTGTAGCCAAATTCTGTTGGCACGGGAAATTGAATTATGTTCGCACTCTGAGTTATGGTGCTATTAATAGTTCTTATTTCAACTTGTCGGGTATCTAATATTGGGTACGGCGTCATGTCGAGTTTGTTTGTATTAACAATCGTCATGGCACTTCCTGTGTCTATTAGAATGTAGTGTCGTTGATTGTTAATATTAGTGGGTATGGTCATTATTTGTCCGAGGCTCCATTCAGAAAAACCGGTGGTTCTACTGAATTAATTTCCTGTCGGATGGGCCCTTGGTCAGTTTGTACGTTGTTAGTATCCATGGGCTGTGACCTTGGAAACTGATTTTGCAGGACATTTCCTGATGTTCTTGGCTCATTCTGGTAATAATTATTATTTCTAACGTTCCCTGAGGATCTACCACTTTGGTCACCCCCATTCCTAAAATTCCCTGAATTTCTATAATACCCCCCAGGTTTTTGTTCATTATGGACTCGGTTCTGATGTCTACTTGGATGCTTATTTTCCATGGGCTTTAAATTTCCATGGTCATAACCAATGTAGGAGAATAAAATTCGTTTTATACTTTGTATATCATACTTATCTCTTAACTCCCTAGCTAAGTTACCTACAGTAATATCCCTCACTTTATTTATAATAATGTTGTGGAGCAACAGTTTCTCTGGCTCCTGATTGTCGGAAAATATGACATACGTATTAACCTTACTTAATAAATATTCTAATTTGTTAACTAAATCGTAAACGGAACTCACTTTCAGGCTCACTATTTCCCTCGTCAACTCCGTACTGCTGATGATCGGTCGGTAGTGGTGTCTGAACAGTTCCTTTGCCTGGCTCCATGTGGTCACACCATTGACTAGGAGTAGATCCATTGCTCGTCCTTTGATCTTTGTCTGTTGGATTATTGTCCAGGTTGCCTGCTGGTCCCCTCCGGTATTTGTGAGATGGTTTTCCACCATGACTAGGAAGTGTGTCAGCGTTTTGCTATCTCCTTCGAATTCGGGTAGATGTTGTATCTCTCTTAGTACATGGCCGCCAATGCTAGCCGGTGGAATTCTGGCCACAATAGCCATAAGACTATTCAAAATCTCTCGATTAGACACTTCCGGCATCTCTACCTGGTTATGTGCCATACTTATATATGTGTATGCAGTTTATTTTTATGTCTGCACAAAAGTCACTTCACGAATTTGTTTGATTTGATACGACTTATTAAACTGTCGTGTCGCCGCGAGTTAAGGATCTTAGAACTTTTTACGTAGCGAACTTTCACGTTTTGGATCAGGATAGTTGTACCTGATCCTACCGACTGCGCCAAATAAATTATAAAAACCACCAAAATTTTTAATAGAGATTTATTCTTTCTTTATTCTTTATCTATTGTTTTTGGCTTAAGGTTCTATAATTATCACTATAGTAGAACGGTCGCCGTCTTAAGCGGAGCTGCACCGTAGTACTTGGTTGAGGTCTGTAAAAGAACTAACTGTTACAACTACTAGAATGCCAGAAGAAAATTGACATAAATAAATGTATTATTATGTTACGACATAAATCCACCATTGACCTGCTTGCCTTTACAGTTTCCACTGGGTCAGCCGAATGCATTGGGTGAATTTATTCACTCTATTTTTCAATAGGTTACCCAATGAATTGGCCTACTTTCGTTTGTTTATGTTATTCGGTCGTCATCAATTTTATGTGTCAATATAAAAGTGTTGACGATAATAATTTACCAGTATAATGGCCTACTGTAAATTCAGCAAGTACGGTTTATGAACGTAATATTGTCATGACTTATGACCAATACTTAACTTAGAATTAATACTTAATTTAGAATATTTATTAAGTAAGGTTAATACGTATGTCATATTTTCCGACAATCAGGAGCCAGAGAAACTGTTGCTCCACAACATTATTATAAATAAAGTGAGGGATATTACTGTAGGTAACTTAGCTAGGGAGTTAAGAGATAAGTATGATATACAAAGTATAAAACGAATTTTATTCTCCTACATTGGTTATGACCATGGAAATTTAAATCCCATGGAAAATAAGCATCCAAGTAGACATCAGAACCGAGTCCATAATGAACAAAAACCTGGGGGGTATTATAGAAATTCAGGGAATTTTAGGAATGGGGGTGACCAAAGTGGTAGATCCTCAGGGAACGTTAGAAATAATAATTATTACCAGAATGAGCCAAGAACATCAGGAAATGTCCGGCAAAATCAGTTTCCAAGGTCACAGCCCATGGATACTAACAACGTACAAACTGACCAAGGGCCCATCCGACAGGAAATTAATTCAGTAGAACCACCGGTTTTCTGAATGGAGCCTCGGACAAATAATGACCATACCCACTAATATTAACAATCAACGACACTACATTCTAATAGACACAGGAAGTGCCATGACGATTGTTAATACAAACAAACTTGACATGACGCCGTACCCAATATTAGATACCCGAAAAGTTGAAATAAGAACTATTAATAGCACCATAACTCAGAGTGCGAACATAATTCAATTTCCCGTGCCAACAGAATTTGGCTACAGCAATAACACATTCATTAAAGCTTACGCTCAGAGCTTAGAGAACAAAAACTATACCATACTTCTGGGTATGGATGTCCTCAAAAATATAATTAAAACTATTGATTTCGAGCAAGGAAAGATAACTCTACGAAACAAGACCACACTAATCGGATCGATCGCGATTCACAATCTTTAACGTCCAGAAGGGCTATCTTCGACGTAGGGCGTCGCATGCCTACGGGCGTCAGCTTTTCGGACTACGCCATTATCTCCTGGATACACTCTTTCGATTATACCACAGCACCACTGCCTTCTCGGAACCTCCTTACACTATAGGCTTAATTCTTTGACACCTTTTTATTCGGCTTGTCAAAGTTGGCAGTTGCTCGACTACCCACCGCTTCCAAAAACGATGCCGTAACTGTCGGGCGATGCTCCACTGCTTTCTGATGGCACATATATTCTGTGGCGGCTTGCTTGCAGCAGGCGTCTGCTCTGTGTTCGCTGATACTAGCAGAATGGGTTTGGGGTTAAAGGCTCCTCCTGATCGAATGAGATTGGCAAATGTGTGAGTGGACGATAATTTACTACGTTCTCTGCTTCTTTTCTTAGGCTATGCAGGGTATGTTCACGTGATGCTACTCCTTTGGGTGTGTGGCGTAAAATTTGTTTACGCATTGGACCATGCGCTAATTTTTAAACCCACTTTTGGATTTATTATTTTTAACAGTATTTCTATCGAATAAATGTATTCGTATGTGCAAATTCGTGCTTCCTCTTTGGAAAGTTGGGCCCAGGTAAATAGGGATACTTACCGTTTCTCCACATGACGCCCAATGGAGGGCCAAAAAAGTCCGGACCGGTATATGAAAACGGTTTCATGTATGGTGACAGTCGGTTCTCAGCCAAACAGGCATGGCTTTGTTGATTTTACATACAATTTGTAACGACCATGCGCAAGCTTTGTCCTATTCGCAAAATCCAGTACTTTTGGCGAATCTCGCAGATGGTTGAGTCAATATTCAGGTGTTTGGTTTTACTATGATTTTCCAGCACTAAAGTTGTAATTGCGTGAGTGGGCGGCAATATAATTGGGCGTTTTGTGGCATAAGAAAGCCAATTGCCTGCATCGGTTCGGCCAAGTATCCTAAGTAAACCTTTTCTGTCAATATAATAAAAATAATAAATAATAAATAATAACAATAAAAAATAATATAATAAAATGAAATGATATAATTTTGCTACTATCTTTATTTACTTAATTAATCTTAAATAGAATCTATAATCACTCTGAACATCCGCCTTCTACGGGGTCCCTAATTGAAGCGTTATTCTTAAAACACGGGACAATATATTTGACAGCTACAATTTAGGGTGCCTTCAGGTAAGTATGACCAAAGTGCTGTGTTCTAACATCTCCCCTTTTTTAAAGTTGAAAAAGTTGTCAAAAAGGTAAGCTGGCTCCTTACTGGTACGTGCCGACCAGAGATGATAGAAGCAAAGAGATGCCAAACTCTTACATTGTTTGTTTGCATTGTTTTTATTGTAATCGATTTCCAGTGACGGCCGTGTCGGTGAATGTGATGTATTCAGTAAAGCTCAGTAAAATTGTATTTTATATGTTAAATGAAATCAAGTGAATGTATTCCTTTACTTGTAGTAATTAAAATTCCACATGGAAACACATGTAATATTTACTTATTAAAATGTAATAGAAATTCATATTACAGTGTATAAGTGATTGCAGTAAATTAATACACAATGTTCACTATTCATATTTTGTTTAGCATTATTATTCGGTTAAAAAAACCATTATAAAATAATTAACCATTGCCTTTTCGCATAGGCTTGAATTTGTTGCGCAAATACAGAAATATGAATCATTCACTATGGTAACTATAAAGTGACATTTTTAGAGATGAAAATTTACTAAAACAAAAAAATCTGGAGGTCATATTACTAATTTATTTGCAGTATGGGATATGAATTTTCGGAAATTTAGTACCTTAATAGATACTTCATCGTAATCTTTGTAAATATTTTAAACTAAATAAATAAATATCAAACTTGTGCAGAAAAAAAATTTAACCAAAAAACATTTTGAGAAAATTATAGTTGTTGTTTTATTTAATTAGAGCTCATAAACTAATGCTTTCACTTTGCCAAGGCGTTCAGAAACTCTTTGAAATAATACGTACTATTTTAATTTTCCTTTTTAAAAAGAATGCTTTGTTACCCTATTTGATATCATAAAAAATCTTCAATTATAAAATTCACATCAGTGAATGGCTTCTTTACATTTTGGTGAAGATTCATATTATTTTAGGATGAACAAAAGTATTCCCTCATTTATTTATTTGAACATCGCCTAAAAATAAATATATTATTTTTTAATACAGCAATCATTATATCTAATTATTTGTTGGCAACAACCATTATACACTTTTTTTATTGTTGGTACCTCAACAATTTTTGATATTGTATGAGTTTATTTGTGTAACTCAAATTTAGTTCTCGTTTTCTAAAGTATTGTTTTATTATTTAATAAATCAAAGCAATCCCAAATATATCAATATTGTTTTACAATTTAAGTTCTTTATTTTAAACTTATTATTTGTTGAACGAGTTACTACTTTCTAGTGCATTTGCTAGATGCAGTCTATCTGTGGTGTATGTTTTTTCATTTTGGCCATTTCCGGGTTGGATTAGATTCTATTTCCGGCATCTTCGTTTTTGGTTTGTGGGCGAGGTCGGTGAGGCGGCGGGGGAAATAGTGGTGGATTGACGAAGAAATCGTGGTGATTTGACGAATGTACCCATACTTGTTTAAAAATATGATAGGATGGGTAAATTCGTCAATTTTCTGGAATTTAGCTTGTAGGCAGAGTGTTTTCCACTGGAAAGTTTGGTATCTCTTTGCTTCTATCATCTCTGGTGCCGACCTTCGTACTGCTAAAGGATCACTTGCTCTAGAGTAATCAGCTTCAGGTGTTATTACGCATGTGTCGATATTGTTTTCTGGAGGTGTGCCAAAATCCGATGATGTAGATGTTTGACGATTTTAATTCGGCGGTGATGCGATGAAGCTTTTGTTGCTCTCTGTTGATGGTGTTGAATGTATGCTATCACCTAAGTCGATTTTGCGTTGTGAAGAGCCCAAATCGAAAAAGTACCACAACACATTATTAGAACTACTACGCTTTGTACGTCAAATAACCGATCGATTTGTGTGTGATCGAATGAGCTTCCGCCTTGTTCCGATGTCGACCAAGGCATTATATTTGACACTTCCTATACGTTCTATGAAAGATCCTGGAACCCAAAACTCTTTATTCCGTTGATATAATCTCGCGTAGACCTTGTCATCCCTGGCGAACTGTCGATGCTTAGCGCTTCTCTGCCTGTTGAATGCTGCTTCCATAGAAATATTCCGCTCCATAGATCGATATTGGTTGATATTTTTCTTCCAATAAAGTTTTCCGCAGAAGATTTGCCTTCTGGAGAGTTTGGATTAGTTGTTGCTCTATACAAAAGCAAAAATTCATGAAGACTTCCAATATCGGACTATTCTCCCCTCATTTTAGATAGAGCCCTTTTGAACGTGTCGACAAAACGCTCAGCCTGACTGTTTGACTGCGGGTGATATGGTACCGTCGTGATGTGTTCAATACCACTTTCTTGACAAAACTGCTTGAAGTATGTGCTCACGATTTGAGTACCATTATTAGTAATGACAGGTGATGTGATTGTGTCAAATTGAAAAATCTCTAGATGAGTAAGCATCTACAATGACCAGGTAGGACTTTCCACTAACGGGCCCAGCAATGTCTATGTGGATACGTTCCATTGGCGATTTGGTTCCAAAGAAAACCTTTAACATTTTTGTACCCAGTTTGCGATGTCAGCATCAATGTTTGGCCAATAAACATGTTCTTACGCACTACTGTACTAAGTCACCGGCCATGCGTAAGTAGTAGATAATTTGTTGAATGATGTTATCTTTCTGCGAAGCATCTTTTACCATTTTAAGCGTTACTGGTAAAACTCGAATGGTGTCATACAGCAGCGTTTTCACATCTGCCTCGATGTGTGAACAGGCCACGAAGTCTTCATCTGGTTTCGTTTGATTATGAATGAGACGTTATAAGATATCAACAAATCCAAATTGTTCGGTTGGAATCTTTTTGATAAGAAAGTCATATGACATTAGAGTCAATGCCCATCTCTGTAGTCGATTAGCCGTGTGAACTGGAATACCACGTTTGGAACCAAAAATTGGTAATGGCCAGCGCTTCTATTTTTACCTGACTGTAGTTTTTCTCTGAGGCAGTTAGGGCTTTGGATGCATGAAAAATTACCTTTTCGGAACCATCCGGTAGTTGGCGTGATATCCTTGCTCCCAATCCGACGATTGATGCATCAGCTGCTACGAAGATGGGTAAGGCTGGATCATAGTGCGTGATGACCATGTCTGACGATGAATTTTTTAAAAGATTTCTCGCAATCAGCTGACCAGTTCCACTTTGTTGTCACCTTGAGTAGCTTGTCCAAAGGAGAGGAAGGATCTTAGTTCTTTGACATTCGTAGACTATAGCCTGAGTCTTCCCATGACGAATACACTACATTTCAAATGATCTTTTGTGAATTTATCAAACGAACAATTTTCACAGCGCTGAATATGCAACGATGTCATCTGATTCTACTTTCGCTATCTGTAGACATTTATAACGCATGTTAAATAAAATTCATGTAGATCCGATTCGACCGAAGATCTTGCTGAGAATTTTTACTGTTTCATCAAAATTAAGAACTTTTGGGAAGATGTTAACGACGTATTTGTTATGTGCTTCCGCTGACAGCTTCCGAAGAAGAAGTCGGACACGAGCAGCATCATCCAGCGCACATTACATAACCAAAGAAAAATCCTCATATCGGCGAAACCACACTTCAAAAGTGAGGTTAGATTGTACATCGTATCGAAACTCTTTTATGCTTTTCATTTGACTTTCGATGTTAACCTCATTCTTCGATGTGTTGCCTTCTTCCGGAGTAGATGTTCGTCTCACCATATCCGACAGTCTTTCAAGCAATCTTGTTTGCGCCAATATTTGTTTTTGCTGTTGCGCCACAATGTGTGCGATGATTTGTACTGGTAAAGTGGCAGCCATTTTACGTTTCAATTGGTGCGTTTTACTCCTCCACAAATCCTCGTCGCCACTATTGTAATTTGCTTTGTTTGAAATGAAATGAAATGCTATAATTTTGCTACTATTTTTATTTACTAAAGTCTTTCATTAATCTCAAATAGAATCTATAACCACTCTGAACATCAGGCTTCTTCGGTGTCTCTAATCCAAGCGCTATTCTAAGAACACGAGGCAATATATTTGACAGCTACAATTTAGGGTGCCTTCAGGTAAGTAAGACCAAGGTGCTGCGTTCGAACACTTTGGATACTGCTTCTTTAATTTGGTATCTTTCAAATCTACAGAGAATCCATCCCGATGGACTTGACGATGTAATCAGTTTCGGCTGTATCAATTTCGGATACTGTTAGTTCATTATTTTTACTTGAATATCGGTGACGCAAAAAATCTATAAACCCAAGCTATAGTTTTTATTAGTCTGTTGAGAGGGGAAAAACGGTTAAAGTTAACTAGTGGAGTACTCACAACGATCAACGAAAATTTCCGGTGTAGCTCTTTCTCAACGTCTTTATGATCTTTAGTGGCAGCAACAACATTAGTTGGCCGAGTTGATTACTGTTGTTGAATGGCTCCAGAGAACACTGCATCAATATGCTACAGCGGCGAAGGCATCTTCGCTGGTGTCGACCAAAACGTGGAGCTGGAATTCTTGCGGTGAACTATTCCGAATATAAAAACTAGAAACTTTGACACCACTACATCTGGCAATCGTTCATGCCACTTATTCCATGTCGCGATAATTTCACAAAGAAATGGCTCGTCCCATTGTACATCACGTAGCCACACTTCACGCATCAGCAACTTCACAACAATAGTGAAATGGCTTAGAAATCCCAGTGGATCAAACACCTATATCACGACGCCTAGGAGCCCTCTTTTTGTAGGATATCTGGCTTGGGTGATGACGTCTCGATCGACCCGGTGAAATAAAGGTTTAAAACAGAAGCTATCACTGGCCGGCTGCCAGTTGAACTGGTAGACCACACATACAAATCAGTTAAACAAAGTGTGAAATATTTGTCATATCAGTTTGTTACTTTTATTACAAAACTTTGGTGACTTTAATAAAAATAATTTAAATAAAGTGTATTAATTATTATGTTTATAATTGCATTTTGGAGGATGTATAATTCAGAAAAGAGGAAGACTGCTCTAAGATTGCAATTTCTATTAATAATAAAAACTTAGTATTACATTTGTAACTACACTTTTTTACATTAGCTTATTTAATACTGTTTTTTTATAAAAAATTATGTACTAACTTCTTTAATTATGAAATGTAAGAAACAATTTGGCGCTGCACCTGATATTTCAATACAAAAATCAACGAACTGTCAAAATCTACAGCAAGCTACCGGTGCGAAATTTGGCCGCCAGGGGTAAAAAAACGAACGCAGCAACGGATTCTATGGATTGGGGCCTTTACAAACAACATTTTCGGCAAAACATCAAAATCAATTATCAAGCTCACATCCACATAAAATAACACGAATCTGTCACCCACCTCGAAAAACATCTCAAAAACAACAAATTAAGAACTGTTTTAGCTTCCGTTGCGGTGATAAAGATCACTTAGCAAATACTTGCAACCACAGTACGACAGCGTGTTCACAGTGTCACAAGAGGGGACATCTGGCTCGCGCAGCAAACACCCACCAATAACCAAAACAATAGAAAGCCAAGAAATCAAAATCAACTTCAACCCATTACACTACCAGTAGAAGACAACGGAGAAATGTACTATTTTAACAATATCAGCTAATGTGGTTTTCCCGAGAAGAGGAGAAAACCGCAGAAAATCACGCTGGAGTTGGTATTATTTCGGTAGAGAGTGGCTCGAGATATTTGAGGTAATATAATAAACAAATAATTTTGCCTCGTAGTTTTTTATTTTTTGAAATACAACACTGAACTGTGCTTCGAGATCAGACAAAACCTTGTCCTTTGATATAGCCACTTGCACTTGCTTCAATTAAATAAATGGCTTTAATTGAAGCCAGTGCAACGCAAGAACAAATAATTTTGCTTCGTAGTTTTTTATTTTTTGAAATACAACACTGAACTGTGCTTCGAGATCAAACAAAGCCTTGTCCTTTGATATTGCCATCTTGGGTTGCACTTGCTTCAATTAAAGCCATTTATTTAATTGAAGCAAGTGCAACCATCAATGTTGGATTACGTATCAACCTAAGCAAATTTTAGTTTCTTCGAGACTTCGATTACTTATTTTGGACACGTCGTTTCAGAAAGAGGAATGGAAAAGACAGAGGATTAAATTAATGCAGTCGTCGAAGCACCGTCTCTCCGAAACATAAGTGAAGTAAGAAAATGGTTAGACGGTTGGTAAACTATGGTGCTTTCAACGTCATAAAAAAGAGATAACGTCTGATTTAGTGCTTTGAGTCCTTATGGACTGGGAGCGGTATTGTCCCATACGTTTCCAGATGGACAGGAAAGACCGATCGCTTATTCTTTGCGGTCTTTATCAGCTTCAGAAAGGATCTACAGTGAAATTGAAAAAGAAGTGACTTTGATTTTCTGGGCGCTAAAACGAAGGTTCACCTTAGTATCCGACCACAAACCTTTGGTTTCTATTTTCAGTCCCCATAAGAATTTACACAGCATGATTGCGACACGTATGCTGCATTATTCTCAATTCCTGCAAGGGTTTGATTATGATATTGTTTTTCGAGCAACAGATGATCATAGGAACGCAGATACACTTTCCCGGTTACCATTACGTTTTACTCAGTTGAACGATGATGATGATGCTACATACGGAGCAACAGCAAATTTCACGGGAAAGCAAATTTCGATCGAAACCAGCAAGGATCCAAGTATTGAGAATGTGTACCACAGATGAGAAATTAACCAGATAGTCAACTCTGCAATCCCCTATCACTTTCAACCCGCAAAAAATATTTAATGACAGCCGCAAAATCCTCTCTCAATTTTCCCATCTGTGAATACGTGTGAGCCAGACACATGAAGTTAGATCTAATTTACTAGATTACCCGCCAAAAATAATTGTGGGGAGTTTTGCAATATATCCAAATCGCAACAACAAAACAGCTGGTCACGGCGGATGTGTTGGGAATTAGGAAATTCTGCGAAGTGTTGAGTTTATGTGATTCAACTTTTTATTTTATTTTAATATAAATGTTTATAAAGAAGCAAAAAATTAGTTACCGAATAAAGTTGTTACAATTTAGTTGGAATATTTTTTGCGGTTATAAGAAATAGTTCTCTATTTTTTATCTGCCTAAAAATAAACATTCTTGGGTTTTTGTACTTTTCCATTTTGGTTAATAAAATGAGATAAAATGCATATTTTATTGTATTATTGCATAAATATTACTAAATTAGTAATGTTTGGGTGTAAAATATTAGTAAATAGTTTGCAATGGTTTTTTTTATATATATACATATTAAATTCTTTGATTGTTTTATTATTTATTTATTATTTGATTGTTTTTATTCAACATATGAAAGTTTAATGAATATATGTATATATTCGGGTTCCGTGCATGGATAAAAAAAAGTGAAAAAGAAGTATTTGTAATCCTCTTTAAATTACGTTGTATTACAAGATTTGTACGTTTAGTCAATCAATTTTCCTAGCTGTTTCTTTTCTAAGGCGGTTTTGAAATTTTTTATATGTTAATATGCTTTATTTTAAAATTTAAAGTAAGCGATAGACGGAAGAACGAGAAAAAAGGTAGCTGGAATGCACTGCATAAATATATAGGGGGTGCATTTTTTTATCGAAAATGCTTGGTAGTTGAGTACATCACGAAAATGTTTGGTATTTGAGTACATATCATAAATAATGCACATTATGTTACATATATATTGAATTATTTGGCCACTTTTTTTTAACAGCCGACTTTATATGTCAAGTTATAATGTTTTGTTATTTTATTTTATATGAAAATAAACAAAACAATTTACTACTACTACTACTACTAGGAAGTAATTGCAAATTTTGTTAAAAAAGTGTTTTGATGTACCAAAAATAATATTTGTAAGAATTTGGATTACGTTTTATTAAAAGCGTTTTAAACCAGTATTCAATTGTGTAGAGTTACTTAACTGCTTCAATATAACCATCCATAATTTACGAAATCCTTGCTAGTATAGTTATACTTACATTTATTGTCAACCGAAAATATATGATGAACTTACATATTATATATTAGTCACGTTAATCAATATTATTTTGATTATTTTTCATTAAAAATTAGAATAAATTAGTTAAAACACAGCTTTATTCTTAATATTATAATATTTTATTATGTTATTAGTTGTGTGGTAAGTATGTTTTTATCAATCCATATTCACCGCATAATGACCATGTTTATTTTACACACCCAAATTGTGAGTTGTAATCTGCTGAAATTCATCAACTGTTCCCAACTTCTTGCTATAAAAAATGACATTTCATGGGCGCGGCCATTAGCCCCATATAATTCGATTTATGTGTGCGTGATTCCCATTTGATTTGCACGTAAAAGTCCATATAAGTGCAAATTATGTGGGGCTTATCAGTTCGACTTAGCTTGTAGGCAACGTGAGAGATTCGCTCTCGAGTTGACTATCTGGTTAATTCCTCATCTGTGGTAGTTTATGTAGGCGAAAACCTTCTGATTGAAATTCCGAATTCATTGTTTTGATTATGTTAAGTATAGGTGACAAAAAATAAAAATATATTTTAAAATGCAGATTACCTATTTTTTCCGCAATATCTTTTAAACCATTTTCTGCAGCTGATGAGATGAAAAAAAGTTGAAGTGCATTCCATTGCGATTCTTAAGATTTTATGGCCTATTCACTACTTGCTGTAGAGATAGCCACCTAGTTCCGGAAATTCTTAAGATTTTATGGTTTTTAATTCCAACGTAGTCTTGGAACTCCTGGAAATCGTGAATTCTTTTTGGACTGTGCGAAAAGAAGTTGTATACATCCCGAGCAAGTTTATAAATTTCTGGCGGTAATTTCCTACACGCATAAGATGCACACAAGTGCAACGAGTGGCATACACACCTAAAAAAGATAGGTCACAATTTATTTGTTTAAATTTTGCACACAGTCCACCAATCTCACTCGCCATTACCGATGCATTGTCCGTTGCTAGACCAATGACATTAGAAAGTATTCGTATTCGCAATTGTTCTAAGTGTCTTTTAATACAGTCAAATATGGATTGAGCATCTGCATTCTTTAGATTAAGAAGACCAAGAAATATATCACGCGTTCTATTTTGTTCTTTGCTATAAAAGCGAGCTATTAATGCAAGTGCTTTGTATGCACTAACATCGGTTGTCTCATCCACAATCAGTGAAAAGAAGGCTTTCTTCAGAACATCCGATAGTTTCCCTTAGCATTTACTGCAAAATGATTTCTTATGATGTTGGTAGCTTTTGTTCTTCCGCAAGTCACATGTTGAGCAATATTAGAATCCGGAAAGCACTTTTTTAAAATTTGCGGCAAGGAATCAAGAATAGATATCGGCAAATGATGCACCACACAAAACATCACCAAACAATACTCAGCGAACCTTAATCCGTTTGCAAAGCTTGTTTTTACATTTTCAGCAAACACTTCTTCGACGCTGATTTGAAATTTCTTTAGTTTGTAGTTTTTCCTGTAAAGGGTCGACGTCTCGTGCCGCTTAATATGGGCAATGAAGTTTACTAGGGATTTGTTACAGTAAACAGTAAAGTTCTGCTGCCAATTTTTTCGGAACTGTCTGTCTTTGTATGATTTGGATGTAGATGGTATTTCACTGCAAGTATTCCTTCTATTATAACTTGATTTATTTGAAATATAAAAATGCTCTCACTCTTCATAAACATCGTGACAATCGTCGCTTTCGGAACTATAATTTCCTTCCTGGTTTGAGGATCCAGGCATATTTTCCCGGTCAGGGGTTTGTTTTTGCTTTGTTCTTCTGACAAATCTACCAAATATCTTTTATTAAGTAGGCTATCTTAGAATTATTATTATAAAAATTATATTTACCTATCCATTTTGTAAAATAATTTTTACGCAGCAATAAACAAACCACCGCCAGCACAGACAACGTAAATAATAAAAACAAAGCAAATTACTTAATGATAATTCAAAACTTGTTGACAGAAACGTGCAGAGTAACTGTAACTGTTGATGTTTAGCAATGAATGTGTATTGCAAAAACTCACACCACACACTGTCATAAATTGGGGAAATGTCAAATGTACGAGTACGAGGTCGTATAGTACCGTAGATGAATTATTCTAAACATCGTTGCCAGTTTTATGAATAGGAACACAAAATTTAAATTGCCAGATGTAAATATTTTTTTTTGTTGGAAAAATAAAAATATAAGATAAATAGAAGAGTTTGCAAATTTTAAATGAAAAGTTAATAAAGTATCAAATCGAACTATTATGGAAAAAATAGTATCAATGTATCAAATTGCTGCACGAAAGCAAAAATGTATCCAAATTGATACAACTTTATCATTGTGGCAACGCTGGTTAGAAACCAATTTTCAAGTTACCGATATTCATTCATTCAAAATATATTGAATGGATAAATATCGATATATTTTCGAAATAGCCATCTCTATGCTTGAACATATGTTTTATATAACCGAGTTTTCAAAAAAGTGCCAGAAATAAAAATTTGTGTTTTCAAAATCAGCTACAAATGGATATCGCAGCTTTATTTATGCAAGCTGAATCAAAAGAATTAAGCGCGAAAAATAAAGAAAAAAACGAGGATATCGGAAACAAATGTAAGATATATGATCTGGCTGATGCGGCGTAAGTTATACTAATATATATCTTATATTTGGAAAACTTTAGATTTTACTTACAGATTTAAAAATGTCTTTTCTAATATTGCTTATTTTAGTTGTTTACATTTTTTCTCTACTCTGCTAAAAATCGGAAGAAAATTCCGCAAACACTTGTTGTCGGAGGATATCGGACAAAGAATGGTATGAAACTGTCACATCCATGTAACACATGTGATCATTCACACGAAGTTTGTCATTAACGCACATATTTATAGTAGACCCCGAAAAGATATGATGAGAAAGAGAGTCGGAGGCAAAACGGAGCCTTGGGGGACACCAGCATTTATTTGGTGAGTTGCAAACTTGAAACCGTCCAAAGCAATTTTTATTGAACGTTCCGAAAGGTAATTTCCAATCCATTGAAGAAGGGTATCATCGATCCCAAATGCACGACAAGAGAGCTTGATGCCATACTCTGTCAAATACTTTTGAAATATCAAGCGCAACGACTCCCATTTTTCGGTAAGATATGTCATCAAATCACCAGTGCATTTGCCGGGCCGGAAGCCACACTGATACTTGTCGATTAGTGTGCTGCAAAACGGCTTGAGTCGTTCACACAGTACATTGGATAGGATCTTATATGCGACATTAAGTGAGGATATGCAAATGAATCAGCAAACAGTCGCTAGGCTACAGAGCACCACTGAGACGACAGTTGAAGGGCAAGCAACAGCATATGATCTACCACAACAGTCCGGCGATGGCACAGTTACAATGCAAATGCTTTACGAAGAAATCATATGTTTAAAGAAAATCAACTGTGACTTTCTCAGCACAATTAGTCAGCTGAAAGAGGAGAACGAGAAGCTTAATTCGAAAGTTGCATCGCTGGAGAGCAAACTGAATCGGAGAGAGCAGAAGAGCGTTGAGAATGTCATCGAGATCACTGGTGTGCCTGGAGTCAGCAATACGAATGCAAAAGAATGCGTTCAAACAATTTTCATCAAGGCGTTGGATATCTCTCTGTCATCTTCAGATATCCAGAAATGCTACGTCAAACGCTTATGGAAGAAAACCAGCAACAACAACCAGCAAAGTGATAAAATTTGTGTTGAATTCTCTGGATTGGCAGCAAAAGAACGAGTAATGAAAGCGAAGAAAACTGCAATGAAGAAACTAAATTCGTCTTTATTTGTTGAGGGTACGAAGAATAATGTTTTCATAAATGATTGCTTCACAAGTTGTACTAGAGCTTTATTTACGGAAGCTAAAAATGTTAAAGCTGAAAGAAACTACAAATATTTGTGGTTTAAAAATTCGCGGATTCTAATGAGAAAAGCTGAAAAGCTGATCTTTCAGCACTGAAAGACTAATTGTCTTTTATTTCACCTAAATATAATTTAGTATGTCTTTTTTGAATATCAATGATTATCTTTTTAGCAACAACCCAACCCCTAATACAATTGTAAACATTAATGATAACCAATTTTTTTGTAATTCAAATAATTGCAACTCTTTTTTTGTTGTGCATCAGAACATTCGTAGTTTGCGGCAAAATTTTGATTTGTTAGTGTGCAATCTAGAAGCGCTTGTATTCTTACCCCATTTGATATTTGTAAGCGAGATATGGATTTTTGATTGCGAAAAAGAGGATTATCATATTCCGGGTTATAATTTGTATATTAACCCTAATGAAAAGTATGCTGCAGGTGGAGTAGGATTTTTTGTAAGTGATTACCTGGATTCTGGTAGCTAAAGGGTGATTTTTTAAGAGGTTTAGAACTTTTTTTTAAAAAAAAAACACAAAAAATTCGAAAAAATGAATGAAATATTTATTTGAATCGATAGTTTGAACCTTGCAATTTAATGTTTAAAGATAATTTCATGCAAATGTTGACCGCGGCTGCGTCTCAGGTAGCCCATCCGCTGAGTCCAATTTTGGCATACTCTTTCACACATATCGGCCAGTATCTCACGAATGAATGCATGGATGTTGGCTTCCAGTGCGTCAATCGAAGCGGGCTTGTCCCTATACACATTAGCCTTGGCATACCCCCACAAAATATAATCTAATGGTGTCAAATCGCACGATCAGGCGGCCAAGTGACCGGCCCGAAAAGTGAAATTAACTGTTCACCAAACTCGCCTCGCAATTGCGCCATTGTTTCGCGTGCTGTGTGGCATGTGGCACCGTCTTGTTGAAACCACATATCATGTTGAGATGCAACCAGCGCCCTGGCAATGATCTGCCATGACACACATGCCATTTAACATATGGCAATACTTTTCTATTTAATTTGAATTCCAACGACACAAGTTGTTAGTCTGTCGTTCTTCGGTTTTTATTCTTTTCATGTAAATTCATGTCGAATTCTTTTTCATTATATTAAATTGCGTTATAAATAAAGTTCAGTAGGTTATGGGCCCAGCCCCAAATCATAACGAATATTTGAAGTGTAAAATAAACAATTTTTAATTTGTGTATTGCTGTGCGAGATGTCGATAAACATGAATTCAATCAGGCCGCTTACAAGCGAAAATTACGATACATGGGTAATGCAAATCGAAGCGGTGATGACGAAGTGTGGGACATGGAAGCACGTCAGCGGTGCAGCAAAGAGACCCGAAGTAAAGGACGAAAATGAAGAGTCCAAGACAGAACTACTGAAGTGGCTGGAAGATGACGCAAGAGCAAAGGCAGATTTGATCATCGCTATTGATCCAAGTCTTTTGCGGCTGGTGAAAGGATTGGACACGTCCAAGTGTGTCTGGGAGCGATTGAAGTCAGAATTCGCTTCCACAGGACCAGTCAAGAAGGCAACACTGCTGAAACGTGTGGCGACTTACAGAATGCAGGAAGGCGACGATCTGCGAAAGAACTTAATGGAATTCTTCGATTCAGTTTCACAGCTGAAGTTAATGGGTGTCGATATACACGAAGAATTGTTGTCGATACTTCTGCTAAACGGACTGCCACCAAGTTTTGAGTTATTTCCATGTGCGATGGAATCGCACGACAATTTGCCAAAACCTGGAGTCCTGAGGGAGAAAATTCTTGAAAAGAGTGATGCTCAAAATCA
The DNA here is from genome assembly GCA_963576555.1 of Ferdinandea cuprea. Classification (NCBI taxonomy): domain Eukaryota; kingdom Metazoa; phylum Arthropoda; class Insecta; order Diptera; family Syrphidae; genus Ferdinandea; species Ferdinandea cuprea. The sequence goes on along the minus strand of OY754962.1, from coordinate 17,698,332 downwards.
ACGTAAAGTGGATGTTGATACAGAGGCGATGTATGTCCGCCGAGGAGCATGTCAGAGCAAGTCAAAGTTTCAACGAGTTGCACCGCACAAGAAGAACTATGGTAATGCAAGTAAAGGTGACAGAACTTTTAAGTACAAGTGCTACAGATGTCATTAAGTGGGTCACAAGGCGTCTGAATGTCCGGAAAATAAAAAATCACGAAGCTACCCAAAAGATGAATCTACTGCGAACAAAGTAGATAGTACTTTCCACACAACGGAAGTCATAGATCGGGCTTTGGGGATCCTGAAGAGTGCGAATGGAGGACAATGGTGCCTGGACAGTGGCTGCACATCTCACATGTGCAACGACGAACGTTTGTTTTCATCATCACCTTCGAAGATGCATGGGAAGCTGCTGTTAGCAAACGATGCTAGTAAAGGGTGATTTTTTAAGAGGTTTAGAACTTTTTTTAAAAAAAAAACACAAAAAATTCGAAAAAATGAATGAAATATTTATTTGAATCGATAGTTTGAACCTTGCAATTTAATGTTTAAAGATAATTTCATGCAAATGTTGACCGCGGCTGCGTCTCAGGTAGCCCATCCGCTGAGTCCAATTTTGGCATACTCTTTCACACATATCGGCCGGTATCTCACGAATGAATGCATGGATGTTGGCTTCCAGTGCGTCAATCGAAGCGGGCTTGTCCCTATACACATTAGCCTTGGCATACCCCCACAAAAAATAATCTAATGGTGTCAAATCGCACGATCTAGGCGGCCAATTGACCGGCCCGAAACGTGAAATTAACTGTTCACCAAACTCGCCTCGCAATTGCGCCATTGTTTCGCGTGCTGTGTGGCATGTGGCACCGTCTTGTTGAAACCACATATCATGCAAGTCAAGAACTTCCATTTCGGGCAAAAAAAAGTTTGTTATCATCGCTCGGTAGCGTTCACCATTGACAGTAACGCTGCGATTCGCATCATCTTTGAAGAAATATGGCCCAATAATGCCGCCGGCCCATAAACCGCACCAAACAGTGGCTTTTTCGGGATGCATTGGTAGCTGTTGCAAATGCGGCAATTTTGCTTATTTACGTATCCGTTGAGTCAGAAATGAGCCTCATCGCTGAACACAATTTTTCGATAAAACAGAGGATTTTCACCTTTTTCACAGAGCACAAATTTTGATAGTAAAATTCAATAATTTGCAAGCGTTGTTCATTTGTAAGACGATCCATGGTTAAATTGCAAACCAAACTGAAGCTGTTTGACAGTGACACAAGGTACTAAACACACGTCAGCTGTCAAAACCAGTGTTGCCAAAACCAAACCAGCTAAAAAATCACCCTTTACAAGTGTAGATGCAAGGGGAACAGCTCGGATTGTCACTACAGATGGGAAGTCGGAAAGGTCAGTAAAACTTCAAAATACCTTATTGGTGAAGAATTTGAGGACTAATCTTCTCTCTGTTGCGAGGATAACTGATCACGATAATACCATTACGTTCGACAAAGAAAAAGCAATTGTTCGCGGAAATGATGGCGAAATAAAGGTGATTGCAAATCGAGTTGGTCAACTGAACTATGTTCAAGAAAGCACTCCAGAAGCGTGCATCATCAACGGAAAAGGATCGAATGTTGAGTTATGGCACCGTAGACTTGGTCACCTAAACGGAAGAGATCTGTTAGATATGTCTCGAAGAAAATTGGCGACTGGAATGAACATCAGCGACAATGAAAGGCTTAAGTCATGCGACGTTTGTCTTCGCGGAAAAATGACGACATTGCCGTTTCCTAAAAAGTCAAACAGACGTACAAAGCTGTTGGAACTAGTGCACACTGATGTCTGGGGACCATCCAGAACAGAATCGTTGGCTCAGTCGATATATTTCATCACATTCATCGATGATAGCAGCCGATGGTGCGAAGTTTTCTTTCTGAAACAAAAGAGTGACGTTTTCCGTGCTTTCAAGGAATACAAAGCTCACGTAGAGACGCAAACTGGTCGCAAAATTAAATGTTTGATGTCGGATAATGGGCGAGAATTCCGTAACTACGAGTTTGATGAGTTCCTGAGAAGAAATGGGATCAAACGACGACTTACAGTTCCACACACACCACAGCAAAATGGAGTGGCGGAACGCAAAAATCGAACACTCGTCGAAATGGCGAGGTGTATGCTCATTCAGTCAAATGTTGGAGACGATTTTTGGGCAGAAGCTGTAGCAGCGTCAAATTATCTGCGAAATAGATGTCCTACCGTCAGTTTAGATAACCACACACCGTTTGAACGTTGGAACAAGAGATTACCGGACCTGAGTCATCTAAAGGTGTTTGGATCAAAAGCGTTTGTGCTGGATAAAGCTCCTGGTAAGGGAAAGTTCGACGCGCGTTCAAGTGAGGGTATCATGGTCGGATACTCTGAAGCATCCAAGGGCTACCGAGTGTGGGTACCTGAAAAACAAAAAGTGGTCATTACGAGGGATGTCAAGTTTATTGAAAACGAGACGATTGACGTGGAGCGTCAAGAAAAATTGTTTGCAGTCCCTGATGAAAATTCTAAAAGCGAATATGGATCAGATTCAGTGCAGATACCGATGCAAGGGCCAGAAGAGGATGAAGAGCTCGAGGTACGAACGGCACCACAGGATTGTAAGCGATTTTCAAAAATTAACGAGTCAAAAGAGCAGTCTAAACGTGCTCGGAAGATATATCAAACGAGATCTGTATCACGCAACACCAAAGAAAAGGAAATCGAACATCATAGCCTGCAAGAAAAAGACGAAACCAATAGAGATGAGGAGGAAAATGAAACAGATGACGAAGTGTATTTCGCTCCACTAGAAGGAGCTGAAATTGCGAACATCGGAGAGCTATCACTTGAGGATGCGATGTCTGGAACAGAGGCACCAGAATGGCTAGAGGCGATCAAGGAAGAGATTCGAGGGCTTATCAAGAACAATACTTGGGACCTGGTCGAGCGTCCAGCGAATAGAGCTGTTGTGACCAGCAAAGTTGTTTTGCGAAATAAGTTAAAGCCAGATGGATCGTTGGATCGGAAGAAAGCTCGTGTTGTTGCCAGAGGTTTTACACAACGCCAAGGGATAGACTTCGAAGAAACTTTTGCACCTGTGGTTCGCCTCGAATCGATTAGACTTATAATGGCACTGGCTGTTCGTGAAAACTTGGCAGTTCATCAAATGGATGTCGTTGCGGCTTATCTGAATGGTGACCTGGAGGAGGAGATTTACATGGATCCTCCGAAATACCTTCAGCAGGCGTTGCAGATGCTAGTAAAGGAAGATGGACAAAAGAATGGAGTTGGAAAAAAGGCCAAACAGATGCTCCAGAAGCTCAAAGAAGGTAAGAGCGTGTGTCGGCTGAGAAAGGCGCTTTATGGTCTTCGACAGGCAGGGCGTCAGTGGCATAAGAAGCTGGACGGAGTACTACGTGGTCTTGGCTTGAAACCGGCCACTAATGACACATGTCTTTATTATGGATCAAGCAAGGAAGAGTTCACAGTCGTTGCAGTGTATGTCGATGACATCTTGTTTGCATCAAGAAGTCAGAAAACTTTGAATCGTATACGAGAAGGACTTGCTGCTGTTTTTGAAGTCAAGGATCTTGGACTGGCGCGGTACTGTTTGGGCGTCGAAATAGTTCAAGCAGACGGTGAAATAAAACTAAAACAAGAGGCATACGTCAAGGAGCTGCTGAAGAAATTCAAGATGGATGAATCGAAACCGATTAGTACACCGAGCGATTCAAAGGCAAAATTGCCGAGTGGAGATAGTCGCACTGAAGGACGTCAAGTCAAAAAACCATATCGCCAGCTCATCGGATCGCTTATGTATTTGGCGATTGCGACCAGACCAGATATCGCTTTTACTGTAAATCGACTAGCACAGTTCAACGAAAGTTATCAAAATGTGCATTGGTCAGCTGCGAAGCGTGTTCTACGCTACTTGCGAAGTACAGAGGATTATGGATTGGTGTACACAAAGGACACACTTGGTCTTCGAGGATTTTCTGATGCTGATCATGCAAATGACGAGATGGATAGAGTATCGTATACGGGATACGTTTTTACGTTAAGTGGAGCAGCAATCACTTGGCGCTCTCAAAAACAAAAGTCAGTGGATATTCCGACAACGGAAGCTGAATATGTTGCACTGTCAGAATCATCCAGAGAAGCAACATATCTTCGAAACCTGATGACCGAAATGAATTTTCCTGAATTAGCTGAGATAATTGTTGGGACAGATAATCGAGGAGCAAAGCACATAGCTGAAAATGCAGTATGTCACTCCCGTACGAAGCATATTGCAACCAGATATCACTTTGTGCGTCAGCTGTTAAGGGATGGACAAATGGCTGTCGTATATACTCCAACTGAAAGGATGCCTGCGGATGTGTTCACCAAACCTCTCCCAGGACCAGCACACTATCGATGTATGAGAGACATCGGAATGACCAAATGCTAATGTACGCGCTGTTTGAGGAAGGCGTGTTGAGATGCAACCAGCGCCCTGGCAATGATCTGCCATGACACACATGCCATTTAACATATGGCAATACTTTTCTATTTAATTTGAATTCCAACGACACAAGTTGTCAGTCTGTCGTTCTTCGGTTTTTATTCTTTTCATGTAAATTCATGTTGAATTCTTTTTCATTATATTAAATTGCGTTATAAATAAAGTTCAATATATCATGCAAGTCAAGAACTTCCATTTCGGGCAAAAAAAAGTTTGTTATCATCGCTCGGTAGCGTTCACCATTGACAGTAACGCTGCGATTCGCATCATCTTTGAAGAAATATGGCCCAATAATGCCGCCGGCCCATAAACCGCACCAAACAGTGGCTTTTTCGGGATGCATTGGTAGCTGTTGCAATGCTTCTGGCTGATCTTCACTCCAAATGCGGCAATTTTGCTTATTTACGTACCCATTCAACCAAAAATGAGCCTCATCGCTGAACACAATTTTTCGATAAAAAAGCGGATCCTCGGCCAGCTTTCCAAGAGCCCATTCACCAAAAATTCGGCGTTGTGGTAGGTCGGTTGGCTTTAGTTCTTGCACCAGCTGTATCTTAAAAGGCTTTACGCCCAAATCCTTCCGCAAAATTTTCCACGTAGTGCTGTAACAAAGGCCTAACTGCTGGGAACGGCGCCGAATCGACATTTCGCGGTCTTCTGTCACACTAGCTGATACGGCCGCAATATTTTCTTCAATACGCACAGTACGTAAACGTGTTGGTGGTTTAATGTCCAACAAAGTAAATTTGGTGCGAAATTTGGTCACAATCTTCCGAATAGACTGCTCAGAAGGTCGAGAATGCCGATCATAAAATGGAAGCAGCGCGCGATGAACTTTTCGAACCGAGCACGAATTTTGATAGTAAAATTCAATTATTTGCAAGCGTGGTTCATTTGTAAGACTATCCATGGTTAAATTGCAAACCAAACTGAAGCTGTTTGACAGTGACACAAGGTACTAAACACACGTCAGCTGTCAAAACCAGTGTTGCCAAAACCAAACCAGCTAAAAAATCACCCTTTATAAACTAAATTGTCTTAATTTGTTGAGCGCGGATGTAATTGAATTGTCTTGCAAGTTATGTGATGATGTTTTTAAATTTGTTTGTGTATACAGATTACACCTCTATGATATTCAAGTGTTTTTGAATGAATTTTCAGTGCTCTTAAGGAACGAAAAAGTAGATAATCTTATTTTCCTGGGTGATTTTAATATAGACATTTTAACTCCCAGTACTTTAACGGAAATTTATCTTGCTACAATGGCTGAGCATGGTCTATCACCTTTTATAAACGAAATTACTAGACCAATTTCAGGCACTTGTCTTGACCATGTATTTGGACGTTTTAAAAAAATATCCGTAAACGAATGTGCTGGTATTAATTTTGATCTCCGCATTACTGATCACTCTATGACTGGTATTCTCTTCAGTACGTTAAATACTAAGAAACCCGCGAAGCATACTTTGTCATCTACGGTAACGAAAGTAAACTTCGACTTGCTTAATATTGAACTACGTTCCGAAACCTGGGAGGAAATATATGAGGAAGTTAATGCTTCTAAGGCTTATGATCTATTTTTATCATTTCTTCAGAATTACATAAGTAATTTTACATATACTATCGTCCGTAAAAAGTCTGAAATAAATGATTAATTTTCTTCGGTTGGTCTGATGTCTTTTTCAAGTGAGTCTCCTACATATTGTAATGGCTGCGTTAGGTCCCATTTAGTCAACGACTTTGCTATAAATAATAGCTTCTTTTATGAAGAAATAACAGGCTTAGAATTGTATAAAATCTGTTCCCTTAACAGCTCAAGATCTTGTGGTTGTAATGGAATTTCCAACCCTACCCTCAAGAGCATAGTACTTAATGTTGTAAACATATTAGCTTATGTTTTTAACTTAAGTATTTCAACCGGCGTCTTCCCAGACAAATTAAAATGTGCTAATGTGATCCCTCTTTACAAAAAAGGTAGTAAGAGTGACAAAAACAATTACAGGCCAATTTCTTTATTGTCATCAGTCTCTAAAGTCTTTGAAAAAGCCATTAAGAATAGAGTTTTGAGATACCTGGCAAAAGTTAATTTCCTAAGTCCTGCTCAGTTCGGTTTTAGGGAAGGCCTTTCTACAGAAGATGCCCTCTTGGAATTCTGCTCCTTTATTTATAAAGCTCTGGATGATAAAAAATGTTGCGCCGGGCTTTTTGCAGACATTACCAAAGCTTTTGACATGGTCAACCACAGAGTTCTACTTAACAAACTGCACTATGCAGGATTTCGTGGATTTATGCACAACTGGTTTGAGTCCTACCTAAAAGATAGAACTCAAAAAGTTGTAATAGGTAACTTTGTTAGCAGACCAAAAACTATGAACTTAGGTGTACCCCAGGGATCAGTCCTTGGTCTAATACTGTTTCTTATTTACATCAACTCATTATTTAGTCAACCGTTTAAAGGGAATGTTACAGCTTTTGCAGATGATCTGGGCATTGCATACCGCTCGGATAGTCCTCTTAACTTAAGCGCGGACATAAACCATGATGTCCACCTCCTGGGATTGTGGTTTTCGGAACACAAACTAGTTGTCAGCAATAAAACGAAATTACTTCACTTCAGTCTTAATGTGCAAGAGTCCCTAAGCTTCGAAATTTTCTTTCATGCAAACAATTGCGAATGGTCAAATGCGTCAAATTGTGTCTGTACTGAAGAAGCCACAAGGACAATGTTGTTTGAGCAGGCATCTTGTAACATCTTGTAGCTGTTTTAAAATTAATACAATTAATCAGTTTAAATATTTAGGCATCACTTTTGAACAAAATATGAGTTGGTCCAAACATATTTCGATTCTGAAACAATATTTACGATCTTCAGTACGAAGCTTTTATCGCCTTAGACAATTCTGTGACAAAAATACTTTGAAAACAGTATATTATGGAATATTTCAATCAAAACTACAATACGGAATAAGTTGCTGGGGTGGCGCTTACCAAACGAAGATTGAACCATTGATTGTTTTGCAAAAATGTGCTATAAGAAAAGTATGTGGGGTAAATCGTTTAGCTCCTTCTATAGTTTTGTTCAGAGCATTGAAAATTCTGCCACTAAAACATTTGTTCTATTTCAAAGTTTCAAAAATTTTTTTTATGAGAGGTGGCTATTTACGGAGCCATATTTCAAACAATCGCAATTTGCGAAGCAATTCAACTAATGCTGTCCTCCTTTCCGTACTACTCTATTCAAAAACTTTTACTCCATCGTGTCGTGCAAAATCAACTTCCTATAAATATCCGAGGAATAAGATCATTGTCCCTATTCCTAAAATACGTGAAGATATGGCTTCTTGATTTTGATCACGAGGAAATTAAAGTTTTGCTGCCCTATGTTGTCTAAACATGTACGTTACATTGTTCTATTGCTGTTTTATGTACAAATTAATGTTCTTTTAAATTTACGTTTTCTTTCTTTTTTATTGTTAATTTTCTGTAAAAATATGTATAAATTCATAAAATGTTTTTCTTTTAAAATTAATTAATCAATTCACCCCACACTTCCAAGCTATTTTTTCTGAAGTGACATTATCACTATTTGTTAATACACAAATACAAATGTCACTACCTATTCTTGTACTTAATATTGTTGTGGTAGATTAAGTAAATAAAGGGTGATTTTTTAGCTGGTTTGGTTTTGGCAACACTGGTTTTGACAGCTGACGTGTGTTTAGTACCTTGTGTCACTGTCAAACAGCTTCAGTTTGGTTTGCAATTTAACCATGGATCGTCTTACAAATGAACAACGCTTGCAAATTATTGAATTTTACTATCAAAATTCGTGCTCGGTTCGAAATGTTCATCGCGCGCTGCTTCCATTTTATGATCGGCATTCTCGACCTTCTGAGCAGTCTATTCGGAAGATTGTGACCAAATTTCGCACCAAATTTACTTTGTTGGACATTAAACCACCAACACGTTTACGTACTGTGCGTATTGAAGAAATATTGCGGCCGTATCAGCTAGTGTGACAGAAGACCGCGAAATGTCGATTCGGCGCCGTTCCCAGCAGTTAGGCCTTTGTTACAGCACTACGTGGAAAATTTTGCGGAAGGATTTGGGCGTAAAGCCTTTTAAGATACAGCTGGTGCAAGAACTAAAGCCAGCCGACCTACCACAACGCCGAATTTTTGGTGAATGGGCTCTTGGAAAGCTGGCCGAGGATCCGCTTTTTTATCGAAAAATTGTGTTCAGCGATGAGGCTCATTTTTGGTTGAATGGGTACGTAAATAAGCAAAATTGCCGCATTTGGAGTGAAGATCAGCCAGAAGCATTGCAACAGCTACCAATGCATCCCGAAAAAGCCACTGTTTGGTGCGGTTTATGGGCCGGCGGCATTATTGGGCCATATTTCTTCAAAGATGATGTGAATCGCAGCGTTACTGTCAATGGTGAACGCTACCGAGCGATGATAACAAACTTTTTTTTGCCCGAAATGGAAGTTCTTGACTTGCATGATATGTGGTTTCAACAAGACGGTGCCACATGCCACACAGCACGCGAAACAATGGCGCAATTGCGAGGCGAGTTTGGTGAACAGTTAATTTCACGTTTCGGGCCGGTCAATTGGCCGCCTAGATCGTGCGATTTGACACTATTAGATTATTTTTTGTGGGGGTATGCCAAGGCTAATGTGTATAGGGACAAGCCCGCTTCGATTGACGCACTGGAAGCCAACATCCATGCATTCATTCGTGAGATACCGGCCGATATGTGTGAAAGAGTATGCCAAAATTGGACTCAGCGGATGGGCTACCTGAGACGCAGCCGCGGTCAACATTTGCATGAAATTATCTTTAAACATTAAATTGCAAGGTTCAAACTATCGATTCAAATAAATATTTCATTCATTTTTTCGAATTTTTTGTGTTTTTTTTTTAAAAAAACTTCTAAACCTCTTAAAAAATCACCCTTTACAAAGTTTGTTATGTCAAGAATCATGAAAAATAAAAAAAAAAAAAAAAAAATTTATTTACTAAACTTTGCTTCACCATCAAAATAACACCCCCACATCTGAAAAATATTTTTCGCACCCACCCATCGCAACAACAAAGGTGTTTCTCCAATTCAGCAGTGTGGAAGAGAGAAATACTACCGGCGTAAAAACAACCGTTCGCTTCTCTTGTATGATCTTGGGTTTGACGCAAATCCTAACAGAAGAGTTTTTGTGAATGAGCGTTTGACGCCAAGAAATCGATCTCTGCTTCAGCACGCAGAGCGCATGCAAAAAGAAGGCAAACTGTTTTCTATGTACACCAAGCTGGGATCCGTGTTTGTCAAGTTCGGTAAGGATGACGAAAGTTTTTCCGTTGACTTCAATAACTCGAATGCTGCTGTCGGGAGGTGTCAGCTGAGAGAGAAAACTGCTGTTCAGCGGGTATTATATGGTCGCCTAAGACAAATAATATGTCTGATGACCAGTGCGGGTAAATCAACCACAGATGCTATGCAAAGTATATGGATCAAAATGAAAAAGCATCGTTATTCCTTAAAGGATCTAAATATGATTCTGGTTGATTTTGATAAAGCATTTGATAGGCAACCAAGAGATCTGATATGGGTAGCGCTAAGACAACGAGGAGTTACTGAAACCTACGTACATATGGTCATGGACATGTGCGAGGGAGCGAAGACAAAAGTCAGATGTCCCGCAGGAGTCACCGATGAATTTCCAATAAAAGTCGGTGTTCAACAGGGAAGTGTCTTAAGTACTTTGCTCTTCATTACGTTCCTAGCTTATCTGCTTGAGGCAAAATTGACGGACCCTAAAGTGCATCATTTATTCTTTGCTGACGATGGAGCCATCATAAATGATGACCAGACTTACCTGCAACGAACACTTGATGTTTCATCAACAGCGAAGCAACCGTTGATGACGGGATCAATCATCGTGTAAGCATAGGATGGATGAAGTGGCAGGAAAACTCTGCCATCTTCTGTGACCGAAAAATGTCCTCTAAGCTGAAGGGAGGGCTCTACACTGCAGTTGTGCATCCGGCGCTCACATTAGGTTCACAATGCTGGACAATGTATAAAAAGTACGAAGGCAAGTCGAGGGGCAAGTTGACAGCAGTTGAGATGAAGTTGCTTCGCATGACAGCAGGAGTAACAAAGCTTGATCGAATTAGAAGTTGCAGAATCCGAGGAAGCCTTCACGTCAAAGAACCCATCTCGAAAAAACTGGAGCACGACCGACTCAGTTGGTATTGTCATGTTCAAAGGAGGGATCCTACGAACCCCGTCAAAAAGGCAATGGCAATCAACGTTCCCTTACAATCGCGTAAGAGAGGCAGGCCTGTAATCAAAGGATCTGCATATCAAAGACATGGTTCTCTCCTGACCTTAATGATAGTGTTTATGAAGGTGAAGGCGAAGTTTTGTACCCAAACTTTATCGAGGTGATAGATTTGGTGGAATTGGTGGGGGTTTGGCTATTTATGTACGCAATGAAATAAGTTGCAAAGTTGTATGCAGATCAAATGCGCTTAGCAGAAGCGAATATCTGTTTCTAAGTATTTCTTGTGGCGTCCAACGTTTGCTCCTTGGTGTGAAATATAGGCCAAACAGAAATGTCGATTTTTCCCCAATTTTAAATCTTTTAGAGGAAATTACATTAGGCTACATTAACATTATTGTTTATGGACATCTAAACTACAATCAGCCTTATTTTGACAATCGAATTCGTTCGGAAGTTAGTCGAACTGGTGGAGTTTGTATTGTGACATTCGACTGAAAAGAAAATTCACTCTATCCATCGAAAGTTCATTTATCATTCGAATGTTTAGTGCATTTTGGGATTCGATTAGTTCGACACAAATGTCAAATTTTACTCGTATAGATTGTTCTGTCGTAAAGATTCTTATAACAACAACTTTAATTTTTGTGGTTGAAAATTTTATTGAATACTTTATTAATTAACATTGATAGATATGTTATTTATATTAGGGTACATTTTCAGTGGGCAAATATGCTTAAAACTAAATTTACTTCATTTCGTACTCGGTAACTCATAACGAGAAGAAACGAGTAACACTGAATTTAAAACTCTTCTTTTACAAATACTCACATAACAAATTCAGCACAATTCTGAACATAAAAAGTAACACATTTAATGTATTTACCAATCATATGTTTTGTTTCACTTAAATTGAAATGCAGGGTGACCATGTTTGTGACGAATAAATGAAAGAGATCAACATTTTTAATTTTTGTTTTAGTTGTCCTTGTTTGGATTTAATTGTGAAATATGAAAGTATAATACTCCAAATTTTTTGTTAAAAAAGTTTTAATAAGATCTTCATGAAAATGTGAAATGTCTTATTGTACTATTGCTCATTTCACGAAAGATCTAGGATCACCTACAAAAACACAAGGGAAAAGACGTCCCTAAGTATGCATTATTTAAGGACGCTTTTTGGTGCCGGACTTGATATAAAGGCCATGGCCGAAGAATTAACTGCATTTAAGGAATTCAAGGCGAAAGTAGAACGGGAAACTGTATGCAAGATAACGGTGTAAAGAAGTTACAACGGTGGAGAATTCCTTAATTCCTAATGGTATAAAGAGACAGCTGACTATTGAATATATAATCCAATAAAATTGGGTTTCAGAACGTGCAAATAAAACTTTGGTCGAGATGGCTGGATGTCTACTGTTAAGTTCTAATCTGCCCGAATTATTATGGGCTGAAGCAGTTAACACAACCGTGTATATTGGAAACCGAATATCTACCAGGGTTCCAAAAAAACAAGCGGTATAGAATGTGTTATGGTAGGTTATTCCAAAGAATGTAAGGCATATAGATATATTTTGAATTGCATATTTGAAATTAACTTAAAATACAAATTTTTAAAAGTCGTAATGTAAAATCAGAGAAATTCCGTGCAGTATTAGTGATAGCGATAGGTCTTATACTCTAGTTGATCCAGAGTCAGAAAGCAGAATCTGATGACAACTTTGAGATGATTGTTGAAAATGAGAGTGGTAGTTCTGGTGAGATAGTATGCAGCAAATATAGGAAGTGAACCAAGGAGTGATAAGGATGTTGAAACCGTCAATCCCGAACCAATAGATGACGAAAACCCTATCGGCTTCAATATGAAGATGAGACCGAGAAATGGAAAAGTTTAATACTTTATACCAAATAGGCATGCAATAAAGTCAAAACTAGGTTTTAACTTAAAGCATGACAAACATAGACAGCCATTTCGATCGATATAAGTCAAGACTTGTAGCTAAAGGTTTCAGTCAAACTATTAGATTGATTTTAACCTCGGCAGTGGAGTTTAATCTCACAATTCACGAAGTAGATGTCTCATGCACTTATCTGAACGGTGACATAGAGGAAGATATATATGTGTACCAACCTGAGTATTTCGTGGAACCAGGAAATGGAGGAAAGATGTGTAAACTGAGAAAGTCACTGTACGGTCTAAAGTACGGACATATCAATCGCTTGTACAAGTGACGATTCTGTCATACGCATAAAAGCATCGATCACTTGCTGATACTTTTGATTTGGTGAATAAGGGGCCACTCGACTTTTTTCTTGGGCTTTATCCCATGAGCAATACATTGTTGAAATAGTGCATGATCTCGACTAGAAAATGTAATACTTCTTGATACAGGTGCAAAACTAATCAAACTATACGAAAGTTGCGTGCTTGAAGATTGATCCTAAGGAATATCAACAGAGGGTCGATGATGTATCTCACACCTATTAAGGTAATTGAATACAACCACAATAATATTGAATACAACTAAATTTAAACTTTCTTTTAAGAAAACTAGAAACCTTCTTAATGGTTGTGTCGATACTGATTTGGCTAGCAACTGTGAGGACCGCAAATCGTATACCGGCTACGCCTTCCTCTTAGCTGAAGGGGGTGTATCTTGGGAGCTAGCTAAGCAGTCTAATGTGGTTTTGAGCACTATCAAAGCCGAGTATATGGCACTGGTCGCAGCAACTAAGGAAGCGGTGTATCTACGGAGGCTAATTACTAAAATTGTATTTTGTTCCGTCATAACCGGACCCACTGAATTGTGTGGTGACAATCAAATTGCGTTATCTAGCGAAAGAAAGAGGACAGATCTTTCACCTCTGGGTTCAAGGAGACTTTGAGACTGCTTATATAGACCCAATTTACTGGATCCACTGATGTCGATCTCTTAATCCCTCACGGATGTGTTGACAATCCACTCCATTTCCAATAAAATATTTAAAAGTCTTTCGGGATAAATTTTAATCATTTCACCATTCAGACCTTCCGGTGGGGATGTCATATTCCCCGCCATATTGCAAAACTGCATTGAAATTTGAACTCCAATACTAGTAGCACTGTTCAGATCCGGCTTCGAATGCAGCTACATTCCGCACACTTTCCGCAAGTTCGATATATTATTCATTCCCAATCCTGGCAGAAGTTCTACTACAGGTTTTAAGTCATTCAGACCAATAAGTTTGACATCTTTCTTCTTGAAAGTTATGGAAAAAAAATAGTAGACCATCGTATACGGAAATCCTTTATTACAGACCATACCCTTAACAAAAATCTATTTGCATATCAATCTTGTAAATGTACGACAATAGCCCTACATTATCTAAGAAGATTAAAGGATCACTAGAAATTACTCTGTTCTTTACTAGACATCGTTGGGCCATTTAAAGGGCGGCTCTAACAAGGGAATAGGCAACCTAACTATTAAATGTGTACAGTCTATGCTGAACAGCAGATCCATGTCTGCCAATAATGCTTTAACAAAGGTCTTACCGAACCTCAGTACATTGAGAAATAATATACATTAAATAATATTTAATATAATTTAAATATATCTCATCTAAATTTAATATATATATTAAGATATTAATATAAATGTAATATATATTATTGGAAAATATACTGAGGTTCGGTAATACCTTTGATTATTAAATAAATAATAATAACAATAATAATAATAATACTGTCAGGCAGACTACAATTAATTTTTTTATGACAATTTTTGTTTGTACAATGAATCAAATGAGGCAGTAGAAGTTTAGTTCCAGTAAGAACAAGTCGTCTTTTTCTTCCCTTTTATAATTGGTAACCCTATTATCGTGAAATTAAAATTCGGCTGTAAGAAATCGCTATTCGATTTCGCGAAGAATTTATTACACGCTCAAAGAAGTTTATTCATTTAGTATAAAACGATACAGTCAGGCAAGTCACGTGAGATAAAGTCTGCTGTAACATCTTTATACATAAGAGGATAAAGGCTTCTTGCAATACTTGGACTTTCGGTCTTTTAAAAAAGCACTATCGCTTGTTGCAGATTCTGTGCTATTCTACATAGTTAGCATAGTTTCTTTCGACTTGTGAGCTTTGTTATAGCTGAGGTAGATAAAACCATCTTTAAAGGAAGACTTCTTGAAACACTAATTCGGGTTCAGAATCAGCACTCCACAATAACTAATCCATAGAGAACAAATTTGTTCTAGCGTTTTTCTTGACGTCTACCCGAAAAAAAAATCTGCAAAATGTAAATTTTTTTATTTTTACTTAAGACGCCATTACTTTAAAAAAAAAAACTACACGATTTTCTTTTCATCAGTTTGGGTACCTGTTAATATATTTTAAAATGTATTTGCAACCCTTACCAATGAATCATTTATATATTTTACCGATTAATATGTGGAAGGTTTCTTCCAAATACTTCTTTTTCATGAACAAATCAAATGCATCAACGGAATTACAAGCTACAGTTTGTTCATATTGTGGAATGTTGGCAGCTTCTTCTAGTAAAATAGAACAAATTAATGTGTATTGTTTTTGAAAACAAAAAAAGAAGAATATACTTACCATTGGGTTGCATAGAAAAAACTGGAAGTTCTCTAAGAACTCTTTTAAAGTACGATTCGATAGCGTAGGATTGATTTCACGGGGGTACTCCAGATGCAGGCTTGGAACCCAATCTGGATTCATATGATCAGACAGACTTGCTCTTTTTCCTTGAAATAACATATATTTTTCACTGCGTTAATATAATTCTCTAAATGGGTTTAAATACCTGAAATAAAATGCCTACAGCACACACGAGCTATTTTGACGTTCAGTTCCTTCCTGTGTATATCTGCTAACCATTGGTTTTGTCTCTCTACAGACAGAGCTCGCAATTTTGGTTTCACCCGAATTTGAGGAAACAAATAAAACTTTTTATCCCAGTTTTTGAGGGCATTAGTGTTACAACCCTTGACGCAGCAAATACGTGGCATTTTGGCTTATTTATATATATAAATATAATTTAAATTAAATGTTTTGTCAACATAAAATTTTCCCGCCACGATAAGGTTTGTTTTCCAGTTAATATTTTATGTATTCTCTGTATTTGGTTCACTTCTTAGAACGCACAACACTTCATTAAAAGTATATTATTCTTTTTTTTTTTTTTATAGTACTTTTAAACACTTTATTTCAACTTTACTGTTTATAAATAGTTTATCGAAACTGCTCGCCACACAATCGTGCAAAGTTTTATTTTCCTTCCAACGATTTTTTTGACACTTCTTTTTTTTCTCAGTTGACACTGACGTTGTCGCCACAGATGAGGAATTAACCAGAATTACTCTGCAATCCCCTATCATTTTCAACCCGCAAAAAATATTTAATAACGGCCGCAAAATCCTCCCTCAATTTTCCCATCTGTGAATACGTGTGAGCCAGACACATGAAGTTAGATCTAATTTACTAGATTACCCGCCAAAAATAATTGTGGGGAGTTTTGCAATATATCCAAATCGCAACAACAAAACAGCTGGTCACGGCGGATGTGTTGGGAATTAGGCAATTCTGCGAAGTGTTGAGTTTATGTGATTCAACTTTTTATTTTATTTTAATATAAATGTTTATAAAGAAGCAAAAAATTAGTTACCGAATAAAGTTGTTACAATTTAGTTGGAATATTTTTTGCGGTTATAAGAAATAGTTCTCTATTTTTTATCTGCCTAAAAATAAACATTCTTGGGTTGTTGTACTTTTCCATTTTGGTTAATAAAATGAGATAAAATGCATATTTTATTGTATTATTGCATAGAGATTACTAAATTAGTAATGTTTGGGTGTAAAATATTTGTAGTAAATAGTTTGCAATGGTTTTTTACATATATATTAAATTCTTTGATTGTTTTTATTCAACATATGAAAGTTTAATGAATATATGTACATATTCCGGTTCCGTGCATGGATAAAAAAAAGTGAAAAAGAAGTATTTCTAATCCTTTTTAAATTATGTTGTGTTACAAGATTTGTACGTTTAGTCAATAAATTTTCTTAGCTGTTTCTTTTCTAAGGCGGTTTTGAAATTTTTCATATAAGTTAATATGCTTTATTTTAAAATTTAAAGTAAGCGATAGACGGAAGAACGAAAAAAAAGGTAGTTGGAATGCACTGCATAAATATATTGGGGGTTCATTTTTTTTATTGAAAATGCTTGGTAGTTGAGTACATCACGAAAATGTTTGGTATTTGAGTACATATCATAAATAAGCATGCACATTATGTTAGATATATATTGAATTAATTAGCCACTTTTTTTAACAGCCGACTTTATTTGTCAAGTTATAATGTTTTGTAATTTTATTTTGTATGAAAATAAACAAAACAATTTACTACTACTACTACTACTAGGAAGTAATTGCATATTTTGGTAAAAAAGTGTTTTGATGTACCAAAAATAATATTTGTAAGAATTTGGATTACGTTTTATTAAAAAGCGTTTTAAACCAGTGTTCAATTGTGTAGAGTTACTTAACTGCTTCAATATAACCATCCATAATCTACGAAATCCTTGCGAGTATAGTTATACTTAAATTTATTGTCAACCGAAAATGTATGATGAACTTACTTATTATATATTAGTCACGTTAATCAATATTATTTTGATTATTTTTCATTAAAATTTAGAATAAATGGCCTTGTTCTCAATATTATAATATTTTATTATGTTATTAGTTGTGTGGAAAGTATGTTTTTTTTAAATCCATATTCACCGCATATTTTGCATGTTTAATCTACACAGCCAAATTGTGAAGTGTAATCTGCTGAAATTCATCAACTGTTCCCAACTTCTTGCTAAAAAAAATACATTTCTTGGCGGCGGCCATTAGCCCCATATAATTCGATTGATGTGTGCGTGATTCCCATTTGATTTGCACGTAAAAGCCCATATAAGTGCAAATTATGTGGGGCTTATCAGTTCGACTTAGCTTGTAGGCAAGGTGAGAGATTCGCTCTCGAGTTGACTATCTGGTTAATTCCTCATCTGTGGTTGTCGCAAATAACCCTATTCTGAACACTAAAAATTAACGAATTTAATGTAAATATTTAGCAATCTACTTTTTACTTTTGTTCACAAATTTCACGATCTAAACAAACCGACCGACCGAAACATATGTTTTGTTTTACTTAAATTGAAATGTAGGGTGACCATGGTTGTGTCATTGCATTATTTAAGGACGCTTTTTGGTGCCGAAATTGTGTAAGTGCATTTACTTAAAGAATATGCAATTGTGTTCTTCTTAATATGTTCAGTTTTTGATAAAAAAATATTGATATTGAACACAAAGTGGTAATGCTGCATTTGCACCAAAAGATAAACCGAGATTAAAGGCAATAGATTAATAATAAATCTCTACATGTTTCCACCGCACAAAAAGGACATTAACATAGGAGTTTCCTCTCAACCCGCTCTCTGGCTCTCAAATTTGCGCACAAAATGTGCAATATCTGGTTGTCAGATTTCTGTCTCGCTCTTAATTCTCAGCAACCAACGTCACTTTTGACATATCCAGGTAGGGTACATTGGTATTGAGTCTGTTCAGAAGCCGATTCTTACATGCAAACCTAGTTTCTTTCAAGATTATTTTTTAAACTTGTGTTTAGCAGATTAAAATTTGTATGGTAAATCTCAAGATTTAAAGTAGATTAATCATAATCTCGCTTTAGTGTTCGGTGGAAACATAGCATTAGTCAGAGCAAGTCAAATTATTAGAACTTTAATTATACAGATCGTCGAGTCGATCTCGAAACACGTTTGAAGCACAAACGGCTCTTTTGCCCATCAAAAATGTGGAATCAAAAACATAGTTTGATATTTTTGTTATCAGCTTGATATTTGATAATTTTTAAAATGAATGCCACGGAGCAGTAATGCAGTTCATTGTGTTAGATGGCTCATTTGATTTGTGAGCTAGGATAGCTTCTCTTCGTAAAAACAAAAAAATCAACCCTCAGGTATTAACGACTACGATTTTTTAATATTTATATTTGTTAAAATGTTTATTAATTTAAAAAAAAACATAAAAAACATAACATCATTAAAAAAAGTAATGTTGGCACCCTGTCTGATAACTAAAATGTCAAATGATTTTACACAGCTGATTTCAAATTCATTTTATTCATTAAATTCATTATATGACATCTTTCGACAATGAACATTATTCGAGACATTCGATCGAATAGTGTATTCATTCGAATCTCAAAATAAGCATGCATTTGTTATACCTCCGCTCAATTTGTCCAGAGCCTTAGGTGACTTGATATCAAACCTGTCAATATCTCAACAGCAACTCACTTTTCTGACAATTCTGCTTCTCTGCTTGATGTTTTCTTTGTGGGTATTGACAAAAGTTTATCCTAGAGCCAACTCGTGGCCTCTGGCTTTTCGAAGCATGACCATATATTCAAACTAACGTGGACGAAACTGTAATTAACTATCGAGATTTTAAAGACATTAGATATGAAGATTTACGGTCTGATGTGATAGACATTCAATGGGAACAAATTTGTTATATGCCATCGGTCAATCAACAGGTAGCTTTCTTTCAGGACAATTTAAAAATACTCTTCGATCAACATGCCCCATTAAGATATAAAATTTTAAAAATGAAATTCCACCATGGTTTAATAGACATATACTTAATTTGATACAAAGGCGAGACCTGCTACATAAATTTTGATTATCACCATTTGCAGTAAAACTATTGCATTCATATTTGAGTAGCCGTAAACAATGTGTGTCTGTAGGTGCTAAAACTTCCTTACTACTGGAAGTAACTTAAGGGGTCCCCCAGGACTCCGTCTTTGACCTTTGTTATTTTCGCTCTATGTAAATGAACTTCCTCATCCAGTGAAATATTGTTCTGTCTCCTGTTTGCTGACGAAGTCCAACTATACTTGAGTTGTTCTTTATCTGGTATCACGGGTGCCATAGAGAAAATAATCATGCTGCAATAACAATAGGTAAAGTGTGTAATGGGCTCCGCCTTTTGCAATCTGCTCAAAGCTGTGTGCCAAAAAAAAAACTAAAATGTTATTAGTAAAAACTTTACTCCCACCAGTCTTATTGTACGGTTGCGAAATATTCTGCAACGTGGATTATAATATTAATCGAATATAAAATGTTATATGCAACAACCTAGCTAGATATTCAATTTTAAATCATTAAGATTGCACCATGCAGAAAATAATTCTAAATGTGCGATCAGATGGTCATCCGAATTTATCCTAAAGTGGTTATCCCGTCTGAAAAAAACAAGGTTTCCGACATGAGCATGTCATCCGGACATGCTCCGCCTTGTTACGCCAGTAGCATGCCGGTCCCAAGCCCGGATAAAGAAGGAGGTGTTGGAGGCAACGGTTTTTAACCTATCCTCTGTAAAATAATCCGTTAGTGTACTCTAACCTACAGAAGCAGTAGTTAAAACTCAAAATATTGGTGAATGAACAACCTTAAGGATGTTAATACTCCAGGTGGTACTGGCAATAGCCAAAATCCATCCGTGGTCTTCTCGACTGCGGCTGGGGCTCGGATTCTGGAGGCCCCAACATTCATTGAACACACAAGCGACTCTTGTGGCTCTATGTCCGACTCTTTGGGCAAACTGAGCATGAGTAAGGTTGCTACCCACTGCACCGCCGCTGACAGCTTGCCCCGTGATATCTCAACGGTTGAACGGGCTCCTGAGGTAGCTGGCTTTGAGATGCACCTCACTAAGGGTCAGCGAAAGAGGAAAAGGATGTAGCTTAGCGATCAGCGGCGCAAAGAAGCTCTACAGGCTGAAGGCGCAAGCACTCCGGTCGGCTCTTCGGTTGCGTCTATGAAACGGGATAGGTCGGTGGAAGTCTCACAAACGGAAGCTGACCTGACCCCTTCATCAGGCAATTCCTCCTCTTCTGCTGAACCGAAAAACAAGAAGAAGCAACCTTAAGAGATACAATCCTCCTCAAGCTCCTGTGTCTGCCCACGCCCTGTCTCCAAATGAAGTCGGTGCTTCTACCAGCAAAGGTAGTAGTTTGATGGATGGTTTCAGTGGACTCACCCTTGAGTATGAGTAGAGGAAGTGCACCTATTGTTGGTGCTGCCCGTGCACTGGTAATGGATGATGCTGGTGTTGTGACCAATACTGGGTGCAGCACTAGTGGACAGAACTTTGTCGACGCGGACGGCTCTGATGGTAGGTGTGCGTCTAAAAAACCATGTGCTAAACGCAAAAGAGTGTGAGTTAAGAAGCATTCCTACAAGAATGCTGCTGTCTCCTCTTTAGCAGTTTGCATTGGGAAAGCGGGCAATAATAGTAGTATGAGTGTTGCAGAGTCCGAACACTGCAAAACTCATCTTTTGGAGCTGACTGCTGCAACAAATGCTTGCATTCAGGTGGAGGGCTGTGTGTTAAAGGACGGAACCCTCATGGTGAAGACCGCATCACAGAAAACCTCTGAATGGATTAGCAGTATGGTGCCGAAAATCCCTTCACTTAGGACTTCATCTTTTGAGGTCTACAAACCACCCAAGCTTACGCGGGCTGTCTGCTGGATCCCTGGGAACTAGGGAAATCGGCGGATGTGCTAAAGCGTTTGCAAACCCAGAATCCTGGTCTCGACACAAAAGCCTGGGTTGTCCGTTCACACAAGAAAAGTAAAAACCGCCACAATTAAGGTGGTAGTTCTCTTGTTGTGAGTATAGACATGGCTGCTGCTGAGATCATCAAATCTAGGTACAACATGCGTCCCTATCTGCATCTTGGCAGGATCCATTTCCATTTCAATGTCAAACAGTGCTTATAGTGGACGTTACCCAGAGTATTCATCCATCTTGTTTACTCTTTCAAGTAGCAGGCTTGTGGCTTGCAGAACAAAATCACACATAATGTCCATCCAGGAACCATGAGTGTGGAAAAGTCGCATCTGTGGTCTTGGTTTCTTGAGTGATTTATACCACGTTCTTTATGATGAGCAATCCGAAAGACCTAGGATTTGTCTTATTGTATCGAAATCTTTTACAGCTACTATGATCAAAAGCTTTTGTAGCCAAGATTTGGTAGCTGTTTCTATAACTTACCATGCAAATGATAATTGGGAAACCTTTGTCGCTGCATCGGCTTATTTCCCCTATGACTCTCTAACCCCTCCTCCATCAAAGGCTGTTGTAGAGCTCGTACAGTTTTGTGAATCCAAAAGGCTAGGTCTTGTCTTGTGCTGTGATGTTAAAGCTCAGAACACTGTTTGGGGCAGCAGCATATGCAACATAAGGGGAGATCGACTCTTGGACTTCATTTTATCTTCTGATATTACCATGAACAATGTAGGTCATCAACCTACCTTTGTTACAGCCAGAAGACAGCAAGTAATTGATGTTACCCTGTCAAACAGTCATTTGAAGAATATCATAAATTGGAAGGTATCGGCAGATAGCACCTTATCAGATCACAGATACATCGAATTTCAAATCTACTGCGAACTTTCACCTTCGCAGGAGAGGAGAAATCCGAGAAAAACGAACTGGCCACGGTTTAGAGAGGAGCTTGCCAACTCTGTCAAAGTTCCACTCAAACTTAGATCAGGACAGGGAGTGGAGAGGTCTGCTCAGGATCTGAACAACGTCCTCACCCGCTGCTTTGAACTTGCGTGCCCTGTTTCTTAACCCCCCCACCCCACTCCCCCCCGCAGAAAACCGGTACCCTGGTGGAACTCCGAACTGCAGTGTCTTCGTAAAGAAACTAGGAAGCTGCTAAATCGGTCTTTAAAAACCAACTTAGTGGAAGACTGGAATCTTTATCGATCGACTAAAAGACTTATTCGCAAGTCGAAAAATGACTCCTATTAAAAGTTTTGTGAAGAGGTCGAATCTCTAAGTGCAACTAGTAGGCTTGTTAAAGCCCTCCAAAGGAACAGACCAAGTAAACTGGATGCAATCCTTAAACCTAATGGCACGTACACTGAGACAAAGGCGAAGACTTTCAGTCTTCTACTTGAGACTCACTTTCCGGGAAATCAGGTTACTACGTAGTAAACGTGTTCTTCACGACTGTGGCTACATTTGAAACGACTAATGCCACGCGGCACAGCTGGTATTTTGCATCGGGAGTGGTGACTGATGATGATATCAAATATGCCATTGCTTCTTTTGAGAGTTTCAAGTCACCTGGTCCGGATGGAATTTATCCAGTTTTGCTGAAACAAGGTTTAAGTCAGGTTTTGATGTGGCAAGTGCGTCATAACAGGGGTAAATAGGGGCTGCCCTCAAGGTGGTGTTCTGTCTCCCCTCCTATGGTATATGGTGGTAGACTCTCTGCTTACGGCTCTCAACTTTCCTGGAAACTACACTCAAGCTTATGCGGATGCGGATGATGTCGCCGTTCTTTCTGTCGGTTCAAATCTAGGGGCTGTCTGCTCTCAAGCGCAGAGATCCCTGGATTTGATCGATGTCTGGTGCACTAGTAATGGGCTTTCAGTGAATTCTCTTAAAACCACGGTTGTTCTCTTTACGGGAAGGAGAATCATCACTGGTCTGTCCCATCTCGTGCTTAAAGGTGTCACCATCCCTATATCCGATGAAGTCAAATATCTGGGTGTGATCCTTGATAAAAAACTTCTATGGTCCAAACATGTCGAATCGAAAACCGATAAAGCGCTGTCGACCTTCTGGCAGTGTAAAGGCGCTTTTGGTAAGACATGGGGCTTGTCTCCGAAACGGGTCCTTTGGATCTATACGGCCATAATTAGACCGCTACTCCTTCCCTAGCACCCCGGGCTCTGCTCTAGATGCTTTGATGAATCTTCCTCCCCTTGACTTATATATCATGGGATGTACGCTAAAAACCATCTTTCGCTTAAAGAGAGGTGGTTTTTGGTACCATGCGCACTGGAATTTTGAAGAACTTGCTCGAGAATTATCCTTTGACCCCTGTCTTATGGATATGCCGTCTGATGCAATGACACCAGAAATCCTTCTGCGAAAAAACTACCACGTCAACTTTCCACAGGTAACGGAATGGCTTCGGTCAGACTCTGAACCATGGATTGAATGCCATCGTATTTTTACGGATGGCTCCAAAACCGGGCTGGGGTCTGGTGCTGGTGTCTTTGTGGAATGCGATGATATACGACTTTACTACCCCTTGGGTAAACATGCATCTCTTTTCCAAGCGGAGATTTTTGCCATCCTAATGGCTATGTGCTATATTGTGAACAACAGGTGGAGGGCTAGAGGCAGTGGCATCTGCAGTGATAGCCAAGCTGCATTAAAAGCGCTTCTAAGCCCTCTTACCTCGTCCAAGTTAGTGCTAGAACTCAAGCTTTCTCTGAATTTGGTCGGAAGACTGAACACAGTGAATCTTGTCTGGGTACAAGGTCACACTGGCATCCAGGGAAATGAGATCTCGGATGAGCTTGCTAGGCAAGGTTCAGAAGAAGTTTTCTCAGGACCCGAACCTGTGTTGGGTCTGCCTGCATCTTTAGTCATGTCGTCTATCGATTCTTGGGTTTCTCGTGAACACAAGATTCGGTGGCGCGATTGCAGTGGATGTAGACAGACCAAACTACTGCGCCCGGACATTTGCAAAAGGTCAGCATCTTTTCTTCTATCTCTGATGAGAATCGACTGTAGGCTGCTTGTAGGCGTTCTTTCGGGCCACCAAGCTTTTGCTAAACACTTAACTGTGTTGGGCTTAAGCGACACCACTACCTGTCCTGCTTGCGGTGAGGAGGATGACACAGCAGAATACTTTCTCTGCAGTTGTCCGGCCTATGCTCGCATCAGGTGGCGGATCTTCGGGGCTGACGTGGTGAGTGCCGAACAGCGCTTTATCACTGAAGCTCCTTCTCGTTTTTCTTCGAAGGACGGGAAAACTAAGTACATTAATCTAATGTGTCTGAATGGTAGTACAATGGACCTGTAGTAGCAGCGACCTCCGACAAAAAAAAAAAAAAAAAATGTCATCCGGAGGACAAGTTTGGATGACCGTCTGATCGTACTTTAAGTCCATTTGAAAAAGAGCGCGGTTATCAGCATTTGAAATTACGGTAACATTTTTTACATCATCAGCATACATCAACCAACAGAAGAAAAAGGATCGGTCCCAAATGACTTCCCTCAGGGACATCGGTAGAAACAATAATTTCCTTTAAAATATATATATAGGCCCGAAGAACCCATACACTTTAAGTTTTCTAAACAATATATCCACATTAACTCTAGTGAAAGCTTTGACAAAGTCAGTGTATACAACATGAACCTTTTTATTCTTTTCCAAAGAATTGATGCAGTAGTTGGTGAACCAACTAGGTTAGAAAACGTTGATCTACCTTTCCAGAAACCATATTGGCATAACTAACAAACCCATTTATTACTCAACTAGTTTTATCTTGAATGTTGATGAATACATATTTTAAAGCAAATTGTTTTTCTTGGACCAAAAACCATTAACATCATTAACACTTTTTAACTTTCAATAAAAGGTCTCTACTCTGTAAAGGTACCTCTATTTTTAGTTCCTCAAATTTAATAATTAAAAGCAATGTAGTCTTAGCCCTACTTAAAAAAACAAATCGGACTTACGGAATGCGATCATTAATGTCATACGCACCATTTACATACTTCCACCCTTGCTATTTTTCGCTTCAATTAAATAAGCTGTTGCATCTGATGTTATAAGCATCGGATCATTTGTTTTATTTTTATGAACTTTTGCTTTTTCATCTGGTGCATTTCGGAGCATCTTGGTATTTTGTTAAAAACGCACCTTCCGCCACAACCTGTGTGATAACAATAACCCAAAGATTTTATTTTATCTGATATAACACAAATTGAAACACTAAAGGAATTAACAAGGTCCGTCCGTCTGTACCCAATTGTTAAGCCCCTTAATTTAAGCTTTCTAGGGTCCCGAAAGTATAATTTTTCTAATACGCCTACATCCACGCCAACGATGTACATCCAGACAATATTTAGATTGTTGACACTGACCTTCTTCACAAGTTTGCAGTATAGTATTCTGCCATGTTTTTTTTTAACACATATGTTGTGTTTTAGCAAAGATTCCATAGAATATGAAAAGAAATGTATATCATGATATTTAGCCAAAGAAAAATAAATGTTAAGCGTAAACGTCACCGGCTTTTATCGGTGAGAAGATATATTTGGTTTGTTACTAAGTTAGACTTAAGCGAATATTCATCGAAAACTTTCGTATTTTTAGTACACTCAATATGTACCTATTCAATCAATATATAGAAATTTTTGAACATCTTCACATGGAGGTATTTTTGTTAAATTTACCAAGAACATTTTTTAAATTCTCTTGTAAAAGCCGTCAATTGCTATTGCTATTCTCGGCTAGTTTTATAAAATTTTGTAGCCCTTTTACGGAATCCTCCGAAATATCCGTAAGCGCGAAACGCTTTTGTTATGTCTGTATCAAGTACATCAACCTTTCATCGATCATCAAAACTATTAAATATATACTAATGTCGTTTTCGTTTGGTAATCCGGAAGACTTTCGGAGTCTTCTGAAACTGTTCGTTTGGTACTAAAATGACAGTTCCTCTCCTGGAAAGAAGAGAAATTCGCTTCTGACTTTGAATTTAGAATCAAAACCAGAAGCACCAATAAATGCAACCAAACACCGCAAACGTAAAAATCGATAAATGTAATTGTTGTTGCTGATGCATTTAATAATTCTTAGATTAGGTGGAAATTATAACCAAATTTAATTAAACAAATAAAGAAATAATATTAGGAATAATATAAACATATTTCAGTACCTAATTTTGTTTTTCTTCCATCCTCTTCATCGTCATCACATTTGTAGTGAGGCGGTTGGAAATACATATGCATAAATGCAATGACAAATACACTTTAAATTCAAATTTAATGGGTTTACTTGATCGTTTAGCATCCCGGATCGGAGAGCTCTCCCGGATTACCAAACGAAAACTACATAAGTTAACAGAGCCTTTTAAGTAGCACATGATATGTTGGAAATATGGGTTGTTTTGCTAAATGGCAATGTTGAACGCTACTTGATTGATGAAGAATGACCATATGCTGATAATGACGCAAAGCATAGTTTTTGAAGAACTCCTTAAATAGTGTCGTCGTAGAGTAAAATTTCAATTTATTTTTTCCTAAAGTTCATTACATCCGACATTTTCATTTTTTAAGTTTAAACATAAAATGTTGATAAATACATATTTTAAAGAAAATGGGTTTCCTGGATCAAAACCAATGATCAAAAAACAATTAACATCAATAACACTTATCAACTTTCAATAAAAGGTCTACAGAACCCAGTAAATTTACTTTGAGTATTTACATTTCTTTTCATGACATTTTCTTGATAATAATAAATATGCATCTCATAACTTAAAATGTCGTGTTTACTAAGAGAGCAGTTAAAAGAGGTGGGACTAAAGCATAACTGAATAGATACAATTTCTTTAGTTTCTACATGAAATATGATATGTACTCATGAGGCATGACACCTCGTCTAGGATAGAAAGTATGCGAAACAGAATATTTAAGTAAATTTGTTATATCACTCGTATAAATGTCTGCAAATCGGAACAATCTTCTAGAGAAGTAGGTTGGGTTGTGGTATGTACGAAACACGCTGCCAAATTGTGTATTGAAAACTTTTTTTGTTTCATTTCTGGCGGAAAAAAAAATACATTTTTAAGATAAAATTGAAATTAAACAGGAAAGTGTGACAGCTTACCTTAGCTTATCCCTTTCAGCCATCCAATTTTTTAAATAAATTTTAGCTGCCTCACTTTCATTGTCTTGATGATCTTCAATAAGTTGCGTTAGCATCTGTAGCCAATTAGCGTTCTTTTTGAATTGTTCATTGTTAAGAGTGTTGATTTCGTGCTGCAATAAAACAATTATATGTATGTAATCACTTGATTGACTGGTATTGTATCATTTATTATACAAATAAAAATTGTTTCAATTCTGGTATTGTATCATGTATGTATGATCAAAAACAATAACTTTCTTAGGTCTCAAATGATTTGGACAAAATTAGTATATATGTTTTTGGAACCGAATTTGGCATCAGAAATGTGAAATTCAAAATAGCACCTTTAACCGTCTAGCGCAGAGAACACATATTTTTATTATTATTTTAAAATTAAAATTTATATGTTAATATGGGGATGAGAACTAGCTGCTTACGGCTTCTGACTCTTCAGTAAACTAATTGTAATGAGCAGTGTATTGTAATGTATCTTATCTAAGCTTACATTTTAAATTTATTGTAATAGTCTACATTATGACTATTTAAATATGAAAAATTATGTAACTTTGTAAATTTGTGTATCTTTTTGGAGTGTTTCATGATCTAAGTTACTTAGGATCTCAACTACTGAATTGGTGGTGTTGGAAACTGTTATAGGTCAAGTATTTACATCTATCTATCCCTATGATGTATGTTTGATGTCAATTTAAGTAGAAGTTGGTGCGTAAGTGTAGTGTGCCCGTCGAAGTAAATAAATATAGATTTATAAGAGTGTTGAGCAATTTTTTTACTGCACGTAATAGGTCACATTTGGTCATATTGATCACAGGGATGACCGATGTAAATAATGATGTGTCAAATTTTCCGCTTTGTCATCGTGCTCGTTGCATGTGCAGCTTCAATTTATTATAATTTTTTATAAGACTGTTCCTTATTTTATTTATTATACCCGTGTTATCACCCGCCTGTCAGAGCAAATAACAAAATTGTCACGTAGTTTTGCCGTTATATTATTAGTTCTTAATATCGCTGTTGCCTCAGCGGTAAATATGGAAGAAGCATTGTCAATACCGCCATGGATTTTAGATCCTTTCGTGAATACAAATCTTCGGCTCTTAAAGAATCTGTGATATCATGATAAATTGAGCAACTGGCACCGGAAAGCTGTGTCGCGTGACCCTAGAATACACGCTGTGCAATGTGCAGTTTGGTAGCAACTCGTCTGAACGCTTTCAAACTCTTTCAAACACTCATATTTAGGCAAGGAGATGCGCTGTCGTGTGATTTCTTCAATCTTGTTCTCGAGCAGATAGTGCCCAGGGCTGGTGTCAATACGGAAGGCACCATCTTCAACAGATCAGTTCAGCTGCTGGGATATGCGGACGATGTAGACATCGGACGCTCCTATCGTGCTGTCGTGGAGGCAACCACGGCTATTGAAGAACGTGGCGAAATTAGTTGGCCTTGAAGTGAATGAGGACAGACAATATATATGCTATCAACAAACAAAAAATCATCTGTCCACCAGCTAGGACAAAATGTCACTATTGATAGCAGCAACTTCGAGGTAGTTATGCTGGCCGTCCACTACGTGCGCAAGTCATTAATTTTATGTTCAACGTATTCACATCTCGTGTACGAGGCTCTCAACTTTGTTCAACCAACGCGTTGGACATGGTTTTTATTGTTGCTCAAGGCGTTATTCAACAAGTGTACGGGTAGTGGACGAGCTTTTGTTGCTCGTTGGATATGGTTCCGCATCTTTTTGAGCAACGAATTCCAAATAATGTGCATCTGTGCAATCTGTTCAACGCGTTGCAAAACTTTTTGAATTCTCGTTAGTTGATTGCGGCAAAATTGCTGAGGCTAAGCTCAGGCTACTGGGGGGCTCACAGGTGGCGGATGGTTATCGGCCTGGTACAGCTCGTGCAGGTTAGCTGTGAATAACCAATAAACAGTCCCCGACCAAGAGCGGCAAAGAAGGAGGGCGCGGCTTAAAAGGCCACATGAACCCCTGAGAACTTTCTGTGACAAGACGAGTCGGCACCGTCTTCAAAGTAAGTGCTCCCCACCCCATTCGGTGGCTACGGGGGACACACGCACGAAACATTGGCGATACCTGCATGTACGAAGGTGAACCACGCAGCTTTTCTGTTTTGGGAATTATAGCTGCTTACATACATATACTTATGTATATACTAATGAAAAAGCAAAATAGCTGATAAGGAAAAACAACTCGTCACAAACCTCTCCCCGGCTGAGAAACGCTCAAGAACCTAAGAAAAGGCAGGGTCATAATGGCGAAACCCCGAAACCAAAGAGGAAAAAAACCCCAGGCGGTAGAGTCGAAACTAAAAGAAAATAATACTGGAAGCACAACTCCAAGGATCAAGGAGAAAACATCGCCATTCCGACAAAGCAGAAGCCAAACCATGGCGGGCAGTCGAGAAAAACAAAGAAGGAGACTAACCAAAGAAGGGTAGAGGTGAAAAGAAGTAAGCCGGACGCGTTCGTCATCGAAGCAAGTGAAGGACTTTCGTGCGCGGAGATTCTTCGTAGAGTAAAAGCCGACCCCAAACTAGAAGCTATTGGAAAAGCGGTATCCAGGATAAGAAGGACGGAGAAAGGAGAGCTCCTAATACAGCTCAAGGAAACTGGAAATAAGACAGAAGAGTTTAACACTGTCATTGGCGAGGTTTTAGGAGAACGAGCGAGTGTAAGGACACTCACACGTCGCACTACCATCGAGCTGAAAGACATCGACGAAGTCACCGGAAAGGAGGACATTTGCGAGGCAATAAGGACTCAACTCGGGGTTGATATACAACCAGCAGACATATTATCCTTGCGAAAAGCGAACGGTGGAACCCAAACAGCAACGATTGGTCTTTGCGTCGGATTTGCAAAAAAACTGTTGGATGCAGGAAAGGTAAAAATTGGATGGGTCATTTATCACATTCGAGAGCGAACGCTTCTCCAAAAATGCTTCAAATGTGCTTCGGGCATATAGCCAAGCATTTCAAAAGTAGCTATGCACGTCCAAGCTGGACCATGAACAATGCTAGACAACCTATGCACCGATGTTCGTGGTAGAGCCCCGGTGGTTATCGGCGGCGACTTTAATGCATGGGCAACAGAGTGGGTTAGCAGACGTACAAACGACAGGGTGCGTAGTCTGCTAGAAAGTTTTGCAGCTCTTAACATAGGCATCACGCTCATAAGTAACTCCCTCTTGCGAAATATAAAATGGCGAGTCAGCGAGGAATACACGCACAGCGACCAACAAGCAATAATTTTTGAGACGAAGAAGAAAAATATCGTGCAACGCGCTAAACGAACGGGCCCAAAATGGAAGGACACGCATTTCGATCTGGACGCGTTCATGAAACATAATTCGAAGCGGAACAGCTGAAGCCTGTATGTAACAACTTGTCCGCATTCTCACAGTTGCGTGCGATGCATCAATGTCCAGAAGAACGGATACTAGAGGAGGAACACCATGCTACTGGTGGAATGAGGAAATAAAAAAGCTTAGAGCAAAGTGCTTAAAAGCCCGACGCAAAGTCCAAAGATCTAGGGGCAGAGATCGCTTTGAGGAACACCTTAGTGGTTTTAAAATAGCAAGACGCAACCTAAAAAGGGCAATCAAAGAGAGCAAGACAAGCAAGCATACAGAATCGTCATGACTAAGATAAAGGGCAGCAGGTCGCCGCAAATAACTTTTCCAGCAATCCTAAGCTCCATAGTAGAGCACCTCTTCCCCCGAAGTAAATTTACTATGTGCAATATCATTAGGGAGACCAATACGGAGGACGTTCTAATAGTCACAGCGGATGAACTCGTAAGTGCTTGCAAGAAGATAGGCGACAGTAAAGCGCCCGGCATGGGCATTCCAAATAAAGCACTGAAAGCAGCTATCCACAAGAGGCCAGACATGTTTATGGAAATAATTCAAAAAATTCTTCAAGAAGGAGTTTTCCCGGATGCTTGGAAACTACAACACCTAGTCCTGCTTGCAAAGGGAAACAAGCCACCTGGGGAACCGTCCTCGTATCGTCCAATATGCCTTCTAGACACAATGGGAAAGATACTGGAACGAATAGTATATGCTAGATTGCTCTTGGTAGCAGAAGAGAGAGGAGCTCTATCAGACTATCAGTTTGGGCTTAGAAAATCGCGGTCTACTGTTCAAGCCGTAAAAACTTTGGTCGACATTGCGGCCGAAGCGATACAAGGAGAAAGATGGCGGTATGGTACAAAAAAATACTGTGTAGTGGTGACGTTGGACATCAAAAATGCCTTTAACTCGGCAAACTGGGCGATCATCAGAAGATCACTAGCCAGGATGGATACGCCGTATTACTTGCTGAGGATAGTAGAAAACTATTTTACCAGCAGAAAACTGAGGTATGAAACTGATGAAAGGTTGAAATACTACAGGGTTTCAGCTGGGGTTCCACAAGGATCAGTACTTGGCCCACTCCTATGGAACATTATGTATGACGGAGTGTTAAGGCTTATGTTGCCGCAAGGAGGTCAAGTAGTCGAATTTGCAGACCACATCGCAACATAAAGGAGATAGAGTCAGCTACAAATGAAGCAATTATTCGCATCAAAGAGTGGTTAGTATCCGCCGGGGTAGAATTAGCGGACCACAAAACGGAAGCCGTCTTAATCACTAGTAGAAAAGTTGTGGAGCCAATATACAGGTGGGACATCAAATAGTCCGATCGAAAGAATTGATCAAATACCTGGGAGTAGTACTTGATAACAGATTACAGTTCAAAGCGCATATAGAGTACTCCAGTAATAAGGCTCTAATGCTGCAAGGAGCACTTTCGAGGATACTACCAAATATGGTGGACCTGGATATGCAAGGAGGATTCTCCTATCTAGAGTAGTCAGCTCAGTCCTCTTATACGCTGCTCCGGTTTGGGCGGGGGTACTCGCCATAAAAGCAAATAAGAGAAAACTGTCGTCCGCATACAGACTCAGTGCATTAAGAGCGATCTGTGGATTTAGAACAATCTCGGATGACGCAGCCTTTGTGATAGCAGGAATGGTTCCGATTGACTTTCTCGCGGACGAGATGTTGAGAATTTATAATAGAAGAACCCCAAGGCGACAGGATGCAGGTGAAATTGCGAGAATAAAAGGAGAGGAGCGAGCGGCTTCAGCAGCCCTCTGGCAAGCCAGGTGGGATAATAGTACAAAAGGCAGATGGACCTATAAGTTCATCCCGAATATCGGGACCTGGACAAAACGAGCACATGGGAATAACAACTACCACCTTACGCAGTTCCTGTCTGGTCACGGCGGCTATCGCAAATACTTGCACCGATTTGGACACGATATCTCCCCTTGTGCCCAGAATGCTCAAACGAGGAGGAAGATACGGAGCACGCCATATTTCATTGCCGGCGTTTTTCGCAGTGGAGAATTAATCTGCCCAATCCAACACTAATCATAGACATAATGTTGCAGTCGGAGGAAAATTGGATGGAAATCGGCACACTTGTGACAATTGTGCAAAACGAGCTTCGAAGAATAGAAAGAATTAGACGAGCTGAAGAAGCAAGTACAAGAAGAATAGCCTAAATTGCTAACCAGCCCCGCGAAGTAATACCTAATGGCAGTCCCGCGGGGAGAGTGGTTGAAGGACGTAGTGGTGTGGATTAGTGCGTAGGCGCACTCTTGGCATCGAATATTCGGGTGTTGCGAATCTTGCATGTTGGTGGCACGGGCTACCGCATCTTTAGAAGATTACCACATCCATTGGCGCAACCAAGAAAAAAAAAAAGTTGGTCAATTGCGTCCTCATCTCTCACTAAAAAAAAATTACAATTAACCACATTTTTTTTTTAATCGTCTACGTTTATTTTTTTCAAAACATTATCAACACGGCAGCCACGTTTCTTTTCTTTTCTTTTATTTAAAATAAACTTTGCCGAATGCATCAAAATAAATTAAAATTTAATCTGACAACCAAAGGCGTGCTACAGCTTTCTATGTCAGTTACTGAGTGTGTTGAACAACGTTGCTCGACGTGCGATTCTTAAATTCCAAAATTGAAAATATGCGAGTTCACAAAGGTTTGTTTATGTGGAATACCTTTTCTTTATTAATATAGCTATATCTTGATTTGCTGTGATGTGATGTGCTAAATTGTAAAAGTAGCCTGTATACGCTTTAGGGATGTGAAGCGTAAAATGAACAGTCCCGTGTGTTTCTTGAAGGGAAATAATACTTGGAGAATGTTCTTTAATGGGTATAATTAATTCGTTTTTGTTATTAATAAACATTAGTATATTCCATTGCTGTATTTTGAATAATTCATTTGCTGTGTGCTTTATAACATTTGGGATTCTTTATATGTATAAAATATGAGTTGTCTTGGGTAAGTTGATCAGAACCTTGACATCGATGGATGTTGAAGCATTTAGGTTCTCCAAAATAAAAATATAGGTTCAATACTTGACCAGCGGAGTTACGACTTTATGATGGTTGGAATTTACTCTAACGTAGTTATTTACGTCAAGTAGAGCTTGGGTTACTTGTGATAGAGGAGAGAGAGTTGGGATTGGTTTTGAATGAGTTGCTCGAAAGGCTTTGCGAGTTATTTTCAGAGGGGCGTTAGTGTTATAAATTACATTTTTATTTTAACTTTATGTCATAATTCCATTGCAAGGCTAGAAAGATACGTCTGCTACCAAGCAAAGCTGATATAGATATTTTTTTGGGGTTGGTCACAAGGAGTCAACGTTAATTCAAAGAAAAATATCAGAATAACTTAAACGACTTCTACCTCGACAGGTCTGGAACCTCAACGGCAGTTAAGGATTCATCTGACATTGAATCTAGTATCGAATCTAAAATTAATGACGTAGCCCGATCAGGAAGAAGATTTTACGCATTTAATGGAACGCCTCAGAGTATTGGAGGATGCGAGCCAGCATTCTCCATGTTTATTAAAGGAGAGCGAACAAAAATGGATTCAAATGCAAGAGGAAGTGACCGCTAAAGGTGGAAGTGCTAATTTGATGACACCATCGGTGCCTCCGTTGGCTGTCAATTTTGTCCCAAACAATTGAACCGAATTGCCAACGTCAACATCAATGAGTTTAATACGTGCCGAACAAACCTACGTTTCATCAACTATAGGTTCAGGATCAACAGCTGGCATGGAACCATCAATCGTGCCGAGTATTACAGCAACACCTTCTACGTATAATACGACTTAATCAACAGCGCATAGATCGATGCCTATACCATCTATGATATAATCATATCCACTTTGGTGGATATGGTCTATGGTCAATTAATTTAAGTTATACAAGATATTGCGCCCCAGGCAAAATGCATGACTTAGCCGAATTTCATGGCCGTCCTGAAGATTGGCCTATGTTTATAACGACATTTCATGAATCTTCAGCGGTTTATGGGTACACGATATTGGAAAATACGTTTCGCATGCAAAAAAAGTCTTAGAGTGGCTGCATGGGAGGAAGTAGAGTGTCTTTTGATGAATCCGCAAAATCTGCCAAGAGTGGTGGAAAAACTCGAATTTAAGTTCGACAGTCTGAGCTTTTACTTAAAAGCCAAATACAAAGGGTTCGTAAGTTTGTGCCTATACCTGCGAATCACCTGGAACGGTTGATGCTATTTGCTACAAAGGTTATTAAACTTGTGAGCTCTCTGCAACATTAAAACGCTGTTCACCACTTGGGAAATCCGACATTGATGGAGGAACTTACTCCAAATATGCCTATGAACAAATGGATAGAATGAACGTCATACTCTTCGCACATTAGGTGATATTTTTTGAATCTTTGGAGAACACTGATGTGCAGTGCGTAAATACTATGCGAGTTGATACATTTCATCCTTAATCAACAAAATTGATTTTCAAAGGTATACCCGTTTTTGTGGACCCAATAACCAAATCATAAAAATGTTCGTATTCTTGGAAGAAGGTTCATCAAAAACCTTATTGAGTGAATCGGGAGCCATGAATTTGGATATTAAAAAAAGTAAGTAGCCGCTGAGTCTCTAATGGTTCGGCAGAAGAGCAACGCAAGTGGTATCGATGTTACAAAGCCATAAAAACAGTGGATCGGGCAAGAAGAATAAGTGGCACAAATTGAACGCGCGAACGGTCCTGGACTTAGCCTTGCCTATGCAGACAGTAAACTTAAGTAATCTTTACCACAAATATCACCAGCTAAAGAATGTACTCGCCGAGTACACAAATGTCGTTCCAGCAGTTCTTATTCGGTTAGATATCTGCCATATTACTGCCAAACTGGAGAGTGTAGAATGGAAGAACATTATCGTTACAAACGCGCCAGTGGGCATAGTGGTCCTTGTGCGTAATTGATTAACGTGAAGTATATAGCAAAGAAATAACGAAAATAGTAGCTGTCGGCGTAGTCTCAAAGAAGTGACATATTTATGTAAAACTGTATAGCTGTGTTTGCCGCTGGCCATCGCCTACCGGGCGTGTACATGAGCAGTCAAGTCAGTCAGTCTACGTTCTTTGCTCAAGTTGTCCAGTTGTCAAGTAGTCGGCCAGTCGTCCAGTTGTCCAGTCGTCAATTATCAATTATCATATCATTTTGTAATCAATTTATTTCATTTCCTAATACCTACTTTTATATAATACAATAAAAACTGTCAACCTAAAGAGCGGTGTTACCCTTCTTAACATTTGGGGGCTCAACAAAAAAAAAAAAAAAAAAAAAAATACATATATAACGCTTCAGTAGGTACATGAGTGCAAAAAAAACCAAACAAATTGCAATTGTGGAAGCTGACATAAATAAGCGAGCACAATCAATGGAAATAAAAGAAGCGCCATGTACTCGAGCAAGAGTTAAAGCGAGACAACAATATAACTATAATACGCGGTCACAAACACAACAAAATAAATCAGCTATGAGTGATGAAGAAGAATAAAATATAAACGAACACGCAACGGAGTCAACTTCAAACGCTGCTAAAAGAAAAGAAGTGGAAACAAAAATTGCAAAAATTAGTCATCAGTCCAATATGCAACAAACGGTCGAGCAAAATAACGAAAGCTTGCAAAGAGTCATTCAATTGCTCACTTTAAAAATTCAAGCGGACGAACTAAAACAAAATGAACCAAAAGTTTCAGTTGAAAATTTTGCAAAAATTATCCCAGACTTTGACGGAGAGACGATTCCAGTTAGACATTGGTTTCTAAGTTTTGAGCAGAATGCCGATGCGTATGGTCTAAGTGAAAAGCAGAAATATGTGCAGGCACGGGGCAAGATGACGGGTACCGCCAAACTGTTTCTCGAATCGGTGTCTGTGTCTGAATACCGAAAACTACGGTTGTTACTAGAGAATGAATTTGAGCGCATATATAGCAGTGCAGAAATTCATAAGCAGTTGAGTGAGAGGAAAAAGCACAAAGATGAAAGTTTCCACGAGTATGTCTTGCATATGAAAAAAATCGCTGCACTTGGTGTCGTTGACATGGAGTCCGTTATACGCTATATTGTGGATGGCTTAGACGTAAAATGCGAAATTAAATACACTATGTACAGCTGTAAAACATTAAAAGACCTTAAAGAGAAGTACGAAGTTTTCGAGCGTTTAAACGAGAATGATAAAGCAGACAAACAACAGTATAGTTCACAGAAAAATGCATATGTACGTCATGAAAAAAAGAATCACTGTTTTAACTGTGGATCTACTGAACATCTGCGAAAAGACTGTCGTGCAGAACAGAAATGTTTTATATGTAACCAGAGTGGACACATTTCCAATAATTGTCCTCGAGCGATAAGAAGCGTTAATGTTGTTGTTGATCGCAATCGCTTGAAGGAGATCATGGTAAAAAATATCAAGGTTGAATGTTTGGTCGATACAGGTGCGGATGTTACCATTATAAAGGAGCGTGTCTACAAACAACTTAAAGATGTTAATCTGCACAAGAGTTTTTCATCACTACGTGGCCTGGGTAATACAAAAACAACTCCGATTGGATATTTTGAAGCAGAGGTTGCAGTTGACGGCATAAACACGATACAAAAATTTGTTGTGGTACAAGACGACGCAGTAGAATATGATGGACTATTGGGATATGACTTCACAAAGAAGTTTTGCTTTACGTCGAACAAAAATGGTTATCAATTTTCTCCTGTGTTACGGGAGGAAATTGATATGGAGACAAATCAGATAAGTATTTATAACATTGTTGAAACACCTACTGATATTGATACCCCTCCACAGTATAAAGACGTTGTCAAAGAGATGATCGATAATTATAAGCCAACCGAGACAAGCATGGAATGTCCTGTAAAGCTGAGGGTTGTTCCAGACGGAGAAGTTCTACCATTTCGCCATACACCAAGTCGTCTCCCAGTCAATGAAGCCGAAGCAGTACAGAAACAGATTGACGATTGGCTAGAAAAAGGAATTATACGCAAATCGACGTCTAATATTGCAAGCAGAGTTGTCGTGGTGAAGAAGAAAGATGGTTCCTATCGCGTATGTGTGGATTTCCGAAAGCTGAACAGCATGGTTCTGAAGGATTGCTTTCCAGTACCATTGATCGAGGACGTGTTGGAAAAGTTGCAAAAGGCCAAATACTTTACAGTCATGGACCTGGAGAATGGGTTTTTTCACGTGCCGGTTGAGGAGTCCAGCAAGAAGTATACGGCGTTTGTGACTAAAAGTGGCTTATTCGAATTCAACAGAGCACCGTTCGGCTTTTGCAATTCACCAGCTGTGTTCATTCGTTTTATTAATCATGTTTTTCAAAATTTGATCAACCAAACGTGATGGAGCTGTACATGGATGATATTATTATTCATGCGGTATCAGCGAATGAGTGCCTTTACAAAATGAAGTGCGTATTAACTGAAGCAGCAAACTATGGTCTGAAAATAAAATGGCAAAAGTGTCATTTCCTCCAAAATAAAGTCAACTTTCTGGGACATACTGTTGAGAACGGGCATATACGACCAGGCAGAGAAAAAACAGTCGCCGTTAGCAAGTTTCAAGTGCCCAAGAATGTGAAATCGGTGCAGTCGTTTCTAGGCCTCACTGGCTTCTTTAGACGATTTATAAAGGGGTATGCACAAATTGCTCGCCCTTTGACAAACTTGTTGCGCAAAAATGTTCCATTCGAAATTGGGTCAGAGGAAATCAAGTCAATTCAGCAATTGAAAGAGGCACTTACTAGCGAACCAGTTTTGAGGATTAACGCGAGAGAGGCACCTACTGAAATTCATACGGATGCATCTAAAGATGGATTTGGTGCTGCACTGTTGCAAATGTTGGAAGGTCAGCTACACCCTGTGTTTTTCTGGAGCAAGAAGACGTCAGTGCAGGAGTCAGAGCGCCATAGCTACATTTTAGAAGTTAAAGCCGCATACCTTGCCTTTAAAAAGTTTCGCCATTATTTGCTTGGGACTCACTTCAAGTTGGTTACAGATTGTGCAGCATTTAAACAAACAACGAACAAGAGAGAAGTCCCACGAGAAGTAACGCAATGGATATTATATTTTCAAGACTTCGACTTTGTCGTGGAACATCGACCTGGCGACAGGATGAAACATGTTGACTGTCTCAGCCGACACCCGCAAAATATTCTAGCAATCTCTTCAGAAGTATCCGCCCGTATAAAGAAAGCTCAGCAAAATGACGCACATATTAAAGCTGTTGCAGAAATACTTATCAGTCGACCATATGAAAATTTCAAGATTAAAGGAGGTCTGATATACAAAACTGTAAATGGCAACGATCTGCTGGCTGTACCTAAGTTAATGGAACGTGAAATTATCGCCGATGCGCACAATCAGGGCCATTTCGCAGTACAAAAAACGATTCACACCATTCAACAAAGCTACTGGATACCGCACCTTGAGGGAAAAGTCAGTCAGTTTATCAACAGCTGTATCAAATGTATCATACACAACAAGAAGTTGGGCAAAAAAGAAGGTTACTTACACTGCATAGACAAGGGAGAAAGGCCGTTACATACTCTACATATAGATCATCTTGGTCCTATGGATGCTACAGCAAAGCAGTACAAGTACATATTTGCAATGGTAGATGGATTTACCAACTTTGTATGGCTGTATCCTACAAAATCGACTGGATACGAAGAAGTGCTTAAGAAATTCAATGAGTGGTCTATCATATTTGGTACTCCCGCTCGGGTAGTAAGCGACAGAGGATCAGCATTCACTTCAAAAGCGTTCGAGGAGTACATGAAGGCAAACGGCATTCAACACGTGTTGAGTACAACAGGCGTTGCAAGGGGAAATGGCCAAGTAGAACGCGTGAACAGGTCAATTCTATCAATAACATCGAAGCTATCGTCAGATGAACCGTTGAAATGGTATACGTTTGTGGCAAAGGTGCAAAAAGCAATCAACGCATGTGTCCGCAGTTCAACAAAATTATCGCCGTTTGAACTGATGTTTGGAATTAAAATGAGAAATGAAGTAAACGAACAAATCGCCGAATTGCTTGAGATAGAATTGTGTGAAAATTTTGACAAAGAGCGAGAGAAGATGCGTGAAGATGTCAGGAACCAGATACAGCAAGCGCAGGCAACATATAAGAAGAATTACGATAAAAAGCGCAAGAGTGAATACGGTTACAAAGTTGGAGACTTAGTCGCAATCAAACGTACCCAGTTTGTTACTGGCAGGAAGCTGGCCGGCGAATACCTTGGCCCGTATGAAGTCACTAAGGTCAAACGAAACGGACGTTACGATGTAAGGAAAGCAGCGCAAGTCGAGGGGCCTATCACTACAGCAACCAGTTGCGATCATATGAAACTTTGGAAGTACGTCACAGAAAACGAGGAGCTTTTGTCATCGGGGTCAGATGACGAATTTCAGGATGACCGAATGTAAAACTGTATAGCTGTGTTTGCTGCATTGTATAGCTGTGTTTGCCGCTGGCCATCGCCTACCGGGCGTGTACATGAGCAGTCAAGTCAGTCAGTCTACGTTCTTTGCTCAAGTTGTCCAGTTGTCAAGTAGTCGGCCAGTCGTCCAGTTATACAGTCGTCCAGTTGTCCAGTCGTCAATTATCAATTATCATATCATTTTGTAATCAATTTATTTCATTTCCTAATACCTACTTTTATATAATACAATAAAAACTGTCAACCTAAAGAGCGGTGTTACCCTTCTTTACACTCACTCTGCTCACTTAATATTTCCACATATACTTATGTGCGTTTGGAAGAATTGACTACGCTCTAGCAGTACCGGAATCAATGCGTCATCCGGCGATATTACCAATTCGCCATGCCTTAACCGAATTAATAGTAAGCTGGTATCATAAACGGTTGCATTACTAAAATGACGAACTCGTCGTCAATAAAATAAGAAGGAGTAGCAGTAAAACATGCAAATTCAAACTGCCAGCACTGTAAAAATAGCCGAGCAATGCCATAGCCTCCAATTATGGGTCAACTTTCCATATACCGATTGAAGACTTTTGTGAGACGCTTTACTCATAACGGGCTGGACTGTTTTGGCCCAATATTTGTAACAATAGGCGAAAGGAGAAACGGTGGGCAGCCCCGTTCAAATGCTTGGCTATCAGAGCCATTCATATTAAACTTACGAAAGATTTCTCAACAGGCTCTTGTATTCTTTGCATTAGGAATTTTGTAAACCGACGAGGAATTCCAGTCAAGATTCGGATATGGCCACAAACTTCGTCGGAGCAGATGGTGTGAAGTGTAGTGATTATGGTGGCAGGTGAAGGATTTATTCAACTTAAACTCTATTCAAAAGGATCTGTCGGCGATGGGAATTCAATTCTGGAAATCGAAGCAACGGAGGATGTTGGAAACGGCTTATTACCCCTAACTACTTCATAACATTGTAACAGAAAATCTAACAAGATTACCATTTAGTTGGGTTTAAGTATGCGAGAAACTGTTGATTTTATCGCTATAAGAAGGAGTTTAGAATATGATGCCTTATATGATGAAGAAGATGGAAAAAGCAAAAAAAATATTCTTGGTAAATACATAGTATTATTTATGATAAGAGGTCTCCTGTCATATTGGAAATATGTCGTAAGCTACTATATTACCGATGAATACATCGGACAATTGTTAAAGGACGACTAGTAGAGAATGTTGATTACTGTCATAACATTCGGTTGCGCGTAAGAACTCTCACCTGTGATCAGAGATCAAATGGCAGAAGCTGTCACTACCGCCTTGGCGTTACTGCAGAAACACCTTACTTTTTTCATAATGTTAAAAGAAATTACGGAATGTACACCCCATATCACCTTATTAAAAGTTGTCGAAATACCCTGCTGAAAAAATATAATGATTAGAAGAGCTACAGACTTGGAAGTGCTACATAATATTGAACAAAAAAAACAACGCAACAAAAATATCACATAAATTAACTTTTAAACATAAATAAAATAAAATTGAATAAAAGACGGAATAGTTGGCTAAAAATATGTTGAGACATATCATCAGTGCTGCTGAACTGTTTTTGAGACGAGCGCATTTAGGCACGAAACAGCTCAACGCTCATTATCTCCAGCTAACTTTGTAAATTTTATAAATAAATCATTTGACTGTTTGAACTCTAAGGGTCATTTTAATAGAAACATTTATAGAATTGGTATAAAACGAGATACTGTTGTACGTTCATTTTTGGAACGAAGGGTTTTTTACATTAAAGAATTGTTGTATAAAAATAAATAAAACATTTCTGATAAGAAGCTTTTACAGATTATACGAGCAGATTTGCAGTTATCTAGTGACCTGTTTGAAGATCACCCCGAAAATACGATTTTTTTTACGTACAAAATAAAACAAGATCCTGTTGAAAATATGTTTACGTTGGTTAGAATTCGAGGTGAATTTAATCCTAACCCAAGTGCAATAGCATTGTCCAATAAATTTTCATCTTTAAGCACTTATGCATTAAATTGTGAAGAAGATTGCGATGAATTTTTACCCGAAAATGTTTGCAATGAACGAGTTGGCCTTAATTGAAGAAGATATGTCACATACAAAATAAGCCCAAAATCATAGAAACCTGTATATTTCGAACAAATAGAAGCCCATAATTTTTGCGGATGGGAATTTTTTTGTAACGACCATCATATTCAAATTCTTGAATACATATTGGATGTTTTGATAAGAAAGTATTGCATCTGGGAAAGTGCAAAGCGGTGTACATCTGAACTGAAACGCACTGGGAACTCATTATATATATAAGCACCCTAGAGATACGGGGAATGCAATATAAAAGGCATACAATATTCGGTCTTGTTTATCGTAGTATTACCATTATTTTAAAAGCGAGGAGTCCAAGGTTGGATTCAGGATATAGTCTAAAAAGCAAAAACATCGATAATATTTGCTCTGCCGCATGTCTCCGAGGGACCCCCCCCCCCCCCCCCCCCAGAATCAAGCTGACTATCAGAATTGCTGCCCGACTTGTATAGATACCTTAATACGCCACATGTTCTGTCTCTAAATTGTTTGTACAAACTTACTGTCAGTTCGCTAATGATAGCACCAGTACGCCAACCATGCTCCAATGTAACATCCGCCAAGTCACTGTATGGATGATCACCAAAATACAGAACAGAATGACCACTCCATCCTGTTAGCTCTTGGAGCTGTTTTACGGTTCCCTAATTATGTTAAGAATTTTTTTTGGAAAATGTACAGGTATTATGTAATAAAAAGATTGTATTCTAACCTCATAGTAGATCTTGCCTCTTTCCAGTTTGGATACGCGATCCCACAAATGTGTATTTGTTGTTTCGTCGTACAAACGGATTGGTCGAGATTCATCTGTAAAAAATTTTGGTTTACGAGCTTGAACGATAATAACTTCGAAATAATCTCTCCAATGAGGTCCAGCCAAAAGCGTCATTCCCCGATTCCTTAAATTTAAAATTTTATTTTCAACGCAATTCAATTTAAGAGGTAAATTCATATTAAATTTAAAAACTAAACCCACAAATTTTATATTTAATATCTTTTGAAATCATTTAGTTTATTAAAATCTAGGGGATATGAAAAATTGTTGGGGTGTATCTGATAGAATTACTTAAGTTTAGATATTAAAATAGGTAAATAAGGATTTTTTTCAGGAAGCTACGTACATAGTGGGTGCAGTGGCTTAGTGGTTAAGTGTGTTCAAATCCCGCCCACACCAATTTAAAAGTTTTTATTCGCTGCCTCACCTCTTGCGAAAGTCTGACTAACATCTAAGAGTAAGATATGTCATGAGAAG
This sequence comes from Ferdinandea cuprea, assembly GCA_963576555.1. Taxonomy (NCBI): domain Eukaryota; kingdom Metazoa; phylum Arthropoda; class Insecta; order Diptera; family Syrphidae; genus Ferdinandea; species Ferdinandea cuprea. The sequence goes on along the minus strand of OY754962.1, from coordinate 17,654,429 downwards.
CTTCACAAAAATAAAATTGACTTTCGGAATCGGCATTAAACTGTAGGTCCCTCCATTCGTGTCAAAAAATAAATCTACGCACACACAATGGTTGGAGAACCTAGACTTTTTTATATTTATGTAGATATTATAAATAAAGTGCACGACTACGTCAAACGAAACTTTCCCGATACATGAGATGCGTTTTTGAATCGCCTCAAAAAGAATGGTAATATTTGGTTATATACCAAATTGATTTAAACCACTTTTAAGGTTTTGAAAAATTTGATGTTTTCAAAAATGGCACCTACGATTTTTATGTTATTTCTCACATTGAAAACATTTAACACAATTGTTCAATATCGTTAGAGCCATTTTTGAGAAAACGAATTTAATTTAAATTTAAGAAAATCGTTCCATTTCAAAAATCCAGATTTCAACTTAACATCATAAAAATATAGAAAAATTTTCGGAATTAATTGTATTAGTTTTTTTCAAAAACTGAGTATGCATTTTTTTGGCGCCTACCCAAGTATCCTTAGTACAAAAAAAGGACTAACATTTTCGGTACCATTTTATAAAAAAATAGTGATAAGTGATTTTCACCAAACAATTCAATTCACCAGTACAATTTACAGCAGGTACCGTTATATGAACCGATAAAACAAAAAACAGAAAGACGCCGTGAGATGTAACCCCAAAAGCCTTATATACGAACTTCGAAGTAAATCCGTCGAACCGTTAATCATACGGCGCCCGGACATGCAGACAGACAGACGGAGGGCGTTGGCGGGCCCAATTTTTTTGGATTTCTCTATAGTCGTAATTCGTAATGAGTATCATCCCTCATACTCAGTTTGATTTCGAAATTTCCGCACGATCGTTAAAATACAAAAATACAAAATATGTATACATATTGTCTACTCTTATCTAATCACAATGACTGTTCTTAAAACTTACACAAATGGAAAAGGACTATTTGTCACTAAAAACAGCTGCTTCCCAGCACTTATAAGACGGTCAAAAAATGCAGGCAATACCGGATCCTTTTCAATGTATTTCTCGGCATCTTTCAATACAATTTGATGCATAATAGGATGACACCGCTGGACAGAACTCTTAACATCATGAAACAATATCTCTGGATGGTAATCTATGTGATTTTTTTCGAAATACTCCGCAACATTGCATAGCAAACACATTTCTGGGACAGAAAACAAATCCGCCAGTTGCAACATTTTCGATTTTACATCTTGCTAAGAAAAAAACATTTATGTCACTGTGCCCTTTAAAGTAAGCTTTCACTGCCATACCTGATAACTTCGAGTATGTCCTTCAACATATGCAATTGGGATTATTCGATTTTTGTAGATTTTCAAAACTTCGCTGTCTGGAATTTTTGTTAGTCCCCTGTATACAGATCCCAACTGAATTTGCAAGAATGAATCTAGCTTCAGCAGCAATCCTTTTTCAATGTCGTAGTGAAGACCGCGCACAGCGAAGCCTGGTATGTATTCTAGTTGCGAAATTGATTCAGGATACTGTTGACGAAAGTGAGCATTGTTAAAAATAACTGAATTTATAATTCAAACTTACCTTAAACTTCTTAATTAGCATATCACGCCCAAGATTGTACAACAAATCATGTAGACATGATTTGTAACACGCCAAGGTGTAATCGTAATCGAAGCCATATACAGTAACTTCCTTCAGATCCAACTCATTGCAAGCGAATACTCCGTGGGGGTTTACATTTTTAGGGAGCTTCTTCGCTGAAAATATTGAAGAAATGTAATGTAAGCGTGTGGACGTGAAAAGATCAAGCAATATTTTAACATCCAAATGAATATTTATAAGGGTAATAAGATTTGAAATACAGTAGGGAACTTTAAATTAACCGTCTCCTTCTGACAGCAATATTTATGGAGCAGAAAAATGGGATTCCAGAGTAGAGACCTTGCTTAGACTGAGTTAAATCACAATTATGAGCTTCCCTGTTTGGAGACGCGCCCTGTCTCCAAATGAAGTCGGTGCTTCTACCTGCAATGGTAGTAGCATTGATGGACGGAAATTGGTTGTAGTGGATTCATCCTTGAGTATGAGTACAGGAAGTACACCTATTGTTGGTGCTGCCCTTGCACTGGTAATATATGATGCTCGTGCTGTGACCAATACTGGGTGCAGCACTAGTGGACAGAACTTTGTCGTCGTGAGCGGCTCTGATGGTAGATGTGCGTCTAAAAGACCACGTGTTCAACGCAAAACAGCTAAGGTGCGAGTTAAGAAGCGTTCTTAAGAGGATGTTGGTGCCACCTCTTTAGCACTTTACATTGGGAAAGCGGGCAATGATAATAGCATGAGTGATGCAGAGTAGGAACACTGCAAAACTCAACTTTTGGAACTGGCTGTTGCAACAAATGCTTGCATTCAGGCGGAGGGCTGTGTGTTAATGGAACTCTCATGGTGAAGACCTTATCGCAGAAAATATCTGAATGGATTAGCAGCATGTTGCCGAAACCCAAGCTGATGCGGGCTGTCTGCTGCATCCCTGGTAAACTAGAGAAATCGCTGGATGTTTTAAAGCGTTTGGAAACCCAGAATATTTGTCTCGACACAAAAGCCTGGGTTTTCCGTTTACACAAGAAGAAACCGTCACAATGAAGGTTGTAGTTCTCTGATTGTGAGAATAGACATGGCTGCTGCCGAGGTATAGCACGGGTCCCTATCTACATCTTGGGAGGATTCATTTCCATTTCAATGTTAAACAGTCCTAATAGAGGACGCAACCCGAGTATTCATCCATCTTGTTTATTGACGTAATCCTGTCTAACAGGCATTTGGAGTCTATAATAAATTGGAAGGTATCACCAAATAGCACCTTATCAGATCACAGATACATCGAATTTCAAACCGACTGCGAACTTTCACCTTCGCAAGAGAGGAGAAATCCGAGAAAAACCAACTGCCATGGTTTAGAGAAGAGCTTGTCAAATCTGTCAAAGTTCCACTCAAACTTAGTTCAAGACAGGGAGTGAAAACGTCTGCTCAGGACCTGAATAGCATCCTTACTCGCGGCTTCGAACCCTGTTTGGGCTTTCGTGCCCTGTAGTGTCTTCGTAAAGAGAATAGGAATCTCCTAAATCGATCATTAAAACCAACTTAGTAGAAGACTGGAATCTTTATCGATTGAAACAAAACTATTCGACCCAAGTCGAAAAATGTCTCCTATAAAAAGTTTTGTGAAGACGTCGGGGATCTGAGTGCAACTAGTAAGCTCGTTAAAGTCCTCCAAAGGAACAGATCAAGCAAACTGAATACAATCCTTAAACCTGAAGGTACGTATACTGAGACATAAGCAGTCTTCTCCTTGAGACCCACTTCCCGGGAAATCAGGTTACTACGCGTTCTTCAGCCATTCAATCAACTACCGCTTCATTTGAACCGACTAACACCATGCGGAACAGCTGGTATATTGCCTCGGGAGTGGTGACTGATGATGCTATCAAATATGGTATTGCATCTTTAGAGAGTTTCAAGTCACCTGGCACCAGGTCATGTAGGTATCATTATATAGTGAAAATCAGTGCAGAAATTAATAGTTCTATGAGAAAAATTCTAGTTAAACTGGCACAAAAGTGTTAATCTACAGTGGTGGATATAGAATAAATTTGAGTATAATCGAAATAATCGCTTGAAATTTAATCGGAAAGTTGGTGATTCCGCCCTCTTTACTTTAAAGGAAAAACAACAACGCAAATAAAAAACCTTCAGGGAGCATCATAATATTAAGGGGTCCATCTACCGAGAAATAGACGCATTGAAGTTCCAAAAGAAATATAGAGAAAGCAAAGGATTTAAACAGGGTGTTCTTTTATAATTGTCTTGACTTACTTACCTTTACTTACAATTTTTAATTTCAGTGGATTTCAATCCTAAATAAGTTTAAGGAAGAACAAAAACTGAACTGAGAAAAGATTTTAAAAAACAATTAGAGACAGCCCAAGCTGTATTGAGGGAAGATACAAAGGAAGAAATTTTTAAAAAAATATGATAAAATAAATCAAAATGTAGAAAGTAAGAAAAATGAAATTGACGAAAAAACGGAAATATTGGAAAATGGAATAAAAAACCTAAAAGAAATATTTGCTAGGCAAAGTGAAAGAAGTGATCGAAGGAACAAAATTTTAATATTTAATGTTAAAGAAATAGAAGAAGATAAAGAAAACTTAATTAAATGTAAACCTATCAGAATCTGAAATAAACATTATAAAAACAATAGGAAAACCTAACAATGACAATAAAACAAGGCCAATTGTAGTGGGTTTAGTATCACAATTTAAAAAAGCTGAAATTATGCGACAAAAAAAGTTAGTTGAAAGGCACGAATCTATACATTACTAATGATCTAACGAGGTCAGAGCGTGAGACGAAGAAAAATATTATTAAACTTGCACATGAATTAGAAGAAAAAGGGATGACTGTAACCATACGAAAGAACTTTGAAATTTTTTTCGGGCGGAAAAGAAGTAGATATAATAAACAGAGCAACAATAGGTAATGAAAAATACCAAAAGCGAATAAGATCACCGGAAGAGACGCAAAAAGACACCAAAAAGATAAAGGGAGGCTTGATAAAACAAATGTTAAGCAAAGATGAACAGAAGAGGTCGTATAGTAAAGGAAATACCAATAACAGTTTAAAGTATAGCAATAGGAAAACGATGTAAATAATGGCTATAAAAAAAGGAAAAAACGATAATTTTAATATAAGGAAAAAGTATGAAAAAAGAATAATTAAACAAAACGTTGAAAATGCAAAAACAAACATTATGGATTAGATAAAGAGAATTGGAAACGTACAATGGTTTGGAAACGGAACAACGATTACACTTTGAACTATGCATGCGATATAATTGCAAAAAACTTGAAAGATCCGTCACAGGTGTAGTTTATATATCTAATCGAGTAATATTAAAGCTAATAACACCATGATTAACATCATCCAGGTGTATGTCCCAACAGCTGATTGCGAAGAAACAACCATTTAAGAATTCTACAAACAACTCGATCAAGCCAATAAATTACCAAAAAAAGAAAGATGTTACCTTAATAATAGGAGATCTGAACGCAAAAATGGGAAAAGGAAGAATTACAGCGGCAGTGGGTGACTATGGCCTAGACAATATAAATTAAAGAGGGCAAAAGTTAGTTGAATTTTGTCAAATTAGTGAGCTAGTCATCACAAATACGTTGTTCAAACAACCCCGAGAAGGCTTTATACGTGGACCTCGCCAAGACATACAGCGCAAACAATAATAAAAAAACAGATAGACTATATTATCATTAATAAGAGGTTCAGAAATACGATTAAATCAGTTAAAACCTACCCAGGTGCAGACATAGGGTCAGATCATAATCCCATTATTGCAAAAATGAATACTCAACTAAAAAAAGTACAAAAAGACAAAACAAGAATGAATGGAACTTAATCATCTTAAAAAACGAGAAATACAGGATCAAGTTAAGAGAGATAAAAAAAATCATAGAATCATGGGTCCAGCTCAAACCGTCGAAGAAAATATTAACGAGAAATGAACCGAGCTCAAGCTAATTCTATTGCAAACTGAAAAAAAGGCATCTGAACAACAGACAACAAAGGCCGAGGCAGGAGTGGATGACAAATGAAGTTCTTGTACTAATGGAAGAAAGAAGGAAAAACAAGGCGAATATAAATATATACAAAGAAATGCAAAGATTAATAAGAAATAAGATTAGAGAAGCAAAGAATAGACATGTACAAGAGCAATGTGAGGAACTAGAGACACATGTTAGAAATAACTTTAAAAAAACTTACATAACCAAAGTAAAGGAAATCTCTGGCACTGGAAAGAAAAAAACAATTTGGGGTGCTAAAAGACAATGAAGGCAAAATCTTAGTGAGCACGAAAGACAAACTCAGACGGTGGAAAGAATATATCGAAGAGCTTTTTATGGATGAAAGAGACCAACAAGAAACTTTCCACGGATCTGAGGGCCGATATCATGAAAGAAGAAGTCATGAAGGTAATAAAAGAGTCGAAGAATAAAAAATCAACAGGCCCCGATGGGGTTCCCAATGAACTACTGAAGATAAGGAAAGTATCCCAGTACTATTCAATTTGTTCAACGCAATATATATTTACGGAAAGATCCCAAGTGACTGGTTACAATCCACCTTCATAACACCACCGAAGAAAACTAAAGCAAGGCTAAATGCGCTGACTACAAAACAATTAGCCTAATGAGTCACACCTTAAAGATCTTCCTCAAAATAATTCACAAGAGAATATATAATAAGCTCGAAAATGGCATTAGCTCGTCTCAATTTTGATTTAGAAACGGCTTTGGTACCCGCGTGGCGCTGTTCGCTTACAACATATTAGTTCAACGGAGCATGGAGATGAACCGAGATGTTTTTGTTTGTTTCGTAGATTATGAAAAAGCTTTTGATAGAGTAAAACATAAAAAAGTGATGGAAATCTTAGAAAGTAAAGGGATATGAATAAAGTGATAAGAAACCTATATTAGGGCCAGAAAGCAAAAATAGGAATCAGAGAAAATAGAGATCCGTAGGGGAGTGAGAAAAGGATGCATTTTATCACCATTACTTTTTAATATGTACTCTGAAAAAATATTTTAAGAAGCTATAAAAGAAAGTAATGGTGAAATAAAGGTAAATGGAGTAAATATCGCAGATATGCGAATGATGTTATCATAATATCAAGCGATATCTATACATTGAGTAATATGATGAATAAGCTTCTGTATAATGAAACAACTTTTTTGCAGTAGAGAAATTAACTTGAACATTAAAACGAGAATGGTTAAATGCTATATATGGTCGGTACTGCTGTATGGGGTAGAAATCTGGACGTTAAAAAGAAATATGATACGAAAACATGAAGCTTTCGAAATGTGGATATATCAAAGAATATTACGCATCTCCTGGACAGACAGAATAACAAACGAAGAAGTTCTACGACGGATAAAGAGGAAATTACACATAATTAAAAAAAAGAGAAAACTCGAATACGTAGGACATGTCTTACGCAACAATAAGTACAAATTTTTCCAACTTATATTACAAGGAAGGATAGAAGGAAGACGAACGGTGGGCGGACTAACACTGTTATGGATGGCAAATATGCGGGAGTGGCTCAATCTTTCCACCACATAAATAACAAGATGTGTCAAAAATAAACACTAAGAACGATGATTTCCAACCTTAGAAGAAGTACCTTAAAGGAAACCATTGAGAGGTCATCACATTACCGAAACTATACACTAGCTACCTTCCTAGACATAGATGGGCCTTTCAATAATCTCCACACTGCATGCATTCAAGAATCTCTCATCGAGTTGGGTATAGAATTCGTATCTATACTCTGTCCAACAAAAATTGCCAGTACAGGGAAGATATTATACAGTATTTTATCCAGCGTCGGAAGTTCGTTATTTGGAAAAAACTGATGCACAATTTGGCTGATGGCACACTTATTGAAATCATCTACTTTTCTTTATGGATCGTCTCCATGCTAAAAACAAGGATCATTCAGGCTAACCTAGAATCATTCAACTTATCATAGGAACAGTTCTTTAACTAAATCAGTTATTAGGGGTACACCCCAGGAAGGGGTGATCTCGCCTCTATTCTGGATCATGGTCCTAAACAAAATTCTCTTGAGAGAGACGGAATCAAAGTGGTTGCTTACGCGAGTGACTTTGTACTAGTATTGAGAATGTTTCGTAACGTGATTAGTAAAACCATGAATGGGCCTTGAGTAAAATAAGCGGACCCTTCGGTCAAGCCCGATCGAAGCCCTCGACGTGTTTCTGAGTATTCCCCCCTGGATCTGCATATAAAACAATAGTAACGTGTAGTGCAGTTAGAATAGGGGAATCTGGATGCTGGTTCACAAAACCCTATGTACACAGCAAAATTCTATTGTTACTACCTGGTGGTGACCCGAAACAACCTTACTATATAATACCACTAAATTTCCACAAAACTTTTTCTGTTAGCTTTCCAACCAGGTTGGACCACGTAATGAAAGATTTCGAAGTATCTATCTTCAAGAACGGTTCAAAAATGGACTGTGGAATTGCCATATTTAAAATCTACATTCTTTTCTCACAGGTCCCTTGAGTTGCGGCATCAAAACGGCGCTAAACTACTTGGAATCAATAAAAAAAAAGCTTATCACAGGAAATATCATCATCATAACAATGAATGTTTTAAATTAAATACTTCAGAATTTCTCAATTCCCAATCTAAAAGCAGCTGTAAAAAAAGATCGAAAAGGATGTTTTATTAAAACAATCAAGAGACTCACAAACAAATCCTTCCTTTCGGAAACTAATTTCTTGTTGTTTAAAACAATAAGATTCTCACCTGATAATGCTGGGTTTCATGGTGTGCATGAGAATACCGCACAACTGACATTTCACAAATTGTTCAGCAGACAAAACAATTAATTTCGCAAAGGCAAGACTATAAATGATATGTCAAACGGTAGCATTTGAACCAGAGTTTATGTTTTAATCAAAAAGTGTGTTTTTAAAAATGGCAGTTGCGCAGTATTCTCATGCACTAAGGCTGGTTTTTACAGAGAAAGCAAAGATAATACCGGTCTTATGCCAACAGCCACTTCAACCTAACCTATGCCGCGTCTAATTGGGTATCTTCACTATCATACCATGCCCATTTCAGAGAATCCTTCATTAAAGCAAATTTATTAATATATTTTTGAAATTCATAAAACTGAAAATGGCATAATAAAGTAATTGACCTATCATTTTCTTACACAAAGTAAATAAACAATTTCATTTTAAACGGTAAGCTGCTTTCATTTCAAAATGATATTACGACTTATATTTAATTAACCGACTACAAAATCTTATTAAACCACCGCATCGTCTTCACTTGCCATCTTCTCATTCTACCTCTCCATGTCTATTTTAAAAGGGGCACCGATAGACAAGCATTTAATTGACGGCGACAGATACAAACGCAGCACCATAACGAAAGCTAAATGTACGCACTTTTTCGTTAATAAGATGTAATATATGTATTATTTAATTTAGAATACGGTTTAAAATTATATTATGACATACTGTGCGGGAAGCTTTAATGCAGGCTTATCTGTGAGATGCATACATTTGAATTTTTCCCTGGTCTGCTCGTAAACACGCTGAAAATCCTCCAATGTAGATGGTTTTTCATCACATTCAGCTGCAGTTGACAATAACGCATTTGGCACGAAACTTTGCGAATTTTCGTTTCTAGGCCGCAAAAAGGAACAATTAATAAACAATGGACATCGTTTAGTTATGGTTTTGCTAGCTATTGCGGTAGCAAACGCATTGAATCGTATACGGATTGATTGTGAAAGAAACATTTCCGACTTTAATACGATGCGCCCGACGGAGTACTTTATAATTAATAAACGAAAAACTTGAACTAGTTGAACGTATGCTGTAATTTATTTAATCTTCGTAAATTGTTATTGAAATTTAAAAGCTATTCGCACGGGTACAAGACGTTATTTAGTCCATGGCAAAAAAAAAACTGAATCACAGAAAATAATTGAAGATGGGAACAGCGTTGCCACATTTTATGTTATAGTACTAAAATTGGTCCTAATTTAAAGGTAGATACTTTATATCACATAGTCTACATAATACCATTTAAATATTTTCAAATTTAATTATTTTTTAATAATAATAATTTAACTAGGCTTACACTAATAGTGAATTTTCAAGCGTTTAACTTATATTTAGTTAAAGTGAATGATGTAACTATTACGTGGATTTTGTGTCCAATAACTTTTTCTTTGAAATGGTATGGTTTACAGGGCTAATAGCGTAATATCTGAACCAGATGGGCAGAAGGGATGCATGCATCGCTGAACCCGAGACACACGCGCATATTTTTCGAAAAAATTTGATGCCTAGTTTTGGCAAAACTCAATTTCTTTTTAATTTTAAGTACATTTTTTTACATTATTTTTCATTAAATTTTTTATTCCTCATGTATAAATAGTTATACGATGAGCATGTTTTTTCATATAAAAACCTATTTTTCTTTACAAACTCAATTAATCTTCTTCCATTTTCGCAAATTGTTTTTGTTTACATCAATACAAAAGTAAAGACGGATTCTGTCAAAATCAGTAATACCAGGCCATAATTATTTAATTATTTTTTTTCTGTGTTTTTTTTATTGGCACAGCCAATTTAGAAATACAGACAACTTGCAGCACGAATTGACATGCAGCCAGCTGTGTGTAATATTCCATCAGTAGTTTGAAAGTAGCTACACTCAAACTCTGTCATTTCATAAAAAAAAACATTGTTACTTGAAAACATGTTAGAATTTTTCGAAATCTTATAAAATTTGTTTTAAAATTTATTGCAAAAATTCAACCAACCTGTATATAAAATTATAAATTCTTTTTGTTGCACAAGTTTTTTAACTTATTCATTTCTTAGCAACTAAATACATATCAACAACTCGTGGAACTTTGGTAAACTATGCCAATTAAAAATAGTTTTATCCGATCGACCTTAAATCTTAGAATTTACCTGTAATGGTCACCTGTAATGTAAAAGAAAAGATATAAAATAAAATGAACAGAAAACAAAAATGAAAGGTAAGCGTCGCTCCATGCCTGTCACGTTACGTTTGTTGTCGAAATGTCGTCCAATCTGTCAGGTAAGCGTGTTATTGTAAATGTACCTAGTATGTCTTCTCGTTTGTGTCCTTGATAATTTATTTTTAGCGGGGACGCAAGCTCTGTAGATGCTCCATTCTACCAAACGAGGTTTGTATCTAAATAACTTAAAAAATTAGTACCGAAAACATAAAATTCTACTACATTTGGCTTTAAGAGTGAAGAAACTCAGCTGCATTTGACAGATTTTTGTTTGTTTATATGGAAATATTTTGCGTAGCATGATGAACTCCCAAAATAAAATAAAAATGTCAGAAAATTGGGATTCCACTGATAAGGTCCTACAATTTGTTTATGAAATATGTTACAAAGGCACACATATTATAATCAATTATAGGATTGGCATTGTCTCGGGTTACTTTGTTGGCTGAAGAAGTTAATTAAATCCATATCCTTCATAAAATCAGCCACGAAATCAAATGGCATTTTTATATCTTTTTATACCTTTTTACAAATTTTGTGTTTTAATGATAATATAAAAATGACATTTGCAATCAAAAACAAATTTTACACATACTTTACGCAGCCTCTAAACGCAAATTTCGGTGTTTAGGTTACGCATCGCTTAAGCAACGTTGCTTAAGTTTTATAAATAATGTTTTGCTGCGTAAGTACAGTTTAAGTATTGCGTAAAGTTACGCTGGGCTTAAAATATGTTTATAAATAAGGCTGTAAGTGTATTGGCGAGTATCGAGTGTTTGAGACGGTGAAGTTCATCCCACCATCCACCATCCACCCTCCAAACCCGCGCCTACCTTAAAATAAAATAGCACAAGAGTAAGCTAAATTCATTAAGGATGCAGTGAATTTTGCTAATAATAGTGTATAGAGTTAATTTAAGTTTTTTTTGTTGCTTTTTTTAATTTCTTTTTGTTCGTTAGTTTTATTATTATATATAGTATTATATATTATGTATATTTCTTTTCTATCAGTTAAGTATATTAGGTATATTTAGTTTGAATAGATAAGTAAATTAATTTGTCACTTTCGTTTAATTATTTTGGTATATTATTTATTTAATTAGTTTGTAAGTCTCAGTTTATTCAATTACATAGTTTATAAGTCGTAATTTATTCCTTTGTTAATTTTGTTTGTTTGTATGAAGTACATACATATATATAATTTTTTTGTAATAGGTGAAGATTTCCCGCCCCGTTCTTGTTTCAAAAATTTGATTCTTTTTTTTGTTGGGAATACGATCTCATACATACTCACCTTTCCAGGTAGGAAAAAGTAGAGTAAGATAATAGCAAATGGTAACCAGGGCAGGCGGAAAGGGTAAAAACCTAACTTATCTGTTGTGTAGTTTATTTTCCTTTTTATTGTGATTTATTTATACAAGGTGGCGCAAAAGTAATCCTCCTATCAGAAAATGCTATAAATTTTGCGATTGGCCCCTAATGTCAGTTCTGTTTTGACATTTGTGTAGTAAACACATGCGAAATACACGTTAATAAACAATGTTACGCTACACTGCTCCAGAACGCGGAATATTGGTGACTATTTATTTGAGCAATAATCGGTCGGTGACTTTGGCACAACGTGAATTTCGTCGCAGATTTCCTAGCCGTCCAACGCCTACTGGTAAAACACTGCGACGTTTAGCCGCTCGCCTCGAAGAGACTGGCACAATACGAAATGCTGCTAGGCACAGCAGACCCCGGAGTAGCCGTTCTGCAGAGAATATTGCTGCTGTAGCCGAAGATGTCATAGAAGCGCCGTCGACATCGACCAGACGACGTGCCACGCAAATGGGTATCAGTCGACGGTCTTTACAGCGAATTTTGGTACAAGATTTGAAGATGTTTCCGTACAAAGTCCAGACGGTGCATCAGCTGTTAGCTGCTGACCGCCAATCGCATCTAACATACGCTCAAGCCATCCTTAATCACCACCAAGAGGAAGATGATTTTTCATCAAAAATAATCATGAGTGATGAGGCCCATTTCCATCTTAGCGGGTACGCAAATAAGCAAAATTTACGCTTCTGGGGCATTGAAAATCCGCGTGTAACCCACGAAGAGCCATTACACCCGCTCAAAGTCACTGTATGGTGTGCTGTTTTCGCTGGAGGAGTCATCGGACCTTTTTTCTTCGAAGACGTCGCGGGCCAAACGGTTACTGTGAATGTTGAGCGCTACAGAGCAATGATCAACGAGTTCTTTTTGCCGCAACTTGATGAATTGGGATTGGAAAACATGTGGTTCCAACAGGAAGGAGCAACGGCACACACTGCACGTGCCACAACCGATATGCTGAAGGATGCATTTCCCGGGCGCCTAATCTCCCGTTTTGGCGACGATTTGCACTGGCCAGCAAGAACGCCTGATTTGACCGCTCCAGACTTCTTTTTGTGGGGCTTTTTGAAGTCGGGGGTTTATGTCAACAAGCCTCAGACTCTTGCAGCTCTTAAAGACAATATCCGTCAAGAATGTCAGGACCTATCGCCGGAAGTTTTGGCCAAAGTGGTGGAAAATGCCATAAAAAGGGCTCAAATGACAATCAACTGTGGCGGCGGCCATTTACATGACATCATATTCTCGACTTGATGTAAAAAAAATTAAAAGACCAAATAAAAATAATCCACAAGAAGAATCAAAGTTTTTTATTTTTTTTTTAAATTGCAGCCAAAAAACATCGGAAGGTTATTTTTGCGCCACCTTGTATATATATATATTTCTTTTGTTATTTATTTATTTATTCTTTTTGTTATTAAATGTTTAGGTTATATGTTAATTTTTAAAGGTTTTTTTTTTGCTATCATAATTAGGGTCATGGTTGGGTTGTGAGCAATTTTTCAGGGGGTGCGGTATGGCAGGCTAAAGCCCTTTCGGTAATCGTGGTCTGATCAAGCGCAACAATGACATCATCGGGGAGTTTCATGGCCGGAATTTCCAAGTTGGGAGGGTATGGCCACGTTGCACCAACACCAATACTGTATATGTCAGAAGCGACGCAAGTTGGTTGCAGAGAATTGAAAGCGAGAAAGCAATTTGATATTGGAAATTTTGTGCGGGTTTTTGTTCAGTGGAAACGGGTTGAGATTTATTGTTAGTCTTTTGCATTTAATCTCGGTTTATCTTTTGGTGGAAATGCAGGATAGAGGTGAGTCCGTTGCTAACGAGCGAATGCTTTTATCTCGTCTTCGACGGTAATTATATCTCTCGGTGGATATCACTGTTTCTGATATACCACGGGGCGTTTACAATTGGTCTTGCCACTTTATTTTGAAATCTTTGTAAAATTTGTTTTGATACAACCCCAAAGTTGTATACCATACGTCCAAACCGGTTTTAGAACTTGCTTGTATAAAAGCAGTTTGTTTTGCATGCTGAGTTTGGCAAATCGACCAAGCAGCCAATGCATTACCAAGTTATTGTCCACTCAAAAACGCTGTCAATAGCCCGTTGGAGCTTTTTTGTTGCTGATCCAACCGTATTTCTCAGGGCTAATATATGTAGCTGTATCATCCGCAAACGTAGCTACAGTTGTGCCTTGTTCTTGCGGAATATCTCGATAGTAGATTAAAAAAAAATCGGACCCAGATGGCCAATTTAGGCTTTTGTTTTAATCCCAGATGTCATACTTTATAAAAAGTCTGGGAGACGTCAAGAAAAACGTTAGAATAATTTTTTCTCCTTTAGGGCTTTTTTATATTTCATTAGTTATTCTAGAAATCTGATCGATTGTGGAGTGCTTGATTCTGAACCCGAATTGGTGTTCAGCTATTAATCGGCGCTCTTCGATAATCGGATGTAATCACTTCAATAAAATGTTTTCAAATACATTTTATATTATTGGTTAAAGCGAAATTGGTCTATACGATTTCTTGTCTTGGGGCTTTGAGGGCTTTGGAACCATAATGATTTCAGCTACCTTGTATTTTCGTGGAACGTACAGTAGTCTACACGAAGCATTGACAAATGAGCAGGATTAGTACTTTCCTAGGCCAGCGATACAGTTTTTATTTTCTTAAATTGTCTGGTTCTTCTAAATGCTCGGCCAATATGACGGCTTTGTCTTTTCTTCTTTCGCCCATTCGCCATTATCTTTTCTGATAGAAGACGCTTGCGTTTTTGGCATTTTAATGCTTTAATACCTTTCCTGTTCAAACTGTTATCAGCAGAACTTCAAGATACAAGGAGACTTCGCGATTTTAAGTCTTTGTCCCTTTTGATTTTGTTATCCTTTTGTAAGGAGTATTTAGCCAGACATACCACCAAATGAGTCAAAGACACTTTTTCACTAGCTTTTCCCTTGGAAGTATTTATAAATAAACGCAATATCATAAGTTTTGCGCATCTTTTTCACTCGAGCCGTAATTATTTGCAAATTATTTAGCTCGATTTTTGTAATTAGTAAATGTTCTATGGTGTCTTTTATAAGCAAAGGCGCTCCGCCTCTAGCCCCTTCTGATAGGTTATATGCGTGATAGGCGCAATATGCTCTTACTTTATTACAGGTGAGGAATTAACCAGATAGTCCTAATCGATAGATAAAAAGCTGAGAGAGCTTGCCTACAGGCTAATTCAACTGAAAATACCCACATAATTTGCGCTAATATGGGTTTTTACTTGTAAATCAAATGGGAACCCTGCACACATGTATCGAATTATGTGGGTTTTATTATGGCGGTCATTGAAATGATCGCCTTTTTAAAACAATGAAGTTGAGAACAGTTCATGAATTTGACCAGATTACACCTCACAATTTGGGTCTGTAAAATAAACATGAAAAATATGCTGTGAATATGGATTTATAAAAACCATAAATATAAACCAACATATAAATACCACAGACCTAATAATATAATAAAATATTATAATATTTAGAAAAAAGCTGTTTTTAACCAATTTATTCTAATTTATTATGAAAAATAATCAAAATAATATTGATTAACGTGACTAATTATGAGCTGTACTCAACTACCAAGCATTTTCGATAGAAAAATGCATTCACAATATACCATGAATAAAGCATATTAACTTAGATAAAAAATTTCCAAAGCCGCCTACGAAAACAAACAGCTAAGACAAACAAAGTTTGTAAATAAAAAAAATTTAAAAACGATTAAAATAAATAATAAATAATAAGGCAATCAAAGAATTTCGTATATACATATTTATAAGAAACCATTCAAAAACCATTTACTATAAATATTTTACACCCAAACATGACTAATTTAGTAATATTTAGGCAATAATACAATAAAATATACATTTTATCTCATTTTATTAACCACAATGGAAAAAATAAAACAACCCAAGTATGTTGTTTTTAAGGCAGATATAGAACTATTTTTTATAACCGCAAGAAATATTCGAATTAAATTGTAACAATTTCGTGTATTGTTGCTGTGTTTTTTCATCATAAACTTTTATATTAAAAAAGCTACAAAAGGTGAAATACATAAACTAAACACTTTGCAGCACTTCCTATTTCCCAACACATCCGCCGTGACCAGCTGTTTTTTGGTACGATTTGGAACACATATTAGGCAAATTTGATCTAACTTCACGTGTCTGGCTCACATGTATTCACAGATGGGAAAATGGAGAGAGGATTTAAGGGCCATTATTAAATATTTTTATGTGGGTTGAAAGTGATAGGGGAATGCAAAGTTGACTATCTGGTTAAATTCTCATCTGTGTATTGGCATGGTGAGTATTGCGGTTGAACTGCTGTAGGGGTGGAATGCAAGTGGTTATTTCGTTTGAGAATTTATGGTGGAAGTAACGCTAAAACAAAGCGATAACATGAGCGTTATACTCAAGTTTGGGGCAAATAAACGCCTTTTAAATTGTTGCCAGATCGCTTAAGGAACCGTAGACATTTCGCAGCGTTCTAAGTGACATCGAATATGTGGTCATTCCAACGAAGGTTATCATTAACACACATACCGAGAATAGAAAGTCGTTCGGTTTAAGCGCTGCAAGTGCTGGGAATAATAATGGCAGGGAATTAGGGTTTCGCTTCAATGACAGCAGACAGCATTGCGTTTTGGAAGCATTAAATTCCACTATGTTGGTTTTACACCATTTAAGTACGCTGTCAAGATCGGAATTTTATTAGCTTAACATACTTAGCCGTTCCAGTTCAACGCCCGAAGATGAGGGGCGTTGTGTAGGAAACGAATATGTAAAGCTGAGGGTACTGTCATCGGAGAAGGAATGAATAGGATTAGAAGTAACAGAGAGTAGATCATTTATAAAAATCTGAAATAAAGTCGGAGACAAAACGGAGCCTTAGAGAACACTAGCATTTATTTCATAAGTTGCAGACTTGAAACTGTCCAAAACAACTTGATTTTAAAGTTTTGAAAGGAAATTTCTTCAAATCCAATGAAGAAGGGTAACATCGACCCCAAATGCACGCATTTTTGACAGGAGACCTTAATGCCACTCTCTGTCAAATGTTTATGAAATATCAATTGCCACAACTTTGCTTTCACCACCATGGTGAATATATTGGTTCCAGTTTTCGGTTATATATGTCAGCATATCACCAGTGGACCTGTTGCTGCGAATACCGTACTGCCGGTCATTAAGAAGTTTTCGGGCTTCGTGATATTTCATAAGCTGACGATTTATAAGCGTTTCCATGACATTGGAATGAAGGGACGTTAGTGCAATTGGTCGGTAGAAGGAGACAGCGCCTTTTTTTGGGACGGGCTGGACAAATGCCGTTTTTCAACTTCTCGGAATGAGCCCTGAAAAATAGGACAGTTAGAAAAGCTTACGCAGTAGTTTTGCCAGCATGGAAGAACACCTCTGCAGAACGGTAGGGGAAATACCATCTGGACCAGCAGATTTATGTATCTTCAGATCTTAAAGAACTCTAGCCACTGTACGAGTGCAAAAATGGATGGGTCTCATAAAATATTCTACGCGCTCGAGTACAGGGGGAGATAAAGCACAATGTGACAGCTTTGAGCTAGCTGCGAAATGAGCAGCAAGCTGATTGGCTTTATATGAAAAGCTGACAGCTGGGATGTCATTGCAAATGAGTGTCGGGATAGGTGACGAGGCCGAATTTTAACTATTCTTCATAAACTTGTTTGGATTTTTTTTGTGTGTAAATAGTGACCGCGAAACGATTAAAAGTATGTGCACGCGTCGGGTAGCAAATAGGTTTCACTGAGAGATGAGTCGAGTCCTTCGTCGCACCGGTTTAATTTTGACATTTTCTGAGAAACTGCGCGGTAGCTTTCGGGATCGGTTGCGTTAATTTTCCACGCATTACTTTGACTGCGGATTTTAAAATTTCTTTAAAAAGCTATATAATTTTTTATAATCCGCGATTTAGACAACGTTTTTTGCAGGTGGAAGGTATGCCCCATCACTTTTGGTTTGGTCGCATTATCGTATTTGAGAAACCATATAATGAACATCAAAGACAAGAAGATTAATTCACTAATTAATTATTGTCGTTAAGAATTTTATTTTAGAAATTTCATTAAATCCAATATCACCAATTGCAAACTGATTGAAGTGACAGGAGAAATGTCAATTATAGCTATCGCTATCCATTGGTGCAAACAAATTTATTTTCAGACCAGTTTCTTCGAATTCCAAAAAAAGAGTGATATAAATTGGAATTCCCAAATAATAATAAATATATTGATTGTATTTTCAAAGTAAGTAGGTAAAACATAAAGGGTGATCCATTTCGAGGTTCCCTACTTTTTTAAAGAAAAAAACACAGAAAATTCAAATTTAATGGAGAATGTTTATTATCATTTGAAAGAACATTCTTTGGCATTTATTTTTTGAAGATTATGTCTATCAAATGTTGGCCGTTGCTACGTCGCAGATGGTCCATCCGTTGAGTCCAATTTTCGATCACTCGTTCGAGCATTTCGACTGGTAACTGGCGAATGACACGCGTGATGTTTTCCTCCAAGGCCTGAATCGAAGCGGGTTTGTCGGCATAAGCTTTTGACTTTACATATCCCCACAGAAAAAAGTCTAACGGTGTGATATCACACGATCTTGGTGGCCAATCGACCGGCCCAAAACGTGAAATTATGTGCTCACCGAAATTTTCTCTCAATAAGTCCATTGATTGATGCGATGTGTGGGAAGTGGCGCCGTCTTGCTGAAACCAAATGTCGCCGAGATCACGAGCTTCAATTTCAGGCATCAAATAGTCGGTTATAATGGCACGATAACGGTCGCCATTGACGGTTACGTTCGCACCGGCATAATTTTTAAAGAAATATGGACCGATGATTCCACCGGCCCACAAACCACACCAAACCGTTGTTTTTTCTGGATGAAGTGGCAGTTCTTCAATCTCTTCAGGTTGCTCTTCGTCCCAAATGCGGCAATTTTGTTTGTTTACATACCCATTGAGCCAGAAATGGGCCTCATCGCTAAACAAAATTATTTGCCTCGAAAACGTCGGATCTTCTTGGAACTTTTCAAGAGCCCATAGAGCGAAGCGATGTCGAGCACAAGCTGTTCCACAAGCTGTATTTTGCACGCTTTCAATTTAAGATCTTGACGTAAAATGCGCCAAGTCGTTCCATACGTCAGTCCGAGTTACTGCGAACGGCGGCGAATCGACTCTCTACGGTCTTCGTGTACACTCTCAGCTACGGCCGCTATATTTTCTTCACAGCGTGCTATTCGGTCGAATATTATCCAATAATAAATGCTGGGTCTCAAAATGGGTGATGGTGTTGCGAATAGTACGCTCAGTAGGCCGATTATGTTGACCATAAGTTGAGCGAAGTGCACGAAACACATTCCTCACAGAACGTGAATTTTCATAATAAAGTTGAACAATTTGTAAACGTTGTTCACGCGTAAGTCTTTCCATTATGAAATGCCAAACAATACTAAACAAAAATAACATGACAGCATGACACGACTCACACGTGATCTGTCAAAAAAGACTATTGAAAAAAGTATCTCTACTTGGATCACCCGTTATTAAGGTTGGCTTCCATAGCCACGCATTCAATTTTTGCACCAGATTAGAGCGAGAGAGATCGCTTTACCTGCTATTACTGAAGCAGTCTACATTCAGCAAAATTAACATTACTGGATTTCCCTTTTTTGTTATCTTTCTGGACTAGTAATTCTCTGCATGGTTTCAAAATTTTTCAATTCCTTTTACGATCAACTTAAAGATTAAATTAAAAGTTAATTTTGTTTTACCTAAAATAAGATATACACGCTATATTCTTTTATTTTAAACAATACTTGTAAAGTTATTGCTTGTTTTAAATATTGCTTCATATTATTTCTGCTGAAATAAAATGGTTGAACTTTAAATCGAAAGATCATGAAGCACAGATGAGGAATTAACCAGATAGTCAACTCGAGAGAGAATCTCTCACGTTGCCTACAAGCTAAGTCGAACTGATAAGCCCCACATAATTTGCACTTATATGGGCTTTTACGTGCAAATAAAATGGGAATCACGCACACATGAATCGAATTATATGGGGCTAATGGCCACCGCCAAGAAATGTCATTTTTTATAGCAAGAATTTAGGAACAGTTGATGAATTTCAGCAGATTAAACCTCACAAAGCGAAAATAAAAAAAATTGGTTGCTTTAGTTTAATGAGCGGAAAAAAAATGAAAATATTATTAGCACACCATTTTATTCTTCAAACCAGTATCAATTTTAATGGTTGCATTGGCCGGGAGAAGTCGCATATACAATAAACACTGCTGTCAGTGCTTAATGAATATTGGGGTAGCTAGAAGGAACAAAAATGTAATTCAAAAAAAAATATGAGACATGTTGAGAGTAGGAGAGTAGTGTAGAGTGTTCGCAACCTGAATTTTCATGCAAACGAAGTTTATTACTTAGATTTTTTTTAATCTTATG
Source organism: Ferdinandea cuprea (assembly GCA_963576555.1). Lineage (NCBI taxonomy): Eukaryota > Metazoa > Arthropoda > Insecta > Diptera > Syrphidae > Ferdinandea > Ferdinandea cuprea. The sequence goes on along the minus strand of OY754962.1, from coordinate 17,633,832 downwards.
TTTAGCAGATTACAATTTTTATGGTTAATCTTGAGATTTAAAGTGCATTAAGGGCAGATTGACCTTAATCTCGGTTTAGTGCTCAGTGGAAACTTTGCATTACTTTGCATTACAATTGGGTACTGGTTTAAAAAGCTTTTTAATATAACGTGATCCAAATCCTTACAAATATTATTTTTGGTACGTGAAAACACTTTTTTACCAACATTTGCAATCACTTACTAGTGATAGTAATATGTTTTGTTTAATTTCATATAATTTTTTTTTAAATAACAAAACATTATATCTTGACAAATAAAGTCGTCTGTTAAAAAGAGTGGCTTATTAATTTAATATATATATGTAATATAATGTGCATGCTTATTTATGAGTTGTATTCAACTACCAAGCATTTTCGATAAAAAAATGCACCCCCAATATATTTATGCAGTGCATTCCAGCTACCTTTTTTCTCGTTCTTCCGTCTATCGCTTACTTTAAATTTTAAAATAAAGCATATTAACTTATATAAAAAATTTCCAAAACCGCCTAAGAAAAGAAACAGCTAAGAAAATTGATTGACTAAACGTACAAATTTTGTAACACAAAATAATTTAAAAAGGATTAAAAATACTTCTTTTCCACTTTTTTTATCGAAATATATTATATGTATATTTATTAAACTTTCATATGTTGAATAAAAGCAATCAAATAATAAAACCATCAAAGACTTCAATATATAAAGGGTAATTTTTTAGCTGGTTTGGTTTTGGCAACACTGGTTTTGACAGCTGACGTGTGTTTAGTACCTTGTGTCACTGTCAAACAGCTTCAGTTTGGTTTGCAATTTAACCATGGATCGTCTTACAAATGAACAACGCTTGCAAATTATTGAATTTTACTATCAAAATTCGTGCTCGGTTCGAAATGTTCATCGCGCGCTGCTTCCATTTTATGATCGGCATTCTCGACCTTCTGAGCAGTCTATTCGGAAGATTGTGACCAAATTTCGCACCAAATTTACTTTGTTGGACATTAAACCACCAACACGTTTACGTACTGTGCGTATTGAAGAAAATATTGCGGCCGTATCAGCTAGTGTGACAGAAGACCGCGAAATGTCGATTCGGCGCCGTTCCCAGCAGTTAGGCCTTTGTTACAGCACTACGTGGAAAATTTTGCGGAAGGATTTGGGCGTAAAGCCTTTTAAGATACAGCTGGTGCAAGAACTAAAGCCAGCCGACCTACCACAACGCCGAATTTTTGGTGAATGGGCTCTTGGGCTGGCCGAGGATCCGCTTTTTTTTATCCAAAAATTGTGTTCAGCGATGAGGCTCATTTTTGGTTGAATGGGTACGTAAATAAGCAAAATTGCCGCATTTGGAGTGAAGATCAGCCAGAAGCATTGCAACAGCTACCAATGCATCCCGAAAAAGCCACTGTTTGGTGCGGTTTATGGGCCGGCGGCATTATTGGGCCATATTTCTTCAAAGATGATGCGAATCGCAGCGTTACTGTCAATGGTGAACGCTACCGAGCGATGATAACAAACTTTTTTTTGCCCGAAATGGAAGTTCTTGACTTGCATGATATGTGGTTTCAACAAGACGGTGCCACATGCCACACAGCACGCGAAACAATGGCGCAATTGCGAGGCGAGTTTGGTGAACAGTTAATTTCACGTTTCGGGCCGGTCAATTGGCCGCCTAGATCGTGCGATTTGACACCATTAGATTATTTTTTGTGGGGGTATGCCAAGGCTAATGTGTATAGGGACAAGCCCGCTTCGATTGACGCACTGGAAGCCAACATCCATGCATTCATTCGTGAGATACCGGCCGATATGTGTGAAAGAGTATGCCAAAAATGAGTATGAAATATCAATTGCCACAACTTTGCTTTCACCACCATGGTGAATATATTGGTTCCAGTTTTCGGTTATATATGTCAGCATATCACCAGTGGACCTGTTGCTGCGAATACCGTACTGCCGGTCATTAAGAAGTTTTCGGGCTTCGTGATATTTCATAAGCTGACGATTTATAAGCGTTTCCATGACATTGGAATGAAGGGACGTTAGTGCAATTGGTCGGTAGAAGGAGACAGCGCCTTTTTTTGGGACGGGCTGGACAAATGCCGTTTTTCAACTTCTCGGAATGAGCCCTGAAAAATAGGACAGTTAGAAAAGCTTACGCAGTAGTTTTGCCAGCATGGAAGAACACCTCTGCAGAACGGTAGGGGAAATACCATCTGGACCAGCAGATTTATGTATCTTCAGATCTTAAAGAACTCTAGCCACTGTACGAGTGCAAAAATGGATGGGTCTCATAAAATATTCTACGCGCTCGAGTACAGGGGGAGATAAAGCACAATGTGACAGCTTTGAGCTAGCTGCGAAATGAGCAGCAAGCTGATTGGCTTTATATGAAAAGCTGACAGCTGGGATGTCATTGCAAATGAGTGTCGGGATAGGTGACGAGGCCGAATTTTAACTATTCTTCATAAACTTGTTTGGATTTTTTTTGTGTGTAAATAGTGACCGCGAAACGATTAAAAGTATGTGCACGCGTCGGGTAGCAAATAGGTTTCACTGAGAGATGAGTCGAGTCCTTCGTCGCACCGGTTTAATTTTGACATTTTCTGAGAAACTGCGCGGTAGCTTTCGGGATCGGTTGCGTTAATTTTCCACGCATTACTTTGACTGCGGATTTTAAAATTTCTTTAAAAAGCTATATAATTTTTTATAATCCGCGATTTAGACAACGTTTTTTGCAGGTGGAAGGTATGCCCCATCACTTTTGGTTTGGTCGCATTATCGTATTTGAGAAACCATATAATGAACATCAAAGACAAGAAGATTAATTCACTAATTAATTATTGTCGTTAAGAATTTTATTTTAGAAATTTCATTAAATCCAATATCACCAATTGCAAACTGATTGAAGTGACAGGAGAAATGTCAATTATAGCTATCGCTATCCATTGGTGCAAACAAATTTATTTTCAGACCAGTTTCTTCGAATTCCAAAAAAAGAGTGATATAAATTGGAATTCCCAAATAATAATAAATATATTGATTGTATTTTCAAAGTAAGTAGGTAAAACATAAAGGGTGATCCATTTCGAGGTTCCCTACTTTTTTAAAGAAAAAAACACAGAAAATTCAAATTTAATGGAGAATGTTTATTATCATTTGAAAGAACATTCTTTGGCATTTATTTTTTGAAGATTATGTCTATCAAATGTTGGCCGTTGCTACGTCGCAGATGGTCCATCCGTTGAGTCCAATTTTCGATCACTCGTTCGAGCATTTCGACTGGTAACTGGCGAATGACACGCGTGATGTTTTCCTCCAAGGCCTGAATCGAAGCGGGTTTGTCGGCATAAGCTTTTGACTTTACATATCCCCACAGAAAAAAGTCTAACGGTGTGATATCACACGATCTTGGTGGCCAATCGACCGGCCCAAAACGTGAAATTATGTGCTCACCGAAATTTTCTCTCAATAAGTCCATTGATTGATGCGATGTGTGGGAAGTGGCGCCGTCTTGCTGAAACCAAATGTCGCCGAGATCACGAGCTTCAATTTCAGGCATCAAATAGTCGGTTATAATGGCACGATAACGGTCGCCATTGACGGTTACGTTCGCACCGGCATAATTTTTAAAGAAATATGGACCGATGATTCCACCGGCCCACAAACCACACCAAACCGTTGTTTTTTCTGGATGAAGTGGCAGTTCTTCAATCTCTTCAGGTTGCTCTTCGTCCCAAATGCGGCAATTTTGTTTGTTTACATACCCATTGAGCCAGAAATGGGCCTCATCGCTAAACAAAATTATTTGCCTCGAAAACGTCGGATCTTCTTGGAACTTTTCAAGAGCCCATAGAGCGAAGCGATGTCGAGCACAAGCTGTTCCACAAGCTGTATTTTGCACGCTTTCAATTTAAGATCTTGACGTAAAATGCGCCAAGTCGTTCCATACGTCAGTCCGAGTTACTGCGAACGGCGGCGAATCGACTCTCTACGGTCTTCGTGTACACTCTCAGCTACGGCCGCTATATTTTCTTCACAGCGTGCTATTCGGTCGAATATTATCCAATAATAAATGCTGGGTCTCAAAATGGGTGATGGTGTTGCGAATAGTACGCTCAGTAGGCCGATTATGTTGACCATAAGTTGAGCGAAGTGCACGAAACACATTCCTCACAGAACGTGAATTTTCATAATAAAGTTGAACAATTTGTAAACGTTGTTCACGCGTAAGTCTTTCCATTATGAAATGCCAAACAATACTAAACAAAAATAACATGACAGCATGACACGACTCACACGTGATCTGTCAAAAAAGACTATTGAAAAAAGTATCTCTACTTGGATCACCCGTTATTAAGGTTGGCTTCCATAGCCACGCATTCAATTTTTGCACCAGATTAGAGCGAGAGAGATCGCTTTACCTGCTATTACTGAAGCAGTCTACATTCAGCAAAATTAACATTACTGGATTTCCCTTTTTTGTTATCTTTCTGGACTAGTAATTCTCTGCATGGTTTCAAAATTTTTCAATTCCTTTTACGATCAACTTAAAGATTAAATTAAAAGTTAATTTTGTTTTACCTAAAATAAGATATACACGCTATATTCTTTTATTTTAAACAATACTTGTAAAGTTATTGCTTGTTTTAAATATTGCTTCATATTATTTCTGCTGAAATAAAATGGTTGAACTTTAAATCGAAAGATCATGAAGCACAGATGAGGAATTAACCAGATAGTCAACTCGAGAGAGAATCTCTCACGTTGCCTACAAGCTAAGTCGAACTGATAAGCCCCACATAATTTGCACTTATATGGGCTTTTACGTGCAAATAAAATGGGAATCACGCACACATGAATCGAATTATATGGGGCTAATGGCCACCGCCAAGAAATGTCATTTTTTATAGCAAGAATTTAGGAACAGTTGATGAATTTCAGCAGATTAAACCTCACAAAGCGAAAATAAAAAAAATTGGTTGCTTTAGTTTAATGAGCGGAAAAAAAATGAAAATATTATTAGCACACCATTTTATTCTTCAAACCAGTATCAATTTTAATGGTTGCATTGGCCGGGAGAAGTCGCATATACAATAAACACTGCTGTCAGTGCTTAATGAATATTGGGGTAGCTAGAAGGAACAAAAATGTAATTCAAAAAAAAATATGAGACATGTTGAGAGTAGGAGAGTAGTGTAGAGTGTTCGCAACCTGAATTTTCATGCAAACGAAGTTTATTACTTAGATTTTTTTTAATCTTATGTTTAGCAGATTACAATTTTTATGGTTAATCTTGAGATTTAAAGTGCATTAAGGGCAGATTGACCTTAATCTCGGTTTAGTGCTCAGTGGAAACTTTGCATTACTTTGCATTACAATTGGGTACTGGTTTAAAAAGCTTTTTAATATAACGTGATCCAAATCCTTACAAATATTATTTTTGGTACGTGAAAACACTTTTTTACCAACATTTGCAATCACTTACTAGTGATAGTAATTTGTTTTGTTTAATTTCATATAATTTTTTTTTAAATAACAAAACATTATATCTTGACAAATAAAGTCGTCTGTTAAAAAGAGTGGCTTATTAATTTAATATATATATGTAATATAATGTGCATGCTTATTTATGAGTTGTATTCAACTACCAAGCATTTTCGATAAAAAAATGCACCCCCAATATATTTATGCAGTGCATTCCAGCTACCTTTTTTCTCGTTCTTCCGTCTATCGCTTACTTTAAATTTTAAAATAAAGCATATTAACTTATATAAAAAATTTCCAAAACCGCCTAAGAAAAGAAACAGCTAAGAAAATTGATTGACTAAACGTACAAATTTTGTAACACAAAATAATTTAAAAAGGATTAAAAATACTTCTTTTCCACTTTTTTTATCGAAATATATTATATGTATATTTATTAAACTTTCATATGTTGAATAAAAGCAATCAAATAATAAAACCATCAAAGACTTCAATATATAAAGGGTAATTTTTTAGCTGGTTTGGTTTTGGCAACACTGGTTTTGACAGCTGACGTGTGTTTAGTACCTTGTGTCACTGTCAAACAGCTTCAGTTTGGTTTGCAATTTAACCATGGATCGTCTTACAAATGAACAACGCTTGCAAATTATTGAATTTTACTATCAAAATTCGTGCTCGGTTCGAAATGTTCATCGCGCGCTGCTTCCATTTTATGATCTGCATTCTCGACCTTCTGAGCAGTCTATTCGGAAGATTGTGACCAAATTTCGCACCAAATTTACTTTGTTGGACATTAAACCACCAACACGTTTACGTACTGTGCGTATTGAAGAAAATATTGCGGCCGTATCAGCTAGTGTGACAGAAGACCGCGAAATGTCGATTCGGCGCCGTTCCCAGCAGTTAGGCCTTTGTTACAGCACTACGTGGAAAATTTTGCGGAAGGATTTGGGCGTAAAGCCTTTTAAGATACAGCTGGTGCAAGAACTAAAGCCAGCCGACCTACCACAACGCCGAATTTTTGGTGAATGGGCTCTTGGGCTGGCCGAGGATCCGCTTTTTTTTATCGAAAAATTGTGTTCAGCGATGAGGCTCATTTTTGGTTGAATGGGTACGTAAATAAGCAAAATTGCCGCATTTGGAGTGAAGATCAGCCAGAAGCATTGCAACAGCTACCAATGCATCCCGAAAAAGCCACTGTTTGGTGCGGTTTATGGGCCGGCGGCATTATTGGGCCATATTTCTTCAAAGATGATGCGAATCGCAGCGTTACTGTCAATGGTGAACGCTACCGAGCGATGATAACAAACTTTTTTTTGCCCGAAATGGAAGTTCTTGACTTGCATGATATGTGGTTTCAACAAGACGGTGCCACATGCCACACAGCACGCGAAACAATGGCGCAATTGCGAGGCGAGTTTGGTGAACAGTTAATTTCACGTTTCGGGCCGGTCAATTGGCCGCCTAGATCGTGCGATTTGACACCATTAGATTATTTTTTGTGGGGGTATGCCAAGGCTAATGTGTATAGGGACAAGCCCGCTTCGATTGACGCACTGGAAGCCAACATCCATGCATTCATTCGTGAGATACCGGCCGATATGTGTGAAAGAGTATGCCAAAATTGGACTCAGCGGATGGGCTACCTGAGACGCAGCCGCGGTCAACATTTGCATGAAATTATCTTTAAACATTAAATTGGCAGGTTCAAACTATCGATTCAAATAAATATTTCATTCAGTTTTTCGAATTTTTTGTGTTTTTTTTTTAAAAAAAGTTCTAAACCTCTTAAAAAATCACCCGCTATATACGCAAAAACAATGTCAAATCCACTTCCAATTTCAATGAAAAATGTGTGCTTTTCCGATTGACTTCCCGGATCGGAGAACTCATTCCCAAACGAAACGGCATAATTCTCTATCACTGAAACCAGCGGTACTACTTCCTGAATTGCTGTCAGTTGGTTTGCTGTCACAATACAAATTTTTGGGAAGCAAATTCCAATTCTTTTTAATAATGTTTATAAAAAAATACATATGGCTGTTTTTTTTTTGTTTTTGAAGAAAACAGCAGATATGAAAGGAATAAGAAAATGTAGCATTTATGCGATTATTTATTAGCAAAAAATGTTTGTTTTCTATTGGTAGCATTAATACATTTTTTGCAAACTTTTTATTGACAAATGAAAAAGTTTTCTTGCGCTACCTGTTAGACAAAAATTAATATGTGGAGACCTTACAACTTTAGCAGCTATTTGATTTGCATATGACTTCAATGAAGATAAAAGTTTATGAGTATTTTATTTGTGAAAAAATCAATCCACTTATTGAAATTGAACACAAAAAAGGGATATTCTGCACAGTTTTTTCTTTATTTTGAAGTTTGTTTAGCTCAAATAATAATTGGTATAAAATGTTAAATTAATTTTGATGAAATGGCAGGAAGACTATTTTCCTTAAAATACAAATAAACCTATACATTTATGTTATTTTAATGCTCTTTGAACAATAAAAAGTTATATTTATAATTTCAGACTCCGTTGTCCAATGGGTTATGTTCGAAAACAAATAGTTTTGCACATAGCTAAACTTTTGGTGTTTCATTTATCATAATAGACAAATCGATTGATATTCAACTGCGGGAATGGTTTTTTCGTTTCAAAAAGTTGATATCTAGTGACTATCTCAAACAAACAAAAAATGTACACAAAAAAGTAATAAATCTATTGAATGTAATTGTGAAAGACAATAGTTAAATAGTGCTACGGATTGGGCACACAACAAGGGCGTTTTTATATGATTCTGACACTTAAATTGTTGAGGAGAGTCGTTCTGAAGGAAAATTAATCAAAAGTGTTATCAATTGCTTAAGATTTTTAACGCAAAATGTATTTTGATAAATTCATAAAAAAAACAAAGGCAAAATGTATAACAAAACGTTTTTTTTTGATTTTATAATCAAAATTTTCATTTTAGACGAAGTTATTGGCGAATTATTGAAATAATATGTTAAGAAATAAATGAAATATTTAATTTTATCAAGAACATACTTAAACAATAAAAACCGCAAAATATAACCATTATTTCGAATTCAATAACTAGTATTTCAATAATTTATATGTATTAAATGAATCGGAATTGAAAAATGTGAACTTACGAATACAGGAATTTGGAGTACCAACATAAGGAGTTCTTCCAAAAATAAGGGTAGATAGTTATAGAGGTTGAGATAGTTAGAAGAGGATAGTGTGGTCAAATGAAATTTATAATTTTTAATTTTAATTTTATGATTAACAATACATTCCTACACATTTCCACCGAACAAAAAGGAGATGAACGTACGGGTTTTCTCTCCACCCGCTCTCTGGCCCTCAAATTTGTGCACCAAATGTTCAATATCAGGTTGTCAAATTGCTTTCTGGCTCTTAATTCTCAGCAACCGACGTTAATTTTGGTAAATTGGTATTGAGTGTGTTCACAAGCCAATTCTTACATGCAAACCTAGTTTCTTTCAAGTCTATTTTTTAGGTGTATTTTATAGTAAATCTGAAGGGTTTAGTGCTCGGTGGAAACATAGCATTAATCTAGAGACACAATTACTTACGACTATTAATAATTAATATTAACGGATCCTTCAAAAATACAAACTAATTAAAAGTAAAAACCTAACGGAAACACCTTAAATAATCAAATTAATTTATTTGTTCTCAAAAGCTTCAAAAAGCGACAAAACCCGAAAGCTCTTTGAAAAACAAATCCACAGAGAAACCTGCTTTGATATGCTAACATTGGATAATTGTTCGCTTCACACTACTTATTAAGATTGATTGTAATGGCCAAAGGAAAGGGACACGATCATTTTCATTGTGTGTATGGAAATTTATGGAAAATTGCAACAAAAATTCCTTAATATGTCACTGGTTTTTATTTCATAGGCAATTCTTGTGATTGAGTGCCGTAAGAGTATATAAAGGCACTATTGTTAGAAAAAAAGTTTTCCCAAAAGGCCTGTGCTGAAAATTTTTGTTGAGCAGGGTATAGTTGTTTTAGAAGAAAAAGTTACAATCATTGAATACTTACAAATAGAATCGGTAACGATGCAATCGTTACAAGGTATACTAAATTGATCAAAGCATAGCAAAGAATATAAAATAACCTAGAAGCCACATCTCATAAAAATGGTTGTACTGATAATTTTTGTATGGCGGGTTTCAACATTGAAAACCGCTCTTAAAGCTTTTGCTATTGTTTTGCTTTAGCAAGAACTTTTTAATCCTTTGCTCAGAGAACTTCATAAGCCAGGCCAACGAGATACAACACACAGCGGCACAGTCATCCACACGATAGCATAACGAGCGACCTTTTTTATATCTATTCATTTAGGAGAAGTCACATATTCCAAAAGAATATCCTATATAACTGTTTTTGATGAACGACGGTCAGAATCGACGGCACCCGCTTTGCACATCGAAAGCGCTTTCGCTCAATTATTTTTTTCCCTTTAATTTAATTTTTAAAGGCAGATTAAAAATCAGTAGAGATTCTTAGGCTAGTTTCTGAACACGAGGGGCAGCAGTGTGTGTACTTTTTATCGCCTAATCGCCTTAAACGCGTCGTAGCGATTTCCTTGTGTGGAATGTAAGTTCTACATGCGTAGTCAGATTCTAGTAGTCGTTTTAGTTTCAAAGCATAACTGGCAAAACGCCAATATATGTCGATTTAAAATTTTCAAGCGCCTAGGAGAAAAATTTTTATTTAACAGGTCAGTTTTGTTAAAATTGTGCATTTATTTAATGATTTCATAATTTAAATAGCTACATATATCCATGAAAGCTCCTGTTAAAATTTATTTAATAAATTGATCACTGAAATTAATGCGGCAAAATGTTTAGATAAAAAAATTTACTGGTATTCATGAATTAAAATTTAATGGCCGCTGAATACATTGCTATTTATGGATTTTTAAGCCTTAATGCTGTGTTCAAGTTTACATTCTTCATTATAACCGCCTTGATATGGGTATGAAATATGTTACCAAACGTGGCATAATCGAAGGACATTTTTTTAACGATGAAGATAGTATTTCCCAAATATTTCCTGAAACAAAAAACCCTTTAAAAGGACATTTTTCCAAAATATTCATTAAGTCACCTGAAAATTTGCTGTTGCAACAAATTTTCACCATGAGGTCATTGGAACATTAAAAATGGTCCTTGAATCTTTGAAAAAAGAAATTTTTCGAAATTATCCATTAAATCACCTGACACATTGCTGTTGTAATAAATTTTCAATTGGAGGTCATTGGAACATTGAAAAAGTCCTTGAATCCTTGAAAAAGGATATTTTTCGAAAATATCTATTAAATCATCTGAACATTTTTTGTTGAAAAAAACTTCCACCGGAAGGTCCTTGGAACATTGAAAAGGGCATTCGAATCCTTGAAAAAGGACATCATAAAAAAATTGCATCGTAAGTGCACTCATATGATTGCATTCTTTTGATTGCTCCAAAAAGAACGCGTATACATTACCTTAAAGATGAATGGTATTGCATTTCTTAATCTGTACTATTTAAGTGAAGTCAATGAATAAAATTATTTACTTGAATTCATTGAGTGAGAACTTTAAGAATGTAAAACCAAAAGATTGCATTCTTTTACAACTCTGAACCGTAAAATATCTCAAGATGAGACTGTGTTTAAAATGACTGGCACTTAAAAGCAACTGCCCACTTTGAACTTGAGTTTTCTTATACACTCCAGCTCTCATTTTGCAATTTTAATGCCGTTTTCATTGTCCCTGATACAATTAATTTTTTTGTTTTTTAAGAATTAGAACAATTCAAAATAAATTTAGTTAGATTTGAAATTTCAAACTGAAAACCCAATTAGTAGTTACTTTGCTATCTATCTATATAAATTAATTTCCCAATACATATTTAAACGTTAATTCCACGTATCATATGACTTCGTAGCAAAGGTATCCAAATTAACACATACGAATATATCTAAAGAGGGACAACGCAGTAGAGGAAGCCCTCGCCTTAGGTGGCGCGCGCAAGTGGAAGTGCGCAACTGGAAGCTGATAGCCAAAGATCGCGCTAACTGGAGAGGCGTATTGGTTCAGGCCCAGGTCCACCCCGGACTGTAGCGCCGCCTAGGTAAGTAAGTATATATAAAAAAGATGACCACTTACACTTTTCTTATGGGTTTTTATAACAAACATACACTTCCGTTGATAAAACAAGCCTTTTTTATTCAAACTTTTTCGAATAAAATTTTTTTGTTGTAGTTTTTTTTTGTGGCTTTACTGTGTCTTTCTTATAATGAATATATTATTCTGCATACGGTGTGTCTCATGTGACTTTCAACTAGGCAGTAGAAAACCCACCGGACCGATTCCACGGTTGCAGGAAGTAAATAACTCATCCAATTAATACGCTATCATACGACGTTCTGTTTTACTTGCGTGTGACTGTGTGGGGATTATATAGAAGGTAGGTTACCGCTATTTGTGTGCAGACCTGGTTTAAATAGTGAATTCGCCATTGGACGAGAAGATGGTTTGTACATTCTGAAAGGTCGTCTTACTAAAGACAAAAACAAGGGAACAAAACAATATACATACATTCACATTCGAACGATTTACACTGACAGACTGAAAGGAAAGGCACGGTGACATCTACCAAATAATAAACAAAGACAAGAGGGACGTTCGCATCCACACCTTTACGTTATACTTTTTCATTTATTTCTCTCTTTATTCCATTGCAGTTGAACACAACATGTTTTAATTGAATCCAAAAAGAGCTGTAACGTAGTGAACCTCTAAGCCCAAAGGCACGGTGACATCTACCAAATAATAAACAAAGACAAGAGGGGCGTTCGCATCCACACCTTTACGTTATACTTTTTCATTTATTTCTCTCTTTATTCCATTGCAGTTAAACACAACATGTTTTAATTGAATCCAAAAAGAGCTGTAACGTAGTGAATCTCTAAGCCAACAGAAAATTGATAACTTAATGTCAACTTCAATATTTTACACGTTCATCTCTGTCGGCTGTAGTTGTTCAGCGAAGCAGATCGCGTATATTTATTTTATTAATTAACAGCCTTATTTATAAAAACAAATTAAGGCCAGCTTAACTTTACGCAATACTTAAACTGCCCTTACGCAGCACAACATTATTTATAAAACTTAAACAACGTTGCTTAAGTGATGCGTTATTTATAAAACTTAAAGTTGCTTAAGCGATGCGTTATTTATAAAACTTAAATAACATTGCTTAAGCGATGCGTAACCTAAACACCAAAATTTGCATTTAAAAATGTATTGGTTTTATAAAGAAACGTAACTCTTAATAATGTTACAAAAATAAAATAAATAAGTATTACTTTAACTCTTCATGTTCAGTATTAGTGCAGGATACCGGTAAATCGTATTCTCCTCCTCTATCAATTTTGCAGTCTCTTTTTCTCCGCTTCAATATAAAAATAATATATATAAATTCCAATTAAAAAAATGTGATATATTCAAACAAAAGTTACCAGCTTTGTATTTTAGTAGTTAAAATCCATTTATATTTGTTATTTATATAGTTTAATAAAACATTATATATTCATAGTAAAAATACATTTTTTTTAATATATTACTTCTTTTCTTTTAATTAGCTAATTATATATTAAAAGACATAATACAAAAAATTAAAATAGAAATTAAATAGCCTCATAATCCCCCTAAAATAAGGATAAAATGTTAATATTTTCCTTCCAATATTTCCTATTAATACTAATATTCTTCGTTATATTACCCATCTTTCATCATTTAAAACTTTAAAAGAACTACAATTTAAATCACCTGCTATTGAATAATAAACTAATCGTAAAGAAAAACAAACTCTTAATCCAGTAAAATAAAAAATAAATTGATTATTGTTGTGCAATGAAATAAGAACGTAAATAAATGAAAAGCAAAAAGTACAGATGACGATGCGAGCGTTTCTCTTCTTTTTGATTTTTATTTGGAAAATTTCATCATGCTTAGCCTCTCAGTGTAAATTTTTATAATTTAAATATCCCCACACAGTAACACCTCAAAGTACATAGAACGTCGGATGGTGGGGGATTAATTGGATGAAGTGCGATGTGCAAACGTGGAAACGGCCTATTATAAAATTTAATGTCACCCGTGTTTCACCGTGGTATAGCTCTAAACTTACCACAGGCACAGTGCATCCCAACAAAAAAATATTCTAAAAGTTAAGTGCAGTCTTATTAAACAGTGCTTTTAGTTAAAGGCAGTGTGAGACGTTTTTTTTGTGTGCGTAAATCCCGAGAAAGTGGGTAAGTGCAGATTTTGTATTACAATTATGTAGTTCTAATGTGTTTAATTTGGGTTTTCGAATTAGGGACCACAATTTAAATTTGAAATTGGTGGTCACCAATAATACAGTGTGGTCGCCGAAATTTTAATTATAAATATATATGTACATGTATATATGTATATCCAAATATACTTATATCTTAATATAATATGTTTATATATAATTATATTCCTAAATATATATACGTAATATTAAATTAGTTTCTTATTTATTCTTTTGTTTGTACATTTAGTGCCTAGGTTAAGTTATTTGTCTGTTAGGTTTTGTTATTTATTCTATAATTTGTTCATAGTTATTTATATGTTAAATTATTAACTTTGTAAGTTATTTTGTATTTCTGGTGTAAGTAAAAATTTAATATTTTCTTCTAGAGCGTTACAATCTTTAGAGTATCAATATATAGGCAATGATCTCCTTCATAAGTTTGTCATATAAAGTGTTTTGCCACGCCTACTTTTTGGGGCGTTTTTCACTAAAATGCTGTTTTTTCGAAAATCTTCATACAAACCGAAGAAAAATGTTTGACAAGATATTTAACCAATATTTTTTCCAATATATTTCCCATACAAAGTTTTTGGCCACGCCCACTTTTGGAGGCATTTTTTTCAATATATGTTTTTTTTTATAAATTTTTTAAATTGAAATAAAATGCTATCCATCATCTCCTTAATGCTTTTTTCGTTGGGGCTTTTAGGGATATGGATAGGGTATCATACTGTTCGCCCTAAGCGGACTGTAGCCTTTCCTTATGTTTTTTTTCTTTTGTAAATTTATATATAGTGTTAGTTCTAAAATCCTCCGTCCCATCTAGCATTTGCTAAGATTTATTTGTTGGGAAATTGCAAATGCCCAGAAGAATAAACCTACTTATATAGAGCTCTGCCTAGATAGGGAAATTATTTATTTTTTTTTAAGATAGAAAATTTAGGGTTACCAGGGAGGTAGCCGGAAAGCGCAAAACCTAACTTACCGAGTAGTGTAGTTTTCTTTTGGTTTTTTATTTTTTGTTATTTATTTATTTATTTTTTGTTAATAAAAGTTATATATTAATTTTTGAGGGATTTGTTTTAGCCATGGCAACCCAAGTAACAATTTAGTTTCCATAAGGGCCAAGGAAAGATATTATTTTATTTCCATAACAACTGTAAGAGATCTTATGGAAACCGATTTGCCGCACTTTGGCGAAGTTATTTACTTTCCTCAAGACCTTTGCTCACAGGCTCTATAAAAGAAATAGTTTCTTCTTAAATGTTACGTTAAGGGCTGATAGCAGATATGATGGACATCTTATTTATTTGATATTTATTTTTTGATTATTTTTTTGGCATTATTATTTTTCATCATATGAATGCGTCAAGTTTCTTGACAGTTTTTCTTAAGGGGAAATAAGTTATAATTAAATTGAAAAATTACTTACCCTTGTCCAGGACCCTAAATCGAGACCATACGCCTACCAGCCCAACACGTCTAAGTTTTAGTTTAGTTTTTTTTTAAGTTTTCAATGCTCTTTATTGATATAATTCATTAAATCTTACATGCTACCCAAAAACGCTTAAAACTAGCTTAATTAACTTTACTATGTTATTAAAGACTTAACTTACTGGCCTTATGCGGGCGCTCTAAGCTAAACTTAATTACTTAAATTGTCTTTCGTCTTAACCTAACTTACATTTAGTATTTAACATGAATAATAATAATACTTACGACTAAACTAAGAAAAATTATTACGACAAACTTAGTAAATAAAAAAATTTTTTGGGTTGTGTTTTGTTATCTTATATTTAAAACTTAATAGTCGATTTAACGCAACTTAACTACGTTGCATAATTGCCCAATATGTCAAAGTGATTAATACAGAGTGAAGATCAAAAAATGATAAATTAATACTATTTTATTATTTTAAACTTAGTAGGTGTATGTAGTTATATAGGATGTTACGACCTTGATAGCGACAATAATTTCATCTTGTGTAGGTCTGCTTGTTAGTAGTAATTTAAAAACTGAACTTGTAAAAATTGAATACAAGCAAATATAGGTATTAATTATTATTACTACCACTGGAATAATATTATTTGGCCTTTTCTCATAAAAAAGTAAAAACTCATATATTATAACAAAATATAACCAACGTTCGGAAACATCGTGTTATATTTTTGGTTTCTTATTTTTACATTTATTATTTATTCTTCTTATCTAAGTCTACAACAGCCTTCCCAGATTGACGAAATAAATACCTAAATAAATAATAATGAGTAATTATTTCCTTAATATTTTTCTGCCGTTAATAAATATTTATTTGATATCTTAACCCAGGTTCAAATCTTCACTATATATTATATATTTTGAAAAATATTAAACAACCCTAAATAAGCCTTATACCAATATAATAGGTTATCAAATTTAAAAAATTGTACCTTATAAAAAGTAAGTTGTTAGTTGGGAATTAGGGTTATGGTTGAGTTCTAAGCCATTTTTCAGGGGGTGCGGTAGGGCAGCACAACATCATCATCGTGGAGATTCATGATCATAATTTCCACGCTGCACCAACACCAGTAAGTCCCTAAAGTGTGGTGGACGTCCGTCCGCTCTTGGTGAGAAAATGTAAGTTTGTTTTTGGCATGATAACTTCATTATAAGGGTGTCCAAAATCCCTTTAAGGCACGTATATTATAAAAAAAAAATTATTTGTTCTAGGCTAGGTTCAGTGAGTGGGCAAGAACCACCCCATCCATTTTAAGCCCTTAGAATAAAATCCAGCTACAAAAGGTATACCATATAAAGCTAAGTTAGCTACATTAAAACAAGTTCTAGTTAATGGTATAATCGTATTATTATTTTTATTTATTATGAATAATAGCACCAGGATACATAAATAATAACGCTTTAAATAAAACATCAGTTAATTAATCATAAAAAAGCTTATGTATAATATTCGAATGTTTATTATGAATTCTAACTGACTGACTGACAAAGCCTCTTCCTACGAGGAAGAGGACCCCCCATACGTCTAATTTTGTTAACCCAGATAAAAGTAACTGACCTATTCAAGAATTTGCTGATAAAATCCCCAACTGGATTTAATGCAGTTAATATACCTGCATTAATATTATTAAAATAAGTTATTTAACAATAAGAAACAATTTCACTCTAATCAAATTCTAATTATATTACGGCTAGTAATTAAAAATATATAACAAACAATAAGACTTATATAATAAATCGATTCATTCTAACACCTTCCTATTTTCAACGGATTGCATATCTAGCAATAAGCACTTAGCACGCGTTTTAGAAAAAGGAAAATAGTTGGCGCAGTGCGAAACGAAAAAAATTTTAAACTCTTTCAATTCTATCAATATTTTTAAACATAGTTGGATTCCATACAACACTGTATTGCAGGCCTAACAAGACCTTTTATCTCTAAGAGTCCTCAAAACCAATTTCCTTTTTAAGAAACCAAGTATTGAATTGGCTTTTAATAATACTGTAAAAAGGGTCGTCCTCCTTATATTTAAAAAAGAGGGTGTTACCATTTTTAGCGTGCAGAGGAACGTAAGGCCAAGTCTTGGTCGAAACTTTTCGGTCTTCTGCTTATATTTCTTGATGCTGAGAATTTGTACGTAGGGCCAAGTCTTGGTCGAAGCGTCAAATCTAGCAAAATAAAGAAGAATCGAATTCCAATCCGATACATCCTATATGTATATGTATGTGTATATCTAAATATATATAGCACTCTCAAGCTGCCAACGACGACCTGCTGATCTTCATGGCCGAGGGGAGTGGGGACGTGGCCTTGGTCCAGGAACAGTGACTACACAAAGCCAAAATTGACCAAGGACTGAAGTCAAAAAAATATACACTCCTGCACTTAAACTGTGAATGTAAACATAGGAGTTGTATTCTGATAAAGAAATCAATTAACTTTCTTTTCTCTTATTGTTTCAGCAACAGTAATCTGACAGTGGGGATATGCGACCGCAAGAAGGAGCTCCCACTCATTCTTGCATCCGCATATCTTCCCTACGAGGAAGAGGACCCCCCATCACAACTACTTAGGGAACTAGTACAGCATGCCAGCACAACTAGAGCCAACTTGGTACTAGGTATGGACGCGAATGCTTACCACACACAGTAGGGCAAAAAGGACATAAATAAAAGAGGTAATTCTATTTATTTTATATTACTTTCCAACCTACATATTTGTAACAGAGGTAGTCATCCTAATTTTCACAACAAAATTAGGGAAGAGGTAATAGATCTCACTTTAGCGCTTCCAATAGACAGATTTAGGGTTAATGACAGGATGGTATCCCCGAAATGCTCCTTTTCTGATCATTTCAGGATAACATTTACAATTGAATTTGAATTACCCCAAGAACTACCCTTTAGGAATGCTGTCAAGACGGACTTTAGGTAATGGCTGCAGGCAATCTTTATAGATTTCCTGATACTTGGACTTGTTCCTGATTACTGGAAAGAGGTGAGGGTGGTCTTTAATCCCAAAGCAGGGAAACCCAGTCACTCCACACCCAAGGATTACAGGTAAATTAGCCTTTCATATTTTCTTTTAAAAAGATTGGAAAGTTTATTGGACATGCACCTAATGAACGCAGTTTGTGACATGCACGAAACAACCGGTGCTCTGTTTAGTGCTCAACACGTATATGTCAAGGACATATCCGTGGAAACGGCTCTAAATGAAGTAAAGAGAACGATCGAGAAATCTCTTGGAAACAAATAATTTACGTTGGCGGCCTTTCTGGATATCGAAGTTGCATTCAACAACTTGAATACTTCACTTGAGGAGTCAGGTTCATCACAGTTTGTGACAAAATGGGTTAGGACTATGCTTAACAGCAAAGTTATTAACAGCAGCCTAGGAGAATGTGCGATTAAGAAAAGGAAGTACCTTTCTACCATTAGATATATTATGGAATGTGCATTATCAGAGCTATCCAAATGGACGGAACACAACGGTCTTGCGGTTAATCCGAACCAAACTTATTCTCTTCACCAGGAAATACAAGGTACCCAATTGGGACTCACCGAAGCTTAAGGGTGTCCGACTCAATCTTTCAACAGAGACCAAGTACTTGGGTATGTTATTCACCACCAAATTGAACTGGAAACGGAATACTGAAGAGAGAATGAAGAAAGGAGTTAATGCCTTTTATGCATGTAGAAAAACGTTTGGGAAAAACTGGGGCTTACAACCGCACATTGTGCACTGGCTGTGAGATCCATTATTACCTGCGGTTCAGTTGTTTGTTGGGAGGCGGTTAAAACTAAATCCTATCTTAAGAACTTGAACAAGTGCAGAGAATTGCTTGTTTGGGCATAACAGGCGCAATCAAATCCGCACCACAACTAGGTCTGGAAACGCTATTGAACCTGCAACACATTGAGCTATTCACTAAGAACGTAGCAGCCAAAGCCCTCTCAGATTAAGGGAGAACAAAACTTCGAAGCCTGGTTACCTAGCCTGGCGGACACTTAAGCATACTTGAAATCTGTGATCGGAAGGGACTAATGTCACTTACTGATTACGAGAAACCCAGGTATGACTTCAAGAAAAATTTCAGAGTCACTATACACAGAAGACAGGGCTGGAACTAATCCAGTGCCACCATTAAAGGTATATCCGTCTATACGCATGGTTCAAAAACAGAAAATGGTACAGGAGGTGGCGTATTATCAGAAAGAATTGCTAATAATCAGCCGTTTCGACTGACTGATCACTGCAGTGTCTTCCTAGCTGAGATCAGTGCGGTTAAAAATGCAGCACAGACTATCTTATCGATGGCACTACCAGCAATGGCAATAACCACATGTGTGAACAGTCAAGCAGCACTTAAAGCAATCGGCTCCAACCTTGTTAATGCGAAATGTGTTACAGATTGCCTTTTGGCACTCAGGGCTATACGCCGTCACTCAGTTCTACTCTGCTGGGTTCCTGGATACGTTGGGGTGGAAGGGAACGAAAAGCGGAAGAATTGGCCAGCTACGGCTCTGATATGAACCTTCAACTAGCTGACGGAAAGGTGCTACCGCCTTTCAACACTGCTAAGACTTTTATTGACGGCGTCACCACACAACTGGCTAAGGAATAATAGAGCAGCACCATGGGTTGCGTCATAACCTGAAGTCTATTGCCTGTGGTTGTGGTTGACCAAAAGATCAAAGTCCCTAGTCTCTCTTCATAGAAGTCAAATCCGCTCGTCGGGGTATTAATCAGAAACTGCATCATAGGAAGCATGGCTAAAAGGCTAGGATTTTTTGCAAATGACTTCTGCTGAAGTTGCGAATCGGAAATAGAGTCCGTGGAACATCTTCTATGCCACTGCCCAGCCTTACAAGAACGCCGCTCATTCTGTATGGGAGCAAGGTTCTTCGAAATTTTGGATGACTTGGCTGAGGTCGTCTATCAGACATAAAACTATTTCTTAACAGATCGAAGTGGTTTTGTTAGCCACATGTCCTTATATGTACAAACCGGGTACTCACAATGGGCCTTCACGGCTCCCGGGTGAAATTTGCATCTGCAAAACTGCCCTCCCAACCTAGCATCATCCAGGTTAAGGCCTAGGTCTTCCTCTTCTGACTCGGTATCATATTTATAAAGGACCCCATGAGTTATGATGTAGCCCTAACTGGCATATGATTCACCATCGGTACATTCTGTAATTTCGCGCGCTTCAATGATAGCCTTAAGTATCTCGTCCTTCAATTGTTCTTCCTGGATATCGTTACTACGACGAGTTGTTTACTTCATTTCTGTATGACATAGTTCACATACACTTGTCGCTGGTCGTGATAGTATTTGTTCTTCCCGATATATATTTTATATTGATATTGTAGGGCTGCAGTTGTAGAACTCATCTAACCAAACGTCTGGTTGGGGATTTCAGCAACATGAGCCATCTTAAGGGCTGATATGGTCAGTTAGTAGAGTAACTTGCGCTCCCTCAATATAACATCGAAACTTATTGACGGGCCCAAACAATTGCTAAAGCCTCCCGTTCAGTAGTCAAATAATTTTGCTCTGCTGATGTCAGTATTCGATTGGGTGTTTATCAGGGCTCGCTCCCAGGAATAGGACCGCTCCTAATGCGTAGCTTCTGGCGTCCGTTCTTAAAAAAATTTGCTTCTCTGGATCCGTCTGTCGTAAGCTTGGGTGTGTTGCGAAAAGTGCTTTAATTCGCTCCACCATGCAGGCTGCTTCATTTGAGAGCAGTAAAGGTAGCTCTATTAAGGCATTTTCATCCCTTATTCCGCGCACCCTTTGAAAAATTTGGATGTTGTCCAGAAAATTCTCCAAAATTTTTTATCATCTTTGGTGCACTCGCACAAGCTGTTCCTTCCCCTAAACATATGACTGCATTGGGATTAGTTGGAGTCTGCTGGCGACACCCCGTGCATGGAGCGACACCTTGGCGTGGTTTATGAGACGGGCAACTAAGTTTTCCAAAAATCTTAGTTAGAGTGCAGCAGGGAGTAACTTACTTACTTAACGGGCTCCCGACACGTGAAAGTCCCTGCCTGAGATACAGCAGCCTTTCACCCTCTGCGATCTTGAACACGCTGCTTCCAGTTGTCCAGACCAAGCGCTCTGGCATCCGCGATGGCTTGGTCTTTAAAACGGAGGTTCGGTCTTCCTTGTCGTCTCGAACCTGGGGGCTGGGATTCGAAAATCCTCTTGGCTGGAACGTTGTTGTCCATTCGCTCGATGTGGCCGATGTAGTGGACGAGTTTTGGCTTTTCGGACTACATCCACATCTTGGTACAGCTCATAGAGTTCGCGGTTGTATCTTCTTCTCCATTCGCCCTCCTCGCACACAGGACCAAATATCTGTCGAAGGATTTTTCTTTCAAAGGATCCCAGTATTAACTCTCCTTCCCTGCTTATCGTCCAGCAGGACGCCGTATAGCAGAACAGGTAGGATAAGAGTTCTGTAGAGCATGCACTTTGTCCTTCGATAGGAGTTTTGAACCCATTTGTTTTGCCAAACCGAAGTAGCAGCGAACGGCACGCTGGGATCGACCGATGATATCTATATCGCCCGCATACCCCAGCAGTTGGACTGATCTGTTGAAGATAGTGCCTTCCGTGTTGACACCTGCCCTGCGCACAATCTGCTCAAGAACAAGATTGAAGAAATCACACGACAGCGCATCTCCTTGCCGAAATCCGGTGCATGTTTGAAAGAGTTCAGGTGAGCTGCTGCCAAACTGCACATTGCATCGCGTGTTATCTAGTGTCACGCGACACATTTGGATCAGTTTTGACGGGGTCCCGAATTCGGCCATCGCCACAAAAAGCTCTTGACGATGAATGCTCTCATATGTGACTTTTAAGTCGATGAAGAGATGGTTTGGTCTACAGTTGATCGGCCGGACCGTAAGCCACACTGGTCGTTGGCGATTAGTGTGTTGCAGAAAGGTTTGAGACGTTCACACAGTACGTTGGATAGGATCTTATATGCGACATTAAGCAGGGATATGCCTCGATAGTTCTTGCAAGACATAGGATCGCCTTTCTTGTAAATGAGACATATGGAGCTGATGGTCCAGTCATCGGGCATGCTTTCCTCCACCCAAACTTGGTTGATGATTTGGTGCATGCGCCCTACCATAACATCACCTCCGTATTTGAATAGCTCTGCAGGTAGACCATCAAAGCCGGCGGCCTTGTTGTTCTTTAGCTTTTGTATACCTAAGCCAATCTCTTCTATACTGGGCGGAGGGACTTGTTCTTCATTGACTGGACGCGGGTTCTCTTCTTGCCCCATCACTCTCTCTACATTTTGTCAGTTCAGCAGCTGCTGGAAATGCTGCTTAAATACATCTACTATTCCCTGCGCGTCGATGACTAGGTTTCCATCGCTGTTTCGAAGAGCCTGTGTTCCGGTATTAAAGCCAGAACTTCCGGATGTTGTTTTGGTCGCGGGACTCTTCGATCTCCTTGAGCTGGGAGACTGCGTGCTCTCCGTAGAGATCTACGGGAGTAAACCCGTAGAATAAAATCCCACTTTCAAGTCATGGCTGGTAGTGGTTAAAGAACTGGTCGCGAACGGTCCCCTCCGACGCTCAGGCGAGGTCGGCTGCATAAGTGCCTTACCCCGGTAAGTTAACTCTGCCAGTACGGACCGTGTTTCCGGACATACTCGTTGGGCCAAAATTTCGGAATAAAATAAAAAAAAAACACAAAAAACAAGGAAAAGGGAGAAGGCACGCAATGTGCCCACCGCATGGACGACACCCTATCGGTGGATCCATGCAACTCAGACGACGCCCTTGAAGGCGGTATAACAGACTAGTAGATCTCGAAGGAACGGGAGGAGCAGCTATTAGCTGAACCCTCAGACGGGTTCGACGGGAACTCCGGCAGTAACAAAGAGGACAACCCCTGGGCTTATGCGTGAGTTCATAATGCCAGATACGTCTATGGTATACTGACTGCCAAAGAAAGATCCGCTCTCGCCTAGAAAGAGCTTGAATCGCTAGAGTGGGCCAGAGAAACGATTGCCAACCATCTAGCCATGAGGCCTCCGGCCAGGCAAGGCCGGCAGAGGACGTATATCTGGAAGGCCGAGGGTCGACGTTTTTGCTAAGACTGACCTGAAGGCTAACAAGAGCGTCACTGTCAGGGGAGAAGGAAAAACAATTCATGGTAGCGATAACAAACCGGACCTGAGCGGATTACAGAACAGAAATGCGGAGAGTCAGAGAAGAAAAGAGTTCGCCTCGAAACGACTGCGGTCTTCCGAAGACGCACCTAAAGCGCCGAAAAAATCGCCACCGGAAACTCCATGAACGCAACTGTGAGCCGGGGTGACCCATACAGCGAAGTGACAAGGAATCCGCTGCAGCTAGCTGCCCCGGCCTACGGGAAAATGAGATGGTCCAAAGGCATCACCCACATCGACTGCAGGGACCAGGCCTCGATCGAGTTTGCCAGAACTTTAGTGGACGAACTGGCGCTGTGGGAAGGGGCTTCACTCTAATCTGTTCCCATCGACCAGGTTCCAAAGAGTGCAAAGGGAAGACTGTCAATCCCAGATATGGGAATTGATAAAAGCAACATCCTTCGTGTGCTACAAACGCAAAATCCCCAGATTCCAATGTAGGTTTGGGAGTTTGTCTGCAAGGAAAAGCTGAAGAATGGAAACAGGGGTTACATCATCATCTTCGATGAACCGCCCGAATCCATGAATCAACCGAGACTACGATGGAGGTGGAGGCTACAGCGGATGATGAAGGTAGTCCAGATAAACCTTCATCACAGTAGGGTTGCCTCGGGCAACCTGAAAATTAGCAGCTGGATCTGGCCCTAATTCAAGAACAGGGTTTTAGAATTGGGGCTGAAGAACTATTGTACTTTTTGCAATAGTAACAAAGGAAAGCTGAGAACTTGTATCGTAGCGAAGCTACTAATGTTATCTCATTTCAGTACAGGAGACCTGACGGTGGTGGAAATTAGAGGGATGGACGAGAGCTGCACTGTGGCGTCGGTCTATATGCCTTACGACGACGGTACCTCGGTCCCCCGGACTCTGTGAGGGCGCTAGTGACCGTGTCCGGGCACGGTAAGAAAAACTTAGTTTTAAGTTGTGATGTTAATGCCCATCATACCATATGGGGCAGCTCAGACATCAACACTGGGGGTAAGGCTTTGTTTGATTTTGTCCTCTGCTCCAATCTTCTCATCTGTAATAGGGGTAACGATGCCACCTTCATTACAGCGAACAGAAGGGAGGTTTTGGACGAAACTCTCGTATCCCAAAACAGTCTTGTTCCAGTAGCTTACTGGAGGGTATCTAGCAGGGCATCTCTATCAGATCACTGCTGGATACTCTTTGACCAACAGGTCGGCTTACAGGAAAGTTTTCAGAAACCCAAGGAGAGCGAACTGGGAAAGGTTCAAAAAAGAACTTCAGAAGGATTGAAATCCCCTGCCCTAGCAGAAATCTCACCACAGAGCAAGAAGTCGACGACACAGTCGAATACCTTACCGGGACGATCTCTGGCGCCTTCGAAAAATCCTGCCCAATTGGCAGTTGCAAAATGAAAACCGCCCGCCCTGGTGGAACTCCAAGATCGCGGAGCTCATCAAAAGCTCAAGATCTAGGTGGAACCTTGCAAAAGAGGGTCTCATCGAATGGACAACATACAGGGAGAGCGTAAAAATCCTTAGAAAGAGATTAGATACGCTAAGAGGAACTCGTGGAAAAGTTTCTGCGAATCGATCGAGACAACAAAAGAGGCGTCGAGGCTCAGGAAAGTTATTTTCAAGGTACCAATACCGGTATCCTCGCTTAGAAAATCCTACGGTATTTGTACCGAGACTCATGAAGAAACGCTGGAGGTACTGACGGAGACCCACTTCTCGGAATGCACGGAGGCCTACTTGGGTTACGATACAGTAACGTAGGGCCCTCGGAGAGGAATGAACGAGGAACAGGTCAGGTCATTAATCGACGATATGCGACTGACCTGGCCAATCAACTCAAAAAAGGGTAGTTTTTCTTATATTAAAAAAGAGGGTGTTACCACATTTAGCGCGCAGAGGAAAGTAAGGTTAGGTTAGGTTAGGTTGGGAGGGCTGTTTTGCACCGGAAGAAAATTTCACTCGGAGGCCCTAAAGGCCCATTGTGAGTACCCCGTTCGTATATGCACGGAAATGCAACTAACAAAACCACTTAGATCTGTTGAGGAAAAGTTTAAGGTCTGATAAAGGTACCCTAGCCACGTCATCCAAGCTTTGGAAGAACCGTGCTCCCATGCAGGATAAGCGGCGTTCTTGTAGAGCTGGGCAGTGGCTAAGGAGATGTTTTACGGACTTTATTTCCTCCTCGTCTCTGCAGCTTCTGCAGAAGTCATTTGCAAAGAGCCCTAGCTTTTTGGCATTGTTTCCGATGATGCAGTATCCGGTTAATACCCCGACGAGTATCCGGATTTGACCTCTATTAAGAGTGACTAGAGATTTTGAACTTTTGATGTCGACAACAGGCCACAAGCTTCGGGTTATGACGCAACCGCTGGTGTTGCTCCATTGTTCCCTAGCCAGCTGTAGGATGATGTCGTCGATAAAAGTCTTAGCGGTGTTAACAGTTGGAAGCACCTCTCCGTTCGCTAGTAGTAGGTTCGGATCAGAGCCGTATCTGGCCAGTTCATCCGCATTTTCATTCCCTTCAACACCAACGTGTCCTGGGACCCAGCAGAGTGGAACCGAGTGATGACGTATAGCCCTTAGTGCCAAGAGGCAATCTGTGACGCAGTTCGCAGTTACAAGGATAGAGCCGATGGTTTTAAGTGCTGCTTGACTGTCCACGCAGATGGCAGCTTGAAAGACACTGCAGTGATTGCTCAGTCGAAACGACTCGTTGACAAGCGGCTCCGAGAAGACCCCGTCTCCTGTGTCTTTATCTGTTTTAGAACCATCCGTGTAGACGGGTATACCTTTAATAATGGCACTGGGTAAGTCCCAGTCCTGTTTTATGGGTATAGTGATTCTGAAATCTTCCTGGAAGACATACATGTGTTTCCCGTAATCAGTACGTGACATAAAACACTTCCTATCAAAAGTTTCAAATATGTTTGAGTGTCCGCAATCGTCAGGCCTCCAAAGTATGTTCTCTCTTAATCTGAGAGCGGATTTGGCTGCCACGTTCTTAGTGAATAGCTCAATGGGCTGCAGGTACAATAAAGTCTCCAGACCTAGTTGTGGTGTGGATTTAATTGCGCCTATTATGCCCAGACAAGTAATTCTCTGCACCTTGTTCAAGTTTTTGAGGTAAGATTTGGTTTTAACCCCTTCCCCCAGACTGGGAACCAACTGAACCGTAGGTCAGAACGGTGTACAGCCAGTGCACAATATTCGGTTGTTAGCCCCATTTTTTTCCGAATGTTTTTCTACTAGCATAGAAGGCATTAAGTCCTTTCTTCATTCTTTCTTCGGTGTTCCGTTTCCAGTTCAGTTTGGATGTGAACACCATATTCAGGTACTTAACATCGGTTGGAAGATGTAGGCGGACACCTTTAAGCTTGGGTGGGTCCCATTTAGGTACCTTATATTTCCTGGTGAACAAGTTCGGTCTTCTTTGGATTAACCGCAAGGCCGTTATGTTCCGTCCATTTGGATAGTTCTGATAACGCAGATTCCAGAATGTCTCTAATGGTGGAAAGATACTTTTCTGTTATTAGTACAAGTATGTCATCAGCGTAAGCGACTATCTTTATACCTCTGTTGACAAGGGATTTAAGAATTTTGTTGATTGAGATGTTAAACAGGAGAGGAGATAGAACCCCCCCCCCCCCCTTGCGATGTTCCACGATTGGCACTTTTCTTAATCGCACAGTCCCCTAGGCTGCTGTTTATGACTCTGCTATTAAGCATAGACCCAACCCCGTTTGTCAGAAGCTTTGGCGAACCTAAACCCTCAAGTGAGGAAATAATGGTTTCAGTGTTCAGGTTGTTGAAAGCACCTTCTATGTCTAGAAAGGCCGCCAACGTAAATTCTTTGTTTCCAAGGGATTTCTGGATTGTTCTCGTTACTTCATGCAGCGCACTTCCACAGATCTGCCTTTAACATATGCGTGTTGCGCACTGCACAAAGCACCAGTATTCTGAAAAATGTTCCTTAGGTATAAATCCAATAGTATTTTTAGAGTTTTCAAAAGAAAGGATGAAAGGCTAATTGGCCTGTAATCTTTGGTGTAGAGTGGCTTGGTTTACCAGCTTTGGGAATAAAGGCTACTCTCAAATTTTTCCAGTAATCGGGAACTAGTTTAAGTGTCATGCAACCCCTAAAGATTGACTGTAGCCATGGTAGAGTCCTATTGCTACTCTTTTGTAATATGAGTATAATAACGTCCGGTCCCGCCGACTTGTATGGTTGGAAGGATTGGAGAGCCCATGTTATTCTGTTTATGCTGGTAGAGTCACTGATGGCGGTCAGTTTTTCATCCGAGAACGAGGAGGGTCCGTCGTCAGAACTGCGCAGCAGGCTTCCTGGGGTTGTAAATCCCGGAAAGTGTGTACCGAGGAGCACCTCGAGAGTTTCCTGATTATCAACTGTCCAGCTGCCATCTTCCTTACACAGAAACCCTACAGAGGGTAGGGTTAGTCTCCTTCCGGAGACTAGCCGCTTCTGTTGTGGATTCGATGCCGGAGCAGTAGTTTGCCCAGGATGTTCGTTTTGCTGCTCAAGTTTTCTTTTTGAACTCGTTGAAGCTGTTGCGATATTCATCGGTTTTAGTCAGTTTGGCTCTATTAAAAAGTTTCCTGGTTTTGGTCTTAAGAAGTCGTAGTTCCCTAATCCACCAAGCCGCTTGTATTCTTTTAGGAGGACGACTAATAGGGCAGGAGTTTTTAAAGGAGTCGGTTAAGGTCTTTGTGAGAAGATTGACCTTTTCGTCACCGAGGCCAAGTTTTGGTCGAAACGTTTCGGTCTCCTCCTTATATTTCCTAATGCTGAGAATTTGTACGCAAGGCCTTGTACGCAAGGCCAAATCTTGGTCGAAGCGTCAAATCTAGCAAAATTAGGAAGAATCGAATTCCTAAAGATATAAACAAATGAAAATACTTTTAATACCCTTTGCGCGATGTTTTATTCCTTCATTACATGTTGTATTAGGGTTTTTAAATATAAATGTTGTTATTGTTATTTACATATATAATAAATAGGCAATATACAAATGGTAATATTTTGTAGGTATGTATGTAATATTTTATATATATGTATATGTAT
This sequence comes from Ferdinandea cuprea, assembly GCA_963576555.1. NCBI lineage: Eukaryota > Metazoa > Arthropoda > Insecta > Diptera > Syrphidae > Ferdinandea > Ferdinandea cuprea. The sequence goes on along the minus strand of OY754962.1, from coordinate 17,605,198 downwards.
GTGAATATCTAAGTATATATATTGACGCAACAATACGCAATTAATATGCAAACCAAAAGTAAGTTTTACATCGAATGAGACGCCAAGATTCTTGAAATCATTTACTACCCTAACAGTCTTATCATTAAAACTGTAAGAGGGGTCTATATGAAAAAAAAACTTTATTGTAGGACATGCTAGCACACTTATCTATATTCAGTTTTAAATCGTTAAGATTGCACCATTCAGAAAATAAGTCAAAATCCATTTGCGCGTTCATTAACATTCGGAATTACGGTACAAAATTTTACATCATCAGCAAACATCAAACACCGAAAAAACTGCAAAATACTAGGCATATCAAGCAGAAGAAAAAGGATCGGCCCCAAATGGCTTCCCTCCGAGGCGGCGGAAGAAATAATAATTTTTTTGAAATATGCTTCCCAATTAACCTTGCAATTAGGTAAGAAGAAGACCACTTTAATAAAGGCCCAAGGAACAAATACACTTTAAGTTTTCTAAGCAATTTAAAACCATTAACTCTACTGAAAGCTATTACAAAGTCATTGTATACTACTACATGAACCCGCTAATGCTTTTCCAAAGAATTAATGCAGTAACTAGTGAACTCAGGTTGATCTACCTTTCCAGACACCATGTGCGCACTCACTAACAAACCCAATTATTATACAACTAAGTTTATTTTTAACCTACTTATCCAATAGCTTCGGGATAACGGGCAATTTTGAGATGGGCAAGTGGGTAATTTTCAATTCTATCCTTATTAATTTTTTACAATCAAATAAAAAAGTTATAACAATTCTTGAAAGATTCTAATTCTCACTCAATAAATAAAATTATTTTGAGATAATAAAAAGAAGTTAACAATACAGAAATTCTTGCTATTAATAAACATAAGGAAAACCTAAAGTCCGCTTGGGGCGAACAGTATGATACCCTATCTCTATATGCCCCAAAGAAGACAGCATTAGGATGATAATGGATACCATTTTATTTCATGCTATTAAATTTTAAAATAAACAATAAAAATTTAAAAACGCCTCTAAAAAGTGGGCATGGCCAAACACTTTTTATGGCCGATGCATTGGAAAAAATATTGGCTAAATATCTTGTTAAACATTTTTTCGTTTTCTATAAAAATTTTCGAAGAAAACTTTATGTGACAAACTTATAAAGGAGAGCAGTGCCTACATATCTTGTGAAGGTTGTAACACTCTATCTCTCTAACTATAGCTTTAAAACGGTTTTTTTTAAATTGTGGGCGTGGCAGTGGGCGCATTAAAATTTTTTTTACTGGTCCAAATTTCAGCTTCCTAGCTTAATTTTAAAGGCCTAAAAATTGCGTAATAGACATTGCTAAATAGTCATAGGATTTGGTCCTGATCATAAATATATATACTTTTATGGGTCTACAACGAATATTAAGGGGTGTTACAAACTATGTGTCAAAATTAATATACCCTTAGGATAGGGTATAAATATGTAAAGTAGGTTTATGGGACCTGTACCCAAGCGGGTAGAATGGCACAATGCATGCTAATTTTTTTGTTGAATGAAACATTGCATACATACATACATTATGCAAAGTGCTACGTCGCATTGCTCGCAAGTTCATCTTATTCGGTTGTGATATTGTCGACAGCGTTGTTTGATAATATTTCATTGAATTTGTTTTATCACACTTGTTTTGCCTATTACTCTAAGCTTACCCTATTTCTGCAATTTAATACGAAATATTTTGTATATATATGTATATTAATTTGTATTGTACTCCCTCATAAACCTATTTTGCTTCACTTGCTTTACACTCTGTACACACTCAATTCTTTAAATTCCTACGAAAGATCCTTGGATGATAGATGCTTTATTAAGCAAGGTGTATTCAGATACTTGACAGGCTTGGTCATCTGATAGTGTAGACTCAGATTATCCAACTATTGATCAATTTTTGACCTTTCTGGAGCGTCGGTGTGAGGCTCTGGAATTATGTAAATCACACGTTTGTGAACCAAATAAGAAAACTGCGACCTTGAGAAGTATGCACGCTTCGTCTTCAACTAATTGCTTAAAATGAAATTCTTCGCACGCGCTAACTAAACGCTCATATTTTATTGCAATGGATTTAGAGTCAAAGCGGGACTTCGTAAAATCAAAAAAGCTTTGCTTTAATTGTTTGTGCAGTAGGCATAGTGCTGCTCGTTGTTAGCCAAAGTTTATATGTAGGTCTTGTAACTCGCGGCACCACAGTTTAGTACATCTTGGAAATAACCAGTTCGTTACATGGTGAGCCTTCAAACTCAAACCTTCCATCATCGTCTTTTGATTCAAACATTCAAACATCGTACATCTTCATCATCCCATCATCAAAACCAATTCATCACCCATCACTCCATCAACTTCGCTCAGTTTCGACCACAAACTTTACTTCCCACAGCTGTATGTAAAGTCCTTGATAGTAGTGGAATAGTTTATTCGACTTCTAATCGATTCTGGATCCCAGGATGCCTTTGTCACCGAGTCTTGCGTGCAAAGACTTGGACTCAGACGAACAAATGCTCGTATAAGCGGCATTAGTGAAACATGTGCTGCGACATCTACAGGCTTAGTCTCGGTGGTAATCGCTTCTCGATTTGATAGCGTCAGTATCGCGGTTGATACTTACATTTTATCAAACTTGACAGCACCATTGCCATCCGTCGCATTTAACACTAACGATTGGCTTCACATCAAAAATCTTAATTTAGCCGATCCTTCATTTAACCAACACAGTTCTGTAGATATGTTATTTGGCGCAGATAAGGCCTGGGACATTCTACAGGGTGATATCCTTCGCAGCCCAAATGGTCAGCACTATATTCGGTTGGGTACTAGCTGGGCGAATGTTTTCGGATGGTGAACAAAATATTCGTTCATATCACACCATTGTCGACATTGACTCGACGTTACAGGCATTTTGGACGATTGAAGAGGTCGATCGAAAATTAATCCTTTCAATGGAAGACAAGACTCGAATATTTGGAATATTTGGCTCGGGGGCACATGCGCAAGATACCGCCGTCGGAAATTTGTAAACCCAATATATTCTACTTGCACTTCACACAGTGCTCAAGCCAGACAGCGCGACAACAAAACTTTGTGTTGTATTCGATGGCTCGTTTAGGGACACGGTCGGAAATTCTCTAAACGATTCCCTTTTAAAAGGTCCTCCAATACAAAGAAACGTTTTCTCGGTCTGTTTAAGATTTCGTCGGCACAAGTATTTTTTCACCGCTGACATAGTGAAAATGTTTCGCCAAGTGTGGGTAGCAGATGAAGATACTAATTACCAAAGGATCGTTTGGCGCAAATCGAAAACAGATCCTATTGAACACTTTCGGTAGTCTTTTTTTTTTTTTTTTTTTTTAATAATTTTTATTTGGCATAAGGACACCACTTCATATATTATATATATTTCGGTACGCTTTCTAGAACAATTACCCCCTTGATTATCGCAAAGAGTATCCTATAGCGTCAGAGGTACTTCTAAACGACTTCTATGTCGACGACGTAGTGTCAGGTGGAGACACTCTCGCTGATGCAGTTTCAACAAAGAAGCAGTTAATAGAGCTCCTTGCGATAGTGAAGTGGACTCTTGGGTAAAAGTACTCGGTCTGTACTGGCACTCTGAACTCGATTATTTCTCCTTTCGATTAAATTTATCACTTTTTCGGGAAGTTGCTCGCATTTTCGAACCCCTCGGTTTCCTCGCGCCCTCGGTCGTTCAACTGAAAATCATATTGCAAGAATTGTGGCACTTTAAACTCAGCCTCTTCCAGATTCCATCGTATCACAATGGTGTAAGCATCGCCTCGAACTTCCCAAGCTTACAAACGTTTCCATACCTTGGTACATAGGTATTGCAAACACATCCGTTCAGCTGCACGGATTTTCAGATGCCGCAGGTTCCGCGTGTGCAGCTGCAATATATTCGCGTCGCACGTTACCTAATGCCATCATAAAAACTACCATTGTGGGAGCTAAAAGCCGAGTTGCAGCCATTATGCAGCTAAATATTCCTCTATTGGAACTGTGTGGGGCTCTATTGCTTGCTCGACTACTCGTCGCAGTTCAAAGGTTGTTGAACACTACATTCTCACATATTTTCGCATGGTGTGACTCTCAGGTCGTCCTTTCATGGCTTTTGTCTCCTTCTCGTCGTTGGAATGTCTTTGTGGGAAATCGAATTTTGAAAATTTTAAGCACTATTCTTCGAAATCGATGGTTTCACATCAGATCTGATCAGAATCCCGCGGATTGTGCTTCGAACGGTATAGCACCCGCTGCTCTTCTCCAGCACCCAATCTGGTGGGAAGGCACTCATTGGTTGTCAAAGAAGGAAAACCATTGGCCAATCGAAAACTACTTTCAAGAACATCAGTACCAATCTGACCACCGACGCGCAAACACGTGCCTCTGTTCCGCGGCCAGTGATCGTGTTCGTTACCACACAAAAGGAAAAAAAACCTTTTCTCGGTCGCGTGTGCAAAAAAAAAAAAAATAAGTGCTCAGTGCTGCATTATAAAATCCAAAAAAAAAAGCATAAGGAAAACATAAGGAGGTCCGCTTGGGGCGAACAGTATGATACCCTATCCATATCCCTATATGCCGAAAAGAAAAAAAGCATTAGGAAGATGATGGATAGCATTTTATTTCATTCTATTAAATTTAAAAAAAAAAATTTTTGAAAAAACTCCGCCAAAAAGTGGGCGTGGCTAAAAGTATGGGCGATATGTTGGCAAAAACATTGGCTAAATATCTTGTTAATCATTTTTTATCGCTTTTCATGAAAATTTTTGAAGAAAACAGCATTTTAGTGAAAAACGCCCACAAAATGTAGGTGTGGCAAAAAAATTTATATGACAGACTTATAAAGGAGGGCAGAGCCTTCGTATCTTGTGAGGGTTCTAACACTCCATCTCTATAACTTTAGCCCTAAAACATTTTTTTTTGAATTGTGGGCCTGGCAGTGGGCGGATTCAAGAACTTTTAACACTTTACCATTTCGGGACCCTAGGGAGTATATCTATTTATGGGTCTACGACGAATATTAAGTTGCTATGTTGCATAAAGTACACAGTGCGTGTGGTCCCTTTACTCCTATTCCATCTCGTTTCCTGCTGCTTCTCCTTGACCACACTTAGTACACAGTGATTCATATCATTTGTGTATTTTTTATGGTTGGGTAGGCGTAGTAACTGGCGAATAGCGGGTCGCATGTGTAAATTTGTTGGTAGACCAAGGCAAATTGCTATAAGGGCATAACACCTGCGGTAATTTGTTTTGGTACGCTAACATAGAATTTACATTGCACGGCTTTGCTTAGGTAGCGTCAGTATTGCATTTTTTGTGTTTGTTTTTTGTAATGTTTAGCAGCTTCAGAGTAGATGTAAGTAACATTCGTGGCTTAAGAGCGAATGTTTTTTCTCTATACGCCCATGTTTCCCAAAACAAACCAGCTGTTTTGGCACTGAGTGAATCTCAGGTTAGCGTTGATTCTGATTCGACGGAATTTAGTCTACCTGGTTACAACTTAGTGCCATTATTCTTTCCTCATCGTGGTCTCGCCGTTTATATACGTAGTGATGTAGCCTACCAACTTTAACCACAATACGGCCAATGTTCCAATCCGGAATTTAATTTTATTTGTCTTAATTTCCACGTCCGTAGGCAATTAATTCACTACTGTTTCATTTATGGAAGCCCAAATTTGAAGCGTAATCTTACTTTTAACGAGTTTGATGAGTTGTCCGATTCCATTACACGAATTGTAACCCTTTATCCTCACACTGAAATCGTTGTTGCGGGCGATTTCAATGTTCACAATTCGAATTGGCTTCGTCACTCTGGACAGACAACACCCGAAGGCAGGTACGTTGAGATCTTTGCTGAGGTAAACAACCTAACCCAGCTTGTAAACGAGCCGACACGAATTCCGGACATTTGTAGTCAATCCGCCACCACACTGGACTTGTTTCTCACCTCTCACCCAGATAAGTACACCATAAATGTATTATCGCCTCTAGGTTCGTCAGACCACTGTGTCATATCGGCCAATTTCTCGTACTCCAACCACAAAGTTAATGAACAAGATCCTAAAAGAACCGTATGGCAATTCGAGTAAGCCAAGTGGGAAGAATTAAACGGTTTCTTTAGGAGTTTTAACTGGTCGCTATGCTTCCTCGATGGCGATGTGGCTGCTGCTGCCGATATGATAACAAACATAATTCACTTGGGTATGAACAATTTTATTCCTAATAGGATTAAAATTATCAAACCCAAGGTGAACGCATGGTGTGACATGAGCTGCAAAGAGGTTATCAGGTTAAAAGAGCTGAGGTTTCGGTCCTATAAGGCCAACCCAACTGAGGAAAACCGAATAAGGTTTAAACGAGCCAGAAATGACTGCAATGCCCACATTAATCGTGTGAAATTCTCCTACGACCAAAAGTTGAGGCAAAAAATACTACAAAGTCCCACCGGTAGTAAAAACTTTTGGTCGTTTGTTAAGAATATTAAGAATTCGGCCTCAACATCTATCCCGATCTGCTTGCTGCTCATTTTGCAGCTAGCTCAACGCTACCAGATTGTGCTTTAACTCCCCTTGTACTCGAGCGCGTAGAATATACTATGGGACCAAATCATTTTCGCACTCGTACAGTGGCAAGAGTTCTTCGAGATCTCAACGTACATAAATCCGCGGGTCCAGATGGTATTTCCCCTATCGTTCAGAAGAGGTGTTCTTCCACGCTGGCAAAACCACTGCGTAAGCTTTTCTATCTGCGGCCGGCATAATGGCCCAATTTTGTTAAAAACAAAAATCGTTCGTAAAACCGCCCACACTAAAGGTTACATATCGCTATTTGCGTGTATATCTACCAAGGCCATACATTTAGAGTTAGTCATGACCTAACCACGGACGCATTTCTAACAGCTCTTCGTCGTTTCATTGCGCGTTGTGATAACCCAGCTCATATGTATTCAGA